>OW052185.1:46411853-47726726 GCA_932526625.1 Rhingia campestris
CACATTATTGACCACTCACTTTCATGAGCACAAGAAATAATTATTTGCGCCTATCACTTGGAAATGAAAAGCCTGCACAACTTTTTGCATACAATTACAATTCATTGGTATGTTAATGGCGGGATTACGTACCTTGAGAGCGTGTTTTTTTTTTTTTTAAAGCATCTCCCCAATAAACCCTGTACTTACAATTTTTATTGAACAGAGTACAGTATGCAAAGAGCATATCTTCACAGCTGACCAATTAAAAATTGATAAAAATGCGACCGCTTTATTGCAATTCGTTCCACTGTATAACCGGTCCATCATTATTCTCTTCTTGCATCCTCTTACAGGTATTGCTGGTCCTCGTGGTCGCACAGGCAAGCCCGGTACTAATGGAACACCTGGCATACCCGGCATAAATGCATGGAAAGTTAAAGTTAATGGGACCTATTCAAGTGAGCTGCTTATTCCACCATCGATTGCTGGTAAGTGGGTTGTTTAAATGTGTGGTGTGTGTGTGTGTGAGTGTGTGTGTTTGTGTATAAGTGGTAGAAATGTTGCAACTTCGTAGGGTACGCGGTTAAGGACTTTTACACGAGCGATGCGATTTATTAATTAGAAAAGAAAGAGGCGGCACACTAAATCCCTGGCAACTTTTATATCACTTAGTACAAGCTCCCACCTCCCTCTTTTATGATAGTGGCACACCATGAGCTAAGTTAACTGTTTGAGTTCCCTTTTTCCCTATCCCCTACCACAGACACCAGTGCACCGGATATCCAGAGGACTATAATCGTCGAGGAAGGTAAAAATCTACGTTTGGCATGTGCTGCAAATGGTAATCCCCCACCCCAAGTTGAGTGGCGTCGTGGCGATGGTCGAACTATAGCCCTCGAGAGGGAAGAGTGTAAGTTAAATGAGGATTTCCAGATTGAAGGATTCTTCTGCATGTGTACCATTTTCTCTCTTGTTCTTGAAAACTTTGAAAATCTTTGCCCGTTGTGCTTGCCACATTCGATGATTGGAATTGTGTTCTCACAGTGTCCTCGGTGAGCGGACATACGTTACAGATCAGCAACATCACTCGGAATCATATGGCGCCGTACACTTGTTTCGCAGACAATGGTATACCACCGGTGGCAAATGCCACATTCCTTGTGGAAGTTCACTGTAAGTATTCGTACCAGCGGGATTCGATCCTGCCCGGATATCAGGACTAGAATGGAATTTTGATTAAAGTTGTTTTATGTGTTTCTTTGTTGGTTCTTCTTTATTCCTGGCGCAGTCTCACCGATGATAGCTGTTTACAGGCAGATTGTGTTCGCCTTGGAGGGTGGCAGTGCAACGCTGGAGTGTCAGGTGAGTGAGTTTGTGTTATGGGTCTTTATAAGTTTTTTTTTTAACAAACGTGAGAGATGGGGTTTTATTATTGGTTTGCCAGTGGTGAGAGTTGATGTACAATTTACTACCGCACCAGCCTTGTAGTTGCATAAAGGTCCAAATGCGTTGCAAACTCTTTTAGGTGTGTTTTTGCAATAACAACCTTATTGATTGGTGATGCTGCTTTTAACAGCTTTTGTCCTTTTTCATCTGCAATATTGCTATTTAACTAGCAGGAACCTGCAAATATTTGTTAAATGTCCCGCTAAAGTAAAAGTTACCGTGAATCATTGACAGGGTAAGGTTACGTAGGAATAGGTGGTTTGTCTTAACACTTTGACCAGACCTGGCCCATTGAGTTACTGCGTGGATTTTGGGGGACTTCCCTATCTACTTATTTGAAAGTCATGCAGAGACAATAGAGTCATCGGCGTTCTATGTTCATCAATCTCTTACAAAAGATAGCCCCTTATACTTAAGTGGCGCGACCGTCAGCAGTAAACCCGGGGGGTCCGCTAAAGTGAAATAAAGCCGAGTCAGCCTTTATTTTCTTCATCTACTTTTGATATCTTCCATACTTCAACGCGTAGAGCATGACTGGGATGATCAGGTTGTTGTATAAATTCTTATTAGTAGTTTCAGTAAGGGCTTTACTACTAAATGTCCTTAGCCAAAGAAAAAGCAGTTATTTACTTACTTAAGTGGAGCAACAGTCCGGAATGAATTTGGGCATCAACCAAAACCATAACTAGACATGGCTCTGTATAGTTCGCCTCACTAAATACTGCCGTATTCGGGTTTGAAATCGATGGAATCGGTTAGGATTTCTTGCGTTTTTTTCCCAGGATCTTCGAAGTGTGAAGATTTGATTAGTTGTGGACTTTCCTTGCGTAAAACCAAGTTGGTAAGGGCCGATCAGGTTGTTGGTAAATGGTTTCAGCGTTCACATGTTAAGGGTGATAGGATCTTGTAGGCAATGTTGAGGAGATTTATGCCTCTGTAGTTGACACACTTCAGCAGGATCGAGCAAACGATGTTTAGGTTCCATAGAGGTTCATACATTCTTTTAAAAAAAATCGGCAAGAAGACCAATATATCCTGCAGCCTAGTTGAGTGTATGTTTGGATATTGCTATTTTCATTTAGGTCGGTAGTTTTCGCTGTTTGCAACATTCTGCAGAAGTGGTTATTCAATATTCGACAGAACTCTGTTGTATTCCTGGCTTTGACGTTTTACACTACGGTAAAACTCGTTTCTGGAGTGGCACCTCTTTATAACCTCGATCGAGTGCTTTTCTTGCCTTCTTCATTTTTTTCTGAAAAGCCGATGCCCTTTCCTCTTTCTTAGCCTATAGAACCTGGAGCTTAGCCTTGTAGGCCTCGTTCTCGTTCTTAGCTGCGATATTTGGTCTGTAGATGTACTCTTCATCAAACCATGGGTTTCTTTCTGGTATGTTCGAGAACCCTAGCACAACATTTGCGGCGAATCGTCGTTGCCATTGTTCTGCAACAAGGTAGTAATCCGATGTTAGCCCCTCGGAATTTTTAAGATATCCAAAATACTGGATGCGTGCCGATTGTCTATTGTAATGTGATCAATTTAGTTGACCGTTCGTTTCGTTGGTCTGGAGACCGCCATTTACGCTTATACGAGGCGAAGAAACTTTAAAAATCTCCCATCACGATTTTGTGATCGTACTTCGGAAGTCGCTCATAAGTTTTATCAAGGACCTCGTAAAAGAAGTCTTTCGCTAAAATATCATATTTTTCCTCCGTCGGAACGTGAGCGCATATAAGGCATATGTTGGCCAATTTGGTCTTGATGCAGATTGTTATAATGCGTTCTCTAATGAGGTGGCACTTATAACAAATCCACATCCGAATAGTGGCTGCTTCTGCTCACTAAAAAAAGGTCCGTAGTATTTTGGAATATTTCATAGATTGTCCTGTGCCTTACACCCTTTTATATCTACCAACTACCACCATACTATCCAAAATACATTTTTCACTGAAAAACCTTTAGTATATCACTCATATACTTACTGACGTTTCTTTCTCATTCAGAAGACTCAAACTTCATTGCACAATCATTGAATACAAGTAAAACATGCACCAACAGTATAGTACCCCAATCCTGTCAAACTGTCCTCCAATCAGTAGCACAAAAGCAACGTCATCCCTTTCAGAAACCATGCAACTCAGAAAAAAAAGGAAACCACATTACAAAGCTGTAATAAGTTTCCACTATATCCGGATATTAAATGTCAGGGGTAGAAATCTTTTCACACTCCAGGATCGCATCAGGTCCTCCAACTTCACGTTTACCCCTTCACAGAATACGGCAAACAATAAATTATAAAACTCCCAAGTTTTGAGTAGAGTTTCAAAAAGTTTTCCAAACCCAACACAGATACACCGAAACCGAACACTCATACAAGTATCTGATCTTTAGCGCACTTGAATATACCAGGAGACGTGAATATGATGAATGTGGAAGATTCGCAAAGCTTTATTATGTGGGGTGCCTTGAGGTCGGTAGCGGGCTCGGGAGCTAGATGATTTTATTTTCGAAAATCATCTCATCACACACAGCGTTGTTGTCTGCTGAAATAAAAAGTTAATAATGGATCAGAGTGGGGCAGGGATGTGGTCGACATTCTTCAGTGATGCAGCCTGCAGTGGAGCATGTGTTCATTTTTGTTTGTCAAGCAGCGTGATAATTGTTTTCGTTTATACGTCATGCAGCGTTTTATCACGGATGACAAACAAAGGACGAATTCCAGAGTGGTATTGCATTGTTTTATTGGACTTTGACATCTTCATGAAACCCATATGCCAGTCAACAACCATATGCCGGGCTATATCTATATGACGAATAGGTGTTAATAAAGATGTTAAGCCATCGGACGCTGCAATAGGCAGAAATTGTACTTCTTCTACTTGGGATGTCTAATCCCAAATTGCTGAATTACTACTGACCCAAATTTAGGCATTGGCAGACCTTCCAATGACATATCTCTGAAGTTGTACCAATTGTCAAGAAAATCTTGTATCAACCTAGCCGTTCGGATTCAGCATAAAACCGGAGGTCCCGCCATCGTACAAGATGGCACACATGAATGGTTGTAAGGTTGGCCTGTTAAGTCAAAAACTTGTATTTTGAACATCGAGGTAACTTCAGAAACCTGAGTCACGTCAGAATTAACCAAAAACTTTGGTGATGTAATTCTAGATTGAATAATCTGGTGTATCACTGAAATACGCAGGAGATTTTTTGACCTTCTATACCTTCCACGATTAAATAGGAAAGCTAATTGAGAGTGGGGGACGATGTCCCCACACACCAACTCATATTCCTTTTCCAAGACGACAGCAGAATAATTGTAATGGTATGTAGAATCAACGATTGTGCCTACAGTCCCAGTTTGGATGGATAAAGTGAACCTACATGAGCTGCTTCGACATGTTCGGACAACAGGGGATTTAGGAATCACAAAGAAAATCAGGACTCTTGTCAGTGTTGGCGAATAAGCAGAAAAGCCAGCCGCAGATAACTACTCAGTTACGAATAATATAACCTATGTTCAGAAAAGGACTGACTTCAAACTGATTACACAGTTGACGACCATTTTAAATGAAAAAAGGACAATGACGTTTGTAAATATATGAACTTGGAATATGAGAACATTAACCATATGAGGTTCAGGCGAACAACTAGAAAAATTTCTTAGCTGGTACAAAGCAGACATTACTGCCATCCAGGAAATTCGATTTGATGTGCCCGACAAAAGAAGAAAAACGATCAAATTGCGAAGGATTGTTTCAACAAGCTCTTGGACAAAACTCATAAGCGGCTACCGAATTACGATGTTTAAATAGTGCTGGGAGAAAAGAGAGGTAAAGTTGGAAAACACAGCCTCTAGGTTAATTGCACGCGATTTTCTGACCTCGATATCCATATAAGGACACGGCGTTATCAAGATAAACAAACGGTTAATCATATTGATCACATTGCGATAGACAAGAGGCACGCATCCGGTAATTTGGAATTCAGAACATTCCGAGTTGCTAACATCGACTCGGATCACTACCTTATTACAGCCAAGGTAAGAATACGGATATCAACTAAGCCACAACAAATCAGAAAATGTAACTGTAATGTAAATCTGGAAAATGTAACGTCCAAAGACTGCAATCGTAAGTCTTCACGTCTCCATTACAGCATACAGCATACTACCAGCATCTAATGTAGAAGAACAATGGCAATGATGTCAACAAGCCATTAGATCAGCCGCAACTGATGTGCTAGGTTTCTCGAGCCCACCAGCAATAAGCCCTTGGTTTGACGAGGAATGCCGACTGATGCTTGCAGGCAAGAACGAAGCCTACAAGGCTAACCTCTAGATTAAAACGGGAGATACCATTGAGGTCTTTGGGCAAAGAAGAAGAATCAGATAGGCAAAGATCACCGGATTTCCAGAAAGAAGAAAAAAGCATGAAATGCGCGCTATCGAGGATATATCCAGGAATGATATTCGCAAGTTTTACCAAAGTATAGAACGTCAAAGCCAGGGATACAAGGTTCGAAGAAAATCCTGTCGAGATGAACAAGAAGATATAGTAGTTGGGACTGATGATATTGAAGAACACTTCTGCGGACTTTAAACGGCGATGACGAACAGCAAACATTGGCGACAACAGCCAAAACTACCACTACTACGACGTCAGCAATACCCAAATGTAAGCTTAACAAGGCTGCCGAAATGCACGAACCATAAAAAAGGAGACCGTCTGAACTGCGCCAACTACAGAGGCATAAGTTTTGTGCGGTAATATGTGAACGCCTGAAACCGTTTACCAACAACTTAATCGGCCCTTTTCTGTGTGGTTTTAAACCAACAAAGTCCATAACGGATCAATCACTGCAAATGGTAACAGAACGACCCCATTGACAGCTTTAGCTTTGAGAGAAAACATCTAGTCAGCAATTAAACGAAGAATTACTCTTTCCAACCGCTGTTTCTTCGGGCTAACAAGGCAATTTAGTGGTAAAGCTCTCACTCGGGATACTATGCAGATCCTGATCATCACAGTCCTGCTCTAAAGCACTGAATCATGGGTCGTATCAAAAGGGGATGAAGAAATCCTTGGTCGTTATGAATGAATAATTCGTCGAAAAATCTTCGGTCTGGTTTGCGTTGCCGGGCTATGGAGACGAAGATTGAGCTACGAACTATCCGAGTTGTACAACGACCTGGTCAGAAAACACCGCATTGGACGTGCAAGATTCCCAGATAGACATCGGACGCAGTAGGGGAAGACGCATACCTAGAAACCGACCTTACCGACCCGAAATGCGCAACTGGAGGCAGTTGGCTAAGGACCGGACTAATTGGAGAGGTATGTTGGTTGAAGCCTAGGTTCATTCCGGACTACGGCGCCACTTAAGTAAGTAATGGTGCATATATACATAACTTAGCTATCCTGGTGACCTGCTAGTAGCCACCATAACCTAACTTTAGGTTATTTATGATAGCTCACGTAAGTAAACCTGGTTCAATTCTGAATGTAACGATTCGCTCAATCAAGGAAAACAAAAACTGCGTCAAAATATTTACAAAAAAAAATCATCACTACTTTATTATCCGTCCATAGTCCTCCTTATTTGGAGACTTGTACATATCCCTAGTCACTGACACATTTATGGGCGTATTTTGAAGCTGATCTTCTCGTTTGCGAATCCACTTGAGTAGGCCAAAATTAGTGTTGTTGCCAAATCCCATCAAGGCGTCAAAACTATGAGTTGACATAGGCTCCCTCACCACATGTCCACAATTATCACGTCCAGTTTTAATGCGGTAGTATAGGTCATTGTGTGTGGTCATGTTGTTGAGGAATTGCTCAGAGTTGAAGAGCTTCACCGACGATTGATGACTTCTGGTACGGTTTCGAAAAGCTTGAATGTGACTCGATGCAAAAATCTCACTTCGGTCATTTTCTTTGAATGTTTTGTCGTAGTTTTCAGAATATTCTGTGGTTCTCGGTTCCGGCGTCTGTTCTACAACTGTCTCTGGATATTTTTTTAAACCTTCTCGATTCTCAAACCAATTTCCAATCAGCGTGTTATTATCATAAAATTTGGCCGTTTTTATATTCAAGAAGGAATCTCTCTGAGTCATTTTGCGATTTATCTCAAAACATAACGTTCAAAATATATAATTTTTCAATGTACTCTGACTCACAGTTTACGGATTGCTGCGATTATACCATTTAGGTGAGAGTTACCTAGGTTACCCTATGTCCTATAGCAGCCAACAAACGAGGCGATTAAAGAATTGCAAACCCAAAAACGGACTCACGAGGTTGTTCGCAGATATGCTGATAATTACCACCGTTTGCTCGTAACAGTGCAGCTTGTGCTCTAATTTGGTATTCCAAAGCCATCGACGATGGATTATTACTAACAAGCCCCACAAGCAATTAGGGATGTCGCTACTCTACCATCTCCATAACGGGCTAAAATATGTAATCAATATATTTGGGAGAATCAGATCACAGGTATCCAGACCTGCAGACCAACTAGCCAAGAAAAAAAAAAAGTGATTCATTTCCTGCAAATCCATCTCGGCCGGTCGTACTGCCTTGTATATCCTGCCGGTTCCGCGTGTGCAACATGGTAAATATGATATTAGAACTCTATTCCGTTAATACGTAGTGTAGCTGTACAAGAGGGTATGCATATATTTTAGTCCAATATCCGTTACAAATTTGTTATTGTGCCAACAGGCTGTCGGACTGGAACACACAAGGGTGATGGGTCGATGGGGATGCCGTGTGGCACATGTAGTTTACGTCCACCGGGACTGATACCGGATTTGCTCATAATTAATGGCAATTTCCTTGGCTTTATCACAACGGAACAGCAAATGCTCCCCCCTGCATCATTACTTTGCCTCATACGACAACTGACGACGCGACGTTAACAAATCCATGTTCATATACGTTTGCACAACATCTCACATGGCTAGCCAAACCCCTAGCTCCAACCCTGGGGGGCACTGTGCTAGTTGTAAGCCTCTTTTCTTAATTTATTGCCACAGGAAATTAATCGCAGAATAACGGCATTTCTAAATGCAGGCATTTTCTCGAACTTTAATTGCGAAACAGATGACTGGGACTGGCCTTGTCCTTATGCTATTTTGAATCCGGTGAGTGAATGTTCTCTGCTGGGTCCATCTGAAGCGCTGTTCACTGGGTACAAGTGGAAGCCTACACTGAATGCATATACGTTGCTGCGCAAAATGTCCATGATTTGTTTTTTGCCACGTTATTATCCTGCGAGTAGGTGGTGGGTAATGTTACGTCTATGCGCGTTAATTACACGTGGTAGGAGTATGTTCGAATACTGGGAAAGCCTTCGCACTTTATGATTAATTAAAACGAGCGTTTTAATGAGCATTCGGTGGTGTATGTTTTTGTGAACTGTTGTTCCCATGCTGTAAAGAAGATTAATGTCGTTCAGTATACATTAGGGGAAGTGTAAGTACCCAAGTGTGATCCAAGCACTTTCGTAATGATTCCAACTGAATACTTTTAGACGCGAGTAAATTTCATTCTTCTGTTAATGAAGGTGACTGGCTATTTTGTAATTGACTTGTTCTTATGTGTAATCGTTTTGTTAACAGCGAATAAATACCTAAAAGACTTCCGAATAAAATGGGCATAGATGATTTTTCTTTTAGATGAAGTACCCAACCTTTAATTCAGAAAATACTGTAGGATACTTTTTTCTATATTACAAAAGCAACCTTAACTACATCTAGTTGCATACTTCAAGTTTGTTGAGGAGGTTTTCTACTTGTGCGCTCCACTTAAGGCGAAATCTGCCTTCTACGTCTCTCTGGGAATCGAATACTCTGCGAGCTCTACATATCCTAGCCATATTAAACTCCAATGTGGAGTGTTTTTTTTAACCATTGTAAAGCACTTTTAGTGCTTGGTTGAATCTTAGTCTTTATAGCACAAGAACTCAAATGGGACCGAAATATGTTAAGCTCAAAACTAGCAAGGGCTTCTTCATCCACTTTTGAAACGGTCCATGCTTCGTTGAGCAGGGCTGAATTGATAAAGGTCTGATATAGGATCTCCTTAGATGTTTCCATGTAGGCTTTGATACTGAAATGCCTTCTTACCCCGATGTAACAGCGGTTGGCAAGAGTAATTCTTCGTTTAATTTCTGACGAAATGTTGTTGTCAGATTTAATGGCGGAGCCGAGGTAGACAAAGTCAATGTGATATCTGTCAATGGTGACAATCTGTCTAATTTGTCGATGTTGTGTGTCCTTTCGAGTTGACATCATATACTTGGTCTTACCTTCATTTGCTAAAACCATTTTTGCTGCTTCCTTCTCTACACTAGCAAACGTGTCTGTGGGTTCACGTTTAGTCCTACCAATGATGTCAATATCGTCGACGTATGCTAGTAGTTGCAAAGATTTAAGGAAGATTATGGCCTTGGTATTAGCTCGGGAGTATTGCACAATCCTCTCAGGAATGAGACTAAACCCTTTTATGGTATCAAATGTTTAATAAAGACCGTTGCCGACCCTGGAGAGAGGAAAAGCGAGAATTCTCATCGTCATCCTACACAGAAGGATAGTTTTGGGCGGTATATAAAACAAGACATGGCTCTGTATAGTTCGTTTCTATGAAAAGCTGTCGTATGCGGCTTTCAAATCGATGAATTTGTGGTGGGAATCGAATTGGACTTCTTGGGTTTTTTCCAGGATCTACCGAAGTGTGAAAATTTGATCGGTTGTGGATTTTCCTGCCATAAAACCACACTGATAAGGGCCGATCAGGTTGTTGGTCAACGGTTTCAGGCGTACACATATAACGGTAGATATTTTTGAAGCTACATATGCAAATTGGCTGTCATTTATTCAGTCTATTTTGCCTAATCACCATGATCCATATTTCTTTCAGAACGACGTGACGGTGGCCAGTCCAACAGCGAACGCGATTGTTCGATGATTACCAACTTCTTTTGGATTGAATTGGATGATTTGAATACCAACGACATGTGCTTTCAACAGAACGGCCCTACCTTTTACACAGCTCTTGCCACATTGGAAATTCTGCACGAATGATTCGAGGGCATGGTCATCTCACGTGGAGGTGATGTGAATTGGTCACTGAGATCGTGCGATTTGATCCCGTTAGACTATTTCTTGTATGGTTTTCTGAAGTCCATAGCGGCCCTCAAAATCAACATTATCCATGCCATCAGCCTTATTTCTGCGTCATTGGTCACTGAGATCGTGCGATTTGATCCCGTTAGACTATTTCTTGTATGGTTTTCTGAAGTCCATAGCGGCCCTCAAAATCCACATTATCCATGCCATCAGCCTTATTTCTGCGTCAGGGTCATGAAAAATTGCACATTTCTGATGCGCGCCACCAAGAGAACCTGCAGCGGACACTTGAATGTTGTTATATTCCATGCATAATGGCATCAATAGGCATTTCGAACGAAAAAAAAAATATTTCGCTGATAATGTCTCACACACACTTTGTTTCATTAAAATTTAAAGATAGGAAGCGCTTAGCTTTAGGATATCGAGTTGAGAAAATCATATGCAATTAGCCTAAGTCCGTTGCCAGACAAGTTTTCGCGTAGGATTGGTTTTTAAACCATACTGTTTAAGATATCTTCTTTTCCTACCTTTGCGGTTAAATCTCACATACATTTTGTCCGGGACCTTGTAGAAACAATCCTTCCCAATATATGTGGAAAAATTTGGGATTGATGCAGATTGTTACAATGTGTTTGCTTATGTCTTCAAAGCATTAGACTTCTTGCCAAAGTCTATCACTTATAACAAATCCGCATTCAGTCGCTGTTTCTGCTCACTATAGCACGAGTCATAGTAGATGTCACAGTATTTCATCCTCCTTTTACCCTGTTCATTCCATCGTATATCCTGAATTGCAGTAATGTCTGCTCAATCCTAGCTTTTGCTTGTTATGCCGTACCTGCTATGATCTAACATTCTATCACAATTGTTGCGTTAACATCGATCAGTGCCTACCCTCGAACAACACAATTATAGAACTGCTCTTCGAGTTTTTGAAAATAAATATGGATGCATTATTGTCTACTGCTGAAAAATATCTGAACTTTACCAAACATATATCGGCCCATGGTGTGAAGCTGCTATGTTAATTCTTCAATATCGTGCTGGAACTGACAGTGTCTACATGGAAAACACCTTCTGCAAAAAAATCGATTTAGATGAAGATGTCAACATCATTAGTCTTCCCTATACCAACTTGTCAGAGTGATAGACAGGGCGAGAGTTTAGCCGCCGATTGAATAGTCTAACGGCTAAGATATACTAGTGGAAAGCAATCATAGGGTGTTGTTCAATCTCTACGTTATTTTTTGCCTTCATTATTTTATTACATTCAAGTCGGCGATAATAGTTGTATATAAACGAAATCCTTAGTTCCCTACAAATCTAAAGTTTGAACGTTCATTCATAATCAACTTGGAGGCAATTAAATCCGAAAAGATTGCTCTGAGAAAGTTGATAAAAAAAATACGAAGAAAAGGTTTAGTTTGAGTCCTCATACTATAGACATCAGGTAGTATAATGGATTCACAATAGGATCTCAAGTCCAAAAAAATAAACAGGATACTTCTAACGCAAATCAGTGTAACTCATACCCACCAATTGAACGTATTTTATGGTCATAAACTCAAGCCAATAAGTTCAAGTGAATGCCAAATAGATAAAGCCTAACGTAAACAAACCCATGAATCTATTAAATCTGCACAAACTCACCAACCCCAGCCCATCCAATCAATTGTGTTGTCGCTCTGTGTCAACATTTGCCAAAAGCTAAATCACGTCTCATGTGACTCTCAAGTCGATGTAATTACTCCTGACTCATCTTTTATCGCAAGAGGCAGAGCCAAGAGGCGAAAATAAAATTCGTTGCCTCATTGACATTTACGACCGTAAACATGCCTTCATAGCCTTGAGATATAATAAATTGACTGGAAATAATTTTTACCAGTAATCCGTTGTTGTTGCATATTTGGTAGCCAAGATCTATTTTCATGTGTAAATCTTGTCAAAATGGTAAATGATTAGTCTGACAGACAAAACCCACACTTATGAAGTGAAATTGAATTCCAAAAACAGAGATAAGAATCTCAACTAAAGGGTTCACAAAAAGTTACAGATAGCATTGACATTTGAAATGTGATTTCTATTCTAAGAAGTTCGGTTACTAGACACCTTGAAAGCAACGATGTGCTCTTATCTCCATCCCTTTGAATAAAAATTGAGGTCAGTATTTTTAAACACAATCCGCTGTGCGAATCGCTTTATACCCTATCGTATCGCATCGTTATATTTAACACCCCCTAAAAGTTTATGTGGATGATATATAGGACATTGTCAAGTGTTCAGTCTAAAGCTGGGTTTCCACATGCCCTTAAATTGACAAAGTTTGACAGTTCTCGTTTATGTCATTAATTGACAATATTGCCAGTTCACATCCACCTATGTCAATAATTGGCACAAAATCGTTTGTCATTTCATTGACAATAAAATTTTGACAAATGCGTTTGTCAGTTCATGGACAGCTATTTCCATTTGCACCTTTAACTTCAGTTGACGAATGTCCATTTTTTTCCGTCTTTGCACTAAACAGCAACAGTCATCTGTCAAACGTTTCCACAAGCAAGAATTATTGGATTGAGCTTCAAGTGAATATTGTAGGTAAATCAAGTTTAATTTGTTGTTTATATTTTTATTTCTCGATTTTTATAAACCTTGCTGTTGGAGTCCCAAATGTTGTCGAATTTTTCAACATTTTGAATGAGATCAAGTGAGGACTGCACACTCCATTCCATACTTGATTTTCTCACTCGTTTTTTTCCTTCTTCTACTGCATCATCCTAAATGTAATCGAATGTATATTCTCCTTTTTAAAAGATTAGAAAATACAGTAAAGTAAAAACACATTACCATGTTTCCAGTTGTTTCTGCAGCTGACATGTCACTTAATACTTTTTTTTTAATTTCCGCAGCAAAAAATATTTTGTATTTTCTTTGCCATTCAATTGACAAAACATTCAACACAATGCCAATAAATTTGTTGTGTCAGTTCATGACCAAGTGACGTTTTGTTCGTCAATTTTGCTATTTCCACTTTCGTTGCCAATTATTGACAAGGCCTGACAGTCAATTAAATGACTGTCAATTTTCGGCTATTTCCACTTGTCATTATTCTCAATGACATAAAAATACGCCATTCGTCAATTAAAAAATGGCAAGTGGAAACTTAGCTTTACTCACTAAAGGGACTTTCATTAAGTGCTTCCCCTCTTTAAATTTAAATAAAACTAATTCAGTGTGAGATATCATCTAAATATTGTATTCAGTCTGATTTTTACCGATGACATGAGGTTATGTTGGATTTAAAGGCTGCTGTGGTTCGCAAAGACCAGCAATTTCTGAAAACCACACAAGGTCAAATCGCACGATCTCAGTGGTCAGTTCACATAAGCTTTAAGTGAGATGACCATGCCATCGAATCGCTCGTGCAGAATTTCCAATGTGGCGTGACCTGTGTGGCACGTAGCGCAAGCCGGCCGTCCTGTTGAAACCACATCGTCGCTTGAAAAGCACACTGACATAAGTCAAAATTTGACCAATTTAAGTTATTTATACCTACAGACCGATTCGAAAAAAATACAAATTTTCTATCAAACCGTCATAACTATAGCTCTTCTTAAACTGGCAGCATGAGGGAGTAAGTGCCGATTTGAATTTAAGGAAACATCCCTATAATGAAAAACTTCAAAAAGCAAAACGGGTCTGTAGGAGATGTGAAAACACCAGTGTATGCTCGTACAACTCGTACTGTAGAAAATATTGCTGCTGTTCGCGATAGTGTGGCCGAAGAGCCATCCATTTCAACTCGTCTTCGTGCCCAACAATTGCACCTCTCACGCTCGTCGTTGATGAACATTATAAAGACTTGCATTTACAAGCTTACAAGGTGCAATTGACTTAAGCATCGTCAGTGGTCAGAATGGTGGCAAGAAATTTCAACAGTGGATGATCAATTTTCGAAGAAAATCATCTTCAGTGATAAGGCACATTTTCACCTCAGTGGATTCGTCAATAACCGGGACTTCTTTCTTTGGGGTAGCATTTTCCGATTTCCTCCTCATCGGTGATTACATTTGCATCGCTATTTAGTAAAGCCCCTTTTGGAATGCCAGATGCTTTGATTTTCCTCGTCTTTTGATTATGTTGTAATCCTTTGAAATGATTGTTCATGTAGTAACTCGAAATAAACTCCCGGTTGAGTAAGACCTATCATTACGGGGTAGCACGTGGAAATGCTTTAATGACACAAGTTTTAATCATGATGTGGGACTTTATATGTTGGGTGCTGTAATTTAAGGGTGTAGTAGGTAAATATGGCCGCATTATAACAACATTGTTTTTACTTGTTTATATGACGTTTGTGTGCAGAATGCATTGCCATTTCATCATGAATAGACCTAAGCCGGCTTACTATTTGTGGAAAGTGCTCAGTTAAAAATACTTATAGAGCTCTTCGATAATCGTCCAACTGTATTCGTAAAACCATCACCAAATTCCGAACCAATTTCACACTCCTAGACGTTCATCAAACAATCAGTGTGTATGGAGCCTATAATAATAAGAGTATTACTGCAGTAGCAGAGAGTATTCGTGAAGACCGTGATCAATCAATTCGTCGCCGTTTTCAGTGTTTGGGCATCTCTTATGGAACGTTGTGGCGTATTTTGAATCGTGATCTTGATTTAAAAGCGTATAAAGTAGAGCTAGTTCAAGAATTGAAGCTGACTTATATTGGTTTACGTTTTAGTTTCGGTTTGTGGACCCTGCAACAACTTCAAAATGATCCTTTTTTTTATCGAAAAATTATTTTTAGGGACCAAGCTCGATTTTGGTTAAGCAAAATTGCAGTATTTGGGCCGATAAACAGCTAGAGCTAATCCAATAGCTATCAATGCAACCCCAAAAATTCACTGTTTGGTGCAGTTTCTGAGCAGGCGGCATTATCGGGCGGTATTTCTTTAAAAGTGCGGAAAGTGCCTTCTTTTTCAATGGAGATCGCTACAGAACAACGATTAATGAGCTTCTGTTAGCGAAAATTTTTGATATTGGGGTAGCTGACTTGTGCTTTGAACAGGATGACGCTACATGCCATACAGCTAACGAATCAATCGATTTATTGAAGAAAACGTTCAATAGAAACATCATTTCAAGAAATGGTCCTGTCAATCGGGCACCAAGGTCTTGTGATTTAACACCATTGGATTACTTTCTAAGGCTTTGTAAAATCTATTATTTACATCAATTAAATCGAAAGGATTGAAGCTTTGAAAGCCAACATAGCTCGTATTGCTGGTCGAAAATTTGACCCACCTTATGGACCATTTAAGAGTTAGTCGTGTTAAATGTTTGAAAAAAAGTATCTTTAAACATTTAATGGAATGAACCAAACTAACACCCCAAATAAAGATCTCCCTCAATACATTGATTTGTTCGCGTTTTATTTAAAACGAGTGGTGGGTGCACGACTGGGTCGTACGCAACTTTCTCTTTCACAGCGAGTTAGGCGTTAGATCAAATAGTACGCATTTTGATTATTTATGCCTAAAATGATATAAATAATGTCAAAATGTGATTATACGAACGTTTACTCCGAAATTTGAAGGAATCGGTTTCTATCTATATATATAAAAATGGATCTTGGTTTGTTCGGATGCTTAAAACTCGAAAACGACTGGACCAAATTAGATACTTCCTTCTGCGGATTTGTTCGTAATTGCTCCGCGAAGGTTTAGGAAAAAAGAAAAATTGAAAAATTCTCAACAGGTGGCGCTGTAGGCGGTCATTCCATTTGATAGCACAGTAATAATAAATAATTTATATGGCAAAACAACGTTTGACGGGCCAGCTTGTGTGAATAATAATTATTTTTCGTTATTGGCCAAAACTGAAAATTCCGTTAAGTGATAGTTGGGCTATAACTAATTATGTGAAATTGTTTTAAACTGTAATAGTAGTATATGTATTAAATTTCATTCAATTTCTCATAGTAGTTTGCGAGAAATTAACAATTTTCTTTATATGGCCTAAATGACAAAATCCGTTATATGGATTTTCTCGAAAAAACTGGGTATGCAGTTTTGTTGGAACTAATATGCTTATAGTATATATAAAATTTGATCAAAATCGTTGGAGCCGTTTTCGAGAAAATTGAGTTTATGTGTAATTTTTATATGGCAGGTACCGTTATTAACATGGCTAAAAGCAAACAAAAAAAATGGCCTAGAATTATGACCAAAACAAGCTTGGATACGAAGTTTGGAGAAAATCGGTCAAGCCGTTTAGGCTGGGGAGGCCATTACGGACAGACGGACCGACGGACGGAATTCCAAAAACCACTTTTTTAGGCTCCGCTATCATCGTAATGTTAGAATCAATCTAAATCTCGAGGTCGAAAATTTTAACGAAAACAATATCTTTCTCTTTGTAAGAGAAAGTTAAAAAAACGAGTGGTGGGTGCACTACTGGGTCGTACGCAACTTTCTCTTTCACAGCGAGTTAGCCGTTAGATCAAATAGTACGCATTTTGATTATTTATGCTTAAAATGATATAAATAATGTCAAAATGTGATTATACGAACGTTTACTCCGAAATTTGAAGGAATCGGTTTCTATGTGTATAATAATTATTTTTCGTTATTGGCCAAAACTGAAAATTCCGTTTAGTGATAGTTGGGCTACAACTAATTATGTGGAATTGTTTAAAATTGTAATAGTAGTATATATATTAAATTTCATTCAATTTGGCATACTAGTTTGCGAGAAATTAACAATTTTCTTTGTATGGCCTATATGACAAAATCCGTTATATGGATTTTCTCGAAAAAACTGGGTACGCAGTTTTGTTGGAACTAATATGCTTATAGTATATATAAAGTTTAATCAAAATCGTTAGAGCCGTTTTCGAGAAAATTGAGGTTATGTGTAATTTTTATATGGCAGGTACCGTTATTAACATGGCTAAAAGCAAACAAAAAAAATGGCCTAGAATTATGACCAAAACAAGCTTGGATACGAAGTTTGAAGAAAATCGGTCAAGCCGTTTAGGCTGGGGAGACCATTACGGACAGACGGACCGACGGACCGACGGACCGACGGACGGAATTCCAAAAACCACTTTTTTAGGCTCCGCTATCATCGTAATGTTAGAATCAATCAAAATCTCGAGGTCGAAAATTTTCACGAAAACAATATCTTTCTCTTTGTAAGAGAAAGTTAAAAAACATGTCAGGAAGCTCTTATTAGATCACCCATTATAACCCACTGGCTACACTACTTTGCCGACGTTATGCCCTCAAACTTAAAATCCATGCAACAACGGCGGCAAAGATTATGAATTCTATACAGATGACGCATTGAGAACAAAACACAGAAACTTTTGCTCAGTAGCTTCATGGTACGGGCGGGCGGTGTGCATGAAAACATGCGATAGGGTATAAACATATGGCGGACTGTGCCAGCACGACCCGCATGGCTAAAAACACGATGCGGTGCTGTGCAAAAACCCCTGCGGAATTAAGCCAATTTCGGCCAAATTTTTTTTTCGTGGGCTGGTGGAAATCTTCATAGACACGATGAGCACGTGCACAAAGTAGTGTGAGATTTTTACTGACTAAAACCACCACCGATTTTGTATTTCTATTGCAACTGAGTAATCGGCTTATCCAGCAATTTTTTTATCACGAGTATATAATATGTTTGGCAGGTAACTTTCCTTTGAGAGTTCCTGCTTTTCCGTAATTTATAGCGCGGTTTGTTATTATCGGGCCAAATCTAAGGGTTAAGTTCTTTGAAGACGCCGCAATATATTTGTTTCGTCAAGAATTTGGAGGACTGTTGTGTTAACGTGTCCCAATAAACGTTTTTTATGTTTTCGTGCAAAATTTTTTGATTCATCTTTAAACGCGGGAATACCCAGATCTCTGCGTAGATCTTCATTCCTTTCGTACCACGGTGCATTGACGAATGATCTTAATATTTTGTTTTCAAAAGTTTGTAAAATGTTTAGATTCGTTTCACTGGTACAACCCCATAGTTGTATACCATATGTCCAAACCGGTTTTAGCACTTGCTTGTATAATAGCAGCTTGTTATCAAGGTTAAGCTTCGAATATTTTCCGAGCAACCAGTGCAGTTCTCTGTATTTATTCTTAAGTTCTTCGCATTTCTTTTTTACATGTGACTTCCATTTTAATTTTGCATCGAGCGTCATACCGAGATATTTCGCTTCATTTGCAAACGGGACTCGAACCGTATTTAGAAATACAGGCAAATTCTTTGTCCGTTTATACGAAAAATCTACATGGATCGATTTGCTCTCATTAAATGCAATCCGCCAGGATTTAGTCCATTCATTTACTTCCTTAAGAGCGTTTTGTAATTTGATATTTGTTTCCTCTATTGTTGTGCCAACTGCTAGTATAGCAGTATCGTCAGCAAACGTTGCAACTATTGTTTCGTTTGTTTGTGGGATATCACGAGTGAATAGGAGGTACAGGATTGGTCCAAGGACGCTTCCTTGCGGTACACATGCCATTATTTCTTTGAACTCAGAATATTCGCTTCCAAGTTTTACACGGAAGAGTCTATGCTCAAGATACGACACGAGGATTTTATATAATTGTTCAGGCAGAACTTGACTTAGTTTGTTCGTAAGGCCTTTGTGCCACACCTTGTCAAAAGCTTGCGACACGTCAAGAAATACGGCTGAACAAATTTTCTTTTCTTCGAAAGCTTTCTCAATAACATCTGTAATTCGATGTACTTGGTCCACCGTTGAATGTTTACTTCTAAACCCATGGTCAGGTAAAAGACGTTTCTGCTCAATTGTGGGGTGTAAGCGACCGAGTAATATCCGTTCAAAAACTTTTGAAATGATTGGAAGAAGTGAAATAGGCCTGTAAGATTTTATTTCATTCGGTGATTTTCCTGCTTTTAGAACCATAATCACTTCCGCGACTTTCCACTGTCTTGGTATGTATTCTAATCTTATTGCTGCATTTATAATAAAAAGAAGCTTAGTTAATGCTTTCCGAGGCAACATTCTAAGAAGTTCTCCTGTAATCAGGTCATAACCCGGAGCTTTTTTAGGCTTTAGTTTCTGTATTTCCCGTTTTAGCTCGGCAATACTTGCATATCTTACTATTTTATTATCTGTTTCCTCAAGATGTGAGGCTAAAACGTCAGCTTTTTCCTTATCGCTTTTTGCCCAAACGTCTTGAGTTGCCCTAATTGGCGGCACAGCGATTTTTGGCCGTTTTATGACTCTAATTGCTTTCCAGAGCGAATAATTCGATTCCTTTCCAGCGGTTAGGCTTTGCAGCTAAGTTTCTACTGCATGGTTTTTAAATTTTTTAATCGAATTTGATAGCAAATTACTCAACCGATTTTATCTTGCGGGGCACGAGTTTGGTGCCATCTTTTGCGAGCTTTTCTTTTTTGTCTTAATAAATCTTGTATTTCTTGGGGGTACTTAATTTTACTATAGCTCACAATTTTGTTCTGTTGAGGAGTATTATTCCATGCTGCTTTTTGGATTATATCGATAAATGAGTCAACCGCGACTTCGAGTTCCAATGGGGTTCTAAGCGATACACCCAGTCGGATATTATTTTCAATATCGTTTTTGAAACCTTCCCAGTTGGTTTTCCCGTCTGTTAATCTGGGTGGTTTTTCATTTATAATCAGTGACTCGCTCGTTGTTAAAATGACTGGAGAATGATCAGAGGAAAGATCAAAGCATTCTTCAACTTTGATTCGATTGGACGGCAGACCTTTAATTCGTGTTGCATGCGAGTTCTGAAGTATGAAAAGGAAAAAAAAAACCGACAACCAAAGGGCATTAACAACCGCGGGCTTATTTCCATTAGAGGAAAACTAAGCCAAAGATCTGAGTCCTGACACATATTTGTTGTAAAAACAAATTGGTTCAAAGAGTAGCTAGATATCAACCTTTTTACTCCAACAACAATACAACAATAGACCTACTTCTGGTCCAAGTAGACCATTTATACCACTCCTTACATACGACTGCAAATTCGTCTTTATTTATTCTTTCTCAAGGTTAGAATCAAAACTGATGCTTCCTATAGGGTATTAGAATAACAGAACACCACCCCCACCGCAGACTGCAGACCCTGATATTCCGGTTGAGTAATCCAAAGCCTTGTGGCTGTGGCTTGGTTTGGTGTATGTTTTCACAACCTTTGAAACTTTTATTAAACTAATTTCCATTCAACCTGCTTTAACGAAAAGACGGAACAAAATCAAGTCGCCCTGATAGCCCAAACGTCCTCCCTCTTCGAATTTTATAATATGGGTAGCAAAACCAACTTCACTTGGTTTACCCTTCCCCCATCTTGTGGCAAACAAATCTTTCTTACAACATATACAGTATACACGTGTCCTAACAATAAGTAGGGGAAGGATATTTCAATATCCTTTTTCGAAAAGAGAAAAACGAATGCAACACACTAGACGAGTCTAGCTCCTTGTGTAGGAGCCCGATATCGACTGCACACAGATATCCAGTACAAAAGGGTTGCAGTCTCAACTGAGGTCTAGGTAGTAGTTGCTCTGTTACTCTTGGACAAGCAATATTGCCAAATTCTCCTGTAATGCAATTCAATAAGCTTGATGTTGGTCGTGTGGTTTGAAGGGCGCGGCGCGCGTGGCTGTGCGGTTGTGTTCTGTTTGGTCTGTACACAGGATGGATGGGTGTGTGTACAAAAAAAAAACAACAAAAAAACAGCAACAAGATTATATAAACTCTAGTGGGTGTGTGTACCATAGTCGGGGTGTATTCCAGTACCACCTCAGTGCTATATGTACAGCAAACTTTTTTTTTCTCTCCAATGGAATCTAATTGCCCCCGGGCGGTACTGGCTTTGGATAAACACTTTGCGCTTTCATTTTGGTGGAACGTATAAGCCGCAGGGGGCTGGTACATTTCCATCAGAATTTTCTCATCACAAAATTCAATAGACAAGGGGGAGCTCGCTGTGTGTTGGCTTCGCCTATATGCCTATCTCTGTGGCATGATGCTGTCTCGATTCAGATCCCTTAAAACATATCGGTTTAAAGCCTTTGGGCCTACGCTGCCATCCATATCCTTATCAGTTGATTACGAATCTGGGTATTTGTGTTTAAATTGTGAGTTTACCGGGACATCGCTTGCGGGCTGGTGGGAGCTTGTGAGGGTACAGTACTAGCAGAACATGTAAATATTGAAAATTGGATAATGTTTACGTTGTTTATCAATTATAATAAGTATTACGGTATAGGGGTGGAGCCCTCATATGTATAATCGGTTTTCACTTTTACCACATGTGAGAGTTGGCTGAGGGAGTGATTGATTGCGTGTTGTGCTTGAATTGGTTGTCGTCAGTGTCGTTCACCCGTTTGACATCTTTTAAGTAACATCCAAGGATTCAGTTTCTGGTGCGGAGGTTAACGTGTAAGGTTCAAATGAACAAGTTTTCTATTGCCTGTCGTAAGTTTAATGGATGTCATATGTGGTGAGCGCCAAGGGGTGTTATTTTGTGAAAAAATGGGAAATATTAGGGGAATTTATAATTCCATATCGTAGGGCTGTTAGGCAAAGAAGTATGAATACTTTACAAGCACACGTTTGAAAGCTTTAGTAGGGATTTGTTTATATCATCTCCCTGCAGAGGTTTGGAAAGTGTATCTCTAGACTTCGAGAGGGCATATTATTAGAATACTTTATGATATCTAAATCTAGAAAGAGAAGGATGCAAAGTGATTGCCTACGTGGCAATATCAATGAAATACCATAATACCCTTAGAGAATTATTAAAAAATGGTCTCTCTGTACTCTCCAAATGGGCCGCCAGATGTGGACTCGGCACGAACCCTAAAAACACTGAATTGGAAATACAAAGTCCCGCTATTGACCCTTCCAAACTCAATGGCGCCAGTCTCAAGTTCGCAAAATCAGCCAAATACCTGAGTCTGGTTTTGGATAAGAAACTGAAGTGGAAAGCCAGCATCCAAGAACCCGTTAAGAAAGCCACCGTAGCCTCATACTCTTGTAGAAAGGCAAGAGGAAGGAAATTGGGTATGCATATTAATCTCTTTCTGGCTTTGCGTGTCTATCATTAGACGCATACTCCTGTATGGTGTCTTAGTCTGGTGGACGGGTTTAAAACAGCCTCCACCCGCAACCTACTAGGTAAATTTCAACGATCAGCTTGTACATATATGCATTAGCGGAGCTCTAAGAACAACCCCATCCGCAGCTCTAGATGCTATCCTGCATCTAGTGCCCCTAGATATCTGCGGCAAACAGACTGCAGTGTGTCCACATGAGGGACTGAGAACCTCGTCACAATTTACACCCAATCAGGTTGAACATATTAAGATTCTGAATCACCTTAACATTACAGAAAACACCAAACACACAACTACCCAACTCATTTTTGAGCATAACTTCAGGACAACCATTCCCAGTCGCCTTGAATGGCAGTCGTATTCGATCGGAACCAATAACTCGATTCACATCTACACTGATGGGTCTAAAATAGAATATGGAGTGTGGAGGTGTTTTCTCCGAGATGCTTAACCTAATCATATCCTTTTGCCATTCCCGATCATTGTAGCGTTTTCCAGGCGGAAATCATGGCAATCAAAGAAGCCTTGTCCGGGCTGAAAAGGAAAGTAATATCCACGAAGTATATTAACATCTTCAACGACAGCATGTGGCAATCAAATCCCTGGAATCCACCTCTTTCAAATAGAAATCAGCCCACAAATGCTGACTATCTATTGAGCAGAGCATTTTACCATTCACCTCTTTTGGGTGCCAGGCCACAGAGACATACCAGGGAATTGCAGAGCAGATGAGCTAGCCAGACAGGGCACTACCCTTGATATTCTACCGCCAGTAGATATGTTAGGTTTGTCCCTCGCTACTTGTAAATCACAGATCAAAATGGATGCAATCAAGACAGCAAACCGCAGATGTATAAACGGCACAACTTGCCAAATATACAATACAATGCTGAACAGATCAGCACCATATTCGGTGTCCATACACGACACAGTCCTATAGGCCTGCACGCAAAAAGACTAGGCCTCTTCAGCAATCACTTCTGTAGAAGCTGATTGGACAAAGAAGAGGAGGAAAGTATTACTCACCTTCTTTGCTCTTGTCCAGCTATCTCAGAAAAAATGAAGCTGGGAGGCTAGACAATAACACTAAGATGATGCCTGCGCAGATGTTTATTGACTCTGCTCTTGAACTGTTGTAGATTGTATATAGGTCGAAATACGCCTTCTGGAAGTCCGTTCCATTGTTGGCTTATTCTGTAACAAAATTGCCAAATAAACGGCGTGTCTGTGAACCGATGTGAGTCTAGGGATGATTTCTCCGAGCTCCTCCACACATCTGCCGTTATTCTATCTGTAATAAAAAGACAGATCTCCTACAAGTCATCGCTGTTTTAAAGGTTGCTGCTTTGAAGTAAGAATTGCACGTATTTGGATAGAATCCAGAATTTCTGAAAATTATTTAGAAATGTTTCTTGTAATTCTGCCATAACAGGTCTCGTAATGTGAGAACCAGACAGAATTATAATGAATTCTCTTCCGGCGTAATTCTGAATTCGCTAAACACTTTAAAATAATGGCCAGTAGTGACCGTTACAGTACGTCCATTTCCTTAAAAAAAAGTATGGCCGGACAATGCAGCTTGATGATACTGCACACCACACTGTGACTAGAACTGGTTCAGGCTCATGAAGAATTTGTGGGTTCGACTCTCTCAATTGCCATAAGGCGAAGTGGGTTTCACCCGACATAAAAATACAATTAAGCATGGTTTCGTCCTCGCCTACCATTTGAACCAGCTTCTGACAAAATTCCAATCATCAGAAGGTCTGCGGTGTTCAGTTTGCTAGTAACCTAATCCTTGTAGGGATACAAATTCAAATATGAATTATTGTCTGCAATGTTTGTCTGATGCTAACCATTTGACAAATCGTGAAAACGCGTGGCATATCCTGCATGGCGATAGCTGCAGAATCCATTGTTTCCGTTGTCCGAAATGAAGGATGTCAATGATAAGACCTTCGAGGGATTGTCCTACTTTTGGAAAAAAGAGCTTATCAATCTCATTATGACCCATCTGGTAGAAGGCGTGCCGCCAATTGTGACTGCTATTTAGTCCATCTTCCTTCTTCTCTAATCGATATCTCTTTTCCTATGTCTTTTTTATTTTCACAAAGGATTTTTATTTACTGTACCAAAAATTACCAAAAATTACCAAAAACTCGAAATTGCAACTTTTTCCACGAAATTTACTATGCATGTACAACTCAAAAACGCACATCCGTTGTCCAGAATCGATTCCGTTTTGCATTCATATATAGATTCACTCACTTACAATTTGGGTGTCATCTTAGAGTTATTTATTTGTCTTACTCTGGTGTTTGGACAAGTTTCGTTGTGCAATTCGACACCCGTTTGCCGGTTTGAGAGCTCTCGGACAATATGACAGCTACTATGACAGCTGCTTCTGGACACCTTGGCAGTTGTCTTTGTCCCATCTCTTTCGTGTCCAAGTGTGTATCTATGTTTTTAGTGGAGAGTGTGTTTGTTCATGGCCGTCCGCCTAAACACCTCGGTTGCTCCAGCGTTTAGGAGGAAGTGATCGAAGAGAGGAGTGTCTTTTGGGCCGTCTGCCCTACGCCTCTGCTGCTCTTCCTTTGCCCACTCGTTGGATGATATAGGGGAACGTCAACTGCTTACCGTCAAACTTTTTGCAACGATCCCTGGAAAATACACTCAACGAATCTTTTGCGCCAATATTACGGTGGATCGTCCTCCCCCACCCGTCATCATCGTGTTGGGGTAGACAAGAGATCGTCCTCCCTCACCCATCGAAATTTGAAACTGCTCCTGTCCAATGGTGCCCGTCGCGAGCCTCCCACGTCCTTTGGGCTTCGACATCGGCGTTTTCTCGTGGACTACTGTCGCACGTTTTGTGTGGCGTTGCTCTGTTGTGAGTCTCCCTAATATCCCTAGGGCTGCACCGAACAGAGTTGGGAAATCTTCTTCTTGTTGAGAAGACTCCACACTCGCACTCGTTATACCTGTTATTGGTTGCATTTCCGGATTTGAAGGTCGTGGACCAGTGGCTGTTGGAACCCTGGTTGCCCGCCACTTCCTCCAAATTCCGTTTTGGCTACCACAAAGAAAGGGGGGAACGAAAGGATTTACGGGGATAAGAGAGTGTACCTTGCTGCGGTAAATTTTACGGTAAAACTAGGTAATCAATAATCTAGGTGTTAATTGGTTTTTCCACAACCTTTGAACGTATGGATGGATAGTAAATCAATGTTCCTTTTTTGAGAATTGATTGGATTCGAGGAATTAGTGACGTTTTTTAGACTCTAAATTGTTCAGAATGCGTGTTATTTTTAGAGATAAAAATTTTCCATAAATATTAAAGAGAGGCTAAAATTATAACTGAAAACTTTTGTCATTAAGAAAATGTCCGTAATGTTTGTTAGATACGTTTTCGTTGCAGTCATTATTTAAGGCTTCTATTGCTTGGTTTGCTATGTGTTGCTGGTTGTAGGAAACTCATCCTTTCTCTTCAGTTGGATCCGCCATTGCCTAAACGCTCTCTTTTTTGCTTCTACAACTTGCTCGTATTGCATTTTAAACCATGGATTATTGGATTCTGCTTTTTTACAGAGTAAGGTACAGAATAGTTTCATATTAATAACGAGGATCGCTTTGTATGAATTGTATGAATTTGTATGAATAGGTCACGCGAAGATAGATCTCAACTAGTTGTTCGGTAGTACCAAAAAACTTTTTTTTTCAATTCAACTTGCATATCTTAATTGGCTCTGCTCTTGACTTGTTATATACTTTGAATATTTCTGGAAACTTACCTTTTGGAGACGCATTCATTTTTATTTCCAAACATACGTTTTGTATTACTACTTGTTGGACCTACCAAATCCAAAATTCAAAACCTTTAGTCATCACAAATCTATCCTGTACTTTATATACTTACCGTTGAATAACCAACCGACCCATTACCCTGAATAGGAATTTTTTAAGGATACCTTCATACGACTTTGATCAATTAAGCCAAATAAAATCAAAGGAATCGTTTATCATTTGGGACGAGAAACGTTTTATTTTTCTGACTTTGTCGTAAGACTTCTCAAACGAACGAAGAAATTTTAAAATTACATTGAAAACATTGCTGTTGACTTTGTCATAATTCACTGAAGCATAATCCCATAATGAATTGCCCCGAGCTTCTGTCGCTACTTCTATTTAACATTTTACAGTAGCACTCAGGGAACTGCAGTGTTTGAGTCTGAGCTTTGCTGCATACCTACACGTGATTTGAAAATGTTCAGTATACCTTCCGTTCAGTTTCTTGCCTTATAAGCAAGTGCGAAACGGTTGAATTCTTGGAAAAATTTTAAGGGAGGAATCCGCAATTGTCCACTTGTACACAACTGTAAGAAGGGAAGGGAGGATAATTTCAAGTAGGATATAGCGGATATCGAAAGAGCAAGTATATAGGTGATAGAGTCTACAGCAGCGTTACATAGCCCAAACGATTTTATTTTTTTAAACTCCCACCAAAAATAAATTTTTGATTTTTTGTAAACAAAAAAACGACGATTCGAACACATCCTTTGTAATTAATTTGAATTAATTTGAAAGATGGTGGAAGTTTAAAAGAAAATGATCCATTTAATATTAACTAGAGCACAACCCGAACACTATCAAGTTGGAACAGATTGACATCATCATTTATCCCAAATGGTCATCCCGTGTCATCTGGCTGTCATCAGCCTTATCGCACAAATACCAGTCGCGAATGCGACTTAATGGGTCATTCCGCATCAAGAGAGAGTATTATCGAATTTCAGAAAAGCCCTTGACGCCTGTTCTCAAAATAAATGGTACTTAAGAGTTACCATTAGGAAAGCCATCCAATAAAGACAGCCAGAGCACAGACTTACGCTCAGACCGCAGCAATATAGGAACCACAAAAATAATGAAACTTCGACGGATCCTACTTCTCAGGTTTTCTTAGTTGTACTGGAGAAATTTGAAGAAACAAAGTGAAATAAAAAAAAATTATTCTCGATAAGTTGATTAAGCTCGAAAGTAGTTCACTGAAAACACGTATTTCAACTAAAATATGAGCGAAAACGCATGTTGAAATAATGTAATTGGAATGCAAATGGGCATATAAAGAAAGAAATATAGCCCCACTTTGATCGAACTGGTTGTGTACCCTATATGAGCTGCTTCGACATATTTGAACACCAGGTCTATAGGGATTTCCAATACTGAGCCAGGGTGTTAGAAAGGAGTTCGTGGCAGAGGAGCCCTCAATGGATCAACGGCAGCGCTCCTATCCCAAAATGGGCTACTGACATGGAATGTGAGAACATTAAACAGGAGAGGTGCAGGCGCACAACTAGCGGAAGCCCTAACTGCTACAAAGCAGACATTACTGCCATCCAGGAAATACGATGGCATGGGCCGGGTAAAAAGAGGATGAAAAACTGTGACATCTACTATGGACCGTGTTATAGTGAGCAGAAACAGCGACTATTTGGATGCGGATTCGTTATAAGTGCGAGATTTAGGCAAGAAGTCTTATGTTTCCAAGGCATTAGCGAACGCATTGTAACAATCCGCAACAAGGCCAAATTCGCCAACATAAGCCTTATATGCGCTCTTGCTCCGACGGAGGAAAAAGATGATATAACTAAGGATTGCTTCTACGAGCTCCTCGACAAAACCTATGAGCGATTACCAATGTACGATGCTAAAATCGTGCTGGGAGATTTTAACGCAAAGGTAGGAAGAGAAGACATCTTTAGCAGTAATCTCGGTAAATATAGCCTACACGACAGCAGGTCTGGTAACGGACTTAGGCTAATTGACTTCGCTACTGAACGAAATGCCACTATAGCCAGCACACGGTTTCCTCACCTCGATATCCATAAGGGGACATGGCGGTCTCCAGATCAATGAACAGTCAATCAAATTGATCACATTGCGATAGACAAGAGGCACGCATCCAGTATTTTGGATGTCCGAACATTCCGAGGGGCTAACATCGACTCGGACCACTACCTTGTTGTAGCCAATGTAAGGATGCGGATATCCACCACGCCACAAAAAACCAGAAGTACTGTGAAAAAATTTAATGGCGAAAGACTGCAATCGCCAGAAACCGCCAAGACCTTCGCGCCAGTATCTAATGTCGAAGAACAATGGCAACGATGCCAACAAGCCATTAGATCAGCCGCAACTGATGTGCTAGGTTTCTCGCGGCCACCAGCAAGAAACCCCTGGTTTGATGAGGAATGCCGAAAGATGCTTGCAGCCAAGAACAAGGCCTACAAGGCTAAGCTGCATGTGAAGACGAGAGCTGCCATTGAGCTCCACAGGCAAAGAAGAAGGGAAAAACATCGGCTTTTCAGAAAGAAGAAAAAAGAGCAAGAAAAGCGCGCGATCGAAGATATAGAGAGGTGCCACTCCAGAAACGATGTTCTCAAGTTTTATCAAAGTGTAAAACGTCAAAACCAAGGATACAAGGCTCGAACAGAATCCTGTCGAGATGAACAAGGAAATATCGTAGTTGAGACACAGTCTATGCTGAGGATATGGAAGAACCACTTCTGCAGACTGTTAAACGGCGATGACGAACAACATTCCGCTGTCAGGCAGAACGAACCATTTAATATTGGCAACGACAGCGAAAACTGCCAGCCACCCGACCTAAGAGAAGTAAGGATAGCAATATCTTAACTCAAGCTTAATAAGGCCGCCGGAAATGACGGCCTTCCTGCTGAGCTTTATAAAGTAGGCGGAGATGACTTGGGAAGTAACATCCACCAACTCATAAGCAAAATCTGGTCGGATGAAAGCATGTCTGAAGAATTGAACCTCAGCATCGTTTGCCCGATCCACAAAAAAGGAGACCCTCTGAACTGTGCCAACTACAGAGGCATAAGTCTGCTCAACATCGCCTACAAGATCCTAGTAATATGTGAACGCCTGAAACCGTTTACCAACAACCTGATCGGCCCTTATCAGTGTGGTTTTAGGCCAGGAAAGTCCACAATCGATCAAATTTTCACACTTCGGCAGATCCTGGAAAAAAACCCAAGAAGTTCAAATCGATACCCACCACCTGTTTATCGATTTCAAGGCCGCATACGACAGCATTTATAGAGACGAACTATACAGAGCCATGTTTAGTTTTGGTATACCGCCAAACTCGTCCATTTGTGTAGGATGACGATGGAGAATTCTCGCTGCACCATCAGGGTCGGAAACCCATTTTTGATGCTTACTTCTCTATACTAGCAAACGTGGCTATTACATAACGTTGAGTCCTACCAATGATGTCAATATCGTCGGCGTATGCCAGTAGTTTCACAGATTTTTGGAAGATTGCGCCTCTGGTATTGGCTCGGTAATTTTGCACAATCCTCTCAAGAATCAAATTAAAGAAATCAGATGACAGCGCATCGCTTTGCCTAAATTCTTTTTTGATATCGAATGTGTCGGTCAGGTCGTTTCCGACCCTGATGGAGCAGCGAGAATTCTCCATCGTCATCCTACACAAACGGACGAGTTTGGGGGGTATACCAAAACTAGACATGGCTCTGTATAGTTCGTTTCTAGAAATGCTGTCGTATGCGGCTTTGAAATCGATAAATAAATGGTGAGTATCGATTTGGACTTCTTGGGTTTTTTCCAGGATCTGCCGAAGTCTGAAGATTTAATCAATTGTGGACTTTTCTAGCCTAAAACCATACTGATAAGGGCGGAACCTGATTGGTAAACGGTTTTAGGCGTTCACATATTACGGCAAATAGGATCTGGTAGGCGGTGTTGATGAGACTTATGCCTCTAGTTGGCTCAGTTTAGATGGTTTCATTTTTTGTGGACCGGGTAAACGATGCTGAGTTTCCATTCTTCAGGCACACTTTCATCCGACCAGATTTGGCTTATGAGTTGGTGGATCTTACTTACCAAGTCATCTCCGCCGGCTTTGTAAAGCTCGTCGGGAAGGCCTTCGTTACCGGCAGCCTTGTTAAGCCTGAGTTTAGATATTGCTACCCTCACTTCACTTAGGTCGGGTGTTGGTAGTTTTCGCTGTCGTCACCAATATTGATAAGTTCGTTCTGTCGGGTTTTCGTAATGGTTTTCGTCATCGCCGTTTAACAGTCTGCAGAAGTGGTCCTTCCATATCCTCAGCATCGACAGTTTCTCAACTACGGTATATCCTTGTTCATCTTGACAGGATTTTGTTCGAGCCTTGTATGCTTGTCTTAGACGTTTTACACTTTGGTAAGACTTGCAATGGGCTCAGTGGCGCGATGGTTAGTGCGATGAACTACCGCGCAGAAAGTCTGAGTTCGATCCCTAGATGTAGCAACACCTTAATGATTTTTCACTTTCCCTCCTCTCGTGATGATCTGTGCAAATCATCCGAGTAGTATCAATTGTCAAGTAAAGCTTATCACAACTTAGGCCTTCGGATTCGGCATAAAACAGGAGGTCCCGATACCGTGCAAGAACTACACACGCAAACATGAATGTGTGAGAACATCGTTCCTGGAGTGGCACCCCTCTATATCCGTACTTTTCTTGCTCTATTTTCTTCTTTCTGACAAATAGGTGCTCTTCCCTTCTTCTTTGCCTATAGAGCTCTCGTCTTCACCTGCAGCTTAACCTTGAAGGCCTCGTTCTTGGCTGCGAGCATCTGTCGATATTCCTCATCAAACCAAGGGTTTCTTGCTGGTGGGCGCTGATCTGATATCTTGTTGGAATCGTTTCCATTGTTCTTCGACATTCGATGCTGGTGATATAGTGTGAATCTAGAGGTTAAGGAATACGCGTTGCGCGGAGGCCTTGGCAGTCTCTTGCGATTGCAGTCTTTCAACATTAAATCACAGTGTTTCTGGTTTTTTGTGGCATGGTGGATATCCGCATTATTACCTTAGCTGCAACACGGTAGTGGTCTTAGTCGATGTTAGCCCCTCGGATTGTTCGAACATCAAAAGTACTGGATGCGTGCCTCTTTTCTATCGCACTGTGACCGTTCGTTGATCTGGAGACCGCCATCTCCTCTTATTTATATCGAGGTGGGGAAACAGTGTGCTGGCAATATAGTGGCATTTCGTTTCGTAGCGAAGTCAATTATCCTAAGACCGTTGTCAGACGTGTTCTCATGTAGGCTGTGTTTTCCTATATATTGCATTCCTCACTTAATTTAGGCCATCTGCTCCTTCAGTTGATCAAAGCTTGACAAGGTGACGATTTCGTCGGACACTTCAATACTGGCCCGAGTTGTATATGTAGCTGTTGAGATGGGGATCGAATCGATTCATTAAGGTTGTCAGATACTTTTCAGCAACATTTTCACCTCTACGTGCTGGATTTAGTTTTGTTTTTTTTTTAACGAATTACTCACTAATGAGACCTGTGCTTTCGTTTTTTGATGGCATAGCAAATTCTGCTTTCGGAAAATGAATTATTGTGACTATAAGTTGCTCTAAGCGCATGAAACACATTTCTCGGAGAACGCTGATGTTCGTAGAATTCGTAGACGCTGTGACGGACTATTTATCTCCATAGTAAAATGTTTATCAACACTAATGAAACATTTCCTGTCTCTAAGCTCAATACTGCATTTATAACTCCTATGCTACATTTTCAACCACTCGGTAGCAAACACTGCAATCGGGGCTGGATCATGGCCTACCACAATGGTACTATGTACTACTCAACCACCACATATCAACCAGATTCCATTGTTAATAAAAAAATCATCACATCAGCTAGGTGGAAAAATCGTTTTATCCACATCCCCGAAGCGAAGAAAATTAAAAATCAATTTCAATATTTCCGACATTAGTTAATAATGAGCATGATAAATTCAATACACTGAGAGTGCCTACTCCGGATCACATTAATATTTCACACTCCCTCATCCAACTATTCTCATTCCGAATGTAAAAGCAAAACAACATATTATGTCAACAGACCAACCCTGTCCTGTAAGGTTAAGCCTGTTAATTTGTTTGATTCCTTTCAACAAAAAAACTTACAGCACATATTTATTTATTTATTTTTCTAGGTTGAAGCCTTTCCTGAAGCTATTCGGTATTGGGAGCGTGTATCTGATGGTAAACTGCTCGATCCCGGTGAAAAGTACCGAATCGAAACATATCCTGATGGGTAAGAGCCAACAATTGCCATTGTCCGACTGAGTTCATGTGAAACCAGAATAAATATTTCATTTTTTTTTGCTGCAGATACAAAACAACGATGCGTTTAACCATTAACAACTTGAGTACCATGGACTTTGGATTGTATTTTTGTGTGGCCAAAAATGAACTGGGCTTCGTTTGAGATTATAAGTGAGTATGAAAAAGCCTCTTGCTTACGGTCAGATGAGAACCTATTGAAAATTATAAACCCTATTCTCACGTATACTTGCGCCAACAGACAGAATTGTAAAGGAGGATTTCATTGTAGATTTTACTGTAGGCCGTACGCAGTAAATGAAATTGTTTGATAGTCTGAAACGTTCGATGGTCCCTTTGAATTTGGGAGCTGAGGCGTTGATGGTTTTGCCATGAGGTATGATGGGTTGGTGTGGATTTTAATTAAATTGCTAAAAATGTTTTGCGTTGTTACGATAAGTCACGATGTTAACTGTTAAATTGCTCATTAATGGCTTTAGCTGTATGGTAGTTTTTGTGTTGGACTTCGAAGTGAGAGGTGTCCGGATTCAATCGAGAAAGTAACATACCTAACATTGTTTAACTACCTCTTGCAAAAGTCTGACAAAAATTTAAGACTAAAAAACCAATCACGAGAAGCTTTTAAAAATTTGCAATTTCAGAAAAAGCGTCGACTGTAATAAAAACATGAGTTTGCACAAAATTGATGCTGAGTTTTAAGCCCTAAATGGGCTTAATAGTTCTATATCAATGTAACAAAATATAGTTTAGGCTATTTCCTATTGAAAAAGAATTGTATCTTCAAATGAAATGAAGCTACACAATCGCTAAAGTCTTTAGTTAAGTGGCGCTCGGTCCGAGTGAACCTGACTCATAACCAATATGCCTCTACAATCAGATCGTTCCGTAATTATCTGCCTTGAGTTGTGGACTAAAAGTTGGTTGATGTCAGTTTTTACCTGTGCGCGTCACTTGTATCATATCGCTCTATATCCACATAGCTGGAAATCAAAGACTGCGACCGCAGAATTTTTGTCCATTCGCATACATGCACTACCAACTTTAAAATCCCAATATTACGTTTTTTGTTGACCAGATTTATGTCACTCCATACCCCTTCAAGTTTGTTGTTCAGTTTTAGCCTTCAAGTTTGCTTGTCGCAAACGGAATGAAGATTTTTTCGAGGGACTGTGTGATGATGCTCTGACAACAACATCTCGTCAGAAATCAAACGAGGAATTACTCTTGCCAATCGCTGTTTCTTCGTGCTATGAATGCAATTTAGTAGTAAAGTCCTCACTCGAACTACTAAAGAGATCCTATATAAGAGCCTGATCATCCCAGTCCTGCTCTACGGCGCTGAAGCATGGACCGTATCAAAAGCGGATGAAGAGATCCTTGGTCGATTCGAGAGAAAAATTCTTCGAAAAATCTTCGGTCCCGTTTGCGTTGACGGGCTATGGAGACGAAGATTCAACCACGAACTATACGAGCTGTACAGCGGCATACCCCTAGTCAAAAAACTCCGCATTGGACGTTTAAGATGGCTAGGACATGTTGAAAGAATGGACACCAATACTCCGGGTCGCAGAGTCTTCGATTCCTAGCCAAACGTCGGACGCATTAGAGGAAGACATCGCCTTAAGTGGCGGGCACAAGTAGAAACCGACCTCAACTAACTTGGAGTGCGCAACTGGAGGCAGTTAGCTAAGGACCGGGCTAATTGGAGAGGCATATTGGTTTAGGTCTAGGTTCAGACCGGACTGTAGCGCCACTTAAGTAAGTAAGTAGTAGTATGACAATGCTTTTTCCATCCGCTTTTGTGCCATAAAAATGGAAGCTAGCCAATACAACCACCTATTCCCACGGGAATCTTGTCAAATGCGATTCTGGTTAAAGAACAAATCAACAATCTTGCAAAGACCTTATTCGACTATTACTATAAATCAGGTTCTCTTAGTCACTAGTCGGCTTCATCAAAATATAACACATGCCTAGGTAGAATAGGGAAGGAACTACGACTCCTCGCGTCTTGAATAAAAATAAGAAAACTTTTTTATTGGCAAGAATCACAGAAGATTAGTGCAAAGAATCAACTAATTCAACTTAAATTATATACTGGGCAAAAAGCGCGATCGATTATATAGAGAGGTGCCACTCCAGGAAAGACGTTCGCAAGTTTCACTAAAACGTAAAACCTCAAAGCCAGGGATACAAGTCTGTCGAGATGAACATGGAAATCGTAGTAAAGACGCAGTCTATGCTGAGAATATTGAAGAAACACTTCAGGTAGAATGAACCATTCCAACCACCCGTGAAATGAGGATTGCAATATCCAAACTTAAGCTTAGCATTGCTGCAGAAAATTACGTCCTTCTTGCCAAGCCGGTGAAAATGATTTGTCAAGTAACATTTACCAACAAATTTTGGTCGGACGAAAGTATGCATGAGCCTCTACGGAACGTTAGCATCGTTTGCCCGATTAACAAAAGAGGGACCCTTTGAATTGCGCCAACTACAGAGGCATAAGCCTCCTCAACATTGCCTACAAGTTCGTATCTGCCGTAATATGTGAACGCGTGAAACCGTTTACCAACAACCTGAACGGCCCCTTATCAGTATGGTTTTATGTAAGGAAAGTCCAGAACTATGAGAAACTCCCTAGCTAACTCTATAGAGGGACAATCTTCAATAAATCGGTCCAACCGCTAGCATACGCCGGCGATATTATTTGTTTGCTAGTAGCTAAGAACGGGGCTAATAGTACAGGCATGTTGGTTGAATCGGAGGTTCATTCAGCTGTACCGGCACATAAACTGTAAAATACTGCTCCGTCATTGAATCCATTGCTGAGGCGGCTTAACTTGGCGCAATTTTAGCTAAATTACATGAACTATAACTGGTCTACATAAGTTTACTAGAACTATTTGGATTTCTTAATAACGAAGGTACTTTTGACATCTTGAAATAGAATACATTACCTCCTCTCTTGACGAACACGGTACCATAGACCAAATTTGCACACTAAAGCAAATCCTAAAAAAGACCAACGAAATTCAAGTTCAAGGCCTAGAGCTTTATAAAGCGATAGCGAATTTTGGGATACCATCAAAACTGGTACAGCTGTGTCGCCCAATACTAGAGGACATGAAATGCCACTCAGTTTGGAAACTGCTCATCTGAGCTTTTCCAAACTTGTAAGGGATTCCGACAAGGGGATGCTCTAACATGTGTTTTCGTTAATCTCGTGCTGGAACATATAGATACGCAGACGACATCGGCATCATTGGTCGCTCCCACTGTGCCGTGGTAATAGTATTTACGGCTATTGAAACAGATGCACTACGCGTTGGTCTTGGTCTTCTATGGGACAAATTCACTTTCGTACTCGTACAGTTGCAAGAGTATTATTTGATCTTGACATTCATAAATCTGCTGGTCCAGATTATTCTGAAGAGGTGTACTTCTACGCTAGCAAAACCACTGCGAAAGCTTTTCTATCAATACTACTCATCAGGAGTCTTTCCGAGTAGATGGAAAACTGCATTTGTAATCCTGTACCAAAAAAAGGCGAATCTTCTTCTCTCTCCAACGACCGACCAATTGCACTTACTTCCATTCTTTCCAAGGTCATGGAAACGCTGATAAACCGTCAGCTTATGAAATATGTCGAAACACGAAATCTTCTCAATGACCGGCAGTATAGTTTTCGCAACAGGTCTACTGGTGATTTGATGATATATCTCACGGAAAAGTGGAACCAATCAATCCACCATGCTGGAGAAAGCAAGATTGTTGCACTTGATATTTCAAAGGCATTTGACAGGGTTTGGCACCAAGACTTTTTGTCGAAAATGAATGTATGAAAAACTTTTTTAGAAATTATCTTTCGAAACGTTCAATTCAAGTGGTTTTGGACGGCTTCAAATCTGCAACTCACCATATAAATGCTGGTGTCCCTCAAGGCTCAGTTTTGGCTGAGGTGCACCAAAATCAACATTGCACCTCCTAGATAGGATTCAAACGCGTGCGAAAATTTATAACAGACATATTAATAGCGAACTCTTTAGTTTCGATCGAACATCGTCTTCTGCTTTATCGCTATTTTTACAATCAATGCTCAAATGAATTAGCCAGCTGCATTCCTCTCATTTAACAATTCAGCCTCAATACTAGTTACGCTATGAATGTAAAGCAGTTAACACTCAAGCCTCAAAGAACGCTGAAATATAGAGATCTGTACATAAACCGAACAATACGAATATGAAATGCTCTACCAAGCTCTGTTTTTCCTTTCCTTTTTTTCCATTATAACTTGCTTACTTACTTACTTTAGTGGCGCTACAGTCCGGAATGAATCTCGGTCTCAACCAACATGCCTCTCCAATTATCCCGGTCCTTAGCTAACTGAATCCAGTTGCACACTCCAAATTGGTTGAGGTTGGTTTCTTCTTGTGCGCGCCACTTAAGGCAAGGTCTTCCTCTACTGCGTCCGACGTCTGGCTTGGAATCTAAGACTCTGCGAGCCAGAGTATTGGTGTCAATTCATTCTACTTGTCCTAGCCTTCTTAAACGTTCAATGCGGAGTTTTTTTCAACCAGGCTATGTCGATGTACAGCTCGTATAGTTCGTGGTTGAATCTTCGTTTTCATAGCCCGCCAACGTAAACGGGACCGAAGACTTTTCGAAGAATTTTTCTCTCGAATCGACCAAGGATTTATTCATCCGCTTTTGATACGGTCCATGCATCAGTGCCCTAGAGCAGGACTGGGATGATCAGGGTCTTATATAGCATCTCCTTAGTAGTTCGAGTGAGGGCTTTACAACTAAATTGCCTTCATATCCCAAAGAAACAACGGTTGGGAAGAGTAATTATTCGTTTAATCTCTAACGAGATGTTTTTGTCAGTGTTAATAACGGAGCCGAGATAGACAAAGTCCCGTACTATCTCAAAGTAATATCTATCGTCGATGTTGTGTGTCCTTTCGTGTTGACAGCATATACTTAGTCTTACCCTCATTCACTGCTTAACCCATTTTTTCCACTTTTGTTTGTTTTTTTTTTATTTTTTTATATTTCAACGAATTCAGATTTACAATAGTATGTTTCAATATCTGCGAAGCTGTATAATAGCTTATCTGCAGAAGGTTGTTTACAAAAAATTTTAGCATTGATGTGAACAGGTTTTAAATTTTAATCTTAGGTATTTATTCTATGTGTGTAGTGTATAACCTACTAAATTTTATATGTATGTATTTTATTTTATATTTAATTTTTTTTTTTTTTCGTAATTACATAATTGCAAGAAACGGATTATCTAAATTATTGCTTCAAGTAAAAATTGTTTCAATCTTTTTTTTCTACAAGTTGCATTGTTAACATGTCTTAAAAGCTGTGGAACTTTGTTTAGGATGTTGGGTATTGTATAGATAAGTTGCCTCTTGCCATAAACGTTTGAGATACATGGAAGTTCATAGAAACCCTCTGCTCGTCTTCTTGTTGTGTATTGGTGGTTGATTGGTGTTCTAAAGCGTAAGTCATCATAATATTCCACCGCTGCTGTCATCTCGAAAATATTTTTCACTCTCATCACCGTCTCTGCGTTTGGTGTGCTATTTCTTCTCGTTATTAATTTTACCGCTCTGTCTTGAACTTTTTGAAGTTTGTTTATATGAGTTGCTGAAGCTCCTCCCCATGCAAGTATACCATATCTCAATCTTGATTCAACAAGAGCGTAATTAATTTTTTTTGCACTGTGGTAGTCGCTTTGTATTGCATGCAAGCCAAAGCGAAGAGTGACCCTCTCAGTTTGCTCCTTGTATCATTGATATGGCTCTCCTAGATGAAATGGCTATCAATCGTAATCCCTAGATATTTATACGTGTTGACTACTTTCAAAGTATCAACATTTTGTTGGTTGTCACAGTTAAACGTTTTAATTGTAATCTCCTTACTTTGGTATTGCGGGCTGCGGATATGCATTACTTTTGACTTAGATGTGTTGATGACTAGTCCGTTGTCATGACACCATCTGCCAATTTTGTCAAACTCCGCTTGCATCCTTTTAGTTGCCTCATCTAGCGATCGGTGGTAAACCACAATTGCTGTGTCATCTGTAAAAGCGAAAGGAAAGCTTTCCCTTAGGCACTTCAGCATGTCATTTGTATATAGCAAATACAGCAACGGACCGAGTTTTGAACCCTGTGGTACCCCATAATGTACGACTTTTTTTTTGCTGCAGCAATCATTTATTTTGACTCTGAAGATCCGTCGTCTAAGATAGTCCTTCATCCATTCAGACATTTTCCCTCTAATTCCAGCTTTTTCTACCGCTTCTATTAGTTTTGTGTGGTCAAGAGTATCGAATGCCTTACTGAAGTCCAGGAAGAGCACTATTACATGGAAATGATTACTTAGGCTGGTATTAATCAAATTTGCGAAATCACCAAGAAGCCGATTAGTGCTTTTGCCTTTCTGGAATCCGTACTGGGAATTACTTAATATGTTGTGTTTTTTGACAAATTTCCATATTCGATCCGCAACAATTTCCTCCATAATCTTATCAACCATCGATAGAATCGCTATAGGTCGATAATTGGATATTTCATCCTTTTTTCCTCCTTTATATACCGGTCTAACTATAGCCTCTTTAAGTTTTGTCGGAACTACTGACGTATCAAAGCTGAGATTAATGAGCTTAATGATTATAGGCGTAAAGATTTGTGCGTTATTCTTTAAATCACTCGGTCTAATACCATCAGCCCCTGGACCCTTTAATGCATTTAAACGCTTAAGTATGTTTTCCACTTCTAAACAATCTACTTCTCCCACATAGATCGAGTCGCGTATAAAATTCTCAGGATATGTATTAGTTGGTGTGTTACACGTGTGAATTATCTGAGCCGCTTGCTGTGAGAAATAGTTTGCAAATTCATCAGCCACAATTGCTGTATTTGTGTTACATGAGAAGTTTTTCGTGATTGTTGCATCTATTGATGGTTTCTTTCTTTTTTTTCGGATCGCATCTTGTATTTTTGAATTTTTGTTGATAATATTGATTTTTACATGCCAATATTTTTTTGTTTACGATATTTCGAATTTTTTTTGTACTCGGTCAGGTAAGACATGTTGCTCCTATTATTTTTCCATCTTCTGTAAAGTCGGTCACGTTCTTTACAGCTCTCTATAATATCCCTTGAGATCCACGGTGTAATCTTACGATAAAGTTTTTTGTTTATAGTCTTTGTTGAGCGTTCATATATTTCGTTCATCTTTTCCACGAAGTTATTATAAAAAAGTTCAGTATCTGTTTCATCTGATATTATGCTCCAGTCTGTAAGTCTAATTAGCTCATTTACTTTCTTCGTGCATGTAATTGTGCTGACGTTTTTTTCGACTCTTTCACATTTACCATAAAATCCGAACACTACGCAATAGTGGTCAGAGATGTCATATTCGACTACAGCGGAAAGTATCTTACGGTCTAATACAGATAATATTATATGGTCAATAAGAGTGGACGTTCCTTCGCTTAAATTTGTTCGGGTGTGAGATCTGATCACGTTATAGAGCCCCTTTGATGCTAGCATTTCTTGATAATTGAGTACATGATTATTGGTTATATCAAGTAAGTTTATATTCATATCACCTAGCAATATTATCTCCTTTTGTTCTTCCCTTGTATCTGCGATTTTAGCCATATCTTCGACAAACTCAGTTTTATTAGTTTTTGGTGGTTGGTATATACCACTAATTACTTGGCCTGTGGCATTTATCTTTATCGTCAGATTTTCGCAGGAATTAGTTTCAATGTCTAATCGTTTGTACTTCACAGAATCTTTTATAAACATCGCAATCCCTCCACCTTTTTTTTAGTTTCCTATTTTCAAATTCAGGTGTAAAACCATTTAAAGTGTAAAGTTTATTTTCCCGTTTTTTAATATTTATTTCTTCTAAGACAATAAGATCGATATAGTTCAGAATCGGGGATATGCTCGAACAGAAAATATCCCAGTTCCTTCCTTCTCTATACTAGCAAACGTGGCTATGACATCACCTTGAGTCCTACCAATGATGTCAATATAGTCGACGTATGCTAGTAGCTGCACCGATTTTTGGAAAATTGTGCCTCTGGTGTTGGCTCGGGAGTTTGGAACAATCCTCTCAAGAATCAAAGTGAAGAACCTGTTAAAATCCTTTTTTGGTATCGAATGTGTCGGTCAGTCGTTTCCGACCCTGAGCAGCGAGAATTCTACATCGTCATACTACATAAACGGACGAGTTTTGGCGGTATACCAAGACTAGACATTTGTCTGTATAGTTCGTCTCTATAAATGCTGTTGTATGCGACTTTAAAATCGATAAATAGGTGGTGGGTATCCATTTGGACTTCTTGGGTTTTTTTCACGAAGTGTGAAAATTTGATCGGTTGTGGACTTTCCTGACCTAAAACCACACTGATAAGGGCCGATCAGGTTGTTGGTAAACGGTTTCAGTTGTTCACATATTACGGCAGATAGTATCTTATAGGCGATAGTTATGCCATTGTAGTTGACGCAGTTCAGAGGGTCCCCTTTTTTGTGGATCAGGTAAATGATGCTTAGGTCCCATTCTTCAGGCACACATTAAGCCGACAAGATTTGGCTTATGAGTTCGTGGATGTTACTTACCAAGTCATCTCTTGAGTTTAGATATAGCTATCCTTACTTAACATAGATTGGTTTATTGGAAGTTTTCGCTGTTGTTGCCAATATTGAATGGTTCGTTCTGCCTGACAGCGGAATGTTGTTCATCATCGCCGTTTAACAGTCCGCAGAAGTTGTTCTTATATATCCTCAGCATCGACTGTTTCTCAACTAAGATATTTCCTTGTTCATCTCGATAGGATTCTGTTCGAGCCATTACCAGACGTGTTGTCATGTAGGCTATATTTTCCGACAATATGTCTTCTCTTCCTACCTTTGCGTTAAAATCTCCCAGCACGATTTTAACATCGTACTTTATTAGTCGCTCATAGGTATTATCAAGGAGCTCGTAGCAGCAATCCATAGTTTTATCATCTTTTTCCTCCATCGGAGCATGAGCGCATATAAGGCTTATGTTGGCGAATTTGGCCTTGATGCGGATTGTTACAATGTCTTTGAAACATAAGACTCGCCTAAGTCTGGCACTTATAACAAATCCGCATCCGAATAGTCGCTGTTTCTGTTCACTATAACACGGTCCATAGCAGATATCAAAGTTTTTCATCCTCTTTTTGCCCGGCCCATCTCATCGTATTTCCTGGCAGTAATGTCTGGCAGTAATGTCTGTTTTGGAGCAGTTTAGGGCTTCACCTGCACCTCTCCTATTTAATGTTCTCACATTCTAGGTGAAGATACGAACGTCGTTGTCCTTTTTTCGTTTAGCAGGGTCGTCAACAATAACATCAGTCCTTTCCGAGGCTATTGGTTGCTTTGTAACATATAGTTTTCTCCATGGGTGCACAACCTCCAACCTGGAGGATTAGTTCCAATTTATTAGATACCCATAGGACACGGGCCCATTAGTATCCACTACGGGATTTGAGTTGCCTTTGACCTTTTCGACTTACCCTTGAGATTCCTAGATGACTGTTGTCCGAATGTGTCGATACATGAAAAGCCATTTTTTAAATATTCTTGCATTCGACTTGATTTTACTGATGATCCATATCAAGTCATTCCGCGCAGCATGCTGGAATCATATTACTCTCGACAGCCTTGTTTATCTTCAGGTTCTGTAATATTGCTACCAAATGTGCCTACCGCGAACAGAAATCAATAAAACAGAATCGCTTTCACGCATATTCCACATGCAAAGATAACTCTTGCAGTACCCGCCTGATTCACTTATCAATGACTACACATATAAAAGTTTTATCCCATTTTCATAGGGACCTCCTTCTCTGTCCGATACTACAGTTTCATCTACCCAATAGGTAGATTATCATAATTAATTTTAAAAGTCCATTTCCATTCCATTCTGTCTGCGGCTGCTGCATCGTGCTCTGCAATTTCCCCATTCCTTATACCGCCTTTTCATTGCCATTCATAATTCATTAAAGGACACCCGTTGATATAAATCCTTAACACAATTCTCTGTACATTTTTAATAACAGAAAAGAATCCTGCCCTGGAAACACCAATGATTCGCAGCGAGTTGAAGGTCTTTGGCAGTAAGCCACCGGAGAGTTCCTGCCCACCGCCCCCGGTCTGCGTTGAATGTCCTGATCCTAGGTAAGTTGAAGTGGTATTGTAATTTTTAATGCTGAATTGTTATTTAACCATGAAGAAGCACAATTGAAAATTGCAAAGAGATTGCCAAGTAATTGTTTTATAAAGAGGCGCGCATAAAGGCCTTTGAGGTTATTTCAGATTGTAGGCTGAATGGAATCAAGGCGAATATATGCGTAATGATGGCGATCGCAAAAGCTTCCGTTTCCACATTTACATCGCATTGTGCTCTGTTTTTAAATTTAAATATTTTTTTACTTAAATTTTTAACTTGTTTTTTTTTTTTTTTTTTTGTATTTCAGTGAATATCAGTGCAAGGATGATACCATCTCCAATTTTGATATTCAACCAACTGCCAATTACAGTTATCCAGGACTACCCAAGCGGGAGACAAGTGAGTTGGAATTTTGTTTTATTTCGGAATAGATTTAAATTATTGAAACGGTTTATTTTTGCACATTTTTTGTGGGCGCTCTTGCAAATAGTCGATTAACAGTAAAACAATTTTGCCAATGGAAATGGATGCTGTGCATGCCAGCTTCGTTGGTTTTACAATTAAGTTTGATGGTGTGGGCAAACTCAATTTTACAATATTATATGCAATATTTCCTTATTCATCGTTATCGATGTTGATATGGGAGGATTCTGAAGCTCTGGACTATTAACATTTCGCTTTGTTGGTATTCTAATTTTGTTTTATTTTAAAATATTTCAGTACCATGTTATATTTATTTTATATTTATATGAATTTTATATTAAAACAGTTTTAAACATGATTTTAAAAACATGTACGAAGGCTGCAACCAGCATTTGTTAACATTGTTGAAATGAGCATACTCAAAAAGTGAGGAAAAAAATTATCTTCAGATGAAAAGTACCTATAATAAAAATATTGTCGAAGTGCAGGGTGGCCCATAGTAATTTTCCTACGTACAAGGTGGCGCAAAAGTAATCCTCCTATCAGAAAATGCTATAAATTTTGCGATTGGCCCCTAATGTCAACTGTCAACTGTGGCGGCGGCCATTTACATGACATCATATTCTCGACTTGATGTAAAAAAAATTAAAAGACCAAATAAACATATGAGAGGCTACAATCCGCTGTGCGGATCGTTGAATACCCTATCCCATCCCATCCTTAAAATTAATATCCTCAAAATATAGGCCTTATGGCGATGAAATACAGAAAATGACATTGTCACAATATATTCCTCAGACAGTTTATCAAAATCTTTTGTGGTTCGACAACAAACAACGTATTTCTATTGCTAATGCCTTGGGATGGGGTATACAAATGGTTTTTGTAAGAAAACGCCCCCAAAATGTGGGCGTAGGTGAAAATGATCTATAGACAAAATGTTTATATTACCATTGCGGAAGTATTTGCATCAAAAATTTTTTCGAAAGTTTTAAAATTTGGACAAAAAGCGTTTTTTACTAAAAACGCCCCCAAAAAGTGGGCGTGGCAAAAAACTTTGTATGGACGAAATATAGATATTAAGATTGTCTAAATATGCTGCTCAGGCACTTTTTTGAAATTCCTTACGGTTTGGCTTAAAACTACGTTTTTCTAAAAAGGGGGCGTGGCAGTGGGCGGATTTCAAAAATTTTTACACTTGTTCTGCTTCGTCGGCCAGAGAGTCTATATACCAAATTTGAACTCTCTAGCTCAAAATTTAAGGCCCAAAAATCGGTGACACACAGACGGACGGACGGACGGACGGACGGACGGACGGACGGACGGACAGACAGACATGGCTTAATCGACTCAGCTAGCGATTCTGAATCGATCCATATACTTTGAGGTATATGTATCGAAATTATTTCTCTATGTTACAAACTTAATGTCAAAACTAATATACCCCCCTATGGGATAGGGTATAAAAATAATCCACAAGAAGAATCAAAGTTTTTCATTTTTTTTAAATTACAGCCAAACAACATCGGAAGGTTATTTTTGCGCCACCTTGTATATATGGAATAACTTTCGAACGAAAAGATAACAAAGATAGTAAAAAAGATAATTACAAACAAAAGTTTATTTCATGATAATGTATTACATAATATATGGAAAATCATATCGGTTAGGTGACCACCATTAGAATGCATGCACTCATGGGCTCTTTTGATAGCATTTTCCATTTCATTCTTGTATAGTGTTTGGTTTGTTAATGAAAGTCTTTTCCTTTAGTTAACCCCATAAAAACATATGAGAAGTCTACAATCCGCTGTGCGGATCGTTAAATACCCTATCCCAATCATCTTTAAAATTAGTATCCCCAAATTGTGGGCCTTATGGTAATGAAATATAGCAAATGACGCTGTCACAAGATATTCTTCAGACGGTTTATCAAAATCTTTTAGGTTCGACAAAATACAACGTTTTTCTATTGCATATAAAGGGTGGTTAAATTTTAAAGGCCGACGTTGATTTTGAATAATTTATTTAATTTAATTTATTATGATAATATTGGTATGGTACAATTATGTATGGAACAAAATATCGGCCAAATGGCTGCCGCGACCTCGGCGGCACACCTCCATCCGATGGTCCAAATTTTTGATGACGCGGAGGCATAATTGAGGTTATATGCCTTTAATGTGCCGAATTAACTCATCCTCATAGCTGGCTTCCACCTTTTCTTTCAAATAACCCCAAAGAAAGAAGTCCAACGGTGTCAAGTCACATGATCTTGGCGGCCAATTAACATCGCCACCACGTGAGATAACAGAGCCATTCTTTCATTAGCTGTGTGGCAAGAGGCACCATCCTGTTGGAACCACATATCCCTTACATTCATATTTTCCAATTCGGGAGATAAAAAGTTCGTTATCATCTCACGATAACGAACACCATTCACTGTAACTGCCTGACCGGCCTCATTTTAAAAAAAAATACGACCCGATGATGCTGCCAGCCCATAAACCGCACCAAACAGTCAACTTTTTGTAGGTGCATTGGTTTTTCAACAATCACTCTTGGATTATCATTCGCCCGAATGCGGTAATTCTGTTTATTAACGAATCCATTGAGGTGAAAATGTGCCTCATCACTGAAGATGATTTTCTTCGAAAATTGATCATCCATTGCTGCCATTTCTTGCCACCATTCTGACCATTGACGACGCTTGAAATGGTCAAGTGGCTTTAGTTCTTGAGTCAATTGCACCTTGTAAGCTTGTAAATGCAAGTATTTATGCATAATGTTCATCAACGACAAGCATGAGAGGTGCAATTGTTGGGCACGATGACGAGTTGAGATGGACGGCTCTTCGGCCACACTATCGCGAACAGCAGCAATATTTTCTGCAGAACGAGCTGTACGAGCATGCACTGGTGTTTTCACATCTCCTACAGACTCGGTTCGCTAAAATTTTTGCACGATTTTTCCGATTATACGCACATTTGGACGATTAACTTTCTCGCAACTTTCTCTTTCACAACGAGTTGGGAGTTAGATCAAATCATAAACATTTTGATAATTGCTGCTAAAAAATATATAAATAATGTCGAAATGTGACTTAACGAACGTTTACTCCGATATTTGGAGCAATCGGTGTCCATGCGAATAATAATGATTTTCTGTTATTGGTCAAAACTGAAAATTCCGTTTAGTGATAGTTGGGCTAAAACTAATTATGTGGAATTGTTGTAAACAGTAAATTTATTATATGAATTAAATTTCATTCAATTTGACATATATAATAGTTTGCGAGAAATTTCAATTTTCTTTATATGGTCTAAAGGACAAAATCCGTTATATTGATTTTTTTTCGAAAAAAAACTCGGTATGCAGTTTTGTTGAAACTAATATGCTTATAGTGTGTACTATAAAGTTTAATCAATATCGTTGGAGCTGTTTTCGAGAAAATTTAGGTTATGTGTAATTTTTATATGGCAGGAACCGTATTAACATGGCTAAAAGCAAAAAAATGGCCTAGAACTATGACCAAAACAAACTTGGATAGGAAGTTGAGAAAATCGGTCAAGCCGTTTAGGCTGTGGAGACCATTCGGACAGACGGACCGACGCGACGGACCGACGGACGGAATTTCAAAAACCACTTTTTTGGGTTCCGCTATCATCGTAATGTTAGAATCAATCAAAATCTCGAGGTCGAACATTTTCACGAAAGCAATACAGTAGTCCCTCGATAATGTGAATTACCGATAATGTGAATTTCTCCAAAATGTGAATCGGCAAAACTTTACATTGTCATCTCTCTAATGTGAACTTCCTAAATTTTCAACCTCTAAAATGTGAATTTTGTTTGTAAACGTTTTTATATTTCTTTTGTTTCTCTTGCTCGTTTTGCGTGCGATATTAGGGACTAAATAACTGTTATTTGTCTCTAAATTGTAAACGCAGCTACAGGGTATAAGGAGACAACAACAGCCATTTGTGTGGATATGGATATTTTATGATCAGTTGTGTTTATATTGGTTCAGTTAGTTGTGTCTTGTGTGATTCGTGTTTCTTATTTCGTTTTGTGTGTAAAATAAGTTCAGTTCGTATCTACATAATGGCACCTAAACAGAAATTGCATCGATTTTTATCGATTAAAGATAATGCAAAATTTTACGCGAACTAGATGCTGGACATCCTGGATTTGCATTTTTGCATTTACGAAGTCACTCCAGCTGCTCCCAAAATAGCTAACTCGCAAGCAATCCAGTGTACAAATACGCTTCTTGAGTACGCCGATCAAAATGAATTGGACGCAGAAACGATTTCCAGTTTGCTGAAATTAAAAGCAAAAGCAATAGAAAGATCAACTCAAGCTATTTGTCAGTCCAAAATAACAAAATATTTTACCAAACATTAAGAATACCAATATCGGAATGTTTTTACTTTTGTTTTTTTTAAATGAATAAAATTTTTTATTTTAGTTTTTCTTCTAAAATAATAAATATTGAAACTGTAATTTTAAAAATCATTTTGTGTTGTTTTTAATGGATTTGAAAATCGTTTCAATCAGTTTAGTAAGCACTGAAAAAATGTTCCAGTAATGTGAATCCCTCTAAAATCCGAAAACGCATTGTTTTAATTAGTTCACATTATCGAGGGACTACTGTATTTTTCTCTTCGTAAGACGATTTTAAAAATCACGAAGTGCACGATATGCATTTTGATTTCGCCCATTTTCATAATAAGCCTGAATAACATTAACGCGTTGCTCGATTATGTATCTTTCCATGGTTCAAATTGAATTAGTCTGAAATTGAGAGATATCGAATGAAATGCAGAAAAAAACTTGACATTTAGGGGTGGTTTACATTTAACATCGGCCCTTAAATTTAAGCACCAGTTACTATGGGGTTGGGTAAACAAATGGATGGTTTTTGTAGGAAAAGGCCCCCAAAAAATGGGCGTGGGTTAAAATGATGTATAGACGAAATGTTCATATTACCATAGCCAATGATCTTGCATCGAAAGGTTTTTTTAAATATTTTAAAAAATTACCAAAAAAACGTTCTTTTTATAGAAACATATAAGAAGGCTACAATCTGCTGTGCGGATCGTTGAATACCCAATTACATTCCATCTGTAAAACTAATACCCCCAAAAAGTTGACATGTCTTAAAACACTATTGGGATTAAATATAGAAAATGACTTTTTCACAACAAATTGATCAGACAGTTTATAGAACACTTTTATGGTTCTACAAAAGACAAGGTTTTTCTCCTGCAGATGTTATGAGGTAGTGTATAAAAACGGTTTTTATATAAAAACGCCCCTAAAAAGTGGGCGTGGGTTAAAATGATCTATACACGAAATGTTCACATTATTATTACAAATGATTCTGCATCGATTTTTTTTTCAGAAAATCTTAAAATTTGACCAAAAAAAGTTTTTTACTGAAAACGCCCCCAAAAAGTGGCAAGAAATATAGATATTAAGATTCTCTAAATATGTTGGTCAGACACTTTTTCAAAAGAGGGCGTGGCAGTGGGAGGATTTCAAAAAATTTTACACTTGTTATGCTGGGAGCAACAAAGAGCACGTGTACCAAATTTCATCATTCTAGTTCAAAATTTAAGGCCCAAAAACTGGTGACGTACGGACGGACAGACATGGCTGAATCGATTCTAAGTCGCTTCATATACTTTAAGGTATATATAGGTAAATTATTTCTCTATGTTACAAACTATGTATCAAAACTAATATACATATATATATATAAGGGTGTTATTTATAAATTGATTGGTTTTTAAACAGGCAACACTGATTCTACAGATTGCCAATTTGACAGTTGAATCGTGGTTATCTACGTTTTGTATTTTACGATCAATAGATTAATGTCAGAACAACGCGTGCAAATTGTGAAAACTATTTTTGAAAACCATGGTTCGGTTGGGTTTAAATCTTATAAATCCATCTTATGCAAGAGTTGAATCCGCGTGACCATTATACGCGTCGTAGGTTCGGTTAATAAGCCGAAAACATGATTCAACTTGATCCTTATTTTCAACGCAAAATTTTGTTCGCCGATTAGACCCATTTTTGGATATAACCGTCAATGGAGAGCGCTATAGAAACATGATTTCCGACTTCTTCAACGCATTAACCTACAATTTTAGAACCATTAGTGAGGCTCTGTTCATATATGACGTACATTTCATCTCCCCACTAGGGCAAGTTGGGAGCATTGCGGAGGATACTATTACAATTTCAAGTGTAGGAAATTTATATACTGTCAATCAATCCCTAATATTGATGTTCTCCTTGTTCAGCGACTACAAGAAAGCATGCTTTTGTGTTATATACTTGCAGGACACGTCAAGTTGTTTTGAATTGCTCAACCCAGGACTATCTTCAAAATGTCTATACATTACAAGCGATGTATTTAAACACATACATCAGTTCCTGTTCAATTTAAATTCAAGCAATCCCTCTTCGAAGACGATATCTTTTTGTTGTGTTGTTTCTTCAAGAAGCTGCATTTACAAATAAATGATTGATTCATCCTGAATTTGTTTTGGTTCCTTTTAGCAACCATTCAACTGATTCACACGGTAGATACAAGACAAACATTCCATTTCCACCTGTCTTCGTTCGATCGATGAATTTCTTTTGTGTGGGTTTTCTTTTCAAGGACTTTCGCATTAAATATTTACAAAGCATGTACTTCACCACTTAAAGGCTCAGAAACCTTATTTTTGTCCTCTCGAAATACTTCAATAAATCCACTTATTTTGTGAGTTTGCTTACTGATATAGGTACGTTATCCTGTTTAAGTAGCTATCCATATAAAACACGAGGACCTGGGAATTCCGAAACTTTCATCGATATAAATGGTATTAGTCTACAGTGCTGCCATTTTGTTATGTTGGAGTTCGATATTTATGTTTAATATTACGATAGTGATTGGTGACCTAATGTGACTAAAAAAGGTAGTTCCAATCCTTATGAGCTGAAATATGTCATCACATCAGTCATAGTTGGTGATGTTACAGTGCCGCTTCACCATTGCATTTGATATGCTCCCTACTTCAACGAACATTAAGTTTTACAAGCCTGGTAAAAAACTGACCTGTATAACTCGACACTTTGTATGTTACTAACCAACGGTTTTACTCAGGGACACTGCACTAATATTTAAAGATACGATCAGGTCTCTATTCTTCATCGCCGTAAATCAGGACTTCTATGATCAGTGCCTTAGTAGTTCGGGTAAAGGCTTTATAACTAAATTGGAAGAGTAACTCTTCATTTGATTTCTGACAATTTGCGTTGTCAAAGTAAATGACATAGCCGAAGTTGACAAAGTCCCCTTCTAACAAAAAGGTCTACCAGTAAGTTATAAAGTTTTTTTTATCCAATTTGTCCGTGTTCTGTATCATGGGTCTCTAGAGTTTGTCCCTAAAAACGTTATATTGCTATAAAACTAATAGGTGGTGAATATCGATTTGGACATATTGGGTTTTTTTTTCAGGACTTGCCGAAGTAGAAAAATTAAATCAGTTGTTGACTTTCCTGGCTTAAACCACACTAAAAGGGGCTATCAGGATGTTGCTGCGTTCGCATCTAGCGGCACATATGATCTCGAAGGCGATGTTGGAGGGACGTATAGCTCTGTAATTGGAGCAGAGGGTCCACTTTTTGTAAGGACTGCAATTATCCGGGTCCTGTATAGGATCTCCTTACTAGTTCGAGTGATGGCTTTACTACTAAATTGTCTTCTTACTCCAAGAAAACACCGGATGGCAAGAGAAATTCTTCGTTTAATTTCTGACGAGATGTTGTCAGAGTAAATAGAGGAGTCGAGGTAGACAAAGTCCCGTACTACCTCAAAGTTATAACTCATCGATGATGTGTGTCCTTTCGTTTTGACGGCATTTATTTAGTCTTAACCTCATTTACTTGAGTCCGACCAATGATGTCAATATTATCGGCGTAAGCTAGTAGTTCTACCGATTTGTGGAACATTGTGCCTCTGGTGTTGGCTCGGGAGTTTTGCACAATCCTTTCAAGAATCAGAATAACAGTGCATCGCCTTGTATCGAATGTATCGGTGAGGCTGTTTTCCAACCCTGATGGGCAGCGAGATTTCTACATTGTCATCTTACACAGACCTGCGAGTTTGGCTGGTTTACTCAAACTAGACATGGCTCTGTATAGTTTCGTCTCTATAAATGCTGTCGTATGCGGCTATAAAATCGATGAAAAGGTGGTGGGTATCGGTTTGGCTTCTTGGGTTTTTTCATCGATCTGCCGAAGTGTGAAGATTTGATCAGTTGTGGACTTTCCTGGCCCAAAACCACACTGGGAAGGCCCCATCAGGTTGTTGGTAAACGGTTTCAAGCGTTCACACATAACGCCAGATAGGATCTTGTAAGCGATGTTGAGTAGACTTATGCCTATGTAGTTGGCGCAGTTCAGAGGGTCTCCTTTTTTGTGGATCGGGCAAACGATTCCATTCTTCAGGCATGCTTTCAACCGACCAGATTTGGTTTATGAGTTGGTGGATGTTGCTTACCAATTCATCTCCGCCAGCTTTATAAAGCTCAGCGGGAAGGCCGTCATTTCCGGCGGCCTTATTAAGCTTGAGTTTAGATATAACTATCGTCACTTCACTTAGGTCGGGTGGTTGGCAGTTTTCGCTGTCGTTGCCAATATTGAATGGATCGTTCTGCCTGACAGCGGAATGTTGTTCGTCATCGCCGTTTAATAGTCTGCAGAAGTAGTTCTTCCATATCCTCAGCATCGACTGTGTCTCAACTACGATATTTCCTTGTTCATCTCGACAGGATTCTGTTCGAGCCTTGTAGCCTTGGCTTTGACGTTTTACACTTTGGTAAAACTTGCGAACATCGTTCCTGGAGTGGCACCTCTCTATATCCTCGATCGCGCGCTTTTCTTCCTCTTTTTTCTTCTTTCTGAAAAGCCGATGTTCTTCCCTCTTCTTTGCCTATAGAGCTCAATGGCAGCTCTCGTCTTCACCTGCAGCTTAGCCTTGTAGGCCTCGTTCTTGGCTGCGAGCATCTGTCGGCATTGCTCATCAAACTAGGGGTTTCTTGCTGGTGGCCGCGAGAAACCTAGCACATCAGTTGCGGCTGATCTAATGGCTTGTTGGCACCGTTGTCATTGTTCTTCGACATTAGATGCTGATGGTATGTTGTGAGTCGAGAGGTTAAGGGATACGCGTTACGCGAAGGTCTTAGCGGTCTCTGCGATTGCAGTCTTTTGACATTAAATTTTTTCACAGTATTTCTGTTTTTTTGTGGCGTGGTGGATATCCGCATCCTTACTTTGGCTACAACAAGGTAGTGGTCCGAGTCGATGTTGGCCCCTCGGAATGTTCGGACATCCAAAATACTGGATGCGTGCCTCTTGTCTATCGCAATGTGATCAATTTGGTTGACTGTTCGTTGATCTGGAGACCGCCATGTCCCCTTATGGATATCGAGGTGAGGAAACTGTGTGCCGGCATTAGTGGCATATCGTTCCATAGCGAAGTCAATTAGCCTAAGTCCGTTACCAGACGTGTTGTCGTGTAGGCTTTATTTTCCGATAGTACTGCTTAAGATGTCTTCTCTTCCTACCTTTGCGTTAAAATCACCCAGCACGATTTTAACATCGTACTTTGGTAGTCGCTCATAGGTTTTGTCGAGGAGCTTGTAGAAGCAATCCTTAGTTATATCATCCTTTTCCTCCGTCGGAGCATGAGCGCATGTAAGGCTTATGTTGGCGAATTTGGCTTGTTACAATGCGTTCGCCAATGTCTTGAAAACATAAGACTTCTTGCCTAAGTCTGGCACTTATAACAAATCCGCATCCAAATAGTCGCTGTTTCTGCTCACTATAACACGGTCCATAGAAGATGTCACAGTTTTTCATCCTCCTTTTGCCCGGCCCATCCCATCGTATTTCCTGGATGGCAGTAATGTCTGCTTTGTAGCAGTTTAGGGCTTCCGGTAATTGTTCACCTACACCTCTCCTGTTTAATGTTCTCACATTCCAGGTGCAGATACGAACGTCGGTCGTTGTCCTTTTTTCGTTTAGCATGGTCGTCAACAATAATATCAGTCCTTTCCGAGGCTATTGGTTGCTTCGTAACAATTTTTTTTTTCCGTGGATGGGTAGTTAACCCAAAGCACAACCCCCAACCTGGAGGGCCAGGCCCTTGTTTTGACCCTAGGACAGCGGGTCGGAAAAAATACCGATGTCAGTAGCCCATTTTTGGGGTATGAGCGCTGCCGTTGAGAGCTCCTCCGCCACCAACTCTTTCCAATACCCTGGCTCAGTATTGGAAATCCCTATAGACCTGGTGTTCAAATATGTCGAAGCAGCTCATATAATGATTTCACTACCAGTTCGATCAAACTGGAGCTGTAGGCGCCACCGTTGACTCCATCTAGGGAAGAGTGAGAACATATTTCAAGCAATATTGCTGCCGGAGGACTCGGTCTACCTATATTTTCACGATAAAATATAACTCGACAAGTTTTCATTTCGAAAAATATTTCAATTCGTTGCAATTGAATTGATTTCGTTTCTCACCCCCGCGCATTCCTGCTTCGCTGTGATTTCGCTGCCTGCGGTATTAGCAATCTATTATGCACCAAGTATGGGTATATTCTGTGCGATCCTGTCGGGCCAACATAAATCGGATTTGCAATTCCCTTAGGTTTCCGTATCGGAAGCATTTATATGGCACGTCGACTTCTAAAAGTGCGGTGCAATTGAATCCCCCAGCTAGCACTTGATCAGTGATGTGTGTAGGCCTCTCGGATTGGGACCACATTATATTTCCCAATTAATCAGGTTTTTTCGCACGGACTACAAGGACTACGAGCAATATTTAAATATTTGAATATTTTAATATGCAAGAGCATAAGCCACCAGCCGGTCCGGTCTCGTCAGTGCTGTGTGTTCAGAAAACAAAGCCGCATGTACTGTTGGTCGGTGGATTGTGTTGAGCCAACCAGGAGCATGCACCACTCATTTGGTGCGCTTGATGATATCCTTTTAATTTAATCACTGTTGTGCGTGCGTAGCGGTGGCCGACGCGGGAAATCCCCCCTAGCCTCATACACTTATCGTGATATTTGCTATCGTGTGCGTTTTAATTTATTGAATTATCATCGATTGGCAATCGAATGGAATTGACGATTTTCCAAATTGAATTTTAAAATTGGCAAATGGTCGGCGTATTACGGTCGAGTGCCGTCAAAGGACGCACCGAGCAAGACGTACGAGGAACGTGAGCTGGATATCCTTTAATTTGGTTCGCTTTTCTGTCGTCGTCGGTATTGTTGTTCCTGTTTGGGGAATTTACAATGTTAATAATGGTGCGAAGTGGTATACGCAGTGAATGCGAATTTAATGTTCTGTCGACGAGGCGTTTTAATTGTGTTCAATGAGGCGAACTATTTGGTTCTGGTTATATGTTATGTTGGCGGGTTTGTGGGGATTTCGGTAATGTGGAGGAGCTTGATATTACTCGAAATTTAGTGAAGGTGAAGGATTTCCAGGAAATACAAAATTTGCAAGTTACATTGCATAATCACAATAGTTTGTCATATGGGTGTATTGAAGGATAACCAAATTATGGTGCGGCTAACATATAACAGTTGAAAATGATTCGCAATACATAACTAATTTGAAATTCTAATTAATTCCACATAAAATAGATAAGCACATACATCAGATACTAAATAAAGGGTGAGTCAATTAAATATACAGGCTTTAACTGGAAGCAATTGGATTTTGATAAACTGTTCACATTCAATGATCTACAATTTAAAATTCGGGGAGGGCTTAATTAGGCTTGGTGGTTGTTTTCATCTCCAAAGCAGGGCAAAGCTTCCCGTCCGATTCGTCTATCTGTCAGTATATTAAAAGCAATAGAATGGTTAATTGATCTACATCATCGTCCTTCTTTGCGCTCGCAGGGCTATGTATTGATGATTTAATGAGACTGCTAATGAATCATATAATCGGTAGACCTAGTAACAAAAATCGTGGCACCTCATCTTCATGAAGATTTGTCACCTAAAAGACAGCGAAAGAAAATGTCCGATCCCCTCTTTTGTGGGATCTGGTAGTAAACGAGCCACTCGTTAACATACAAATCGTAGACTGCAGTGATTGGCTAGCAGTATTCTTAAAGTACCTAAATACCCTTATAGGGCTACTGCAAAATTGTCTTTTAATATCCAAGTTACGAAGCAACTAAGAGCATCGGAAAGTACTGGTCTTATTGTCGACGACCATTTTAAACGAAACGAGTGGTGGGTGCACGACTGGGTCGTACGCAACTTTCTCTTTCACAGCAAGTTGGGCGTTTGATCAAATCATAAGCATTTTGATTATTGATGCTAAAATGAATGTCGAAATGTATTTACGAATTTTTATTCCGAAATTTGAAGGACAAAACCCGTTATATGGATTTTCTCGAAAAAAATGGGTATGCAGTTTTGTTAGAGCTAATATGGTTATAGTATATATAAAGTTTAATCAAAATCGTTAGAGCCGTTTTCGAGAAAATTGAGGTTATGTGTATTTTTTATATGGCAGGTACCGTTATTAACATGGCTAAAAGCAAACAAAAAAAATGGCCTAGAATTATGACTTAAATAAGCTTGGAAACGAAGTTTGAAGAAAATCGGTCTAGCCGTTTAGGCTAGGGAGACCATTACGGACAGACGGACCAACGGACCGACGGACGGAATTCCAAAAACCACTTTTTTAGGCTCCACTATCATCGTAATGTTAGAATCAATCAAAATCTCGAGGTCGAAAATTTTCACGAAAACAATATCTTTCTCTTTGTAGAGAAAGTTAAAAAATGGCCTAGAATTATGACCAAAACAAACTTGGATACGAAGTTTGAAGAAAATCGGTCAAGCCGCTTAGGCTGCGGAGACCATTACGGACAGACGGACCGACGGACCGACGGACCGACGGACGGAATTCCAAAAACCACTTTTTTAGGCTCCGCTATCATCGTTATGTTAGAATCAATCAAAATCTCGAGGTCGAAAATTTTCACGAAAACAATATCTTTCTCATTGTAAGAGAAAGTTAAAAAGGGGAACTACGTTCGTATTTGCACCTGGAATGTGAGAACATGAAACAGGAGAGGTGCATTCGAATAATTAGCTGCTTCAAATCAGACATTAATGCCATCCAGGTGATAGGATGAGATAGGCCGGGCAAAAAGAGTATGAAAAACTATGATATCTACAACGAACCGTGTTAAAATCAGCAGAAACAGCGACTATTTGGATGTACAAGGTGGGCCAAAAGAAGTCATCCGATGATGTTTGGCTCTCATTTTTTTTTTTCTAAATGAAACGGCAGTGTGTGCCGTTGCTCCGTCCTGTTGGAACCACATATCCTCCAGTCCTTATTCGTCCAATTGCGGCAGAAAAAACCCGGATAACATGGCCCTATAGCGCGCACCGTCCACTGTTGTCGTTTGACCAGCGGCGTTCTAGAAAAAAAAAATGGCCGATGGCTCCTCCTGAGCGGGTGTAATGGCTCCTCGTGTATTACTCGTGGATCGATGTCCCAGAAACGATAGTTTTGCTTGTTCACGTACCAGCTGAGGTAGAAATTTTGGTCGAAAAATCGTCCACTTCGTATTCGAGATTGAGTATGGCTTGGGCGTATGTTACACGCTTTTGGCGGTCGACAAACAGTAGCTGATGCACGGACTGGACTTTATACGGGAATATGCGAAAGTCTTTGACCAAAATTCGCCTTAAGGACGACCGGCTGATGGCTAATTGCGAGGCACGGCGCCTGGTCGATGTTTCCGGCTACAGCTCGACATCCTCGGCTACAGCGGTGATATTCTCTTGGCAACGTCACGTATGGTCCCATACTCTTCAAGTTTGGTGGCCAAACGGCGCAGTATTTGCGCAGTCGGTGTCGGACGTCCGGGGAATAGGCGTTGGAATTCGGGCTGCGCCAACACTACAGACGAATTGTTACGCAAAAAAATAGACACGATTATTTCGCGTTCTTGGGGAGTGTATCGCTTCATGGCTTGTTCACTTGTATTCTACATTTGTCTAGTCCACAAATGTCAAAACAGATTTGACATTGGCGGCCATTTGCAAAAAATAAGAACATCTCCCAAATTGTAGATTTGTTATACATACAACATACAAAGCCAACATAAGCTTTATATGTGCACACGGTCCGACGGAGGAAAAATATGACATTTCAAAAGACTGTTTCTACGAGCTCCTTGACAAAACTTATGAGCGACTACCAAAGTACGATGTTTAAGTCGTGTTAGGAGATTTGAACTCAAATATAGGAAAAGAGGATATCTTTAGCAGTATTGTAGGGAAACACAGCCTACACGACAAAACGTCAACGGGCCACTATAGCCAGCACACGGTTTCCTCACTTTGATTAGATCAACGAACGGTCAATCAAATCGATCTATCTATAGGATTTTCGCGCCAACCAGCATGATGTTCACAAGTTATACAAAAGAGTTAAACGTTAACACCAGGGATACAATGCTCAAACAGAATCTTGTTATGATGAATAAGGAAATATTGTAGTTGAGACACAGTCGATGCTGAGTATATGGAAGAACCACTTCTGTAGAATGCTAAACGGCGATGACGAACATCGATATCGATGACAGCAGGAAAGCTGTCACGTACCATTCAATTTTGTCGGATGAACGTATGCCTGATGAATGGAAAATCAGTATCGTTTGCCCGATCCACAAAAAAGGAGATCCTCTAAACTGCGACAGCAACAAAGGCATAAGTCTCCTCAACTTTGCCCAAAAGATCCTATCTGCCATAATATGTGAACCATTTAACAACAACCTGATGTTATCAGTGTCCAGGAAAGTCCACAACATGATCAAATCTTCACACTTAGACAGATTCTGGAAAAAAAACCCAAGAAGTCCAAATCGATAACCAACACTTCATCGATTTATAAGCCGCATATGACTACATTTTTATGGAGAAACAGAGAATTCTCGCTGCTCCAACGTTATTAATGAAATAATCGATACCAAAAAAAAATTTAGCTAGGGCAGCCCACTGTTATGTCATGTTAATCTCATTCTTGAGGGGCACATTTTACCAGAGGGAACAATCTTCCATAAATCGATGAATCTACTAGCATACGCAGCAACTTTTGCTAGTATAGAGAAGGAAGAGCAGCAAAGTGGGTTTAGCAGTAAATGAGGGTAAGTCGAAGTATATACTGTCAACACGAAAGGACACACATCATTGACGAATTGGACACCACCAGTCACCATTGACGATATTACTTTGAGGTAGTATGGGACTTTGTCTATTATAGCTCCGCTATTAACTCCGACAACAACTACTCTTCAATAATTAAACGAAGAATTACTCTTGTCAACGTCTGTTGGAGGTTAGGGATATACAAGACCCTTATCATCCCAGTCCTGCATCATCCTCCCAGTCGATGATTCATGAATCGTATCAAAAGCGTATGAAGAAATTCTTGGTCGTTTTGGGAGAAAAATTCTTCGAAAAATCGTCGGCCCCTTTTGCGTCAACGGGCAGACGATGATTCAACCAAGAATTATACAAGCTGTACAGGGACATAAAAAAACTCCGCATTAGACGTTTAAGATGGCAAAGGCATGTGGAGCGAATAAACACCAATACTCCGGCTCGAAGAGTCTTCGATTCCCCGCCAGACCTCGCCTTAAGTGACGGCACAAGTTATATTTGTTCAACAAAGAAGAAGACCTCCTGTTTATCGCCGAATCCAAACGGCAAATTTGAAAAGTTTCTCATAACAGTGTTACTTATAGATGCATGTCAAACTTTCGGAAGAGGTGGATCACTGGAAAAAACTTTGGTGTTTTTAGTTTCGAGATTTAAACCGTCGTCCAACTACGATCCATTAAATTCATTAAATTAAATTCATTTTTGATGTCTAGGTGGACAAAGAAGCAGTACACCTTCGTTCCAAATCACCATCATTTCCCCTCGATGGCTATTGCAGCATCTAGTGTATCTAGTGGATATCCAATACAAAAGCCAAACTGGTGTCTGATAGTGCTACCTTTTCTTCAGCTACTGCTATTAGTCTATTTTAGATGACCTTTTCTGTGATTTTCTTTATCATATCCGAAAGCCTAATGGGGCTATAGGAAGAGGGTACTCCTAGAGTTTTATTTTCCTAGGGAAGAAGAACCAATTGTTGCAGTGTCCCGTGGTCTGAGAATGTCCCCTTCCTTAGATAGCTCTGTCAGTTCGGGAAAAATGACAACTAGGTTTTTAGTGCTCTGTTTGGGATTCCATCTGGACCCGGTGTCTTTTTTTCACCAATCTTTTTGGACGACGACAGTAGTTTCTCTTGTGTAACTGGTGGGATATCTTCTTTGGAAGTTTCCGCTATAACTGGGAAGTATGTCGGTAATCTCTCCAAAGACTTCACACTGGTTCTACACGATCATGGTCAGGCCCATTATAACATACGCTTCAATAGTATGGTGGAACAAAGTCACCCAAAAAACAACTATAAATAAATTAAACAAGGTACAACGGCTTGCCTATCTGGGCATTACCGGAGCTATGCGTACCTGTCCCACAGCGGCTATAGAAGCCTTAATTGGACTAACATCCCTCCACATTTATATAAAAAAAGTTGCAATTCGTAGCTCAGCAAGTTTGACACAAGCGGAAGAGTTAAACATTAGTGAACACCTTAAACTAATTGAACTTCTATCCGAACTTCCACAACTTGACATGATCTGTGCCTTTACAGACCGCTTTTCAAAGACACTATGCTTCGACAAAAGATTCTCAACGGAGATCACAACCAGAGAAGCATGGTGTAGCAACAACCCACCAAACTGCTTAAACGGCCTAAAGTGGTATACGGATGGTTCTAAAATGGACCCAGGGGTAGGAGCTGGAATACATGGACCAAATAAAAACATCTCAGTACCTATGGGAAAAAACCCTAGTGTATATCAAGCTGAGCTCCATGCCATAAAAGAATGCGCAAACCTAATACACAACTCAGGTATTAAAGGCGTAATCATACATTTATTCACGGACAGTCAAGCAGCTATAAAAGCCCTTAGCTCACACATCATTGACTCCAAATCAGTACTACACTGCTTCAACTCCCTCCAAACACTCAGTTCCAGGAACAAAACCAGAATATGGTGGGTCCCCGGACATAAGGGATTTGAAGTTAACGAAAAAGCTGATGAACTAGCCAGAAAAGGTTCGGAAACCCCCTTCATTGGACCTGAACCCTTCTGTGCAATCCCCAAATCAGCCCAAAATCTGGTTATAAAAAACTGGGAACAAAACAAATGTTTTTCATACTGGGGAAACATCCCAGGCCTAAGACAGGCCAAAAGAGCTATTCAGCCCTTCAAATCAGATGCCAGTAAGATACTAAATCTTCGCAGGCACGTTATCAAAAACTTAGTAGGCTACCTAACTGGTCATCACGGTCTGCGATATCACCTTAATAAAATGCATCTAGTCGACTCACCGGAGTGCAGACTATGTCTAGAAGAAGACGAAACAGCCGAGCATATCATATGTGAATGCCCGGCCCTTTACGGTATGAGAAGGGAATCTTTCTTCAGGGAATTTTTAAGTCCCGAAGAACTGAGGAAATCTTCGGCTGAAAGTATTATCAGCTACATTAGGAAAGTAGAAGCGCTACTAACCTAAGAAACATCTGACGTCAAGCACAATAAATCTTTTAGGTCGATGTGTATATTACTGCTTAGGCAGGTCAGAATTTAAAAAAAATGTCGGTGACCGTTGGGGGAAGAGTTTCATTAGGATTTTTTTTTAAATTATTAGACACGTGAATCAGGTGAAGTGATGGCCTTTCACTGTCGTCGTGACAATCCCGTGTGTTCCTAAGGTATTTATGTCTACTTCATCCACTTTAAAGATTTCCTACAAGGATTTTAGCTTCTGATTGAAATTCTGTTGCCTCCTGGAGTGTTGAACTTTTCGCCCGTTCCTCCAGTAAAAAGGCGAGCCACGTGTGCTAAGCTTTCTCATGGCAAAGAAGCATTGCGTACAGATGTCAACAGTTCTGTGAATTGTAGGGCAAGGCTATCCGCCGTTCCCAGTCTTACTTACTTACTTAAGTGGAGCTACAGTCCGGAATGAATCTGAGCATAAACCAATATGCCTATCCAATTAGCCCGGTCCTTAGCTAACTGCCTCAAGTTGCGCACTCCACTTGTGCGCGCCACTTAAGGCGAATTCTTCCCTACTGCATGCCACGTGTGGCTGGATATCGAAGACTCTGCGAGCCGGAGTATTGGTGTGGGTGTCAATCCGTTCTACATGCCCTAGCCATCTTTAACGTACAATGCGGAGTTTTTTTACTAGGGGCATGTCGCTGTACAGCTCGTATAGTTCTTGGTTGTATCTTCGTCTCCATAGCGCGTCAACGCAAACGGGACCGAAGAATTTTCTTCTCGAATCGACCAAGGATTTCTTCATCCGCTTTTGATACAGTCCATCATCCACTGGGATGATCAGGATCTTATATAGCCCTCGAGTGAGGGCTTTACCACTAAATTGCCTTCTTAGCCAGAAGAAACAGCGGTTGGCAAGAGTAATTCTTCGTTTAATTTCTGACGAGATGTTGTTGTCAGAGTTGATAGCGGAGCTACCTCGGCTCCGCTCGCAAACTACTCCCGTACTGCCTAAAAGTTATATCTGTAAATTCGTCGATGTTGTGTTGTGTGTCCTTCCGGTTGGATTAGACCAGTACCCGTTGGTTACCACTTGGAAGTAAAAATAAGAACAGTAGATGTGTAGTCAGATTTACAACAACTGGGCATTGCCAAGTTAAAACCAATCAGAGTTTACCCTCGATCTACAACATCCAACCATTTCCGGTCTTAGTAGAGCATTTTTTTTATAACTTCGTTAAACACTTCTTTGTCAAGGACAGTGTCATTCCACTTTTTGCCAGTGTTTGGACACATTCTCGATTGTTTTTGTCTCGTATATAAGATTCATTCTGATATATATTTTCATATCTAATGTGAGGATGTGAAGACTAATTGATTTACCTCTCTAGAACTCATCCACCCACATTCCTGTAACCCGATCTAATTGCAGTCCTGCACTAAATGTAAATATCTTGTTAATTTAAAATAACCGCGTGCCCTCCACTCAACAGCTCATACATACCCTAATGAGCATAAACATTGACCTGAAAATTAACACTAATTACAGAGCCACACATCCAGTCGAGAAGACGATGCCTGTGAGATGGATTTTGAAAATTAATTCCGAAATCACTTACCTGAAAGGCACGTTGTCGGTTGCATTCCAATACCTCGAATATGCAGGCTTCGGTGTTCGATTCTAATCAAATTAAGCTGACACGACTGGAGACAAGTAACACCGCATGTACCTTTAAAGGATACCCGTAACAAACGTTGCCTCCCGACCACACTGATTAGTGACAAATGGCAGAGACGTAAGCAAGGCTCCACTCCTTATATCCGAACGTGTTTGAATGGAAATCAAATTAATTGTAGACTTTAATTTGATTCGTTTGTCTTGGAATCGATTTTGATTAAAGGTATCTCGGGCCTTAAGCTCTGCATGCATTCGATCCTTTTTGATGTGATACTGCTGAAACGCATATCCTGTCGTAAGTCATTCTTGGAAATCGACAGCAAGTCTATTGTTAGGCCAATGTAGGGATAAAGGAACACCCATGCAGAAGAATGACGGATGGTGTCTCATGGCTTTTTCTCCTGCCATGTGCGTAGGCGTAACCCCAAAGTGAATATAAATTGCACTTTGAGGTGGTTGTCTTAGTAATATTGTATTCAATTTTGTATTTCATCATCTTCAAGAACGTAATTATTTACATGTATTTATTGTTCCGTTTAGAGGAATCTGATGAATTTTGTATGCTAAATGGGGAATTATTATTTTGGATCAGAGACTTATTAACGTCATATTAATATACGAATTTCGTCAAGATATGATAATATGAATTAAGGCACTCAGTTTGTTAAATAGAGAAGTGGGCGGCAGCAGAGAATTGCATGGATACGATAATATTAAATTGTTTGTATGGTAGATGGTTGGGTGTTGTATGACGAGGGTAGACTCTAATTGGCGTTAACTTGGCAATGCCCAGTGTTGTAACTCTGACTACACATCAAATGTGCCTATTTTTACCTCCAAGTAGTAACCATCGGGTACTGGTCTCATCCAACCGGATTTGACTTGCTAAACGATAAGTGCGAGTGTTGATAACACGACGAAAAACAGCAACACTATAAACACCCTGGTGAGAATGGCACGGATGAATACCCGGCCTGCTGTCCCAGGCGAACCTAGATGAGCTGCTCTGACATATTCGGACAACAGGTTGTCTAGGAATTTCAAGGGTTAGTCAGGCCCCTTGAACAGAGATGGTGGCGGATGAACCGAAAGGCCAAGGGCAGCGCTCAATCCCGTAGTGGATACTGATGGCCCCGTGTCCTAGGGGTATCTAATAAATTAGAACTGGCCCTCCAGGTTGGGGGTTGTGCTTTGGGTTAACTACCCACCCACAGAAAAAAAAATTGTTACGAAGCAACCAATAGCGTAAAGGACTGATTTTATTGTTGACGACCCTGCACCCTGCTAAACGAAAAAAGGACAACGACGTTCGTATCTGCACCTGGAATGTGAGAACATTAAACAGGAGAGGTGCAGGCGAACAACTAGCGGTAGCCCTAAACTGCTACAAAGCAGACATTACTGCCATCCAGGAAATACGATGGGATGGGTCGGACAAAAAGAGGATGAAAAACTGTGACATCTACTATGGACCGTGTTATAGTGAGCAGAAACAGCGACTATTTGGATGCGGATTTGTTATAAGTGCCAGACTTAGGCCAGACGTCTTATGTTTCCAAGACATTAGCGAACGCATAGTAACAATCCGCATCAAGGCCAAATTCGCCAACATAAGCCTTATATGCGCTCTCACGCTCCGACGGAAGAAAAAGATGATATAGCTAAGGATTGCTTCTACGAGCTCCTTGACGAAACCTATGAGCGACTACCGAAGAACGATGTTAAAATCGTGCTGGGAGATTTTAACGCAAAGGTAGGAAGAGAAGACATCTTTAGAAGTATTGTCGGAAAACATAGCCTACACGACAACACGTCTGGTAACGGACTTAGGCTAATTGATTTCGCTACGGAACGAAATACCACTATAGCCAGCACACGGTTTCCTCACCTCGATATCCATAAGTGGACATGGCGGTCTCCAGATCAACGAACCAAATTGATCACATTGCGATAGATAAGAGGCACGCATCCAGTATTTTGGATGTCCGAAAATTCCGAGGAGCTAGCATCGACTCGGATCACTACCTTGTAGCAGCCAAGGTAAGAATGCGGATGTCCACCACGCCAAAACAATCCAGAAATACTGTGAAAAAATTTAGTGTCGGAAGACTGCAATCGCAAGAGACCGCCAAGACCTTCGCACAACGCGTATCCCTTAACCTCTCGATTAACACCATACCACCAGCATCGAATGTCGAAGAGCAATGGCAACGATGCCAACAGGCCATTAGATCAGCCGCAACTGATGTGCTAGGTTTCTCGCGCCCACCAGCAAGAAACCCCTGTTTGATGAGGAATGCCGACAGATGCTCGCAGCCAAGAACGAGGCCTATAAGGCTAAGCTGCAGGTGAAGACGAGAGCTGCCATTGAGCTCTATAGGCAAAGAAGAAGGGAAGAACATCGGCTTTTAAGAAAGAAGAAAAAAGAGCAAGAAAAGCGCGCGATCGAGGATATAGAGAGGTGCCACTCCAGGAACGATGTTTGCAAGTTTTACCAAAGTGTAAAACGTCAAAGCCAAGGCTACAAGGCTCGAACAGAATCCTGTCGAGATGAACAAGGAAATATCGTAGTTGAGACACAGTCGATGCTGAGGATATGGAAGAACCACTTCTGCAGACTGTTAAACGGCGATGACGAACAACAATCCGCTGTCAGGCGGACGAACCAATCAATATTGGCAACGACAGCGAAAACTGCCAACCACCCGACCTGAGTGAAGTGAGGATAGCAATATCTAAACTCAAGCTTAATAAGGCTGCCGGAAATGACGGCCTTCCCGCTGAGCTTGATAAGGCCGGCGGAGATGACTTGGTAAGTAACATCCACCAACTTATAAGCCAAATCTGGTCGGATGAAAAAATGCCTGAAGAATGGAACCTCAGCATCGTTTGCCCGATCCACAAAAAAGGAGACCCTCTGAACTGCGCCAACTACAGAGGCATAAGTCTTTTTTTACTTATTTTTTTACTTTTTAAATTCATTTTTTATTATCTTAAAATACTAACTTAAAACTAGACAAAAATGATTAAATCTAACTTATAATTAACATTTTTTTTCTTAAAACTAACTTATCGGTCCTAAGCGGGCGCTCTAAGCTTAAATTAACGGTTTTTATTTGCTTTTCAGCTTTAGTCGTTTTTATTTTATTTTACTATGTAGATCTTTTTTTTTTTCAAAGAAAAATTTAAAAAACTTTGATCAGTAACATTTTTTTGTTTTATATAAAAAAAAAAGCTTAATCTAGATTAAAACTAACTTAAGACTACTTAATACTACTTAATACTACTTAATACTACTTAATACTACTTAATACTACTTAAGACTACTAAAAACTACATACATCTAACTTAATTATAATCGGGGTGGCGAGCACTAGTTGCAAATGCCCCGAGGGGTCGCCATCCCAATCGAGTTTTGGTCCACAGGCAGCATGCAACCAGCCATATTTTACCCCAATATGGTGTACATGCCGCCCCAGACCTTTTTTCAAAATTTTTATTTTTCTTTATAATTAAGGAGTGGACTAAAAGTCCGCAAAGACCTGAGGAAGTGCAGAATCACTTCAGAGGCAGAAGTCTCCTCAACATCGCCTACAAGATCCTATCTGCCGTAATATGTGAACGCCTGAAACCGTTTACCAACAACCTGATTGGCCCTTATCAGTGTGGTTTTAGGCCAGGAAAGTTCACAACCAATCAAATTTTCACACTTCGGCAGATCCTGGAATAAACTCAAGAAGTCCAAATCGATACCCACCACCTATTCATCGATTTCAAAGCCGCATATGACAGCATTTATAGAGACGAACTGTACAGAGCCATGTCTAGTTTTGGTATACCGCCCAAACTCGTCCGTTTGTATAGGATGACGATAGAGAATTCTCGCTGCTCCATCAGGTTCGGAAACGACCTCACCGACACATTCGATAACAAAAAAGGATTTAGGCAAGGCGATGCGCTGTCATGTGACTTCTTTAATCTGATTCTTGAGAGGATTGTGCAAAACTCCAAAGCCAACACCAGAGGCACAATTTTCCAAAAGTCGGTGCAACTACTAGCATACGCTGACGATATTGACATCATTGGTAGGACTCAACGTGATGTCATAGCCACGTTTGCTAGTATAGAGAAGGAAGCGGCGAAAATGGGTTTAGCAGTAAATGAGGGTAAGACTAAGTATATGCTGTCATCACGAAAGGACTCACAACATCGACGAATTGGACAGAACGTCACCATTGATAGATATAACTTTGAGGTAGTACGGGACTTTGTTTACCTCGGCTCCGCTATTAACTCTGACAACAACATCTCGTCAGAAATTAAACGAAGAATTACTCTTGCCAACCGCTGTTTCTTCGGGCTAAGAAGGCAATTTACTAGTAAAGCCCTCACTCGAACTACCAAGGGGATCCTATATAAGACCCTGATCATCCCAGTCCTGCTCTACGGCGCTGAAGCATGGACCGTATCAAAAGCGGATGAAGAAATCCTTGGTCGATTCGAGAGAAAAATTCTTCGAAAAATCTTCGGTCCCGTTTGCGCTGACGGGCTATGGAGACGAAGATTCAACCAAGAACTATACGAGCTGTACAGCAACATGCCCCTGGTCAAAAAACTCCGCATTGGACGTTTAAGATGGCTAGGACATGTAGAACGAATGGACACCAATACTCCGGCTCGCAGAGTCTTCGATTCCCAGCCAGACGTCGGACGCAGTAGAGGAAGACCTCGCCTTAAGTGGCGCGCACAAGTAGAAACCGAGCTCAACCAACTTGGAGTGCGCAACTAGAAGCAGTTAGCTAAGGACCGGGCCAATTGGAGAGGCATGTTGGTTGAGGCCCAGGTTCATCCCGGACTGTAGCGCCACTTAAGTAAGTAAGTAAGTAAGTATGTTACAAACTATGGGATGGGGTATAAAAGGACATGACAATAATTTTCTAAATAATTTGTGTTTTATTCAAAAAAGCTGAATGGCCAACTGGCTTATTGTCGAGCCCTGAAAGATCGGTGCACATACTTTCTGAATCATTATACCCTATTCCATAGGGGTTTATTAGTTTTGATGACATTAAGTTTGTAACATAGAGAAATAATATCGATAGATATACCTCAAAGGACGGACAGGCAGATCCATAGTCTGTCCGTCCGTCCGTCCGCCCGTCCGTCTGTGTGTCATCGATTTTTGGGCCTTAAATTTTAAGCTAGAGTGTTATAATTTGGAATATAGACTCTCTGGGCGACAAAGCAGAACAAGTGTAAAAATTCTTAAAATCCGCCAACTGCCTGCTTTTTAGAAAAACGTACTTTTCAGCCAAACCAAAATTTTAAAGAAATGTCCAAGCAACATATTTAGAGAATATCAATATCTACATTTCGTCTATTTAAAGTTTTTTGCCACGCCCACTTTTTATATAAAAAACGGCTTTTGGTACATTTTTAAAATATTTAAAAAACATTCGATGCAAGATCATTAATTATGATAATATGACCATTTTGTCTCTAGATCATTTTAACCCCCGCCCACTTCTTGGGTGCATTTTCCTACAAAAAAAACATAGAAAAACGTCGTTATTTGTCGAATCATAAAAGATTTTATTATCTGTGTGAACAATATGTTGGGAAAACGTCATTTTCTATCTTTTATTGCCATAAAGTCCACATTTCGGGGATATTAATTTTAATGATGGGATGGGATATGGTATTCAACCATCCGCACAGCGGATTGTAGCCTTCTCATGTTTTTTTTTTTTTTTTCGTGATTCTTTTTCGCAGTGTTAGGGCGGTGCAGCTTCAGAACATTTTCTCTATTAACCCATCAGTGGATCAGTCATTCGTTTCTCGCTCTATGGGGACGATGATAAAAAAACGGAATATCATTCCTTTCTTGGAAAGTCCCCGTATAACAATGGCTTTGGTGGAAAATGAGTATGACCTCAATGTAGCTTCAAATCACCTTAATTACCAACTTTGAGGTTCTCTGCCTGAGACAATGCGGCCTTAGATAAGGTTAATTTAATGGTCTGTTGACGCTCAAGTGAGCCGTCAAACTAGCATAGGCCTACGTGGGCCTATAGCGATACCCTTTGTGTTGAATTTTTGTGGCTGAAAATAATTTTATGTTAGTGTACAGTGTGATACTTATGTAATTTGTGTCTCCATTCACCTCAAAGAGGTAATTGCTCCATTCCGGTTTGCAGTAAAAACTGACGATCTGTGCCATTGGAAACAAATAACGCTACAAATACATGAGGTAGTCTCTAGTGCTGTTCAGGAGAACCAGACTAGGATGATGACAGCATTTGACCTATCCATGAAGAGTTTGATGGTCAATATTCAGGATAGCTTAAAGGCTATCAACGACAGGATGAGTGATTTGAAGTCTTCTTTTGCAGCACAAAGAAGACTCACCTTATGTCACTAATAGACCACAGACAAGGACCACGGAAAACATGGTGACGCCAACATTACCACCCATGAACTGGAAAAGACGATTAACTGACCAGAACATAGGGAGAAAAATCGAAGTCCCAATATACAAATGGGGGGTTAATTTTGATGGCACATCAAATTAAGCTTCATCTTTCGAGTTGAAACGCTTCTAAAGAAAAGTGCATATACTAACTGTCAGCTGTTCGACCAATGTTATCACCTTCTGTCAGGACCAGCTGAAAATGGTACTGGCAGTTCTTACAATAAAATAATGGAGACGAAGAGCTAAATTACCTCGCTCTCCAGTCAGATTTAGTAAAACAGTTCGGACACAATAAGCGGGATAACGATATCTTAAGAGAGATTCAGGATAGGAGGCACAGGCAACTATCCCAAGAGACTTTTGACGACTTTTGCAGCGAAATAAGCTCCATGAGACTCGAAATGACGAACAGATTACACGAACTCGACCTAGTGGACATACTGAGACAAAATCTCAACGACGAAGTGGCAACACTGATTTTCTGTTGCTCCATAAATGATATACAGAGACATCCACGATCCACCTTAAACATAAGGTCGATCTTCCTTCTAAGCTCGAACGTGAATGCCGGGATTCGAACATACTCTTGCCATTATTGCACCACATCTAAGTTTTTACCTCGCTGATGCCTACCCACTCCGACTCTAAGCCTTCCCGTGGCGACCGCTGAGTTCCTAGTATCTTGAGCGTTTTTAAGATCTCAACTCAACCCCTTTCTAATGTCTTAACGGCAACATATTCCATTCTAGGCATCGTATTCCAGTTAGGATGGACAAAGTAAATAACCTAACCTGAACTGCTTCGACATATTCGGACAACAAGTCATATAGGAATCTTAAGGGTATGTCAGGTCTCTTAAACAGAGTGGCGGATGAGGAGTAGATGGCCCCGTTTTCCCCAGGTTGGGGGTTGTGCTAAACCCTTGGTTTGATTTTGAGCCATCGCAATACTTCCATATCCTACCTATGTATATTAGGAATGTAAAAAATAATTTACATAAAGAGCAAATTGCATTATGTTTTCCAACACATTGAATCAACATGTAAAAGTAATGAACCACCATCAAATACGGACATTTTTAGATAATGCAGTTTAAACTTTTGTTTCGTCAATTTAGGACTTTTTTTCAACTTCATACAAACCATAGGATTAAGCATGTGCCATTTTTCGCACATTTTCAACAACTTTGCTATTCAATTATGTAGAACGTAAGGAAGAATGCAGATAATCTACTACTCATGTACAGACGTTATTGCACGATAGATAAAAGTTTCACATATGGATTCGATTCCGGGAAATTTATTCATCCAACAGAAGTTGGTTTGTACAGAACCAGAAACTCATCAGTAGTTAATTTAAAACTTTGTCTATATCCGCTTATGTTGGTTGCGTTACGATTATAATTTCCTTAAAATAATATTATGCAAGAGATTGGAAAAAGAATATCAAATGCAAGTGTGGATGGGAATCTTTGAAAAACAGAGTAGAAAAATATTCGATTGGTGTTAAAAAAAAACAAATGAAATGCAATATCTGGCATTACCGCTTTGCAGGACCTCAAACCTTGCTTGTCCATTCTTTAGAGGTTGGTTTTTCGAATAGATATAAAACTGACATTTTGTGGTCAAATCGGGCAACTCTAATGTCGTTTATGTTCAGTTTGGTCATGAGCAGGTTGACAAATGAAGAACGCTTGCAAATCGTGCAAAATGGTTCAGTTCGCGAAGTTTACCGCAAGCCCCGTCCATTTTATGGTCGACATAATTGTCCATCAGAGCAATTAATTCGGTTAACGATGGATCGTTTTCACACTACGTTTACTCTATGTGATAATACGCATCCGCAGAGATGTCCAACAGTGCGCACCGAAGAAACAATTGCCGCTGTAGAGCAAAGTGTTGAAGAGGACCCGAATGAATCGATTCGCCACCGTGCACAGCAATTGGAGCTTTGTCCATCAACTTTATGGAAGACTTAGCGCAAAGATCTTGGCTTACGACCCTACAAGATCCAGCTTGTGCAAGAATTAAAGCCACGAGACCATGCAATGCGTCGTGATTTTGGTGTATGGGTCGGAATTGATCTCGATGCTGATTTTCATCGCAAAAGTTGGTTCAGTGGTGAGGCTTATTTTTGGTTAATTGGCTACGTCAACAAGCAAAATTGCCGGATTTGGAGTGAAGAGAATAGACATGAGACGCCATTACACCCACAAAAACTGATTGTTTGGTGTGCTCTATGGGCTGGTGGAGTCATTGGGCCAGGATGCCGGAGAGTCAGCTACCGTTAATAGAGACCGGTATAGAGCCATGATAACCAACTATTTTGTTAACGAATTGGATGGCATGAATGTGGATGAGATGTGGTTCCAACAAGACGGCGCTACATGCCACACAGCGCACGTCACAATCGATTTATTGAAGGAGACATTCGATGAGCGCTTAATTTTACGGAATGGACCTGCCAATTAGCCACCAAGATCGTGTGATTTGACACCATCGGATTATTTTCTTTGGGGATATGTGAAGTCGCTCGACTACGCCAACAAACCAGAAACGTTAGGGGACTTGGAAGTCAACATTCGTGGCGTTATTGCCGACATAAGGCCCCAAATGCTCGAAAAAGTGGTTGAAAATTGGACCTCTAGACTTGGCTTTATTCGAACCAGCCGTGGCGGCCACATGCCCGAAATCATATTATAATATTAATGGCATAAAATTATCCTTCCGATAAAGCCAAATTGATGGACATTAAAACGATTTTCTTGTGGTTTATTTCAATTCAAAGTTCTATACCTCTAAAAGAAAAACACTCTTTATAATGTCTGGCACTAAAAATAGAACTCCTGTTTAACGCAGCCTCCGAATGGAAAGTTTGAAAAGCTTCTCATTTCAATTTTATAACTCTAGGATGTTTGTGAGACTAAGTAATATAGATGTTGTGACCTATTTCGGGATTTATACCAATGACCCAAAAATAAGAAAATTATTTCCTTTTCGAAATGGAAATAAGCCCCGCGGCTATAACAATAACAACCGCGGCTGTTATTGCCATTTGAAATTGGCATCCTTTTCAATGTACTCAAAGATTATTAATTATAAACTAAAATTATTGGAAAAAAAAACATGAATACAAAGATATTTAGCATAAGCCCAACCTCACACCGTATTCAAACGTTGCATACATCCAATTCGCACCCATCCAAAATCCAAAAGTTGGCATAAGCTGGGTTCATACGTTGTATACATCCGAGTGAGAGTTTTAACCCCCTGTTTGGGCTCACTGTTGGATTTGGGTTGAGCGTGCTAGTTCGAATGCATGCAAAGGAAATAAGTCCTGCAATCAAAAGGCATTAACATCCGCGGAACTTATTTCAATTCCGAAAAGAAAATAAGCTCTGTGGGATCTCTTTTCTTTTTTTTTTCGGGAATTCAGCCCCATAGGGCTTTTATCGGGCTTTTAAAACTCAAATTTAGCCCTTGGCTGCCACTATTTAGACCCTATCCCATAGGAGTATATTCATTTTGACATTAAGTTTGTACCATAAAGAAATAATTTCGATAGATATACCTCAAAGTATATGGATCGACTCAGAATCGCTAGCTGAGTCAATCCAGCCATGTCTGTCTGTCCACCCGTCCTTCCGCCTGTGTGCAACCGATTTTTCTTTTAAAAAAAACTTTCTGAACAGGATGTGGAGACAATGTCACTTTTTGTGGACATTTATTTTAGGAATGGATAAGGACAGGGTATTCAACGATTCGCACAACTAATGGCCATTTGTAGGAATTCAAAGGCTGATGTTCTTGGCGAACAAGGAACTTAAAAACCTTGATTATCCAGAAAGTGTACAACATGTTGTCAGTGGTTCAAATCTAGGATGAAACAGCAGTATCACATACCAGGTTACCAACCATGTAATGATCCAAGACATTGATTTGGCTGCATATGTACCTGCTGTTTAAAATGATCAAATCTCTGATAGAATAGCGGTATCACTTTCCAGGTTACCAAAAAGATTGATCCAAAGCTGTATTTGGAATAATTCAAGACGTTGATCTGGCTTGATCTACACAAAAGGAGACCCTCTGAACTGCGCAAACTACAGAGGCATGAGTCTGCTCAACATCGCCTACAAGATCCTATCTGCCGTAATATGCGAACGCCTGAAACCGTTTACCAACAACCTGATCGGCCCTTATCAGTGTGGTTTTAGGCCAGGAAAGTCCACACACGATCAAAGAAAACCTAAGAAGTCCAAATCGATACCCACCACCTATTTATCGATTTCAAAGCCGCATACAACAGCATTTATAGAGACGAACTATACAGAGCCATGTCTAGTTTTTGAATACCGCCCAAACTCGTCCGTTTGTGTAGGATGACGATGCAGACTTCTCGCTGCACCATCAGGGTCGGAAACGACCTCAACGACACATTCGATAACAAAAAAGGATTTTGGCAAGGCGATGCGCTGTCATGTGACTTCTTCAATTTGATTCTTGAAAGGATTGTGCAAAGCTCCCGAGCCAACACCAGAAGCACAATTTTCCAAAAATCGGTGCAACTACTAGCATACGACGACGATATTGACATCATTGGTAGGACTCAACGCGATGTCATAGCCACCTTTGCTAGTATGAGGGTAAGACTAAGTATATGCTGTCAACACGAAAGGACACACAACATCGACGAATTGGACAGAACGTCACCATTGACAGATATAACTTTGAGGTAGAACGGGACTTTGTCTACCTCGGCTCCGCTAATAACTCTGACAACAATATCTCGTCAGAAATCAAACGAAGAATTACTCTTGCCAATCTCTGTTTCTTCGGGCTAAGAAGGCAATTAAGTAGTAAAGCCCTCACTCGAACTACTAAGGAGATCCTATATAACACGCTGATCATCCCAGTCCTACTCTACAGAGCTGAAGCATGGACTGTATCAAAAGCGGATGTAGAAATCCTTGGTCGATTCGAGAGAAAAATTCTTCATCTTCGGTCCCGTTTGCGTTGACGGGCTATGGAGACGAACATTCAACAACGAACTATACGAGCTGTACAGCGACATACCCCTAGTCAAAAAACTCCGCATTGGACGTTTAAGATGGCTAGGACATGTAGAACGAATGGACACCAGTACTCCGGCTCGCAGAGTCTTCGATTCCCAGCCAGACGTCGGTCGGACGCAGTAGAGGAAGACCTCGCCTTAAGTGGCGCGCACAAACAGAAACCGACCTCAACCAACTTGGAGTGCACACCTGGAGGCAGTAAGCTAAGGACCGGGCTAATTGGAGAGGCATGCTGGTTGAGGCCCAAGTTCATTCCGGACTGTAGCGCCAATTAAGAAGAAGAAGATGATCTGACTTGATAGCTACTGCTTAAAAGGTGGCGCAAAATTAATCCTCCTATCAGAAAATGCTATAAATTTTGCGATTGGCCCCTAATGTCAGTTCTGTTTTGACATTTGTGTAGTAAACACATGCGAAATACACGTCAATAAACAATGTTACGCTACACTGCTCCAGAACGCGGAATATTGGTGACTATTTTTTCCATTTTTTTTTTTTTAAATTACAGCCAAAAAACATCGGAAGGTTATTTTTGCGCCACCTTGTATTTAGATCATACCATTGATGGAACGTTGGCATCACATCCCAAGTTACAAAACAGATTGGTCCTTATCAAGCCAAATCAATGTCACACACAAGAAACGATCCAAGACATTAATTTGGCTTGATAAGTCCTGCATAGAAAGTAATTTTTATGAAAACTTAATCTTCATTGAACCGTTTGGATTCGAAATACCGCGCACACTTATGGTTGAAAGACAATTGCTAGACCTTCACAAACATGCTCTGCAAGAAAATTTCGAGATATTTCGAATTGTTTTTCGATCTTTGCTGCTTGAGATGATCGGGTTTTGGGCGGTGCTGTTTTTGATCGACGAAAACGTGCGCCCAGCGTTCGTTGGGTCTGTCGCATAGACCATTATTGGAAATTTGTCTTTTGGAAGTTCCTTCTATTGTATTGTTGAATTGTAATTGTTGGAATTCGTATATTGTAGTCGATGAACTATAAGCGGCCTCTTGCTTATAGTTCATGGACTACAATTTACGATTTTCAACAATTTAGCTTGAAAAAAACATCTGCCTTGGGGTCAGTGACTTAGACTTTTAAGAGCAGGGTTACTGGTTCAAATTCCGAAAGTGACAACACCTAGCTCCACCTTCCGCCAAAGTCTTACAAACATACAAAAGTAACACTCTCATGAAAAACTTTTCAGATTTGGAACAGGAGGTCCTCTTCTTTGTGGAAAAATTATAACACTGAACAAGCTGGAAATGAGGCCCTGTATGGGCCGTCATATTTCCTTTCAAACATTTACAGTAATTTCGGGATGTTATAGGTTAACCTCACCTAAAGTAAGTGTATATAAAAAATTGTCTCTGCAGTTCATGCAAGACTGAATATTAGTTTTTTGTTTACCGCATTTACCGCTTTCAGAGCTTGCTCTCATAAACAGGTTACTCAAAGAAATACAAAGAATGAAATCTGGAGTGTTTGAATCGGATGATGCGTCAGTGTAAACCGACAAAACGAGACACAAGGACACGAGGTAACGCATTCTTCAAAATGTCCATTTTCTCACGAGCGTCCTCCGGTTGAAACTATATGCCTCCAGCCTCAATTCAACAATATAATTGTTACTTCTGTATCATTCACAGGTCACAGTAACCGTTTTACTCACGACTTCCTTGAAAAATTTGGTAATAGATCGGCATGTCGTTATACAGCTCGTATAGTTGTTGGTTGAATCGAATCTTCGTCTCCATAGCCCATCAACGCAAACGGGACTGAAGATTATTTGAAGAATTCGATCAAGGATTTCTACATCCGTTTTTGATACGGTCCATCCTTCAGCGTCTTATAAAGGATCTCCTTAGTAGTTCGAGTAAGGGCTTTACTAGGCTTTACTACCAAATTGCCTTCTTAGCCCGAAGAAACAGCTGTTGGCAAGATTATTTCTTCGTTCAATTTCTGAATTTGAATTTCTAGCAAACGTGGCTATGACATCACGTTGAGTGCTACCAATGAAGATTGTGGCTCTTGTATTGGGTCGGGAGTTTTGCACAATCCTTTCAGGAATCAGATTAAAGAAGTCATATGGCAGTGTGCATCACCTTGCCTAAATCCTTTTTTGCTATCGAATGTGTCGGTGAGGTCTTTTCCGACCCAGATGGAACAGCGAGAATTTTCCATCGTCATTCTGCATTGACGGACGAGTTTGGGTGGTATACCAAAACTAATCTGTATAGTTTGTCTCTATAAAAGCTGTCGCATTCGGCTTTGAAATCGGTGATTAGGTGGTGGATATTGATATGGACTTCTTATTATTTCTAATGGCTTGTTGATATCGTCACCACTGTACTTCGATATTATTGGTATGGTGCAAATCGTTAATCAAGACGGGTTCTGCAAATGACTTGGCGGTCTCTTGCGATTTCAGTCTTTCGAAACTACATTTCGTCACAGCATTTCGCATTTTTTGTGGCCTGCTGGATGTCTACATTCTTACCTTGGCTGCAACAAGGTAGTGGTCCAAGTCGATTTAGCCCTTCGGAATTTGCTGGCAAGTGAAATACTGGATTGTTTGATGATTAACGGAAAACCGTATTTTCTGGATTTCAACCTAAATCTCCTAGTAACAACAGATTCAGCTATAACCATTTTCCCTTTATAACACATAAACCTGTAACATTGTCATAGGTTTTCCCTTTGTTCGCTTAAAACATCTACCCAAGCCTTTCCATATACGGATTGCAACTCCCAGAACCCCTTTAATATTGTCGAAAAGCTAAATTCGTGTGCCCCTTCGTTTACCCATATCCAACATGAAATATATTTTTTCAGCTCAATCCACTTGATTGTCCTTATAATTCACTTAATCCCAATTATGACTCCCGCTTACCCACTTTCAAGAGTCCTTTACACACTCTAAGCCATATAACCCCATTGGGGCTTTCTGTTTGCACGCTTAAATCGTATAATTCTTCAAAACGTACAATAAAACGAACGACTTACGTTCACCAAAAAAAAAAATGCAATTACCACGCACAATAGAAGGCCATATATATCCCTTCCTGGATGCCATATGCTGTTTGCTGACTATGCTCTGCTGTGTCACCTTAATCCTTCTTTTTCATATTTTCCTTTTTTTCATCTTTGTCTGGCCTTTTCTTTCTTGCAGGTTGTGTCCTTTATGCGGTGGGTAAACCCGTCTTCCATCATACTATCGATGAGAACTTTGGATCTTGGCTAAAGGATGCCGCCGCCAAACCAAAGGACCGAGACAAAATCTATGTAACCAGAGAGAACGTTACGAATCGTCTGTTTGAATTCGCCAACAAACAGGAGTACCGTGGCAGCAGTATTGCTAGAAATTCTTACGAGATAAAGGAAGGATTTATGGTAAGTTATGGCGCGTTGCGGTTCTCTTATCCCTACATAAATTCATGATGGTTTGCATATTAACATTTACACACACACGTGTATACTAATGTTTGAATTTTTTTTATCCTTTCTCGATTTGGTTTTCTATAAATGGAATGACTTGGTGCACCACTGAACAAAAAAAACGCAAACAACTACAGGGCAACGCACATGTAGTCTTTAATGGATCCTTTTACTACAACCAGGAGAACACCGACATCGTAGTCAAATTAGATTTGACAACTTTGAAGAGAACAAGTGAGTTGTAAATTGAAAGTTAATGGTGTGATATTGTCTTTTGATGAGGCATGATGGAGTCCTTGATGTTTGATATTGTGGTACGAGGGGGTATGGTTGGAAACTTGATTCGAAATTCTAGTTAGTTGTATTCACAAGCAAGAGTAAGAGTTATTTTATTAAGAAGATCAGAAGTAGCAACTAGCGTGATACATAATTCGCAGAGCTTAAGAAAAGGTTCAACCTTTTCGCTCAGAGTCGGAATTAAGTTGTAAGGGTGTCCCATAGTTCATTTGAATTTTACTCCATTCAATAGTATATAGCGGAAAAAAAAGATAAAAATGTGACAGCTAACAGTTCGGGGTTGGTAAAAATGGAGCGCTCTACGAAAGAACAATGCATTTTCATTGTTGAGACATATAAATATTGTGAGCTATAGTCCGCAAAGTTGGTACAAAATATGGCCGTCATAGTGATTTAAAACCATCAACTGGAAAGGCAACAATCGAAAAATTCAGGGAAATTGGATCAATTAGTGATCTTAGGCAATCTGGGTTTGCTATCACAAGTCATTCAACAGAAAACATTGAAGCAGTTCGTGAGAATATTGCTGACAGTCCAGGAATTTTTTTTTTTTTCGTGGGCTGGTGGAAATCTTCATAGACACGATGAGCACGTGCCCAAAGTAGTGTGAGATTTTTACTCACTAAAACCACCACCCATTTTGTATTTCTGTTGCAACTAAGTACGAATATTTTCCGAGCAGTTCTCTGTATTTATTCTTAAGTTCTTCGAATTTCTGTTTTACATGCGACTTCCATTTTAATTTTGCATCGAGTGTCATACCGAGATATTTCGCTTCGAGTTATATCCGTTCAAAAACTTTTGAAATTATTGGAAGAAGTGAAATAGGCCTGTAGGATTTTATTTCATTTGGTGATTTTCCTGGTTTTAGAACCATAATCACTTCCGCGACTTTCCACTCTCTTGGTATGTATTCCAATCTGATTGCTGCATTTATAATAAAAAGAAGCTTAGTTAATGCTCTCCGAGGCAACATTTTGAGAAGTTCCCCTGTAATCAGGTCATAACCCGGAGCTTTTTTAGGCTTTAGTTTCTGTATTTCCCGTTTAAGCTCGGCAATACTTGCATATCTTACTATGTTATTATCGGTTGTACTCTCAAATATATTAATGTTTTCATTTTGCGCTAAACCATCAAATGGCTTAAATGTTTCCTCAAGATGTGAGGCAAAAACGTCAGCTTTTTCCTTATCGCTTTTTGCCCAAAAGTCTTGAGCTACCCTAATTGGCGGCACAGCGATTTTTGGCCGTTTTATGACTCTAATTGCTTTCCAGAGCGAATAATTCGATTCCTTTCCAGCGGTTAGGCTTTGCAGATAAGTTTCTACTGCATGGTTTTTAAAATTTTTATTCGAATTTGATAGCAAATTACTCAACCGATTGAGATGTGTTTTATCTTGCGGGGCACGAGTTTGGTGCCATCTCTTACGAGCTTTTCTTTTTTGGCTTACTAAATCTTGTATTTCTCGGAGGTACCTAATTTTACTATAGCTTACTATTTTATTTTGTTGAGGAGTATTATTCCATGCTGCTTTTTGGATGGTATCGATAAAGGAATCAATCGCGACTTCGAGTTCCAATGGGGTTCTGAAGGATTTTTATTTTTAATATCGTTTTTGAAACCTTCCCAGTTGGGTTTCCCGTTCGTTAATCTGGGTGGTTTTTACTTTATAATCAGTGACTCGCTCGTTGTTAAAATGACTTTAGAATGATTAGAGGAAAGATCAAAGCATTCTTCAACTTTGATTTGGTTGGACGGCAGACCTTTTACAATGAAAAAAACGATCAAATCAGTAGGTTGGTTTTCGCGTAGAATAAAATTCGGTATTGTACTTTCTACCTACATCCTAATGCATTCTACCTTTCTGTGATATGCATCTTAATCCCCAGAATATATGCTTTGCATTAAAGTCCCCTCCGATGACAAAACGTTGTCCAAAGGAATTAAGCAAGTTTTCAAAGTCAATTTTCTCAACCTTGCATCGTAGTGGGCAGTAAATAGACGATATCTTCAGAAAGGATTGTCTGCTTTTGACTTGTATATAGAGCTTACTTGCATTGTTTCGATTTCTAGTTTAAGATCAATCGAATGTTCGATACACTCTTTTATATATAGTGAGGCTCCACTTCTAGCCTTATTCGATGGATGTAGAGCATGATAGTCGAGGTAACCTTTAATCTTTAAGTTCGAATTACTCTTTGCGTGAGTTTCGGATATTAAACAGATGTCTATATCTTTTTCCTGCATAAATAATTCAAGTTCTCCAAGTTTTTGCCAAAGGCCATTGGCATTCCACGTAAGCATTTTAAGCAATCTATTCATGTTAAAGGTGGGGTACTTCTATTGCCAATACTATTTTCGAACTTAACGAGCCTGTCAAAAATAAGTTTATTCGTTTTTCTTTGTTAATCGAGTTTTGAAAGAATAATGGAAAATACGTTTAAAACTAGCGTAGTTTGTGAAAATTTAGGTTTTTCGATTATGGCCTGCTTTGTCTTCGACATATTTTTAATCGGAATTTTAGGCTTTTGCTTGTTTAAATTTAATTTCTGTGAATTAATATGTACTATTAAATTTCGTCCGTCTTTTTTGCAACTCTTTAGCTACTTCGCAGCCGCGATAATTTGCCGGATGATTGCCTTTACAGTTAATGCAGATAGCAGGAGTTTTCTTATCTGACATACAATCCACCCTCAGATGATTTCCGGCACATTTTACACACCGCGGTTCTTTTTGACAATAGCTTTGCGTATGATTGTATCCTTGGCAGCGCTTGCACTGGGGAACTAGTTTGGAATCCTTACGCATAGGCTCTATTTTTAAAACAATATTAAGTATTGTTTTTATTTCATAAATTTTGTTCAAACTTTCTGTTCTATCGATAGTGAGTATAAATAAAGGAAGACCGCGTTTTATCATTGCTTTTGGTCTCGCTTGACAATGTTAACGGCATCTATGACTTTATATTGCCTGTTTTTCAGATCGTTTACAATGTCATCCATTAAGAACGACGCATGTAACCCTCTAGCTACAACGCGTAAAGGCCTTTCGGATTTATTTTCAATAAGCTTGCGAGATAATAGACGGTAACTTTCAGGGTCTTTAACGCAGACTTTCCATGTATTTTTTCTCAGCGAAGTTACTTGGTAGCCCGATAATGGCAACGATTTTATCAAGGTATGCAACTTGTTAAAGTCGTCAATACCGATCACATTAATTGGCGGTGGGGGACGTTGTTTAAGCTGTTTCGCTTTATTAATAATCTCTTTGTCGCGGTTTATTATTTCAGGAGAGGATACAGCTTTCCTCTTCTTTACTGGTCTGTTCTTTAAGATCCAGTCAGTTTGGCGACTAAGTTCTTCTTCATCCGTGTGGTATTCCGAATTCACGGAGCCGTTTGAACTTGGTTTTGGCTCATTAGGTATTTTAAATGAACTCTTTAGAGTCATATTTTCTTCCTTTAGATGGAGAATTTCTTTACGAAGCTCTTCGCAGAGCAGTTCGAAAATCAATTCTGCACCGCAGTCAAGAATTGGGCATTTCGATAAGCTCTCTACAGCGAATCCAAAGACTTGAAACTTTATGTTTACAAAGTTCAATGGACTAAAGATAACTGAAGATTACTGACCATTCAGCGCGAAGAATGGATTTTGAATGGATTTTGGAACAACAACAAGCGGATGCTGATTTTTCGAACAAAATTATCTTTAGTGATGAAGCTCATTTTCATTGTCGCATTTGGGGTTTTGGGGCTGGAAGCATTATTGGACCATTCTTCTCCGAAAATGGGACTGGTCATGCAGTAACAACTAATTGTGTTTGTTATTGTGACATTATAACCCAATTTTTTGATCCAAAATTACGAGATATGGATGCGACCAATTTATTTATTTATTTGTTTATTTCATCAATGAGATTATAACTTTATATATATATAAACAATCATATAGATTACTGAGAACAAAACATACAAACAATGACGGAGTGGGTGCTAGTGTCTTCTCCGACAGGCTAAATCTCAGCCTATCTTTCCGTCTTCCTGATCATTGCAGCGTGTTCGGAACTCATGGCGATCAAAGAAGCCTTATCCTGGTTTAAAGAGAATGTAATATCTGCCAAGGATATTAGCATTTTCTCGGACAGCCAAGCGGCAATCAAATCCCTGGAATCAGTCTCAACAAATTCAAAGAAAACCCTAGATTGCCGATCATCTCTGCAGGAGATGTCAAAGCATTTTAACATTTACCTATGCTGGGTGCCTGGGCATTGTGACATTCCAGGGAACTGTAAGGCTGATGAACTCGCCAGAAATGGAACCACTTTACCAATTGTACCCGACACGAGTGCACTAGGTATTCCTATCGCTACATGCAAAAGCTTATTAGCGCAACATGCTAACAGCAAATCAAACCTCAGACGACGTGTCAAACAACCGAACAAATTTGGTCAAAGCTAGATTTGAGAAGATCAAAAGGACTGATTTCGCTCGATTGACCGCATATTTGCGATACCATAGGTGTCATCACGGGACACTGCTTAATAGGTAGACACGAAGAAAGGCTAGCCCTATTCTCAAACGACTTCTGTAGGAGCTGCATGGACGAGGAGGAGGAGGAAACAATACTTCATCTCCTTTGTAACTGCCCGGCCCTATCAAACAAAAGGAAGCTACATCTCGGAGCTTACTATTTTCAAATTCTCAGTGATTTGGCAAAAACGGAAGGGAAAAGCCTCCTCCGCTTTATCAAAAGCTCAAAATGGTTTTCCCACGGATAGTAAGGAGATTGGACAAGATCCACATGGTATCACAACGGACCAAAGTGGTCTAAGTGTGCTGGCGAACGCCGGCAGCCACTCTAACCTAACCCTAACCTAACATACAAACAAACATAAGTTGGCTTAAAATAGATAGCAAATGATGTTTAATAGTTACTCTACTTAGATTGCTAAAAAAATCAATGGAATCTCATATTGAATTTGCTTCTCTTATACAGCGGGAAATAGGTTCATTTCTTCCATAATTTACTCGGTTTTCACTAAATAAATTAAATTAGCAATTAATGGAAATCTTAAGTAAATGAGAGATGACAAATAAGGAAAATTAACTTCGTACTTCAAGTGTTTGTAAACCAATAAGTAAGCATCTTGACCTATATGAAGGCATTCGAATATTCCAGTGTAGGCGATAAATTGGTTTTTTGGTAAAGCGTTTTTGGATGCTTTCAATTCGCAAAGAGTGAACTTTGTAAAACGTTTTCCAAATTACACAGCAGTATCTATTCAAGAATGGATCTAACAAAAGATGAAAAAAGCGCTTTCATATACTTTGGGTCATTAAAAATAATTGGAGTTACGAACTAAAAAACCCAACAATGAATTAGCTTTGGCTATGACATAGTCAATATGTGATACAAATGTGAGATTTGTGTCAAAAATAACACCTAAGTCCTTTTTTACGGAAAAGGGTGTGCTACCAATCTTATAAGTAAAAATGAAAGGATACCTGTTACGGCAGAACGTTAAGCACTGACATTTGGAAACATTCAGAAACAATTGGTTTGTTACTCACCAATTCGCCGGTTTGTTTAGATCATTTTGAAGGAGTTTGCAATCTTCAACAGATCTGATGCGCATAAAAATTTAGAAATCATCTGCGTACATACGGCAGTGAGGGTTTGGAATGATATTGGGGATATCATTTATAAAAAGTAAAAACAAAAGAGGTCCTAAATGACTTCCTTGAGAAACCCCAGATGAGACAAGAATACTACTTACTTCCTTACTTACTTACTTACTTAAATGGCGCTACAGTCCGGGATGAACCTGGGCCTCAACCAACATGCCTCTCCAATTAGCCCGGTCCTTAGCTAAATGCCTCCAATGCGCACTCCGAGTAGGTTGAGGTCGGTTTCTACTTGTGCGCGCCACTTAAGGCGAGGTCTTCCTCTACTGCGTAAGACGTATGGCTGGGAATCGAAGACTCTGCGAGCCGGAGTATTGGTGTCCATTCGATCTACATGCCCTAGCCATCTTAAACGTCCAATGCGGAGTTTTTTGACCAGGGGTATGTCGCTGTACAGCTCGTATAGTTCTTGGTTGAATCTTCGTCTCCATAGCCCGTCAACGCAAACAAGACCGAAGATTTTTCGAAGAATTTTTCTCTCGAATCGACTAAGGATTTCTTCATCCACTTTTGATAAACTCCATGCTTCAGCGCCGTAGAGAAGGACTGGGATGATCAGGTTCTTATATAGGATCTCCTTAGTAGTTCGAGTGAGGGCTATTCTACTAAATTGCCTTCTTAACCCGAAGAACCAGCGGTTGGCAAGAGTAATTCTTCGTTTGATTTCTGATGAGATGTTGTTGTCCTTTCCTTTCATGTTGACATCATATACTTAGTCTTACCCTCATTTACTGCTAAACCCATTTTTGCCGCTTCCTTCTCTATACTAGCAAACATGGCTATGACATCACGTTGAGTCCTACCAATGATGTCAATATCGTCGGCGAATGCTAGTAGTTGCACCAATTTTTTGGAAAATTGTGCCTCTGGTGTTGGCTCGGGAGTTTTGCACAATCCTCTCAAGAATCAAATTAAAGAAGTCACATGACAGCCCATCGCCTTGCCTAAATCCTTTTTTGGTATCGAATGTTTCGGTGAGGTCGTTTCCGACCCTGATGGAGCAGCCAGAATTCTTTATCGTCATCCTACACAAACGGACGGTATACCAAAACTAGAAATGGCTCTGTATAGTTCGTCTCTATAAATGCTGTCGAAATCGATAAATAGGTGGTGGGTATCGATTTGGACTTCTTGAGATTTTTCCAGGATCTGCCGAAGTGTGAAAATCTGATGGGTTATGGACTTTCCTGGCCTAAAACCACACTGATAAGGGCCGATCAGGTTGTTGGTAAACGGTTTCTGTAGTTAGCGCAGTTCAGAGGGTCTCCTTTTTTGTGGATCGTGCAAACGATGCTGAGGTTCCATTCTTTAGGCATACTTTCATCCGACCAGGTTTGGCTTATGCGTTGGTGGATGTTACTTACCAAGTCATGCCCCGCCAATCCCATTTTATTTCCTGGATGGCAGTAATGTCTGCTTTGTAGCTACCGCTAGTTGTTCGCCTGCACCTCTCCTGTTTAATGTTCTCACATTCCAGGTGCAGATACGAACGTCGTTGTTCTTTTTTCGTTTAGCAGGGTCGTCGGCAGTAATACATATCAGTCCTTTCCGAGGCTATTAGTTGCTTTGTGACAATTGTTTTTTTCCATGGGTGGGTAGGGTAGTTCACCAAATTTCCAATTTCGGTTTATACGCCACCATCTCTGTTCAAGGGGCCTAACTTACCCTTGAAATTCCTAGATAACCTGTAGGAATCTAGGTTGGCCTGGGATGGCAGACCAGTACCCGATGGTTACCACTTGGAGGTAAAAAATAAGCATTTGATGTGTATTCAGAGTTGCGAGCACTGGGCATTGCCAAGTTAAAGCTAATCAGAGTCTACCCTTGTTCTAAACACAACACCCAACAAGAATAGGATTTGAAAGAATATCAACTGGGTTCGTTTTAAAAGGTAGGAATCAATCCATTTTGAAAAAGATGCATGAATTCCAATTTGTTCTAATTTCATTAATAGAATACTGTGATTTACTCTATCAAATGCCTTAGAGAAGTTTGTATAGACTATATCACATTGGTTTCCCTATTCAAAGTCTAGGGTCACCTTAATACACAAAATAGCTAAATTTGATGTAGTTGATTTCCCAGGTACAAATCCATGTTGAAATGGAGAAATAGTTTCTTAAAGTAGAAACGATAATTTATTAGATATTATTTTATCAAACAACTTTGGAATGGTAGACATTTTTGATATTGGTCTATAGTTACAAACATTTTGTTTTGATCCAGATTTATATGTAGGAATAACGCAAGAAGTTTTCCAATCATCTAAAAATAAAGCCCTCTCAAGACATACATTAAAAAATATTTTCAACGGTTTTAAAAGAGCACCTACTGATTTTTTTTTTAGAAAGATTGTAGGAATGCCATCAGGGCCTGGAATTTTGTCATCTTTCAGGGAGATCAGGGCGTTTTCAACATCCGAGATGCTTAAAACTAAGCTACCAATGTTGACAGAATTAGTGTTAATATCAGGAAACCTTGTTCTTGATAAAATAGAAGAGTGGGTATACGAAGATTGGAAAAATTCGGCAAACATATTGAAATATGTGGTTTCAACAAGACGTTGCCACATGCCATACAACCAACAAAAACAATTCAATTACTGCATGAGCCATTTTCTAATCATGTAATCTGCTGTTTTTGCGATGAGAATTGGCCATCCAGATCTTGCGATTTAACGCCATTGGACTTTTTTCTTTGTTTTTTTTTTTAAGTCAAAGTCTATGCATGGTGTAGCCCACGACCACCAACACCTTGAAAGAGGAAATTGGGCGGTTTATTATTGAAATTCAGCCACATTTAGGTAACGAAGTGGTCATAGAAAATTTCAATAAAACAGTACATGCTTGCCAGCAAAGACGTCTGGTATTTATCCGATGTGCTATTCCAATTTCTATGCTCTATGAAACAAAAAAACGCTGTGCGGATCGTTGAATACCCTATCCCACCCCATCCTTAAAATTAATATCCCCAAAATGTGGGCTTTATACCGATACAATATTGTTTATATGTTGTGACAACGTCATTTTCAATATATTATTGATATAAAGCCCACATTTTGGGAATATTAACTTTAATGACCGTCTAAACAAGACGGTTTATCAAAATCTTTTATGGTTCGACAAAAAAGAACGTTTTTCTATTGCATATGCCTTGGGGTAGGGTATAAACATTTTTTTTTTTTTTTAGGAAAACGCACCCAAAAAGTGGGCGTGGCAAAAAACTTCTTATAGACGAAATTAAGATTCTGAAGATATATTTCTCATACACTTTTTTTAAAGTTCCTTACGGTTTGTCTAAAAACTACGTTTTTCTAAAAAGGAGGCGTGGCAGCGGCGGGTTTCAAACATTTTTTTTAGAAAAACGTATTTTTTAGCCAAACCGTCAGGAATTTTTAAAAAGTGTCTGAGCAGCATATTAAGAGAATCGATCTATATTTCGTCAATTTAAAGTTTTTTTGCCACGCCCACTTTTTCGGGGCGTTTTTAGTAAAAAAAACTTTTTCCGTCAATTTTCAAATAGTCGAAAAAACTTTCTCGTGTGGTCCCATACTCTTCAACGTTGGAGGCCAAACGTCGCAGTGTTTTCGCAGGCGGTGTGGGACGGTCGGGGTATCGGCGACGTTACGCAAAAAAATAGACACGATTATTCCATGTTCTTGGTGAGTAGATCGCTCCGTTCACTTGTATTCTACATCTGTCTAGTCCACAAATGTCAAAACAGATTTGACATTTTCGGCCATTTGAAAAATAAGAGCATCTTCCAATAGGGTGATCTCTCTTGGTCCACCTTGTATTTTTGAGTATAGGTAGGGCTTAGCTATGGAAGTTTTATTAAGTCCTGTAGAGTGCACCAAGTGTTTTTTGTCATAAGGCCTGATACAGTTAATATTGCTGGAGGGGAAATAGTTCTGATAGTGCTTTATTGAAGCGATGTTGCTATTTGGAAAGGCAGATGGATTTTTTTAAGACAAAACCGCAGAAAAGCATAATTGTTATGAACACCGAGAAATTGAATGTCTCGAGGTTTCCCGTACACTCTCAAGCATAGCAGCGATGTTTTGAGCGGCTGATTTTATTTATCGAACCGATTGACACGAATTTGGCTATCAAACGTCGAATAGTCGAATCGGCAGGATGGTTGTGATGGAGATAAAATCACACAATACTTGAAATAAACGCTTGTCTGATTAAAAAAAATAAAATTGAATTTGCCACGACCACTACACCGCGGTCACACATTTCAATCTCCCCTTTTTACACCCCCAAAAAGCCAATCAACTGAAACTCAAATCAACACATTCAGATCCACACCCAATAAAAAATAAAGCTTCATGCAATCCCTATGAATTATTAACGCTCCCGTTAAATTATTATTCCTCCGCCCCTTTGCTACAGCCCCCATCACTGCCTCCACCGTTAAAAATGCTACAAAATACTTAAAATGCTTTGAAAATATTTCGCCACGGTATGAATGAAACCCATAAAAACGGATTTATTGCCAAAACAGAACAAACCTCAATCGCATTTCCGACATTAAACTGTCCGAGCGTCAGAGGAAAACAAGCAATTGCAATCATCACAAAACAACGTCGTAAAAGTTAATGTGACAACGCATTACCACAAAACGAAATATCCCTGCGCGCTCACCTACAAACCGGGAAGGATTTTCTTCTTTTGAGATACTTTCGCATGGTCCAATCCACAAGACGCATCCATGGATTCTCCCCCTTGTCCAGAATTCATAAATGTCAATGAGACTTCATATCGCAGAGTATCCTTATCAGTGGAGCATGTCTCATAACTCCTTACATTTTTTTTTATTTTTTGAAATCCTTGCTAATATCATTATTTGATATATTCCATAGCAACGAAGCTACCATACACTGGTCTTCCTTCTGGCAATCGGTTATACTCGACGAACTACAACTACATGGACTTCAATGTGGACGATGTGGGACTATGGGTGATATACAGCACATACGATTCAAATAACACCCTTGTAGCTAAGGTGAGTAGTAGTACCTTCGAGAAGATTTGTCCTCGTCGCATCGTCTCGTCTCGAAATTTCCCGTCAAAGAAAGAGTTACGATGACATAAGCCCTCCGGAAAATTGCTTTATATTTCTGCTCGATGGTATAACGTTTGGTTTTGACATTTCTATTTCATGAACACTTCCAGATGGATGCGGAGAATCTTCAAATCCAATACAACTGGAACATCACATTGGATCATCATAAATTCGGCGAGATGTTCATTGTGTGCGGTGTGCTGTACGCCATTGATTCCGTGACGGATAGGATTTCCCAGATTCGTGTTGCTGTCGATCTGTACAATGGAAAATTGATAAAAGTCGAGATGCCTTTCTCGAATCCGTTCCGAAAGACCACAACGGTTGGATACAATCGACATCTTGGGGTAAGTGTAGCTATTATGCATGTGCTGTTGTTGTTTCTTTTATAAGGGGTGTTTGCGTATTCAGGCGATTATTCTTTATATTACTACGGACGGATGGACCAGAATACGTAGAGCTATGGAACATGTTTTCACAAAAATTTAGAATTTTTCTAGATTACTCAAGACCAACAAGAAATGGTTTGGAATCCTATTGATGTTAATCGTTGATTGATGTTGATAATTGCTATCATAGGGAATGTCTTAGCACTTATTAATTTTGAAACCAGCCATTCACTGTTCCTTTAAGGGGGTTAGAGCCATTTCAGGCTTGTATTGTTTACTATGTATTCCCGGATCAAAAACGGAATCACAAAAAAAAAACAAATACACATTTTTAGCGCAACAGGTTAGTTGTTAGTATGCAAAACCTAGATTTTTTAATACAACCATTCACGTGGGTGTGTGTACTTCTCGTCGAAACTTCCTGTTTCATGCTAAATCCGTAAGTTGAGATAAGCTTTTCTTGACAATTGATACTACTCTGATGATCGAAATATAAAGAAAAACGGAATGACATCTGAAGTAATTAAAATTTGGATCAAATGACTCAAGTTCACAATATATAAAGTTTTAGCCATTAGCATAACTTAATTAGAATGATCCGATTTAGGTAAAATATGTGGTTTTCTTAGATAACTTGTTGCTATTTTGAAGGTATTTCCATTATGCCATGGAAACGATCGTCTCTATATTGACGAAAAAAATGTGACAGTCGACCAGCAAAATCATTCGCCATTTACAAGGACAAGTGGTAACCACTTAGTGTCAGATCCATAAAAACCAACCAAGCTCCCGGAGCTTCTGGCGATTCATTATCCATATGTGCGGCTGTCGTTGTCCTGATGGAAGGCAAAATATACCTCCTATTACCAAAGCTGGCCACTTCTAGGCTATTGCTTATTTCAGATGGTCAATTATTGTCAGTATAGGTCCGAATTAAGAGTTCTGCCATAGGGGGGCAGCTTATAGTAGATGATTATCTGCCAATTCTAGCAAATACAAAGCAAAAACTTCCCGATACCATTTGCGCCGTCTCAATACGATTCAAACACGATCGTTTTCGCTTGAGTTTGTCGTAAGCTATCTACCCTACATCTCTATTCATCATAACCAGACAACATTCATTTGAGAAAGTTGTCGATTCTGTAACGATTCAGCAGCGTTTCGTAGATGGAAATTCGGTTCATGAGTTTTTCTTGCGTTAACGCGTGTGGCACTCATACATTGAGCTTCATTTGTATCCAGGTTTATTCAAATAGCTTCAAACGATGTGTTGTGAAATGTATAGCTCCTAGGAAGTCGAAATAGTGATTAGACTCGATGATTTGCATGATTTTATCGACATTTTTGACAATTGGCTTTCCAGAAGAAGCGTCGCTCAGCAATTTCAAGTATTTTCCTTCCTCGTGTGTCCGTTCCTCCGTACTTCGCATTCCCTACTCCTGGGTCTGGCGTTAAAGTTTCCGACTAACGTATTTCGCCTTTATTAGAGATAAAATGTTAATTATGGCATATTTTTCTTGGCTAATATTTGACGCCAAAACAATCTTATTTAGTGCACTTCCGTAAGACCTATGCAATGCGAGCTAAAGATTATTAAAGCATCTGGTGAAAAAATAATGGATTGCTTTTTTATAAAACTTTCTGTGTGTTACTTACTTACTTAAGTGGCGCTACAGTCCGGGATGAACCTGGGCCTCAACCAACATGTCTCTCCAATTAGCCCGGTCCTTAGCTTAATGCCTCCAGTTGCGCACTCCAAGTTGGTTGAGGTCGGTTTCTAATTGTGCGCGCCACTTAAGGCGAGGTCTTCCTCTACTGCGTCCGACGTCTGGCTGGGGATCGAAGACTCTGCGAGCCGGAGTATTGGTGTCCATTCGTTCTACATGTCCTAGCCATCTTAAACGTCCAATAGGGAGTTTCTTGACCAGGGGTATGTAGCTGTACAGCTCGTATAGTTCTTGGTTGAATCTTCGCCTCCATAGCCCGTCAACGCACACGGGACCGAAGATTTTTCGAAGAATTTTTCTCTCGAATCGACTTAGGATTTCTTCATCCGCTTTTGATACGGTCCATTCTTCAGCGCCGTAGAGTAGGACTGGGATGATCAGGGTCTTATATAGGATCGCTTTAGTAGTTCGAGTGATTTATTAAATACCCCTAGGACACGGGGCCATCAGTATCCACTACGGGACTGAGCGCTGGCGTTGACCTTTTCATTCGCCACCATCTCTGCTCAAGGGGCCTGACTTACCCTTGAAATTCCTAGATAACCTGTTGTCCGAATATGTCGAAGCTGATTGTCTAGGTTCGCCTGGGACGGCAGACCGGTTATTCATTCCGCGCCATTCTGACCTCATTCGTGTTGTTCAGTTTGGGCATGAATCTCTATATTTCATAGATAGGTGTAAATTGATTAGCATTTGTGGCGAGTATCACGGTGTAATATTTGAAGTGGCGGAACGCAAAGGTATATTTCGTTTGAGCATTTGTTGTTTTAATAACGGTAAAGTGGTGTTCAAGTGAGACTATAGAGTTCACTACAAATGAGTCTCCTATCAGTTTTATCGCACGCGTATGTACCTACTGGACATTGATGTTTTTGCAGGCAAGAGGTCATCAATAAAAATGAGAAAGAGTGTCGAAGACAGAACGGGGCCTTTGGGAGCACCAATATTTATTTAATGAATAGTAGACTTGAAACCTTCGAAAACAACTTGGATTGAACGTTTCGAGATGAAGTTTTTAATCCATTGAAGAATAATATCCTCGATACCAAATGCACGCATTTTCGACAAAAAGGCTTTATGGCAAAACCTGTCAAATGCCTTTGAAAGTGAAAGTACAACTATCTTTTTTTCGCCACCAAGGTGGATAGATTATAGCTTCACTTTTCGGTGAAATATTTCAACAAATGACCGGTGGCCCTATTGCAGCGCAAACCATTTTGTCGGTCATTGAGGAATTTTCGTGATTCAACATATTTCATAAACTGATGGTTTATCGGCGTTTTCAAGGAAAAGAAGGGAAGTAAGTGCAATTGAACGTTAGTTGGAGAGAGAAAAAGATTCGACTTTTTTTAGAGACGGGCTGGACAAATGCCGTTTTGCATCTACTCAAGAAGAGTCCTGATGAATAGGATAGATAAAAAAAAACTTACTCAGTGATTTCGCAAGAATGTTAGAATCTAATAATACTATTGCGACTGTATGAGTACGGAAGTACATTGGTCTCATAGAATGTTCTACGTTCTCAAGTACAGGTGGAGACTGGGCATAATCTGGCAACGTTGAACTGGCTGCAAAATGAGCCCCAAGCAAATTGGTTTTGTCTAGAGACTGTCATTAATAATGAGCGTTGGAATGGATGATGAGGTCGAATTCTTAACGTTTTTAACAAACGACCAACCGTTTTTACTACCTTTGGGACATAGTAGATTTGTTACCTCAGATTTTGGTCGTGTGAGAATTTGACACGCCTAATGTGGGCATTACAGTCATTCCTGACTCGTTTGAACTGAATTTTGTTTTAGTGAATTCGCTAATAGGCTACCGATTGACATCCGGCCGCGCCCCTCGTATTCGTTTCATTCAGTAAACAAAACAAATATAAACTTTCTTTTGAGACACCTTGTATAACTCGGCAAGAAGGCAATCAGCATTGTTAAGTTTATGTTTAGATATTGGTAACCTAACTTCATTGACGGGCTCAGTGGAGCGATAGTTAGTGGAATGAACTGCCGCGCAGAAGTTCTAAGTTCGATTCCCAGCCGTAGCAACACCTAAATGATTTTTTACTGGCCCCCTCTCCTGATGATCTGACCTATTATCCGAGCAATATACATTTTCAAGAAAAGCTTATCTTAACTTAGCCGTTCGAAGTCGCTATAAAACAAGAAGTCCCGCCATCGTACAAATAATACACCCGCACACATGCATGGTTGTGAGAAAAAGCTAGTGGCTGGGTACTAGCGAGTCTGTTGCGTTTTATGTGGTTTGATCTGTCTTACAGTGCTGGCCATCGTCGGTCGTTTAGCAATCAGGAAAAGTCCTTCTTCTTGATTCACACCATCGAGTGTGGCTTAACTAGATTGCTTTTCTGTTTGTATCGATAGGATTCTGTTCGAAACTTATATTCGTGGATTTGGTGCTCTCTTTTTCTGTCAGAAATGTCGTTGTTATTCCTTCTCCATTACTGATAAATGCCAGCAATGACAGCATTTAAAGCAGCTCTTGTTTTCGCCAGAATCGTTGCCTTATAGACATTTTGTAGTCATTCCACATTCGCAGAATGTAAGTATTCTTTTCAATCCCGTTTACACCTCAAGATTTCGTCATTGATTTATTTTCCAAATGAATACAAGAAGGGAATGTCACACCGACTTGACTAATTCGAGGAATGTGTCCAGAGACAAAATTGTCTTGGTGGTAAATAAAAATATTTCATGTGGGCAGTAAACTGGAAGACGGATATTTGCATTACAAAGAACACACTTAAAAACCAGAAAAATATCCGATAGATAAATAGATGAATATCACACTACTACAGGGATACAAAATATTCATGGAAATTACTATGAGTTGGATATAACACACTCTTTACAAGTATCCATTTACATCCTAGTACTAGGCAAGTGTTACATGAAAACACAAAAATGCACAATAGACCCAGTAACTGCATCTTTTACTGCCGTAGGTATATGGTCTAGTTATCTCTGACTCAGTAATATACAAGAAAAACATTTTATTCCAAGCATCCTGCAGATGAGTGATGTTCAATTCACTGGGGATGCAGTTAACAAATTGCATACCGTGCTTCATCGGCCCAAAATACAAAATTTACATTTTACAAGGACGACCTATGAGTGTGCAGTCAGAAGCATCATTTGGTCAGTGTTATGTGAGACTGGAGAGTAATTGAAATTATTCTAGTGAAATGTAGACGAGCGTTTAGGTGCTGCGAAAACTTGAGTGTCCAAGAATGTTTGGAATTCATCGGTTCTTGGAAAATGTTCAGACAACAAAACCACTCAGATTGGATGGTTGAGATGAAATATCAATCTTGAAAATTACATTAATATAGGTAAAGTAGTCAATCAATAAGATATTTCTGGGAATGTGAGTATAATTTTGATATCCAATCCAATTGCTAAATGGATTAAAAAAATATATAACGGCTGATTTTTTAAGAGATTTAGAACTTTTTTAAAAAAAAAAAACACAAAAAATTCGAAAAAATGAATGAAATATTTATTTGAATCGATAGTTTGAACCTTGCAATTTAATGTTTAAAGATAATTTCATGCAAATGTTGACCGCGGCTGCGTCTCAGGTAGCCCATCCGCTGAGTCCAATTTTGGCATACTCTTTCACTCATATCGGCCGGTATCTCACGAATGAATGCATGGATGTTGGCTTCCAGTGCGTCAATCGAAGCGGGCTTGTCCCTATAGACATTAGCCTTGACATACCCCCACAAAAAATAATCTAATGGTGTCAAATCGCACGATCTAGGCGGCCAATTGACCGGCCCGAAACGTGAAATTAACTGTTCACCAAACTCGCCTCGCAATTGCGCCATTGTTTCGCGTGCTGTGTGGCATGTGGCACCGTCTTGTTGAAACCACATATCATGCAAGTCAAGAACTTCCATTTCGGGCAAAAAAAAGTTTGTTATCATCGCTCGGTAGCGTTCACCATTGACAGTAACGCTGCGATTCGCATCATCTTTGAAGAAATATGGCCCAATAATGCCGCCGGCCCATAAACCGCACCAAACAGTGGCTTTTTCGGGATGCATTGGTAGCTGTTGCAATGCTTCTGGCTGATCTTCACTCCAAATGCGGAAATTTTGCTTATTTACGTACCCATTCAACCAAAAATGAGCCTCATCGCTGAACACAATTTTTCGATAAAAAAGCGGATCCTCGGCCAGCTTTCCAAGAGCCCATTCACCAAAAATTAGGCATTGTGGTAGGTCGGCTGGCTTTAGTTCTTGCACCAGCTGTATCTTAAAAGGCTTTACGCCCAAATCCTTCCGCAAAATTTTCCACGTAGTGCTGTAACAAAGGCCTAACTGCTGGGAACGGCGCCGAATCGACATTTCGCGGTCTTCTGTCACACTAGCTGATACGGCCGCAATATTTTCTTCACTACGCACAGTACGTAAACGTGTTGGTGGTTTAATGTCCAACAAAGTAAATTTGGTGCGAAATTTGGTCACAATCTTCCGAATAGACTGCTCAGAAGATCGAGAATGCCGATCATAAAATGGAAGCAGCGCGCGATGAACATTTCGAACCGAGCACGAATTTTGATAGTAAAATTCAATAATTTGCAAGCGTTGTTCATTTGTAAGACGATCCATGGTTAAATTGCAAACCAAACTAAAGCTGTTTGACAGTGACACAAGGTACTAAACACACGTCAGCTGTCAAAACCAGTGTTGCCAAAACCAAACCAGCTAAAAAATCACCCGTTATATAGATGAATAAATGATCCATTCGATGTAATAAAGAGAAACATGATTGAAACAGTGCATTTGAACAGAAATCAGTATTGGTTAAATGAAATATACTTACATTTATAAACATTATGTTGATATAAGTCTTTGTTGTTTGATACAGGATATATGAGATCCACTAAGGGTGGTGTGGTGTATCCAATTTTTCTCATACCAAAAATCATGATTTGTAGGCGTAATTATTACACAATCGACGAATTCGAAAGGTGATGGCAAATGTAGACCTGGCTCTGTGACGATTAGTTCCTCAATTCCTTTTCAAGGAGTTACATTTACTTTACTGTTTTTATCTGTTTTTATGCCAAAGCTTGCATTGTCTCATTTCCTTACGCACATCGATAACAACCAAAGACTGCTCAAGATTTACTAAATAGGTAATCTTCCATGGTTGGATGTTAATTTGGCAACACCCAGTCGTAGTAACTTTGACTACACATCAATTGTGATTATTTCACACCCAGTGGTAGTCATCGGATTTTGGTCTAATCCAACCGGATTTGAATTGCTAAATTTATGAGGATGTTGATAAAAAAAAACAGCATACAAAAAAAAGCGTGGTCAGAATGACTGGCACGGAATATCTGTCCTGCTGTTCTCAGATACAAATACGGGCCTGGTCCTTAACTACTCAATCACCGAAAAACCTCATTGTTAGAAATCAGCTAAAAGACTCGGAAAGCAAAGGCTTTACTGTTGATGACCATGCTAATCGTTAAAAGTACAAAGACGTTTGTATCTGTACCCGGAATGTTAGAACACCTAACTTAACGAGCTCCCGACCCGTTGAGGGTCTCTGCCTGAGACAAGACAGCCTTCCATCCTCATCGATCCTGGGCACGTTGCGGCCAGTTATTCAGTCCAATCGCCTGAGACAAGGTAGCCTTCCATCCTCATCGATCCGGGCACGTTGCGGCCAGTTATTCAGTCCAATCGCGCTGACATCAGCGATCGCTTGATCCTTAAGCCGGGGGTTCGGTCTTCCTTGTCGCCTCGAACCTGAAGGCTAGGATTCGAAGATTCTTTTGTCTCGAGCATTATTATTTATTCGCTCGATGTGGTCGAGCCAATGTAGATAGTCTACGTGTTTTTTTACCTTTTGTACTACATCCACATCCCGGTACAGCTCATAAAGTTCGCGGTTGTATCTTCTCTTCCATTCGCTTTCCTCGCATACAGGTCCAAAAATTCGACGAAGAAATTTTCTTTCGAAAGTGCCATCAAGTAGTATTGGGATCCAATAGAGCAAATATTTAGACTTTCGGTTTAAGAGTTTTTATCCCATTTGTTTTACTAAACCGATATAGCATCGGTTTCCTAGGGATTGTCGTCCTCGCATCTCCACTAAAGTTTCATTCGTGTGGTTGATGTTGATTCCGAGGTAGATGAACTCTTTATCTAGCTTAAAATTTGTTTCTATCAACAGTGACATTGTGTCCAAGGTTTGTCTTGTCCTTGTTAACTAGAAGGACCAACGCGTTTCGCTACTTCCTCAATAGCCGTAAATGCTTCTACGGTGCGTGAGAGCGCCCAATGAATGATGTCGACATCCTCTGCGTACCCTAGTAGCTGGTACTATCTGTTACAGTACGAGATTGAATAAATCGTCTGATAACGCATATCCTTGTCGGAATCCCGTACAAGTTTTGCACTGAGGTACCGTTATGCTTCCCTCACGCATTGCATAGATTTAGACCTTGATGTTTACAACCTTAGTCGGTTTTGTTGCACTTTGCACACCTGCTAAGTTAGTCGCTGTCCTTTAAAGATCATTACTGTGCAGTCGGAATAGAGTGGGTGAAAGAATCTATCTATGACCCACCACCGCTTTTATGGAGTATCTATCTGCACTTCTTGTAAATATCTTTTTTTTGTCAGGGGGTACCCACAAATTTATTGTCCAAGCCCTTACATACCTAGTACTTCAGTCTGGACTGAAGCTGGGATTCATTTTCCCGGAGCTTTGGTAACTGCCTCCAGTTGCTCGCTTCGCATGTTAGTTAAGGTTGGTTTGTACTTTTGTGCGCCTCTTATTGCTACTCTATTACGTCAAACCATTTGACTGGGACTTTACGAAAAGAGACTTCTGTCCGGTTCAACTCGTAGGCTGCGATGTCTGCTTTATAGCTGCTTTTGGGTACCCACAATCCATTAATCTGCACCCTGCAACACGAGACTCTGTAGGCCTTTTGGTTGACTTACGAATCCTCAGTTTTATTTTTGTCCTGGAAATATAGATCTCTAGTACATTTATATTGCTTGTGAGCTGTGCAGAACTGATGATAGATATGTGGCTGGCTTTCCCTTCGAAAAATTCTCACATCCGTTTACCCTCTCTGATCAATTCATCCCTACAACTCACTAAGTACTTTGTCAGTTCCATCGCTTCGAGTACCTTAATTTCCGTTCTTGATGTTTTACCTTTATCACATCAGAATTAGATACAGTTTTCAAATCCGTTCCATTATATCACCACATCCTGTAGTTATGAAATTCAAAACACAAATATCCTTCCGCCTCTTGCCCCATGGCGGTGATTTTCATCACAGACTGTATATAGCCGTCTTGGGTGAGATTGCGAGCGACATTTCTCCACCAAATACACGATTCAGATGTTTGCTCTGTGTACACATTGGTTTCATCCCTTTTTTTGTTTCTGGTTTAGGCTATAGATGCCCCAAGAAGTTGCTGTTATTTGTGTTGGTAGGTAAGTAGTGTTTTTACGAAGCCAAACGATTTTTATTTGGGGGCCATTGGTACATGAGATTAGATGGGATATTCTCCGGACTTGAAACGGTCCCAATCCCCCGTTTCGGGACAAAACGAGACCATTTACTTGCCTATTGATTTTCTCCAAACGGCAATTGCTATACGAAGGACACAATGACACGCAAAGCATTTCTCATGTTTGATCGTCCTTCAGTCATGTATACTCACTTATACTCGTATATAATAAGGGATTTCGGATTCAGTATGCGGGCCATTTGATGGTTGAATCATGCCACGTCATTCACATCATTGGTGGCTATTTGATTTGGAATTTGGAACGTTGCAGTTTTGCTATTCGGTTTGAGAGGCACGTCGTCCTGTCCGGATGTCGTATGTGGATTGTCCCGGCATGAGGACATAATCTAGTAATTGTTTATTGGATTTAATATTGAATGGATTGCTGTGGCGACATGTCAAGGGGACTGGCTTGCGCGTTCAGTGGATACTCTGGTTCAATGTTGATGGACTCCAGAATGTGGTCATGCACCAGAGGTGTATCCTCCATCATAGTTCTCATCAAATGTGGCCAAGGTTTGTCGTTTATGATTTTGTTGAGCGTTCATTGATTTGTTTGCTTTTGTTTTCAATTGAATTTAAACTGATCTGCTGAGGATAGTTGTTAGTTGTGTCGTTAATCCTGGCGTCTCCTAGCATCATACACTGGCAGCAAATATTGGTTTATTAGCTTTTGTGGGTATGATGACTGAAATTCATTAGAGATGTGTAAAAATTAACTATCAGACAGGACCTGTCCTTTTTGGAAAAGGGGTTTCTATTTGTTTGTCTACTCTGCTTGTGTTTATTTTCGGAGGAGCTATGTTGCTAAATGAACTCGGACAACGCTTAATAAATGAAGCGTAAACACAAACGATGGATTTAAGGTGTTTGACAGCCCGTTTATTGTGGGCTAGCGTTTACACAGAAAGGGCAGTAAGCGAAAAAGCGACTCCAAGGAGGTCATTAGATAGTGCCTTTGTACTATCCTAAAATAACAAGGATTGAAGCACACCCGCATGGTTTATGTCATTTCGTTGGTCTTGTACGTTTGCACAGTTGGTGTTTATGCTTCGGCTTCTGTACGAGAATGTTCTTGTTAAGAGAAAAAAGTTAATTAAGAATCACTGCGGTACATTTGTATTGCTTTGTAACCCAGGGTCCCCAAACGGATGAACTTAATTGTCTGTGATTCAGCGGAATGTGTAATTAAATGCGGAGTGCTGGTGTATACAAACTCTATTGGGTTACCATTGACATCTGTGCAACTCTACAGCAAGCACTTTTTTAGTCGGATAACAAAATCATGTTTATTAAGGGTAAAACCCTTACCCCCCCTAAAATTCATTAAATATTTTCTTCATCAATGTAGATTGTTTAAGTTTGAAAGCACGATATGGCGTAACTATGGTAGAAGTCATTACGAGGCTACCGCGAGAGTTTTTAACTTTAGAAATCTGGAGTCGGACACTGCTCATACTTGCGTGGTTTAAGTTATCCCCAGCGAACTAATACATATATATCATAGGAGAGAAGTCGAAAGCCAACCGTCATCACCTAAGGTAAGACACAACGTTTAACAATAGAAAGACAGTGGCACGGGGGATTTTCTTTAGACTCTTCAGCTTGGACTCCTTCGCTTAGAATTGTATTTTTATCAAAAGCCGACCTCTTGATGTGGGACGAACCTTCCTGGTTTAAGCATGCAAGAGTAACGTAACGTAACCAAGCACCTGGATTGACAGTAAAAGAATACTTTTAAGAATTATTCGACAGTCAAGATCAATTAAATAAATGGTGAAGTATTTTTTTTAATGTATCAGTAAATTATTTTCCCTCTGGTAAGGAACTGAAGCTGTGCACAACCTTTTATGTTACTAAGCAACTATCACCACGTATGTGTTGGGGGTTGCATGCACCACTATCATTTCTGTCTAGCTGATGGTAGCCTGTTGTCATTCATGTTGAGAGGTAATCGACTATGCCTTCAATGTAACAGCACAAGAAGTAGCATAAGCCCTGTTGTACTAAACCGAGTATTACCAGTTTAACCAACATCTGAGAACAGTACATGGCTTGAAGAACTTAAGGGTGAAGATTTTCCAATCCTCTCGAAGTAGTCCTCAGGATAGGTTATAGTGACTGCAAGCAATGCGCGTGCACACTTAGACCAAAATAAGGTCCGTTGGGGTACTACGTGGATCTGTCGACTTTCCTAAATATTCGTTTGCCTAAGTAAACCAATCCGAGCTAACTATGAAGTGAAGGAGGTTTCTGACATTCATATTAGCCAGGTCACCTATATTGTCAAAGAAGTAAACTCCTAAGCGGAGTTTTCGTTTGTTGGAGAGCGCTGGACAGAGCATAGAAGATGAGAAATACAAATAACTCCAACAAGCTCACCCACCTTGCAGTAGAATGGGATATCTCCCGAAATAGGTGAATATTAAAGTGTTCTGCCATCTCGTTAAGAGATAGTGTTGGCTAATTTCGATGTGAATTAGTTGGATTCAAAGGATTTGATTGCCGCTTGGCTGTCACTGAAGATGCTAATATTCTTCTTGGGTATTGCATTATACCTCAGCCAGGACAAGGCTTCCTAATTGCCAGGATATTCGCCTTACAATAATCTGGAAGAATATGCTCAAGTTAATCATGTCGGAGAGAATACATCAACCCACTCCTAATTCGAGGTGAATGGGAATAGCCGACTTGAAGTAATGCTCAAAACTGAGAAGGGTAATTTAGTATCTTTGTGTCTTCACCCTTGTAACGAGGTACTCAGTCTCACACCTGGACAAACTGCGGTCTGTTTGCCAGGAATTAATATATAGGGGCACTTAATGTAAGATAGCATCTAGTTCTGCGGAAGAGATGGAACTTAGAGCCCAGAATATGCATATGCAAACTTATCTTTAAACTTTCCCGTGAAGGTTGCGGTTGGAAGCTGTTTTTGGGGCTGTCCACCAGAAAACCGCACCATACATGAGTAGAGTATGGATCTGGTGATGGACACACCAAATATGGGTGGAAGAAAACATGCCCGATGCCTGGACTATCAGCTCCATATGCCCCATCTATAAAAAAGGCGATCCTATGTCTTGCAAGAACTATCGAGGCATATCCCAGCTTAATGTCGCATACAATATCCTATCCAACGTACTGTGTGAACGTCTAAAACAGTCCTGCAACACACTAATCGACACGTACCAGTATGGCTTCCAGCCCGGCAGATCGACTATAGACCAAATTTTCACAGTGAGGTTAATCCTGGAAAAGACCAACGAATTTCGAGTCGAAACTCACCATCTATTCATCGACTTCAAAACCGCGTATGATAGCATACATCGTCAGGAGCTCTATATGGCGATGGCCGAATTCGGAATCCCAGCAAAACTGATTCAGCTGTGTCGCGTGACGCTGGAAAACACGCGCTGCAACGTGCAATTTGGAAGTAGCTCCTCGAACTATTCCAAACATCCACTGGATTTCGGCAAGGAGACGCCGACTTTATCTTCAGGAGACGTGACTTCTTCAATCTCGTACTGGAGCAGATAGTGCGTAGGGCAGGTGTTAACACAAAAGGCACTATTTTCAACAGGTCCGTCCAGCTGCTGGGCTATGCGGACGATATTGACATCATCAGTCGCTCCCAACATGCAGTGATAAAAGCGTTCACGGAGATTGAAGAACAGGCGAAATCCGTTGGCCTTGCAGTAAATGAGGACAAGACTAAGTACATGCTATCAACAAACAAACAAGCGTCAGTCCACCGCCTAGGACAAAACGTCACTATTGATAGCAGCTCAGTTAAGGAGTTCACCTACCTCGGAGTTAACATAAACTCCACGAATGACACCCTAATGGAGATCCGTCGAAGAATTACCGTAGGAAACCGTTGCTACTTCGGTTTGGCGAAACAACTGGGTTCAAAACTCCTAACTCGAAGGACGAAATGTGTGTGTCTACAAAACCCTTATCCTGCCAGTTCTGTTTTATGGTGGCGAGTGCTGGACGATAAGCAAGAAGGGAGAGCTGATACTGGGCTCCTTGGAAAAAAAATACTTCGGCGGATTTTTGGTCCTGTGCACGAACTCTATGAGCTGTACCAAGATGTGGATGTAGTCCAAAAAGCTACATTGGCCTGGACAATAATTGAGCGAATAGATAATAATGCTTCAGCTAACAGGATCTTCGAATCCCAGCCCCCAGGTTCGAGAAGCAAGGAAGACCGAACCTCGGTTTCAAAGACCAAGCCATAGCGGATGCCAGAGCGCGTGTTCTAGACAACTGGAAGCAGCGAGCCAGGGATCGTAGAGGATGGAAGGTCGCATTGTCTCAGGCAGAGACTCTTCACTGGTTGGGAGCCCGACAAAGAAAAAGAAAGAAGATGGACACGTAGCCCGAAAGGTTTAATATGTGGCATTTCATCCAGATTTCCATTTTACATGTGTATAAGGCTACGGCGTTTTTTTTAAGCGTTCTGGAATATTTGGCTGATTCTGTGAACTTGAGGCTATAGTCATTATGTTTGGGTGGGTCAACGTGCGGAAATTGGCATTTTCTGCTGAAAAGGAACATTTCGACTTTTTGAGGGTTCACGCCGAGTCCACATCTGACGGCCTTTCTTGAAGTGTATTAAGGTACTTTTCTGATACAGCTATTGCCACGTCATCTGCATAGTGAATTATCTTGCAACCCTTCCCTTTCTAGATAAACTAGTAGCCCATTGACCACTTGATTCCAGAAAAGAGGAGACCGGACGCCTTTAGTGGGATGCCACAGCTTACGGATGAGACGCCTGCTCTTTCTATCAAGAAAAACAATTTTAATCCCATTAATTTCGCTAAACCTAAATAGCGTCAGTCTTAGGTTCAGTCTTCGGACTATTTCCACTCCACATCATTCGCGTTGGTTAATAGCATATACGTTGTCCAATGCTTCTCGCCTCTTCCATACAGGCATGGCACGATGGGGGCTCCGAATGATGTCGATATCATCGGAGTACCCCAGAAGCTGAACGGATCTGTTGATGAAAGTTCCTTCCATATTTACTCCTGCCCTACACACTATTTTTTCCAGCACGAGTTTGAAGAAATCGCATGATAGCTCTCCTTTTAGGAATCCGGCAAATGTTTGGAAAAGTTCAGATTACTTTCACTTGGAATTTAAGGCTGCGAGTTGGTTGCCTTTTTGTAGAATTGACGGATGCTCTACTTGTCGAGTGACTTCGATTTCCCTGAGCTAGGAGGATGTGTGCTCTCTATTTTTTCATAAGCAGTGTTTTGTTTTCTTCTCTTCTTCTGGCTTGATAATCTTCCAGAGCGGCGCTTGTTTTGCGCTGTAGCACCTCGATATGTGGCTCTACTGGATGAGTGCGTACAATTCCTCCTTGCTAGGGTATTCAGTCTCATCGGTAGTGGAATGTGCACATATAAGGCTGATGTTGCAAAACCTTTCTCTGATGCGGATCACAGCGAGGCGATCACTCACCGGCTTCAACTCGATTGCACTTGACCTAAGTTGACTCCTAACATTGAATCAGCATCGTAATATATGCAACCTTGGATGGCAGCTGTAACAAATGTGCCAGTTTTTTTGTTTTTTTATTCCTGATCCTGTACAAAGTATTTCCTGAATCGCGGTCTACCCTGTACCGCGAGAGTACAGATTCAAGTTTTTGAGTAGCACCCGGGATGTACAGCGTGGGTGCGTTGCAATCCCACATAACAGATGGGGATTTATCACATCAGACTTAGTATTTGCAAGTTGGCAAGTGTGCAAGTGGTACTGTAACGTACAACCAAAGATTATGAATTCTATACAGACGACGCACTCCATACAAGAAAAATTGCTCTATGACGGGTCGTGCTGGCACAGCCCGCCATATGTTTTTGTTCTTGTTTTTCATGTGTTTTCATGCACACCGCCCGCCCGTACTTTGAAGCTATTGAGCAAAAGTTTCTGTTTTTTGTTCTCAATGCGTCATCTGTATAGAATTCATAATCTTTGGTACAACGTACCTAAGGGAGAAAGTAGCGGTGGTTGTTGATAAGGAGAAAATTGAAAAAATTCATTTGCATGCTAAATATTTATATGTTCGATAAAATTCGCAATACAATTTTTAAATCATGAAAACATTTCTACTAAATCATCATTATGAGGCGCCTCTCTACAATTATTGTCCTTGCCGCATGGTAGTGCGGTCAGTGTGTGTGACAGTCACATCGATAGCCCTCATGTTGGGTGTCAAGAATAGAGCCAACATATCAGCACCAGTGGCGGGAATACGATCGAATGGATAACCCATTGCACGACGATCTGGGTAGAGACGGTCCCGGATACCACAGTAGGATGATGCATCACTACAACTGCCAACCAGATCTTGATCAACCTAGAAGAAACAGTCAAAATGAGTTTTAATTTTTGGGGATTCAATCTCAACTCACTCTATCATCTTCAAAGTTGGACACCATGACAAACAATTCACAACGAAGTCCTTCTGGTCGACCCTTTGGAATCAACATGTGCTGAGGCCAACCACATCCGCAGAAGTTGAATTCTAATTCATCTGGACTACCAGCAGTTGGGCGATTTGTATCCAAGTTACGGAAAGTCCTCTCGAAGGGAATGGTTACACTTGATTCAGACGAACGGCGACGGATTGTATTCTGGCCAGGTTGTACTGTAAACAGTAGTCGTCACAAGAGTGCTTAAAAGGGAATCCCGTTCGAATACTCACGTGATACAACAAACTTATCCAACTCTATCATCAAAAGACGCTGATCCCTCAACAACAGCGGTTGACCACGTTCATCGGTCTTTGGTCCTAAGAATATGCGAACTGTTCCAAAGCGTTGGGCTCCTCCGTCATTGTTGATATTGATGGTGTAGTTGAAAGGGGTGTGTTGCAAGTGTGTGAACCTAGCAAAGACGTCCCCTCTTGGCACAAAGTCCATGCCTCGAGATAGATTAATGTCAGACTGTTGCCAGAAGGTCTGCAGGGAGTTGGTACCGCCACCTTCATTATCGATTTGCACTCCACTGATAGTGATGCCCCTATAGTTCAGTTGGGGTTGATTGTATGGGGTTAATGCTTCCTTGTGAGTTTGGAAGATGTCATCGACATATGCATGCCACTTGTAGAAAACTGGATCACGCATGGCGGTGGCCGAATCACCCATAACACCGAACGATTCTAGGTAACGATTATCGGGATCGTGAACGTATGAGAGGAAAACGTGTCCCATGTTGTGAAGATCACCATAAAGTTGACGATTCGGTGAGATGATCGATGATTCCATCATGTTGCCGAGAATGTCAATGCCGCGGGTCTCATCAAGTGTTTGCCGATTACCGGATTCCTGAAATTAAACAAAGCAGGTGATCGTTAAATGATCAAACTATTCCCGCGAGCTGAAAACTCCTCACATCAACAACGAATCCTTGATTAATAGCTTGGAAGAAACGATCCCTCCAGCGTTCTAAGTCAGAAATGTCCAACTTAATTTGATCCAGCTCACGGTCGATATCCTTGAGTGATGCGTTTGCGAAACGTGGAGGCCATGCTCGACTGGCAACCAATGAGTCCATCTTAGGGAAATATCCCTCTGGGATTGGATCGCGTAAGTTGTTGAATCGCTTCACACGCGACAAATTGTTACTGAAACGCTCTAAGTTGTAACGAGCAACGATCTGCTGATGCATATAGTAGAACAGTTCACCACGACGATCCTTATTCACAATGGTACGATCGGAGGCTTCGAATGGGTACACCAAATGCCAATGCCAATGATGTAGATTAACGCCCATATCTTCGCGGAAGTACCACATACGATGTTCCTCGTCGAGATCGGAAGCGGTGTAGTCTCTTGGGATGATGATTGGCATACGAGATCCATCGGGTACAACGGTGGCTTCCTCACGCAGCTGGGTGAATACCTTCGAATCGACATACTTACCTGGGAATGTCTCGATAAATGAGGGCAAGTTCATGCCTTTGGTATCGGGACGATGAAGTAATGCCACAGAGAGGGCATAGTTGAAGAGATATGGATTCACACGATCCCTAGCGTAGACAGCAACACTTTGCAAGTCTTCAATACTGCGTACACCAATGAAGATATCTATCAAACGTCCAGCAATGCGACGATGACGAGGGATGAACAGAGAGAACTGTTCACGGCGGCCCAACGACATTGGGATCTTCAAGTCGGGAATGGCGATGTCCTTGACAGGGATTCGCTTTTCGGCCATTTCTCCAAAACGGGACTGCACTTCATTACCAATTGGACGGTACCGATCGGTAAGGAACTTATCGGGAACATCGAATACGGTTGGCTTGGTGCCTTTTTCCATAAAGATTGGTTCTCGAGGACGATCAAAGAGCAGGAGAAGGTTCTTCCTATCGGCCATCTTATTAGTTTGATTCAATTTGTCTTAGTCAAATGAAACTGAGAAGGGAATGTCTACTGCCAGAAGGTGTCAGTGGACAAGTGTGATAATTCTAGGAATCCACTGCGCCTTTTATATCAAACTAAAGAAAACCGCAATGATAGTTGGGCGCACTACTAGGAAAGCACCTTATCAACTTGAGGATTTGTTTGCAAATATTTTTGGCAATTTAGTGATAGGCCTTGCGGTTAGTTCTAGTAGTGGAGTTTTAGATTGCAATTTCTGTTTGCGCTTTTATTACTATGAGCATTTTTTACACAAGGTCAACTATTCAAGTGACATAGTCGGAGTTTAGCTGTAGCCGTCAAAAAATCATGATCCATTGTTACAACCATCTCAAAGTCAAACGAGGCCTTAAAAAAATGTATTGAGTTGAGAAAGATGTTATAATATCCTGGGAAATACACTCAACTGTTAAATGAAATTGATTGACCCAGTTAGATGTCAGTTGTCAAAACGATAATGGAATGCTCTCGAAGAATTGTTTGCAAAATAATCAATAACCGCAAACCTGTAGGTACCTGTTGAATTATTGAGATATTCCCCACTGAGCCTGCTAACTCCTAAATTAATGCTGGAGATCCCCAGCACTCCTACTCTGTCTCATATTCATAATTAATCTCTTATCTGCAACTAGAATCACTCGACTCTAATCCGTGAAACAAAAACGACAAAAAATTCATGGTGCCAGCATTTTATCCAAATCAGCCGTTCGGATTCGGCATTAAACTGTTGATATGCTTATTGGTTATGGCATAGGCGATATTTAGTAGACTACAATACAGAAATCTTAGGACTAACTACTTACTTGCCTTCTTAAGTGGCGCCACAGTCCGGAATGAACCTGGTCCTCAACGAACATGCCTCTCTAATTAGACCTGTTCTTACCTAAGTTGGTATAATATCTTGTTGTCAGAGTTAAAAGCCGAACCTAGGTAGACAATGATCAGGGCCGATGAGGTTGTTGGTAAATGATTTCAAGAGTTCACATTTTTCTTCCTTCTGAAAAGCTGGTGTTCATATTAAGCTGAATAGCAGCTCTCGTCTTCACCTGAAACTTAGCCTTGTAAGCCTCATTTATGGCTGCGAGCATCTTTTGGCGTTCTTTCCCAACTAGGGGTTTTTTACTGATGGCCACAAGAAACCCAGAACATCAGTGGCGGCTGATTTAATGGCTTGATGACATCGTTGCCTTTCTTCTTTGAGGGCAGATGCTGGAGGCTAAGGTATACATCGTACTTCGGTGTTCGTTAATATATTTGGTCAATGTGCTCGTAGAAACAATCGGATTTTCATTTTTCCCTTTGTGTCATTATTAGTGCAATTGCGGCGAACATAAATTTCTAGTTCGTCATTATCCAATTGATTCATTCCAGTATCAGGAGTCACTTCAGTAGCACCATCACCTAAGTCCATATTTAAATCTGGATATTTGGTTTTCTTTATAAATATTCCAAAAAAAATCGTACATCACGTCGCTTTATGGATATCGAGATGTTAACGAGCTGCAAATAACTTTGTAATTACACTCTATCCTCACATTGATTGCGCAAAAAGGAATGTTTTCACATCATGTCAACACAGTTAAAACAAACTCCTCTGAAAATAATCTGAATTGAGGAAGCGCATGCAGCTCACCTATGTCTGGTCAATACACGACATTCACATTAATCCACTCTTCCGTTCGTAACCTAACTCCAAACACAGTTGCCTGCATTGGCATAGAGCTTCACCAATACAGTTCACACATTTTCCAATCAATTGGGAGTGCAATAAGTGTCACTATGACAAAGCCCTTAAATGCCAATGTCATACTGATGCTAGGTAATCCCCCTCAAAATAGATATGTCTTTAAACTGAAAATAGCTGTGATAGCTCCAAGTTGATGGCTTAAGAATACCGGCGAGTGTATTAAGGAAACCGACTTCATTCCAACTGCGATAGTTATTCATACTCTCAAGACTGAAATCCGCCAAAGCCCCTTAAAAACAGAATGATAGACAGACGGAAACCCCCTTTTAAACGTAGGTTAGTGTTCCTTGCAATTATTTCCAAGCTTCGCACACAAAAGGATCCCATTCCCATGAAGGATGGATAGCTCCAATTCCAAGTGAATTCGAAAATCTACCGCGTCGTAAATTATAGACATAAGAACCCCCATCTGCCCCCCACAACCCTACGGATGCAACGACAATAATAATAAAGTTCCGATTTTCATTTTCCAATTTTATTCACATTTTCTTCTTATCCACCCACAGGAACTCTACTCCTGGGACAAGGGCAATCAACTTACCTATCCAGTTCGATACAATGAACAGACTATCGAACCCGATGATATAAACAGCAAGCACAGTGATTTCATCAAAAACCTGTAAATAGTCCAGACCATGCAGGCCTAAATGGATGATATCATCGTCACTAAAGGATGAAGAATGTAATAATTTTGCCAAACAAACCGAATGTGCAATATCAATGTATTTTAATCTTTTTATGAAAAAAAAAAATAAAAATATACTGTGAGTGTGAATGACAAAGATACCCCCTACAGGGTATGCAATGAAAATTAATTATTTTTAACGATAATCTGTTCCGAGACGGTAAACAGCAACTAATTTTATTTGAAATAAAGTGACATTTTGAAATAGGGTTTACATTATTTATGCGGTGATTGTGTTGTTGTTTTGTTATAATCGAGTTTGTTTTATTTTTTGTATGATTTATTGAATTTGTATGCATAATTATTTAAATAAATACTGTGTACAATTTACAAATGGATTTATCTGTTTAGATTATGGAATTCAAATTTCAAAGATTAATGCGACAATAATTTATCGGAGAAGTGCTTATTTCAAACTGGATTTGTGTGGAACGGTTATGTGGAATTTCGATTTTAATTTCCTGGATTAAATGGAAATTTTTAATTTTTTTCAGAAGTGGAAATTTATATGCCCTCTCACAACATATCAACAAAACAGCGGTAGAGAACCTGAATAGGTGCTATGAATAGATATATTTTGTAGACAAAAACATCTTTCGAAATAATTCTGACAACGGAATTCGTCTAAGGAACTCATAAATTCAGGTATTTAATATTTATGTTTGTTTAGTAGAGAAATGGATTTTTTTACTGAATTCATTAGCTCGACTTTGGACAGTTTTCGGTTTCGGTAAAAGACTATTAATTTTAAAAATTAAACGGTCAACTTACCATAAAAAAAAAACAAAATAAATAGCCCCTAGTGTCTAGTTAATGGCTACGTTTACACCGTGGACCATATTTGGGCCAGCACTTAAATTGTTAGTCTTAGACTTTTCTGTGCAACCAAGTGAAGATGGTCGGGTGTTGTAGAACGAGGGTAGACTCTGATTGGCTTCAACTTGAAAAGGCCAGTGATCGCAACTCTGACTACACATCAAATGTGCTTTTTTTTTACCTCCAAGTGTTAACCATCTGGTACTGGTCTCATCCAACCGAATTTGACTTGCAAAATGATAAGTGCGAGTGTTGATAACAAGACGTAAAACAGCAACACTATAATCACCCTGGTGAGAATGGCGAGGAATGAATACCCGGTCTGCCGTCCCAGGCGAACCTAGATAAGTTGGGGTGGGCCGGGCAAAAAGAGGATGAACAACTGCGACATCTACTATGGACCGTGTTATAGTGAGCAGATACAGCGACTATTCGGATGCGGATTTGTTATAATTGCCAGACTTAGGCAAGAAGTCTTTTGTTTCCAAGACATTACCGAACGCATTGTAACAATCCGCATCAAGGCCAAATTCGCCATCATAAGCCTTATATGCGCTCATGCTCCAACGGAGAAAAAAGCAGTATTGTCGGAAAATATAGCCCATACGACAACACGTCTGGTAACGGACTTAGGCTAATTGACTTCGCTACGGAACGACATATCACTATAGCCAGCACACGGTTTCCTCATTTCGATATCCATAAGGGGACATGGCGGTCTCCAGATCGAACAGTCAACCATGTTGATCATATTGCGATAGACAAGAGACACGCATCCCGTATTTTGGATGTCCGAACATTCCGAGGGGCTAACATCGACTCGAACCACTACCTTGTTGCAGCCAAGGTAAGGATGCGGATATCCACCATGCCATAACAAACCAGAAATACTGTGAAAAAATTTAATGTCGAAAGACTGCAATCGCAAGAGACTGCCAAGGCCTTCGCGCAACGCGTATCCCTTAAGGGTCGATCAAGGTCGATCTCGATTCACACCATACCACCAGCATCTAATGTCGAAGAACAATGGCAACGATACAAACAAGCCATTAGATAAGCCGCAACTGATATTCTAGGTTTCTCGCGGCCACCAGCAAGAAACCCGTGGTTTGATGAGGAATGCCGACAGATGCTCGCAGCCAACGAAGCCTACAAGGGTAGGCTGCAGGTGATGGCGAGAGCTGCCATTGAGCTCTTTAGGCAAAGAAGAAGGGAAGAACACTTCCCTTCTTTTAGAAAGAAGAAAAAAGAGCAAGAAAAGCGCGTGACGAGGATATATACAAGGCTCGAACAGAATCCTGTCGAGATAACCAAGGAAATATCGTAGTTGAGACACAGTCGATGCTGAGGATATGGAAGAACCACTTCTGCAGACTGTTAAACGGCGATGACGAACAACATTCCACTGTCAGGCAGAACGAACCATTTAACATTGGCAACGGCAGCAAGAACTGCCAACAACTCATGCTTAATAAGGCCGCCGGAAATGACGGCTGGCGGAGATGACTTGGTAAGTAACATCCACCAACTCATAAGCCAAACCTGGTCGGTTGAAAGTATGCCAGAAGAATGTAACCTCAGCATCGTTTGCCCGATCCACAAAAAAGGATATCCTCTGTACTGCGCCAACTACAGAGGCATAAGTCTCCTCAACATCGCCTACAAGATCCTTTCTGCCGTAATATGTGAACGCACAAACAACCTGATCGGCCCTTATCAGTGTGGTTTTAGACCAGGAAAGTCCACAACCGATCAAATTTTAACACTTCGGCAGATCCTGGAAAAAACCAAAGAAGTCCAAAACCGATACCCACCACCTATTTATCGATTTACAAGCCGCATACGATAGCATTTATAGAGACGAACTATACAGAGCCATGTCTAGATTTGGTATACCGCCCGAACTCGTCCGTTTACGTAGGATTACGATGGAGAATTCTTGCTGCTCCATCAGGGTCGGAAACGACCTCACCAACACATTCGATACAAAAAAAGAATTTAAGCAAGGCGATGCGCTGTCATGTGACTTCTTCAATTTGATTCTTGAGAGGATTCAACCAAGAACTATACGAGCTCTACAGCAACATACCGCATTGGACGTTTAAAATGGCTAGGACATGTAGAACGAATGGACACCAATACTCCGGCTCGCAGAGTCTTCGATTCCCAGCCAGACGTCGGACGCAGTAGAGGAAGACCTCGCCTTAAGTGGCGAGCACAAGTAGAAACCGACCTCAACCAACTTGGAGTGCGCAACTGATTGGAGAGGAATGTTGGTTGAGGCCCAGGTTCATTATTGAAATTTCTTGTCCGTGAAGTTAGTGTCGGTGTAGCTGTCAAGTTTTAAGTCACACAGGTTGTTTCTTTTTGATTTAATTTTTATTTCACATTGAAGTATTTAACTGCTAAGTTTTAATTATTAATAATTGTTTTTGACAACCGAAATAATAATAAATCAAAACGAACATAACTATAGTCAAACTGACAGCTATCAATTATATATAAATGTTAGTGCAAGAAGGAGTAAATCTGCCGAAAAATACCGATTTGCAAAATTGACCTGAGATCAAAAAAATCAATTTTTTGCCCAATGGAACACAACGACTGACAAAATCGGTCTTTTGACAGATCTAGATAAAAAAAAAGACTGTTTTTTTACCAATGGAAAACGCCATCAGATATGAGTGATGGTGGTGGCAATCTCGACGCACGCGACGAACGCGACGCAGACGGTTTCGCATTGAAGTGTCAAAAATGGTGAGGATTTGAGTGGTGGTGGCAATCTCGACGCTCACGACGCGACGCAATGCGATGTCACTTGATTGACAGTTCACCATTAGCCGTCGAAGATTTTGTTTGTTTTTCAATTCTCACAGAAGAAAATTTAATTAGTTGTTAGTCACACAACACAATTATTAATTCAGTACTTTTAATTTATTTTGTTTATTTATAACCTATGAAAGTAATCTCAAGATTCTCACAAACATACCATCTGACAGCTTTCAAACTGACATTCCAATGCGTCGATGCGCAAGAAAGTTGAAGTTGAATCAACTTTTCTGTGTAGCTAACGTCCATTGCGTCGCGTCGGCGTTCAGATTGCCCACTTATACATGTTCCCATAAGCTCGATGAGTTTTTGACATTTCAACGCGAAACCGTCTGCGTCGATACCGTCCGTTGCGTCGAGATTGCCTTGGGGGTAATACAGCATATTTCGCGTCGAACTGTCATAAAGATGTTTTTGATTTCAGGAGCATTACCCGATATTATGGGTTTAGTTAGGTTATTTCTTACTTTTTTGATAAAGAATAATTATTCTGAATAGATAAAAGTAAATAAAAATCTATAAAAACAAAAAAATTAAATTGCAAAATAAGGGTTGCCATATTTTGACATTTACCTTGCCATTCAATAAGATTTTGCGTTCCACATCACCTCACCTCATTTTGCAGTTGTTATCTAAAATCCGGCGAGTTGGTGTCAAAACAAAGCTTATGAACTTTAGAACATGATTATTCAAAAATATTTTAATTTTTTATTATAGTTTTCGCAGAAAATCACTTTTTAGTTTTCACTGATCAAAAAAAAAAACACAAATCAAACTGCGAAATGCAAACTTCAAACTTACATAAGTCAGATATCAAATGTTTTTGTGTTGTAATGTAGGCGTAAATCTCACTTGGAATCGAGATTTATAAAAAGTACTCTAGAGTAAAAAATGGTGCTTTTTTTATCCAAATCGAAAACGCTATTAATCCCGGTTATTGTCCACGGTGAAAACGATGCCAATCAATACCTACTTGTCAATAAAAAAGAAATAAAAATATTTGTTTCGCTATTTTTTTGTTGCTCGTCGCACAGTTACCACAAATGATTCTTGGCAAACTTTGGATACCTATACACATTTTGAAAGAAAGGCTTTTCGAAATCAATCGAATGACCACTAATACGAAAGCCCAGGTTTTGCGGATTAAAACTAAGGAGTATTTCTTTGTCGCTGGAAACCAAGCGTGTATATTTAATGACTTTTCAAAGAATCTTATAGGTCGGTTTAACCTTGCATCTCAAATTACTAGAGAACGGTCAATCCGATTTCGTTTGCACGTTTTTCCTGTCTTGCGAATCGAATTTAGAACTCATGCTTTGACCGATTTTTATGATCGACCACTTATTATGAAGCTAAGGAAATTACACGATAGCAGAGTGAAAAAAATGTTAAACCATTTTTTTGAAAATAGCCAGTTAATAATATGCACTCAACGTGCCTACCGGCAAATTTATGGCGTTTGTGCAGGGTTTCGGACAGTCGAAAGAAAAGATTTGTACCCTTACAAGATTCAGTTGGTCCAACGGCTCAATCCTGATGACCCTGAAAAACGTCAGGAGTAATGCAGAACTATTAATATCGCCGAAAATTTTGAAGAATTTTTTTTTAAATTTTATGATGTTTGGCGTGGAATAACCTCGCGTAAGATATATGAGCCATATTTCTTTGATAATGATGCCGATGATAGCGTTATATTCATTGGGTGCCGCTACGAAACAATGGTTCAGGATTTCTTTTTTCCACTTTTGCAAGCAGACAACAATGTTGAGATGATTTGGTTTCAGCAAGGCGAAGCTACCGCGCACACCGCTCGTGAGACAATGGCCTTGTTGCCCAAACAATTCCCAAATCGCATGGCGAATGGGAATGCTTTTCTTTGTAATTTATTTCATTAGTTTTTGGTTCACCCTGTATATCGATAAAAACACGTTTAAAAAGAATTTTTAACTTTCTCTTACAAAGAGAAAGATATTGTTTTCGTGAAAATTTTCGACCTCGAGATTTTGGTTGATTCTAACATTACGATGATAGCGGAGCCTATAAAAGTGGTTTTTGGAATTCCGTCCGTCTGTCCGTAATGGTCTCCCCAGCCTAAACGGCTTGACCGATTTTCTTCAAACTTCGTATCCAAGCTTGTTTTGGTCATAATTCAAGTCCATTTTTTTTTTTTGCTTTTAGCCATGTTAATAACGGTACCTGCCATATAAAAATTACACATAACCTCAATTTTCTCGAAAACGGCTCTAACGATTTTGATTAAACTTTATATATACTATAACCATATTAGTTCCAACAAAACTGCATACCCAGTTTTTTCGAGAAAATCCATATAACGGATTTTGTCATTTAGGCCATATAAAGAAAATTGTTAATTTCTCGCAAACTATTATGTCAAATTGAATGAAATTTAATATACAAACTACAATTACAGTTTGAAGCAATTCAACATAATTAGTTTTAGCTCAACTATCACTAAACGGAATTTCAGTTTTTGGCCAATAACGGAAAATCATTATTATTCACATTGACATCGATTCCTTCGAAATTCGGAGTAAACATTCGTATTAATACATTTCGACATTAATTATATCATTTTAGCATCAATAATCAAAATTCTTATGATATGATCTAACGCCCAACTTGCTGTGAAAGAGAAAGTTGCGTACGACACAGTCGCGTCGTTTGTGACTTGTGAATTGAATTTCAAAATAATGCGTATCTGTAGCTGGTTTCTTTAGCTAAGTGAAAAGTTAAAAACAAGGCAACCCGTAAGCGCTTACACAATGTGTTTCTTCGTGAATCTGTTGCTTGAAGTTGAATAGAGGGCAACTTCATGCAAGAAATGTATCTCTCTTTTGACAGGGATGCCAGATACCAGCTACCGATATGCATTCTGGAAAGACCTTAATTGTAAAAAAAAGAATAACATTGACAAATTGTAAAATTGTTTTTTTTTTTTTCTTAGCTCTGTGCAGCATTTACGGTCAGCAAAGTATGTTTCCTGAAACTCATTATTTTTTTAAGTATGTATCCCTCTAGCTAAATCTTGATGACCACTCATTAAAAGGGTCAAAATTTCAATTTGTTTTTTGTTGATGGGCATCTTTTGTTTAGGTTCCATTTTTTTCGAATAAAATTCCAATTAAAAAAAATAAAAACTATTTTCTATCGAGTGATTTTTTTTGTTTCAAACGTCATGTTCAGCGTTGTGTTCTGCCAAATATGACGGTACAATCGAGGATAGTCGATTGAACCAAAATGTGTGCTGCTAACCGTCGATTATTACGATAAAACTCGATTGTATCAAGTTACGTGCTGTCACCCTGCACTCGGAGTCGTTAAGTAGTGCTGGTAGGATTAGGATCCGGATCCGGTAGAGCAAACATTTGGACTTTCGGGCTAAGAGTTTGGATAAACCGAAACAGCATCGGTTTCCTAGGGATAGTCTTTATCGTATCTCAACTAAGGTGTCATTCGTAGGGTTGATGTCGACTCCGAGGTAGATGAACTCTGTAACTACCTCAAAATTGTTGCTATGAACAGCGACATTTTGTCCAAGGTTGTGCGTCGACAGTACTTTGTTGATAGCATTAAAGAGGTATAGAACAACATAGAGTATGCATATCAGCTAAAAATGTTGTAGCCATTTAAGACGCGGACGGTAAGTGCGAATGGGAATTTTCATCGTTCGTATGCATGTTGCTTGATGCTGGCATGGCAATATGAACACTGGGGTATCAATATCATTACATACCACCAAATAGTAAATTTTCGTTGTATGAGATGCGCACTGTATGTATTTGTACACTCTTTGATAGCATATAATACATACTTTGTCTTGTCTTCGTTAACAAGACCAACGCGTTTCGCCTCTTCCGCAATGGCCGTGGATGCTTCTTCAACGGCACTGTGGGAGCAACCAATCATGTCGATGTCGATTGTGTACCCGTATTAACTCCTGCCCGGCGCACTTTTATTTCCAACGAGATTGAAGAAGTCGCATGACAGTGCAACTGCTTGTCGGAATCCGGTACAGGTTTTAAAAAGTTCAGATGAGCTGTATCCAAAATGAACGTTGCATTGCATGTCTTCTAATGTGAAGCGACATAGCTGTATTAGGTTTGATGGCATCCCGAATTCCAATTCGATTTATAAAGCTCTAGGCCAGCGTTTCCCAAAGTGTGCTCCTGGTATCCTGGTGCTCCGCGGCAAAATAAAAAAATCGAAATAGCAAAATTCCATTACACTAGTGACTATTTCATTTTGTGCTTCTGAACTTGTCATTTTAATCGCAGCAATCGAATTTGAAATGCTCATTTAAAAGCAATCAATACATACAAACAAACTAAAAAATAATTCGTGTAAAAAGATGTGGGAATCCCCGACAAATGAAAATTATTATAGAGACGTACCAGAGACGACCATATACGCTGACGCTAACTGAAATTTGTACTGGGACGACGTTTCTCTGGTTTTAAACGCGCCCAATAGACGGTTTTTGTTGGGTCGGTATCTATTTATACAGGTTTAAACGAATCGTAGTGCGGTGTATTGAATCTATATTTTGCTTTTAGTGCGTGAATTTCACTTTTTATTTGTTTTTTTTTGTACATTGATGTGACTCTGTGGATCTATCGACGTGAAAAGATCAAAAGATCGTGAGAGATCAAAAATAATAGGTACTATCGATCGCTGGCTAAAGTCTGGGTCGTTAAAAATAACCGCTGAAAGCTCCTTAACAGCACCCCCAGTAGTTACTAAGGAGTCAGCAACTGGCTGACTATTTCATAATGGGAAGTTTCCTATCGCTAGAACCGCATTTGTTTTAGATTCGTTTTGTTGGATTTATAATATTTTTTTTCTGTTGTTATCCTCAATTCAGATTTGTGAATTTGCTCGTTTTCCATTTATTGTTCTATTCTAGAGCCAAGGAAAATGACGCAATAGAGACAGCGGCGTCAGAACTTTCTGAAGAATTTGAGGCAGACAATGTGGCTAGTACTAGTTCTATGGTGAACAGTACTGCAGAAAAAAAATCAGTAAAAAGGAAGTACCACGATTCATATTTAAATCTAGGATTTTCTGAGACAAGTGACAACAACCACCAATGCGTAATTTGCGGCAAAGTGTTGCCGAATAGTGCGATGTTTCCAACAAAAATGAAACGTCATTTTGAGGGGATTCATCCAGATTGCAAAAGCAAACCGACTGATTTTTTTAAAAGGAAGTATGGTGAACTTACAAAATCTCAAACAATTATTACTAACCACTCAAAGACAGTGAACGAAAATGCGTTGATGGCGTCCTACTTAGTGAGTTTCCGAGTTGCGCAAACTGGCGAAGCCCATACAATCGCTGAAAACTTAATCAAGCCATGCGTTAAGGACATTGTTGAGTGTATGTTGGGTGAAAAGGCCAAAAAATTAGTTGACACCGTTCCTTTGTCAAATAACACAATATCACGAAGAATCGGAGACTTAGCAGAGAATGTCAAAACTACTTTACTTTCGCGAATAAAAGTCACAAAATTTTCGCTGCAATTGGATGAATCAACAGATGTTGGCTATTTTAATAGTATTTGTTCGCTACCAATACCAACAGTCCTTTCAAGAAGATCTGCTTTTCTGCAAGCCGTTGGAAACTACAACAACTGGTGCTGAAATTTTTAAATTAATATACAATTTCTTTATTGTCAATGATATCCCATGGGTTAACTGCGTGGATGTGTGCACAGACGGTGCCAAGGCCATGACTGGAAAACCGTCCGGTGCTGTCTAAAGAATAAAACAAAATGCCAAGGAATGCAGCAGTAGTCACTGCGTTCTACACCGCCATGCCCTTGCAATGAAAAAATTGCCACTCTCCTTAAAAGAGGTCTTAGACGAAAGCATGAAAATAATTAACTTTATTAAATCTCGACCTAAGAATTCTTCACGCAGAAGTAAGGTGGCTTTCTCGCGGCAAAACACTGACGCGGCTTTTCGAAATAAGGCTTTGTGTAATGAGCGTTGGCTCTTGAAATTATCGTATCTAGCCGATATTTTAAAAAAATTAAATGATTTGAGTGTATCACTTCAAGGAAAGACAATAACTGTTTTCGATGCCAGTGACAAGGTCGAAGCATTTAAAAATAAAATCAAGTTTTGGGCGAAATCTTTAAAAAATCGAAACCTAGACAGCTTCCCAATGGTCAGCGAATGTAAAGAGGAAATAGATTTGGGTATTCCTGACGACATTTTAAATGAGTTTCATTTACATCTGCTAAGTTTGCTCGAAAACTTCCAAAGCTACTTTCCGGAAGAATACCATTCAAACATTAAAGAAAATGTGTGGGTTGCAGACCCGTACTCCGCCGCGTTGGAAAAGCCAGCATCTCTGACATCGTTGCAGTTTGAGTGCTTAATTGATTTGACATCAGATTCTTCTTTAAAGGCAAATTTTGAAACTAAGAAGTCTTTATCAGAATTCTGGTGTATGTTGAAGGACGAATTCAAAATTTTGACAGACAGAGCCAAAATAATTCTTCTGCCGTTTGCAACAACATACATGTGCGAATCAGGATTCTCCGCCAACGTTGGAACCAAAACAAAATATAGATCCCGTCTCGATACAGAGCCAGATATTCGGTTGCAGTTTTCCCAAATTCAACCAGATATGCAAGCATTATGCAAAACCAAACAGGCACATTATTCTCACTAGATATTGAATTCCTTATGTTCTTTAATTAACATTGTTCTTGTTTTTTTCGTTGATGTTACTTGTTTTACTTGAATTTAATAAAATATAAAAAAAAAATGAGTATTGCATTTTTTACACATACATAACTGCGAAAATAGCGTAAGTGTAACGAAGGGCTCCGCGAGGAATGTTTGACCTAAAAGTGCTCCTCGACCAAAAAAGATTGGGAACCGCTGCTCTAGGCGATGGATCATATTATACACGGCCTTGAATTCGATGAAAAGATGATGTGTTTCGACTTGAATTTGGTCTTTACTAGGATTTGCCATAGTGTGGAAATTCGGTCTATGTTCAAAATGCGACATTTAGCAGGGATATGCCTCGGTCGGTAGTTGGTGCAAGACTTGGGATCGCCTTTTTGTATGCACATTTCTAAAGCAACACAACCGTATTTAAACAATTCTGCTGGTAATCCATCAGAAGCGGAGGCTTTGTGGTTTTCAGTTTTTTATGGCTGCACCAATTTTTGAATACTGGGAGGGAGAGTTACCTCTTCGTTGACTGAAAGTGGGCTGGTTTATTTCCTATCACTCTCTCGACATTATGCCCATAAAGCAGCTGCTGGAAATGCTGCCTGAATAAATCTATCTCAGTTTGTGTTTGTAGACTTTGGCAATTTCCGGCTCACTAAAGCGTCCAACGCGTCTATGAGCACATGGTCGATTTGGAGATCGCCAGTTTCCTTTGTGGATTCGAAGTCGTGGGAACCTAGTGCTGCTGATAACCGTATAGTGTAAAAGTTAAGAAATAAAACTTTTTTCTTCGCAGTGTTTGCGAAGTTTGCACAGTTACCGCAAATTATGTTTAGCAACCCGACCACATGTTTGCCCGACGTTGATTGAACTTACAAAAATCGTCGGATACTAAATGTATTTTTAATAAATTGAATATTTAAATAAAAGAATTAAATTTTGCAAAAACAATTGCGGTGGATATACGATTTTATTTTATATATTAATATATAATTGTATTCATATTTGTTATTTTCACAAAAGCAACAATTTAATAGAAAAATCAACAATTACTGCAATGTTGAGTTAACAAAAATATAGATAATATCATTTCACAAAAAAAAATCATTTTTTTAATTAAGTTTGTATGCATGCTCAATATTTAGAAAGTTTTAGTGATTGCACTAATACATGTGTTTAGTAGTTACGATCTTAGTCCCTCTCATCTTATAACAAATTAAAGTGTGAATACATTGGAAATCATACTTGAGGTAGATATTAAAAAAAAAACAGTCGACTGACGAAATACAAAATGATTCCATTTTCACTGGGATCCGAGCGTTTTTATCAATAGGTGTGGGTGATAGAAATGTAGCCTTTAGCAGCATCCTTTGTCTTATTATAAATTCATCGTCATGGATAGAAAAATGAGTTTCGAATGGTTTATGTGTGTGCGTTGTTTGTCTTCTTTGGGGGAAGTCTTAGTATTTTGTTGTTAGTAAAAATTTATGTACCCGTTCGAAGTGATTCCATTAGATTTGCTAAATGGTCGCGACGAGCTCTTTGCGGGATGTTCAAAACCTTGCGTTTGCCTTCGGCTGAGGAGAATAGGCCGAGAACTTTTCTGCCCTCTTTTCGAAGGATTATTTCCACCCCAGCATCTGATGAGATGATCGATTGAATTTCATTCCACAGATACGTCCAATGGACCTACAAAAGAGAGTATTAGCGAGAAATTTATTTCAAGTGAGTTGGATGAGACTTACTGTCCAACTGCCGAAAAGATCGTTTTTCGTTGCGTAAATTATTCGATGGTTTGATACTAAACAGATTTCTTCCTTTTGAATGACTTCTTCGCAGTGCACAAAGCAGTCAGTGCTGGCATACTTTCCTTTTTCAATTTCCCTTTGAGGATGTTTCATTAAAAGACCGCATTGTGTAAACTATTTGTATACTTACTTCAGCAGCTTATTTCCCTTTGCTTCAGATAGGCTATAGGGTCTCAAAACATTATCCAAATGCATAAATCGTGGTGGTCTCAAACGACTGGCATCTTCACTGCTTTCGGTTGCTCTCTTAACGGCATCAAAGCTGCCACTGGCAAAGTCAACAACTCCAGCAGTAGGACGGGCAACCAAGCCGATTGCGCCTTTACCCAAACCTTTGAAGAAACCTTCAACACCCTCCTCCTTGGCACCGGAAATAGGCTTCGTAAACACACCACTCACTCCGTCAACGACGCCCTGAAATCATGAATCATATAAATCAATGCTGATAAATTTAGAGTCTACCTATGCACTTACCATAACCAATCCCTTGCCACTTCGAGCGATTCCTTCCTGGAAGTTAGCCGGCTTCTTATTCAATGCCTGTCGACGTTTCTTCTGGTAGTCTTCATCGAATGTCAGAGCGGCCAATCCTTTACCCATAGCTCCAGTAATCCTGTATTCAAGGAAAACACATAAAAGCAATTCCCTTTTTTTTGTTTTGTATTACAACTCACTTTGACACTGCACCAGCAGCACCACCAACTGTGTGACCGAATAAGGATTTCACACCAAGTACAAGACCTTCAGCAAATTCACCCGGACCTTGAATTGCTCCCTAGAAATTAAGATTTTACCAGTTGGACGTATATCTTCTTTCCTAGGTAAATGCTAAACTTACTTGGAATGGTTCATAAAACAGATCCTGCACTCCGGTCTTGAGTCCAACTACTAAACCGTAAGGATTGCCCAGCACATCAAGACCCAAAACCAGTACATACAGCTGCTTTAATGCTTGGCCCGCATAATGAGCACTAATTTCAGATATCAACTGTTTCTGTGTAAAGAATCCATATTCGCGTTCGAAGAAGGCCAACTTGAAGACAACATCGTTGACGTCCGTTAAAGTGACTCCCACCCCCTGCACTATCGTTGACAAAAGTCCTGGCAGCGCGGTGGTATCCGAACCGGCCATCGAGAAGGAAACGTGAATTTTAAGTGGACCCAAATGCAAATTATCGTAAAAGTTCTTCTGCTCCTGAGCCGAATGGATTTCAACCAAGTCAGATAGAGGCTTCTCAATCGAATCGACATCTTCGTTGAAGAGTTTTGCCTAGGAGGAGAACCAACTTGTACCAAAAAACCAGTTGGAGTGACAAACTATTTGTACATACCGCCTGTTCATCATTGAGGTCGGCTGTGAACATCTCGGCAATTGCGCTGAGAAATAGGATATCGACCTTAAAGTGGAACTCTTGAATTAACATGCTGCAGTACTTGAACTGATTGATGGTTGAGTTGGGAACGACACGCTCAACTATACTGCATTCGATGAATGGCTTCAGAGCTGTGCAATTGATAACTCAGACATGGGACCGATAAATTATTAGATTACGATCTTACCAGAGGTAGCTGCAATACTTTTTGGCGGTGGAATCGGTGCGAGAACAACTGGGAATATGCAGTCAGTTAGCTGGTTATCGATTTGGATTTTATTGATTTTAGCATGCAATTGTGTTTGGAATGGAGACGTCTTTAAATCGAACCAAAAGCCTGGGTAGAAGGTTCGTTTGATTAGCCGATCCGATGACTTGTGGTAAATCATGTTATCAAAATCGATCTACAAAAGAAGACATCGAACGTTATAATTTACAGGAGATCGCGGTGTTCGATTGGGATTACCTCATATTTCTGATCCATGTAGAACTTTCTCTGTTCGTTTACTTGCTTCGACATCAAATATCCCTGATATTGTTCCTCCATGCGAATTGAATCGGCTATGCTGAATTGTTTAAAACGTTTCTTACCAGCCTTCTTCGATTCCCATATGATACCCGAGCTCTTTATTCCAAGATACAGTATGTCTACACCGGTTATGTTGTTCAGAACGGACAGACCGATGCCATGAATACGGATTTCGATTTCTTGATTCACCTGTGGAATGTGCCAAGATAGTTAGTAACCATGAACCACACACTAGTCTGTCAGTACCTTTTGCATATCAGAGCTACCGATGACTTTCTCAGCTATGCTGCTTATTTCTGTAAAGAGAATCACTCGCTGAAGGCCATCCAAGAATGACACCCAGAATGCCTTTATATCTCCTTCCAACCTAAAATAGAATGATTCGCATGTTATCGATAACAAAGACGTAGGTTCTTAAAATCTAGTAAACTCACGATATTTCACCAACGCCATCTCGTCGCAGGTCGTTCTCAACACCATCTCTGCCCAAAAGCAACAATCTGTGACCAGCTGGATCAGTCCATGTGAACAGCACATTTTCCAATGGTTCCAAGATTCTAAAAGAAAAGGTCATTCATAACGATCCACCAATCCAACTAGTTCTTACCTCTCATTGACATTTCCCTTTTCGTGGAATGTTATCGTCTGCGATGTGTGATTTATCAAAAGTCCTGGTGCATCACCAGCATTGTACTGTGTAAATGTTATATAGACACCACCTTCTGTCACCTGCACATCCACATTGATGCCACCATACTGATTGCTCTCCAATTTCAACAGAATGCATTGGCCTTCGGCAAAGTTGAATGGAACCGTAGTCTGTCCGGATACCTTTAGAATGACCTTCTTTGCGTCGGCTTTCGGCCAGAATGGGATGCATGCATTCGGTTCAATCTTTGTCCACGGATCACCAGGTCTGCTGTGTTCCTGCAGCTCAATTTCAAAGTCACACTTGTTTGTTGCAATATAGAATGGGATGAAGGTGATTTGCTTGGTCAGGGAGTTCTGAGTTAAGTGATTGTGTACACCAATTTGGTAGAGTTGATCGTTAGCATTGCACGTCACTTCGCCAATGGAACCAGCCACGTCGAGAGGAATTTTGTCAGACCATTCGCCATTGTCAACGCGAATTGCGGCGCGTTTCTTGTCAAAGAAGAACTTCTCCCGGAAGGAGAAGAGTATTGGGCCGTTATACTCGGGTGGATGGTACAAAACGTTCACTGATTCTGTGTTTGTCTAGAAGAGAATCTAAGTGTTCAAAACATGAAACGATTGGGTAATAAGAGAAAATACCTTATAGCTGAGCATAAGGCCGGTTTTGTTGATCATCCAGAAGGGACTGTATACCGTCAACATAAGGCTTCCATGGCGATCTTGGAATCTGGGAACAGAAATCATCATATCCAACAATGAACTAAAACAGGAAACAAAATCCCTACCTAACACCGAGATCCATTTCCATTTTGGCTGCTGAATCGTACGAGCTAAATGTCCATGTAGCATATTCCTCATGGTCCTCGGAAATCTCTGTTGTACATGACCAATCTTTTTCCAAGTATTGAATCAGCTGAAATTACACATTCATTATGGCAGCGTTTCAAAAGCCGTTAATTTCCATCACTTACCCTAACAACAACATAACTCTTCGTCTCCTTACGGCGCCCTGTGAGTTGCACAGTCGGCAAATGTAGCACATCACCTGGTTTCACCTCTTTTTCACCATAATCTAGAAGATCCTCTTTAATCAGCGATTTCCCCTTATCAACCTCATCCAACTCGCAAAGTTCCACACCCTTGTTGGACTCCAAATTACGAACAGTACAACCTGCTACCGAAACCTTGATTTCTATGGGCAGTGCGTTTCTCAAATACAATGGCGGACGCAAGTGTACCGTATAAAAGGCGCTTAGCAGCATAAACTTCATTGTATTCTCGTGGAAGACTTCAGTCTTCAGACGGACTGCATTAATGTAGAGCGGTTCAAAGGTATCCACTGGGTCGCATTGTATTTGCCGATGATAGTTAAAATCTGTGGGACAATCGTTCCATTTTATCCCTTGTATGGAACAATTGTAGCCTGGCAGTGCAAAGAACAATTCCTTCGATTCGGCGTAGATTGCGTGCAATGGAATATGGAATACTTCCCCGGGCGCAACATCACCCACCAAAATCTTCTCGGTGGAGTTTTGTTTGTTTCTGTAGATGGACACGTTTGTTGTGAAGTGGTTTTTCACCTACAAATGGAAGATGGTTCTCATTAAATGAACATGATTTGCTAACTTCCAATGCCTACATCAACAACGCCATGAATATTGACTCTGGTCGTGCCAAAGTCTGATGTAACCTGGGATATGATGCCCCATGGGTCTTGATTGGTGTCCCTGTACAGTGGGAAGTACCTCTGATCCGATTTGGACACTGGCAGAATGACTTCTTTGTCGATTCCTCCAACCTACAAACAAAAGCAAACACCATAAATACGAATAAACCAACGCGAACGCCATCACCAGCCCCTTACCATAACGTAAATATTGTAAGCCTCGTCCTCAGGCGACGAAGCCATTGACAGCTCCTTCGTCTGTAAGTATGCCTTACCCCCAGGCGATATAGTGCAGTCCTTCACTTGGTCTGGCGAAAAATCTGCATTGGGACTCAAACACTGGAACACCAGGGAGCTGTTCAATGTATCACAACGCGTACCGGTGTTAGGCATATGACACTCGTGCAGGGTAAATATGCCGCGTGTAAGATTCAATGTTACGTCGAAACCAGTATCATTCTCGACCACATAAGGCGCAATCACTTCTGGTTTTGTTAGGCCCTTCGAATCAATGGCATCGGAGAAGGCTTCGCCCAATACCTTCAACGTATCAAGGCAAGTCTTGCTCATGGTTATCTCCAGCATTTCCTCTGATTCAATTGTGATTTTTGTTGTTGGCTCTTCGATTGTATCTTCGACTTCGGATTTATTCTGTTGAATTACTAGGCCAAAGTTGAGTTCCCACGGCTTATACTCGATCATACCAGATTTTTCGGCTTTCTCGACTTGTTCGATTAATGGTTCCCAAACGCCAAGGGAATGGTTGAAATAGTTCATGTACAAATTGAGACAGCCTTCAATTTTCATCTGAAAACAAATTTGTTGCAGAGCACGGCGGTGTAAAAGCGGTTAACTTACATTTCTGCTCCAATTGGCCACGGTGGCGTCCAGTTTTGTCTCGATCAACAACATTGGCATGGTGTAGTACCCTACTCCAGTTTCAATTACCAGCGTTATCGAAGGCACTTCCACGATGCATTTTTCTGTTTTTTGCACCGCCAACTCGACATCCGGAGTGTCGTCAATTTCCAAGGCATCCAAAGCTTGCTCTAAGGTAGATAATTTAATTTCTCCACATAAGATCCAAAACAAAACCGACTTACCAACTAAGAACCAGTAGTCATTCTCCACATACTTATTCACTACCCAAACATTGCTATAATCCGCTTCCTTGGTAAGTGCAGCGACCTTCTCCGATTTTGATGAAAGTGTCATCATAGCCTTGTTGACGAGTTCTATGGTAGCTGGTGAGATGTTAAGAATTATATCAGTCAGCTTCAGACTAATGTGCAATCCCTCTTGATCTGGAGTTGATCCTTGCAGGCTTATAACGCACGGGTGAAGGATAAAATGTTTGGTGGCCTCCCTACGTTCGGGCATAAATGAGCACATGTACATTTTGAGGGCATCGATTTGGCCGCTGATAAGCTCCTTCGTACCAATAGCTCGGTAATTCAATCGCACTTGAGCCTAAAAATGATAGCCTTGGTATGTTGGTCATTGCGTTAAGTTTGATTGTACGTTACATTGAATATGATAGCGTTCGTGTTGACATCCTCAAGACTTTCGATCAGTATAATGTCCGGTTCTTCGATGTATAACATCAGATTCAGTTTCTTCGCTGGGGCCTTCTCTGGTGTTGAAACGGTTTCTAAAAAGCCCAATCGAAATGATAAGCAAGCAATGCAATTTTTAGGTGACTTACTATTTGGTATCTTTGGTGCGACTTTAGCTGCCCCGGGTTTTGCGACAATGGCTTTCTCTTCTTCCTCTGCGGGTGTATCTATTTCGGGCAACGTAAAGAACTCCGCCAGTTGCATCAAGAAGTCAATCGTGATTATCAAATCAAACCCGCAAACTCGAACCTCAGCTACACATTTACAACAATAGAATCATTATTCAACCAGGAGGACATTAGTCCACTCACCAAAAATATCATTTTCCTTGACAATAGCCGTTAGATCTAACATGTAATTCTTCTCCGTCATGAGATGGTCACTAAAATCACTACTACGGCTTTGTGCAACATCCCCGTCTCTAGGTTTCCATTCTTTGCGACACAGGTACCTGTTGAGGAGAACAATTTAGAAATGCTGAAAGTCTATTACACAAGCTTTGAAGAACCCACTTTGTTATTTTGCTGTTGACATTTGGTCGATTATCATCGATTTGTATGTCGCATAGGACAACCGATGTGCTGAGTGTTCCATCGACTAGGATTTTACCCTTTACGGAAAGGAAATGAATACCGAAACGTGCCAGACCCTCTTGGTTAGCTATACAAAGAGGAGATAGTCATTTGGAATTTTTGGCAACCTTTCTTTTCTTCTCCTTACCTTGGAATAGATTCACAATGACACCATCGAATTGGAAATTAAACTTGAATTGCTCGTATATCGTTTGTTTTTCGGCGACAGGTTGTGGTTTCTTACTAGCCGACGGCTTACGACGTGGACTCTTCCCTTCCGTTGATGGCTGACGACTTTCAACCTTCTGATGAACTTCTACAACAACATCCTCGGACTTTTCCATCTTGACGGGAGTTACTTGGAATTCGGTCTGTCCTTCTGGTAGATTTTTGTTTAATATCGACATGAGTAGAGCATAGTCCTCGGTGTATAGGTTTAACTGAAAATATACATGTATGTCATGTAGAAAAGGAGTTTGCTCGAGTATCTTGCATTAATTAGGACAAGGCCTTTGTTTAGCTCTATTTATTCGCTGTTGGCAGATATCCCTGAAAACACTGATTACGCCCTGTTGGACCACTTGCAGCAACCCATCTAATTAACTGAGCAATGGTTAGCTTCCTAAAACCCAACAGAAAATGACAGGATAGTTGAATAATAATTTGTCGGAAACCATCCTTACTCGCCCGATACATTGATAAGAATTTTCAAGGCACTATCTCTGACATATCATCTTGGGTGAGACTAAATTGTAGACTTTCTTTCCGTCATTCTGGTCATTTTAGTGTTCCAAGCTGATGACGATGAAAAAGGTGTTGCCATGGCATGGCCGAAAGAAAATGTAATACCTGTGAAGGATATAAGCATCTTCTCGGACACCCAAAAGACTATTTCACTAGACTCGGTCTAATCAAACCGAGTTTGTAGTTTTCCCAATCATTAAAGTTTACGAAGCTTTATAAAGGAAGTTACAAAGTTGAGAAGTGTATTATAGCATTTGTTATCCTTGGATGTTCGTTAGTTTTTGTCAAGAGGTGGTAAAAAAAGTTAGATGTTGTTGCTTTAGACGATTGAATCAAGAATATATTTTACCAAACATGCTGATAGAATCTCTCATCAAAAAATGAGTCCTACATGGCAAAAAATGGCACAACAATGTGCCAATTACCACTTTTAAATGTCCTCAACGTCGCCTACAAGATCCTGTCCATCAACGTTTACCAACAGTCCTCAACTGATCAAACCTTTACACTTAATCAGATCCTGAAATAACCCAAGACCGAAACAAATCGGCATGTATCAGCTTCTCATCGATTTCAAAGCCGCCGTTTCTCACCGAAACGTTGAAAAAGTGATTTAGACAAGGTGACGCATTGTCATATGCCATATCTTCAACATTATTCATGAGAGGTTTGTATAAAACTTCCACGCCAACACCAGAGAAATACATTTTCATAAATCTGTAAGACGACCAGCATACGCATATTATAATGACGAAATGTCAACGAAATGTATGTCTGGAGTGTAGCAAAGGAAGCGATACCCAACTAGACCGTAGACGCAGAAGACTTCAGCCAACTACAATCCTGGATAATTGTTGAGCCATGTTAATTGAATCCCAGATTTACCCAGACTAGGGTTATCCTTACCTCGATTGATTTCAAGTGTCCCGAAACATCGACTTCTGGGAGATCATGATACCATCCGCTCGACAAGTTTCTCTTAACCACCAGAGTAAAACTTACTGGATCCAACATGTTAACGTGTCCCTTAAGCCCATACGAAATAGCTGCAAATAAAAAATAAACAATTTCAATAAGCCTCCCCCACGTATTGTCAAAAACTGAACTTACATTCATCTATCGAAAGATCAGATGCAGCATCTTCCTTCTCCAGAGAATTTGTCGACAAACGCTGTCCAGGGGTGATCTTTACTTTAGACAACTGCATATCCTTAAGTTCCAATTTAAGTTCATCTAATATCGCTGGACTGTGCTCGCTCTAAAAAAAAGTTTGTAAAAGCCAAGTCCAAAATGAAATAGTCTATGACTCACCGCTGGAACAGGAATCTCGATTGTAACGTTCGACAGACTTAGCATACCCAAATCAAGAGAGACTCCATCTAAACTAAACGAATTAACAGGAACGACAATGATTGGAGCCTTAATCCTAATATTCAACTTCATGCGCGTTGCTTTCTGGTAGGCATCGATGGCGTTTTGTTTAGCTGCATCAGCAGCGGCAGCACTGGCATTCGCCAAGGCCTCTTGAGCAGCTTGGAAGTTATTCAAAAAGCTCTACAAAAGCAAACAAGAAAGGAATCAACAAATTCTTTAATGATAGGGAATCTAGGTCTCTGCTTACCAATACGGAAGTAACGAACCAATTGAGGAACACAATCCTAACACAACCGATGCTCACTTCGATTTTCAGATCGTCAGAATTATAGTTGGAGGTCTCTTCCAAGTTGTACATTACAATTTGGCATTGAAGAGCGTTCTCACCCACAATTGAGAGGATCTGCAAATGAGATATGTGTAAGTGTTGCCGTATATCAAAGAGGAGTCATTTATTATTACAGTTGGGTGAATGCTGACAGGATTTAGATCATAAACAAGGATGTCTTTCAGCCGCAGTGTCAATTCAGTGTACGAAGACTTCATAACCACGCCAGCAAAGAAGTTTTCCACTTTAAGCAGTGCCAAATCACGTTTGCGACAGGTAAGGTGAGCGGATACTTGTTCCAAATTGGCTATTACCTTGATTTTGATGCTGTCCACCACTTTACGTTTACGATGGGCTAAGAAAGGATAGGTACAACATAAAAAAATGTATTTTCAATAAAAACTGATCGATTCAAGACTTAATAGTCTCTCCGAAAATAAATAATCAAGTTTGAGAGAAAGTACAAAACATGGCCATTTTCTACAACTTAGCTAAAAGGTTGCTGGCAGAAGGTATCGCTTAACGTATTCAATCGCTGAAACGCCTTGGCAAACATCGATAACAAACAATAAACACACACGCAAGTAACTTACATCTCTCCTGTTTAACTCGTACACCATCCTCTGGCTCTGCTTCTTCCAGGATTGTCGTCAACTTGGTTATAATGCTTTCAGTATCCGTAGTAGCGACTCGATCTTTAGGTGTCAACGAGTTATTGAAAACGTCCAGCTTTTGCTGCAAGGCATTTGCAATATGCATCAGCGTCAGCAGACATTCTTGATGTAGATTCAAGGCCAACTTAGCAAAGTTTATAACGATAAGCTGCTCAGTTGAGTTATACTTTGTACTGAACTCGGGTGTTGTTTTGTTTACCTAACAAGAAGCATTTCAAAACAATTTTCTATAGAAACTGGCAATGCTATTTTTACCATTGTGTATGAAATCGTCAAAAGATATTCCAATTCAGCATTACTCCTCGGCGTATCAATGATGCTCAGAACATTCATCGTATTCTCATAGTTATCGTATTGGGTGAGATTTATCGCACCAAGTCTTTAAACAAAAAACAATCAGAACCTCCCATCACCTAAATCCACTTCGAAAGTACTTACTTTACTGTGGCCACTAGCTCATATGTCCGCTGTGCCATATAACCTTCCAACTGTAGCACTTGGAATGACAAAATCCTATCATCATCATTAGGAGCAGCATTAACTACCTGACTACAAGAATCATCAGTAAACTGGTCAGGGGCCATTTCTTCCACTGGTGTTCTAAATTTGTCCGATGGTGTCTCGACGTCACCCTCATTCTTGCATTTATATAACGTTACGCCAAATTCTGTTTAGAGTACCGACCAAATGTAAAAAAACAATAAAACAACAAACACACACGACGTACCCTTTAGTGCAAAGTTTACTTCCACATTAGTGTACTGAACAATCTCAGCGGACAACTCTTCAGGGCTGGGCTTCTTTGTCTTTACTTTGAGAAGTTCCTGATCGATTAATCTCGACACTGATTGCCTGGACGTCGCCAAAAGACTTGCACTCTTTTTCATTGTCGGTTCGGGCTCGCCAGACTCCGGCAATGGAATTCCAGTAACGATGTTCAGGGCTTCAAATATGCGATCTTCGGTAAAGTTCAGCTTGACCGAAGGAATTAGAACTAAAAGTCAAACGAGAATCATTAGTTTTGTGAAGAACTACAAAGAGGAAATTCAAAAGCGTACTTCCAACTTTGGTTTTGGGCAAACGTGGATCATCGGTAATGACACACACTTCAGCTGTGATTATAAGTGATGTATGCTCCAAAACATGCATTTCACACAAATGACCATGGGTGAGAACATCTTGCCAGTTCTCCCGCGGTTTCACAACCAAGACTTGTATGTCTTCCAGGACTACTTTGAACTTATCATAGGACTTCTCCATCATAGTGCGTAAAATTGCATCTGCATCGTGGCCAGCTCCATGCAAATTGGCGACATTACTTCGTCCACCGGAACGTGGTGCTGTGGAAATTCGGAATTCACCCAGACTTAAGACTATCAAGGAACAATCACCACTGAAATAGAAAACAAACCAATGGATCTTGATGATGAACACATTTTACGACCAATGACTTACGGAATGTACTTTCCCTTCGCGGGAAGGATGACAATGTTGGGCATAAACTTTATATCCACCTCGAGGATATTATGTTTGTCGACAATGTATTGCATTCCAGTTGCTGAACGCTCCTTAAAGTTAGACATTTTCTCAGAGGCAGCTTCTTCAATTCTAAAAGAAAAAAAAAACGGGATGAAATCGAAATCGAAATGTGGCCTATTTTGGAAAAAAGGAATTTCCATTTGTCCTTGAAAATGAAAAAAAAAACATGACATGTGGACTGCTTTATCCTATTATTGTTTAAATTTAGCAACATAAGATAGAATTTATATAAGTCGAACCCTCGAATTTAATGCTTTGAGCCGAAAGTCATTCTGGTCTTCTAAGGAGTCGGTCACAGGCGATGGTTGGCAAAACCTCAACCTGAACTGGGCAAAAGCTTCTTGTAATTACCGACCGCCCACCACTAGCAAGGTGTCTTTATTCTAGATAAGATTGCCAAACAAAGGTAAAAGCAGTAAGACATGAACTTGACGACAACGACCATCCAAGGTACCTGAAGATTGTGAAGGAATATAAGAGCCTTTAAAGACGAGGCGTAATCTTACTCAGGAGGAGAAATTGAAAGCCTTAAAGCGGAGTACATTTTCCGCGTCCACAACATCGGTGGAGATCAACTGATTGATCAAATCCAAAGGAAAGTCACATGAACTTACAAATTATGAAGTAATGCAACCGTCTTAATGTACACCTCGAAGCGCTATCGATCTCAGGAATAGGAAACCATACACCTTTTAAAACATCCCTGCAAAGGGAAGTCAAGTGTCAACAAATATCAGATTGATCAATGACCATGTTACGTTAATTAACAAGCTGTCGGTTAACTACAAAAGGGTAGTAAAAGCCTGGACTAGAAAGAGGCAAAACACTCGCAGATGGTGATGGGCTATCTGTTAAATAACCCATGGGCTTGACTAAAAGAAGTTTTCAGGGTACAGATGGAAATCATGTGACCGGATCAATTCTAAAAGGCATTCATTTAGACGTATTTTTTTTGAAAATCTGATAAGATTTGACGCCCAATCCCGGTTCATCCAAAGTAATTGCTGAGATACTAAGGGCCTGCATCACGCATATAGACAGGATCAAATTGATCCATGTTTTGAAATTGCATAGCAGGAATTTTATGCGAAAATGTTTCTGCTGTTATTCAATGAGGAATGTCAAAAGCATCTAGACAATACCGGCAATAGATTATGGTTTGTCATCAGGCATATACGTTAACGTGACTCAAGATATTTAGTTCAACGCGAGCAGGTCCACATAATGTCTATGAAGCCCACAGGTTGGTGAAATAAATGTGACTCAACGCTCTTAGTTAGAAAGTCACTCGGATAAATTTACAGCACTCCAAGTGGGCGAAAACTTTCTTGTTTGTATCTTCTTTTTTTTTTTTGTAAAAGAGGAAGACATCGACATCAAATTCATTCTAGAAGACAGGGTCCACACAGATGTGTAACTTCACATCGCCTGCGACTTAAGTTTTAAAAAAATTGCTAGTCTGCTCAGAGCGGGATTGCATTAAAGGAAATTCAATGACACATCGTTTATTAGGACAGGGAGAATAACTGTGATATTAGGTAGACATTTATTCCAGGTATAGTAGTGCGATGAATATGATTAGTGCGATGAATTGTACCTTTCCCGATGATCTGACGAGTACAATCAACTGCAAAGAAAATCTTATACCAACAAAGCCGTTCGGATTCGAAATTCTTACCATCGTGCAAGATGTACAAGCTTACACATGATTGGTTGTTTGAAAAACCTAGGTCCTGGGTACTAATAAGCCGGTTGTTTGCATGTAAGTACACATGTTAAATTTAAGTATGGTATTAGAGCTCTGACAACGACGAATTCGTTGATGTCAAAGAAGATATCGCCTAGAACGTTGACAATCTTATATTGAAGACTGTTCCTGAGTTCTTTTAACATTGCTGGTATGTTGTCATAAGCCAACGATATAATTGAACCCCATAATAAGAAATCGCGAGGTAACCATTCGACCGGACAATTCCTCAAGATTAAATGTTTACCGAACTTACTCTTAGATAAATGTATAAATTGTTTGACCAGCTCTGTGGTATGTTCAAACATCTTGTTGGAACCATATATGTATCAGTAATGTCAAGTCCATACAATACTTATTTACTTAAATGGCGCTACAGTCCGGTTCTTACCTAACTGAATACAGTTGCACACTTCATGTTGGTTAAAGTCGGTTTCTACATGTGCACCTACCGCGTCCGACGTCTGGCTGGGAATCAACGACTCTGCGACTCGGAGTATTTGTGCATTTCCTCAAAGAAGTCATGTGACAGTGACTCGCCTTGTCTAAATTCTTTTCTTATATCGAATGTTTTGGTGAGGTCGTTTCCGACCTTGATGAAGCATCGAGAATTGTCCATCGTCATCCTGCACAGACGGACGAGTTTGGGTGGTATGCCAAAACCAGACATGTCTCTGTATAGGTCGCCTCTATAAATTATGTCGTAAGCGACTTTGAAATCGGTGAATAGTATTTTAGGATTTTCAACAAACATTTGCAGAGTCCAATTGGAGAAGTTTCGGGAGTTGAAACGACAGAGACGGTTAAGTTTTTGAGTTCATTTGATCTTGCAAAGGTGCAGGTATAGATCCTGAAAAATTTGTAATTCCTGTCAACGGCATGGAAATCGACCGCAGAACATTTGAGTTGGGTCATTTGCTAATTGAATAAGGAGCACACTAACTAATACAAAGGAACTCATGTATCATGGAAGCTATATTGCCATTTCATTATAGACGTATTTTCACATAGACGCCGTTCTTTTTCTTCTCTGTGTGGCAAAAATTTCTTTTCAACAAATCCCTTGAGTCTCAGATCATATTTTAAGAATCGAGATAATTGCATTCAAATAAAAGCTACTAAACAGCCCGTCACTAAATAAAATTTAGAGGAAATTGATGACTATGACTCTCCAATTAACCTGGTCCTTAGCTTACTGTCTTCCTCTTCGCATCTACCATTTCGCAAAGTATCGAAGAGGGCGCGTTCTGCATGTCCCAACCATTTTATGTGTAGTTCATTGACCAGGTACACATCACTGTATAGCTCGGGGTTGAATCTGTGTCTCCCCGGGACTCAGGAATTTCCGCACATATTTTCGCTTAAAGCGACCAACGATGCTTTCATCCCTTTTTGATTGGATTCATGCTTTAACAGCGCAAGGCAGGACTCAGTAAGGGTTTCATTTCAATATTGCATTCTCATCCTGAAGAAACGGCGATTGAAGGAAATAATTCTTAGTCCTCATCAAAATTATAGAGTCAGAATAAATTCCCGAGCCAAGGTAAACAAATCTCCTTACCACCTCAAGGACGTAGGTGGCGATTGTGACGTTCTATCCAATCTATCAATGTTGTCCGTCAACGTTTACAGCTAAACACACATTAACCGCTTCCTACCCGATGAGGAATCGGTGACATCTCATTTATTTCCACCAATGATGACAATATTGTCTGCGTACACTTGCAGTTGCACAGATTGTCCACCTAGTGTTTGTACAATCCTCTCAAGAATAATGTTGAAGAAGTCACATGGCAATGACAGGCATTAGCCACATAATACATTCCGGAGCTGCAGCGGCAATGAACCATACGATATTATAATCCACCTCTCAAGAATAATGCTGAAGAAGTCACATGGCAATGACAGGCATTAGCCACATAATACATTCCGGAGCTGCAGCGGCAATGAACCATACGATGTTATAATCCACCTTATCTTGGTGCATTTCACCTTTTCATAAAGACCACATCTAACACACAACAACATTCTTAAAATACTTACTCTGATAAATTCACCGAATTAGGTGGTGAGAACGCCTTCGCCAGTTGCACAATTGTATCCGAATCGTATACGATTTGCAAGGGTCGCGCATATACTTTCACTCTTTGGTCACATTGCTAAACGAAACAGAAATGGAAAAGATTTAACAAAAAAATTCGTTCTCCTACAATTTATAACGCACATACCTTATCCAATGGATTTGTTTCAAAGAACACATCCAAGAGACAAAACTCGTCAGGTACTTTCGACTCAATCAGGGTGGGCAAATAATCATCCTTCTGCAGCCCAGTTAACTTCATCTCCTTCACGCGAGCAGTGACACTTAAAACATCAAAATAGGTCAGTAAATTTGTCACAATAAAAGCACAAACAATTTCCACCTAATAGCATTTGCTGCAGGTCTCTGCACGAGACTACAAGTTGCTAATGAAAAGTTCATAAGCATGATTGTTCTTTTATCGGACGTGGTGCCTACAAGTCTGGTCGTACTTATAATTCCCATATCATCGTAGACACCGATTTCAAGCGCCTCCAGACTGAAATTCATCTTCATCGATTCAAAGCTTTCAGGTACGGCTAGTTGAACAGCATTTTCATGATAACCAATCGCCTTGTAGAGTTTTTCCTTCTCATCATCCGTCATTGCAGCTTCAAACTTTTTCACTAAAATTGAACGATTTAGCTTTTGACATGGACAAAGTCACGTTGGACTTACCTATATTATTTGAGGAATCATCTTCATTTGCAGTCGATCCACCCCACCAACCACCGAACCAACCCTTTTTCTTGCTGGCCTTCATTTCTTCTTCCTTCTTGACTTTATCCACCTGTTTGAGGCAAGTGAAATGTTTAAGATAAGACAACCGAATTCAAATTAAAACAAACCTCTAATTGAACACGGTTATTGATTAATATCAGGTTGAAGATATCCAACTTTTGTTCGCACAAGTTGCAGGTTTCAATTAACGCCGCTGTGGGTTTCTTGCATAATTTACTCTCTTTAAGGGCCTTTAAGATGGGTCACAATTTATTTTCACACAATTTAATTAAGTTCAGAGCGTCTTACCGTTGCGTATGTATTGCATAGCTCACGATGTTGCTTTATATACTCCCAGCACCAATACCGAGTTTTTCTTCTTATATCCTCCTCGAGCACTGAAGTAATTGCAAATTGCCACCATTCCTTGTAGTGTCCCTTGTAAGCTGTGAAAAGTAAACTTGATTTCGATGCTATTCTAGTTCTATAATTATGCGGGGAATTTACGTTTATTAAAGGGGCGATATTTTCTGTAACGTAGTCCCAGCTGCATGCGATTCATTGAGTCTCCGAGTTTCATTATATCCTAGATGTGAAAGGCACCAGAGTTGGGATGTCATTAATTATTTGAGGTGTTTGAGAGTAGGGAGGCACCACTCTTACCTGAAACTGTGTGCTGGTTATTCCAATATGTAGCTTCTTCATATCCAAGGATAGATCAATCTTCGGTATAACAAACGGCGGATCATCATACTCTGGATTCATGTTCAATTGTAGCTTTGCCATCGATGATATTGGTCCAATTACTAAAAAAATGCGGTATCAGCAGAACAATTAAAGTTGTTAAGTATCTGAATATATGGAGAGCAACTCACTGTAGTTATATCTCGAAGGAATTCTATCTGTGCGAGCAATGTTGTTCCTAAACAATGTGGATACCTCACTTAAATCCCTACTTTTGTCAGTAAACAATTGGGCATCACAATTCATGTAAACCGATAAGCTGTCCAGGTTTGCAATCTTATAGACACGACTAGCCTGTTCGGTCATATAACATTTAACCCAATTCAAATCGGTGGTGTAGAGCTCCAGCTCGTTGAGTGTTATACCAAAGGCGAATGGTTTCCCCGTCGTTGTGGTGTCCTCGTATCGCACATGTACATTGGCGATTTTCATTTGTAAATTGTTGACAATTTGTGCGGTCAGTTTTTCGGTAAAGGATTGATCCGGTTTGGGTTTATCTATTGAAATCGGGTTCAATATAATATTTAAAACACACAGTTAATGGCGGGTATACCTTTTTCGAGTTCCAAACGTTTTGCATCTTCCAGCTTTTGTAGGGCGGCTTTTTTCGTTTGCAAGTCATATTTGGCCTCCTTGTCGGCATCATATGCCACAGAGTGCTTTGGTGAGATTAGGATATAGAAATCTTCGATTTCAGCGACGACCGGCTGTCCATAGAGGTTTTTCCATGGAATTTTCAAAACCAACTTGCCTATAGGAACAGATTAACATAAACAGGTTTATAGGAAATGATGTCGCTGTGTCTTACCTAAGTATCCGTAAACCAACTGCACTGGTAGGTCCAAGTCGTCTAAGGCATTCTCACGCAATTTCAAATTGTTGAGCACGACATCGCCTAAAAAAAACAAAAATTTAAATAAGCATTTAGCGCCTGACCTTTATGGCTGTCGGTGGTGACAGGTGTAGGTGTAGAACATTAACAAGTTGTTGTGAGTAAAGGCAATCACGATAACGAAAGCCTTACGCCGACTTAATTATTTAATTCATTTAAGCAAATCGTGTGATAAGTTAAAGTGGCTGATATCTATCATATTATCAGCAATTATAACAATTACTGTCTAGTAGTCACGGAAATAAAATCTAAGCAGTGAAAGTATGAATGAATGCAATTGATTTTAAAATGAGGTGCGTAAACCCTCATTAAATATTCCCTCACCAAAACCCAAGCTATTGAAAGTAGAAAGATAAGCAATAGACCCCTGTATTTGGAGGCTTATCATAATAGGGCCTAGACAATCGATTTAAAATTACAGACTGACATATTTGCCATAATGTTTTATGTGTGCCATGACGAGGGAATTTATACTAAGCTTCGGAACACAAACATCTAGATCTACTATGAAACGAAACTTCGGCTTATCATACCGTTACATTACTTGACAGATTCGGAAAACCGTGGTCATGAAGGGAGAGGATTTAACTCGGTGCAATGAAAACGTATTTCTAACAGTTCAAAATATAAGCCACACGTTACCAAATCAACGGCAGCGCTCATATCCCTAAATGGGCAACTGACATCGGTATTTTTCCGGCCCGCTGTCGTAGGGTCAAAACAAGGGCCTGGCCCTCCAGATTGGGGGTTGTGCTTTCGGTTAACTACCCATCCACGGAAAAAAGCTTATGTTACGAAGCAACCAATAGCCTCGGAAAGGACTGATATTATTGTTGACGACCATGCTAAACGAAAAAAGGACAACGACGTTCGTATCTGCACCTGGAATGTGAGTTTAGGAGAGTCTCCTACAAAGCAGACATTACTGCCATCCAGGAAATACGATGGGATGCGCCGGGCAAAAAGAGGATGAAAAACTGTGACATCTACTATGGACCGTGTTATAGTGAGCAGACACAGCAACTATTTGGATGCGGATATGCTATAAGTGCCAGACTTAGGCAAGAAGTCTTATGTTTCCAAGACATTAGCGAACGCATTGTAACAATCCGCATCAAGGCCAAATTCGCCAACATAAGCCTTATAGGATTGTTTCTGCGGGCTCCTCGACAAAACCTATGAGCGACTACCAAAGTACGGTGTTAAAATCGTGCTGGGAGATTTCAACGCAAAGGTAGGAAGAGAAGACATCTTAAGCAGTACTGTCGGAAAATATAGTCTACACGACAACACGTCTGGTAACGGACTTAGGCTAATTGACTACGCTACGGAACGAAATGCCACTATAGCCAGCACACGGTTTCCTCACCTCGATATCCATAAGGGGACATGGCGGTCTCCAGATCAACGAACAGTCAACCAAATTGATCACATTGCGATAGACAAGAGGCACGCATCCAGTATTTTGGATGTCCGAACATTCCGAGGGGCTAACATCGACTCGGACCACTACCTTGTTGTAGCCAAGGTAAGGATGCGGATATCCACCACGCCACAAAAAAAACAGAAATACTGTGAAAAAATTCAATGTCGAAAGACTACAATCGCCAGAGACCGCCAAGACCTTCGCCCAACGCGTATCCCTTAACCTCTCGATTTACACCACACCACCAGCATCTAATGTCGAAGAACAATGGCAACGATGCCAACAACCCATTAGATCAACCGCAACTGATGTGCTAGGTTTCTCGCGGCCACCAGCAAGAAACTCCTGGTTTGATGAGGAATGCCAACAGATGCTCGCAGCCAATACGAGGCCTACAAGGCTAAGCTACAGGTGAAGACGAGAGTTGCCATTGAGCTCTATAGGCAAAGAAGAAGGGAAGAACATCGGCTTTTCAGAAAGAAGAAAAAGAGCAAGAAAAGCGCGCGGAACGATGTTCGCAAGTTTTACCAAAATGTAAAACGTCAAAGCCAAGGATACAAGGCTCGAACAGAATCCTGTCGAGATGAACAAGGAAATATCGTAGTGCTGAGGATATGGAAGAACCACTTCTGCAGACTGTTAAACGGCGATGACGAACAACATTCCGCTGTCAGGCAGAACGAACCATTTAATATAAGCAACGACAGCGAAAACTGCCAACCACCCGACCTAAGTGAAGTAAGGATAGCAATATCTTAACTCAAGCTTAATAAGGCCGCCGGAAATGAAGGCCTTCCCGCTGAGATTTATAAAGCTGACGGAGATGACTTGGTAAGTAACATCCACCAACTCATAAGCCAAACCTGGTCGGATGAAAGCATGCCTGAAGAATGGAACCTCAGCATCGTTTGCCCGATCCACAAAAAAGGAAACCCTCTGAACTGTGCCAACTACAGAGGCATAAGTCTGCTCAACATCGCCTACAAGATCCTAGTAATATGTGAACGCCTGAAACCGTTTACCAACAACCTGATCGGCCCTTATCAGTGTGGTTTTCGGCCAGGAAAGTCCACAATCGATCAAATTTTCACACTTCGGCAGATCCTGGAAAAAACCCAAGAAGTCCAAATCGATACCCACCACCTGTTTATCGATTTCAAAGCCGCAGACGACAGCATTTATAGAGACGAACTATACAGAGCCGCCATGTTTAGTTTTGGTATACCGCCAAACTCGTCCGTTAGTGTAGGATGACGATGGAGAATTCTCGCTGCACCATCTGGGTCGGAAAAGACCTCACCGACACATTCGATACCAAAAAAGGATTAAGGCAAGGCGATGCGCTGTCATGTGACTTATTCAATTTGATTCTTGAAAGGACTGTGCAAAACTCCGGGGCCAACACCAGAGGCACAATTTTCGAAAAAATCGGTGCAACTACTAGCATTCGCCGAAGATATTGACATCATTGGTAGGACTCAACGTGATGTCATAGCCACGTTTGCTGGTATAGAGAAGGAAGCGGCAAAAATGGGTTTAGCAGTAAATGAGGGTAAGACAATGTATATGCTGCCAACACGGAAGGACACACAACATCGACGAATTGGACATAACGTCACCATTGACAGAAATAACTTTGAGGTATTACGGGACTTTGTCTACCTCGGCTCCGCTATTAACTCTGACAACAACATTTCGTCAGCAATCAAACGAAGAATTACTCTTGCCAATCGCTGTTTCTTCGGGCTAAGAAGGCAATTTAGTAGTAAAGCCCTCACTCGAACTACTAAGGAGATCCTGATCATCCCAGTCCTGCTCTACGGCGCTGAAGCATGGACCGTATCAAAAGCGGATGAAGAAATCCTTGATCGATTCGAGAGAAAAATTCTTCGAAAAATCTTCGGTCCCGTTTGCGTTGACGGGTTATTGTTCTAATCTTACTTGTTTCCTTTTTTACGAATTTTGCGTACAGGATTAGTATTATTTATAAATTTATCATGTACTACATAACTTATGTATCAACATCAATACATCCAAAATAAATTGTATGTCACACTGATTTTCAAGAGTGAAATTGTTATTAATTTCACTTTTAAAAATCAAGAATTTGGGATAAATCGCATTACCTGATAACAAGGCAAATAAACACCAAGCGGGGAAAAAACAAACAATGATATAGCGCAGTACCGGTTTTATTCCGTTATATTAACAAATCCAGACAATTATCATATGATGGAACTCTTTACTCTTATCACTAAATATAAAATAAAACAACATTGATATGTACTATATCCACTTGAGATAACAAAATATCAACAAGCCATTATTATATCTCCCGTTATAAGTCAAACACTTCACGATTATTAAGTGAGGTTGAGCGCCGTAAATTTGACATGAGTTACGTTGACTTGTATTAACGTCACTTGGAATACGAGCGTATAATGTATTGTAGCCAGCATGGGATAGGAGTGGAAATACTGAATGCGTAGATAGCTGCACGTTTACGAGTGCTAAAAGTTTTCGAATCTCCCTCCACATGTCGTGGTATAGATTTCATTGCTTGAAATTTGCAGCTGTCAAAGTTGGCTTTACTACTTTTGGCTTCTTCGGTCGCTAATTGCTGATTTACGTGTGTGCAGTGAACTCATTGCGGTTGACACTAATGGAGACCCGACATTCATAGCAATTAACCCAAGAGGTGCTGGAATGAAATTAAAGTACCGCATCATGGTCAACATGATTTAAATAAGCTCTGATGGGTAATTATTAAAAAAAACTACAGCCCTATTGAGTGTGCGTAATCAAACTTCAAATGGTAATGGATAGTCTTGATGAAGCAGTTGAAAAGCTTCATCTTTATAACGAAACAATTGTAATATTAATGGAACACACTTCCAATAGGTGTGTTTGCTTTATAATATTGTTTACGTTTCTCGTAAGCACTGTTTAGAAAAAGATAAAAGGAATTTCATTAGCAATCGAAATTCCAAGTCTATTTTAATCTAGTTGATACGTAACGGAATTTATAAGCAAAATGTGAACTAGATACAAAATCCATTTCAATATTTGGCAAATTTCCCGAAAGTAAAATTGTCATTATAATTATAAAAGCCTCAACGTCCAGTCATTGGTTTGGCAGCATTTTGACACTCATTTATGGTTGCAAGAACCGAGAAAGTTTGTTGACCTCTATTATAAGGAAAGCTTTTGATCAAATCGATGATGCCCCAAAAAGCAGTCTAATGCATGCGATTCCCGCTCGTAAATATTACAAAAAGTACGAAATTAATACGTCCCTTGCCAGTTACCAAACATAGTTAGGGTTTGTTATAATGAATTAAGACACTCCCTACTAAAGGCTTTAAGTGAAATTACAACCAAGTAATAACGATGAAGCATTGAATATTCGAATGCGGTTTGTTATTTAAGCGAAATTGACTGGACCTCTGGGGTTTAAATTAGTTTTATGTATCATTCTCATAGGATGTCGTGTTTGTCTTTTGTTTAAAAAAACAACATCGAAGAAGACATGCAATGTTTGAATCGATTATATACTGCATTGTTGGTATAGTTGACAAAACTGAGCTTTTTTTCGGATTGTTACCAAATTGGATTAATAGACACCTTATCTAGACAAATAATAGGCAATAAAACCTTGAGTTGTCAGCTAGCTGATACCTACTACCTCCTACTCTTCACGTGACGACCGCTGAGTGATTAGTACTTTGACTCAGGGAAAGGATTTCAATACCCGTGTAAATTCTTGGCGGCAAGAGACGAGAGCGGAAGAACTCCCAAGATGGAGTCAACGGTGGCGTCTACAGTCCAAGTTAGGATCGACAAAAAACAAAACGAATTGAGCTACTTCGACATATTCGGACAACAGGTCATGTAAGCACTAAGCTGCTACAAAGCAGACATTACTGTCATCCAGGCAATACGATGGAATGAGCCGGGAAAAAGGGGATGACTGTGACATCTACTACGGATGTAGTGTCCAGATAGAGCGACTATTCGCATGTGGATTTGTTACATGTGCCATTGTGATATATATGAAGCATTTTAAGCATCAAGGCCAAATTCGCCAACATAGGCCTTATATGCGCTCCGACGAAGGAAAAAGATGATAAAGTGAAAAGCTGCTTCTACGAACACCTTAACAAAACTTATGTGAGACTACCAACCCGAATTATGATGTTAGATTCCCGGTAGGAGATTTTAACGGAAAGGAAGGAAGAGAACACATATTTAGAAGAATTGGCGGAAAACACAGCCTACACGACAACAAGTCTGGCAACGGACTTAGGCTAATTGACTTCGCTGCAGAACGAAATGCCCTATAGCCAGTACACGGTTTCCTCATCTCGATATCCACAAGGGGACATGGCGTCTATCATCAACTCGAACTACTACTTTGTTTTAGCCATGGTAAGAATGCAGAAAAACTGTGAATAGAACATTGTCAACTGATGTGCTAAGTTTCTCGCGCCAACCAAAAAGAAACCCTTGGTTTGATGAGGAATGCCGACAGGCTGCCAAGATCGAGGCCTACAAGGGTAAGCTACAGGTGAAGAAGAGAGCTTCCATTGAGCTCTATAGGCAAAAAAGGAGGGAAGAACCACAATCAGAAACAAGAAAAAAGAGCAAGAAAAGTGCGCGATGGCGAATATAGAGGTGTCACTCCTAGGATGATGTTCGCCAAAGTGTAAAACGTCAAAGCCAGGGATACAAGGCTCAAGGACAATCCTGTCGATATTAACAAGTAAATTCGTAGTTGAGACATAAGGAAGAACCATTTTTTCAGACTGTAACACGGTGATGAGGAGAATTTTTAACTGCTCCATTAGGGTCGGAAACGACCACACCGAAACATTCGATACCAAAAAAGGTTTAGGCGAGGCGATGTTCTGTAATGTGACTTCTTTAATTTGATTCTTGAGAGGATTGTGCAAAGCTCCTGAACCAACACCAGACCCACAATCTTTCATAATCGGTGCAACTACTAACATACGCTGAATATTGACATCATTGGTCGGACTCAACGTGATGTCATATCCACGTTTGCTAATAAAGAGAAAGAAGCGGAAAAAATGTGTTTAGCAGTAAATGAGAGCAAGACCAAGTATATGCTGTCAACACGAAGGGACACACAACATCGACGAATTACAGAACGTCACAATTGACAGATATAACTTTGAGGTAGTACGGGCCTTTCAAACTCTATTAACTCTGACAACAAAATCTCGTCAGAAATTAAACGAAGAATTACTATTGCAGGGTCTTCGATTATCAGCCAGACGTCGGACGCACTAGATGAAGACCTCGCCTTAAAATAGAAACCGACCTCAACCAACTTGGGAGTGCGCAACTGAAGACAGTTGAGGGCTTTTTCTCGTGGAATTTTCTGGATTCAGAAGTCTATGCTGGTAACTTACATAAGCCCTTAAAGCCAACATAACGTATGACATTTCGGATGAGTGCACCGAGAGAAACCGCGGCAAATAAAAATTTTCGATGATATCTGACGCCATTTATTAAAATTAATAAATGGGGAACGCTTAATTATAGACCCTTTACATCAAATTTCGGAAAATCCTCGCTAAGCGATTTGGTCTGTCAAAAACCTTCTTCGTTTATAATCAAATACCTGTATTGCAAAGTATCCCATTTTAAATAGCACTCACCCCCAGATCGTTTCGTCATGTTCAAGTAGCCACATTTAAACCACGTTCACATCATCTTCAAATAGTTCTATCCCCTAAGTGGATTAAAAATCGCAACGAATGGAATTGTTTTTGTTGATTAAGTCTGTTACCCATCTGGCATTTGTAAACAGTATAAGCACCCACACTTATGTCGAATACGCTAATAGCGTTCTAATTCAAATGACCATGTCATTATCAATAAAAAGATTCATTCATTTACGACTAACAGTTAAAAATAAAAACGTTTTGACGCTGGGTTTCACCTTAACCTTGAACTAATTAACCAAAAAATTGATTCTGATAATATAGCACTAAGAGAAGAATGTAAACGACCTCGAAAATACGTGTTTTCCCCACGAACCTATTTAGTTAGTATCCACCAAACGTTTTCCCGCTCTTATTCACCTTGAAAGTTTTAATGAAAAACTTGTCAGAGTAGTCCATCTTATACCTACACTCATGCATTGCTCTTTCTGAAGATAGAAGTTAGGTAAGTAAATTATGACAAAACACCGGGACATATACATTTATATATACCTACGACTAATCAGACCGACACAAATACAAATGGGAGGTTATAAATAACATATAAGACAAAAAAAAAAACGAAACATAGTATCAGCTTCGTAATTATTGAATTCTCTGCGTTTGCTATTCGTTTAGAATGATCGATAGGATCGTAAAAAGGGTTACGCTTTTATTCAGTGACCTTAAGAATTTATGAGAGAATTTATGTCTATGTTGTCGATTTTAGTATATACGAGCACAATAGAGTTACTTTTGAAAACTCTGAATAGGAATGGCAATCCAAAGTGGTACTCCTTCATGGGTGACTGCCTAATTTGCTAATTAAATTTATGCATAAGCAAACGTCAACTATGGTGCCAATCAGTGGCACTCAGTTTAAGTAGATACACCTCACCTGACAAGGATGATAACATCAATGATATACACAACAGAGAACGCGTACACGGCTTCCAAGGTTTTTTTCTGTCACGGATGGTTTCTGCAAGGCACATTGACTTTACGTACTCTTCCTAACTTCCACATTTCAAAAATAACGGGTCCGCCATCTAACTTTTTTTTTCAACTAGTGTTTATTTCGTGAATGGTAACACTTAGGTCATGTCTGATTTGACAGATAATTAGTTTTATCCTTCCGCTGAACGAATATGGTTGTGTATACGCTTGAACAACGCTGGGAAATATTGCGACATTACTTTGAAAATCATTGCCGATTTTGCCAAAAAAAATCATCTTTTCAGATGAAGCTCATTTTGATCTTGGCGGGTATGTAAACAAGCAAAATTGTCACATTTTTGGCACAGAAAACCCGCACGAATACATTGAAAAGCCGATACACCCAAAACGAGTCACTGTTTGGTGCGGATTTTGGTCCAGAGGCATAATTGGGCCATTTTTCTTCGAAAATGAGCAAGGAGTGGCCGTTACAGTCAATGGCGATCGTTATCGGGCCCATGTTGAACAAATTTTTGTTCACAGAAATTGAAGAGGAGGATATTGGCAACATTTGGTTTCAACAGGACGGCGCTACGTGCCACACAGCCGAAGCTACACTCGATGTTTTGCGCCCTGTTTTTGAAGATCGCATTATCAGCCGCAGAGCTGATGTCGTTTGGCCACCTCGGAGCTGCGATTTGACACCGTTGGACTATTATTTGTGGGGTGCCGTAAAAGATAAGTTTTACGCCGACAAGCCAGAGACAATTGACGCTTTAAAGGACAATATGCGTGAAGCCATTGGTGAAATGCAGATGCACACAATCGATAATGTGCTTAAAAATTGGACCGATCGTGTAGGCTACTGCATGGCCAGCCGAGGCAGCCATTTGAATGAAATTATTTTCCATTATTAATCAAATAAAAAAAGAAATATTCAATAGTTTTTATAGCATTTTAAAAAAAAAAAAAGTTATTTGGCGGACCCTTTACTTAGGGAATGCTACGATGATGCTACTCTGCATACAAGCGGCTGAAAAATCGAAGACATCCAAACTCAGCATCAATTTTAAATGGTCTAGATACTCGAATTGTAAAAACAAAATGAAATTTTTGGAGTTATCAGCCCATACAGTGCCTCAACGTAGTTAATCCTTTCTTTTAGTTTGTGCAAAGCTAATACCTATTTCTGCCACAGAGCATAGGACCTCCTCCTAAAAATCAAATTTGAGAAGCTTCTCATGACAGTGTTATACTCTTGGATATTTGTCAAGCTTTCGCAAGAGGTGGAGCAGTGTTGTCACTTTCGGGATTTGAACCAAAGACCCCGCGCTTAGTAGTCAAATGCACTAACCACTAAGCCACTGCAACTACAAATGCAATTATAAAACAAATTACGGGAAACATTAAACTCCCCAGGAAAACGCTAAAATTTAAATTGGAAAATCTTAAGAATTTGGAAAAGTTTTTGTACTACAATGAGCACATTAATAGCCCACTAAAATGGCAAGAACGAAATTTATGTCTCTCAAAAGACTCCTACTCCAACTCTAGCTATCCCATCCGAAGCAAAACAACAACAATGCCCTGTCCTGTACCAATGTCAACAACGCTAACCAAGCTGACCAAAAACAATTCACAGGCTTCGCACACTAACACGAATCAAGAGAGTGGGAAGGGAGTGCGCCAATTCAACGGCATCTGAGTACTCGACGCAAAGCGTCGTCAACGAAAGTGAATGTACTCTTCAAATGATTTACTCTAAGCTTTCGAATTTGGAGGATCAAAATCATCGTTTTCTACAACAACTGAACGAGTAACATAGTGAAAATGTGGAGCTGGAGTTGAAAATAAACAATTTGGAGAGCAAGCTTAATTGGCAGCAACAGCAGCATCTTAGCAATTTTGTCGAAATTGTTGGTGTGCCTAATGTTAACAACGAAAACGTTTTGAGCAAGGCCAAGCTAATTTTCGAAAAAGCTTTATCCATTGATTTAACTGATGGCGAAATCGAGAAATATTACGTCAAGAATATTCAATCTAAAAATTCAAGAGCGAAACAGATTATTTGCGTAAAATTCTGCAACTTAAATACAAAGCAGCGAATAATGAACGCTAAGCGAATCAACAAAAGAAATCTCAACACACAAGTGACTGATAAAAATGGTAGCGGTAGTAGCAACAAAAACAACAGCAGCAGCAGCATCAATAACAACAGCAGCAACACAGTCACCGGCAGTGGGATTTTCATAAATGATTCTCTTACGAAATACACTCAGGATCTACTAATGAAGGCAATAAAGCAGAAATGCGCAAAATATGTATGGTACAAAGATAACCAAATTCTTGTTAAACAGTTTTGTTTACAACCATTTAACTCCCCTTGAGGTTTTAAAAGTTATTGGTACATTAATAAAATCAAATTCGTGTGGTGTTGATGGCATATCAAATTGTATTGTTAAAAGTATTGCGTGTTTCATAGTGGACGTGTTGGCAGATATTTTCAATCGTTGCATTTGCGAGGGTGTCTTTCCGGATGCACTTAAATGTGCAGATGTTATACCCCTCTTGAAAAAAGGTTCTCCTGTAGATATCGGTAACTATAGGCACATTTCACTTCTTCCTGTCTTTAGTAAAATCTTTGAAAAACTTATAAAAAATAGGATAGTAAGTTTCTTAACTGGTACCAAGTTTTTTAATGTGTTTCAATATGGATTTCAGAAAGGTAAATCGACTGAAGATGCAATACTTCATTTTTGTTCTCAAATAATGTCAAATCACGATAGGAAAAAATGTACGGCTGGTTTATTTATTGATATCACCAAAGCATTCGATATGGTTAACCATGATCTTTTGGTAATAAAACTGGAAAGGGCTGGTTTTCGTGGATTTATGCTGTATTGGTTCAGGTCGTATCTAGGAAATACATCTCAAAGAGTCAAGATAGACAACGTTAGGAGTGAAGTAAAGTATTTTAATTTGGGAGTACCCCAAGGCTCAGTTTTGGGACCCATTTTGTTCCTTATATACATAAACTCACTTCCTTCACTTAATTTTAAAGGCTCACCTTCTGCTTTTGCTGATGATGTTGGGTTCTCGTATGGTTGTAACAGTCCCTTAGATCTGTCTTCCGATATAAACTTTGATCTACATTTACTGAGAAAATGGTTCGATGAACATAATTTGTTGATAAGCTCAAAAACCAAAATTATGTTTTTCAGTTTGTCATTGTTAAATAACTTGACAATAAATGTTAATTTTCATGCACCTGATTGTCAAAGATTTAAATTGTTTACTTGTAACTGCATGTCTGGTCGTTCTTCCCCCTCTTTTTGTAGAAGTCATATCTGTAGTAATAAGTATTTTCTAATAGATAAAGTTGATGAATTCAAATATCTGGGTCTCATAATTGACTCCAAAATGAGCTTTTTGAACCATACTGAGACCCTGAGGAATTATTTTCGTAGCACTCTCAGACACTTTTATTATTTGCGTAATATCTGCTCCAAAATACTCCTTAAAACGATTTACTATGGAATTTTCCATTCCAAGTTACAATACGGAATTGCTTGTTGGGGAGGTGTCTATTTTAATAAATGGTATCCCTTGTTTACCCTGCAAAAATATGTCTTAAGAAAAATATGCCAAAAGTCCAGAAGATATCATAGTTTTCCCTTGTTCTGTGACATGAAAATCCTTCCAGTCCGCCATTTGTATTGTTTTAAGGTATTGAAGACTTTCTTTATGAAGTCTGGTAATCGTAATTTCCGACTGATTTCAACTCATTATTTACGTGGAAATTTTTCTAATACATTATCTGTGCCCACTTTTCGTACCACTGCCTATCGTAATTTTTATTCCATTTCAGCATATCGCTTTTTTAACAAACTTCCTCAGCAAATCAGAGCATTTTCAATGCCTGGTATGTTTATTAAACAAGTAAAAATGTGGCTGTTTACTTTTAACAGTTCTTGTCTTGAATCATTTATTACTGATCATCTTTTTTAGTCTCACTACTTATGTTCTGGTTTAACTTAATTTGATTTACTTATTTATTTATTTACCTAATTTAATTTATTTATTATTGTCAATTAAATTTATTTGTATATATATTTTTACATTTTATAGCGCTTAACTAAAATTGTCTTCTTAAAATATTGTTATGATTTCACTTCATGTTTAAATTGTGTAATTTTTCTCATAGGGTCACCCCACCCAACTAAATTCAATTTTATAACGAAAAAGTCCCATGAGGGGCATTCTATACTATTTTTCATTATTATATGATAAAATACAGAGTGTCGTCACTTTTTTCTTATATGTATATATGTATTTATATTTAAGCTCAATTTTGTATTTTATAAATTGTATATCTTTAAGAAAAATAAATGTTATCTATCTATCTATCTAAATGCTGTCGTATGGGTCTTTGAAATCGATAAATAGGTGGTGGGTATCGATTTGGACTTCTTTGGTTTTTTCCAGAATATGCCAAAGTGTGAAAATTTGATCGGTCGTGGGACTTTCTGTCCTAAAACCATAACGATAAGGGCCGATCAGGTTGTTGGTAAACGGTTTCAGGCGTTCACATATTACGGCAGATAAGATCTTGTAGGCGATGTTGAGCAGACTTATTAAGGGTGATCCAAGTAGAGATACTTTTTTCAATAGCCTTTTTTGACAGATCACGTGTGAGTCGTGTCATGCTGTCATGTTATTTTTGTTTAGTATTGTTTGGCATTTCATAATGGAAAGACTTACGCGTGAACAACGTTTACAAATTGTTCAACTTTATTATGAAAATTCACGTTCTGTGAGGAATGTGTTTCGTGCACTTCGCTCAACTTATGGTCAACATAATCGGCCTACTGAGCGTACTATTCGCAACACCATCACCCATTTTGAGACCCAGCATTCATTATTGGATAATATTCGACCGAATAGACCACGTCCAGCACGCTGTGAAGAAAATATAGCGGCCGTAGCTGAGAGTGTAAAATTATGCCGGTGCGAACGTAACGTTATCGTGCCATGATAATCGACTATTTGATGCCTGAAATTGAAGCTCGTGATCTCGGCGACATTTGGTTTCAGCAAGACGGCGCCACTTCCCACACATCGCATCAATCAATGGACTTATTGAGAGAACATTTCGGTGAGCACAAAATTTCACGTTTTGGGCCGGTCGATTGGCCACTAAGATCGTGTGATATCACACCGTTAGACTTTTTCCTGTGCGGATATGTAAAGTCAAAAGCTTATGCCGACAAACCCGCTTCGATTCAGGCCTTGGAGGAAAACATCACGCGTGTCATTCGCCAGTTACCAGTCGAAATGCTCGAACGAGTGATCGAAAATTGGACTCAACGGATGGACCATCTGCGACGTAGCAACGGCCAACATTTGATAGACATAATCTTCAAAAAATAAATGCCAAAGAATGTTCTTTCAAATGATAATAAACATTCTCCATTAAATTTGAATTTTCTGTGTTTTTTTCTTTAAAAAAGTAGGGAACCTCGAAATGGATCACCCATTACCTCTGTAGTTGGCGCAGTTCAGAGGGTCTCCTTTTTTGTTGATCGGGCAAACGTCTTATGTTTTAGTTTTTTTAGTCATCATACTAAAGTAAGTAAGCCATCTATTTAGGTATTAGCCGAGCCGAAGTATTGCTGTCCATTTTCTCTATATGTCTTAGCCATCATTAACTAGGTTTATGTTGCTGTACAGCTCATGAAATTCTTGGTTGAATCTTCGTCTTTGTAGCACGTCAACGCTTACAGAACCGATGATTTTCATAGATGTTTGTTTAAAACGACCATGGATTTCTTCATTCACCTTAGAGCAGAACTAGGATGATCAGGTCTTTTATAAGATTTCCAGAGTAGTTCAAATAATGGCTAAACTAGTAAAATGTCTCCTTATCTCAAAGAAACAATGGTTGGCAAGAGTAATTCTTCGTTTTATTTCGGACAAGATGATGATTTCTGGCAGACAAAGTCCCTTACTACCTCAAAGTTGTATCTATGTAAATGGTGACGTTTTGTCTAATTTGTCGATATTGTCTGTCTTTTCGTGTTGACGGCATATACTTGGTCTTTCCCCTATTTACTGTTAAACCCATTTTTGCTGCCTTCTTCTCTATACCGACAAATGTGGCTGTTAAATCACGTTGAGTCCGACCAATGATGTCAAATCATCGGCGTATGATAGTAGTTGCAGAGATTTATGTTAGATGGTGTCTCTGAAAAGTCGAGTTTACTTAATTGGTTATGCGTTTTGATTTTTGGTAGTTTCTGGAAAGCTGTACATTATAAGCTAACTTATGTCTACATTTGCGTTTTATTATTAGTAACACCGATTGTTACTAGATTGATGACTTGTAGGGTGTACCAATTTTGTTTGTCAGTGTTTTCATTTGGAAAATAGTAATAGTAGGGGCAAGATGTCTGAAAAGTGGGTGTGACACTAAGCGGATTGTAAACAAATTTACACTTGTTTTGAAGCAACGTACAATAATCCTTTAAACCAAATTTCATTCTCCTAGCTCAAAATGTTAGGCCAAAAAATCGGTGACATACAAACGGGCGGACAGACTGGCAGACAGACATGGCTTAATCGACTCAGTTAGCAATTTTGAGTTGATCCAAGTACCTTAAGGTATATATCTACCTCAATTATTCCTCTATGTTACAAACTATAAATAAAAACTAATATACCCCTATGGGATAGGGTAGAAATATTGTCCATTCTTGTAGACAGATATGAATCGAATAGGGCTCTGAACTCTATTAATGCTGAAATGGCAATGCATAATGAACACAAATGTCATAGAGACAAGCCCGTTAACAAATAATTACTGTAAAAAACGCTATTGACAGAAGTAGGTACCTCCTATTGGATCACCCGTTTTATGAAAGCATATAGCACCGCCCAATTGGGACTTCCATTTAGCTTTAAATTTGAAATGGAAGCCATCTGATTGGTGCATAGATGTTAAAATTTATCATCGCAAAATATAATAAATGGTGGTTAATGCGATGTATAGCTTCTATGTTATACTGCGTTCATAGTTAGGTCAACAACTAAGTCCCCGTAATTAATTTCTAATTCAAAAACCAATCACTAACCATAACAAAGCCATCCATGATGTTGATGGATTGTTATTCAAATGCAACCACTGATTTGCCGCACTGTACAATAGCAAAATAGAACGCATCTTCTTATTTTCACAAGATAACGCCAATGTGTCATCGCGTCGCCATACCCACAAAAGTTATGCCAATACCCGCACAATGCACAAATCCAATGTAAACATCTTGAAACACACAATTAGAGTTCGTAAGTTCTCATTGGGCTAGTGAATCAGCTTCAGCGTCCGATTCTAAACCAAACGTGTACCATCGATTAACAAATCATCAGTGCGCCTGCACTTGTTCTTCGCAGTAACCATTCATACAACGCCAACAAATTCCGTTGCATTACAATTGTAAATAATAAACATTTCACTTGAATTCAGGTCACGGAAACCACCAAGGTGATGAGTTCACCCGCCGCTCGAGTTTGGGGCATCGCCCAGCAGTCGAAAATAAAAACAGACTACACCTACCTCCCCATATTCCGATTTTCAGCTGCTTCCGATCCAAATTCTCCACATAGTCGCCGAGAATTTTGTTTAAAACATCGGTAACGACAGATTCGAAGACCATATTGACGCTTCTGCGATGTGGTAACTCAAATTAATTAGGTTTTCTTATCCACCAGTTGGATCTCTGTTGCTTCACTTTTTGTTTTTATTTCACTATCGCACAGCACCAGCTTCCAAACTAAACAGTTAGCAAATGGTTTTTTGTTTTCACTCTGAACACTTTTCTAAACTTTAACTATGACATCATCTTTGGGTAGAGCAGCACTTGATTACACGAGAATGAGCACTGGCATCGAAGGCTATTCGGAGATTCACTGTGTCGATTTGGAAAATCAACAATTTCCCACCAGAGGTTCACTTTTTGTGTCCGTCGTCTTGTTGCAATTGGGACAAATATTCACTTTTCACAAACACGCAATGATGACGGGAGTGGGTGAGGGGACTTCTCCCCGGAATGAAACGCAAAAGAATGTAATAATTTATTTTAGTACAAGGTTTCTATTTTTCTATTCACACTACGCGCACGCAAACATCTGTTTTACGCTGACAAAAATCTCGAACTGACATGACGGTACAGTGCAGAGATAAAGGAAGTAAAGAGATACCAAACTTCTACCTCTCTCACCCTGAATCCCCGCAAAAGTTGGTTGTTTTTGTTGTAATCCACCACCAATGCACTCCTGTCTGTGAATACATGTATTTACAATTGAAAGAATTCAGTGAACGAAAAATTTTAGGTTTGCACACTTTCATTAACAGCTGTTTAGTAGTGTGGTGGATTTATTTTTGTTTTGACATTTCAATTTCAATCGACATCCACACAATTTTTATTTTTTCGTGATTGTTTTTATTTACAATTGATTGTGTATCTAACAATTTTAATAAAACCAATATTGGGAAAAATAAATTAAAAGTAAACCCCATAAATATATTAGTGTCGAAAGTGCAAAAGATCTGCATACGTTTGTAGCCACACAAGTAACACCAGTCACCCAATTAATCATCCATCTGTGCAAGCGAGTATTGTAAACAAGCAGACCAATTCAAGACGAATATAATTAATGGATGTGCAATTTTGCTCAGGCTGTTAAAAGAAAAAAGTGAGTCGCCAAAGACAACACCAGTTGAAAACATCATCACCCCCAGGAAATATGGTACGTTTTTTTCGTTTGATTTGTGATATATTATCTTTATCTGGACTTTATTTGCAGTTGTCTAGCTAACATCACAAAAATTGGAATCCCTCATAATCATGAGACTACGTGTTAAAGAAGAACGATATTTAAGTGAAAGTTATTTCGACGTCATTCAATGCTTCTGTTGGAGTTTCAGCCGCCCGCTGCGACTACTGTGAAAACAAAATCTTCTCGTCTGTATAAATGTTCTATATTCAAGCATCATGATCTACCTATCCAGCAGTGTGTCTATATCGTCAAGAAATAAAAACGGTAACATAAACGGCAACGACTGGAAAAGCGTGATTATTTAAGTGTTTAAACGTAAGCGAAACAACCCCCTAATGAAACTTACAGACTTTAAATGTCAGTTGAACAACATGTTAGCACACACAAGCGTGTGTTTAACGTTGTTTTGAATAGAAAAAACACTTTGAACACCAACAAAGGTAATCCCCCATCTACATTCAATACTAATAATTTGTTTATCTAATCAATTTGTTCCACTAGATGAGTGCAAATGATAAATATCATTCTATATATGCCGGTCAACACGGTCGATCATTTATCAACTATGAAGCATTTTTATCTAATATTGAAAACAATCACACCAAAGCCCCACAGTCAACTTACAAGAAGCAAAAGTCTAACTTACGTCAAGAATATCGTCCATAATTCGTTGGTAGCGGTGGAGGCGAAAAAAAAAAACAAAAAGAAACAAAACAGAAAGAATGACGACAATGACTATGACCGTGGATGGGTAAGCAATTGAAAAGTTTAATTTATCATGTCGATTAAACATTTTCTTTTATAGATATATGCATTCAGTGACATCAGAACATGGATCGTCAAATCCTGAATTTCTAACTAACAGGCAAAACAACAGAGCATCCGTCAGTTCGAGTCAACAAAATTGACAATAGTGATGATGAAGATGACAATAATGGTGGTATTGATGATCACACATCAGGTCCTAGTAGCAATAGAGGTGCCATCGACTGTGACAACAGTAGAAATAGTCACGAAGAAGAAGAGGATACAGATGTTGATCATCTGCAGACGAAGAAGCCAAAGAGCAGTAGTGCGAGCAGACTGAAAAGTATATATTCGTTATGATCATCCCAGTCTCGCTAACATAAATAATACTTAGTGTTTGTGTTTGTGTCAGTGTGGCATTCATTAGCGTGAGCTGCTCTGCAGAAAGACTGGGTGTGAGTGTTCACCCTAGCAACACTAATTATTGGTTTTTATTCAAATGTCATGAAACGCTGATTTACTTAACTGAAATCAGCATTAGGCTATCTGTGTAAATTGACCTGTGTTATACCTTACACCTAGTAAGTCATGTCAATAAACACCTTTAACAAGCCGACTATGACACCGACACTTATAAAAAACCACCCTTTTAGTATACAGCTAAATAGCCACTTATTACAATGAACATTCGCCAGTTTATCGCTCTGGGCAGAGATAAGGGAAGATTACTTCATTAATCTCTGATCACAAATCAGTCCGATAAACTGCCGTATGTTGATTGCAGTAACCGTAAATAGTGCACCAAAGGAATCACCCCTCTTTCATAATCCGACTAAGGGAACAAAAAATCGGTATAGGGGTGAGTAATTAATGCTGCTAGAATGCGGACCCATGCCTCGACATTGGTTACTATATTTTAATCCAAATAGAACTTACCTTGACTCTTCCTTAGGGCGATGTAGATGTTTGTAAACAACACACCCTAAGACACATTCCGAAACTTTAATGTTTAATAAAACACTCATAGTTCTTTATATTTAATTGTTTTATTATTTTAAAAAGCACTCAACAAATCAGTACAATACAATTCTGCGCGCAATTTTTATAGTGAAATGAAATGAATTTTGCGCGCAAATTTTATAACGAAATGAAATGAGATATTTTTCTGAAGTAGGTAATGATTGTCATTCTACACAAATGAAACAGAATTTTTCACTGATTCCAAGTAAAATCCCAGTTCCATCATATTTTGTGTTCCAATGATAGCTATAACTAGGTCCCAACTAGAGCCAGTGAAATACACAAACTTGCAGTGTTTGAAATTGGAGACGAAAATGATGAAACCATGAATTTTACGAGCTGTACAGCGATGTAGAACTGGTAAACAATCTCCGCATTGGACTTTTAAGATGACTATGACATGTATATCGAATGGACACCAATACTCCGTTTTGCAGTCTTCGATTCCCAGCCAGGCGAAGAGACTTTAATTCACAATTAGAAATTGTCCTCATGCAACTTGAATTGTGAATTGCTAAACTGAAAGATTATTCAATTAGACTTGGAACGGTTGGAAGTGATGTAATTTTTCTACTTACATATATTATGTTTTTATTACTTCTGGACACAAACACTCCGGCTAGCAGTCTTCGATTCCCAGCCAGTCGTAATTAAATGGCTATATTTTTACAATTTAAAAAAAACACAAAACACAAAAAATGTAAACAAATTAATGTAAACAAGCAATCAAAATAATAAACTGACAGCAGAATTTTAGCGATTGGTGAATATAAACATATGTTTTTGGACGTATTCAGTAAAGAACATATTTATTTTTCAAATAAAATGAATTCAACTCTTCGATTAGGACGGAAACAAACTATTTAAATGTAATAATATTTTTTTTACAAAATGACTCAACTCAGTTATTATCAGTTGGGTAATTTGTTATTATTATAAATGATATAAAAGGTGTTTGAAGTACAGACTTATATTGTGTCTCTGTTGATTAAAAACAATTGAGTTCATATTTTATAGTTACGAATTCGCCTATTTTTATATTTTCGATGTACTAGTTTTTTGCTGATAAATTTATTCCCTTGCGAAAATTTTATATGCCACTTACAAACAGCCGTATTAATAATCGCATATTAAGTGTGAATTTTGTTCAATCGATGAATATAACGAGAAATATTATTAATGAAACAAATTGAAGTTAATTGGCGTTGATTAACATAAATATAACTAAATCACCGAAGTAGGTGAATTGAATTAAAACTTTTTCTGCACAAAGTTCCCACAATAAATTCTTTAAGAAATTGCAAACTATTTTGCATATATTTTGACAAGAGCATAAATAAAAAACATAAATAACTACGGATAACAGCGGAATATTTATTGATTGTAATATATTTATTAAGAAAGAGATTTATCACTAAACGTCATCTATTACGTGGGCATTTATTCTTTATTAATATGAAATCTGAATCCATGAATTAACTTTTAATCAACATTAATTAATTAGATAGTAATTAGTAATTTTTTTTATTAATACGGCTGCAACAGTTGTTTGAAAACCTGTATTCCTGTTTTTTTTTTAACACATATAAGTAAAGTAGGATTTTGTATGTATATCTAGTACAATAGCCGTGTTTTTTTTTCTCTTCATTACAAATCTATATAGGCATAGCACACAATTTACGTGTAAACAATACCTTAGCCTATATAGATTTTGCTAAACCTGGATAATTATCTAGTCTTACACCCTTAGACTGGATAGAAAATGTGATACGCTGCAATGTTTTATGAAATAATTTGATGTGAAAATATTTTTATCTTTGCTTTGAATATAAAATCAAAACATTTAAACCCTAAACTGCCATCTGTTGGCTGGCACGTGTTTCAGTATCAGTATCGTTTTTGGTTTAAACTTCTTCAAACTATTCCATCTAGTGGACATCTTTTATTATTTTAATTGAAAGCAAAAATGTCACTGGCAGATGCTGATTGTTTTTGTTGGCATTTTCGATAACTGGTTTTACTTCACTACTAAAAAAACATGGTTAGTTTGACCAGGTTACTGTAATAGATTTCCGTCTTTGTTACATAATGCAATAAAAATTCAAAAACAAAACGAATAGCAGTATTAATGAATCATAAGTACACGAAAAATCAGAATTCTTTTTTATTGTAACCAGTAGATTTTTAGGCTTCTAATATTTTTTCAATCATAAATAAATAAATAGATATTATTTTACATTGTCTTTAGGTTTTTCGGAAATTTTAAGTTAGTTTATTTTGTCACATTGGATTTACGTTTTCACGATTTTATAAAATTTTTACGGAATGCTGAACGCATTGCTTATTTCAAAAATTTCTGTTGGATGCGCTCATTGATGGTGACATTGCTAAAGCAACTCAATTCCGTTGTGAATTTCCACCTCTTCCTGGGAAGGTTATTGGTGAGGTCGGTGAGGTGGCGGGGGAAAATCGAAACATTTTGAGCAAAAAATGTGGGGAATAACTTATCTCACGCACACTTGTTTGAAAATGTGATAGTATGTGTAAGATAAGTAAAAATGGGTGAATTTAGCTTGTAGGCAAATCCAGAAGTTTGGTATCTCTTTACTTCCCTTATCTCTGGTACAGTGTACGAGTACGAGAACAAGACACGCAAAATGGAAAGCACATTCCCGATTCCGGCGCAGTAAACGAATGTCAGAATTGAGAGAGAAAAAAGACAACTGATTTGTTTAGTTTTCCTGATTATGGACTAGCAAATAGCAATACATTAGTAGGATTAATTCGTTGTACAAATTTAACAAAGGGTTAACAAAACAGAATGTTTCTTTAAATTGCAATGTTTTATTTGTCTTTCAAGCGGTACATCTCGATGAAATTCAAATTGGACTAAAAATTACGCAGTGGAAATACTTCGTGTTCGTCTTCGTAGTTTGTGAGTTGTCAAACTTAAGATCAGCTGACTGGGTACATTCGGTGGTAATGACATGGTTAGTTCACAATAGCATCATAAAAAAAATTATTTTTGCACTTTGGTTACTTTTCTATTGTGTACCGGAACGGTTTTAAGAAAAATGATTTGTTCGAGAACATACCTCGAATTTATTATTCTTATTATTATATATTACAAGCTGGCCCGTCAAACGTTGTTTTGCCATTATCAAATGGAATGACCGCCCACATCGCCACCTGTTGAGAATTTTTCAATTTTTCTTTTTTCCTAAACCTTCGCGGAGCAATTACGAACAAATCCGCAGAAGGAAGTATCCAATTTGGTCCAGTCGTTTTCGAGTTTTAAGCATCCGAACAAACCAAGATCCATTTTTATATATATAGATAGATAGAAGATAGATAGATATTTTATTTATTTATTATATTGTACTCCAAGCCTCGTTAATTTTTTCGATTTCGCCGCCGACAAGAGCGGGTTTTCGTGTATGAGATCGATTTGTTTTATGTAACATGAAAAACGAAAGACATCGTTTCATCTTCTGCTACAAATATGACAGAAATGATTAAAATCTCTGCTTAAAATATCATACTCCACAACCCTCTCAGAAAATAGCCCTAGCAAACAACAACAAATATTTTTTACAATTCACAGTTTTCCAACCTTCTCTTTGGCCACGGCGGTTTACAGCAGCGTTGCGTTAAGATTTTAAGGGTATTCATGCAACTTCGTTTTGTATTTTTACGACGACGTTTCATGAACGACCCTAAAACTGCACCACTAAATAATGCGGTAACCCACTGAATTCAATCTCATTTTAGTAATTTATTGATAGAATTTTGTTAATACTCTTTCCGTTCTCGATACTTTTTTTTCAGTTTAGCGCATACGTTTGATATGTGAAAATGACTGAGTAAATGTCAAAATAACATTTCAAAAGTTTGCAACGTTTACCAATTACGCACCCAATTCCTGTGAGAAATTTTCGATATTGTTGGAAAAGATGTCCCATATAAATTTTGATATTTAATTTATCACGTCGTAGTTTTATCACGTTTACAACGTTTACGACGACTTTCCGACGTTGCATGAATACCCCTTACGTTTACGACGACTTTCGACGTTGCATGAATACACCTTTTCAATTTTTCATTTTAGGTTGAAGCTAAACGTCTGACAAAGCTACATTGTGATAGGTAACATATGGTTGAATTTGGTGCGTATGCCAACAAACGCGCCAAAGCGTGATGGCTAAAACAGAATCATTTTTTTGGACCTTCGCTTTGCCGTCGTTACACCTAAACTGCTAAATTTATTGTTATTCCATTTTTCTTTAAATAAACTTATGTTAATTTAAAAAAATCAAACTTTGAAATGCAAACTTCAGTGGCATAAGTCAGGTGTCAAATGTTTTTGTCAATATGTCTGTTCCCGTACAAAATAATATTTACTGATTCTTATATTTATGTTTATTAATAACAAATTTGTGGTTACGTTTATAAATGCCAGTGAAGATGAATGTAACCATGTTTGAAACTCTTATACTTTTTATTTCGTTCATTAAATTTTCTAAGGTGAGACGAACCGCTCCAGGAGCGCAGGAGATGATGCTTGCAGATCTTTGTTCACTCTACTCTTGAATTGTTGTAGATTGTATTTAGTGGAAATTCGTTTCATTGTTTGCTTGTTTTGAAACAAAAAAAATATTGGTATTGCTTTGTTCGTGTCGCTCCTCTGACCATCTGTCTGGTTTGCATCTCTGCTGGTGTACAGCAATAGCGGTAGAAGTCGTGTCGTTTTCGCTAATCGCTATTGGAGAAGGTATTGTACTGACATCTACAAAACTTTAAATGCGATTATTAGTTGTCCTCAAAAGATCATTAATGTGCAGCAAAAAAGGAATGTGTGAGAGAATTAATCCTTGAGGTACCCCAGCGTTCATAAAGAATCTATCGGAGGAAACTCCTTGCAAAGAGTTTTCCATCCAGCTCTACAGTATTTAAGGAATTCCGTATGCGGTCAATTTGGTTTGCTAACCAAATAAAGTTGTTCAGGACTACGTCAGTGTCAATGACAAACTGACAGCATCTGTAGGAAAACATACACATTTGACATTTGTATAAAGGCAAATTCATTAAAAGTGCTAAATAAGAACAGAACAATTTATAAACAAAATAAAAATATTCAGAATTGTTGTTGTTTGTGAAAGCAAGAACATAATAATCTTTACTACACGAAAACTAACCAACCTCGTTTGCACTCGGATTTATGTTCACGCTTAGCAATGGCACTGGTTATCAATTTCACTCTTTTTATTTCTATTTTATAATTATACACACTCTCTTATGGCGTTTTCCATTGGGAAAAAAATCAATTTTTTTTTTGATCTGAAGACCGATTTTGACAGTTGTTGTGTTCCATTGGGCGAAAAAATTGATTTTTTTTGATCAGAGATCAATTTTGCAAATCTGAATTTTTCGGCAGATTTACCAATACCAATACAAATGATAGCTGTCAGTTTGACAAGAGTGATTTTCATTTTGATTTTTTACTTCGGTTGTGAAAAACAAAAGTGCTTTGAGTTTAGATATTAATAATGGATATAGACCCAGAAAAGAAAGATATACGTGAACTATTAAATTCATTGAATGAATTAAATGTTGGCAGCTACAACGACGCTAACTTCACAGACACGAAATGACACCAATACAATGACAAAAAAAAAATCTGAATCGTGTTCCATTGACACTCAAAAAGATCAAATTTCAGATCAAAATCAAGATTGCCCAATCGAAAACGCCATTAGTATCGTTATGTATTTATAATTTGAGTTTCACTTTGAACAAGAACAACTTATTTTTTCATATTTCAAAGCAAATCATCCAAAAATTAGTACTCCCGCCATATAAAATAGGTCTGTTCCCGTACTTTTTCAGTAAATTCTCAAATTTCTTGGAGTGGGGGTAAATTATCTCAGAAAGAGACAAAATTACCAAGAAGTACGGGAACGCGTTTAAGCAAAAAAACAGTAAAATTATATATTTTGTATGCCTTTTAAAGAACAAATGACATAAATCACCTGTCAAAACAAGCGAGTTGCACTTTTAGATACCAACTGACAGTTTACTGATTTTTACCAACAGAAATTTCTGCAGTAAATTTTTTTTTACAGATTTTTATGGAGGGGTAGTTTTTTGCTCTCTTCTGAGCTGTCTCTTTTACTTATTTTTGCATACGGGAACGGCAATAAGTAAAAATCAGTAAAAATCAGTAAAAATCAGTAAGAATCAGTAAATATTATTTTGTACGGGAACAGACCTATTATTTTGTACGGGAACAGACCTATTGTTTTCCTCCAAGCGATTTTGACGTTTTAAAAAAAGATACAACGCACTTGGGAGGGAGATAGTCACATGAACAACTCTATTGATCTATTGCAAAATTGATCGAGTCTTGTCCAGACAACAGCTTTCAATTCTAAATGATTTTCCATAGATGGTCACATAACTTGTGTTGAGCATTGCTTTCGAAACCCATATATAGTCCGTACCAAATCAGTTGGCCAATCTACTGCGCAGGTCTCTTAAAATTGATTGTAAAATATCTTAAATTTCTCTTAAATCCTCTCTCTGCGCAATCGACCGTTGGCCAACTGATTTGGTACGGACTATACCCCACTTTGGACGAAAATGCATATACAAAACATGAAGGAGGTCTTCCAGGGCTAATAAAAGAATAGTTTGTAAGTCCAATTCCCTACTAATTTCTCACACTGATTTAAAAGGATCCTTAAGGGTAGGTGTCCCATGCAAAAATAGGTTGGAGTTTTGCGCTAAATTGTGTAGCGCTCACAATTTTCCGAATATTTAAATGAAATAAACGGTGATCGATTGGAAATATGTTAAGCAAACTACTTGTTTAGCATTTAAAAAACATTAAAATATCTTTGAGCCTCAAAACCGCCTGACATGTAGAAAAACCATACAAATAAGTTAGATGCTAATTGCGTTCCATTTTTATATCTTTATATACATATTTTTTATTTTTTTTATATTTTTTTTCTACAGACAATAGATTTGCGCAGATAACACCGGTCGTTTTTTGTTGTGATTTTTAGTATTTATCCCGAAAAAAATGCACAAAACTATGAAAAATAAGGTAAATTTACAAAGTTTAACTAGATATAACTTCTAAAGTATAAAAGGTAACGAAGTCAAATTAGCTTTTTTACAAAGCTAATAGATATGTGCAGATACCGTTTTTTTTTTTTTTTTTTTGTATTTTGTACAGTAATTTTTTGGTGACAAAATGGAAAAAAGGTGGTTTTTTTTTAAACGTTTTGGGTTTTTTGGCTGGGAAATCGATAGTTATATTTCCTAATTTTTGGAAATAATTTTTTAACCAAGCGACAATATATAGGGCACAACGTACCGGTCTTAAAAACATGTTTTTTTTCTTCTAACATATTTAAATATGCAATTCAATATGACATTATTTGCAATGCCGCTGTGAAAAAAGGACAACCAAAATGATTCCGACATATTTTTTTTATTTTTTTTTGGTATTTGTATTATTTAATTCAAAATACTAAATAGTTTTTTTCCACACGGTTTTTCAAATTTTGATGTTAGAAAAGTGGTCTATTTTACGTTTTTTACATAAAAAAAGATCGAATTCACGCACACAAAGAAGTTTGTTTCAAAATAATGTCACTAGGTGGTGAGTTGGTGACATTCTCTTTTCATTATTCTCTTCTGTAAATACAGGCACTAGGCAGGCGAGATTGTTATTATGTATGTATCTTTTGTTTACCTTTTCGGGTAGACTTGATGAAAGTTCGTGTGGACTTCACGTGGACATGGTACAGATCGTTACATTATTGAAATGTTTGCTATCGCTGCTGATGAATTGTTTTGTATGCGTATGTTTGCACGTGACAGAAAGGGTTGAGTGGGAAGTAAGTCAAAGTGTAGGTACTTGTGTGTATAATTTTGATAATTTTTGTGAATAGTAAAGTGTTGTTTACTGTGTTATTTTTTTGCGGCAAATTCATTTGTGACACAACTTAAAAAAAAAATTTAATTGTTTATGTTATTTTTTATATTGTATATACATATGTATATTATATGTATATTATATGTATATATATATAATGTCTGAACAACATTTTTACAGAATATCAATATCTATATTTCATACATATAAAGTTTTTTGACACGCCCACTTTTTGGGGGCGTTTTTAGTAAAAAAACGTTTTTCGGTAGGTACATTTTTTAAAATAACGGGTCTGCCATTGGTGAAATACAGCTGCACATAATCGATAATGTGCTTAAAAATTGGACCGATCGTGTAGGCTACTGCATGGCCAGCCGAGGCAGCCATTTGAATGAAATTATTTTCCATTATTAACCGGAAGGATTGTACTTTCAAATAAAAAAAGAAATTTGAGAAAATATTCAGTAGTTTTTTTATAGCATTTTCAAAAAAAAAAAAAAAGTTATTTGGCGGACCCCTTATTTGAAAAAAACTTTTGATGCAGGATTATTGGTTATGATTATATAAACATTTCATACCCTACCCCATAGCATATGAAGGAGAAAAACGTTGTTTTTTGTCGAACAACAAAAGATTCTGATAAACTGTTTGAACTATGTCATTTTCTATATTATATTTATTAAATTTATTTGATTTTTTATTTACTAATTTAATTTTCCGAAACTTTACAATTTACATATTGATTGAAGGTATGTTGTAAAAAATCGTGTTTCGGAAGATCTTTCTTCAACGTCAACAACATTGACGAACGTTGAAATTGAAAGTGATCACGTAAAACATCAGGGTCAGGAATTTGAAATTCCTATGGAGGTGGACATTACAGTGAAGGACAACTGTAGTTTTGTTCCGGAGGGCAGGCGTATAATTGATTTAAATACATTTCTCAATAGTTTAAAAAACATTTCGCTGCACGGAAAAACGTTTTCGTTTTTTTTTAAATTCGACTCAAATAGTATTTGTTTGGTGAATTTGACACCTTGAACCTACAAAAATTAATTATAGCGGTTAAATTAACTTTCGTAAACTTCTTTTTTTATATAAGGTGCTTAGGTACCTTCATAACGAGCATTGATAGAAGATGGGGTGACAATTACCTAGATAAATATCTATCATTTTTTGTTATTTGATTTGAAAAATTTCATCCTACTATTGTTGCAACGAGAATCAGTAGCACTATTGTCTACCGTCCTATTATTTGAGTAATCGAATTTTCATCCAAACAAGTGTTTTCCTACATCTCATAAATTAAGAAAAAAGTTAACCTAGGTAAGGTTTACACATTTTTTTATAAGATATACAATGAAAACCTCAAAAACTGCTTTTACACCTCGCTGCGCGGCAGCCAGCAACAATTTTATCATTTTATCACCAAATCTGAAAGAAAATTACAACACAAAATATGTACACCAAACCAACCCTCAACTTGATTTTTTTCCTTCTCTTTCCATTTTTGTTTTCAAGTTATTTGCTTGGTGTCTGTATATTGCATATGTAGGTAGGTAGGTATATGTAATATTAGTCTGCGCTTGCTACTTTTTGTCTTTTCCTTCAGTTTTCGTTTGCGTTGAAGCAAAGAGCACATGAGTATAATTAAAGAGAGCTTACCAACACATTCAAATGCATTTACATGAAATTTGAGTTGGTCGGTCTGGGACACCTACCCTTAAATCCTTTGCTTAAGGGTAGGTGTCCCAGACCGACCAACTCAAATTTCATGTAAATGCATTTGAATGTGTTGGTAAGCTCTCTTTAATTTTACTCATGTGCTCTTTGCTTCAACGCAAACGAAAACTGAAGGAAAAGACAAAAAGTAGCAAGCGCAGACTAATATTACATATACCTACCTACCTACATATGCAATATACAGACACCAAGCAAATAACTTGAAAACAAAAATGGAAAGAGAAGGAAAAAAATCAAGTTGAGGGTTGGTTTGGTGTACATATTTTGTGTTGTAATTTTCTTTCAGATTTGGTGTGAATGTGAATATGTATTGTGAAAAAATAATAAAATGATAAAATTGTTGCTGGCTGCCGCGCAGCGAGGTGTAAAAGCAGTTTTTGAGGTTTTCATTGTATATCTTATAAAAAAATGTGTAAACCTTACCTAGGTTAACTTTTTTCTTAATTTATGAGATGTAGGAAAACACTTGTTTGGATGAAAATTCGATTACTCAAATAATAGGACGGTAGACAATAGTGCTACTGATTCTCGTCGCAACAATAGTAGGATGAAATTTTTCAAATCAAATAACAAAAAATGATAGATATTTATCTAGGTAATTGTCACCCCATCTTCTATCAATGCTCGTTATGAAGGTACCTAAGCACCTTATATAAAAAAAAAGAAGTTAACGAAAGTTAATTTAACCGCTATAATTAATTTTTGTAGGTTCAAGGTGTCAAATTCACCAAACAAATACTATTTGAGTCGAATTTAAAAAAAAAACGAAAACGTTTTTCCGTGCAGCGAAATGTTTTTTAAACTATTGAGAAATGTATTTAAATCAATTATACGCCTGCCCTCCGGAACAAAACTACAGTTGTCCTTCACTGTAATGTCCACCTCCATAGGAATTTCAAATTCCTGACCCTGATGTTTTACGTGATCACTTTCAATTTCAACGTTCGTCAATGTTGTTGACGTTGAAGAAAGATCTTCCGAAACACGATTTTTTACAACATACCTTCAATCAATATGTAAATTGTAAAGTTTCGGAAAATTAAATTAGTAAATAAAAAATCAAATAAATTTAATAAATATAATATAGAAAATGACATAGTTCAAACAGTTTATCAGAATCTTTTGTTGTTCGACAAAAAACAACGTTTTTCTCCTTCATATGCTATGGGGTAGGGTATGAAATGTTTATATAATCATAACCAATAATCCTGCATCAAAAGTTTTTTTCAAATAAGGGGTCCGCCAAATAACTTTTTTTTTTTTTTTGAAAATGCTATAAAAAAACTACTGAATATTTTCTCAAATTTCTTTTTTTATTTGAAAGTACAATCCTTCCGGTTAATAATGGAAAATAATTTCATTCAAATGGCTGCCTCGGCTGGCCATGCAGTAGCCTACACGATCGGTCCAATTTTTAAGCACATTATCGATTATGTGCAGCTGTATTTCACCAATGGCAGACCCGTTATTTTAAAAAATGTACCTACCGAAAAACGTTTTTTTACTAAAAACGCCCCCAAAAAGTGGGCGTGTCAAAAAACTTTATATGTATGAAATATAGATATTGATATTCTGTAAAAATGTTGTTCAGACATTATATATATATACATATAATATACATATAATATACATATGTATATACAATATAAAAAATAACATAAACAATTAAATTTTTTTTTTAAGTTGTGTCACAAATGAATTTGCCGCAAAAAAATAACACAGTAAACAACACTTTACTATTCACAAAAATTATCAAAATTATACACACAAGTACCTACACTTTGACTTACTTCCCACTCAACCCTTTCTGTCACGTGCAAACATACGCATACAAAACAATTCATCAGCAGCGATAGCAAACATTTCAATAATGTAACGATCTGTACCATGTCCACGTGAAGTCCACACGAACTTTCATCAAGTCTACCCGAAAAGGTAAACAAAAGATACATACATAATAACAATCTCGCCTGCCTAGTGCCTGTATTTACAGAAGAGAATAATGAAAAGAGAATGTCACCAACTCACCACCTAGTGACATTATTTTGAAACAAACTTCTTTGTGTGCGTGAATTCGATCTTTTTTTATGTAAAAAACGTAAAATAGACCACTTTTCTAACATAAAAATTTGAAAAACCGTGTGGAAAAAAACTATTTAGTATTTTGAATTAAATAATACAAATACCAAAAAAAAATAAAAAAAATATGTCGGAATCATTTTGGTTGTCCTTTTTTCACAGCGGCATTGCAAATAATGTCATATTGAATTGCATATTTAAATATGTTAGAAGAAAAAAAACATGTTTTTAAGACCGGTACGTTGTGCCCTATATATTGTCGCTTGGTTAAAAAATTATTTCCAAAAATTAGGAAATATAACTATCGATTTCCCAGCCAAAAAACCCAAAACGTTTAAAAAAAAACACCTTTTTTCCATTTTGTCACCAAAAAATTACTGTACAAAATACAAAAAAAAAAAAAAAAAAACGGTATCTGCACATATCTATTAGCTTTGTAAAAAAGCTAATTTGACTTCGTTACCTTTTATACTTTAGAAGTTATATCTAGTTAAACTTTGTAAATTTACCTTATTTTTCATAGTTTTGTGCATTTTTTCGGGATAAATACTAAAATTCACAACAAAAAACAACCGGTGTTATCTGCGCAAATCTATTGTCTGTAGAAAAAAAATATAAAAAAAATAAAAAATATGTATATAAAGAGATAAAAATGGAACGCAATTAGCATCTAACTTATTTGTATGGTTTTTCTACATGTCAGGCGGTTTTGAGGCTCAAAGATATTTTAATGTTTTTTAAATGCTAAACAAGTACTTTGCTTAACATATTTCCAATCGATCACCGTTTATTTCATTTAAATATTCGGAAAATTGTGAGCGCTACACAATTTAGCGCAAAACTCCAACCTATTTTTGCATGGGACACCTACCCTTAAACGTTGCGATAGTCGACAGATAACGAGCGGATAATAGATCGACATTCACAATAGGTCACTTAGTCTTCTTTATTTAAGGTCACTTGTACGAACGAATCCGCCAGAGAACGCCGGGATAATTGCATATACCACTGATTAGTAAAATAAATGAGTTCGTGGAAGTAGCCCTAAAAGATGTTTGTATATCGTGCAATGAGCCATCATGTACGTTCGACTGCGACAATCGTCCTACGAAAATGTGACTTACCTCTAAATGTTTTGTTTGGTCTTTCCAATTACTTCAACAGTAGTGCCTCATATGGTTAACATTAACAATGTTACCTACTAATGATCATATAACATTTTAAATATGGAGTTTCGGCAACATTTTGTCCCTTCGTTATGGCTGAGAACGTAGGATCTAACGATAATACAATTTTTCGACGTGAACGCAGTTTACAAGCTTGTGGATTTCCATAGTAAAAATTAATTTGTACAATTCGAATGTTTACAAACAATACCTTGGTAGTGCAAGCACTGAATGATGAACTGTTAGCCAAATTTTTGGTTCAAGTTAAATGTCGAATGCTCTTGACACTCTTCCCAGACAGGTTTATTCATATTGACAAAAATCGTTACAACAAAACTGCATTCAGTTTAAAATAAAAAAAACAAGCTGAACACTCAAGTACCTACCGACTCAGTTTAAATGCAAAATTTTAGCTTATCTTGCACTTTATTCATACGATTATAACTCATTTATTTATTTTACCACTTAAAACCTGTGGTAACAGCTTTATTTACAATTATATTTTTTAAATGAGAAAATAGTAATTTTACAAGTTTTCTTCTTATATTACAATTCATCCTTCTTTATGTGTTCTCCCGGATATTCTTTGTTCTCAATGGTTACACCTTTACAACGTTCCTGTTGTACTAGAAAGTCTTTAGCCTCCCATCCTTGAGCGCCATCCTTGAAGAGGAAAATCGCCCTATCATCATCTACCATGTAGCGTTCAGCTTGGATATGATTATTCCATAAGCTGGTTTGCCACAACTTCGTGATAGTATCTGCCTCATCACGAGATGGTTTCCCCGTAACGCTGACGAATGTCATCAGTGTGCGGCCTTTCTTAGATAGTTTCAACACATCCTCTGGATTTCCGCTATTCAACTTAGACAAGTCTATTTTTGGTTGTGGTCTCAAATGTTCCGGTAGCTCATCGTCTTCCAGTGGATCATCATCTTCCTAAGGGAAAAAAATGAACAAAATTTACATGGAATACTGATAGGGCTGAAATAAATTACCTCCCATTGGTCAAGCAAACGCTCCATGTCGGCATCGTTGTAATCCCGTATATTTTTCTTGGCCCAATCAGGTTTGTTTTTCTCATCGAATTTCTTTGCCAATATGGATGGCAGGAAAATTACCAAAAGAATTATGAAATGCGATTTCATATTATTCGTATGGGAATTATAAATGATTAAATCGCCACAAAAAACACAAATTGGATAAATGCAAAATGCCGAAACAACAAATACACGTCAGCTTGACATTTATGCTGGTTCGATACATTCAGTTCGATAACTATTCAATTTTTCGATATGTTATGTATTTGTTACAAAAAACACAGGGTGCTTCTACTTGATATGTAATGGCGGATTGAACTGAGCACAGTTGATAGCATTGGGCCTACGCACACGAGTATGCTTCAACCGGTTGAACGTCATGTTTGTTGGTTGGAAGGGTGAGGAAGGAGCACAGTTTGAGAGTCACTGTAGAGCAATTTTTCAACCAAAATTAAGTGGTTGAAGAGTTGTAATCTACCAACATATGCATGTGATTCTGACAGTTGTGGTAATAAAAAAATAAGACGGTGGATAATTCTGCTTCAATCGAATTAAATAAAAAAATAAACAAACAAGAATTTCAACAAAAAAATTATACACGCAAAACAAATCGGTATCACTCAGTTTTAATAGTTTGTGTTGTATATTATCAAGGAAAATAAAATAAAACAAAAGTGAAAACAAACCATGGCCAGTACACATACATATAAAGTTTGTTATGTTACACAAAATTCAACCGGTTGAACATATTTCCGTGTGTTTGGAAAGTAACCATAATAACTACGGTTGAAGCATACTCGTGTGCGCAGGCCAATTGGTGATAGCATTATCGATTGGGACAAAAGTGATTTTTTTTCTAGATAAATTTTGATTTCGAGTGAGATTTTCATCTTCTTGGTGTCTGGCTACACATTAATTGGAATGGAAGTCATCTCAAACGAGACAGGTACATTTCATGTGAGCCAAAATAAGAATTGAAAGAATCCTCATTTGAAATTTGCCTTCGCGGAGTGTTGACCTTAATATCGATATCAGAGTATGAGAGGGTTGTTTCAGATGTTACCGTGTTCCGGCTGTAAAAGCTTACTTCATTTACTTGCATCATTATTGGGAATAAAAGTCGTTGGGAATGGGATGAACGTGTATCTAGACACAGGCAAAACAGAATTACTCTCGTTGTGCTTTCAAATATATAAGAGCAAAATCTAAAAACCCCAATCGAAAATGTTATAAATGTAGAATTGCGTTTTCCAATGACAAACAATTTTGTAATCTGTGTGAATTTTCTGAATTTTCAGAATATTTCACAGTTATCAGATGCTTTTACCTACACTCATATTTATAGCCATCTTTATGGCTGAAACACAATTACGCTTTGGCGCGTCGCGTCGGATGACGCCTCTATTTCAACCATATGAAATCAATGTTACCTATCACAATGTAGTTTTGCCTGGCGTTGAGCTTCAACCTCATTATGAATAACGTAAAAGCTTAACGTAGTGTTGCTGTAAAGCGCCGTGGGCAAAGTCAAGGTTGGAAAAAGTCTGTAGGTACATATTGTCAAAAAATTTTTGTTTTTTAAAAGACTTTAATCATTTCCCCCACTTTTGTAGCAGAAATTGAAACCGCTGAGCAAGTAAATATTGCAACGCGTGCGCTGTACTGCTTGTATAGTTCTTGATGAATCTTCGTCTCCATAGCCAGTGAACGCAAACGGGAAACGTTGCTGTCTGAATTAATAGCGGAGCTGAGGTATACAAAGTCTCCTACTACCTCAAAGTTATACATCTTAATGGTGACGTTGTGTCCAATTCGATATTGTGTGTCCTTTCTTGTTAACAGGAAATACTTGGACTTACCCTCATTTAATATTCAACCCATTTTTGCTGCTTCCTTTTCTATAATAGCAAACGTGGATTTGACATCACACTGAGTCGTGATATCAAGTTATGTCGATAAGTCGAAGTGTGAAGATTTGATGAGTTGTGGTCTTTCCTGGCTTGAAATCACACTGAGAAAGGCTGATTAGGATTTTTGACATGAATGTGGTGAATATTGACTTCAAATTTTTAGCCCTCGAGCTCGTCCGTGAAGTTAGTGTTATTATATAGCTGTCAGATTTGCAGTCACACAAGTTGTTTTTTTTTTGTCATAACAAATATTTCACATAGAACTGCAACAGTTTTATCCCCTTATTAATAAACGCTGATTAGCTAATCAGTGACTAACTTTTGACATTTCTTATAGGGAAAACTGTCAAGTTAGCCATTGCGTTAGCGTTTATACATACTGGGGTTAATGATTAATATACATTTTTCACAACCGAAATAATAATAAATCAAATTAAAAATCACTCTAGTCAAACTGACTGTCAACTGACTGACTGTCAAAACGAAAAGTGTTTCCATATGTAAATCTAGATTTTGATTTAATTTTATATTTTTCGTTGCCAATGTAACACGATTGATTTTTTGTTTGGCTTTGTATTGTTGTAATTTCGTGTCTTGGAAGTTAATGTCGGTGTGCTGTCAAGTTTCCAGTCACACAAGTTGTTTGTTTTTGATTTATTTAATATTTCACAAAGAACTGCCACTCTTGTCGAACTGACGTCTATCAATTTTATTTGTGTAAGTGCAAAAAGGGGTAAATCTGCTGAAAAATCCAGATCTGCAAAATTGTTTGTGACCAAACTGAACACAATAACTGTCAAAATCAATCCTTTAGATCTACATAAAAAGAAGATTGATTTATTTACCAATGGAAACCACCATAAGTTGTGCTGTTGAATTCTGTTCTAATGGCGTTTTCCATTGGGAAATCTTGATTTTGATCTGAAATTTGATCTTTTTGAGTGTCAATGGAACACGATTCAGATTTATTTTTTTGTATTGGTGTCATTTCGTGTAAGTGAAGTTAGCGTCGGTGTAGCTGCCAACATTAAAAACATAACAAACAATTTTTTTCAATCAATTTTATAGTTCACGTATAACTTTCTTTTCTGTGTCTATATCCATTATTAATATCTAAACCCAAAGCACTCTTGTTTTTCACAACCGAAGTAAAAATTCAAAATGAAAATCACTCTTGTCAAACTGACAGCTATCATTTGTATTGGTATTGGTAAATCTGCCGAAAAATTCAGATTTGCAAAATTGATCACTGATCAAAAAAAAAATCAAATTTTTCGCCCAATGGAACACAACAACTGTCAAAATCGGTCTTCAGATCAAAAAAAAAATTGATTTTTTTCCCAATGGAAAACGTCATAAGTCATCTTCATTAAACAAAGCTATGAACTGCAACTGCAGGGTTAGGAAATTTGATTTTTGGCGATGTATTTATATCTGCCAAAACCAACATATTCATCGTAAAAATTTTCGGTGTCGAGACCGCCTTATGACGATGACATCTCGTGTTATCAACAGCAATGGAAAATGGTTTCGCCAAGTGCCAACAACCTGCTACACCAACAAAACATAGCACATGGCAAAGTGTCAAAAAAACAACAATCACGCTTTCAATCTGGTTCTGTGGATTCAACTCAAATCAAGAATTTTATTTATTCTTTTATAAGCATCACAAATAAATTGTGATCTGCATAAAATAAATAAATTGTTTCTTCTTTAATCAGCGCGTGCATACCACTCACATTCCCAAAATGCCACTCCAAGCTAAAATCGGACCATCCATTCTAAACGCTGATCTTGTTGACCTCTACCAAGAATCTCAAAATCTTTTAGACAATGGAGCAGACTACCTACATTTGGACGTAATGGATGGTCACTTTGTTCCGAATCTAACCTTCGGACATCCTGTTGTAAAGTGCCTTAGAAATAAAATCAAGGTGAGTAATTCTAGCAACACTTATTTACTTAAGGGAATTTCAAGGAATCTTGTTTCATTTGCAGAATGCCTTCTTCGAAACCCACATGATGGTCTCTAATCCATGTCAGTGGATTGAACCAATGGCTGATGCTGGTGTCAATCTGTACACATTCCACATTGAGCCGGTTATGGACAGTGTGGCTGATGTTTGTCGCAAGGTTAAAGAATCCGGTATGCAAGTTGGCCTAGCACTAAAACCCGGTACTCCAGTTGAGGATGTTGTTAAGTACATCGATGCTGCTGATTTAGTTTTGGTAATGACAGTGGAACCTGGTTTTGGTGGTCAGTCATTTATGACTGACATGATGCCCAAAGTGGAATGGCTGAGGAAGAACTATCCAACATTGGATATCGAAGTTGACGGAGGTGTTGGCCCTAAAACTATTGACTGCTGTGCGAAGGTAGCCCCAGGAATAACTTAGGTGTTTCTATTCGATGGTTTGACGTGTTTTTGATATTTTTTAGGCTGGTGCAAATTGGATTGTGTCGGGAACTGCAATTATAAAGTCTGACGATCAGAAGCAAACTATAAGCCAACTCAAGAGTAGCGTACAAAGTTACTTGCACTAATTTAACTAGAACTAAGTTCAAAGCTTTTTATACGAATTATAATAAATCGGTTATTTTGACAATAAGATAAGACAATTACTTAGAAGATGTGTATTTGTGGCACATCTTATTTTCAGCAGCACTCATTACATAAATTCCGAGAGTTAAAAAAGGCATGTCATAGCTGGCAACAAATAATTATTATTTTTCAATACATGTACACTTCTGACGCGCCTTGCAGTGCTACGGAGCTATTGTCATACACAATATTTCATTAACTTGTTGAACAGTGTGTGCTGTTTCAAAGCTAGGCAGAATCTGTGCCAACGGAGATGGTGAGAAAGCTGTTGGCTATATTTAAACTGCAGTTTTAAAGATAAACCAGAAAAAAGAAAAGTCTACAATTGATTGATTCTCAGAATAGATACCCCTCACTTATTAATCGGTTTTAAAGCCGCATACGGTAGCGTTTATAGGGACGAAATAGTTTTAGCATACCACCCAAACACGTCTTTCAGTGCACGACAACATAAAGAATCGTCGCTGTTTCATTAATGTCGACAACGACTCAAAATAGGATCTACATACAATAACGCATTATCATGCGATTCTTTAACATTATTTATGTATGGGTTGTGCAAAACTCCTGTGCAAACACTAGTGGCATAATCTTCCGTAAATACGTCAGAAATCGAAAGAAGAATTGCTCTGGCCAATCGGTATTTCTTCAGGCTAAGGCAGTTTAGTAATAAAGACCTTACAGAGAGAACTACTAAGGAGATCCTATATCCTATACAGAGAGAACTACTAGGGAGATCCTATATAAGAACTGATTATCAAAAGTGGATGTAGAGATCGTTTTGGGCAAAAAAATCTTCAGATAGGAAGATCTTACCGCGATCTGTACAGCTACATAAACGCCTCTACTCATTGGAAGATTAAGACGGAGTGGACTTTTAGATACTCGCAGATGGTAGCAGCAGAAGAAGTCTTAAATGACGCGCAAAATCCGACTTCAACCAACTTGAATTGCGCAACTGTAAACAGGAAAGCACCCGGCTGATTCGAAAGGTATGCCATATGAGGGTTCACCCCGGATAGTAACATTCAGATTCCGTTTGTGAATTAAGAGAATCCTTTTAAAACATTATCAAGGGAGATGTTTCTAATCATAGGTTGTAAATTTTGACAGCTCATCCATTTAATAGATATCGAAAATGAGGTTTTAGTGAGCGATAGTGTATAGCCCGTACCAAATCAGTTGGCCAATCTACTGCGCAGGTCTCTTAAAATTAATTTTACAATATCTTAAATTGCTCTTAAATCCTCTCTCTGCGCATTCGACCGTTGGCAAACTAGTGCAAACCAAACCAGTTGGGCTTTGGGCATTCTACTGCGCAGGTCTCTTAAAATTTATTGTAAAATATCTTAAATTTCCCTTAAATCCTCTCTGCGCAATCGCCCGTTGGCCAACTGATTTGGTACGCACTATAGTACATGTACCGGTAATGTAGTGTGGTGTCGATCAATTCTCACTGTGTGATTGATTGCGAAAGGCATTAAACCTGTCCGCAATGGATCCTCAATCAAATATTTAATTTTTGTGATTATCAATCAGCTTAACACAGATTTAAGTGATGATGTTCATGCTGATGTATTTCTGGCATAAAAAAAAAACACAATCTTGCTTTGAAATGAAATATCTGACTTTTATGCATAAATTTATAAAGCTTACTCATTGATAATTGTCAGACTTTTGCATTAAATCCGGTTTCATTGCACTGCAATGCGGTGCAACGACGTTTTCAGCAATGGGAAATCATTACTGAAAACCTCGATTAAAGTCCAACTTAAGAATCAATAACTGGACTGAATAACTGCAAGCAACGTAGGTACCCAGGATCAAAAAGAATGGAAGGCTGACATGTCTCAGTCAAATACCCTGAACGGTTGGAAACTCATTAAGTAAAGTAAAAAGTAAACGTCGATTACCTCGTAGTTGAACATATGGGGGTCGCAAATTTCACAAATGGATCTATAATTAAAAACAGAGTTCAAGCATCCTGTCTTACACACCGCAAAGCGCTGCCTTGATGACCATGTGAGATGCATTTGAAAATGTTTCCCCATTTTCAATAAGAGTGTTTCTTTAACAAGTAAGTGTATACAGAACATTTACGTCTTAGGTCTAATTAAAGTGGCTGCCAGTGATTCGCTAGCACACCTAGACCAGTTTTTGGTCCATTGTGATACCACGTGGATCTTGTGCATTTTCCTTGTTACCAGTAACAAAACCAATCTGAGCTATTAATGCAACGGAGGAGACTTTTCGCTTTCGCAGAGATTTTGAAAGAAGTATCTAAGCTTCAAGATGAAGCTTCCTTTTGTTTGACAGCGCCGGACCATTACAAAGAATGAAGGCCTAGTCTTTCTCCTATTATACAGTGTATAGTGATGACACCTATTGTGGTTCTAATGTATGGTCTAGCAAGCGAGATCAGTCCCTTGGATCTTCTTAGATCCAGATTTGAACAAATTTGTTTGGTTATTTCACACGTCGTGACAAGACTCCATCTGAATTCGATTTGCTATTAGCATGTTGCGTTGCACTGTAGTAAGCTTTTGTATGTAGCGATAGGAATACCAACTGTACCCCTGTCGGGTTCGACTGGTAATTAAGTTCCATAATGTAGTTCCTAGAATCTCACTTTGCCCAGGCACCCACAAGAGGTGAATTTTGAACTGCTCTGCCATTTCTTGGGTTTTTCTAGAGTAAGATGAGACTGATTCCTGGAATTTGATGGCCGCTTGTCTGTCCGCTAGGATGCTAATATCCTTGCCAGATATAACATTTTCTTTCAGCCAAGATAAGGCTTCTTTGATCGCTATGAATTACGCCTGGAATACGCTGCAATGATCAGGAAGACGGAATGATAAGCTGAGGTTTACGGCTTTCCTTTTTGAAATTTCCTTTTGAGGTGTATTCCACTAATGGATCCATCTGAGATTATCGAAAAATCCGTATGTGGAATACGATTCTTCACTTGAAAAAGCGGAGACCAAAGAACTGTGCATTGGACTTTTAACATGGCTCCCTCCGGCTCGCAGAGTCTTCGATTCCCAGCCGCACAAGTAGAAACCAACCTCAACCAACTTGCAGTGTGCAACTGGAGAGGCATGTTGGTTGTGGCTCAGGTTCATTCCGAATTGTAGCGCCACTTAAGCATGTAAGTAGTATAACACGTATTAATAGTCATTTTAATTATTGAATCAATATTCTTTTTTGTTTATTGATAGTAAAAGTTTACATTTCCTTGGTACAATGTTGTTTTATTTGATTGTTAGTTTAGGTACTTTCTCAATTATAACAATAAGCTTAATATATTCAACAGTATTGGATCTTTATAATTATTATTCTTACGTGTTCATGAAATAAAGTATTGCAATTGGTTGCCGTATTGCAAATGTAAGTGCCAATCAAACATTATTTTGAGTTTAGTTTAATAGTTTAAAATAATTTAATTAAAATGGAAGCAGTATATATATTTTTGTAATCTTGATCTAAAAACTATTTAATTATTTTATATAACTTAAAATAATATTTTTGTGTGTTTTATAAAATGTTAATTTGACATTTACTATTTTTAAATATATTTTATGTTACTTAATATTTAACAAAAGTAAATTATTAAAAAAATATTATGATCACTTAACAAGTTCTAATCGTTCAAAATCAGTTTAGACCAGATTATAGTCTCGCAGATTTAATTGCATAATTGTGTCCTTTACAGCTGCAAACACAAACCTTATATTTTCGGTATCTAGAATATTATAATTTATATGGAATGAAAAAATAAATAAAATGAGTAAGAAAAATTGTTTGCAAGTTCATTATATAGCATTAGGGATTGATCGTATTTATACATAATTGATATAGCTGATAATGTTAATTATACTACGGTTGTATTTTAAATTACTTGGGTGTCCTTCGCGAGTTCTAAGAAATTAAGGAAAGAGGTCTGAGATGACCTTTTTTGGATTCGTCTTGTCCACATTTTCATTGAGTGGTTCAAAAAGGAGAAACCAATAGAGAACAAACAGTTTGATTAAATGAAAAACATAAAAGTTAATAAAAAACCACACTAAGTGGAACAAGCCTATTGAAAAACAACACTGAAATGAAAAAAAAACAGGATGGAACTGAAATTTTGTTGAAACCTTAAGAGCCATATTCTTAAGGACTATTGGAAAAAGGTGTGGTGCCACGGATGGCGATAATATGTATTGCATAGACAAAATATTTAACAGTCGCTCACAGTGCCAAAATGGTGGCCATCATAATAATTAATCTTTAAGATTGAAATTAAAGCCATCTGATTGGTGCATATTGAAACAATCAAAGATGAAAATTCAAATTATTAAAACAGGTGTATTATATTAATGAAATTATCAAGAAAAATTAAATCAACAAAGTGTTAATTAACAATTTTAATGGTTTTGTATAAATTTGATTAAGTATTCCTGGTGGTTTCTCAAAAAGCAAAGGACCATTTTCAGTGATGGTTTGCATTGAAAGTTATTACTAGAGCATTAACATCATAAAACCAAATTATAGTTTCTGATTTTTACTTTAAACGCTAATATTTTCCATTAAGTAGTACCACGCGCATACATAGTTTTAAATAAATTATAAAGTGAAATAAAAAATATATAAATATATTTGTAAACATACCTGTAGCACAAGTAAAGTGGGGGTAAATTTTATTTTTATAGTCCTGATTGAATTCTACAAACATACTTAGAATAAACTGTCGAGCCGTTATTGCATCTCTTTTTGGACCTAGATAAATATACGAGTACACAGAACAAAGTAAATGTTTAGCAACAATGCATTATACACAAAGTTCTTATTAAGTAGGTCCGATATTAAAATTATAAAAATAAATTATAAATTTAATTTTATTTGTGACAACAGCTTATTTTTAATAGAAAATGTCATCATTGTGAGTTATGTAAAATGTATGCTTAACTTTTTTTTAGAAACATACATTTTATTATATCATGCTTATGTTGAGAAAAAGTCATTAAAAGTCCATACTTACCATCGTACTCGGGAAAGTAGTCTTCCAAATGTGAATACATAATTTTTTCTTCTAACAAATCTTTCTTATTTAAGAAAAGAATAAATGATGAATTTTGGAACCAAGGACACATTATAATAAATCTAAATAAAGCGTTCGACTCTTCCATACGATTCTGAAATAAAAGAATGAGTTGAAAATGATACTCCACAAATTGATTGACAATATTGTTGTTATAGGGAAACTAATAGGCGTGAACTAATATACCAACAAATAAACAAAAATAAAATAACTGCAAGTTTGCGTGAAGTTACATATTTGGCATAAATTACGAAATCTACAATTTTAGCCTAACTTTACAGAGCAAATTTGAAAAGCAGTTTAAACTTTGGATGTTTTCAGATCATTGCAAAAGGTGGTGCAGATTTTAATTGGACACCCGATCGCTAAAAATCAACCTCACTTACCAATGAGCCATTTGACATGGAAAAGGTATGCAATTGAATAATAAATCATCTACTTTTGACTAGTGGTGGTCAAATGGTAGGCGATGCGATTATATTACCTATCTCTGATTCCTACCAACTCCGACTCTCAAACTTCCCGTGGCGACCACTGAGTGCATAGTACCTTGACCCTAAATAGGGTCTCAAACCCTGTGTACAGTCTTGGCGGGAGCAGATGAGAGCGGAGCAAAGACGTGTATTCACACGAATGCACATATTCCATTGCTGGCGGTCGCGGAAAAACTCACAAAATGGAGTCAACGCGCTCACGCTCCAATGGAGGAAAAGATGAGATAGTGAAAGGGTCTTCTACGGGCTCCTTGACAAAAGTTATGAACGACTACCGGAATACGATGTTAGAATAGTGCTAGGAGATTTTAACTCCAAAGTAGTAAGAGAAGACATCTTAAGCAGTATTTTCCAAACATTCCAAGGGACTTACATCGACTCAGACCAAAGTAAGAAGGCGGAGATCACGGAGACCACGCCACAACAAATCAGAAAAACTGTGAAAAAATGTTATGTCGAAAGACTTCAAACGCAACAAACAGCCAAGTCCTTCGCAGAACGCGTATCAGTAAACCTCTCGATTTATATCATACCACCAGCATATTATGTCGAAAAACAATGGAAGCGATGTCAACAAGCCATTAGATCATCCAACTACCATCAAGATACCCTTGGTTTGATGAAGAATGCCCACAAGCTGCAGGTGAAGACAAGAGCTGTCATTTAACTCTATAGACAATGAAGGAGGAAAGAACACCGGCTTTTCAGAAAGAAGAAAAAAATCAAGAAAAGCATGCTATCGAGGATTAAGGGAGGTGCCACTCCGCAGGAATGATGTTCGAAAGTTTTACCAAAGTGTAAAACGTCAAAGCTAACGCCCGAACAGAATCCTGTCGAGATAAACAAGGGAAATATAGTAGTTGAGACACAGTCGAAGCTGATGATATGAAAAGGCACTTCGGCAGACTGTTAACGGCGATGACGAACAATCTCTCGCTGTCTGGCATAACTGTACATTCAATATTGGCGAAAACAGCGAAAACCTACAACTATCTGGCTGCCGGAAATGACGGCCTTCCCGCCGAGCTATATAAGCCGATATAAATATCTTGGTAAGTAACATCCACCAACTCATTAGCCAAATTTGGTCGGATGAAAGTATGTCTGAAGAATAGAACATCAGCATCGTTTGCCCGATCCACAAAAAAAGAACCAACTACAGAGCCATAAGTCGCCTCAACATCGCCTAGAAGATTTAATCTGCCGTAATATGTAAACGCCTGGCCGTATCAAAAGTGGTTTCTTCATCCACTTAAGTAGTTTTGAGTTTTTTAGTAGTTTAGTAGTTTTGAGAAAAAAAATCTTCGATAAATCCGCGGTATGTAAAATGTGCCGGAAATCATATGACGGTAGATTGTTGTAGTATAAGATTACTCCTGCTATCTACATTAACTGTAAATGCAATCATCCGGCAAATTATCGCGGCTGCTAAATAGCTAAAGAGTTGCAAAAAAGACGGACGAAATTTAATAGTGTAAAATTAAATTTAAACAAGCAAAAGCCTAAAATTCCGATTAAAAATGTGTCGAAGCCTAAGCAGGCTATAATCGAAAAACCTAAATTTTCACAAACTACGCGGCTATCAGATATCCGTTCGGATCTTGTACATCCAAAACCAAATAAACAAACGTATGCTCAAGCTACAGTATCCGATAACGCCCACAAAATTATCTCACCTGACCCAGTTTCAAACATTATTCTTTCAAAACTTGAGGAACAAAGAAAAACGAATAAACTTCTTTGAAAATAGTATTCGCAATAAAAGTAACCCACCTTTAACATGAATATGTTGCTTAAAATAAAAAATGCTTAAAAATACGTGGAATGCCAATGGCCTTTGGAAAAAACTTGGAGAACTTGAATTATTTATGCAGGAAAAAGATATAGACATCTGTTTAATATCCGAAACTCACGCAAAGAGTAATTCGAACTTAAAAATTATTGGTTACCTCGACTATTCTGCTCTACACCCATCGAATAAGGCTAGAGGTGGAGCCTCACTATATATAAAAAAGTGTATCGAACATTCGATTGATCTTAAATTAGAAATCGAAACAATGCAAGTTAGCTCTATACAAGTCAAAAGCAGACAATCCTTTCTGAAGATATCGTCTATTTACTGCCCACCACGATGCAAGGTTGAGAAAATTGACTTTGAAAACTTGCTTAATTCCTTTGGACAACGTTTTGTCATCGGAGGGGACTTTAATGCAAAACATACATTCTGGGGATCTAGATGCATATCACAGAAAGGTAGGATGCTTTATGATGTAGGTAGAAAGTACAATACCGAATTTTATTCTACGGGAAAACCAACTTACTGGCTAACTGATGTTAGAAAAATACCGGATTTGATCGATTTTTTCATTGTAAAAGGTCTGCCGTCCAATCGAATCGAATTTGAAGAATGCTTTGATCTTTCCTCTGATCATTCTCCAGTCATTTTAACAACGAGCGAGTCACTGGTTATAAATGAAAAACCACCCAGATTAACAAACGGGAAAACCAACTGGGAAGGTTTCAAAACGATATTGAAAATAATATCGCTCAGAACCCCATTGGAACTCGAAGTCGCGATTGACTCTTTTATCGATACCATCCAAAAAGCAGCATGGAATAAGTCTCCTCAACAAAATAAAATAGTAAGCTTTAGTAAAATTAAGTACCCCCGAGAAATACAAAATTTAGTAAGACAAAAAAGAAAAGCTCGTAAAAGATGACACCAAACTCGTGCCCCGCAAGATAAAACATATCTCAATCGGTTGAGTAACTTGCAGCGTTACCAGATTTAGCAGTTTCCTGCGATTTTAGCAGTTTTTGATCATGAAAATGACCTGCAGCAGTTTTTTTTAGCTTTTTCTTAAATTTTAGCATTTTTTGGCAGTTTTCGAACAAAAAAAAATGTATACATGTTTTTAATTGTTTGGGCGACAGTAAACACGAAGAAATTCAAATACGCAGAGTTAGGGTCAGAAAGCAAACAAAGTAAACACAGCTGTTTATGGGTGGTGTCGGCGTGGTGGATACCTATTGATGTTACTGTGTAGAATTTGCAAAAGAAAGGGTGCAGATAGTTATTATATTATTTACATAGGCAGCCTGGACAACGACACTCAATCCAAATTGTGTATTTATTAAATACGTACGTCACTCGGTTGCTCTAGCTTTCAGTCATGGCAGTAAGAAATTGCCAAAATCCATTGAGCAATTGGTCAAAACATACTTTTCTCAAAGTAGTAAAAGCCAGCGAGAATTTTTAGAATTCCAAGAGTTATTTTTGAAACAGCAAAGCATAGGATTTTGCGCCATTAAGACATTAGATGCCTATCGCTACATGCTTGCGTCAATCAAATTATAGAACAACGGAGTGCATTAAAATTGTGAATATATAACAACAAATTCTGTCCCAAACGAATTTATTTTTAATAGTTTGAATGACAGTATAATAATACTTTTTATGCTATGGACTACAATTTCCTATGGTAAACAAATTCAACCTTATACAAAGCGATTATGCTTATGTATCCAACAATAACTAAATTTGCAATATTTAAGCTTACTGGCATCTAATACTGCTTGTGAAGCAATAAGGGTATTCATGCAACATCGTAATTTTATTACGTGCGAAAGATTATAACTTTACGGCGACGTTTCATGAACGACACTAAAACATCATCACTAAATAATGCGGTAACCCACTGAATTCAATCTCATTTTAGTAATTTATTTATGGATTATTGTTGTCTTTCCGTTCTCGATAATTTGTTTCAGTTTAGCGCATACTTTTGTTGTGTGATAGTGACTGATTAAATGTCAAAATAGCAATTCAAAAGTTTACAACATTTACCACCTCAGTTTACGCACCCAATTCCTGTGACAAAATTCTGATATTGTTAGTAAAGATTTCCCATACAAAATTTGACAGTTCAATTATCACGTCGTAATTTTATAACGTTTACAACGTTTACGACAACTTTCCGATGTTGCATGAATACCCCTAATATTTTCGCAGGTAAATTTGTTAAAAACTAAAAACCGTAATCGCTTCAGTAACGAAAATATTGCTTTACAAGTAAAGCAGGGGTTTCTTAAGGTGAAGGCTGTTATAACTTTTTTCCAACAAATAAAATGGTAACTTTAATAAATTCAAAAATTCTCTATAAAGATTCCGAACGATTTAATTTAATAACTTTGTACATATTAAAATTTAAAAATGTTCATCTTTTATAAATTATCATCTTATATAATAACAAATGTAACTGTATATGTATTTTTTGAACTAAAAAAACGTATTTCTCAAGGAAAAATCGATCGCAGTTTTTTTTAGCATTTTTTTTACATTTTCGTCTAGCAGGTTTTGCAGTTTTTCGTCCTAGCTTTAGCAGGTTAAAAAATGTTTATCTGGTAACGCTGGTAACGCTGGTAACTTGCTATAAAATTCGATTAAAAATTTTAAAAACCATGCAGTAGAAACTTATTTGCAAAGCCTAACCGCTGGAAAGGAGTCGAATTATTCGCTCTGGAAAGCAATTAGAGTCATAAAACGTCCAAAAACGCTGTGCCGTCAATTAAAGTAACTCAAGACGTGTGGGCAAAAAGCGATAAGGAAAATGTTGACGTTTTTGCCTCACATCTTGAGGTCCAGCGCAAAATGAAAATATTATATTCAAGACTACTACCGACAATAATATAGTAAGATATGCAAGTATAGCCGAGCTTAAACGGGAAATACAGAAACTAAAGCCTAAAAAAGCTCCGGGTTATGACCTGATTACGGGAGAACTTCTTAAAATTTTGCCACGAAAGGCATTAACTAAGCTTCTTTTTATTAAAAATGCGGCAATTAGATTAGAGTACATACCAAGACAGTGGAAAGTCGCGGATGTGATTATGGTTCTTAAACCAGGAAAATCACCGAATGAAATAAAATCTTACAGACGTATTTTACTTCTTCTAATAATTTCAAAAGTTTTTGAAAGTATATTACTCGGGCGATTACACCCCATTATTGATCAGAAACGCCTTTTACCTGACCATCAATTTGGGTTTAGAAGTAAACATTCGACTGTGGACCAAGTACATCGAATTACCGATGTAATTGAGAAGGCTTTCGAAGAAAAGAAAATTTGCTCAACCGTATTTCTTGACGTGTCGCAAGCTTTTGACAAGGTTTGGCATAGAGCCCTTCAATACAAATTCTGCCTGACAAATTATATAAAATCCTCTTGTCGTATCTTGAGCATAGACTCTTCCGTGTGAAACTTGGAAACGAATATACAGAGTTCAAAGAAATAATGGAAGGAGTACCCCAAGGAAGCGTCCTTCTACCACTCTTGTACCTCCTATTTACACGTAATATCCCACAAACAAGCGATACAATAGTTTCAACGTTTGCTGACGGTACCGCTATACTAGCAGTTGGGACAACAATAGGGGAAATACATATGAAATTACTCTTAACGTGGTAAATGAATGGACAAAATCCTGGGGGATTGCACTGAACGAGAGCAAATCGATTCATGTAGATTTTTCGTAAAGGGTGATCCAAGTAGAGATACTTTTTTCAATAGCCTTTTTTGACAGATCACGTGTGAGTCGTGTCATGCTGTCATGTTATTTTTGTTTAGTATTGTTTGGCATTTCATAATGGAAAGACTTACGCGTGAACAACGTTTACAAATTGTTCAACTTTATTATGAAAATTCACGTTCTGTGAGGAATGTGTTTCGTGCACTTCGCTCAACTTATGGTCAACATAATCGGCCTACTGAGCGTACTATTCGCAACACCATCACCCATTTTGAGACCCAGCATTCATTATTGGATAATATTCGTCCGAATAGACCACGTCCAGCACGCTGTGAAGAAAATATAGCCGGTGGAATCATCGGTCCATATTTCTTTAAAAATTATGCCGGTGCGAACGTAGCCGTCAATGGCGACCGTTATCGTGCCATGATAACCGACTATTTGATGCCTGAAATTGAAGCTCGTGATCTCGGCGACATTTGGTTTCAGCAAGACGGCGCCACTTCCCACACATCGCATCAATCAATGGACTTATTGAGAGAACATTTCGGTGAGCACATAATTTCACGTTTTGGGCCGTCGATTGGCCACCAAGATCGTGTGATATCACACCGTTAGACTTTTTCCTGTGGGGATATGTAAAGTCAAAAGCTTATGTCGACAAACCCGCTTCGATTCAGGCCTTGGAGGAAAACATCACGCGTGTCAGTCGCCAGTTACCAGTCGAAATGCTCGAACGAGTGATCGAAAATTGGACTCAACGGATGGACCATCTGCGATGAAGCAACGGCCAACATTTGATAGACATAATCTCCAAAAAATAAATGCCAAAGAATGTTCTTTCAAATGATAATAAACATTCTCCATTAAATTTGAATTTTTTGTGTTTTTTTCTTTAAAAAAGTAGGGAACCTCGAAATGGATCACCCTTTATAAACGGACAAACAATTTACCTGTATTTCTAAATACAGTACATAAGGAACGAGGATCTACGCTGAGATCCGGGTATTCCCGCGGTTAAAGATGAAACGTCTAGCATGTAAGTTAGTTCTAAGTTGAATTAAAATAAAAATGAATTTGAAAAAAAACAGATGAAACGAAAAATTTTGCACGAAAACATATGGCGTTTTTCATTGGGAAAAAAATCAATTTTTTTTTTATCTGAAGACCGATTTTGACAGTTGTTGTGTTCCATTAGGCGAAAAAATTGATTTTTTTTTATCAGAGATCAATTTTGCAAATCTGAATTTTTCGGCAGATTTACCAAAACCAATACAAATGATAGCTGTCAGTTTGACAAGAGTGATTTTCATTTTGATTTTTTACTTCGGTTGTGAAAAACAAGAGTGCTTTGGGTTTAGATATTAATAATGGATATAGACACAGAAAAGAAAGTTATACGTGAACTATTAAATTGATTGAATGAATTAAATGAAGATAATTTCTGTATTTTCAAATGTTTGTTATGTTTTTAATGTTGGCAGCTACACCGACGCTAACTTCACAGACACGAAATGACACCAATATAATGACAAAAAAAAAATCTGAATCGTGTTCCATTGACACTCAAAAAGATCAAATTTCAGATCAAAATCAAGATTTCCCAATGGAAAACGCCAACAAAAAACGATTATTAGGACACACTAACACAACGGTCCTCAAAATTCTTAACGTAACAAATTTATTGCGGCGTCTTCAAAGAACTAAGCCCTTGGATTTGGCCCGATTATAACAAACCGCGCTATAAATTGCTGAAAAGCAGGAACTCTCAAAGGAACGTTTTTTTTTTTTTTTTTTAATTCTGACCTGCCTAAGCAGTAATATACACATCGACCTTAAAGATCTATTGTGCTTGCCGTCAGATGTTTTGTAGGTTAGTAGCGCTTCTACTTTCCTAATGTAGCTGATAATACTTTCAGCCGAAGATTTCCTCAGTTCTTCGGGACTTGAAAATTCCCTGAAGAAAGATTCCCTTCTCATACCGTAAAGGGCCTGGCATTCATATGATATGCTCGGCTGTTTCGTCTTCTTCTAGACATAGTCTGCACTCCGGTGAGTCGACTAGATGCATTTTATTTAGGTGATATCGCAGACCGTGATACAGACCACCTACTAAGTTTTTGATATCGTGTCTGCGAAGATTTAGTATCTTATTGGCATCTGATTTGAAGGGCTGAATAGCTCTTTTGGCCTGTCTTAGGCCTGGGATGTTTCCCCTGTATGAAACACATTTGTTTTGTTCCCAGTTTTTTATGACCAAATTTATGGCTGATTTGGGGATTGCACAGAAGGGTTCAGGTCCAATGAAGGGGGTTTCCGAACCTTTTCTGGCTAGTTCATTCGAAGGAAAGTTACCTGCCAAACATTTCATTACTCCTGATAAAAAAATTGCTAGATAAGTCGCATACTAAGTTGCAATACGGTTATAAAAAGGGTGGTGGTTTTAGTGAGTATAAATCTCACACTACTTTGGGCAAGTGCTCAATAGAAATAATATGGATGTCACCATATTGAATCTTGAATACTTTAAATAATATTTTCACTTTTAATGATTTATCCGAAGACGTACAATATTAAAAGACAAATGATTCAGTAAAGACTTGCAGAAATCTATCCCTCATTATTAATAGACCACACGTTTTCCATAGCTATAAAAAGTATTTTTAAGCGATCAAAAGTTTGTTTACTCATATTTTGTTTTTATATCGTCGAGACGCATAAATCTGGGCCTTCACATGACTTTTTAAGTTGCAGCAACTAACAGCGAATTCGATTATTAGGACACTTGCTTTTTTGTACGTAAACGTTCTCTTAAGTGCGAGAGGGCACAAATATTAAGTTTGCACGTATTAAAGTATAAAATATATAATAAACTATACTAATAAGAACTCCTAAAACTAAACTAAACGAAAATCGGTTAAGGCGTTCAAAATACTAGCCAAAACTAGCTTATGGCCTTATTACAAACATTTATAGTAATTCCGATTTTAATTTTTAATTTTTTTCGTAATATCGTCTAAATGAGCATTGTTGACGCTATATAACATACAACAAAACATGAGTGGCAATAAAATATTTTGTTAATTTTTTTTAATTGTTGAAAATACATACCTCGTTTTCCGATTCAAATAAAATTTGATCATACTCTGAGAGAGCGACTAAGAAAATAATGGAAGTGACATTTTCAAAACTATGAATCCATTTTCTTCTTTCCGATCTCTGACCACCCACGTCTACCATCCTGTTTGAGTTGAATGAAATAAAAAGAAAGTTTATATTATTATTATGCAAGTTCAGACATATTTTTTTTAGTAAACAAGCGTTACATATTGATTACTGATATAAGCTATAGTATCTAGATTACCTAATTAAAGGCGTAGCGAATATTGGGCAGGGACGTAGAAACTTGCGCTTTATACCACGGACAAAATGACTTACTCAGATAAAGCATCTTCATATAACAGCTTAAATACAAAATGGTGTGATTCCAACGAAGAAGGGAAAAAGTAGAAAAGCCCATTTAATCCCAATTAATTCGATTCTTCAAGCTTCTTATAACGGGTGATCCAAGTAGAGATACTTTTTTCAATAGCCTTTTTTTGACAGATCACGTGTGAGTCGTGTCATGCTGTCATGTTATTTTTGTTTAGTATTGTTTGGCATTTCATAATGGAAAGACTTACGCGTGAACAACGTTTACAAATTGTTCAACTTTATTATGAAAATTCACGTTCTGTGAGGAATGTGTTTCGTGCACTTCGCTCAACTTATGGTCAACATAATCGGCCTACTGAGCGTACTATTCGCAACACCATCACCCATTTTGAGACCCAGCATTCATTATTGGATAATATTCGACCGAATAGACTACGTCCAGCACGCTGTGAAGGAAATATAGCGGCCGTAGCTGAGAGTGTACACGAAGACCGTAGAGAGTCGATTCGGCGCCGTTCGCAGCAACTCGGACTGACGTATGGAACGACTTGGCGCATTTTACGTCAAGATCTTAAATTGAAAGCGTACAAAATACAGCTTGTGCAACAACTGAAGCCGCTCGACCTTCCCAAGCGACATCGCTTCGCTCTATGGGCTCTTGAAAAGTTCCAAGAAGATCCGACGTTTTCGAGGCAAATTTTGTTTAGCGATGAGGCCCATTTCTGGCTCAATGGGTATGTAAACAAACAAAATTGCCGCATTTGGGACGAAGACAACCTGAAGAGATTGAAGAACTGCCACTTCATCCAGAAAAAACAACGGTTTGGTGTGGTTTGTGGGCCGGTGGAATCATCGGTCCATATTTCTTTAAAAATTATGCCGGTGCGAACGTAACCGTCAATGGCGACCGTTATCGTGCCATGATAACCGACTATTTGATGCCTGAAATTGAAGCTCGTGATCTCGGCGACATTTGGTTTCAGCAAGACGGCGCCACTTCCCACACATCGCATCAATCAATGGACTTATTGAGAGAACATTTCGGTGAGCACATAATTTCACGTTTTGGGCCGGTCGATTGGCCACCAAGATCGTGTGATATCACACCGTTAGACTTGTTTCCTGTGGGGATATGTAAAGTCAAAAGCTTATGCCGACAAACCCGCTTCGATTCAGGCCTTGGAGGAAAACATCACGCGTGTCATTCGCCAGTTACCAGTCGAAATGCTCGAACGAGTGATCGAAAATTGGACTCAACGGATGGACCATCTGCGACGTAGCAACGGCCAACATTTGATAGACATAATCTTCAAAAAATAAATGCCAAAGAATGTTCTTTCAAATGATAATAAACATTCTCCATTAAATTTGAATTTTCTGTGTTTTTTTCTTTAAAAAAGTAGGGAACCTCGAAATGGATCACCCTTTAACATACATTCGTCGATCAAACTATTGATGAACCTTTGTTAAGTGGCTGGATGAATTTATGATGTTTTCATTTTTATTTTGAAAGACAAGGGCATTTGATATTGTATCCACACGATCGTTACAGATTATTAGGCTACCAGATCCTTCAGAGATTTTCCTCTGTTGCCTCAGCTGATATTTTTTGATTATGTTGATCAACATTATCAGCAAAAAGTTTTTTTTTTTACTTTGCAGCATATAATAATGATTAATTTTAGCTAGACTCTTTTAGCAGAGGGTGATGAGATGAATTCAAAAAATTGAGTCTTAGAAGTTTAAAACAAAATAATCCCGTTCTGTGCGTGAGGACTTGTCCCCTCAACCTTTCTGCGAAAAGAGAGCAGCTGATAATTTTGTATGTAACGGGTGGTTAAATTTAAAAAGCCGATGTTGAATGTGAACAACACGCGTTTTCGATTGGGATACAAAAAGCACTCTTTTTATACTCTAGAGCACTTTTTTTTACTCTAGATCTATTTTTTCGTTTTCGATTGGGATACGAGAAGAAGAATCTGGATTCCAAGTCAGATTTACACCAACATGCACCAACACAAAAACATTTAACATCTGACTTAATATGTCAATTTGAAGTTTGCACTTCGCAGTTTGATGATTCAAAGTGATTTTCGCGATAGTGTGGCGTAAGAGCCGTCCAACTCAATTCGTCGTCGTGCCCAACAATTGCACCTCTCACGCTCGTCGATGATGAACATTATGCACAATGACATGCATTTACACGCTTACAAGGTGCAATCGACTCAAGAACTAAAGCTTCTTGACCATTTCAATCGTCGTCAATGATCAGAATGGTGGCAAGAAATGACAACAGTGGATAATCAATTTTCGAAGAAAATCATCTTCAGTGATGAGGCACATTTTCACCTCAGTGGATTCGTCAGTGACTGTCGAAAAACCAATGCTTCTACAAAGAGTGACTGTTGGGTGCGGTTTATGGGTTGGCGGCATCATCGGGCCGTATTTTTCCCAAAATGAGGCCGGTCATGCAGTTATTGTGAATGGTGATCGCTATCGTGAGATGATAACGAACTTTTTATAGCCCGAATTAGAAGATATAGATGTTGACGATATGTGGTTTCAACAAGACTGTGCCACTTGCAACACAACTAACGAAACAATGGCTCTTTTGCGCGACAAATTCAATGGCCGTATGTTATCTCCCGTAGTGGCGATGTCAATTGGAAGCCAAGATCATGTGATTTGACACCGTTGGACTTCTTTCTTTGGGGTTATTTGAAAGAAAAGTTGTACGTCGATAAGCCAGCAACAATTCAATAGCTAAATGATGAGATAATTCGGCACATTAACGGCATAAAACCTCAATTATGCCTTAGCGTCATCGAAAATTTGGATCATCGGATGGAGGAATGCCGCCGAAGTCGCGGCGGCCATTTGGCCGATATTTTGTTCCATACATAATTGAACCATATCAATATTTTCATAATAAAAAGAAATGACAATAATTTCCTAAATAGTTTGTGTTTTATTCAAAATCAACATCGGCCCTTAAAATTTAACCACCCTTTATTATGAAAAGAATTAATTGATTTAATAATGAAGTAAGGAAAATGTTGTTTAACAGAAAAAGTTCCCCACTGCTAAGAATGCATTGCAGAAACACCTCTGAGGGATCCATAGCTCAACATATTTTGTATTTCATACTTCAAAAAATATTTTTACAATATTTCCTCTCACGCTTTAATGGCCCAAGATCGATTTGTTCGTAAAAGCCACCCTTAATTTTTACAAATTTTCAGCAGTCTTATATGCGTTAGTTCATTGTTAGTAGTTTTTTAGTTATATTTACAAATATATAAATCAAGGAGCAAAGTTTGAGTAAGGATACCTGAAACGTATTTTTCCAATATCAAAGTAATATTCAATGATCCCCGTTGTTGGCACACGAACCCTTAATATATCTTGCTCAGTTGGTAAGTAATTTTTCGCAGAAACACGACCAATTTCCATTAAGTAACTGTAATTATAAATATATTTGAGTTTTTTCGTGTAAATTGAGAATTACAGAAAAAAAACTTACTATTTAGCTGAATCAGTGAGTTGGTATTCTCTTCTTCGTTCATAGCATTCCTGAATACCAGGGTCAGCCCAAAGATTTCGAATGGCAGACACATAGGGATCTTCAAATTTGACGATTTTTTCGTAATCGGTTCTGGCTATCAATTCAGCATTTTCCTTTTTGTTTAACAAGATAAATAAGCATTCTGATAAATAAAATATTCATGCTATGGTGTACACAATAAACTAACCACATTCTCTGCTCTTCCATATTCAATTTTTAACTCTTGCATAGCCTTGATCATCGATTGCATCGCCATTAAAATATTTTGATAAACTATTTTAATAAATCCTCTTTTATCTTCATAGGAATAACCACTGCCATGGATAATGCGCATCTGTTTGATGAATGTGGATTTTCCAGATTCACCAGTACCTTCAACAGAAAAATCAAAATCACTAGCTTATGTTATTGTTGGATTATCGATATGTAATTGTCGAAAGATGTACTAAACAAAATGACAAGTTCAAATAGCGTCAAATTGATTGACTTAAATCTTGTCGCTTGGCAGTTAACTTTTCAAGATAAGTGGAAATAGCTCAATTGGCAAACAAAACCTTACTTGGTCTTTAACTCACACTGACTACGTTTATACCTTGGACTATATTTGGGTCGTCACTAAATGTTTTTGTCTCAGAAATTGTCTGTTTACACCGTGCATGACTAAATGCAGAACTAACGACATCTATACTTTATTAGACATCTTTTGCATTGACGTTAATGTTTTTTTCCCCAAGATCAGCCCCAATGGCTACGTTTTCACCGTGACCAATAACCATGACAAAGGGTTGAATTTATGGTGACATCTAGGCGCAAGGTAAAATAAACAGTTAAATTTATTATAGTCCAGGTCACCAGTGGACTGACCTAAACAATTTAGTCCATGTTCGATGTGTTTACACCGATGAGACTTACACCAGATGTAGGCTTAGTCTCGGCTATTGACAACGGTGTAAACGTAGCCATAGACTAGGTCACCTAAATAAGTGGACTGACCTTAACAGTTTAATCCATGTTGGATTTACACCGATAAGACTTACACCAAATGAAGGCTAAGCCACTGACAATTCAGGCCAATGACAATGTTTGGCCAATTAAAAGATTTAGGAATGCAACGAATGCAAGACCTTCTCGCAACGCGTATCCATCAAGCTCTCGATTCACACCATACCATCAGCCGCAACCGATGTGCTAGGTTTCTCGCGGCCACAAGCAAGAAACCCCTTGTTTGAAAAAAAATGCCGACAGATGCTCGCAGCCAAGAACGATGCCTACCAGTCTAAGCTACAGGTGAAGACGAGAGCTGCCATTGAGCTTTATAGGCAGAGAAGAAGGGAAGAAGAAGAAAAAAGAGCAAGGAAAGCGCGTGATCGAGGATATATAGAGGTGCCACTCCAGGAACGATGTTCGCAAATTTTACCAAAGTGTAAAACGTCAAAGCCAAGGATACAACGCTCGAATAGAATCCTGTCGAGATGGACAAGGCAATATTGTAGTTGAGACACAGTCGATGCTGAGGATATGGAAGAACCACTTCTGCAGACTGTTAAACGGCGATGACGAACAACATTCAGGCAGAACGAATCATTCAATATTGGCGACGACAGCGAAAACTACCAACCACCCTAGCTAAGTGATGTGATGATATCAATATTTAAACTCAAGCTTAATAAGACGGCGGCCTTCCCGCTGAGCTTTATAAAGCTGGAGGATGTGACTCGGTACGTAACATCCACCAACTCATAAGCCAAATCTGGTCGGATGCAAGTATGCCTGAAGAATGGAACCTCAGCATCGTTTGCCCGATCCACAAAAAGGAGACCCTCAGCATCGCCTACAAGATCCTATCTGCCGTAATATGTGAACGCCTGAAACCGTTAGCCAACAACCTGAACCAGTGTGGTTTTAGGTCAGGAAAGTCCACAACCGATCAAATTTTCACACTTCGGCAGATCCTGGAAAGAACCCAAGAAGTCCAAGTCGATAACCACCACCTATTTATCGATTTCAAAGCCGTATACGACAGCATTTATAGAGACGAACTATACAGAGCCATGTCTAGTTTTGGTATACCGCCCAAACTCGTCCTTTTGTGTAGGATGACGATGGAGAATTCTCGATACCAAAACAGGATTTAGGCAAGGCGATGCGCTTTCATGCGACTACTTCAATTTGATTCTTGAGAGGATTATGCAAAACTCCCGAGCTAACACCATAGGCACAATTTTCCAAAAATCGGTGCAACTATAGCATTCGCCGACGATATTGCCATCATTGGTAGGACTCAACGTGATGTCATAGCCACGTTTGCTAGTATAAAGAAGGAAGCGCCAAAAATGGGTTTAGCAGTAAATGAGGGTAAGTCTTAGTATATGCTGTCAACACGGAAGGACACACAACATCGACGAATTGGACAGAACGTCACCATTGACAGAAATAACTTTGAGGTAGTACGGGACTTTGTCTACCTCGGCTGCGCTATTAACTCTAACAACAACATCTCGTCAGCAATCAAACGAAGAATTACTCCTGCCAATCGCTGCTTCTTCGGGCTTAGAAGGCAATTTAGTAGTTCAGCCCTCACTCGAACTTCTAAGGAGATCATATAGAAGACCCTGATCATCCCAGTCCTGCTGAAATCAGCCGGGAATACCATAGTTCCTTATAATATCGCTTTTTTTGTTTATTATTTTGTTTATTTATTTTTAAACTCTAAAATGAAGCTTGCAGTCGTTCTGATCCTTTTTTACGTGGTTCCGTACAAAACATTTCAACAGTCTGCGCAGACAAAATAAAAGGAATGGTACAACTCGGACAAACATCTTCAGGAATTTTTAAAATTTTCTAAAAACCTCTCTGTGGGACAACCAACAACACACATATGTGCCCGCAATTTCAGTTAAATCGACCGAGTAGTTTTGCCCAGTATTAAAAGCTACGTCTACAGCGTGGACTATAACCTGGAATAAGCCCATATATGGTGTAAACACATCGAACAATTTTTGTTTCTATTTTTAGTAATTGAGGCTGATGTTTTGAAAAACACCATTACACTTATATTTCGTTTGTAATCCATTTCGAAACTACACCATAACTAAATTCACAGCAGTATTTAATTTTGACATTTAATGCCAATGAACTTAAGTAAAAATATCATTAGTTATGCACTTAGTACCTACTGTTCGGTATAAACAGAAAAGTCTGATACTAAAACATTATTATCGTCCTTGGTATAAACGTAGCCAATAACAGTCTCCAGACGGCAGACATATTTTTTTAAGAACTACGTTTTGTGAATCGTGGTACCCCAAAACGTAAGAATTTATAAAAATCTCAAAAGTAAAATTAAAAGGAGGTCACAGGTGGAAAATTGTGTATTTGAAAGAAATTTGTCAAAATTTGTAGTCAATTAATTTTTATCAATAAACTGACTTAAGTGGGGAATTGTGTCAGTTATTGACACTGCAAGCTTTTTTCTTTGCAATTTTGTCAGTTATTGAAAAGATATGGGGAAACCCATATGCAAGCTTTTTTCTTTGCAATTTTTTTAAGCCATACTGGCTTCAACCTTCATGTCTGGTCAACCTCATTGACCTCAAGTCATTTCTACACCCTACTACAAGTTAACAATTAAATTAGATTAATGTTTTAAGGTACTTACCTAGCAACAGCAGCTTAAGTTCTCGTGCTGAATCCCGTTTGTCGCGACGCAAACGCCTATCGATTTCCTGGCTAATACGCTTCTGTTCCTTAGCCTCTTCCGATAAAAAGCAATGCATACTAAATGGATTTTATAATATCGCTATCCTGTTTTAAGAATATCAAATTCTACTCCAAGATTCACTTTGTGAATACTACGATTTAGATCCCTTTTGGTGCCAGCCTTTATAAAGCTCCTTTGAATTTCGAAAATGTGTCAGAAACACATTGACACACCAATATCAACATTGGCATCGACATCAAGAGAAAACGTTTGCTTATTTAGTATGATTTTTCAGCATCAACGATCGGTCAAATTTAAAAATCAAACTGTGTAACATTGCGATTCCTTTTGTAAAAATTTCTAACATCAAATAATTTTCAAATATTGATGCCTGTGTTGCAAGAATAATAAAAAATAACCGTTTGGTACAATAAATAATCATATTACAAAAATATATATGTATATATAGAGGGTGTTTTTTTAGAGGTTTGGTTTTTAAACTGGCAACACCCGTTCTACAGATTGTCAATTGAAAGTTAAAAGTTGATTTGTGGTTAGTAACGCTTGCAAATTTTAAGAACATATTTTGAAAAGCATGATTCGATTCGGCAAACTTATCGTTCGCTACGTGCATTTTAGTTTTTTTTTTTATAATTAGCACGCCCTAAAGGGTTTATGAATACCCTTATAGTGTTTGGCACAGCGCAGGCAGAAAGCGCGGGAAGATAAGAGGAGATACCGATGTGCATTGGTTTTAAATTTTTGTAAATTGTAATGGGGAGGAAAGACTGAGTTTGGTAAAGCATTCCATATTCGTGTTGTTCGGTTTTGAATCTCTATGTTAAGCGAGACTATAGAGTTCGCTTCGGTTGGATCGCCTATCAGTTTTATCGCACGCTTTTGTATCCTATCCAGTAGGTGCAATGATGTTTTTGCTGCACCTGAACAGATGTGGGCATTGAACTCAAGTTTAGGGCGTATGTACGCTTTATATATTGAGGCCAGATCAGAAGGGGTGAAATGTTTTTTGCATCGATTAAGGAAACCTAGACATATCGCTGCGTTTTTAGCGATTTCGAATATGTGGTGGTTCCAACGAAGGTCGTTACTGATACACATACCGTACCGATCATTGAAAGTTTTTCGGTTTCGGCGATATAAGTGTCATTCATGGATAATGGCTGTAAATTTTGGTTTCGCTTAGATGACAGAATACAGCATTGTGTTTTGGAATTTGGAATTAAATTCCACTCTATTAGATTTACCCCATATAATTATGCTTTAATGAGCTTAACATATTTATCCGTTTCTGTTCCACGTCCGAAGATGAAGGGCGTAGATTAGAGAACGAATATGAAAAGCTGAGAGTGCTGTCATCGGCTAATAAATGGATTGGATTAGAAGTTGCAGACAAGAGGTCATTAATAAAAATGAGAAACAGTGTCGGAGACAGAACGGAGCCCTGGGGAACATCAGCATTTATTTCGTGAATAGCAGACTTGAAACCGTCCAGAACAACTTGAATTGAACGTTTCGAGAGATAGTTTCTAATCCATAGAAGAAAAGTTTCATCGATTCCAAAAGCACGCATTTTCGACAAAAGGGCTTGATGCCAAACCCTGTCAAATGCCTTTGAAATATCAAGTGCAACGATCTTGTTCTCGCCACCGAGGTGAATGAATTGGTTCCACTTTTCGGTGAGATATGTCATCAAATCACCAGTGGACCTGTTGCAGCTAAAACCGTATTGTCGATCATTTAGGAGTTTTCGTGATTCAAGATATTTCATAAGCTAACGGTTTATCAGCGTTTCCATGACCTTAGAAAGAAGGGACGTAAGTGCAATTGGTCGGTATTTGGATAGAGAAGAAGATTCGCCTTTTTTAGGGACGGGCTGGACAAATGCTGTTTTCCATCTATTCGGGAAGAGTCCTGATGAATAGGACAGATATAAAATCTTACGCAGTGGTTTTGCCAGCGTGGAAGAACACCTCTTCAGAATTATGGGAGAGATACCGTCTGGACCGATTTGTGAATGTTAAGATCTAATAATACTCTTGCGACTGTACGAGTACAGAAGTGGATTGGTCTCAGAGGTGACAGCTGGAATGTCATTGTAAATGAGCGTGGGAATGGAAGATGAGGTCGAATTCTTAATGTTTTTGACAAACGACCAAAAGTTTTTACTACCTTTGGAACGTAGTAGAATTTTTTGCCTCAGCTTTTGGTCGTGGGAGAATGATTCGATAAATCATTTTCTCACTTTGCGCTCTATAGTGTATAATACGCACCCCCAAAGACTACAAACAGTGCGAATAGAAAAAGTTATTGCCTTTGTGGAGCTCAGTGTTGGTGAGAATATGAATGAGTGGATTCGCCATCGTGCACAACAATTGGAGTGTTGCCCATCCTTTTTGTGGAAGATTTTACGAAAAAGATATTGACTTAAAAGCTTATAGGATATGTACAGCCTGTGAAAGAGTTGAAACCGTGTGGCAATTGTACGCGTCGTAGGTTCGGTAAATGGGCCGATAACGTAATTCAGCTTGATCATTATTTTCAACGCAAAATGTTAGTCTCCGATGAGCCCCATTTTTGGTAAAATATATACAATAACGGTGTATACAATGGCTGAAAATCAATCAAGCTTTGGGGCGTTACTTATCGCAATGTAGCTTTGACTGGCGTTTCGTTTGGACTTTAAAAACGTAAAATCTTAACGAACGTTTGGTGTTAAGCGGCGTAGGTCAAAGCGAAGGTAGGAAAAAGTTTGAATTATTAAAATATTTGTTGTTGTTTCCTGGTTGTTTTCGGAGAGGCTTGTGGAGTATGATATTTTAAGCAGAATTTTTAATCATTTCTGAAATTTTAGCATATATGCTAAAACTAGTGGATGGGTCAATATGTCAAGGCGTGTGCAGTGTAGTTGGATGTGACGTCAGTAAAACTAAGCTTTAAAGTGTGATTGTCTTTTAGCCGTAAGTAACACTTTTGTTCATGATTCTGCAAATTAAACAAACAGAAGAAAAGCAGTGACTCCCAGAAGTTCGGACAACCAAACATGGAGTTAAAGGCCGACCAGGATGCGTATTTGTAGCTGGTATCTGTAGCTGAGTGAAAAGTTAAAAAGAAGGCAACCCGTAAGCGCTTACACAATGTGTATCTTCGTGAATCTGTAGCTTGAAGTTGAAAGGAGGGCAACTTCATGCAAGAAATGTATCTCTCTTTTGACAGCGATGTAAGATATAAGCTACGGATATGTATTCTGGGAAGGCATTTAGTCTCCACGAAAATCCGCGAAAGACTAGACTTTCGAAAATTACTTTTTTAGGTTTTCAACTACGTTTAGATCGCCAAAATGGAAATGAATAGACATAATTGAAAAAAATCAAGAATTCACATACGCATTTGAGGACATCTTATCGGTAACCAAATAGTTCTTAATCCATCACCCCTTAATTGAAGTAGACGCTTACTTCACAAGTGGAACTTTTTAATTATTTTTAAAAATGGAAAAAAGTGAGTATTTGACAAAATATCTGGCATTAACGGCCCATTAAGTACCTCAATCGAATATTATCTATCATTTGTGTGTGGGAAGTTACATTTTTGGCACAATGCTTTACTGCTGATTCCGAACGGCTAGTTATAGCAGCTTGTTGTGCTTATCTTTGACGTTTGGCAGACTTTCGCATGAGATGGTAACATTTTAACGCCAGAAAGAAAATGAGGCCGTGTTAAAAAGGGTTAAAATAAGGGTTACATTTTTTCCACTTTTTAAGTTTTGAATTTCTGAAGGGGTAATACAAAATTTTCTTTGCTGTGTAAATTTAATTAAATGAGATATTATCTAAGCACTATTTTCAATAATTTCCCAACAGAATTGCAACAAAATCCCTCTTTTTTAAATTCTTTTTATAAAAAAATCCAAATAGATTTCAGAGAGATCATGAGAAAACCCTTAACTATTTGTTATTGTCAGTAAATAGTATGTTGTTGTCTATTTGTGTTCTTAATTGAAGACATCCACCCTAATTTGTTCATGTTAAACAATTTTCTCATTTATAATATAGCAAAACAAATGTATCATAACCTTTTACGACTTCATCCTTTTTCAAAAATTGTTTAGTTTATTTCAAAACTTTAATTACATTTCCTGATATAAAATTCATGGTTCTTGCCTTTTGTTTAATAATCTGAAAGATTTGGTGTTTTCCCGCTACATGAGAACACTGGTAATTAGGAATAACCCACGAGTGTGATTACTGATTACCATCTCTCTCAATATACCAAATAGGTATGCCATATGTCAAATATTAGCCACTGATAAATTTAAGCGGACTCCCGGCGTTAAAAATGTAAAGTTTATATTCACCATATTAATATCAAAATGGTATCATTGGGTAAAATTTTAAAGAAATTTGCAAACGGCCTAAGTTTACAAAACAAGTTAAGTTTAATAAACAAGTTATGTGAAAATGAATTCTAAAGAACTGGGGGGTCATTCCGTAACTTTGAAAACGATTTTCACTCAAACGGTAGTCGAGAACTCATGAGAACTGGGGGGTCATTCCGTAACTTTGAAAACGATTATCTCTCAAACGGTAGTCGAGAACTCATGAGAACTGGGGGGTCATTCTGTAACTTTGAAAACGATTATCACTCAAACGGTAGTAGAGAACTCATGAGCAATCGCTCAATAATCTTCTGACGATTATTGTTTTAAGTGAAGCAAATAAAGTGATATCGCCAACATCAAAGACAACTATTGATCTTACGTGATGCAAGATGAACCGTCAAACGATAATCACTTTACGGAATGAAGGCCCTAGATAAAATGTATAGACATACATATAACTAGAAAGACTCAAAGTTCGAAACGATTTTTATCCATTTTTAACATGACTAATTAAATTAATAAGTGTACAAACTCAACTGATCGGTATCAGTGCTGTTGCGAATGAAAACCGTTTTCGAAATGCGTGCGGTTAAAGACCAAACATTTTAGTTTTCGCATATTTGAAATAGCTACGAGAATATAGCCGTGCTCCACATACGGATTCGTCAATCTATAATTTCCTTACTTCGCAGCGTATAATAATGATGAATTCCCTTCATAATACATACAAAATAACCAGCTGTACTCGTTTAAGCAGAAGAGTGGGAAGATGTATTCAAACAATTGAAATATTGCAGAAAACACCCGCTTTTTCAAGTGAGAAATCTATTTAACTTAGGTACAGATTTTTCGGAGGACTAGTGGTGTAAGTGGAACACGCCTATGTATTTTATGTAATTGCTGATGAAGTATAGTATCAACGTCTACCACGAAATTATACAATCAATTCAACATCTTCGAAGATTTCGTTTTCTAGCTTCTTAAACGATGAAGTGATGACAGTCGTTATTCTGGGAAATTTGAAACACACGAACACAAATCTGACCTTAAATAAATATGATAAGAGTTTATCAGAAACGTTAGTAGCACCTTATTTATTTAGAATTGTCAGATGTATGTGATTAACCCTTCACAAGGTTATGCGAATATACATTTTTTTGTAAATCTCTCCGCGGATAACGTGAAATCGTCACGGAAGCTAATCTTATTTTGTATAGAATGGCTTGACCTACACGTAAGTATACCTAAGTGAACAACTTTATCACAAAGCGTAGGGTGGGGAGCACTAGCATCCGGACTAACTGAGGCAAAGTGCTTTTCTGCTGATATATCTGATATCGCACTAACAACAATCACTTTTTTTTCTAAAGATTGACGATAACACCATCTAACACTTGTTTTCATAAAAATGATCATTAGGTTTGGTTGCAGAGATTCACTATGTCAATTGGGAGAATCAACAGTTTTTCATTAGCGGTCCACATTTCGTTGATAACTTTTTTGCAATATTGGCAGATATGCAAGTTTCACTAAAACACTCACTGGTTACTGAAGAGGGGGTCTTATCCCCACAATGACGCATATTTTTTGTAGTTTTCAATTCACACTACGCGCACGCAAACATCCGTTCTACGCGGACAAATAACTCGAACTGACATAATACAACACATGCAAAACATTGACATGTTCCAAATTCCAATCTTACAGCAGCGCTATTGCATCCGTTGCGGACAATAAGTGAACCATTTAATTTCTCTCGTTCATAGATGCCTGATTATTTCTTTTAAACATTGCAATAAAAAATTGTGATACTTTTTGATTTTTTGTTAAATTTGTGAAATTGAAAATATTTATTTCTAAAGGAACATACACTCTGGTGACATCTTTATACCTACTATTGACATTTTTATTGTTATTGTCAAAATAAATATGAATATGGAAGTGAAAAAAACAATCTAAGCTTAATTTTTGTAGCGCTGATGTAATGAAGTATTCGATTTTATTAGGGAGTGAGAAAGTTATACAATGTGTTGTGTGTGCATACGAAGTGTATTATTAAATTATTTATGGATTTGACTTCTACGAATAACGAAAGATTTAACCCGAAATCTAACGTATTAATCGGGAGTTCAGGAGTTTCCTTGTGACAATTGTAGTATACATTAGGGTGACCACAAAAAATCGATGTCGGAAATTTCGTCAGGACCCCACAAAACGCTTCCCCTTTCCAGATATTAAGATAGCCGAAATTTGAGCTCGATTAAACTACGTTAACCGTTTGAAGAAATCCAAATTTTTGGCCAAAAAGCTGACATATGGTACCATAACTCCAGAACGATAAATAGCAAAAGAACGCTTAATATCTCAAAAGAAGCTAATGTTGTTCTTTAAAATTTATATTCTGTACATAATTGTTGTTATTTTAAGTCAAACCGAGTAACAACAGCCTTTGACCCCAAAAACGTGACCTGGTACCAGTAGGAGTCAATTTGGGAGTATTCTAAGAATTTTAAGGGTTTTAACATAATTTGTCTCCGAATTAACATTTTTGGTTTAAAAAGTATTTCGGAACTTTATTTTCAAATATAAAAATAAACTTTTATTATATGGGGATTACCTGACTTGTTTACCAAAGAAAGACCCGTTGGACCCGTTTAGGGATTGTGATTTTTCTTCAGCCTCATTCAGTTCCATTTGCAAGGGGCGTTAACGAGATTTTAAACATGAAATTGTCAGTTTTGTTGGATCGATGTAAGGTATCCGACAGAAATGCTATACAAGAATTTTAATAGCTACTATAGAAGCACTAAACCTTGACCCTCTTGAGTACAAAGTCTCAAAAACGTTATTACATTATAGAAGGCAAATGTTCAGGGAACAATAAATAAAAATAAAGTAAACATTGCTGAAAAGGAGCCCGTGGTTGTCCATTGGGACGGTAAACTTTTACCTTGTGTTTTAAAAAATGAACAATGTAAGCGAATAGCTAATGCTATTTCATATGGCGAAAAGGAACAGCTGCTGGGAGTTCCTGTAACATCGAGAGGAGCAAGCCGTAGCCGTATATGTATGCCTACAGAATGGGGTCTTCCCAAAACCACCGTCAAGGCGATGTGCTTCGACATTACAGAATCCAACACGGGAATACTCAAAGCAGCATGCGTTGGAGCATTGGAGCAAATGTTAGGAAGAGAATTGTTATACCTAGCTTGGCGTCACCATATCTTGGAAATTCTGACAAGAGGCGTATTCGATACAAAAATGCGATCAACCACTGGACCTCATTCAGATATTTTTAAGAGATTCCTCACTGCGTGGCCCAAGATAGACAAAGGAAAATACGACAATCAGTGGCAATCTAATACAAAAGCAGGTAACTCCAAAAGTAATTGCAAATGTTACTCGAGACCAAATTAACTGAGAGCCACCCCAGAGATGACTGCAAGGAGCTATTGCAGTTGGTTCTCGTATTTGTTGGAAAACTAGACTGCAATGTTGTGGGTTTTAAAACTTCAGGAGCCATTCATCACGCTAGGTGGATGGCAAGGGCAAAGGATGTCTAAACAAGAAGAAAGTTCTGTGCGTGCCATTTCTGTTTTCCTAGTTAACATTTATTGTAAAGCTTGGTTCAATGCTCCAAAAGCTCATCATGCATCAAAGATTTAGGTATTTTACATAGTCTATTAGACTATAAAGAACGTGATAAAGACATTGCAGAAATAGCCCTGACCAAATTTTCGAACCATTTGTGGTATTTGAATACAAAGTTGGTGGGATTATCGTTTTTTATCCCACCATTACAGACGATAAAAAGTTGTTAATGGCTAATAAATTGCTCAGTAGCACAGATGAACAATCAGAGCACGCTAGGGTTGTAAATCCAAAAGTAAGGAAACAAATTAAAAGAGGTAGTTACTTACTTACTTACTTAAGTGGCGCTACAGTCCGGGATGAACCTGGGCCTCAACCAACATGCCTCTCCAATTAGCCGGGTCCTTAGCTAACTGCCTCCAGTTGCGCAATCCAAGTTCGTTGAGGTCGGTTTCTACTTGTGCGCGCACTTAAGGCGAGGTCTTCCTCTACTGCGTCCGACGTCTGGCTGGGAATCGAAGACTCTGCGAGCCGGAGTATTGGTGTCCATTCTTTCTACATGTCCTAGCCATCTTAAACGTCCAATGCGGAGTTTTTTGACTAGGGGTATGTCGCTGTACAGCTTGTATAGTTTGTGGTTCAATCATCGTCTCCATAGCCCGTCAACGCAAACGGGACCGAAGATTTTCCGAAGAAATTTTCTCTCGAATCGACCAAGGATTTCTTCATCCGCTTTTGATACGGTCCATGCTTCAGCGCCGTAGAGCAGGACTGGGATGATCAGGGTCTTATATAGGATCTCCTTAGTAGTTCGAGTGAGGGCTTTACTACTAAATTGCCTTCTTAGCCCGAAGAAACAGCGATTGGCAAGAGTAATTCTTCGTTTGATTTCTGACGAGATGTTGTTGCAGAGTTAATAGCGGAGCCGAGATGGACAAAGTCCCGTACTACCTCAAAGTTAAATCTGTCAATGTTGACGTTCTGTCCAATTCGTCGATGTTGGGTGTCCTTTCGTGTTGACAGCATATACTTTGTCTTGCCCTCATTTACTGCTAAACCCATTTTTGCCGCTTCCTTCTCTATACTAGCAAACGTGGCTATGACATCACGTTGAGTCCTACCAATGATGTCAATATCGTCGGCGTATGCTAGTAGTTGCACCGATTTTTGGAGAATTGTGCCTCTGGTGTTGGCTCGGGAGTTTTGCACAATCCTCTCAAGAATCAAATTGAAAAATTCACATGACAGCGCATCGCCTTGCCTAAATCCTTTTTTGGTATCGAATGTGTCGGTGAGGTCGTTTCCGACCCTGATGGTGCAGCGAGAATTCGTGTTGTTCGGTTTATGTGGGTTGTTGAGGGTAAACCGACTTCATTCATAGCGTAACGAGTATTGGTGCTAAATTGCTGAATGGGAGGAATGCAGCTGCCTATTTCATTTGAGCATTGGTTGTTAAAGTAGCGATAAAACACGATAAGGTAGGAGATATTTCAACGATGTTCGAGCGAAACTAAAGAGTTCGCCATTCCTCTATGTCTCCTATAAGTTTTTTCGGCCGCGTTTAAATCCTATCTAGAAGGTGCAACGTTGATGTTGGTGCACCTGATCAGACGTGGGCGTTGAATATAAGTTTAGGGCGTATAAATTGTATTTATATATTGTGGCCAGATCCGAGGCGGTAAAATATTTCTTACATCGATTAAGGAAACCTAGACATTTCGCTGCGTTTTTAGCGACTTGGAATATGTGGTCGTTCCAACGTATGTTATTACTAACACACATACCTAGTATGGAAAGCTTTTCGGTTTCTTCGACGTAAGTGCCATTCATGGATAATGGCTGTAGATTTTGGTTTCGCTTTAATGACAGAAGACATCATTGCGTTTTGGAAGCATTGAATTCTACTCTGTTGGATTTACCCATTGATAAAGCTGCCAAGGTTGGAATTCAATGAGCTTAACATATTTTGACTTTTGAGTCCATGAGATAAGATAGAGGACGTGGAACTGAAAACGAATATGATAAGCTGAACGCATTCTCATCAGCGAAGGAATGAATTGAATTAGAAGTTGCAGACAGGAGATCATAAAAATGAGAAAGAGAATCGGAGTCAAAACTGAGCCTTGTAGAGTTGCAGACTTGAAGCCGCCCAAAACAACTTGAATTGAACGTTTCAAAAGATAATTTCTAATCCATAGAAGAAGTTTTTCAATCACGCATTTTCGACAAAAGGGTTGGTGCCAAACCCTGTCAAATGCCTTTGAAATATCATGTGCAACAATCTTGCTTTCTCCACCATGGTGGGTTGATTGGTTCCACTTTTCGGTGAGATATGTCATCAAATCACCAGTAGACCTGTTGCTGCGAAAACCATACTGCCGGTCATTGAGAAGTTTTGTGTTTCGAGATATTTCATAAGCTGACGATTTATCAGCGTTTCCATGACCTTGGAAAGAAGGGAAGTAAGTGCAATTGGTCGGTAGTTGGAGAGAGAAGAAGATTCGCCTTTTTTTTTGGTACAGGCTGGGCAAATGCTGTTTTCCATCTTCTCGGAAAGAGTCCTAATGAGTAGGATAGACAGAAAAGCTTACGCAGTGGTTTTGCTAGCGTAGAAGAACACCTCTTCAGAATAATCTGGACCAGCAGATTTATGAGTGTCAAGATCAAATAAAACTCTTGCAACTGTACGAGTACGAAAGTGAATTTGTCCCATAGAAGACCAAGACCAACGAGTAGTGCATCTTTTTCAATAGCCGTAAATACTATTACCACGGCACAGTGGGAGCCCAGGTTCATTCCGAACTGAAGCGCAACTTAATCATCAATCAATAGCTATATTTGTCACACCCATGTTTTGGGGGCGTTTTCCGTAAAAAAAAAGATTTTCTGTACACTTTTAAGAAAATTCTTGAAAACGTTCGATGAAAACATTTCGAGAAAAAAACTTTAAACATTTCGTCTATAGAAAGTTTTAACCCCATGCCACTTTTTGGGGTCCAACGACTTGTAAAGCCTATTCCATAGCATATTCAAAAAACCATAAAAAATGTAGATATACTAACTGAACAAGATGTGGTGACAATGTAATTTTCTATATTCCGTCCATATTCAGTTTTTAGATACACCCATTTGTTTGGGACCTTTTTTTTAAGGATGGGGGTTGGGATACAGTATACGATTAAACGATTCCCACGGAAGGCGGATCGTAGCCTTCTCATGTTTTTGTTTTTCAAAGTAACTTCAATAAATTTAAACACAATCAATTATTTTTCCTCATTTTTATTGTTTATATTTAATCATTTATAAATTTCATTTTATGTGTATAATATAATTTTAGTTAATACAATTACTATTATACTCAAATGTTTTTGTTTTGTTTTTTTTTTTTCTTTTTCTGATAATAAAAAATGAAATTTTGTTAGTACAATGTTATTTTCTTCGAATGTGTGTGTTTTTTTGTATTTCCTTATACTTATATATATAATATATTTTTATTTTTCTTTTAGCTTAATATATTAGATGAGAATGGTTGTTCGATTTTCTTTCTTTCTTAGATGTTCAAGAAAGCGAAAACAATTTTCTTTACTTTTCGTCAAGTTAACATCTTCTCAAGTGAAAAGCTTTAGTAATTTACAATGTTGAACTACTAATGTTAAATGTTGGTTTTTTGTTTCTACATATCAATCTTAAGGTTATGGCTCATTGGTGGATAACTTGTGTACGATTGATATGAAGAAAGAACACCATGTACTTTGAGACAGTCGAGAAGACATTAATGGTACAAAAAAGTATCCAATATTGTAAATCGTTTGCTTACATTTTAGGTATTACTAGTTTACTTAGAACAGAAGCGGTTAGTATATAGTTTTATTTTATTTTTTCGTAAAAAAAATTGTTATTACTTTTTTTTATACATATATATATATAGATATATATTGTAAGGGTATCGTTTTATAGAGCTTACAAAATTCTGTTTTCTTAATTTATCTCTAGAAAACGATTTTTTATTTTAGTTAAGAATGTGTGTTACACTTGGATGTACCAAATTCATTTTGGGAGAAACACTTTTTATTATAACTTTTGTTGACCTTTTTCTTGTTTTGCGTTACTCTATATATTTATGTATTCAAGTAGTTTAGAGCAATACAAATAAAAAGTTTATTATTTTTATTTTTTTATTACTTATTTATTTATTTTTGACAAATATATAAAATTAAAATTGTATGTATCTATTGATCTAAAAATTGGGTTGTTTTTAGATTCTTAAGCAAAATACACAAATATTATATTAGTTTTATTATTTGTTTATTTGTATGTATCTATGTGAAGTACCATATATTGTGGGGGGGGGGGATGTTCGTACATAGCCACAGTAGGATTTTTTTTGAATTTATTATTATTATAATTTTATGTTTAATGCTTAAGAGTTAGATTTAGTTTTATGTTTGTAGGTTTTTTACAAGTATTTATTTTTATTATGCTGTAGTTACACACATATATTTCCTAGGGACTTGTTAAGGCGATAAGAACATTTTTTGTTTTTTTTTTTTCTTATAGAATATCATGTGTTTTACGAGAAGTTTACGCACAATGGAAAGTTTAAAAAAAAATAAATTATAATTTATTTCTCTATTTAACTTTTTCTTTCTAGGATTTTTATTTTTGTATAAAATTTATAATTTGTTTTCGACTCGAAATTATTAATTTTGTTTTGTTTATTATGACAGAGATTCATTAGTTTATTTATTTTATTAAACTCGAGTGTTATTATTTTATAAATATTCATGTTTAATTTGGTGAAAAAATAAAAAGAATTCTTCAGTAGTTTTTTTTTTTTCTTCTTAATATTTTTGTAAATGTTAGTTGCATTGTTCTGAAACATCCGGTAAAGCTTTGCGGCTTAGTTGCTAGTTGACAAATTAAGTTACTTCATGCTGTATTTTCAAATATTTTATAAACTTTGGTGCATCACTGAATTTGAGTTATATTTTCATAATGTATAATGGAATAACTTTTTCACTATAAAGTTGAAAGGGGAACTTAGCCAATGCAAGAATTCCAATAGCATCGGTCGTAATGGTCTGACAAATCAACTAAATGGTACCAATTGTAGGTCTAACCATACTCATGCATACATGAATGGTTGTGAAAAAGCTAGGTCCTGGTTCCTAACGAGCATGTTACGTCAAAAATTTGTAATTCCTAAATTGTCGAAAATGCAGGGCAATCTATTCGTTCCAATAGCATCGGTCGTAATGGTCTGACAAATCAACTAAATGGTACCAATTGTAGGTTTAACCAAACTCATGCATACATGAATGGTTGTGAAAAAGCTAGGTCCTGGTTCCTAACGAGCATGTTACGTCAAAAATTTGTAATTCCTAAATTGTCGAAAATGCAGGGCAATCTATTCGTTTTACGAGATAGTCCAATATTACGATAATCGAATATCACAAATATATATTCATGAAATTGAAAACTCGCAAAGCTCAAAGAATACAGTCTAACTTCCTTTCTTAATATGCTCTAAGATTTATTCAAAAATGTTGGTCACGTTTGTCGGCAGAGCTCCGTAAAAAAACAGAGCTAGATGTTTTGACTACAAGAAAAAAATACCAGCAAACCTCGCATCGAAGTAACATCTTGGATTGTCAAAATCGAGAGGAGGTTTACAGGTGGAGGTTCCGTAGATACGAATACGGATGATGCAACGATTATAATCGAAATATTTTCATTGCCAAGATTAATCAGTTTCCCGGAGTATTTCTGTGCTTTCAAGGTTTTGTTTTTATGGCGACAGTATCCACCCGTAAACGTTGATATTCCTCTTAGGTTCGACCAACGATACGATCGAATGTATGTTTAATGCTGCATAATATTATAGAAGTCTATAGCTGCATAAGAGAACAGCAGAATAATAGAAATCTATAATGGGACACAAAAGTGCAACAAGCAACTAGAAAATTGAAAAAAACTAGGCATACATGCAATGAAGTGAAATACTGCCAAATTTAAAAAAAAGTAATTTAATTTAATTTTTAATTTATATTTCGTTTTTAAAAGCGTCAAACGGTAGGGAATGCAATTATATCAATCCTTGAGTTTTAACCAAGCTGATGCCTACCAATTTTGACTCTACGTTGGACAGGATAATGAATACACAAACGAAAAACATGCGACATATATTATAGCTGTCACCCAAGGCTGCAAATATTAGGATGGGAATTCGTTGTGGGGAGCCGATTTAGGTCACGAATAATCGACTTTAAGCTGGGTAATGATCGCCTGGCAGTGATCCACATCAGAGCAACGTTTTGCAACATTATCCTTATATGTTCACACACCCCTACCTAACTCCTAAACAGAGCCTTTCCAGAATGCGATGTGAAAATCGTCGAAAATCGATCCGAAAATCGGTAAGGAAAACATTCTCGGCGGGTAAGTTGGAATGCACAACCTCCACGAACAGATAACAGATAATGGCTTCCGTCTAACAGACTTCGCGGAAGCATGTAATACTGCTATCGGAAGCACTAGGTTCCCACGACTTCGAATCCATAAACCATCGTGGCAATCTCCAGATAGTCGAATCGCCAACTCGACCTTGTGCTCATAGATGCGAGGCACGCATCCTACATCTTGGATATACACACATTCAAAGGTGCAAATGTCGACTCTGACCATTTCCTCGTCGCAGCCAAATTCAAAGGCCGACTGTCTAACGTGAAGAAGTTACGAATGGTGCAAAAAAAGATACTTGACTCGGGGTTTAGATTTACAAGTATTAAATTCAACTTTCATGGTATTTATGTGTTAGTGTATCTGTACACGAGAGCTCTTCTTTGCAGGCTGATTATTCGAAACATTTTGCTTGCAAGTTAGGTCGACAACTCCATGAATGTGAATTTGGCATTTGGAATGTTATTTCTTTTATTCTAGTGCATTACATTACATTACATCACCACTTGAAAGTTATAAATACACTCACATAACTAACACCATTAAAGAAGTAATAAATTTAATACTTTCAAATCTATACCCCGGGTTAGTGGCTAGTAAGCCGCAGATTGCCAGAATCAACAAACAAAATCTGCCCGATGTGCACTGGGTGTTGATATTGGTATAGGTCGGAGGATGATGTTTAAAATTTATGCCTTTTCTGTAATTTATTTAAACGAGTTTCCTTTTTAGTAAATTTGTCGACGGAATTTAAGAATTTATTAATTTTGTTCTGACATAAAATGACATTTCCTTATATATGATATTGGGTGGTCCGGATTTCGGTTTTACCAAGTTAACTTTGCCGGTGCACTGCTCTCATTGGTCAATCGAGAATTTTTAGTCATGTGACATGGTCGATTGATCAATGAGAACAGTGCATCGGCAAAGTTAACTTGCGAAATCTAAAATCCGGAACACGGCCAATATCTGTCAATTATATCGCTCATATAAAGTTTAGTAAAAATTTGAACCTATCCCATAGTCAGGAAAACAAATTAACCTAACCTAATTCTTATCTACAATTTCTTCATAGTTCCCGAAAGTGAATTGCCTTCTGCCAACTTTAAGGCCTTTAGTTTTGTTGGGTATCCTCGAGCAAAATCGTAGCTAATAGCGTTTTCGATTGGCATACAAAAAGCACTCTTTTTTTTATCTAGAGCACTTTTAATGAATCTCGATTACAAGAGATTTACATCTACATGCACCAACACAAAAACATTTGACATCTGACTTATGTCAGTTTAAAGCTTGCATTTCGCATTGACGAGTTGGTGTCAAAACAAAGCATATGAATTTTAGAACATGATTATCCAAAAATAGTTTAATTTCTAATTATAGTTTTCGCAGAGTCACTTATTATACCACTGATCAAGGTGAAAGCTAAAAAAGTGTTTTTCTGCGAAAACTATTATTAGAAATTAAAATATTTTTGCATAATCATGTTCAAAAATTCATAAGCTTGGTTTTGCAACCAACTCGCCAATGGTTGAGTTTAGAAAAAAGCCGCAATGTGTAAAAGAAAATGTCAAATGATGGTTTTCAATGACAGCGATAACTGCTGCCTAAATATAAATAATAAGCTATCAAATGGCACACTAACACACACACAAAACCAAATCAACCTCTTTTATGTTCGATTGGGACGGGTAAAATCTAAAATCTTACAGCGAATCTGAAAATCCCAATCGAAAACGCTATAAGTTAACGCCATGATTTTTTTTAATTTCTGGCCGGTTTCACTATGATGTAAAGTTTAATTTTTATCCACACGAAAGTAGTAGGTACCGCCACGCGGAATCAAGAATTTATTTATGATGAATGATGATCTATGTATTTCATTAATTCCGTAGTGTGGTACTACTTTTCTATGAAAAACTTGTCATAACAGATATCACTTTTGACGCAGAAATCCGAAAGAGTTAAACGTCTTGGAACAAGTTTCATTTTCAAGATGTGATCTTTCACTTAAAATTTTATTTATTATAATACGTCAATATACTCAAATCAATAGAGTAATTCACGACAGCGGCAATCTGGCAGCCATATAATTTGTATTTAAGCAAATTCATTGGTGGGGGTTCGGGTGTAATTTTTTTTTGTAACTACCCCTCGATGCCCACAAATTATATGGCTGAAAGATGACGTTTGTCATGAAGTACTCAATAGGTCTGTTCCCGTACAAATTTTTTACACAATTTATGTATCCATATACTTTTCTGCAGTAAAAATCAATACAAAAATAAAAACTATTGTACGGCAAGGACCTATTTATATTATTTATAGCAACCAAAGTATTTTTTTTGCTTAACAAACAAAATTATTACCGGCACATAATTTGGATAAAACGTTTACGTTTTGTTTTATTTTTGTTTACTTATTCTTAACGATCTGTTTTCAATATATAAAACTTAAAATTGTGTTTATGTTTTACAAAGTATTATTTTCTATATTTTTTTTAATTGCTTATTTATTTTAACATTTTCATTTTTTTTGGACGGAAAATAAATAAAACAATTTTGTAAACACACATACGTGTTCATGAACACGATGGTAGATTTTTTATGTATGTGCAATAAGTTTGACTAAAATGTTAAGTCATTTTTGTTAGAATTATTTCATTTTTGTATTAAATTTCTTTAATTTGTTTTTCTTATCTCTTTACCTCAACAAATCGGTGACAATCACTTAGCTAAACAAAAAATTAAAATCAAATATATTAAGGCAACAAATAAACTCAATACCTGTAGGAGTTTTTAAAAATTAAAAAAAAACGCTATGTGCATAACAATAATATAAAATAAAACGGAAAATTAAACAAATAACTTTTATCACGATACGGATTGACCTAACGGGCTTAAACTAGGTGACGATGAATTGCTTTCATTCTTAAGCGGAATCGGGCATATAGTATAGACATAAAAGATCGGAAGAAGATGTCGTTCATACATGTGGACACGCTATGGTAATCACATTTGACCTGAGCTCGTTAAGGAATGACGAACATCACCATCTTCATCTATATACAAATCTAACGAACGAGCAAACTCTACCTGAGGAGTTCTACCAAGTGCGGTATTTCGATTATCGGAGGACAAACTTGCCGTGCTTAGCTAGAAATGAAAAAAGAGAACTACGTTTAAGATAAATTAACCGACAAACAGGAATTTAACAGACAACGAAATTGATCGGCATTTACTTATGGTGAACGAGGTCACCACACGGACAATGGAGCAAACATTCCCTAGGGTAGCTTTTGTTGACTACCAGACGTACTTCTCCGTCAAATGTCAATAATCGATCCACTCCACAAACAAAAATTACACCGCTCTCAAGCCTTAAACGGCAGGCAGTTCATGGACAGACCCGACCCGGAGATCTGAACACTGAAGTCGTTGATCATAAATCTCCAACAGTTAATTTCGGAAAAATTAAAGAAAATCTGTAAGTTTGCATTGGTGCACGAAGATTCAGGCTATAGAAACCAAAAGTCCGAACATGTTCCAGCAAATAAATAAAATATTCAGAAAAAAAGATCATTAGAATTTTTCAGATCGTGAATACGGCGAACAATCCTGTTCATCCTAATACCGTTATTAAGAAAAGAGCCTTTTTAACTAGACTGCGCGTGCGTAAACCCATGTTCGTTGTCAAATGTGGCAAAGCAACTTCGAGTAGTTTTTGGAAATAAAAACAGTTTACAACAGGTGCGCTGAATACCCCGATATTGTTTAAACTTTATACAAGTGATCTTGTAGTTTCCCTCAAACACGCTTTACGTACGCAGATAATCTAGTGGCATATAGAGTCCCAAAATCGAGGTCATCAACCGCATTAAGAGTTATTGCGAGGGTTGGAAATTGAATTTCCAAAAATCGAAACAATTCTGTTTAGGACCCCACTGCTTAGGCCTTCTAGCGATACAAAACAAAAAAATAGAAAAAAATTGATTGATTTTGAAAAAAAAATTATTTTTACTGCGGAAAATTATTTGCATGCAAAATTTGCGTACGGGAACAGTTTTAAATAAAAATTAGTAAATATATTTTGTACGGGAACATACCTATTGTATATCACAACACATGATGGACAGCTGTTGGCGATGAGAAGTGAAGTTTAACATCTTGGCGTCTGGATTAACAAGTTTCAATATTTTAACCAAAATGTAGATACTTGTCTGACAAGGAGACTGTTTTAAAGCAGTCATAAGGACAATCATCACTTACATGGAAAAGATACGCTTGATTGTGAGGCGGTGTCTCCGATCCTGTTTAGGATTGTACCGAACGTCAGAATCCCAGTACATAAATAACTAGGTACTACGAATGCACAGCTAAACAGAATTGACAATTTCATAAAAAAGCTGATTCGAAGGCATGTTAGTTGGGCGATGACAGCAACAACAGCCTGATTTTCAGGGCTTACTATCCCAATGATAATTACAAGCAGAGCACGCTTATATCGGGATTTATTCCACCAGAGGCATTTATTTATATTGACTCGTTAGGGTTAGTTCTAAAAGGGAAAGCCATACCATTTTTTTTGCCACCATTTGTCAAATTTGGAATTTCGGCTATATAGATAAAGCGTGTTAATCAGACCAAGAATAAGCCCGAATGACTGGAATTCCTGCCATACAATCGGAAGAAAGTTATACATCCTTCCATATGTATGTGTCTCTTCAGTCTTCATCCCTTCCTCTTGAATTCCCAAACAAAACGACCGTAAACTTCTTGCATGATTGCTATAAATAAACCCACGAATGGAAAACTCCATTTAAAGCAACCATTGTTCTGAAAGTTTTGATGCTTTATGGCATAACGGTACCTATTATTGAAATCGTTTTATTCACCAATGATGTCCATTTTTTTGGAGTTCAGTCATAATAATCCTTGCAAAAGTGTTTTCTAGCTATAAAAATTGACTTTATTCTTTTTTACAGCGTATCCCCGCCCATGGGAATAAAAGTCGTTGGGGTGAACATGAGTCCAGACACTTAAAGCTTTGCGTAGAAAATATGTTAATGAATTTAATGCACTCGGTACCTGATCTATTAATTAATAAGAGGATATCGCCATATAAGTGCATATCGTCGATATAAGGAGAGAAATATTTATTAGTGAAGATAGGAATCTTTTTTTCTAATTAGTTTCATGTAAGATCTGGTAATTCGCAGGAAAGTCATTTTATCAACTATTTGTTTAATTTGTGAATAAAATCTCCTCCGGGTGCCCTTTTCTGAAATTGTGTGCTTCATAGACCATACAAATTTGTTCTTTAAAGTAAGTTATATAGCTGAGCTGCAATAAGCTACAGACTGACTTGGCTGTGATAGGAACCATAGCTTAGCTTGATGCCATAGGAACTATTTTAATTGAGCCTCGAAAAATGTAATTTAACGTATTGGTATTCCATTAATTGGTATGTGACAAATATATTGGCGGACAAACACATCGACAAGATAATATCAACGGGCAAATCTTTTCCAGTTATTTTTTAAGTTGATTATTAGTTGGTCTTTTATTGAGACTGGTTTTTTTTTTTTAATTAGATCCTTATTTGGGTATTGTGTTGTATTCTTACAACGGATTTAGAAAGTGTTGTTTACGTTATTTAAAAAGGTCATCTATAATGCTAAGTTAGGAAGACAGATATGAAATAGTAAAGTTCTTGAAATAGATTAAACGAATAATATTAACCCCTCATTTTTTTGTAGTTCCAATAAAACGCATGGAAAGGAGATATTCTAATTTGGTTAAACATTGTAGTTGTTGTATTTTTACAAATTGCGGCCTCTTTAATGCCAATAACACAAAGCGCATCGCACACGATTGATTACCTTTACCATAGAAAATCTATAGTTTTTGTCTGAATTATTTATCTTTAAGTTCTTGGTTTGTGCATTTTTGGTATCATACTTGTTGGCATGTTAAATTTATAAATCATTAACAAACGAAATGTAGTTTGAGTCCTTATTATTAATTTAGTTTTACCTTTTGTGAAATCCTCACAAAAACTCAATAGGGGCAACGTCTGAAAGTCGTCGTAAACGTGATAAAATTACGACGTGATAAATTAACTGTCAAAATTTGTATGGGAAATCTTTTCCAACAATATCGGAATTTTCTCACGCGTAAACTGAGATGGTAAAGATTGTAAACTTTTCAAATGCTATTTTGACAGTTAATCAGTCACTTTCACACATCAAACATATTCGCTAAACTGGAAAAATTTATCGAGAACGGAAAGAGAACAAAAGGAACAAAATTCTATCAATGAATAAATTTGTAAAATGAGATTGAATTCATTGGGTTACTGCATTATTTAGTGGTGCAGTTTTAGGGTCGTTCATGAAACGTCCCAATAGGTCTGTTCCCGTACAAAATAATATTTACTGATTCTTACTGATTTTCACTGATTTTAACTTATTACCGTTCCCGTACGCAAAAATAAGTAAAAGAGACAACTCACGAGAGACCAAAAGACTCCCCCTCCATAAAAATCTTAAAAAAAATTTACTGCAGAAATTTCTGTTGGTAAAAATCAGTAAACTGTCAGTTGGTATCTAAAAGTGACAACTCGCTTGTTTTGACAGGTGATTTATGTCATTTGTTCTTTAAAAGGCATACAAAATATATAATTTTACTGTTTATTCTTAAACGCGTTCCCGTACTTTTTGGTTATTTTGTCTCTTTCTGAGATAATTTACCCCCACTCCAAGGAATTTGAGAATTTACTAATTTTTACTGAAAAAGTACGGGAACAGACCTAATCTTTCGCACGTAATAAAATTACGACGTTAACAGATTGAAATTCACGTACATGTCAAAATTAATCTTAAAATCGCTCTAGGCAACCTCTAGGCAGAGTTCGTTCGCGTTTATGTTAGGCGACATTAAGGCAAAGATGGGTAAATGTGAAAATCGATTATAGAAAACGGTTGTGCACTCAGTAATATCTACTTAGATGTGTTTTAGTGTTAGACATGCTCTAAAATGCTTTTATAGATATGGCTGTAACTGTTTATCTTAATATTATGTTAGGTGTGTTTGATTTGACAACCAGACATTTTTATATGTGTATATTGTGCTTTTAATTGTTGGGGTCCAACCACTTATAACCGTTAAATAAAAATATCTAAAATATATTAACAACATCGTTCTAAAGTTCCTTATAACCATATCAAAATTAATCTGATGAGTGGTATGTAGCTGAGTAAAAAAAAATGTTACTATTAGTGAGCATCTCATAATTTTGTTTAAACGTATAAATGATGTTAGAATGGAATATGTATTGTTTTTATACATGTAGAAGTTATATTCACTGATTTTTTTCCTCTGAAAGATGTATAAACTTACTGCGCCCTTTTTTGAATGCATGAAAAGCGTGCAAGTTTCAAAAAATGAATTAAATTGATTTTTTATTTATTAAAGTTCGAGTTTTTCAGTATAAGCAGTGCTTTTTGTATACCCATTTTCGTCCCGATCGTTTTTTTAAAATAAAGTCAAATATATAGGTGCTCCAACAGCAAATTGTATATTATCTGTCCCGCTTGTATGATAAAATAATAAAGTTAAAAAAATTGCACCCAAGTGGAATATAAACGAAAGAATTTAAAAATAAAACAACAAAAAAAATTAACAAATTGAACACGCAAATAAATCTGTTTTTATTGACTATATATATAAATATTTATGTATATAAAAGCGATTAAAGAAAAAGAAAAAAAAAATATATATAATTGCTATATTTATATATAGATAAACTAAAAACAAATATGTATATTATAAGACCTTATTGAAAAATACATAATATATATATATATATATAAATGGTATAAATATTTCTTCTCGTGTTTTTTTTTTATTTTGCAAAAAAAAACTCATATACGAAACAGAAATATATAGTGTACGTCCCTAAATTACAGACTAAAATTATGCGTTTTTACGTTATTTCTTTTTTTTACAACATAAAGAATTAATATTAATAGTAGAAAATAATAATCAAAAACAATAATAGAAAAATAAAACAAATAAAGTAAACAACAAGTTGTAGTAATAAAATATTTAGATACGAATATATTTAGTAAAAAAATAGTTGGTTTACTCTTCTCTTAAAAACAAGAAAATAATTAAATTAAATAAAAAAACACGTTATTTAAACCAACGAAAATTATTTAATTTATCTAAAAAAAAAATGAACAGAGAAATTATTTATAGTTATTTTCTATATAATGCATTCTATTATAATGTATAGCTACCCTTAAAAAATAGGTACTCGTAAAAATTGTGCGACATTTCCTTTTTTTTATATTTTGTTTGTGGTGTGCTTTGCAGATTTTTATTTTTCTTTTTATGGTGGTTTCGTGATTATACATATACATTTATTTATAAATTTATAAATATGTTTGTCCCTTTTTTCTTGTATGTATTTGCAGCCATTGTCTTCTAAATATTATCAAATATAAAAAAGAACATCTCATTTTTTTGATACCTATATTTTGCATTTTCTTTTCTCCTATTTACTTAAATCGTTTATCTAATTATAAAATGAAAACAAAAAATAAATTATCTAAATTTTGAAAAAGAAGTTTTAATTCATCACATTAATGTTGAAATATAAACTAAAAAAAAAAATTCCAATTAAAAGATGCTACATTTTATACTTTATATGTGGTATGTGTTTTAAGGTGTTTTTTTCGCTTAATAAATTATTCACATACACAGATATCTGATTTCTTTTGAACATTTTAAATTATACATTCTTACATAGACTTGTGTATAATCCTAAAAAAAATTAAATTATTATAATGAATAAATTATTTCAATAAATATTTGTTTTATATTAATTTTAAATGTGTTCAGTTTGGTTCTTAATTTTTTTTCATCTTTTTGGGAAGCTCCACAAATTGTATTTTCATTTATATACGACAAAAAATAAACAAAACAAATAAAATTATGAATTTAATTAACAACAATTGGTGTATGCGATTATAGTCATAAGGTGTTTATTGAAATATGGCGACGATAGTACGTGTATATTTAATGAATAATTAGGAAGAAGACAAAAAAAAAACGTGATGAATATACAAGAGATTTTATGTGATGTATTTTCACTACAGTCGCGTTGGAGGGAATGTTATGTTTGTAAGGCTTTCCTGGTTAATTGGTATTGCTTTATGCGCCTTATTTCGCGGATTAAAAAAAACAAGAATTTCACAGTATTATCGGTTTTGATTCCGTCAATGTAAACCGTGCTACTTATGTGGGGTACAAACATAATATGCAAAGACTACATTTCAGATTTTTTTTAATGAAATACGTGTTCTGTAATCGTTCTTCGTGAACGAATTGACAGACTGCGTGAAATATGACGAGATCAAGAAGTTTACAAATAATTTATCACGATCTTAGACATGAGTTGTTCTTTCCCTAATTCTTTTGTTATAACTTAGAGTTGGGTGGTTAAGCGAAACCTACGGTGGATCAGTAGGTAGAGAGCTAGCCTGCGTATGACGGTAATGACGTTATCCATTGATAATCAAATCACTCCTCTCGAGGAATCCGTTGTTTGGAGAATAGATCTTCTGACGAAATGTAAACAACATGATCGCACATCGGCGCTATGCGTTAAGACAACAATTTGAGTTGAATGCGGAAACAAACGAATTCCGCATTGGCCACTTCGAAAGAAATTTGACTTCCGATTGGAACTGATTTTCCAAATTGTTCCAAACGGATATCTCGATAGGGGTGAATATTCAACTTATTTTGAATACCAATGAAACAAATGTTAAGGATGTTCTTTGTATATGCTCCCAATTTCTCTTCTCAGAACGCAGACAATTTTTTGCAGCCAATTGTTTTAAATTTTATTGGATACTTTTTTACTAATCAAAAACGCCAGAGGTTTATTCTTCAAATGTTAAATTGTCAAACATTTGAAATAAATTTTATATAGAGCGAACTCACTAACTTGGGCATTGCGATCTCTTCGACTGTATCTTAAGCAGGATATACATAAGAGAGCAATTTAGCTTAATTCCATTTGAACTCAGTCCAATGTTGGGTATCAAACACGACCAAGACTTTCGGCTCATGTTTTTTTTTTTTACATCGATATAAACTGACTTTTAGATGAGATCTCTGAAATAATTTTCAACCACCTGTAGTGAACGACGATAGTACCTGACTGCACGCGCATTCCAACAACATTTACAGCGGAAATACCACCCTCATATTTTCATGGCCATAATACCGATATCAAGGTCTGCAATCGGCAAAGGTGAATTCCAAATTAAGTTCTTGCAGAAAATCACTTTTTGTTTTCCAATGTTCAAGATTTATTTTTCTGAAGTAATGTTTGTCTTTCCACCCAAAGGAAACAGAACTCCAATGATTCCTATAGCCGGATGGATCCTTAAAAATGTCATTCTGATAGTGTAGCGTTTTCCATGGTTAATCTGTGAAATAACTATTCTTTGAATATAAATTTAGTACTGCAATAACAGGTAACTAGTTATTCGACGATTTTATTGATACAGAATGACGATTTTATATACGTGTTTCATTTGTAATGAAATGCATGAGATCAGTTATTCTACTGAACTATCTTTGTTGTAGGTTTCATAAGTGAATAGCTATAAACGACCACAATTTGGGTGCTCGAATTCCAACAGGATTCGCCTGGATAGTTGAGCAAGTATTGATATATGTCCAATAAGTTAGACAAAAAAACTTTCTATCTTAAAGTTGTAGTTGTCGATTGTGACGTTCTGTCCAATTAGTCGACATTGTTTGCCCTTTATAGTTGACAGCACATATTTACTTGCTCTTGTCGTTGTTTACTGCAATCTAGTCTGAATATCGTCGGCGTATGCTAGTAGTTCCAGAGATTTATGAAAGACTGTGCCTCTGGTGCTGGCTCGGGAGTTTAGCACAGTCCTCTTAATAATGATCACATGACAGTGCGTCCCATTGCTTAAATAATTTCGTATTGAAATTTGCAGTGAGGTCGAGATGTAGCTGTGAGAATTCTCCATCATCATTTTGCACAGAGTGATAGAAATGGCTCTGTATATTGATATGAATAAAATTTGTTCCGTTCACACTGAATATTAAATCACAAATCGCTTATTAAATTTTAGTTCTTATTGCGGGGGTAGGCGAGAGTTGTTGGCAATCAAGTAAAATAAAGTAAAAGTTCGTCACCAGAACGCAATTGAGTTAAATGTGTAAACTTGTGTTTTTAAGTGTTATATCCCAGATCAGTCGTTTAATTGTCGATAAAAGGTCAAAGTATCTTTGTTGTCGAAGTACGTTTGGAAGCTTTTACTTGGCTTTGCTTGATTGTCATTAAAACGCACATACTCTCAATAATTATAACAAGCGAATGTACATCATTAAATTTATCAATTTATCATATTCAATTTTCCTTATAGAGGATTGGATGATAAATGTGTGGTAACACGGGTGAACATAATCGGTCCTATCGAGGTATTCGTCGGAGCGGAAAATTCTCCGATTTTGTACGATTCGGAGGATTTTTGTTTCGAGGTATTCTTCCGAAAAGCTGTTCGGAATATTTCTCCGACATTTTGTAAAGCATTCCGACGAACTGCGTTGAAGTGCTAAGTGCCATTCTTTTTCCGATTTCCTGTGACACAAATTCTTCGCGGAATTTGTTTACGAATTTTATTGAAGTGAAGCCGACGCATTTGTGTTGTATTTTTTTTTCGATGACACATTCCACGAATGGAATTTGAACCTCCGACGAAGTATGCATTGCGCAAAGTTGTCCGCTCCGACGGATACCTCGTTAGGGCTGAATAAATATTGTATACTAGCTGCCCGGCCCGGCTTCGCCCGGGTACTGTTTCGTTTTAGGGTCCGTAATAGTATTTTAATGTTAGTAGTATTTATTTTCTCAAAGCTGACCTGAGAGATTTTCTCAATATTTTTTTCCGTAAGAACCTTGTACAGAGTATTAGAAAACTACAAAAAAAAATCAGCCAAATCGGTCAAGCCGTTTTCATGTTATGTCGTGACAACGGAAAACGGGTTTCATTTTTATATATATAGATATAAGGCATTTGAAAGCCGATCACAGCACTCAGTAGCATTAATCATTATGACCTTTCAATTTGAAATTGAAGCAATTGGATTGGTTTGTAGATGCTCGACTGCAGCTTATACGATTGTTTAATACATTCGCCATTGTCGGTCTAGTGTCGAAGTGACTTATCTATACTGCAATCGCCGCCACAGTGGAGTAAACGAACTATTCCATTCTCAATAGTGAAATTTTATGACGAATTCGCTGTCAGATTTCATAGTTCTGAGTCTTTTTTGTATTTGAATTTTTTTTTATAAGTTCTGCTCACGTAGAAAATAACGTTTACACCTAATAACTTAGTTTCACTGGAGATATTTTTGTTTGGAGGAGAGCTAAGAAATGGTAAATATATATGACTTCCATGTATCATAAAGGTTTTCTCACACCAATAAAACATTTTAAGAATTGTTTTCGATGTGTGTTTTTATCCACCCCAAAATATTTTCACGACGATAATATGGGCATTGTCGGCCTTCATTATGGACATCAAAAATAATAAACAACGGGCGTTTTCATAACTAGATTTTCGGAAAAGTTATGAACCCAAAAGAAGCTACAAAAAGCTAGAACTCTATGACAACATAGGCCAGTTGAAGAACAATATGCGTAAAGCATTCAATTTTAAGTTCAAAATTAATGAAATAAATAAAAGAAAAATGCGAATTTCTGCTGTGACATGTCCATTGAATGCAAATCCGCAGCTCTACTCATTTTGCTTTAAATCAAAAGCAATTACCCATGGAAATTCCAAAAGCAAACACATTCTCTGGCCATTCTTCGTCGCGATATTCGTCCGCATACACATTACAATTGATGACTAAATATACAGTTATAAATGGATTTATATAATAGGTATTTCATATTTGTTATCAGCTATATGTGTGCGTTTCTTCCTCATTTTAAATAACATACAATACAGTTTATTTGTTTTCCTTTGCATTTCATTTTTTTTAATAATAGGTTAAACAATATACACATTCATATAGGCATATATTGTGTTTCTTTATTTTTTTTTTGTTTTAGTTAGAAAAAAAAAAGAAAATAATTAAACAAACAAATGAAACAAAATTGGCAAGGAATGGCTCAAGTTAGAATGTTATTATATTGTTACAAAATATAAATTTAATATGCGTTTGCTTCTTTAATTTGTTATGTATTTTTTTTTCAATTATAAATCAATTTAAATTAATTTTTAATGTTTCACATTTTGTTAAAATACAGAAAAAATGATATATATATATAAATTGAAAATAAAAATGTACGTGGAGCCAATTTTCCTTTTTTGCTTTAGAAGTTTTCTTTTGTTTTTTTGTGACATTCTTATTTTTTTTGTTTGTTTGTAACAATATTTATTTTTTTCCCATTGTTTTTGTAATTAAAAAAACACATTTTTGCTGTGAAAATTATTATGTTACTATTTTGTAAGAAATATCCGAGTTAAAACATTATCTTGTTTTACTATTATGTATACTGTTTCATCGGGTTTTTATTTTATTCCTTATTTTTCTCTTGACAAAAGCTGTTGATTTTATTTCCAGTGTGTTTGTTTCTTTTTGTTTATAAATTAATGTTTTGTTTTACTTAGTTTATAATATATATATTTGTTGTTATTAATTCCTAGTTTTTCTTCTTTTTCTTTTGGTTTTTTTCCTCTTAAATTTGTTGTCAAAAAAAACTTTAAAATATAATTTTTGTTGCGTTATAAAATTGTTAAATTTATATTTGTTGTTTTTTGTTTGTTTTTTTTTTATTATATTTTATTTTGTTTATTTTTTTTCTTGAAAAAAAGGAATTATGAAAACATTATAATCACAAAAATAGTTTTAACGATCCAAAACCAGTTCAGACCAGGTTATATTCTTTTAGATTTGATTGCAGAATTGTATCCTTTACAGCTGCAAATACAAACCTTATGTTTTCGGTATCTAGAGATTGTTGGTGGAGAGAGAAAAGAAAAAGAAAATGTGTAAGAATATTTGTATAGTTTAATTCAATAGTATTCAGAGTATGGTTCATTCATAATCATTATCAACGAGAATCAGTCATACAATAAATTAATTCCTTATATGCCCTCATCTTTATAACCATACATATTACATACAAATGTTTAGTTAAAGTACTTAGTGCTTATGATAAAATTAATAAAAAAAAAAATATGAGATCCCCTGTGTGGATCGTTTAATAGTCTATCCCTTCCCATCCTTAATATTAATATCCTAAAATTGTGGACTTTATGGTGATGAAATATAGAAAATGACGTTGTCACAAGATATTGTTCGGAAATTTTATCAAAATTTTGTATGGTTAGGCGAAAAAACAACGTTTTCTATTGCATATGCTATGGAGTTGGGTACACAATGATTTTTGTAGGAAAACGTACCCAAAAAGTCGGCGTGGGTTGAAATGATGTATAGACGAAATGTTCATATTATCATATTATCACATGTACCAAACAACTTTCTTTTTTTTTTTAAGAAAACGCCCCCAAAAAGTGGGCGTGGCAAAATCAAAATATAGATATTAAAATTCTCTAAATATGTTGTTCAGCCTTTTTTTTTTTTAATTTCCTACGGTTTGGCCAAAAACTACGTTTTTCTAAAACAAAAAAAAAAGGACGGCAGTGTGCGGATTTCAAAAATGTTTACTGCTGGGAGAAACAACGAGCACGTGTACCAAATTTCATCATTTTAGCTAAAAATTTAAGGCCCGTGACGTATTGACAGACGGACGGACAGACATGGCTAAATCGACTCAGCTATCGATTCTTAGTCTTTAAGGTATATCTAGCTAAATTTGTTCACTATGTTTCAAAAATAATGGGATAGGGTATAAAAATTGGTTCAAACTGGTGTCTTATCGTTTCTAAGTATAAGCTCGACCCAACTGCAGGATTTTAATTTCAAATCGACTTATCAACTAAAATTACATTTCCAAAGACACGAAACTTACTGACGCTAGAGATTGGTGTGAACCATGGGTTGCCATCGCTCTAGAATTAGCCCGGGCCTGGAGTTGCCCATTTTAAGATGGTTGATGTCGGTTTCTACTTGTGTCCCACTTAAGGCGAGGTAATCCTTTACTGAGGCTGACGTTTGGGTGGGTATTGGTGCCCATTCGTTGACAACTCCTAACCATCTTAAACCGTTCTATGTCGTGGTATTGCTCGTAAATTTCTCGGTTGAATCCTCGTCTCTATAGCCCGCCCCAAATTGAAACGAATTGAATAAATTTTCTTTATCCGCTTTTGACACGTTATCTGATTAATCACCTTAAAACAGATGACGAGAAATTTTTTTCAGCCCACCCTAAATTGAAACGAATTGAATAAATTTTCTTTATCCGCTTTTGACACGTTATCTGATTAATCACCGTAAAGCAGGACTGGGATATTTGGGGTCTAATATAGGCTCTCCTTAGTAGTTAGAATGAAGGCTTTATCACTAAATTGTCTTCTTAGTCCAGAGTTAATAGTGGAGCTGAGGGAGACAAAAATACTTGCTACCTTAAAGTTGTAGCTAACGATTATCTATCTATCTTTGTCCTTTAAAAAGGACCTATGTACTTTTTTCAATAGCGCTGTTTTTACGTTATTATTTGTCAACTGGCTTGTCTATATGAAGTTTGCGTTCATTATGCATTTAATCATGACTTCCGACGGAACAACGCTTACTAAATTGTGGAAATTTATTTCCAAGATCAGTGAGAAGTTAAAAATTTTTAGAGAGTTCTTCGACCATATTTGGGTCCTCATAATCGTCAAGCTGAACGCACTATTCTCAAAACCATTACTACATTTACACAATTGGACATTCATTCAACAACCAGAGTGCGTGGTGCCCGTAATATTGAGAATATTGCTGCAGTAGCAGAGGGTATCCGTGAAAATCGTGATCGATCAATTCTTCGCCGTTCTCAAGGTTTGAACATTTCTTATGGAACGTTGTGGCATATTTTGAAGAGTTATCTTGGTTTAAAAGCTCGTTCAAGAATTGAAAGCCCACTAACTTTGGTTTACGTTTAAATTTCGGTTTGTAGCTTAAAATTAATCCAATTTTTTTTTATTGAATAATTGTTTTACTGACGAAGCATATATTTGCATAAACGGCTACGTTAATAATCAAAATAACCGTATTTGGCCGATGAACAGCCAGAGGCAATCCAGTAGCTACCAATGCAACTCCAAAAATGCGCTGTTTGGTGCGGTTTATGGGCAGGCTCTTGTTTACGTCGATAAACCCGAAACGATAGAAACCTTAGAAGCCAACTTAACTCGTGTTATTCATGGAATACCAGCCTTTATGCTCGAAAAAGTGGTCAAAAATTGTACCCCCAAATTGGACCGTTTAAGAGTTAGTCGTGGGCAACATTCGACGGAAATTATATTTAAACATTTTAACATAACAGTCCGTCGCCTTGCTTAAATAATTGTTAGGTATCGAATGCTGCGGTAACCTTGCCGCAACAAGATGGAGCTGGGAGAATTTTATATCATCATCCTTCACAGAGGGAGTTTGGGCGGTATACCAAAACTAAACATGGATCTGTATATACGTCTCTATAAATGGTATCGTGTGCGGCTTTAAAATCGATGAAGGGTATCGATTGGGACTTCTTGGGTTTTTTTTTCAGGATCTATGAAAGTTTGAAGATCGTGGACATTCCTGAACTCCTAAAACCATATTGATAAGGCCCGATCAGGTTGTTGGTTGAAGGTATCAGGGATCGACATTTAACGGCAGAAAGGATCTTGTAAGCAATATTAAGGAGTCTTTAGAAGACGGTCGCACAATATGTTTATCTAAATTATTTCTCTATGTTACAAAGTTAATATCCAAACAACAAATAGATAAAAAAATAAGATAATGGAGTTTATTAAACTTATTAACATTCATCAACAACATTATATTGGATTAAATGTTAGGGTTTACATAAAGAAGTTCAAAAACCCTTTATGACCCTTAAGCCTCTTTAACACCATAGCTAAACATTTGTTTCGTTCTGACTTTAAATATGCCAAATGCGACAAATGCAGATTCATTGTAGGGAGCCAAAACTCAGGTCAATAGTCACTGACTTTAAGCAGGTCAGTGATCGCCTGGCTGTGACCACCATCAGCTCTATATGTGCAGAAGCCCCTTCCGATAAAACTGAAGATCCTATGTAACCTGTACGGAATACGATGACTTGTGGATTTCAACCGAAAATCGGAAAGAAAACATATACGGCGAGCACATCACTCCTGATGGACAAACGGCGACTCTGACCATTTTCTCGTCGCAGCAGAAGAAGCTATGAATGGTGAAGAAAAATAGACTTCACGTTGGTCACCTTAGAGTCAATGGAAGACCCCGTTGTACCCCTACCCACTAACAATATGAACAGCCTCAGTATCACGAAATCAGTCAATACGTATAAATAGGAACGCATGTTCTACGTAACAGAAGCTCAAGGAATTGAAAATGAATTCAGACAGCATTTCAAGGAGCTAATTAACTGGCATAATGTCGAGAAAGTGATAGGGTAAGAAACAGATCTAATCCTAGTACTGAAGAGGTTTGTGCAGCCATAAAAAGCCAGTCGGTTTAATTGATTACCAGTGAAACTCACTCTTCAAATACGGAGATGTTGCCATAGAAGTGTGCACTGTGCATGCACCAAACCATCAACAAAGTGTGGATGATGAAAGCATGACTGATGACTGGAATATCACGTCCATATGTCCCATTTACAAGAAATGCGAGCCCATTTCTTGCATCAAATACCGAGGCATATCCCTGCTAAATGTCATATAAAATCTTATCCGACGTACTTTGTGAACGCTTTTATGAAACACACTTATCGGCACGCACCAGTGTCTTTCGGTCCGGAAGATCGACCAAAGCCAAATTTTTAGCCAATTCTGGAAAACACAAACGAATTTCAAGTCGTTGCACATTATCTTTTCATCGACTTTAAAGCTGCGTATACAGCTTTATCTAACACTGAACACATGCGACGCAACGCTATGTTTCGAAGCAGCTTATCTGAACATTTTCAAAAATGTATTTAAAAAGGTTTGAAAAGAGTTCACATACTTCGGAGTCAACAACAACACCACGAACGGAATTTTGGTGGATTAATGATATAAACTGATCCTGTGCAATAGATGCAGTTGCAACGTAACTTCTACCTCAGATTTTTTTTATTAAAAATAATCTGCAAAAGGGAGCGGTAAACTCGCCGATTCTCTTTAGTGTTTGCAGCAGCGATGGGTAGGATGGGTAGTTGTACAGGCAATTACGTATGTGCACGATCGTTCATTAGAATTCTTCCGCCTTCCGCAGCAGGATTTCGAAAAAGTCGAGAGATATTTTAACGACTGGAAGTTGAACTTCAACTTTCGGAAATCTGATACTATTCTGTTTCAGATTGTGATACCAAACGGACAGCCCAAAAATAAATAGAAAATTTTGGCGGAACCAGCTCGTCAGTACCCAGCGCCTAGTTTTTTCGCATAACCATTCATGCGGGCGTATTTCTTTCACGATGACGGGACCTCCTGTTTTATGCCTACTACTAGAATTATTTGTTAGATCATCACGAGAGGAGGACCAGTGAAAAATCAATCAACAAAAAAAAAATGGAAAGTAAAGTGTAGTTAAGTACCTTGGCATCTGGCTGGATCTACATTTCGGTAGACGTATAGATGCTGCTTTAACCAGAGCTAGGGGAGCGTTTGTCCTGACAAGGCGATTGTTTTATAGCAGACGTCTTGACAGCAGGATGAAGGTGATTAGCTATATGCCCCTTAACAGAACGATGATTGCATATGGGTGCCGGTGAGGTCCACCATCTCAAATGGAAACAAATTCGGGTGTTTGGAGTCGGCGTATACAAAATATTATTTCAACCAGGTAAAACTTATTCGGGGTAATACATTTAAGTGGCAACATGTCGCCAGCTTTGCTATATTTGGACACTCACATTTGCCGAAATTACAACAAATGACGATGAAGTTGAACTGAATGTTAATAACAGAAGTCTAAAAAATATCCTGTGCAATATTGTATATTGGAACCTGTTATCAAATGCACTTATCGATTAGCCTGTGGATGTATATGATTTGCTGGGGCAAATCATAGCGAATTCTTACAAGCAGCATAATAGCCTCGCTATGACAAAGATCTGGGAATATAAAAATCCCGGATATATGACATATTTATAATTTCATAAAATATATCTAAATCTGATAAGTGGTTCCCGAATTTTAAATGTACACATCGATGTGCATAATTCTCAAATATACTTCACGTAATTGACGCAAACTAAAACCTAACCGGAGATCTAAAACGATTAACGGAGGGACAGAGAGGCAGACATCGTGTTTTTTTTTTTTTGGAATATGTAAGGAGGAGGAGGAAAAGAAAAATATTAAGTAAGGTTAAGTTAGAGTAGCTGTCAGCGATTTGCCAGCAGTTTTTGGTCCATTGTGATAAAATATTAAGTTACTCTCTAATCAATTTTAACTGAACAATTTAAAGTCGAGCAGGAACTTAGAAAAAATCATTTTCATACAAACCGAAAATAATATTCTTAATAAAACAAATTCAGAAGCCTTATAAATTATATTTGGTTATTATTTTTTTTTTTTTTCATTTTAAATCTTTAATTTTAAATTTTATTTATAATCACATCCCAACATAATTACAACAAATAATGCTTCTTGTTTAGTCATCTCTCGTGTAAAGTCGATTTTATTGCAGGTATATGAGTTTTACAAATAAAATAAATGTGAAATATTATATTGATGATTGATTTGGTTTTGTATTTAATTATATTTTAATGTTAAAAAATAAACAACTAAATGAAAATGTTAGTTATTTTTAAAAGACAACATTTTGTATTTATCAATTTATCCGTCTCTAAACACGACTCTTTAGAAAAAGATATTTTTTTTGTTGCTGTTTAACCTAAGTTGAACTCCTTCAATGCATTCTGCATAATTGTATCTTTTACGGCGCAGAACACAAGCTTGATGTTTTCAGTATCTAATGGTATTGCGGTTTGGGTAAGGAGCATGTTTATTTTAAGGGTTGGCGTTGCAAATCCATTAAACGGGAGAGATACAAAAATAAATCAATGTTATTTGGATTTCGAAAAATTTGCTTTCTTTACGCGATATAATTAAAGCACTAGCTTCTACTTCAAAATGTTCTCTACACATTGGCTCTATTTTTACAAAAATATTTCTAAAAATCATACCTTTGGCAAAGAAAATAGTTAACAGCTCCCCAACATCCCTGAAAGGCTTGATTATATAACTTAGATAATACACAAATAAAAATCGCATTCTCCCACTCATTCATCACATAATTACACACCACAATTCGTTGTTAACTTACCTGTAGCACAAGTAAAGTGAGAGTAAATTATTTTTTCGGAATCTGGATTTAAGTCTACAAACATACGAAGAATAAACTCTCGAGCCGCTATTGCATCCCTTTGTGGACCTAGATTAATACGTGAAGATACAGAAAAAAAGCAAAAAAAATTTAGCAACATCTAGCAATACAATCTACACAAAGTGGTTATAAAATAAATTAATAACTTTTTTTTTTTATATAGAATTCGATTTCAAAGCGGTATCCCAATTTAATTTCTACAACAATGGCCAACTAGCATTACGACAATACTCCATTTTACTTTTAGGAATCTCATCTCTAATAACCTGTAGCCGTTGTGAAATGGGAATAACACTGACGTTCTGGATCGGGATTGGCTGATAGATATTTTTTCAATATAAACGCTTTTGCCGCTGGAATATCACATTTGGGTCCTTTTTTTGTGACATTGAAGTTAAGTTTAAAAAAATAGATAACTTATTGTTTAAGGCATGCAAAAGTTATGGGGAGAGGGGTTTTAAGAAAAAAAAAGACAATTCTTACCATCATACTCGGGGAAGTAGTCTACCAAATGCGAATACATAATTTTTTCTTCTAACAAATCTTTCTTATTTAAGAAAAGAATAACTGATGAATTTTGGAACCATGGATACGTAATAATAGTTCTAAATAAAGCTTTTGACTCTTCCATACGATTCTGAAAAAGAAAAATGATAATTTTTTTAGAATGTTCTTTCAAAAATAGTAAAAAAAAAAATTATTTATATAAAAACATTGATGCACATATGTATTTTTTTTTAAATACGGACCTAAGGAAACTACACATGCATTAGAAAACACTCCTAAACAACACAAAAGCATATGGCACCAAACGCCAGCAATGTAAAAGGTATTTCATTAAGCGCTTCAGATATCATCAAACATTTTTATTCGTTTGAAAGGCTTTCGATGCCATTATGTATGGAATATAACATCGTTCAAATGTCCGCCGCTGCTTCTCTTGGTGGCGCGCATCCGAAATGTCAAATTTTCCATGACACTGGCGCAAAAATCAGACTGAATTTGACCGATGGCATGAACTTTATTGGCTTTGAGGGCCGCTGTGGTTTATGATTATTCACATAGACCTGCGACTTCAGAAAACCCCATAAGAAAACGGCCAACAGGGTCAAATCGTAAAATCTCATCACCTCCACGTGAGATGATCATACCCTCGAATCGCTCGTGCAGAATTTCGAATGTGGCACGAGCACCGCCCTGATGCAACCACATGTCGTTGGTGTCCATATCATCCGATTCAGGCGAAAAGAAATTGGTAATCATTGACCTATAGCGTTAGTCGTTGGCAGTGATGGCCTGGCCAACGTCATTCTCAAAGAAATATGGACGATGACGCTGCCAGCCCAAAATCCACACCAAACAGTGACTTTTTCGAGATGCATTGGACGCTCTTGGATCTAATGTGGATTGGTATTCTCAAATTCGACAATTTTTTTGTTGACGCACCCATTCATCTAGAAATGGGCCTAATCGCTGAAGTTGTTTTTTCGATAAAATTTAATGTCAGTTTTCAACTGCTCCAGAGCCCATTCAGCGAACACATGTCGTTGTCTATAGTCAGTTGCATTTTTTACGGGAGCAAACTCAAGTCACGACGCAACATTCGACAAGTTTACGGTCTGTGAAAGGAAATAGCAGCTGCGTATTCATTCATATGCATAGGTAACTGACAAGGCTAGCAAGAAAATCAACCATAGAGGCGAAGCACCGATGGAAGCATTTTCAAGTCTTGACCTCATGCTTTTACAGGAAACTAATCAATCCAAAAAGGGCAGGGCAAGCTTTTTAATAGATCTTAAATAGGTAGTAGCCGTGGTTTACAGCAATAGCCACCACATTCGAGACTAGGGTCGTAAAGATTTCAGTACCAAAGATACATCTCTGAAGTATGAATGCTGGGTTGGAAAAGTGAATCTGCTGACGAAGAAAAGCTCGACTCTAGGATAAAAGAAAAACATTTTTTTTCATGACATCACGGAACTATCCGAAATCCCTCTGTCTAATCATCTGGATGGTTGGAAAGCGACTAATAGAGAAATTGCTTAAAAAAATGGAAGGACTCAACAAAAGACTAAAAAAAACGTAAAAAAATGTCCTGCTATATTGCATACAGAATTATCATGAATATAATGAAGACACGGCTTTGTCATGTCTGAATCTGATGAACATCTTTGTCAACGGCATTTTCCCTAAATACAAAAATATCCAACGGACGAAAACATGAACATCAATACATAGTATAAAATAAAGTCCCATAACGTTTATGAATGCGCTAATCTCGAGAACTGCTGAACTGATTTAGATGTGGTTTTCACTGTTATGATCTGCATTTCACTGGGCTGGATATAGGGTATACGAAGTTGCTCTATCAGGAGCTGAGCATTCAAAGTCTAAGTGGCAGAAATATCGTTTTGCAAATCAAATTGTTCCCGCGCGAAACCTGGTTGCTAGTGCTGTTGATGTCCTATCCCAAGCGTCCAATGCCAAGCTTTATGACCAGGGCCCTATTCCACAAAACTTTCATCAACTTTGCACTTGTCAAATTCCTTATTTTGGCAAAGTAACAAGTGTTTCTGTTCCACAATATTCTTTGCAAACCTCATTTTGCACTAGCAAATTTTTTCACAGTCTTTGCGCTCCCCTGCAAAGTCTTTGCGCTCTCCTGCAAAGTGAGTGTGCAAAGTGTTCCACAAAGCATTTAATCATCTTTGCATTTCTGTCATATCCCGTTTCACTTTGCATATACAAGTTGTTAAAATGAGCCGCAAAATAAAAATGGAAAAAAAAAACTTGCAGTGTTGCAATTTATAAAAGACAAAAAAAAATATTATTTGCTAGCTTCAAAAATAAATAAACAGGCTGCCTGGGAGGAAGTTTTAAAAAAAAGCCCAATCCTTTACCCATGAATTTAATTTTGTTAATTTTCAGAGTAAAAAGGATAATGCCCGAAAAACTGGGTCCGGAGGTGGGAAGAACAGCGTTATGGATGAAAGTGACTTGGCCATCCTCCATATTCTGGAATCAGACTCAGCTGTGGTAGATGGACTGAATTTGCCAGAAAGCTATGGAAATTCAGAAAATCTACCATCAGCTGAGTGTGATTCCATAATATCGATGACAAAGGAAAGACCTACCCATCCACCTTCAAACCCAAGGAAGAGGAAGAGCTCTACCAAGTTTCCATGTGACACTTGCATGATCCATATTATTAAGGGCATCATTTTCTTCTTCCGCATTTTCCACATTCAATTCTTCGATATTCATTGTCATTGTCTTCAGTGGGTTGTATGTTTTCACTACTCCTTCCGATGCTACAGGCAATATTGTGTAAGATGGCACAAACAATTACTACCTTACCTGCAAACTCAGGCCTCAGTCGCAAATTATTTAGACACGGGAATCTTTCTTTAAGAATGCCAAAACTATTTTCAATTATGCGCCGTGTTTTTTGCTTGGCAACGATTGAAAGCCTCTTCAGCAGGGTTATCGAGATTTCTGCGTAGTGGTGGTATCAACCAGTTTTTCAGTCCGTAACCACTATCAACCAAAACAAAAGCATCCGGAAATGGTCTCCATCCATTGTCAAATCTTTGACTTACAGCCGAATTCCGTATCACCCTTAAGTCGTGCGAACGCTGCCCGGCCAACTTGTATTTACGCTGTAAAATGTGTATTCTGGCCCTCAAATCTCCTTCACATTTAATGAGTGGTTTCCATGCCGGTCCACATATCCTTCCTCGTGTAATGTAGGCGCATCAATTTTAATGATTGTGTCATCCATGCAACCACACACACAAGGGAATCCACCCATAATAAAAATCTTTTCAGCAATATTACTGACGTCATCGGGCCACCACACTATGTTTTGAAACAAAACGTCTATTATAACGTCGGTTCTGCAAACTGTTGATTTTACAACACCATGCATAGCTGCAACACCATGGTTCTGGCACCCATTTCCGAGCCAATGCAAGCACAGTAGCGCTGTGTATTATGCTCTAATTTTTCTCCAACTTTATATTTAAGAGGAAATCAACTTGAATTTGATTTAAACGAAAGCACTCTTTAAAATTAAAGTTTTGTAATCCCGAAAAATTAATTCGGTCTCTGTAATTTCTTGTTATAACCGCGTCTTCACTATCGTCGAACAAAAACTCACGTCTTAACATTTTGAAATCTTCACTGGTTATTACAATATGAATTTGTAAAGCGATCGTTTACCTTGCAAACTTTTGACAAAATTATCAAAATTTGCTTTGCAAAAATAGAGTTTACAGTTTTTGTGGAACGAAACAGCATAATTATTTGCAAAGTCTTTGCTAATTACACTTTTTAATATTAACTTTGCACAAGAGAACGTATGTGGAACAGAAATTGCAAAGACTTTGCAATTTACACTTTCAATTTCAACATGTCACTCATCAAATCGTATAGTTCTGAGGAACATACAGTTTTGCAAATTGACGAAAAAGTGAGCAAAGTGCAAAGTTGAAAAGTTGTTTTGTGGAATAGGGCCCAGGTCTACATCGCTGTACAGCGTGTAAATTTCTTGCTTGAGTTTTTGTCGCCATAGCTATTCAACAGAAACGGTTTCCGTAGAATTTTTTTAGTTGAAACGATTCAAATATACCAAATCTCTGTATAGTTCGTCTCTATAAATGATGTCGTATGCGTTTGATGTGGACTTCTTGGGTTTTGTTTTCCCAGGATCTTCCGAAGTGTGAAGATTTGATAAGACTTGCCCAAAAAATAAAAACACACTGATAAGCGCTGATCAGATTTTTGGTGAACGCTTATAGGCGTTAATATATTACGGCTAATATGACTGTCGCAGTTTAGAGGGTCTCCTTTTCGTGGGTCGGGTGAACGATGCAGAGGTTCTATTCTTTAGGCAAACTATCCCCCGAACCAATTTTGCTAATAAGCTGATCTATTATGACATAGCAACACCTAAATGATTTTTTATTACTAGCCCTCCTCTCTCGATGATCTGACAAATCATTTTGTGTTTCTTGCGAGTACTAACGAACCTGTTGCGCTGAACATTTGTATTTGTATATTGAGCTAGTGTATATTTCTTATCAACAAATCTTGAATAGAGGTTATTGCCAGCAGCCTTATTAAGTCTAACTTTAATAGTAGTTTTCACTGTTGCCGGCAATTTTTGTTGAGGCTTACGAACATAATTTCTGTAGTGACACCACTTTTATTTTGATCGCGCTCTTTTCAACACAGATAGGAATACCGCGTTGCACGATTAATTGGATTATAAGGCAATATCTGCAACTATAACTTTACAATATGCAGTTTGTTAAACAGCTCAATCCTGGTAACCCAGAAAACGTCAGAAGTACTGCAGAACTATCCTAAATATCGCCGAGAATGGCGCACATTTTCATCTGCGGGTTTCTAAACAAGCAAAACTGCTGATTTTGACGCACGACGAATTCCAAATATCTCCATCAATGGCCGTTACACTCACTTCGTGTTACTGTTTGCATACGATTTGTGGGCCATATTTCATTGAAAATGATGCGGGTGCGAGAGTTACTTTCAATGTTTACATCTACATAACAATGCTTCAGGACTTCTTTTTTTTTCAGTTTGCAAGCATACTACAATGCTGAATTGATTTGGTTTCAGCAAATGAACTTGTTGCGCGAAAAATTCCCAAAGCGCATTATCTCAAAAAACCGACGAATTTGAATGGCCACCGAGATCGCTTAGTCTGTCGGCTTCGGACTTGTTTTATGGGGTTAAGGAAAAAGTTTACATTAACAAACCACAGCTGAAACTTAATATTCGCACAGAAATCGCTCTAATTTCACCGGCAACACTGCCAAAAAAAAAAAGGTCATGGAAAGTGCCATCAAAAGAGCACATGAGAGCATGCATTTTAATGGTGGCCATTTAACCGATATGATTTTGGATACATAATGTAAAAAAAATCCATTAAAAACACTTTTTTTGTAATTTGTTTCATTCGATTTTATCTTTTCGTTCAAAAGTTATTACAGAAATATGTAGGAAAACGACTTTTGGGACACCCTGTACAAACCTCAAACAGTGGGACCATTTCCATTTTTTTAATTAAGACTTAGGTTCATCCCGCAGATAGAAAGTATAAATGACAAGATATGCTTAAAACCCGAGCAAAACCAGATACGTCAGTCACTAGATTTTTTACAAACAAATAATATCTAAACTCCTTTTTCTCAGACATTCTTGGTCAATCAATATCCGTGTAATGGGTTGTTTGGTTAATAAATATGTATGTGCATCAATGTGATAATTTTATGTTTACATATAAATATGTTATTAATACATACCTCGTTTTCAGATTCGAATAAAATTTGATCATACTCTGAGAGAGCGACCAAGAAAATAATTGAAGTTACGTTTTCAAAACAATGAATCCATTTTCTTCTTTCAGATCGTTGACCGCCTACGTCTACCATCCTGTTAGTGTTTTGTAAATTGATAAGAAGATAACAAAAACAATTCAATTAATTAACGAAATTTATTTTATTCAATTTTACTTTAAATCTATTTTACCAAAAGCACAAGCTGATATAGTAGTATTATTTAGTAAGCAAGCAATAAGCGTTAAACACAGACAAACATTGAATACATTTTGTAGATATTTAACAAAAACGAAATTAGATACATAATTAAGAATAAATACAGAAATGAACAAGCAATTTATCTACCGATTTATATTTATTAGCGCATCTTGGCAGTCTAAAATCTATCTACTACTAACCGCAGTCTCTAGCCGTTCTTCAATACAAAAATGTAGGATTTTCTTTATTTATTGATTGAAACAAATTTATACCTAAATACGATTCCATCTAAATCAAATGGATATTCTAGAATTCCTGTGGTCGGAACTCGAGCACGTAGAATATCTTGTTCAGTTGGTAAAAAATCTTCTTTCTCAATACGATCCAGATCACTTAAGTAACTAAGTAACCAAAACAAGAAAAACAAATTTAATAAATGAAACAAACGAAAAGTAATACAAAAAGGAAAACAATTTATAATACAATACATGCGGGAGTACCTAAAAAAGGTTAATTTAACTGTTCTACAAGAGAAGAAGACTTCCCCATAAATAAAAGGGCATTTGGGGTTTCCTTCCGTTTCAAAGAGTATTTGGAAAGTATGAAAGGGATCAGGTTACATAAAATTTTTGATAAATGGTCTTCTAAAAGTTACCAGGACACAGTTACCTGAACTCCAACGGTTCAAAAGCACACCTGAAATAGATTTGGTCAATTTTGATACCACGAGGATCATGGCGGATTCGTCTCCTCTACCATTCTTCGCAACAAAACTGATTTAGTTTTTCACTTTCATTTTGGATAATTCGAAGAGACATTCAAGGCACTAGTTTCCAAGGTAATGTTATCATTTGTTTGAGCCTGGAGGGTACACAGAAGGTGAACGGTTGTATCTTCCTCCGCTTAGTACATCCAATTCCATGCAGAATTCATTTTCGAAAAGGTCTTATTACATAATTGCCTATAAGACAATGACAAGTGGTGATACGTACGGTGGTTTGATGCACGTAAAATCCAAACTTATGAAAAAAGAAAACAAATTGACAATCACTAAACTAAACATCCTCAAGCATACACTTAGTGTGGATAACAATGCGTTTAGAGGCGCTGATGTACAGTGTTTCAAGCGAGATTAACTTATTGGAGCTTTCAGATCCAGCTTTGACGAAAGCTTGTTTGTGACCTGGGAATTGGTGCAGCGATTTTATCTAAGATTTACTTTGATAAAAGCATGCGGTCCTAATGGATCTGCGCTTAAATAAGTTTGTTCCGACAAACTTCTTCGTAATTTGAAATTTATATGGAAAAAAAGGAATCCTCTCGGGTTGCTTAAAGGGAAATTAAAGCGAAGGGTCCTTTATCATCGACTATCTGCTTAGTATTGAATTATATTGGTTTAAAACATTCGCCAATTAAGGAATGGAAATCACATTGTTTTTGGGGGGGATGAACTGCTCAAGACGTTTTTTTTTTTTAATTTTGAAAACACTTAAAGGGAAATTAATAGAGGCCGTGGATTGTATCACAAAAACATTGGGAAATGTTAAAATAAAAATCATCAATTGCTGGTTTAGATAAAGCCTCACTCCTCCTCAAGTCGACAAAAAGTCTTATTTCAGAAAAAGAATAGTCAAGGCCATGGGTATTGCGTTGCTTCAAAGCGGAATAGTTAGCTGAAATATGGCTTATTAAAGATAATTCCACTTTCCAGGATGGATCTAGGGCTAATTTAATTGCACTCAATTGCACACTCTAGGTAGTCGTCGATGTCTTCTATTGTCCCCCACTCGAGGAATTGTTTCCATTTACTGGTTGAACTATCCGGGTTGGAATCGAAAACTGTGAGCCAGATTATACTTTTCTGAAAATTCCAAACTACTATTAGGGGACTTAAACTTAACTAGCCTTCTATCGTTATTGTATCGACTCTTTTCAATGACAAACAATCTCTTCAGTGATGCAGATCTTATGATTTTAACACTTGCAATACCAGTATCGAAAATCTGCAACCGTGACCAAAATTCTGTATATTAACTAGAGAACATGTTCTGTTGTATAATCGTGCATCAACCCATACAGACAGTTTCGGGAAAACAGCCCCATTAACGGCCCAAAAGGGAACTCAAACCTTCCATCTCCATTCATCAAAGATATATATTTGCCACGAAGAATGGTACTTACGGTGTAACACCGATTTCAAATTACAGATTTGAGAAGCTTCACATGACAACTTTATACTCTTCGATGTTTGTCAGAATTTCGCAAGATGTGGTGCTGTGAACTAGATCAGTGCAGCCACAGCGAACTTTTGAGTAAAATTATGCGACCCGATTTACAACTGATTCCTCTTTCTCAGAAAGCTAGACTACGGGTTATGGCGCAACCCCTAGTGTTGTTATTTAGCCAATCTTATATTGATTCCGTCGATACAGTGGTGTTGAAGGCCGGTAACACTTGCCCATCTTCTGGCAATGGGTTCAGATCAGAGTCGCATCTTGGCAGTTCATCCGCTTTTGCATTCCCTTTTCACTCAGACATGTTAGTGAACCCAGCAGAGTGTGACGATTGATGACTTGTAGCCCTAAGTTTCAAGTGACAATCCATGATGCTTTTTGCGTTTGGAGTGAGTCGCTTACGTGCAGTCCATGCAAATGATTATTTACACTTCTGATAGTTCGAATCGCAAAGTAGTCTGTCCGTCAAAAGGACTGGTTGAAAAGCAATGAGCGGATTCCATTTCCTACGGCAGTTCCCTTCTCTGTCCTCAAACTATATTGGTATATTATTGATGACAATCCTAGGTGAATTCCAATTCTAAAGTAAAGAATTTAAAATCCTTAATCTTGTCAAGAGATCTACGTTTCATTTCAGTGATAAAAGCTGCTTATATCTTTTGCAAAAAATGATTATATTCTTGAGAGATATTACTTTCTATTTCATCCAAGTCAAGGCCTTGGTCAGGCTTGCGTCCAATAGCTTATTTAGCATATTAAAAATAAAGAAGGGTAGTAGATTTATTCTTAAAAGTTTAAAAGTCTTTTTGGAGCCAATTTCACAAAATTTCATTACAAAGAATGTTTACAATTTCAAATCTATATATTTTCTTAGAACGTAACGAGATTTACCTTATCGCAAAGATTTGCTTAACTTTATGAATGTGTGTAGCACGAGGTGTTTTTATCTGGATTCGGTTCTTTTTTTTTTAGATCAGCAGCACATGCTGATTTACACGTTTGTCTTGAAAAAATTAACCGTGGCAAAATTTACTTGTGTATCAAACGTGATGCTGTTGGTTGACAGCAAATTTTAGACATTTGAGTAATCCCTGATAAGATGTTGGATGCGTCACAACTATGGATTGTTGATTTTCGTTTAATTTGTTTCTGCACATAACGTGAGGAAAGTGAGAGTGATCTTCTTCCTAAAACTAAAAAGCCAATTCTTCCATTTAGTACCACTAAGGTATGGAAATTCGCTGTTCAGGTGTTTCTTCTCCTTTTAAACATAGACGTTGCTTTAGAGAGCCGGATACTTCTTTACAGTTTAGGTGTTAAACCTATCATGTATAACCTAAACACTTTTTAATAGCATGTCTATTTGGGGCTGCATGACACATTTTACCTGTCATAGACCGAAGCCAATTGACTTTCCACGCAGGCGCTGGGTTGAAAGTTTTAAAACCTGATGGACGGCACTTATTCAGCGCAGCCTGCAACCATGCCTGACTATTTTTCAGTGTTCCTCGACGGATTCATTTTTGTGATACTAGGGGTGTCGGTATTTTCCGAATATTTGCTATCTTTTGACCCTAACAGATCCTGTTTATACATATTACATATACAAATGTGCGGTAGGGATCATAGCGGGTCAGGAGGGGTTTCATTCGATTGACGGAGTCGGCATTATCCACTGGGCCAGTGTTTTGCGTGCGTTTTTCATCGAGGCGTTCATTTTCGAATAAATGTTCTGTGATCGCAAACCTGAGCGCCTTCCGAAATCGCTTCGATGTAGCTCCGTTGTGCTCAGTCCTGGACCGGAAATCAGGTGTTTTATGAGTGACTCCGTTCAAACAAACCACTATTTTCATGTGGGAACCTTGAGAGCTTGGATCTTGTAATCACCACCTCGGTCTACCGGTAAGAATGTGTATTGGACTTTCCCATCATGCACAGAAATGAATTTTTCATTACCATCTGTATAGCTGGGCCATTGGGCAGGAACGAGCGACTTCAGTTCTCGCATGTGAGGCGCTTGGCCTTGCCAAAACCTTCCCGAGGATTTCGTTTTCACTTGAGAAAGCGTTTCTATGACAACAAATCTTAAGAATTGCATTAAAAGCCTTTGCATTCACCGAAAGTCGCAGTGCGGTGCTTCTTGTAGGAAATGAGGTCACAGTGACAGTGAACGGTATGTGATCAAATGTAGGCATTTTGTTTTCCATGACTTGAACTCCACGAAGAAACTTTCCGAGCGCAATTTCAGTTCTCCCATGTTTGGCCTGTCGTAAAAGTTCCAGAGGACGTAGTCATTTTTTTTTTTTCAGTGATGATGCCTTTTTTTGCTTGAGGAAGCGTTTTTATAACACCAACCCTCAAGAATTGCATTAAAGGCATTTGCAAATCAAATCAGACCGGTATGTGAACAAATCAAGACATTTTTTTGCCACGACTTGATAAATTGTACATAGGTGGCAATTTGTTCCAACGGATCCATGGCTATTTTAAGGGAACACTTCCCAGAAGCCTCTTTTTAGTATGGGAGTGGGAGCCCGATATCAATTTGGTTCCTTGTGATTTTTTTTTTAAATCCCACGTTTATGTCAATTGTCCAAAGATCCTATTAGCTATGCTCATGGAAAACCATAGGCTTATACAGTATACGGGCAATGGGGGCGTCAGCTACTTACGTCAGATATGATTTTCAAAACTATGTAAAATTTTGTTCTAAATATGTACGTACATTATAAAAAAAACATAAAAATATCTGATTTATAAAATAGATTCTATTGCGTCTTAAAAAAAAAAATATGTTCCCGCTCCCTATATGAGGGTCATTTCTATATTAGGACCTCATTCGAACTGCCAAGGAGATTCTATATTCTATTCTATACTGATCATATCAGTCCTGTTCTACGGCGCTGAAGCACGGAACATGAATCAAAGTGTATGAAGAAATCCTTGGTCGTTTTGCGCGAAAAAATCTTTGCAAAATCTTCGGTACAGTTTGCGTCGACGTGGTATACATTCGAAGATTCAATCAAGAACTATACGAGCTGTACCGCGACATAGACATGGTCAAAAATAATACAACAATACTCCGGCTCGCAAAATCACCGATTCTAAACCATACATCGGACGCAGTAGAGGAAGACCTAGCCTTAAGAGGCGTGCACAAGTAGATACCGACCTCAACAAACAGCTGGAGGCAGTTAGCTAAGGGCCAGGCTAGTTGCAGAGGCATGCTGGATGAGGTCCAGTTTTATTCCGGACTGTAACGCCACATTAGTAAGCATTTTGCCGCTCCCATATAAGACACACCCGAATAGAAAATGTTTCATTGAATATTTGGTTTTGTTTGCGAGAGGATATAACCGCGAGCTTTCTGGTTGGATGTAGTAGGAAAGATAAAAACCAAAACAATGGATTATGTAAATCCATATTTGTTATTTGGTATAAAAATGTATTTTTATAACAAATTATTATTGGCACCATTCGCTGCCTCCAGTTACTAAATTGTGAATATAGTCCTCGATATACTTTCAAAGGACCATCATGAATCTATGCTACATATTCTTTTGACTAGGTTATAAAATGGATAAGGGAAATCAACCTCTAATTTGACTTCTGACCTTGACGCTAAGCAGTCAAAGAATACAACAACTTGGACTACTTTAAAAAAAAAAATTGTATTCCTATATAAATAATACAAGACCGGCTAAATCGTTGAACACAAACTTAACTAGTGTACTGCGAATCTTTTCTCCTACGACAGAACACACATTCTGTGCTGGCTCTTGATCTCGATGTAATCGAAATAATACATTTTAAAAAAATAAAAGACCACAAAGCATCATGGCACATAAACAGAAAATACACGTCTGTCACGTTGAATGCAAATCATTTCAATAAACCAACGAACAAAACAAAAAAAAAACGAAATGTCTTTTGTTTGGATTTTCTGTGCTAAATAAGCGCAGCGGAAATATTATAAATATTATCACCAAAGCAATTTCAATTTTAGAACAAAATGTTAGAACACACAAAAGTAGAAAAAAATTTAGTAAAAACAAAAAAAAATTGGTTGTAGATATCAATATTGGTTGACTATGTAACCACACACATGCCATGCAGATTAAAATTAAATGTAGTTAGTTATGAAATTTTTTTAGATGTTTGCAAACACATGTAAATCAAGGAGGTAGGAAGGATACCTAAATCGTATCTCTTCTAGATCGAAGGGATATTCAATGATCCCCGTTGTTGGTACTCGAACCCTTAATATATCTTGTTCGGTTGGTAAGTAATTTTTCCCAGCCACACGATCAATTTCCATCAGATAACTGTTGAGATTGAATTTTTTTGTTGATGTTTTTTTTTTTGTTAATGGTTGAGATCAAATTAAGTTAGGGAATTTTTATGTTCCCAAACTATATGAATGAGAGATCCATGGAATGTTATTAGAGGGACAAACAAAAACTTACTATTTAGCTGAATCTGTGAGTTGGTATTCTCTTCTTCGATCGTAGCATTCTTGAATACCACTGTCTCCCCAAAGATTTCGAATGGCAGACACATAGGGATCTTCAAATGTGGCGACTGTTTCATAATCAATCCCGGCTATCAATTCAGCATTTTCCTTTGTTTTGAGTTGGACAAAACGAAATTGGTTAGAGGTCATGTTTAGGGAGTGATATGCACAATAAACTTACCACATTCTCTGCTGCTCCATATTGGATCTTTAACATATCCATAGCCTTTATCATCGATTGCATGGCCATGAATATATTTTGATAGACTAATTTAATAAAACCTCTTTTATCTTCATCGGAGTAACCACTACCGTGGATAATACGCATCTGTTTGATGAAGGTGGATTTACCAGATTCACCAGTACCTAGAATGGGAAACAAATTAATTATGTATTTGGAAACCTTTTTTCTGTGGGAAGGATAAGCATAAATATTTAGTAAAACTTAAGGAGGATAGTCATTGAGTACTCAGATCATCAACTAGGACAAGAAGTGACATTAAGAACTAGGTGCGAGCTCTAGATTTTAATAAAATGTATACTTTTCCTAAGCTTGATGGTTGGGTGTTGAAGAACGATGGTATACACTAAGCGAAGTTAACTTGTCTATATATACCCAGTGTTTACCTCACAGGGCTAATTATATGATACAAGTCCCATTTAATCGAATTTTACTGGCTGTAGTTCAGCCAGTTAAAAGCTTTTAAGTTAAAAGCGCGAGCAAAGAAAACACTGTAAATAAATCCATGAGCCTGGCCATCCGGGTTGAGGGTTATGCATGGGGTAGGTAAAACTACTCAATCAATTGAAAAAATTAAATTGAATACAAACTAGGGTTACTGTTATAGTAAACAAAATTAGCAACTATACGGTTGCCGGTCCATTACAACAAACGTTAGACAAATCAAATGCATCAACGATGTCATTGTATTGATCCACAGTAAAGCCAAATTCTATAAAGCAAGACGAGGAAGGAAAATGATAAAATCAGTAAAGACTGAAGAAGACGGATATCTTAAGGACTATTGGCGGAAAACGCAGCCAATACAAACCCACTTCTGACAATGGATAATGGATTTCGCAGCTGAAAGAAATAGCTAGCACAATGTGTTCATATCTATAAGAGGGCAGTTTTCTCCGGTTCAACATGGTTAAGTTAGGCTGTATTGGCTGCACGCGAAACACACTTAGCCCAGAAAGGTTCGTTGTGCTACAACGTGGATCTACTTTTCCTATATTCCTTTGCCCAATTAAACAATTCAAAGCTGGCTATGTAGCGTAGGAGGTTTCTGACATTAGTATTAGCCAGCTCACCTAGATTATCAAAGAAGTAGTCTGCTAGATGGAGTTTTCTTTTGTTGAACAGAGTTGGACAAGAGCGAAGAAGGTGATGAATACATTACCCACTTCTACAAAAGTCATTGCTAAAGAGGCCTAGTCTATTTCCATGTATGCCTAGAGGACAGTGTTTTGTAACGTCATCGAATATGATGCTGATGTTTGATCTGTTCAGCACTGTCAAGTAGATGGAGCGCTTCTGATTATAGTTTCGCCAGAGTTGTAAGTATATTTGACACGTTGTGCCGTTTATCGATCTGTCGTTTGATTTCTCGATCGCATCCAGTATTATTTGTGGTTTACATGCCATACCTAACAATTCTACTGGCGTTAGAACACCACAGCCTTGCAGTTCCATTTAAAATAACTGTGGCGCGGCACCCAGAAGAGGTGGATGGTAAAATGCTCTTCCATCTCATTAAGAGATAGTCGGCATTCGTTAACTGATTTCGTTTTAAACAAGATGGATCCCGGCTCTACAAACAGTCGAACTAATATTTTGGATGTCCGAACATTATAAGCAGCTAACATCAACTTGAACCATTTTCTAGTTGCATGGAAGGTGATGGTCAAAACATCCAACAACCAACAATGAAAGATCAGATAAGATCGCATTTAAGTGACAGTCGATGTGAGATACAATTCAAACACAATTTTTTTTGCACAACATGCTCGTTTGTACTTCTTGCATGATAGCAGGACCTCCTGTTTTACGCCGTATCCGAATCTGACGACAACTCGCCAGAAATCAATTAAGGAATTACTCCTCCCATCCACAGCTTTGTTTTAAAAAGGCAATTTAGTAATAAAGCCCTTTTTTAACTATCAAGGAGATCCTTTGGGAAAGCCAATAAGCGATTATACAAGTAGGAGGAAGGAAAGGATGTGCTGATAATACTTTCTCAAAAGCCTGATGTATACGATCGTCTTTGGCACCATCGATTTATGAGCACGCTGATATCAAGAATAACATGTTAATGTGCGGTGATCCCGGTAGCTCAAAATCTCAACTTTAGCAGTATGATTTCAACTTGGTACATAGGTCTCAGAATACTTCAGGTCGTGACTTATCAGCAGTCGGTCTCACCGCCTACAAGGACCGGAGATACGTCAACTGATTTGCAAACTGATGCCTTGGTCTTGGCTGACAACAAACCCTAAATATTGCTAAAGTCGGCTTCGATGGTCGAACATCGATTATGGAACAACGGAACTGCCACATATACTTTTCTGTCACGATTTGATTTGATTTTCTTGGTTTTGGATCTAAAAGTGTATTTATTTAATTGTCGTCTAGCTTCGTGTCTCGTTTCGTTGTACAATGCCTACCGTCAAGAAGAGGTAGGTAGATACAATGTTCGACATGAGTATGCTACGTGATTATAATTTGTATGCCCGTGAACATGTTGCGCCGACAGGTCCAGCAACGCTTGATAAAGGCTTATGCAAAGTTGTCGCCTGGCGTTCAGGACGTCTAACAAGCATCGTGAACATTGAAACAATCGGAAACTGATCCACCACTATCGGTCTGCCTAGGGAAGCTCGTAAAATGCGCGCTGAACATGTAGGTAATATTAGGGACAATCTTAAGAAGAGAGCGAAGGTACCCCACACTTCCATCTCAAGCTGTTCAACATGATCAAAGAGGCCTCGGAAAATTAATAACCCGAAAAACATACAAATACCCACTTAAAGAGAACCAGAAAGAATGCATAATTGTTGTCCTTGGAAGGAACACAATTAGGGTAAGTTTTCATTTTTACAAAATTGTTCTGATACAGTTTTTGTTCATTTAAAAAAAATAGTTAAAGCATGTACGGTATCAAAACCTTATAAAGAAATCCTTATTGAGCGAAAAATCTTCTGTACTGTGAAACAAATTAAAACCTCGCAAAAAGTGGAAACCGACCTCAAACCACTTGAAGTGTGCAACTAGAGGACCGGTCCAACTGGGGAGGCATGTTGGTTGAAATACGGTTTATCACGAAGCTGTTAAAAAAGATTTCCATCCGCGCGATTATGGGACATTTAGTCAGAAAATCATAGTTTTCCTATACATGGAATAATCTTTTACCATGCCATCGCAACGTTGATAGAAACCTAATACCAATTACATAGGTCTATTGAGGAAAAAAAAACTCATTTCAATTCAATTTAACGTTCTAGTACTGTAAAGCTAGCCCAACATAAACCACGACTCATGGGCACGTGAATGTTAACAGTGCTGAGATTACAAAATACTTGGAAACCTTAAAGGGCTTAAAAGGAATTTCCGATGCACAAACCGTGGTATTTTTTTGTACTTTGTGTCAGCAATCAACTTTTTTATCTGCCCTAGCATGTTAGTTGTTCTTTTGTTTGTTTGTTTGTCTGTAAATTTTCTAGCGTCTTTCTTTGTGAGCGTCCTAAGACCGATTTTGTCTTCAGTTGCTGGCCAGTCTTTTTTAGACCTATTGACGCTGTTTTGAAAATGTTTACCTTGCATATTAACTTTGTGGTCTTAAAATTTATCAAGTCCAATATACCATTAAAAAACTAATGTGTGGTTTTGCACCTTGTCGATATGAAGGACATAATAAAAAAAAAAGTAAGGCATTAACGGCCCATACATTCTTCAAAACTAGGGGCTCTATTAATTGGTTTATAAGAAACGTTCCGAAAATCGGCTCGGAATATTTCTAAGACATTTTGTAACGCATCCCGGCGAATTGCATTGAAGTGCGTTCAGGAACATTTTTCGTGAAATTTTTAACAGCTAAGTGCATTTTTTCCGATTTCCTCCGACACAAATTCTTCGCTGAATTTATTTACGAATTGTAGTCAAGTGAAGCCGTAGCATTTGTGTAGTATTTTTTTCCGATGACACATACCTCGAATGGAATTTGAACGTCCGAAGAAGTATGCGTTATCCGCTCCGACGGATACCTCGATAGGGCTGAATAGCTCTGCCATGAACGGATTATCTTAATACCAGACTTGCCTGCATATTGGAAATAGCTTGGCCTTCTTGTCTCAAAAACTGAGATAGACAAAACAATGAAATACTGCCGACAGTATGTATCAAAATCCCATTTTCGAATTATCAGAAGAGATGTGTAGGCATAAAATCCCGGTAAATTGTGAAATTAACACAAGCAAATGCCGGGTAGAGTAAACTAGAGGTTCTTAAACGAGTGAACAGCTTCTCATATACAAGGTTACATCATTAAAAGACCATAATTTTAGTTTTTTTTTTGTTTGTGCTGATTTAAATCTGACCAAACTCAGAGCATTTTATCAAAATGTGAGTTTACCTCGGAGTTAATTTATGTTTCTCATTAATCCTGAAACTAGGATGATCTCGCACTGACAAAATGTCTCTAATAAAGTAAGCCGTAATGCATCCCACTCCCTCGAAGGTGCATTAAAATAATCGCCGAGCAGCACCATGAATTCTAGAAACTATGAATTCTAGAAACAATCCAAAAGGAGCAAATGTATTCTAAAGATCAGGCAGAGCAAGGATTAAAGAATATATGCAATGGTGTTGATATAACCAGATGATTGCCAGGTTGCAACAAAAGCAATAAAACTGTAATCTGTAAATGCTATCGTAACAAGCAGAAGGTTTTTGGTGTTTTATACAATGTATGGGCATTTTATGTAATCAAAAGGCAAGAAAAGGATCTGCCGATAGCTTTGTACCACCAGACCAATCTGCCAAACCGCCATAACGTAACCAAAAAAACATGGGTGGAACAGAAAAAAGATTCCTGGATTTTTTTAAGTACGCTTAAGATAATTTCTACATTGTTATAGGCTTCTTCCTTGAGAAAAGCCACTGTTGTGACTTCTTGTCAGCAGTGGAGTTATCTATACAATGAATTCATCTAGGGAAGGGGCAGCTCCATAGAATTGAACTTTTGGAAAGCATGTTGTGAGTTGGAGAAATTATGAATACGGATTTCTTCATTTGATTTATTGAAGATAGAGGATTTTTTCGTAAGTCTCAGTAAAAAATGAAGCCATGCTTATCAGTCTTAGACCTTGGATGGATATCGAAAAGTCTTTCTTGATTTTGATATAAATACTACTTTTCCATCAGTCCAGGCAATGGAAAAAGTCATAAGTTTCTTTTATTTGTCCAGTGCCTTTTGAAGCATAATTCACGTATTATCCCGGTCTCCGCATTTGAAGGGTCCGATTACTCAGAGTGAAGAAATCAACAATAGTAGCTCAGTTAATATAGCATTTTAGTATGTGATACACTTGCAGCACTTGTTGACTGCTTAAAGCCAATGTGGCATGGAACAATTGTCTCCTTTGATAACATTTTAAAAAAAACTTGAGGGTTTCTTACTCTCAGTTACGCGTTCCCAGGACCTTTTTAAATGCTTCGACTCGATTGACTTTGATAATAAATGCGTGACATGTTATGAAATAGTTCTTTAGATAGATGTGCACTTAAGATCCATGCGTCTTGAAGGGTAAATAAAGCTTTTGCTACCAGATGTGCTGCACCGGGGGGGAAATGAGCCTCGACAAGGGTTTTTACTAATCCTTTATTGATTTTGAGTCCACGTTCCATTTTTCCTGTATAGCTAATAAAAATGTACATCACTGATAACTTTTTACGAAATATCAAGGTTTTCTTTGTGCTCGTTTAGATTTGCAGAACCGTTGTGCAGGGCAAAATACTTCCTTATGAAATTTTGGCAAACTTATTAAAGTTGTACATCAAAGATGTCATTTGTTTTAAGTGTCTTGTATGGTAGTTAAAAAAAACTAATGTTATCTAAAACAGGAACTCGTGGTTAGTTATTTTTTGCCTTCTAAATCAGCCGGAGCAGTAGCTGAGGAGTTAGTATGTTGGGGTACTAAGCTGTTGGACAAATCTCAGAGAAATTCGAAAGCAATAGACTTCAATGTAATGCTGCCTTTTGTTTGCCAGGCCCTGACTGTTACAACATTCCGCTCCTACAGAAGTCTGGTGGCGCTGATATGATTTCTATCAAGCGACATCCATTTATCGACCGTTTCAGAAATAAGCGTTATGCAAATTTGTTTGCTGACATGTCATGTGGTGCCGCTGCTCAATTAAAGGTTTGACTGCTTTTGGAATGTTAAAATAAGTTTTCATAGCGCATGTGGCAACAGGACTACTAAGTGAAACTTTTTTAATTGAGACATTTTCCAGTGAGGACAACTATAATGGCCTGACTCAGCTCGAGTTTTATACAAATATTTTGCTGACCTGGGTCGTTTAGCCACTTCAATAAAATATATTGCATTAACGACCCATAAAAGCCTTCAAACTTAGTTCTCACCACATGTGTACGATGTTTTTTTTTTCACAAAGAAGACGCTGTTAAGAATCTCAACGGAAAATTTGAAAAGCTTCTGATGACAGTTTTATCTTAGATGTTTGTCAAATGTTCGCAAGATGTTGAGCAGCGAAAAAAACTTAGGTGTTGTCACTTTCTGAATTTCAATTAGGGACCCGCGCTGAGTACTAGTCCAACGCAGTAACCACTAGGCGACTGATATATCAAAATTATGATCTGATAGCACACTGCGCTGAAAAAGTTAGCATGTTGTATGCAGAATACCCTTTTGGGCTAAGGCTCGTATTGTAGTTGAATGTCTGAAAGTTTATCGGCCTTACAATTCCAATCCTCAGACACTCCAGATAGAGACGATAGGTAGTCTAGGCTAATTTGTATTAAAATCATCCATTGGCATTTTAGAATGCGTTCAAATCTCAAACGTTTTTGTCAGAAAGATTGTCGAAGAAACGTTTGCTTAATGTCTGATGACATCTTGAAGATGTGCTGTGGTGTATGCCCAGTTGATTAGAATTGAGTGTAATGTACTAATACCTATCACTCCGGACACCTTTATTCGGGATTTGCTTATGATATTTAGTTATGTTCTAGCAAAGAGGTATACAACTATAGAGTACGCATCACAGCTAAAAATGTTGTAGCCGTTTCAGACACGGGCGGTAAGTGCGAAGGGGAATTTCCGTCGCTCGTATGCATCGGCTATGCTGTTGCTTGATGCTGGCATGGCAATTTGAACACTGGGGTATCAGCATCAGTACCCCACATAGTAAATTTTCGTTGTATGAGATGCGCACTCTATAAAGTTGTATACTCTTTGGTTCTAGGTTCCATTATTTGTGGAAATATATGACTTCTCAAACAAATGATTGAACAAGCTAGGTGCCTACACTTTTTTTTACCATGCAATATGTAACTGCAATAGGTGATGGTTATCCCTTTAAAAATAGATATTGAATGTGTATGCTTATAGCACCTGATATATCTCGCACGAAAATGAAGCACATGGCTACTGAAAAAAGATTCCTAGCACTCGATTCAAAGTGAAAAGCGTTGCTTCGGTAACGCTTTTTGTCAATGGCATATATCACAATAAAGTTTGTTATATGAAAAAAAAAAGGACTTACCCAGGAGCAGCAATTTAAGTTCTCGTCTGGCATCTCGTTTGTCGCGACGCAATTGCCTTTCGATTTCCTGGTTAATGCGCTTCTGTTCCTTCGCCTCTTCAGATAAACAGCACTCCATGCTAAATGGATTTTAATATACCGCTATCCCGTTTTATGAATTCGCCTCGCCAATGTGCAGTTCAAGTCTAACATGCACTTTATGTATTATCTGTAGTTCAGCTTAGTTGGTGTTCGGTCCGTATTAGCAAGTCTTTTATAAAAACTCCTCAAGGTTTCGAAAGTTATTTTCTCTTTTCAATCCACAATTCACTATCCATTTAGTTAATTCTTTAGTTTGTATAAAAAATAAAAACTTTTTAAGTTGCATAAATATTCCAAGCTATAGGTGGGGTGGTTGTATCAACTCTTTAGCCTTATCACACTTAAAACCGCAAACACGACGACAACGCACCACGAATTGTATTCCAGAACATCTGTAAAAATTTTAAAAGATTTATTTTAATTTTTATCACACTGGATATTTATATTTTTTTTGTTGTATATTAATTAAATAGAAATCATAATTTTATTTTAAAAAAAAAATGAATCGCGAAAGCAAACCGTACTCGGGAAGAACGCGAGCGGTTATGCCAATGTTAGCATTTGTTTAAACTCATGCGATACTTTCTTAATGGCGAACAAAAGACTGGACTATAACTGAATTTGTACTGCTAGTGTTGTGTGGATAGGGCTTCCTTGAGTCACGTCACGGTATTATAATCCAATTGTTTCAATAGCAAGGTCGTACCAACAGGCAAAAGCAATAAATCCCAAGCAAACATCGACCAATAGTCGAAGAATCAAATCCGCAAAATATTGCCTCTAAGGGGCTCTGACTTTAGAGCAAGATAAAGGCGACAAATTCTAAAAAAAAAAATAGCCCTAGGATTAAATTTCGTAGATGACTGAACAAACCGTACCTTTGTTTAAATAAACAATGACCTCGCCTGTGGAGACAGTTTTGTTTAGTTTGACGGCTTAAGTGCATCCGTAAAGACTCCCTCCTTAATGTGCGCCTTACTTACAACGTGTGCTATTGATTTTCATGCGCTTAAATCTAATTAACACGCTTAAACTATGTACGAGGGCAGTATTTTGTTATAAACAATAATATTAGCGCATTTGCACAATTGGCAACTGTGAACAAGTGCAATACGTTGGCACTGCGATAATTGGAATCTATCAGTGATCTGTATACGTGTAGGCTGATGGTTTTCTCATGTTTTGTGATGGGGGTGCAATATATTATCATGAGGGTTGTGAGTGGATCTCATGTCATATGCACGCGACTAATTTACTTTGCCAAGTCAAGGTATAGAAAAAAAATTAAATTGCCCAAAAGATTGGTTTGGGATTTAGATTTTCTGAATATTTCAGATTTTCAAAGAATTTCCAGGTGTCATCGAGGAACGAGCCACGAAATGATAGCCAGGTTACACAGTTAACTTGTAACTATAACAATCATCCATCTGCAATCTTAATACCTAGCCCTCTGTCTGATCATAGTGGGTCCTCTGTGTAATGAAATGATGTGTTATGAAATGATGTTCTGTGGACTTTTCTCTATTTTTGACCAAACGCTGATCGCTGTTACTTGAAAAAAATCTGTAAAACCCACCCACACATTTTAGTCCCAGCTTAAAAACCGATATTTATTTGTGCCTGATTCATATAGAAAAACTTTCATCACGTTCCCTTCTACGGTGTCTACTCTCACACCATTACTTTTTTATACGCCACTTGTTTCCACACACGATCTTCACTTCACCATGTGATTTGCGGAAGCTTTGCTGGTTTATATGGTAAGCAAATACCCGCAACGGAGGACAAAACGTACAATGCGGAGTTTTTTGACCAGGGGTATGTCGCTCGTATAGTTCTTGGTTGAATATTCGTCTCCATAGCCCGTCAACGCAAACGGGACCGAAGAGTTTTTGAAGAATTTTTCTCTCAAAACGACCAAGGATTTGTTCATCCGCTTTTGATACGGTCCATGCTTCAACGCCGTAGAGCAGGACTGGGATGATCAGGGTCTTATATAGGATCTCCTTAGTAGTTCGAGTGAGGGCTTTACTACTAAATTGCCTTCTTAGCCCGAAGAAACCGCGGTTGGCAAGAGTAATTCTTCGTTTGATTTCTGACGAGATGTTGTTGTCAGAGTTAATAGCTGAGCCGAGGTAGACAAAGTCCCGTACCACCTCAAAGTTATATCTGTCAATGGTGACGTTCTGTTCAATTCGTCGATGTTGTGTGTCCTTTCGTGTTGACAGCATATACTTAGTCTTACCCTCATTTACTGCTAAACCCATTTTTAATGCTTCCTTCTCTATACTACCAAACGTGCCTATGACATCACGTTGAGTCCTACCAATGATGTCAATATCGTCGGCGTATGCTAGTAGTTGCACCGATTTTTGGAGAATTGTGCCTCTGGTGTTGGCTCGGGAATCTCTCAAGAATCAAACTGAAGAAGTCACCTGACAGCGCATCGCCTTGCCTAAATCCTTTTTTGGTATCGAATGTGTCGGTGAGGTCGTTTTCGCCACTGATGGAGCAGCGAGAATTCTCCATCGTCATCCTACACAAACGGACGAGTTTGGACGGTATACCAAAACTAGACTTGGCTCTGTATAGTTCGTCTCTATAAATGCTCTTGAAATATCGATTTCAAAGCCGCATACGACATGCGGCTTTGAAATCGATAATTAGGTGGTGGTTATCGATTTGGACTTTCTGGGTTTTTTCCAGGATCTGCCGAAGTGTGGAAATTTGATCGGTTCTGGACTTTCCTGGCCTAAAACCACACTGATAAGGGCCGATCAGGTTGTTGGTAAACGGTTTCAGGCGTTCACATATTACGGCAGATAGGATCTTGTAGGCGATGTTGAGTAGACTTATGCCTCTGTAGTTGGCGCAGTTCAGAGGGTCTCCTTTTTTGTGGATCGGGCAAACGATGCTGAGGTTCCATTCTTCAGGCATACTTTCATCCGACCAGATTTGGCTTATGAGTTGGTGGATGTTACTTACCAAGTCATCTCCGCCAGCTTTACAAAGCTCAGCGGGAAGGCCGTCATTTCCGGCGGCCTTATTTAGCTTAAGTTTATGTATTGCTATCCTCATTTGTCGGGTGGTTGGCAGTTTTCGCTGTCGTTGCCAATATGTAATGGTTCGTTCTGCCTGACAGCGGAATGTTGTTCGTCATCGCCGTTTAACAATATGCACAAGTGGTTCTTCCATATCCTCAGCATCGACTGTGTCTCAACTACGATATTTCCTTGTTCATCTGGACAGGATTCTGTTCGAGCCTTGTATCCTTGGCTTTGACGTTTTACACTTTGGTAAAACTTGCGATCATCGTTCCTGAAGTGGCACCTCTCTATATCCTCGATCGCGCGCTTTTCTTGCTCTATTTCTTCTTCTTCTTTGCCTATAGAGTTCAATGGCAGCTCTCGTAATGCTACACTCCAGGGTAAACGTGTCACTCAACCACATGTCTTTGGTTGACGAATTAGCCCTGGTAATGATCCATTCGGTAAAGTCGTAACACTTCTTGCCTATCCCCATCAGAATAATTACCAATTCCGGTCATTTCAACACGGGCTGTAATAGATTTCACAGTTTTTGTTTCTCATTTTTCCCTGCCCATCCTATCGCATTTTCTGATAGGCAGTCATATATGCTCTGAGGTGCCTAAAGTATCCGCATTTGTTAGGGTTCATTTTAAATATGTATTTAGACCCGGGTTTTCAGAGCCAGATCATCATAGTTTCGTTACCACATGAAACTTGTTTTTCAGTGTTTTTCCATTTTAATCCAGATTTAACTTCGAGTTAACCCAGCAAGTTTGGTGAGTACACCATGGATATAATCAGATGTTTAAACAGATGATTAAATAGCAAGAGAACAATTTTTTTCAATTCTATTTATGTGATAAGTTTAAAAAATTCAATTAATTTACATATTGATTTTAACTGTTTTAAGAACAAATTAGCTTGTAAGTTCGCGACCCAATTATTTTTATTTTTTTTTTTGGGGGAAAAGGAAACTAAACAGATGACAACTGCGCTATTGCAGATCCGATACATTGCGATAACTTTTTGACAGCAAAATTGATAATTCATCAGTGTTGAATCACCACACAGGTAGTCAAATTTGATTCTGGACTTAACAACTTCTTCAAATTGTATATTAAATTTGATTCAAGGTAATTCTTATGGTTCTTACAAGTCGATTGTTAAAAAAATAAATTGCCAGTTAACTGCACTGTGATTTTCTATACACGTCACAGTTTCCGGACTATACGAAAATAATGTCTGCCCACCCGAAACAATTCGTATAAGTTATCTCCACACGATTTTGATTTGTATTGATCATTTACTGTAATTTTTATTGGCTTTTATTCGATTTACATTTACTATTCCGATGATCAATGATCGTGATAATCCATGGACTCATATGCACACTTGCTACAGACAATTTCGTAGTTAAGCTCACTGCAGTTAATAAAGCTAAATCAAATGCAACCACAAACCTCAATAAATTAACTTTTAGCAGTAAAAAATATAATTACTGCCGAGCATGGGCAATGCATGATTAATCTGTTATCACCTGTATCGGCCAGCGCTGCCTAATTCGCACTGTGTGGCCTCTAGATAAAAACTATGTTACTATAAATACAAACGACAACATTTTGGATATGTGGCCCCTCATTATAGCGGATAGTAGTAGAAATTAAATAGAATTACTTCCACCCCTTTCTAACCAAGTATTTCTCCAGAAACGTGATAAATTTGAGTTCTTATATTTCACCTCTTGGTCAACACACACTCATTTCTTAAACTACCAACAACAACAAACAACACAAACCATATAAACAACGCATGTTTTTGCTGTTGTCTTTTCATTCGTTGATTCGTTTATCAATCCGAACACGCAGACTCAACTCACATGCTGAAACGATAAAAAAAAACCGTGCTGCTGAGTTGACTTGCTTTTTTGCGCCCGGAACTTTGTTTTCCCCATTTTTGGGATTCTTAAAATATAAACGGCCCGACACGACTTGGACAAACTTCCCCAGATATTGAGAAGTGTTTTAGGTTCGATGACATAGTTTGCTTATATATATTGTCACGAAATGTTTAATTTCTTTTAAAATCATTATAAGACAGGTATAGGGTTCTGTGGCTTATTGTGGCTCCACTACGCTTTATAAACAAATACCCACCAGAGATCATAAATACATACAATGGGGTAAGAACAATTAAGTTTAGTTCAACCCAAAGAAGTATTACAAGTTCCGCAAATATACATTTTCAGAACTAAGAGATATTTTACACTAGCCTGCTTCTTCTTCTGTATAAGCCTAAGTACGATCAGGTCTGGAATAATGTTCTTACGTTTGTAGTTTGGCGCTGATTCATACGCTGAACTTACTGGACTCTATAAAAAGACGAGCAATCCGTCTTATAGACAATTCTCCCTTACTTAATATCTGCAATCCTTGTCTCATCGAAGACCTGTCTAGTCTAGTTTTCGGAGGAGCTTAAAGAAAGTATCCCACTTTGTTGCATTACTTACTTTACTTACTTATCGGGCTCCCGACCCATGAAGAAACTGCAGCCTTCCATCCTCTACGATCCATCCCTCGCTGCTTCCAGTTGTCTACACCAAGCGCTCTGGAATCCGCGATGGCTTGGTCTTTGAAACGGAGGTTCGGTCTTCCTTGCCTTCTCGAACCTGGGGACTGGGATTCGAAGATCCTCTTAGCTGGAGCATTATTGTCCATTCGCTCGATGTGGCCGAGCCAATGTAGTCGACGTATTTTTTGACGTACTTTTTGGACTACATCCACATCTTGGTACAGCTCATAGAGTTCGCGGTTGTATCTTCTCCACCCTTCGCCCTCCTCGTGCACAGGACCAAAAATCCGCCGAAGTATTTTTCTTTCGAAGGAACCCAGTATCAGCTCCCTCTTCTTGCTTATCTTCGAGCACTCGGCACCATAAAGCAGAACTGGCAGGATAATGGTTTTGTAGAGTACACATTTCGTTCTTCGAATTAGGAGTTTTGAACCCAGTTGTTTCGCCAAACCAAATTAGCAACGGTTTCGTAGGGTAATTCTTCGATGGATCTTAAATAGGGTGTCATTCGTTTAGTTTATGTTAACTCCGAGGTAGGTGAACTCCTTAACTACCTCGAAATTGCTGCTATCAATAGTGCAGTTTTGTCCTAAACGGTGGACAGATGCTTGTTTGTTTGTTGATAGCTTGTACTTAGTCTTGTTCTCATTTACTTCAAGGCCAGCGGAATTCTCCTGTTCTTCAATCTCCGTGAACGCTTTTATCACGGCATGTTGGGAGCGACCGATGATGTCATTATCGTCCGCATAGCCCAGCAGCTGGACCGACCTGTTGAAAATAGTGCCTTCCGTGTTAACACCTCCCCTGCGCACTATCTGCTCCAGTACTAGATTGAAGAAGTCACGTGATAGCGCGTCTCCTTGCCGCAATCCGGTGCATGTTTGGAATAGCTCGGAGGAGCTACTTCCAAGCTGCACGTTGCAGCGCTTATTTTCCAGCGACATGCGACACAGCTGAATCAGTTTTGCCGGGATTCCGAATTCGGCAGTCGCCATATAGAGCTCCTGACGATGTATGCTATCATACGCGGCTTTGAAGTCGATGAATAGGTGGTGAGTTTCGACTTGAAATTCGTTGGTCTTTTCCAGGTTTTGCCTCAGCGTGAAAAATTTGGTCTATAGGTGATCTGCCGGGCCGGAAGCCACACTGGTACGTGCCGATTAGTGTGTTGCAGAACGGTTTTAGACGTTCACACAGTACGTTGGATAGAATCTTGTATGCGATATTTAGCAGGGATATGCCTCGATAGTTCTTGCAAGAAATAGGATCGCCCTTTTTTGTAGATGGGGCATATGGAGCTTATAGTCCAATCATCGGGCATGTTTTCTTCCACCCATACTTGGTTGATGATTCGATGCATGCTCGCATGCACCGTATTTAAAAAGCTCCGCTGTGAAGCCATCAGAACCTGCGGCCTTGTTGTTCTTAAGCTTTTTTATAGCTAGGCCAACTTCTTATATACTAGGTAGTGGAACTAGTTCTTCTTTGACTGGACGTGGGTTCTCTTCTTGCCCTATCACTCTCTCTACATGCTGCGTTTCGGTTTTGTAGCCAGCAGCCAGTTGCTTGCTTTTTTATAAAACCTCCGGATGTTGTTATGATTGCGCGACTCTTCGATCTCCTTGAGCTGGGAGGCTGCGTAAGCTCTCTTCTTTCTACGTAGGGTCTTCTTTTCCTCCCTTCTACTGGCTCGATAATCTTCTCTCGCTGTCCTTGTTAAGCGCTACAGCGCTTTCTTGTATGCATCTTCTGTCACCTTTATCTTGTACACACATTCAACATCATACCATGGGCTCTTTCTCGGGGGTGGCTGGTACCCTACAGTGGTTTCGGCTACTTCCATGATGATGTCGCGATACTGGCAACACTGCTTGTTGGCGTCTGTGGTAGGTGAGTGCACAGAGGAGAGTTTCATACTCAGGCGCTCGCTGTAGGCTGTTGCATTACAACGACCTACAAAACACGCAATTGCAACTAACAACGCAGTACCAAAACTCTTTTTGTTACAGAACAAGCTAACTTTGGGACAAACTTTCCAAAGATGTATTTCTACTAATCTACAACAATTCAACAGCAGCGTTAATAAACCTGCAAGCATTTTCTTAGAGCTAGCTTGCAGCCTTACAGTTTTTGGGGATAGCTCTGTGTCCCGCTATCCATAGAAAGGATACAGATCTGCTGGTTGTCAGGTTACACTTCAGCAAGGACATCTTTAAGAGCCCTACACACGGTCAATGTTAATTAACAAGTAAAGTTGACGCCTTTTTTGTCAATATCTGTCTACAAGAATGGACAATAATTATACACTATCCCGCATAGGGGTATATTAGTTTTTTTATATAGTTTGTAACAAGAGGAATAATTTAGGTAGATATACCTTATGGATCAACTCAAAATCGCTAACTGAGTCGATTAAGCCATGTCTGTCTGCCAGTCCGTCCGTCCATTTTGTATAAACGATCCTTGTGCGTTGCGTTACTTGAATGATGACTCATTCAAAAACAGTAAAATTATATATTTCGTATGCATTTTAAAGAACAAATGACATAAATCACCTGTCAAAACAAGCGAGTTGTCACTTTTAGATACCAACTGACAGTTTACTGATTTTTACCAACAGAAATTTCTGCAGTAAATTTTTTTACAGATTTATATGGAGGGGTAGTTTTTTGCTCTCTCGTGAGCTGTCTCTTTTACTTATTTTTGCGTACGGGAACGGCAATAAGTAAAAATCAGTAAAAATCAGTAAGAATCAGTAAATATTATTTTGTACGGGAACAGACCTAATATCAGCTCCCACAGCCTTCATGAGTAGGATGAACGTTTTGAGGAACGGGGTTCAGTTGCAAATCGAAATATTCGCACTGAAGAAAACTCTCTGCGACAGAGTGTTCCAATTGATCTATCTGGCTCAACTCGTCGTTGATTGGGCCAATTAGGCATTACAAATACCTCAAGACCACCGTCAACGACTACAATACGCTATTGGTTTTACACAAATTGATGGCGGATGAAGCGCCTATCTTAATGGAATAGCCTGTAAACGGGTACAACGTTTTAAAACGTTGTTTTTAACCTTAACACCAAAAGTTCTCAAAATCCTAAATAGACAATAGCATACCTTAAATTTAATGGCGTTTTCCATTGTTAAATTTTTTAATTGTCAAAAGATCGACTTTGCCAGTTGTTGTGTTCCATTGGGCAAAAAGATTGATTTTTTTATTCTCAGATCAATTTTGCAAACCGGATTTTTCAGCAGATTTACCCCTCCTTGCACACACACTCTAATAAAAGTGATAACTGTCAGTTTGACCAAAGTGATTTTCGTAAGTGACTCCGAAACTATTTTCACAGACAAGAAATAACAACAATATAGACACAAAAAAAATCAATCTGAAATCGTGTTCCATTGTTCAAATGTAGATCCAAGTCATATACTAAAAATATATAGTTGATAGCTAATTTAGACCTCGATTCTTGAACATTTTGTCAAAATTTCCCAACACAATTACTCTAAATTCCTATACTTCGTAAATTGGGAGAAGTAAAAAACATGTGACAGATATGTGGCCTAGAATATTAAAAGCAAATAAATGACAAATCAGATGCGCGATGTTCTTTTTGGTTTATAGGAAGCTAGTATTTAAGGTGTCTATACATGATGGATGGTAATTATGCCGTTTCGAATTACGATCGTTGTTTTGGAGTGTCAAAATGTTATTGACTTTTTAACTACCGTGGTTAACTATTTTTTTTATGTTGAAGTACATATATGTATGTACATGTCATGAATCAAATAAAATAAAATTTTTATTGCGAATGGGCAGTGCTGTCATAGTTTTAGATGTCATTGTATATTTTAAATAATTGTCACAATGGTGAAGTTTTCTATGAATTACAATCGTTTCTTGGTGGTGTTATTGGATTTAAATGGAGGGCTATATGCGGTTGAACGCTTAATACGGTGTATACTTTTTTGTTCTTACAAATGTTGTGGAGTATTATTTTTTTTATTTCACTTTGAAGAAAAACTATTGTGGTGTAATCTGGTGTGTCAACAACTTTTGTTAGTAGTAAGCGCATTTTGCTCGAATATTTCTACTTTTACGATTACTCGAACAATTCTAAATATAATATAATGGAATGGACTTGTTAGATGTTAGGACACAGGACCTAGTCTTTGTTCTTTCAACCCCACAACCAATTATGTGGGTGAGTGGCTAACTTATACGATGGAGCGACCTCTAATTTTATATCGAATGATAAATCTTTTCGGCAATTGATACCACTGGGATGATTTGTCAGATCATTGCTGGACAAGGGTCAGTGAAAAGCATTTTTGTTGTTGCTACGAATGGGAATCAAACTCTGACCTTCTGCGCGGTAGTTCATTGCACAAGGTTTTTCTAAAAAGTGGCCGGATTTTGAAAATGTTTACACTTGTTCGTACAAGGATCACATATACCAAATTTCATCATTCTACCTAAAAAAAATTTAAGATCTAAAAACCTGTGACTTACAGGCGGACGGACAAACAGATATGGCTTAATCGACTCAGCTAGCGATTCTGAGTTATGGATCGACTCACTTTTAGGTACAGGGTGTTTTTTTTAGACGTTGGTTTTTCGAACAGAGATAAAACTGACATTTTGTGGTCAAATTGGGCAACTCTAATGACATTTATGTTCAGTTTAGTTTGCCATTTCATCATGAACAGGTTGACAAATGAACAACGCTTGCAAATCGTGCAAATTTATTTCGAAAGCAATGGTTCAGTTCGCGAAGTTTACCACAAGCTCCGTCCATTTTATGGTCGACATAATCGTCCATCAGAGCAATTAATTCGGTTAACTATGGATCGTTTTCGCACTACGTTTACTCTATGTGATAATACGCATCCGCAGAGACGTCGAACAGTGCACACCAAAGAAACAATTGCTGCTGTAGAGCAAATTTTTGAAGAGAACCCGAATGAATCGATTCGCCACCGTGCACATCAATTGGAGCGTTGTCCATCAACTTTATTGAAGATTTTGCGCAAAGATCTTGGCTTACGATCTTACAAGATCCAGCTCGTGCAAGAAAGCCGCGAGACCATGCAATGCGTCGTGATTTTGGTGTATGGGCCGAAAATGAGATTGATCTCGATGCTGATTTTCATCGCAAATTTTTTTCAGTGATGAGGCTCATTTTTGGTTGAATGGCTACGTCAACAAGCAAAATTGCCGGATTTGGAATGAGGAGAATCCACATGAGGCTATTGAGACGCCATTACATCCAAAAAACTGACTGTTTGGTGTGCTCTATTGATCTATCTACTGGGCCTTACTTCTTCCGAAATGATGCTGGAGAGTCAGTTACCGTTAATGGAGACCTGTATAGAGCCATGATAACCGACTATTTTGTTCCCGAATTGGATGGCATGAATGTGGATGAGATGTGGTTCCAACAAGACGTCGCTACATGTCACACAGCGCACGTCACAATCGATTTATTGAAGGAAACATTCGATGAGCGCATAATTTCTCGGAATGGACCTATCAATTGGCCACCAAGATCGTGTGAGTTGACACGATTGGATTATTTTCTTTGGGGATATATGAAGTCGGTCGTCTACGCCAACTAACCAGAAACATTAGGGGACTTGGAAGCCAACATTCGTGGCGTTATTGCCGACATACGGCCCCAAATGCTCGAAAAAGTGGTTGAAAATTGGACCTCTAGACTTGACTTTATTCGAAACAGTCGAAAAAAGAAAGCTTGCTGGGCCGATTTTTTATTTAACATCAACTGTATGACAAGTGAAGTTCAGCTTATCAAAGTTTAAAAAGGGGGGCCATAAAATAGAGGCTGTCCATACATAAATGTTGCCCTTGAAAATAGAGAAGGGGCTAATGGTCCAAACCTTACTTCCAAAAACAATTAAGCACACTATTATAAAGCCAGTTGAGCAGTCGCCGGAATTTCAAAGGTAATGCCAAATATTTGATGTCCAAAGCAGGCAATAATAAGAATCCTGATGTTCCCATCTCATATACATGAGTAACGGCCAAATTTACTAAATCGTACACGACAAGGACACACACTGCTCGCAGAAGATAATTTCTCATAATATGTTGATCATAAGGAACAGCATCTGGAAATTAACTATGTGTGATATATTGGGGTGAATGTGACTAAAATAAACTGCGCCAGTTTAGAGGTATACGTCTGTCTCCTAAACGTCGCCTTCTATATTATGTCTTTAGTAATACGCGAATGCCTGAATGTATTCACCGACAACCTGTTCGGTTACTATTTGTATGGTTTTAGACCAAATTTCCACACTTCAAAAGATCCTTAAAAATAAAAGATGTCTAACTCGATAGCCATCAACTTTTCATAGGTGCAGTGGTCTAGTGGTTAAAGCATTGGACTACTAAACGAGGAGTCCCCTGTTCAAATGCTGAAATTAAAAAAAGCTGCGTTTTTTTCTGAGAAATATCCAAGAGAATTACACTCTTGCTTTTCAAAATTCCAGGGGGTGCTCTAATTTGCATACATGAATGAAGGGAGTAAGCTAGATTTGATGCCCTGTATGGGCGGTTAATGAAAGATATTTTACTTTTTTACCCCCAAACGTGTCCGTCTGTTCAGGATAAGAATGATGTTCCTAGTGTTTGGTGTTAAAGCGACAAGCGTTTTTCGAAAACATTTGGTCGAAAACTCAGTTTTCGGTTTGTTGTGAAAACCCTCGCTGTTAGCGAAACTTAATTACGTAAATCTTTGTTTCTACAAAAAATATATGTCATTGCGCCCAACACGTTTGCTCAGGGAAAGATGAAGTTTGGCATAGATACTTCCCTTCTTTCTGGTGATCTTAATTTGATCCGACACTATTATTCCCCGCTGGCGTCAAATATTCCTCTTGTTAAACTAGATGATAGAAACGCAAAGATTACACTTGAGCCTCCAGACTTAACAGTAACGAAACATCTCTATTTATAGATCAATGAGCAACAATCTTACAATTTTAAAGAATAAATTGTAACGAGGGAGTATGCTAACAAATATATTTTTGCAGTACAAGTTGAGCTATATAATTCATTAGGATGCCCAAAGTCCAAACGGAACTTCTTGCGATAATCTTAAATTTCGATACTAAGTGTTTTTTTTTAACTTTCTCTTACAAAGAGAAAGATATTGTTTTCGTGAAAATTTTCGACCTCGAGATTTTGATTGATTCTAACATTACGATGATAGCGGAGCCTAAAAAAGTGGTTTTTGGAATTCCGTCCGTCGGTCCGTCGGTCCGTCTGTCCGTAATGGTCTCCCCAGCCTAAACGGCTTGGCCGATTTTCTTTAAACTTCGTATCCAAGCTTATTTTGGTCATAATTCTAGGCCATTTTTTTTGTTTGCTTTTAGCCATGTTATTAACGGTACCTGCCATATAAAAATTAAACATAACCTCAATTTTCTCGAAAACGGCTCTAACGATTTTGATTAAACTTTATATATTCTATAAGCATATTAGTTCCAACAAAACTGCATACCCAGTTTTTTCGAGAAAATCCATATAACGGATTTTGTCATTTAGGCCATATAAAGAAAATTGTTAATTTCTCGCAAACTACTATGTCAAATTGAATGAAATTTTATATATATACTACTATAATAGTTTTAAATAATTCCACATAATTAGTTTTAGCCCAACTATCACTTAACGGAATTTTCAGTTTTGGCCAATAACGAAAATTAATTTTTTTTCACATAGACACCGATTCCTTCAAATTTCGGAGTAAACGTTCGTATAATCACATTTCGACATTTTTTATAATTTTTAGCATTAATTAACCCAACTCGCTGTGAAAGAGAAAGTTGCGTACGACCCAGTCGTGCACCCACCACTCGTTTTTAATAAAAATCTTTTTACTTTGTGCGCTCTTCAGCGTCGTGCGAGAATGATACGATTTTTTATTAGAATTCCTATAACACTTGAAGTTATTAACGCATTTGGTTGTTCTTGTGTGCAATTGAAATACCTGCGACGCGACGTTTTATCAGGTCGGTTGGACAAATATAATAACTCACTCAACCTGTTCTGGTGGAATTATCTAATTTCCAACGAAGATCACTCTTCCCTCTCGGGTAGATAACACAATTTGCTAGAAAATACACGTCCAAATCGCTTGTTCAAATATGACTATCATCAGGTCGTTCCTTAGCGTTGCTATTCATGGAATGACATGAAATAAACTGAGTTTTCGAAAAACGCTTGACGCTTACACACTATAAAGACTGACGAGGTTTCGTTTGAAGTTCCATAAAAAATTAATAATAGAGCAATCTTTTCATACAGTGTGATCAGCCCATTTAATTATTAATTCAAACTTTCAGGAATCCTTTCGGAAACAAATTTTCTCAGATTTTTCGAAATCGGAGAATTCTCTAATCGTTTTCCAGAGTTACGCAGCGGGATAATGTGTTCAACCGACAGTCACGCGTTGGATTTCTTCCATAGAACCTTAATTTATTTTACTCCACAACGGATAGATACCTCAAAAGCAATTTCTCGGAAATTTTGTCCTAACGGATACCTCAAATATAAAAGAATACTGCTGGTTTGTGGGATGTATGGTTAGAGAATAGGTTTAAACGGTAACGGTTTTCAGTATTAAATAGACCGAAATAATTTTTAATCATTAACACTTCCCAATAATCTATATTCGACATATGGATTTATTTTATTTAACCTAAGAGAATCTAATCTTTTTCTATATATACACAGTTGCTGCTTCCGAGTAGGAAATGCTGCATAATTACAGCGCAATGTAGACCTTAGTGTGATATTCCCGGTACAAATAAAATTAATGCAAACAAAAAAAAACTATTTAGCTTAACGTAACCCTTTGGTGAAGAAGCCCTATCGCGAAATCGTTGGCCACAAACGCCAACACGTGCAAATAATTTCCAGAACATTGCACTGGGGTAACATGTGGCGTTTGTTTCGCGGATGTGCATTTGCATTTCCATTTGCATTCGATTGTCTTAAAGCTTTTTGATCATGATTTTGTGCTTTTGTTATATTTTATTGTTTACTATTTACGTTTCCTATTGACATTGAACGTGGATTTGGCTAGTTTCTCCTTCATTTTACCTTCATAGGCCTTGCACATAGACAATAGAAATAGGATGGACGGTAGTGAAAATCATGTAAGCATAATGTCGCAACAGCTGATTGGGAATACAAAAAGTTTATTCTTTATTTTGAATTGTAAACCTTGTGTTAATCAATATAAATTAGTTTAGTAAAAGGGTCATTATGTAGTATAGCATGTACCAATACGACCGCGGCCACATTGGAAATATTTTACTGTGATTGGGTCTGATCGTGTACAATAATACATTTACTGATTCTTATTGATTTTTACTTATTACTACATGAAAATAATTAAACAATTACTTCTACAGAACGCGTATCCCTAAACATCTCCATTAACTCCATACCACCCGCACCATCCAACACCATCTAAATTCGAAGAACAATGGCAGCACTGTCAAAAAGACATTAGATCAGCCGCAACTGATGTGCTAGAATTCTCGCGCCCACAAGCATGAAACCCTTGTTTTGATGAAGAATGCCAAGAACGAGGCCTGCAGGTGGAGAGCTCTATAGGCTATGAATGAAGGAAGAACACCGCCCAATCAACAAAAAAGGAGACTCGCTGAACTGCGCCAACTACAGAGGCATTAGTCTCTTCAACATCACCTAAAAGATCCTATCTGTCGTAATATGTGAACTGAAGCCGTTTACCAACAACCTGATAAGCCTTTATCAGTGTGGTTTTAGACAAGGAAAGTCCACAGCTGATCAAATCTTCACACTTCGGCAGATCCTGAAAAAAAAAGAAATACACCTTCTGTTCATAGATTTCAAAGTCGCATACGACTGCATTTATAGAGACGAACTATACAGAGTCATGTATAGTTTTGGTATACCAACCAAAATGTCCATTTGTGTAGGATGAGGATGGAGAGTTCTCGCTGCTCCATCAGGGTAGAAACGACCTCACATACACATTCGATACCAAAAAAAAGGATTTAGGCAAGGCGATGAGCTGTCATTAGACTTCTTTAAGCTGATTCTTGAGTGGAATGTGCAAAACTCACGAGCCAACAAGAGAGGCACAATCTTCCATAAATCGGTGCAACTACTAGCATACGCCGCCGATATTGACATTATTGGTCGGACTCAACGGCATAATTGGCTTTAGTAGTAAATGAGGGTAAGACTATGTATATGCTGTCAACACGAAAGGATACACAACGAATGTGACAGATATAAGTTTGGGGTAGTACGGGACTTTGTCTACTTCGGCTCCGCTATTAACTCTAAGAACAACATCTCGTCAGAAATTAAATGAAGAATTACTCTTGCCAACCGCAATTTTTTCGGGCTAAGAAGGCAATTTAGTAATAAAACTCTCACTCGAACTACTAAGGATATCCTATACAAGACCATAATCATCAAATTCCTGCTCTACTGCGCTGAAGCAAGCATGAACCGTATCAAAAGTGGATGAACAAATCCTTGGTCGTTTTGAGAGAAAAATTCTTCAAAAACTCTTCGGTCCCGTTTGTATTCACGGGCTTTGGAGACGAGGATTCAACCACTATACGAGCTGCATAGCGACAGATCCCTTGTCAAATTCTGCATTGGGCGTTTAAGATAGCTAGGACATGTAGAACGAATGGAAACCAACACTTCGGCTCGCAGAGTCTTCGTCTTCGATTCCCAGCCAGACGTCGCACGCAGTAGAGGAAGACCGCACAAGTAGAAACCGACATCAACCAACTTGGAGTGCGCAACTCTAGGCAGTTAGCTGAGTCTGCTAATTAACGTTCGGATAACGACGCTCTAATGTATACAGTGCAAGCCCGAATATAGGTTCCGGTGTAAACTAGGCCATTTTGTGCTCTGTAGCTGTCATAGTTGAGTCACACTCAATCCTGAATATGGATGAACCACTAAATTGTTAAACTGCGATGACTTGAGTTCCCGGTGTACCCGGCAGAATAAACCATTTAATATAGAAAACAGAAAAAAGAACCTCTCCCTTAACGAAGTTAGAATTGCAGGAAACTGTAGATGTATTCAGGCAGCATTGCAAGCAGCTACTTAATAGGCATAATATCAAGGATGTGATTTCAACGCGCAGTCAATCATGTACCGAAATTCTGACAAGGATATGTTGAACAGATAGTTAGAGGAGACTTTAACAAGGAAGGTACTTTATTTAAAAAAAACCTGTAAACCTACTGGAATATCCAGTCCATATCGATGCATTATTGGTCTCCCCAAATGCTTTCGCTGAAGAAGCATTTACGGCAATTGATGAACAGACTAGAGGTTAGTTGGTTAGTTAGTTGGTAAACGAGGACAACACTAAATATGCTTTCAACAACAAAATAGTGTCGAACCATGACCTCGGACAAAATGAAGCAGTTGACACTTTGATAGCAACAACTTTGTGGTATAGTTCAGAGTTCTTATTCTCCGAGTCAACAACCCCAAGAATGACACCTTGGTGGGGATATTAAGAAGAATGACTACTAATGCTAATGATATTTGGTTTAACGAAACAAATCGGATCAGAACTCCTAACGGATCCCAATTTCTGAACAATAAACAGAAAAAGTTTCGGTTCTGTTTGCGTCGATGAACTTTACAGCGACATAGACCTGGTCAAAAAAAAACCGCGCCACTTTAGTAACCCGGGGTGGGTCTCCACAAGCAATTTTTCATAGCATGCAATGTGGCATTCTATGAAAATTACTTGTGGAGATTTTAAATAGTATTCTATGAAAAATTTCTTTCTATGTATTGCTCAGTCCATTGCTTCTTTCTATGGGCTGTCGTTTCTGTTTGACATTTCTGTTTTTGAATGAGAAAGTAAGCAATGAAAATGCACATCCTACATTTCATAGCATTCTATCATTATTTCTTTCTATAAAAAGTGACAGATAGTAAGATATCAAATATTGTTCGTGGAGACGCGGTGTTAGATAGCGAAGCAAATTTTAGGTACTTTCGATCGAACAATTCTTCATAAAATGTTTATTCCTGTATGCAAGGAAAGCGAATGGAGGCGAAAATACTACCGCGAACATTAGGATTAGGTGTATGTAGTACAACAAGTAAAAACATTTAGACTTGCTATATTGAACAGTGCTCCTGTCAGCAGAATCCCCCAGAACCACGGATTACAAAAAAAAATTTGGTAAGAAGTATGTTTCTTGAGTCCTCTGTTTACCACCAATCAATCATAAGTAACACAAGAAGTTTGGAACCGTTTTTAGTCGGTCTTTTCGCAACATTCTATGAATCTACTTATGAAACGAGGCAGGAGGCCCAATAATATTTAGCTGTGGAATTCATCATGCAATATATCATTGAAAGTGGAATCACGACAAATGTCAAATCTTACAATATACCAGATATTTATCACGTACTCAACCGTTCTCGTACAAAGATAGTTGTAAAAATGTAAACATAGGAAAAATATTTTTCGGGCAATTTTTTGATTTTTTTTTTGTACGGAGATAATTGTAGCCGGGATGAGGCTAATGGTTGGAATGAACCTTTTGCGAACCCAAAAATATAAAACTGTCATGAGAAGCTTTTCTAAATTGCCGTTTGGAATCGGCGTTAAATTTTAGGTCCCATTCTTTGTAGCAAAAATATAACTTCGCACACACAAATTAATGGAGAAGGTAGGTTTGAAGCATTTTATGCTCCGTTCATGCAAGGTATTTCATATTATCTCATACAAATTCGGCTGGTGAAAAAATGAAGTTCGACAGTAACCAACCTTATTTATTCCAAATATACCTACACAGAAAGGTTTATGTTTTATAGATTTATTGTAACATTTGAGTTCCTAAAAATACTCTTCTAAAGTTTTATAGGCAAACCACTTAAGTCTAAGTGATGGCATGTTTTTGTTTGTCGTCTCGTTCAACTTATGTACTTAAAAATTTGACGTTTTTCATTTTCTTTAGGCAAAAGTACCCGAACGGACCTTTTATCTTCAATGACATTTCTGACAACATTGTAAGATCTGTGAATTGTTTAGACAGAGCTCAACGAAATGGGCGTAGCTAACCTGTACGAAATGGAAGCCCAAAAATAAGTAGGACTCATTTGTAAAGTTATAGATCTAGAAAACTATTTCCTACATTTTAAGTAAGATTCATTTTGTCTAAGAGCAGGACAAACAAATACAGAAGAGGAAAATATAACAAGAGTATCCAGTTCACGAACTCTCGCCTGGCACTGAAAGTAACCTTTTTGCAAATGTCAAATCCACCATATATTGTGGTCGTCTTCTCTATTCCACCTCCTCCTTGTGTGTTTTATGTTTATCAATTTTTCAACAAAAGTAAATAAATAAACCACAACTAGTCATCCCGTCTTAATATAGAGACCCCAAAATGACAGAAAGTACATTCATCGCCCTGCTAGACCCGTACGTAACCTTATCAGCATTTTCACGTACTTAATGCGGTTTTAGGTTTTTTGTTCCCACTTTAATCATTTAAAAAAAATATTATGATAGATAACAAATCGTAAGTAGGCGCATTGAGGTGATAACTATTACCGCACGTATTTCCAGCGCAAAATCGTACGATATTTTCATTTGTCCGTCCACAATTTGAGAATCGACGTGGTGTAAACGATTGAGGGAATGTCCTTTATGGCATAGCCACTGCAACTAGGTTTATATATTTCATGTTCTACTGCAATGCAGAAATAATAAATGAAATAACAATCTTCAAGTCAATAGCGCATGAAATTGAATTCGCTCCATGTTTCTGAATGAGTCAGTATTAGTACAAATAACAAATTAAGACCCAAATGCAAAAAAAAAAAAAAAAATACAGCAGGTGACACAGAGGCTTAGACTACCTCCATACATACATACATAGACAATTAAGAACGCCATGCTATATTCGATCAAGACAGTAGCACTCGTGTTCTACATATCAAGAGATACATCGAGCTACCCACATCTTTATCGGTACTTGATGTCATGACAAAGTATCGTAGATAACAATACAAAAGGTTAATCTCTTTATACATAAGGTTGCTTTGTGAGAGAAGGGGTGAGGCGCCGCCAGCTTCTCTGTGTGGAAGTGCAATCCAAGCACTAATGCACAATAGATGTGCAAGTATATTGTGCATCCTCAAGTAGTAGAGCAAAATTTTACAAAACAACTCAAGATGAAATTAAAACAGAATAATATCGAAATGTATCACTACCGTACGAGACAATTGCTGATATGTACCCTATAATTTTATTTCTATAAAAGAAAGCGTGCGCGTTTTATGTTCCAGCTCGATATTATTTGGTTACCATTTTTGTGTGAATGGTTGATAAAAATGAATTACGTGTTGAAAAAGTTTTACGGCTCGTTATAGACGAACGCCATTTTGGAAAAAAAGCATTATGAGCGAGGAAGCACATTTCAACTTGGCAGACTTTGTTAATAATCAGAATAGCCGCTATTGGGCTCTAAAACCCCTTGATTGATAAATAAAAGACCACTATAGAGTATATATATGGTGCTACATCTGTGACGGATGATGCCATATGCAATACTGTAACAGTTACTGAAGATCGCTATCCTGGGAATGTTGGGAAACGTTCTTGTGCACGATTTGGATCACTTATGTGGAACCACAAAATACAATCAAATTTTGCGAGAAGTTTTTCCCGGCCGAATAATGTCAAAAAGTGTTGATTTCGACTGTCCCCAACGATCCACTGCTTTGAAGCCTGCCAATCAATTCTTATGGGAGTACTTGAAGGAAAATGTGTTACATCAACACACCAATCACAACCTCGATGCTTAAGGCCGACATTAGAAACGAAATCGCTGAAATTATACCAGAAGTCTGCAAAATGTGCTTAAAAGAGCTCGCCAATTTGTGAGGCTATAGGATTCGTAGCCGGGCGGGAATGATCATTCGACATGCGTGGTTCTAAAGTTTTCCTACCCCTGTCATTCAGTATGGCGAATTCTTCACATTCATCATTATTACCATCGGTACAAGTTCGAGATTTTTTAGCAATCTCCAACAATACAAAATAAAATACATGTTTGTCATTAAAACCTAGTTTCTCCACTAATAACGAGGTCACTGTACCGGGTACGGAACGGATATATGCATGTTAGGCCATTCTCAAAAACGTTTCAAAGGACTCAATTGCTCTCCTCAGTGATGAAGCCCATTTTCACTTGGGTAGTTGGATGGATGCGTCAACAGAATATCCGCTACTGAACCGATACAAATCCCCGAGAATTGCATCGAAGGTTTTTGAACATCGTGGTGTGGAATTTTCATTGCAAAAAATGAGGTGACAAAGAATTTAGACCTGTTGAAAGATTTTTTTTTACGACAAAAAAATTGTGTAAAACGTGCATAACCTGATTTTTATCCTCACCACAACCGTCCTGCCGTGTTGAGTATTTGATGTTTGGTGTTCAAATACGAGTCAATCAGATCGATAAATCCGCACTTTACAGAAAGGTGTGCTGGGAACAGACTGCAGTGCATTGGAGCCACCCCATTTCTCGTTGTTCACAAGAGCACGGCTTCTCTGCCACTTTAACTTATCGAACTTTGCATCGGGACATGGGCCTTACCCAGAAATTTAAGATAAACGAACATAGATTGTCGTCAGCATGTGACCACTGAATAAACATTGGACCGGTTGCAAGTTTACCCGAATATCTCAACATATAAATAAACCAGCACCAAATGTATTCCGAGAAAGTATCGGCATTTTGTTCTAAAGGCATCATCGGCCAGTAATTCTTCTAAAATGAATTACTGGCCGATGATGCCTTTAGAACAAAATGAAGATTCTTTCTCGGAACTTTTGACTAGCATTGTTAAAAGACACAGATGATCTTCTCCTAAGATATTTTACTAAATCTAAAATCCGCAACACGGCCATTACCGTCAAAACGCGAGTGTTACAGATCGATGATAAGCAACTACTTATAGCTTGAATTGACACTGAGGACATATGATCCAACAGGACTGCGCAACGTCGCAAACCGCGCATCCCATAATAGACAATTGTACGGGTAATATCGCAAGGCGGCGGCGTCGTGAATGCAACAGATAGACCGTGCGACTTCACGCTTTAAAATGAAGATCTATGCGGATTAACCACAAACATTTCAAGCATTCAAAGTCAACATAACCAACGCAAATTTCAAAAAAAAATAAAACGCATCGATTAGGTACATTGGCTCGGAATGATTGAGGAAATTAACAGTGATCGTGGATGCGGTGGGTGCAGTGGCCTTATAGCTAGAGCGTTGGACTGCTAAGCGCGGAAACACTGGTTCAAATACCAAAAGTGACAACACTTAAGTTTTTTTCACTATTCCATGTCTTCCGAAAGTCTGACAAACATCCAAGAGTAACACTGTCAGGAGTCCAGTTCTTTGTGGGAAAAATAATAACTATGCACATCCTGTTTGGGTTAATCCAGGATATTTTTTTTTCGATCGAGTATGCCAGTGTTTTTTGAATGAATTTCTTGAAAACGAAAAATATGTCAGGCAGAGACCCTCAACTGGTTAATCCAGGATATTTTTTTTTGATCGGGTATGTCAGTGTTCTTTGAATGAATTTCTGGAAAACGAAAAAGATGTCAGGCAGAGACCCTCAACTGGTCATAAAACCTTAACTTGTAATAATGAAGAACAAATTTTAATACTCAGTCCAGCGATTTAGACAGATAGTAGACGTAGTAGAGAAACCTTGCCTTAAGTGATTCGCACAAGTAACACCCGATCTAAGTCAATTTGCAGTGCTCAGCGTTATGCATTAAACTTAGGACACGCTTAAATTTAGAGGCATTACTGTTGTTGGTCGAGGTTGATAGAATGAATGCCAAAGACTGATTTAACTAAAGCAAATAAGGCACAGATTTCCCCTGTTGGGAAGCTGAAGATTTCCATATTCTTCTATGAATAAGAAATTATTTTTTATAATTATTTTCAAATGTTCAATTCAATGCCAATTTTGCCTTCTGTCATTAAACGAAATCAATCGAAAAACTTGTCATCCTTGGTAGTGTGTAAACAATGATCTCCTTAGGAACGACTACATATTTGTTCCTTATATTAAGATAATACAAAAATTCTTCGACGCTTGGAAAATTACTTAATTGACAATGGCCGCGGTTTTTCAGTAAGAATATCAGCCCTATCGGAGCATAAGTTCCGATTAGTTTATATACCGTGTATACGTTACGAGTGCAATTTTTCTGAAGTTGTCCGACAATGAACTGTTGGGGAATCAATGAACGCACCTGTATTTCAGATTTAGTAAGATATCTTATATAAAGCTCTGTTTTCATTGGCCAATCGAACATTTGGACCAATGAGAACAGAGCTTCATCTAAGGTATCTTACTGAATCTGAAATCCGGAACGCGGCCCATGTTTTCAGCGTTTACGACGACTTCCTGATGTTGCGTGAATACCCCTAGCATAAAATTGACAGCACTTGCCAATAGATCCGTAGGCGTACTTATGTGTAGGTGTAAACTTGAATAAAATAGGATTTGAAACTATGTACTTATAACTCGTAAAAAATGACGAAGAAAAATTGTTTCGTTTATCTGTTAATATTTTCTTCATATTGAATTTTGGCTGATAAGAATATAAAACTGTCAAACGATGACAGCAGCCAAAAATTATTCTTCGTTTTATACGCGAAAATGTGTATATTTTTAAGATTAATTTTAATACGTAGATATTTGCTAAATAAGCTAAATTCATTAAATTCATTGAACTTTGACGGTTTTCTTTGCGAAAGCGTACAGGTACTTTTCGTTAAAATAATAGACATCTAACGCTATATTTGGGATTTGATAGCACAAAAGTATCCGAACGGACATAATAATAAATTGTGAATGAAGTTTTCTGACAAGTGGCAATAGTACACAAACAAAACGTCAAAAATCTTCCCGGACTATTAGTGTCGCCCAAGAACTCATCATGAAGGTTAAATTCTTCGATTGTCCCCTAGACAGTGTCTATTTATAAAGTTATGAAGACAATAAGTGCATTTCCATTCTCACATCAATTAATTGCAATTTTTGGAAAAATATTTGTATGTATGCCTAGACCAAGCTTATGAATATGCAAAGAGCAGTGTCTTTCTTTGCACATTTCATAAATTAAAGCATAAAAATGGTATTTATCCCACCCGCGAGTTCAAAAGGAGTGCCGAACCAAAAATACAGAATTTCCCGATCATAATTGGAATATATACAATCCAATTGATGAATGATGGTGTTCGTTTTGGAGAACTTAGTTCAATATCCTTAGAAAAATAAATACACACCGAAAAGCAAACTGACATTTCCTGCTATCCCATCATCATCAGAATGCACTAGACCACCCCCGCCGCATACATATTGACAGCAAGTAAACGCACCCACCCCATTAGGAAAAATAATTCATTTGCGCCACAACTATTCAATCAAACTCCCGGCACCCTATGAAATACGATATAAAAGATCTTAAAAACAAAAAAAAATCTAAAGAAATATTTAAAACTGCTGGAAAGGCACAAGAGTATCGCACTCTTGTCGGTGGGTTTTGTGTATCTACTCCACATAGCACAGACTGCACTCTACAATTTTTTTTCACATTTTTTTTGTAGTGCTGCTGTTGTTGTTGTATTTTTGCCAATATATAAACCTCCCCATTCATGCACTGCACCTATATGCACACATTATATATACCTTAGTATATATTTTCTGTTATAATTTATTACTTTGTGGAGAAGATAATTCACTTGTAATGAATAACTCACGTGCTCTCAATTTCGTTTCGGAAAGTGGCGCTCAGATCTCAACCGGGTCTAGGCTTCAACACTGTGCTCCTGCTTCCACTAGTGGTCCCCACATACCCGTAAATTATGAATTGAAATTACACCGTGAGTCGACGATCTAACGAGCGAGTTCCAGCAGAAACCTGAGAACCAACACAAAAATCGAAGACGAAAAAAAAACACACTGAACGAATGTGTCAGGCGGTCTCTTCCCTATTTACACGGCTTACTTGTCATATAGGTAAATATGTAAATTTTCACTTAATTTATTACATATATACAGATATTGCACTGGAGTTATCCACGCACTATACACTCTGCGAACGGCCACGGAATCCACTTTTTTTTTGTTTATTTCCTTCGATTTTGTCGACAAGAAAAAATTTAAAAAAAAATTCTTTCGTTGAGTACCGACCCCGAGAGAGGGTGTGTGCGGCGACGAAGACAAAGACGAAAGGGTGGTGGACGGGGGTGGCTTTCTTTCTCCTCGTTCGATGGAAGTATCAGCAGCCAAAATGTAGAGGAAGCACCATCAGTAGCGGGTTGGGATATAATTTTTTTTTTTTTTTGGGATGAGGAGAATCGCTCTACTCGTTTTGTTCGGCGGTGGCGGTTATCAATGGATGCGTGACGTATTGTATGTATAAAGATGTGTGCTCCTCCACAGCAGAGCGCCCCTGTGTTCTTGCTGATGGCCTATCTCTCTCACTCTCTCTCTCTCTGGAAGTGGCCGTCCGTCCGTTTTGTGAACGACGATACTCTTTGGGCTATGCGTGTGTATATATGCGCGCATACACACACTCATACAAATGCGATGTATTTGACGGGCGAGGTCCAATATGAAAAAAATTTTATTAATGCATTGCAAATATCAAAGAGAGAAAAAAATTTCTTTTTTTCTTTCTCGTATGATTTCCTTTCAGACGATGAATTTCTTATATTCCCGAATTTCTTTCGATTTAATTTTATCACAAAAAAACACACACTCACTTTGGATTTTCTTGAGGAAAATTGCGAAATTTTTTTCAGAATGATGAGGGAAAAAACTTTAGAAGGAAAAATTCTCTATGCACACTACACTGTGAACGGATCCCGAATTTGTCGCGACGAGTGGTGGTGAGGAAAAAAAACGAAAGCGAAACAAGAATTTGTTCTCTATTTATTTGAGACGAGGACCGGCACTATTTGGGACCCCAACAGCCGATTGCCAAGTCCTTGTGGAGGTCTGTTGCGGTGCCCCCCGAATTTGATTGATCGCAAAATTACAAAAAAAAACACTTTGAACTCACAATCACAACATGAGAAATGGTCATATAAAAAAATTCGACTGAAATGACGAATGCCGCCTCCAATATGGCGGACTTCAAATACACTCTGCCAAAAGAGAACGAAAGAAAATCGCAGATCGTTGAGTTTTGTCGATATGTTTTTAGTTCGTTGAGTATTCTTATCGGAATAAACGAAACGGGCAAGTGTCAATTAGACATTTGAGTGATGGTAATGCTAGATTCGATGAATGTCAGAGAGGGAAGGTTTCTCTAATTTAGCATAAAATAGTGTGATATTGCAAATGGGAATGAAAGTATCGAACGTGGGTACTCTATATTTAGTTGATTATGAATGATACGATTGTGTATTATGCATTAAATAAGGAATTACAAAAATGCCATCTGTTGATGAAGTTTAGTAGTTATATAGTACAGTATAAATGGAAAATACAATTGGGAATGGAATTCAGTAAAGGTGTAGACACAATTTGTTGATTGTTTTATGCCAAGAACACAGAGCGCTCTATTATGAGAAGAAGTTCAGAATTTATACACATATCTTAAAAATACTGGCGCAAATTTATAGTCAATCGATGTTTAGGGGTTTAACTCTACACTAATTATAAGGTACTTTAATTTAAAAGCTTGCTTTAACTTATTTTCAATAATAGACACTTTTTTACTTGGCGCTAATTAGTGTATGCTAAAGAACATTCCTCTAAGAACTCTAAGTCAAACTCACCTAAAAAGTGACAGTTCTGACAATCCAATTTCAGTAAAACAATCTCAAACACACATAAAACTGACAATCAAAAATATTATAGCTGTTCTTGTATTTGCCGGCTTTAAAAAAAATTTTAATGAAATTGATCATCAATTGAACATCAATTTTGATATTTTCAGTTAAGAACTGCACGGTGGTTTTGTCGCATGTATATCGGGAATAAAATTCTCCATAATAATCAAGGTCGTCAAAAGGATTCGAACGACTTTTATAAACTTTAGGTTTTCTCATTAACTCATAATCCTCAAAAATATCAACATCTTCATCTTCCGAATACATTTAAACGAATTTGTTTGACCGAAAATTACAGATGACATTACGCTAACTCTGCATTAAATATTTAAAGTGAGGTTTCGGTTGCTTTAACTTTAATGCAGAGTGATAACGCTAAAGTACACTTTTTGACGATTATAATTATCAAAACGCGTTAGTACACGATTAAATAAATTTAAAGTGTACTTTAAGCGACTATAAATTTGCGCCACTGTGTTAACTACATGTCTATCTGCAGATACTTCGTCTTCATTTAGCAGAAAAAAAATATTGGAGCTTAAGTCCATTTTTTTATTTAGTTATTGAGAATCATCATAAGTAAACTAAAAATAAGTTTTCAGATGGGAGTTCTCGTATTATGTCAGAACGAAATTAATATGAAATTGACTCTAGGCAACCTCTAGGCAGGGTTATTTCGCGCTTTAGTTAGGCAACATTGGTAAATATGAAAATCGATTATATATACCGATTTTGAACTTAGGTAGTATTTAGAGGTATCCTTAAGTTAGGCGACCTCTAAAATGATTTTATAGATACGCGTATGAATGAGCACAGCAACATCAACAGCAATAGGAGTAGAGTACTTCGCGAAAACGTAAATTTGACAGCAATATCATTTGTATGAAGGTAAATTCATACAAAAAAAAAAACTACCCCCAATCCCCCTTGCCATGATACAAATAATAAATTACCAACACGAGAATTTTATATTAAAATTTGCCATCAATATTAAAAAAAAAATAAATAAATCTAAGTATTTCTGTTTTTGATTCCTACTAAATCTACTACTAAATCAATATTCAAAAATAAAATTATTACTTACGGTTATCCTTTAATTGTCCTCTGGGAGCCATGGTAGTACCAAATGAAGGATATTTGACAAAAGTAATAAAACCTACCATACAATGGTTTTATTACCCGACATTTTTTTTTAAAACGCCTCTAACGATTTTGATTACACATAACTCGACATTTTTTAAAAACACCTCTAAAGATTTTCAGCCTTATTCATAAACTCATTATAAGGAGTGCATAAAGTTATGCACTCCTTAAAATGCCTCTGAACGCAAAAACCTTATTCATAACAATTATACAACGTTGAATAGAGGCTGCATATCCTAAACGAGTCTGATGGTTGAATAGTGGCTGTATAAGTGTATTTATATTTTTTTATTTCTGTATACACAGACGGCTGAGCATCGGGGCTACCAAAGGTTCAATTGTAAGTTGAAAAAAAAAATCATCCAGGGTATTTTTTGCATTTTAGCAGTTGTGTTTCACTGTTTAATTTGTTCAACAGGTTATTCTTCTTTACCTACAGACTCAACATTGTAAACGATGTTATTGAGTCAACATAAGTCACCAAAATGTTAAAAAAGTGTAAAAATCAAAGTTGTCACCATGAGTTTCGCAACCATTAAAATTATTCCCCGGTAATTCTGCCGAGCTTTTTGGTAATTTATTTGACACAAACCTTGTATAACTATTATGGGTGGGGAAAAATGTTATGAATAAGAAATTGTTCGACCCTGAATAAAGGCTGTATAAATACTTATGCACTGCATAACTATACAACCGTTGAGATGTGTTTTAGTGAAATCTAATGAATAAGGGGGTTTGATTACACATAACTGAAGAATCATTAATTTCTCGTCAACTATATTATTTAGCTGAATATATTTGAAATCCTTTTTATATTTTCAATTCTATTTAAGTAAATATATTATTACATTTTTAAGAAAATGAATAAGTTTACGATATATTCAGATTCAGATCACAGCGACTCGGAAATATGGAGTTAAACTTTTTCGAAAAGAAAACTGCGTGTCAGGTCGAGACCAAACCATTTTTAATCATTTTGGCAAATGACTTGTTGCAGAATTATTGATACATTTCGATAACTTTTTGACAGCAAAGTCGATATATAATCAGTGTTACCTTAGTAAAACTCCACTCATGGAGTCAACATTAATCCTGGGGTCGAATTACCACATCATTTATCGAGTCACTGATAAATGTTGATTTGGTATGATCGCATACGAGATTCGTATATTATATTTTGGTTTTATGTCATCAGTGATCGAGTATATTTTCATACAGTAGGGTTTGTGGTGTCTAATGGATGCATTTTTTGTGAGAGATATTTTCTTTTTGTTATTTTAAGCTTCTCCATTCAAAACTATAAAGCATTCTATCAATTCTGAACATTTTAATAAAACTTTAAGAAGTTTATGTTATAAAATATGGTTAGTTAGTGGTGGAAGTACCATTGGTACAATTTTAAATGTGCATTCGATACGTGACCATGCGTATGTGATCATCCCAATGTAGGTAGCAGAGGTCAAGTAAAGACGAGGTAGGAAACTCCAGGACTTTACGTTTAGCCTACAAGCTAATCCTGGAATTGTCCAGGATTTTGACGATAAATTGATCACGACGGTCCAACACAAATTCCTTGTTTCACACACACTTGTGTCCAGCCCAGCTAATTTATGTGTCAAAACGACATGTAAAAATCGAGTGATAAAGTGGAAGACGTACGAAAGTTCCCTATCTCTTCCTTACTTGATCACTGGTCGATTATTCGATAACGTATGCAATTCATTCACTCGATAACTTTGGTAATTCGACTCTTGCACTGAAAAAACTGCTTCGCGAAGAAACTTTAAGTTAAATTTAATCCTGGATTATCTCAACCCACAGAAACCGGCCTTAAGTGTATGAAGGTTATCAACTTTAGCCATCTGGCTTACAGCATTATACAGTGGCCCTAATTGCTATGCTATTCTTAGTATTCTAAGAATAGCATAGAATATCATTTTAGAGGTGAGAAGCGCAAGAAACCCGATATATTATTACCTGTAAGTCGGTAAAAATATTTTTTTTTTTAAATTAAAAACCAAATGCCGCCCAATATAAGGCTTTTTACAATAATTATACCTCTTTACTATAGAGTACATCGCAAATCTGTTTCCCTTATAAATACGCTATCTATTTCATTAAAGTTGCAATCTAACTTGTAAGACAACAAGTATAGTTTTTGCCCTAAAAACTAATTTAATTATGTATTTAACTATAAACAAATGTTTTGAAATACGAATTAAAAGTATTAAATCAAATATCAAGATCTTCAAGTATGCTAGCTGTCACATATTTTTTTTTATTATTCATTTGAGACTGACAAAAATCACGTCGCAAGTCGTATGCGTTTGTTCGCTCAAACTGTTGGAAACGATTTCGCAATCAGCCCAATTCTAAATGAAAACTCCACGAGAGTTTATTCCCATTTCCATTTTTCCATTTTTCTCTTATTCTAAAATGTTCTCTTATTCTATATGAAAAATTCCGGGGGTTCATTCCGTAATTTTAAAAACGATTATCACTCAGGCGGTAGTTGAGACCTCATGAACAATCGCTCAATAATCGTCTGTGATTTGATGATTATTGTTTTAAGTGAAGCAAATAAAGTGATATCGCCGACAGCAAAAAGACTATTGATCTTACCTACGTGATGCAAGATGTTATCGTCAAACGATAATCACTTTACAAAATGAGGGCCATGAGTGAATATTGGGAAAAGTACTCCGGGAAAAAGTACGCACAAAGAAAATTATAATCGTGTCGGAAAAATATATAAATATGCAATAGAATATAGTTTGTTGAATTAAATTTACTGAATCCATGGATGTAGACTGTAGAGTGATCAAGAAAAAAATGTGAGAGCAAAGGCACCTGTGCTTCAAAGCTAGGAAAGTGACTGGCGGTGGACCCAATAGGGAACACTAATACTTTGGTTCGTATGAAAGAATCCGTAGAAGGTATTGGTAAAACAACATTCGAATAGAACGAATAAAAAAAGAGTTATCCTACCAAGCCAGTGGATTTTTTTTTTTCATGAAGGAGAACTTAGGGCCGATTTTTCAATCACCAGAAAGGCAATCAGATAACACAAAAATACATTTTTCAATAGGCGTATAGCACACACTAGGTATATAACAGTTATCTGGCGAATGAAATTATCTGCTCCTCAGTGAGCTGGGTAAACTCTGACTGTTTATAAACTGTCAACAGTGAAAAAACTAGTCTGCTAGCTCAAACATATAAGATTGCCACTCTATCTCTCTCTTTTTTATTTCAGTTAGACACAATTGAGTTTGACAAAATCGTTCAGTTACAATCTAGCAGTTAATGACATCATAGGACTCAACGTGAATTCAATGATTGAAAAACCAACACCTACTTAGCTAGTAGATAAAGAGTAGATATATTTATTTATTAGACAGCAATCAGACTGTTTAAGTGACAATTAAAAAATCGGCTTAGGGCCCAGTTATAGCTATCATTGAAAAACATCATTGAAAAAGTATCAGCTATGTTCTACGTTTCACTTTCACATGAAATGAGATTGAAATCGGTCTTAAGTGAAATTTTAGGTTTCACATTCAACTTTTACCGATTTAAATTTCACATTTTTCGAAATTTGATTTTTAATACATATTAAAACACAATGTATTTTAACAGGGGTAAACATAAAAATCCATCCCATCCCATCCTTAAAATTAATATCCCCAAAATGTGAGCTTTATGGCAATGAAATATATTTAGAAAATGACATTGTCACAACATATTGTTCAGACAGTTTAAAACCTTTTGTGGTTCGAAAAAAAAACAACGTATTTATATTGCTAATTCCTTGGGATGGGGTATACAAATGGTATTTGTAGAAAAACGCTCCCAAAAAGTGGGCGTCGGGGAATATGATCTATGGACATGTTAATGTTAAGATTAAGATTTTTTTACTAAAAACGCGCCCAAAAAGTGGGCGTGACAAAAAAACTTTATATGAACGAAATATAGATATTCAGATTGTCTAAATATATTGTTTAGAATGTTTTTTTTTTTTTAAATTCTTAACCGTTTAACACGTTAATCGCGTTAAAAAGTAGGCGTGGAAGTGGGCGGATTTTGAAATTTGATTACTACTTACTTACTTAAGTGGCGCTACAGTCCGGAATGAACCTGGGCCTCAACCAACATGCCTCTCCAATTAGCCCGGTCCTTAGCTAACTGCCTCCAGTTGCGCACTCCAAGTTGGTTGAGGTCGGTTTCCACTTGTGCGCGCCACTTAAGGCGAGGTCTTCCTCTACTGCGTCCGACGTCTGCCTGGGAATCGAAGACTCTGCGAGCCGGAGTATTGGTGTCCATTCGTTCTACATGTCCTAGCCATCTTAAACGTCCAATGCGGAGTTTTTTGACCAGGGGCATGTCGCTGTACAGCTCGTATAGTTCTTGGTTGAATCTTCGTCTCCATAGCCCGTCAACGCAAACGGGACCGAAGATTTTTCGAAGAATTTTCCTCTCGAATCTACCAAGGATTTCTTCATCCGCTTTTGATACGGTCCATGCTTCAGCGCCGTAGAGCAGGACTGGGATGATCAGGGTCTTATATAGGATCTCCTTAGTAGTTCGAGTGAGGGCTTTACTACTAAATTGCCTTCTTAGCCCGAAGAAACAGCGGTTGGCAAGAGTAATTCTTCGTTTAATTTCTGACGAGATGTTGTTGTCAGAGTTAATAGCGGAGCCGTGGTAGACAAAGTCCCGTACTACCTCAAAGTTATATCTGTCAATGGTGACGTTCTGTCCAATTCGTCGATGTTGTGTGTCCTTTCGTGTTGAAAGCATATACTTAGTCTTACCCTCATTTACTGCTAAACCCATTTTCGCCGCTTCCTTCTCTATACTAGCAAACGTGGCTATGACATCACGTTGAGTCCTACCAATGATGCCAATATCGTCAGCGTATGCTAGTAGTTGCACCGACTTTTGGAAAATTGTGCCTCTGGTGTTGGCTTTGGAGTTTTGCACAATTCTCTCAAGAATCAGATTAAAGAATCCTTTTTTGGTATCGAATGTGTCGGTGAGGTCGTTTCCGACCCTGATGGAGCAGCGAGAATTCTCCATCGTCATCCTACACAAACGGACGAGTTTGGGCGGTATACCAAAACTAGACATGGCTCTGTACAGTTCGTCTCTATAAATGCTGTCATATGCGGCTTTGAAATCGATGAATAGGTGGTGGGTATCGATTTGGACTTCTTGAGTTTTTTCCAGGATCTGCCGAAGTGTGAAAATTTGATCGGTGGTGGACTTTCCTGGCCAAAAACCACACTGATAAGGGCCAATCAGGTTGTTGGTAAACGGTTTCAGGCGTTCACATATTACGGCGGATAGGATCTTGTAGGCGATGTTGAGGAGACTTATGCCTCTGTAGTTGGCGCAGTTCAGAGGGTCTCCTTTTTTGTGGATCGGGCAAACGATGCTGAGGTTCCATTCTTCAGGCATATTTTCATCCGACCAGATTGGGCTTATGAGTTGGTGGATGTTACTTACCAAGTCATCTCCGCCGGCCTTATAGAGCTCAGCGGGAAGGCCGTCATTTCCGGCAGCTTTATTAAGCTTGAGTTTAGATATTGCTATCCTCACTTCACTCAGGTCGGGTGGTTGGCAGTTTTCGCTGTCGTTGCCAATATTGAATGGTTCGTTCTGCCTGACAGCGGAATGTTGTTCGTCATCGCCGTTTAACAGTCTGCAGAAGTGGTTCTTCCATATCCTCAGCATCGACTGTGTCTCAACTACAATATTTCCTTGTTCATCTCGACAGGATTCTGTTCGAGCCTTGTATCCTTGGCTTTGACGTTTTACACTTTGGTAAAACTTGCGAACATCGTTCCTGGAGTGGCACCTCTCTATATCCTCGATCGCGCGCTTTTCTTGCTCTTTTTTCTTCTTGCTGAAAAGCCGATGTTCTTCCCTTCTTCTTTGCCTATAGAGCTCAATGGCAGCTCTCGTCTTCACCTGCAGCTTAGCCTTGTAGGCCTCGTTCTTGGCTGCGAGCATCTGTCAGCATTCCTCATCAAATCTTGCTGGTGGGCGCGAGAAACCTAGCAGGTTGATTATTATAGCTCAAAATTCAAGAGCTAAAAATCGGTGACATACAGACAGACTGGCGGACAGACAGACATGGCTAAATCGACTAGGCTAGCGATTCTGAGTCGATCCATATAGTTTGAGGTATATCTAGCTAAATTAGTTCTCTATGTTACAAATTATGTATCAAAACTAATATACCCCCCCTATGGAATAGGGTATAGGAATAAATAAAAAATTGTTTTCTTCGGGTATGGACGGACTGTTGATATTGGTATAAAAAATGTGGAATCATGAAAACACTTTTCAATATCTTTGACACAGTGCTATGGCCCAAAACAACATCAGATTATTTTCCAATTAATCTCTGAAAGCTTCATTCGGCAAGGAAACGCAAAACTGCGACTAACTGCACACGCAAGGAATCGATGATGGTTTTAGATGTAGCGCAACAGTTTGCAGTCACATTTGGAGAACATGTTTAATGAGTGGATAATATGATATATGTAAATCTAAATGAAATAATAATTATTAAATTACTATATATAATATTTTACGCTACACCCCAGCAATATAAATAGAACTCATTATTTAAAAAATCTTAAAATTATAGCATATAGATTTCGAAAACTTTTCGAAGTTATGAAATCGGTGGGAGTGTGGACCACCAAAAACAAATTCACTCGATTTACAAAAGCAAGTTCACTCGATTTCTGGAACCCAGCTGCTTACGAATAAGCGGAACTCATGACGACAACTTTGTTTTCTACACTTTTTGGTAACCTCAATTACATCGTTAACAATGTTGGGTCTGTAAATGAAAAAGAATTTGCATTTGAATAATTAAAGAGCGAAGCATTACTGCACAAATACAAATTTTATTAAATACCAATTAATTGATGGTAAACAATTCCATCTGCAATATGTCAAAAATTCGAAACAGATGATTGAGCATTCATTCCCGCGAAGAGAAAAATGTTCTCCCGGGGAATTCGGATTTACAGAAAATAATTCCCAGGAGGTCTTTTCTCCGGGAATATTTAAAATTGCGATGAATATGCTTACCCCAAGATCATGCTCAATATATTTGAACATTACATATGCCTATTAGTCCTCACCTACATGTGAGAGATATATGCTTAATCAGATGAAGAAGAATCACATTTCAATTTAACACTCAAATTAAAGCACTAATTCATGCATTTTTTCTTTAAAAATAAAACTCCATAAAGTAATGTATATATTAATGTTTTATTTTTCCGGTTTTTCTCAATTCATCAATTTGTTCTTTCAGAATACAAATTCATATTTTGACTGTTAAACAAAATATGCTCGTTAAATTTGATTTTTTTAATATTGTTGTTGTTGTTGTTGTGTGTGTATTTTTTACTTGCATAATTATTATTGAATGCTGAATTTATTATTATTTTTTTTAATAAAATTAAAAGTTGTATAAACGTAGTTAAATAATAAAATAGTAATAATAGTTCCGTGTGTGGATAGTATTAATAATAATAATAATAATAATAGCAATAATAAAACAATTAAAAACAATTTCTTATGAATTACACAATAAAGAGAAACAAAATAATTAAAAATTATTAAATTAAACATTATTCGCTCGTTTCTCGACGGACAAAGAAGAAGAAGAAAGAAAGATAATATGTATATATATATATATTAGTTTCCTATCGAACAAAAGAAAATTAAAATAACAACAATAAAAGTCGAGTTAACATTTTGTTTTTATTTTTAATAAATTGGTAAATATTATTTTCTCTTTTGTTACACAAGAACTGTTTTAGTTTTATTTTGATGTGTATATAATTTTTTTTGTTTGTATTTATTTTACTCAAAGAAAATGTAGCTAAATATGTGTATAATAATATGATATGAATGGTTCAATGAATTGTTTATAAAATTAACAAAATATTTGCTTAAATAACAGACAAATCAAAAACAAAAAAAAAATATTTATATATATATACTCGTCGTGTGTATATGTTCAGACAAGGGAAGAAAATACTTCGAGTGTGTTCTTTGTTTTGGTAAAAGAGCGGAGACTAACATTTTATTATAACAAAAATATTTTCTTTTAGATTAACAGGGGATTTGTTTTGTTTTTTACATGTAAAAAATATTTTTTAAATATATTTTATTTTTAAAATAAATTATTGTGTTTTCATCTTAAATGGATTCTAAAAAAAGAACTCTAACTTCCATCTTGCATTTTACCTGAAAACAGGAAAAAACATTGACTAAAAATATATTCGCAATAACAAGAAGTTCTACTTTTTTTAATTAAAAAAAATTGAGTTTATCCTATCAAATTTGTTGTTTTTGTTTTGATTCGTTTTTTTTTTTTTTTTTTTTGTTCCTACAAAATATAAGCACACACTCGTTAATCTGGCCAACAAGACAATTTTGAAACAAACTTTAACTACACTCTTATCTTCGGCTGGTGGTGTTGGATGGTATTGGACCATTCTGTGTTTAGATTGGTCGTGTGAAGTTGGCAGGGAAGAGACCCTTCTCTTGTGTGCCTTCCTTTTGACCCATCAGCCAGCCTTCCTCCTGCAATAGTATGAAAAGAATATTTTTTTTGTAGTAGAAGGTTTGTAAATACAGAATGAATAAGCTAAGGTTAAAATTGATGAAGTTGGAAGCCTAATACTGTGATATTTCTAGGGAACTGCCAATAACTGCTACGTTATAAATTTACAAACAGTGTTCATATTGCTCTTTTACTGTTGCACTTGTTAATATGCAAAGGTTTTGTCCATATTTGAATGATGGAGCTGTGCAATTTAAAATGACGACTACCCCGACAGAGATAAATATATTACCCTTAACGCCTACACACTATCCCATAATGAGTTTTAGATTTAACACAAAGTTTGATATAGTGAAACAACAAAGATTCCACCACTGCATACGACGGGGATGTTTTATTACTTTGTCCGGTTGTTAATATTACAAATACAAATACAAATTTTTGGCGCAACATGCTCGTTAGTACGCAGGGCCTAGCTTTCTCACAACCATTCATGTGTGCGTGTGTACTTCTTGCACGATGGCGGGACCTCCTGTTTTATGCCGACTCCGAACGGCTATGTGGAGATAAGCTATTCTTGACAATTGATACTACTCGGATGATTTGTCAGTTCATCACGAGAGGAGGGTCAGTGAAAAATCATTTAGGTGTTGCTACGGCTGGGAATCGAACCCAGACCTTCTGCGCGGCAGTTCATCGCACTAACCATCGCGCCACTGAGCCCTCTGTTAATATTACCCAGTTATGAATAAAGACGTGAGGAAAAAAGAAGCTACAAAAAGAACATGCTGGGTCACAACGTAAAAGATGATCAGCATTGCTTCTGTGCGGTATATGCTCTAAAAAAAGCATTGGTCCTTAATATTTTTAGGACAAACGTGGCTATACGGTAACAGTTACTGGATTACGTTATTGTAAGATTATTTATATATGGTTGGGTGTTGTTGAACCAGCTTAATCTTTAGAAAAGCAAGTGCCCAAATGTCACTACGTAAAGGAAGATTAGCTGAAAACATTGCTGTTTTAGTTAGGGTGACATACTTACTGAATATCTTAAATACGGAAATAAGAAAATTATGCTGTGCTTCTGTCCATGGGCTCGAGCGAAGAGTCTGATCCTAAACCTTCGGTGTTCTTTGGGTTAACTCTCTAATAACCCCAGAAAAAATGTTTTAATTTTAGAGGAACATGCAAGAGAAAAGGACAAGGATCTGCACCTGAATAGGGCAACAGAATATCTACTGGTACCCCAAAGTTGCTTAAAAGCAATTATAACTACTAACCAGGAAATAAGATGCCAAGGGCAACAGGCAAAAAAGGATACACAATTTTGACATTTACTAAGCGCGGTGTTATGATTAGCAGAATCTGAATTCGGTTATCGATTTATAATAAGCTAACACTCTGCCTCATAAGCAGAATAAAATTATTACTTTTGATATACCTAGTAATAATTGTTTACGTTTGAAAAACATTCCAGAGTGCGAATTCAAATGACTTTAGGAGCGAAATACTGTGCTGTAGGATGTACAGCACGTTAAATTCTCGGATGTTGTATCTTTGTCTCCATAGCCGGTTATTTAAATGGGAGAGAAGTTTTTCCGAAGAATCTTTAATCAAAACGAAAATCAAATGCTTTTGCTTTATTCAGCATATAAATGTTTGAACATTTTGAGCACCCGGTTTAATTGTTGCACTTAAGTTAGAAATGCGGGTATCTAATACTGTTCTTGACAAAAAACGCCAATATCTTAATTTGATGCATCCTGTACCGTCCACACCGAATGTGAAAGACCAGTAGCGACTTCGTCAATAGGCCAAGCCCTCAGACAAAGTTTAGGATATTCAAGGAATTCAAGGTAACACTACATGCGAAGACGAGAGCTTATAAGAGAGTTGCCGTTGAGATATATGGATTAAGAACACCATCTTAAAGCGCGCAATCGAGGATATAGCAATGTGCCATAATGTGATAACGTTTGGAAATGTTACCAAAATCTAAAATCTCGAAGTTATGGATAGAAACCGCTAACAGGAAAAATCGTAGTTAAGTCAAAGTCGGATGAATCATTTAATATTGGTGAAGACAGCGAAAACTACCACCCACCCGTTTTAATAAATCTAAGCTTCGCAAGCCATTATAACGGCCTTCCTTCCAAGCTATTTAAGGCCAAGCGAAATGACTTCATAAGAAGTATATCATTAAAAAAATTTGGTCGGATGAAAATATGCAGAAAGTATGGAATCTTAGCATCATTACACCAATCCACGAAAAGTATCTCTAATAGGACCCCCATCCAAAACCATGGTGAAGGGGTGTGATGTGATTTTAAGAAAATTATACATCAGCGGATTACGCAAAACTTACGAGCTAACATTTGTGTAAAACAGGTTTGGGTGCGAACCTTCGGCTATCAGCCAGATCAAATGGGATACAATTGTATCTAACGTACTGTTAACGTACTGGCTTCCAGCCTGCTAGATCGATTATGTTACAATTGTTCATACCAAGGAATATCAAGGATCCTTTTGAGGAAACAACCGGATTCGGAATCCTGTCAATTTGTGCTGTTTCTAACATATGCGATGTAGTGTTCAGTTTAGAAGCAGCGTATTCAAATTTATTTTAAAGATATATCGGATTTCGAGAAGGAGATCAATCTCATGCTGCGGATACTGTGTAAGCATGAAAGGCACTGTTTAAAACAAATTAGTCTAACTAATAGAATACGATGATGATATCGACATCATTGGTCGATTCTAGCCAGCCATTGAAGAGACCAAGGATAAAACAAAACATTGTCGACTCACAACCTTAGTCAAAACGTGTTGATAAAAACAAATTTGAGGTATTTATGAAGCTTGTGTAGTGGAGATTCGGAGAAGATTAACTGATGTTACTATAATTTGAAGAGATAACTCAAAACCCCAAACTCTTTTCTAAGGAGTAGCGTATCCTTACAATCCTATTTTATGGTGCCGAGTGCAGCTAAGTCAAGCAATTATCAGGCAGTTTCAAATAAAAACATTTTTCATCAAATATTTGGTACTGTATACGCCATCCTTTTGTATCGATGAACATCAGCAGCGGTTCAAAATTTAGATATAGAAAGAACAGATTTGAGACAAGAAAAAATAACTCCCCGTTAAAAAATAAAGCAAACGCGAATGGTGGAACATTATGACTGAATAAAAGGACTATGAAGTATGTACAAATAATGTGTGTCCACTAGAATCACCTAAAAGTTCCAAATCAGAGGCAATGTTCATAAACTATAGAATGAGAGATTAGTCTAAAAAAAGTTCTGGATCACACAAACTATTATAACCTTGATTGGCCTTATTTGTTCCACAATTTGTTTGATTCTATTTGGTACACCTTGAAGTTATTTCGTTGTCGGTTACCGCTGACAAGTGTCAACCGATGAAGATTGCACTTATAAGAACCTAATAGAATCCAAGTAGCACCAAATGCTCCAACTAGACAAATTGGTTTTATACGGTTTCAAAACCCCACATGTTAAATGGGGCGATTACACTTTCGCGGTTTTTAAAATTATCCAATACAGAATGAACATAGTAACAATTCGACCTCTCTCCATTTTGAGTCATGGGCGTTTAGTAACAACCTGCAAACCTTGTTTAACCCGCTTGTGTGTGAAGAGGTTCACGAGTACCCAATACTAGCCGTACCGAATAGAACTGAATTACAATTAAACTTGTTTTATTGAGCCCCAATCAAAAACCGTGATTCCTGTTGATTGAGAACGCCAAACCCTACAGACCTTCCCAAGTAAGACGGATCAGATCACAATCCTTCTGATAGGCGAATAATTTGCGATAGAAAATAAAGATAAGGGTTTAAAGGTTCACAAACCTTCTCCATTCGTTTGTATGTGTAACGTTATATTGTTGGCACAACGATAATTCGACTCTCTATGCAGCAAAAACACGCGAACTTCGACTATCGGTACATAATTTTTAACATTAGATTTAGAATACCGGAGAAGTATCGAGACGCATAATTGGAGCGGATTTTCTGAAACATTTTGGTATGCTAATGAACCTACGAGTGTGGCATCCACGCAGATCAGAGTGAAATGCCCTTTTGTGAATTTCTGATGCAATACCATGATATAAAGCACCCATTAACTCCGAAGCAACCGTGTTCTACATTGTGATCACAGGACCACCAATACTTTCTAGATATCGACGATTACAGCCAAAAATATATAAAATAGCGAAATCCGAATTTCAACGTCTGTGCCTTGAATTCCATATCAGAACCCGGCTGCTAACCTGTTCGACATTTTCAGGATTTTTCACACTCGGTATCAGGTGATGTTCCCAAAAAAACGATAATTACCTTCAGTACTTTTTCATGGCATAAGGTCTAAAAAAAGCCAGCCAAACAATCCAACGTTTCATAAATTTTATTTTACGTGACTTCGACTTTGCATTTGCGTATATAGATGATGTTCTCATTGAGATTCGAACTATTGCGTGAGTATGGTCTCGTCATCATTGTGGAGAAATGTGAATTTGGTGTACCTTTCGTTTTCTTGGGCACTTAACCACTTAACTCTTCCTAAAAAAATGCTGTTGATCCCGAAAGGTAGTTTTAAGGACACTTAATTCATCTAGAGGTCAACAGATATCGAACTTAAGTTTTTATATATGTAAGGACGCCCTTGCTGATGCTGCATTGCTGGAATATTCCAAATAACGGGTGATTTTTTAGCTGGTTTGGTTTTGGCAACACTGGTTTTGACAGCTGACGTGTGTTTAGTACCTTGTGTCACTGTCAAACAGCTTCAGTTTGGTTTGCAATTTAACCATGGATCGTCTTACAAATGAACAACGCTTGCAAATTATTGAATTTTACTATCAAAATTCGTGCTCGGTTCGAAATGTTCATCGCGCGCTGCTTCCATTTTATGATCGGCATTCTCGACCTTCTGAGCAGTCTATTCGGAAGATTGTGACCAAATTTCGCACCAAATTTACTTTGTTGGACATTAAACCACCAACACGTTTACGTACTGTGCGTAGTGAAGAAAATATTGCGGCCGTATCAGCTAGTGTGACAGAAGACCGCGAAATGTCGATTCGGCGCCGTTCCCAGCAGTTAGGCCTTTGTTACAGCACTACGTGGAAAATTTTGCGGAAGGATTTGGGCGTTAAGCCTTTTAAGATACAGCTGGTGCAAGAACTAAAGCCAGCCGACCTACCACAACGCCGAATTTTTGGTGAATGGGATCTTGGAAAGCTGGCCGAGGATCCGCTTTTTTATCGAAAAATTGTGTTCAGCGATGAGGCTCATTTTTGGTTGAATGGGTACGTAAATAAGCAAAATTGCCGCATTTGGCTACCAGCTACCAATGCATCCCGAAAAAGCCACTGTTTGGTGCGGTTTATGGGCCGGCGGCATTATTGGGCCATATTTCTTCAAAGATGATGCGAATCGCAGCGTTACTGTCAATGGTGAACGCTACCGAGCGATGATAACAAACTTTTTTTTGCCCGAAATGGAAGTTCTTGACTTGCATGATATGTGATTTCAACAAGACGGTGCCACATGCCACACAGCACGCGAAACAATGGCGCAATTGCGAGGCGAGTTTGGTGAACAGTTAATTTCACGTTTCGGTCCGGTCAATTGGCCGCCTAGATCGTGCGATTTGACACCATTAGATTATTTTTTGTGGGGGTATGTCAAGGCTAATGTCTATAGGGACAAGCCCGCTTCGATTGACGCACTGGAAGCCAACATCCATGCATTCATTCGTGAGATACCGGCCGATATGTGTGAAAGAGTATGCCAAAATTGGACTCAGCGGATGGGCTACCTGAGACGCAGCCGCGGTCAACATTTGCATGAAATTATCTTTAAACATTAAATTGCAAGGTTCAAACTATCGATTCAAATAAATATTTCATTCATTTTTTCGAATTTTGTGTGTTTTTTTTTTAAAAAAGTTCTAAACCTCTTAAAAAATCACCCGTTATAACGCTCAACTCGCTTTCATGGTCGATGCATCCGATGTAACTGTAGGACGATCAATTATTCTACTAAAAAAAAAACCTCACATCGGCGAAAAGTAAGTTTATTGTGCCCGAAAGAGAGTTGCAGAGTACATATATGTCAGTGAAGCACTGCGGGACATGTTTTACGGTCATGTATTTTGCATATACACTGATCTTTTGAACTTTCACATTCACGTTCAAATAAAACTCCAAGAAATCAGCCCCAACGCAACTTCGTCATCTTGACTAAGTCAGTCAATTCATCACCGATATGAGGCACTTCGAATAAAAACGTCATAGCTGATGCGCTTTCATGAATTACTTACAATACGTAGTACCATTAACACACATTCGTTAAAATTAAAGTTGTTTCCTGTCCTTTCGGATAAGAGTTGTTCAACTTACGGTGACGTTAAAAAGCCCAAGACTCGACCGTTCATCACCAAACCGTTTCGACAATTGTGATGCTATAGTGTGCATAATCTGGCACATCTTGGTGTTCGATCTACACTTAAGCTAGCATCGGATCGCTTTGTCTGCTCATCAGTACGCAAGGAATATCGACGAGCAAAAGTTTTGAAGCACACTCAATATAGCACTCATTCATACCCCTCGACATACCCTCGATTTAAACATCTCAACATTGACCTGGTTCGTCACCTGCATGGATCGTTTTTCTAGGTCTATTGAAGCAATACCGATTCATGACATCAGTGCTGAAACTGTTGCAAAGGGTGGAAATCCACCTTTGAATAACAACCGATCAAGGACGACAATTAGAAATCAACCTTTTTAAACAATTAATTTCTTTGCATCATATCGGGCGACAGCATAACACCCAGAATTGGTATCATAGATACCAACACCATCTGAATGCTGCAATCAACGCACAATGTTAAAAAAAAGGATTTTAATGTAATGACAGTGGAGCTGTTGTACGGCATGATGTAACGAATTCCTGGCGATATTTTCATCCCAAATTAAGACGACATCAATGCATATGAATTTGTGAAAAACTCATTCGAACGATAGCCGTACTGAAATGAATACCCATCACCCACCACAGTAAAAGCGTTTTCGTGCGGAACGATACAGTACGTAGACCACCTATCCCAGCTTATGATGGACCCTATTCGGTATCGTGCAGCGTTGAAATATTTCCGAATCGACATTAATGGAAAAATGGTAAATATGTATATCTATAAACCGTCCAAAGACGGCATCACCGTCAGATGATGAATCAGAATCCCAACATACACTAAAGCCAGATGTCCCTAGAGAAATTGTGGAAACTTATTTCCAAAATCTTTAAAAAAAAATCAGTGCTCAGTTAAAAATTTTTTATCTTAGACCACATTTTGATCGTCCAACCAATTTTCCACTATTCGACATTTATCCAACAACCAGAGTTCGTAGAGCCCGTAATAATGAGAATATTGCTGCAGTAGCAGAGAGTATTCGTAAAGACCGTGATCAATCAATTCGTCGTAGTTTTCAAGATGTGGGCATATGTTATGGAACGTTGTGGCGTATTTTGAAGTATGATATTGGCGTAAAAAATACAGCTCGTTCAAGAATTGAAACCGGCTGACTTTGGTATACGCTTTAATTTCGGTTTGTGGGACTGGGAACAGCTTCAAATTGATCCATTTTTGTATCGAAAAATTGTTTTTAGCGACGAAGGAAATTTTTGGTAAAACTGCTACGTTAATAAGCAAAATTGGAGCTTTTGGGCCGATAACAGACAGAGGCAACCATATTTCTTTAAAAATGCGCAACAAGCGCGTGTTGCTGTCAATGAAGATCGCTACACAGCAATGATCAATTCAATTTTGTTGCCGAAAATTTTAGATATTTGTGTAGCTGACTTGTGGTTTCAATAGGATGGCGCTACATGCCATGCAGCTAACGAATCAATCGATTTATTGAGGGAAACGTTCGATGAAAACATCAACTCAAGAAATGTTCCTGTCATTTGGGAAGCTTTATGATTTGGGGATCAATGATGATTTGACACCAATGGATTACTTTCTATGGGGATATGTGAATATTATTGTTTACGTCGATAAACCCGAAACGATTGAAGCTTTGGAAGCCAATATACCTCGTGTTATTCGTCGAATACCATCGATATGCTTGAAATAGTGGTCGATTGGACCCACAGAATCATTTAAGAGTTATACGTGGGCAACTTTTGAAGGAAATTTTCTTTAAACAATAAATGGCATGAACCAAACTAACACCTCAAACAAAGATTTTTCTCAAAACATTGATTTTGTGATTTATTTAAAAAAAAAACTAAAATCTTTTATCGGATCTCCCGTTATTGTACTAGAAAATAATATATGGAATGTGTTTTGCTTTTCTTTTATCATAAGGTAACACACACATCCAAAAACACTTTGACCGACTTTCGTTAGAAGCCAATCAATGTAAAAAAGAAATAATTTTAGGTGTTGAAATTCGGGATTTGAAGTTTCCCTAACCGTTACACGCTAGCCAAATATCGATGCACCCTATTGGCGAAAACAAAAATATGCAAAAATTTGTGAATTACCTGATCGTCTGGATCATCATATTCTATTACACGAATAATGTCGCCGATCTCGAAGCTCAACTCATCCCCGTCTTCCTTGACGTATCCATAAGTTGCTTTGACACGATACAAGACTCCTGGTGGTAGTTCCGCTGTTGTAGCGCCTGAAATCACAAACAGATCATTATCAATTATTAGTGCTCCTTATGAATGGCAAAGAAAGCCATCAGTCAATTCTGTTTTACAGTCTTTTCGAGCAAGCCACAAACAACTTTTTGTGTGTGAGTTTAGTAGGGTTAAACATCTCTTTTTCAATTTTTTAAATTTTTTTCTTTGGAAAACACGTGCATTTTCTCCACAAATTGCACAACAACGAATTGTTTTTTTTTTTTTTTAATAATCTGTGTGGGATTCAAATTTGTTGCCACAAGATTTGTTCAAAACCTACTCACCGCCGCCCAGTGGCACATCGTAAAATGGTTCCGTTGTTGTGTCATTGTCATTACCTCCTAATGCCTTGGCATTGTCGTCCTTCGTGATGTTTCCATTTCCGTTCAACTGCTTTGTTGTCGTCGTCGTCACGTTGTTCGCCTCATCAGTTGTTGTTGTTGTGGTGGTGGTCGTCGTTGTTGTCCTTAGATCGCCATCGTTTGTTGCTTCGATGAGTTTCGTCTTCGTTATGATCTCGGTAGCTGCTGCGGCTGAGTTTGCATTTGGACTATTGAGCGTTTCATTGTCAACCTTTTGCTGATTATCGGTGATAATCGAAGGGCTACCACCGCCACCGCCAGTTCGCATTGGTGCTTGGACTTGGTGTTGTTGTTGTTGTTGTTGGACAGCAATAATAGCGGCTGTATTTTGGTACGATGGCTCCTCATCGATGTCGTTACTTCCAGCTGAGGATGGAGTCACTGCTGCTGCGGTTTGGGTTAATGATGGTGGTGGTGTTGTTGAGCTATTTGTTAGGCTGACATGCTGTTCTGTTGTGGTCACTTTCTGGATGATGTCTACACTCTCGGGCGGAGTTGTGTCTGGCGTTGGAGAAATTGAATCAAGTCTTGATGATGATTGTTCGAGTTGTGAGCTAGGACTGGATGATGCTGCTCTCACGTGCAATGCGAGAAGAACAGAACGAACGGACAACAGCAAAACAAAGACGGAGAAATAAAAAGAAAACAAACAGAAAAAAAAAAAAACAAACAAAAAATGTCACACACATGCTTCTTTGAAATCAAGGTTAGTATATAAAAAGGCATTCTCTGGAATTAAAGTTTTAGGTTAGTCGACTTGTTTTAACTTGTTAGCATTATTTTTAAAGAACAAGCGCATTCCAAAAGCAAACAACATTCTCGCTAAGGAGATTTTTAGATTGATCTTTTATTTTACTTCAACGTTTTTTACTAAATAGGAAGTACATATGTAAAATGAAAATGATATAGGTATGTGGATAAATATTGAAATGAAATCAATTTCAATCTAAAAACCAAAGTTTCCTTGTATTGTTGTTGAGAGAATAAAAGCAAAATCGTAAAAGAAGACGGCAAATTAAACAAGAAAAACAAAAATAGAAAGAAAACAGGAGTTTTGGCAGGTGTATCCTTTTTCAGAATAACCAGGAAAAAAAACATTAACTTACGACTATTGGCATTGCTGGAGCCATTTGTTGTTACTTGGTTTTGGTAACTGCTGTTATTGGCATTTGTGTTGTTTAATTGTTTTACTGGTGATTGCACTGGGCTGCTGGCTTTAATGGCATTTGCTACAAAAGAGAACAGAGAAAGCACATTTATGTATATAAAAGTTAAACTAAGTGTTTTGGTTATTTTTGTCACTGGTTTGTTGGAAGTCTAGCCTTTTATACATGGTTTCTTCGGTCTACAAATGCCACTAGGTCTAGCAGTCTGTGTTACTTCTGTTTAAGCATAGGGGTGTGGATGTAAAGGGTTATTAAAGTTATGGAACGATTACAAATAAAAATATGTGAAATTGTTAATTTGGGGTAGTAATTTTTATCAACAGATCCCTTGGCTTACAATCCGCGTATAAGCATTTTTGAGATTGCGAGCTGTAAACAAAGGCACGTTTTTTGCTTAACGAGAGAACGATGACGATAATATTCGACTGTTTGGTAGCAACAGACTATGAATGCGCAAGTACATACAATACCTGATCGACAAACGTTGATTGCAACCATTTTCTCGTCGCAATCAACTTCAAAATGCTATATCCCTAACATTCTTTATACAAGACAGGTACGGTTGATGGAGAAAACTGTTGACACAAGCGCCTACCAGACGACTGGACATACCCGTAGAGAAGAAACGAAGATTCTTAATGTGTGACTGGCTACGAAAGTGAAGTTGAAAAGAAATATCTGGAATTTACAGTCCATACAGGGGTTCATACCTAGCGTACCCCCTCATTTGTGTTTGCGAAGTTATTGTTTTTGCGAACGAGCTCTTATCCGAATGGCAAATTTGTGAAGCTTCTCATGACATTGTTACTCTTGTTTTATTATTTGCGCGTACTAAGGGATGATGAATCCCTTTAAATATTACCACAGCGCGGAGGTTAGAGAAGGCGAAAAAAGAGAGTGATAGTAACGATTTTGGATGTAGTGGAGACTTTGGGGAGTCACTGTTTATACCCTATCCCATAGGGGTATATTTGTTTTGATTGTAATATAGAGAAATAATTTTTATTAGACACGCCCATTTTTTGGGGATGTTTAATTTAAGGATGGAATAGGATAGGGTATTCAACTATTCGCACAGCGGATTGTAGCCTTCTCATATGTTTTTTATATTCGCATAATTTTCAAGTTGGTGTATACTTTTAGGAGTAACTACCGAACTATTTTTTTTTATTTCTTAGAATTACACAGCTGGTCAAAAAAATAGGTGTGAAAAGTTTTGTTGCTAGTTGATTTGTTCCTTCTGCTAAATAACAGTTGTTTTGCCAACAAGACTTTTAACAAAACACATTTTTATTACGAATTGCTTAGTTCCGTTAGAATGACGCCAAGCTTATTGCATTTACTAAGTTTACCGTTAAGTAGTTTATTAATTTGCGTTGCATTGCCATTTTGTACGCGTTAGAAGTTGGTCATTAAAATAGGTGTGATTCATTTAATTGTTTAAATTTTGAGATTTGGTGCAAAAATATTAATAAAAGTGATTAACTTTAAAGGTGAGTTTCTTTTTTGATCATTTTTTTCACAATTCTTCTTGAATTTTTTTGTTAAATTATTTTTTAAGATGGGTCGAAAATGTCACTGCTCTGCGGAAGAAAGGGAGCTTGTTCAGCGGTTAAGAAGTGGGGGTAAAACCTATAAGTTTATAGCAGATGCCCTAGGAAGGTCACAGAACTTTGTTACCAATGCCCTTAAGCCAATTTTGGGGTTAGAGAAAAGAGGAAGGCCGTAAAAAACCACAGGTACTACCGACCACCGAATTGTATTTTTAGCGAAGTCAAATCCGTTTGGTTCGTCACGGACTATAGGCGCACAAATTGGGGATGAAGTAAGTGCTCGAACAATCCGGAGGAGACTACAGAACTTCAATCTCCCAGGAAGAATCGCCAGAAAAGTTCCACTCCTAAGAGCTAAGAATCTAAGGTCCCGAAAAGAATTTGCCTTAAGATATAGAAGTTGGAACGACCCTGAAGGAGTAAAGAAATGGAGGAATATTCTGTGGAGTGACGAAACAAAAATAAATTTGTTCTCCTCGGATTGTGGTCGTAACGTAAGGCGACCAAAAGGAAAAGAATACCATCCTCGCTATACATTGAAGACAGTTAAACATGGTGCAGGAAATATAATGGTATGGGGCTGTTTTTCCTGGTATGGTGTCGTTCCTATATTTCGTATCAGTAACATCATGACAAAGTATGGATATAGGGACATCTTGGAAAATGTCATGCTTCCATTTTCCGAGGAAAACATGCCCCTCCGATGGCATTTCCAACAGGATAACGATCCCAAACACACGGCCGGTATTGTGAAAGATTGGTTTCGGGATCAAAACATATCGGTAATTCCATGGCCAAGTCAATCTCCAGATCTCAATCCCATTGAGAACTTGTGGGATGAACTGAAGAGAAAATTAAAAGGTCAGTTCTTCACAAATGCTAATCAACTGTGGGAAGCAGTCCAAAATGAATGGTATTCCATCCCTCCCGAAACATGCCAGAAACTGGTCGGATCAATGCCACATCGACTTCAAAAAGTTTTGCAGAATAATGGAGGATACTCAGGTTATTAGAGTAAGTTAAAAAAAAAAAACAATAAAAAATATTAAAACCTTTAATTAATGATCTTTTTAGGAACACACCTATTATTTTGTCCAACCGGAAAACACAACCCCAAAAGTTTTTGTTTTTTGTTTTATTAAATACATCGAAAAAAAATAGACAACTACTGTCAATATTTCTAATTTAATGTACATTTTATAAATAAATTGTAAAAACAATAAATCAATTGAAAATATGACAAAAAAATGATTTTTTTTAAAAATATGATCGCACACCTATTTTTTTGACCAGCTGTGTATATATTCATGGATTTCGGCTGGAATTGAACGCGCAACGTTCCACTCAACAGGCGAACACATTATCACTATACCGCGTCAACCCACAAAACTTCTCTCTCTCTCTCTTGGATGTTTGTTAGATTTTGCAAGAGGTGAAGGAAGAAAATAAACTAAAATGTTCTTACTTTAGCTATTAACCAGGGACCCCGGTCTTAGTAGTTCTAACAACACTAACAACTGCTCCCACACTACCACGAAGGTGAAGTTAGAATCCGTTTATCCCGCGAAGTATAAGATAAGTATAGACATAGGCTCCTGCATAGCAATTGGATACCCTCTAAGTGGAGCAAAGAAGTTACGCGATGTGTGACAGTCCCAGGTCAAAGAATTTTAAATCCCTCTTCGTGATAAGTGAATTTAAAATGTCTTATACCTCGGAGTGGCCACATAGGTACTTTTGATTAAAAAAATAATGCTGGCAATAGCCCCTTTAAAAGGACTGGAAATATTCTAACCGCTATCTATCCCTTTATCTCGCAAAGCGAAACACTCAATTACTTAACAAAAAAACAGACTCGCCTAGCTTTTTCTCACAACCATTTATGTGTGCATGTGTAATTCTTGCACGATGGTGGGACCTCTTGTTTTATGACGAAACCGAATGGCTGAATTGAGAGAAGGTTTTCTTGTTTAGCTTATCTGTCTAACCAGCGGCACTACTCACGTACTGAAAAAAAATATTTATATAGGTCTGACAGCCTGCTATATATGCTGTACTACTATTACTATTCGTACATAACTCTCAGAAGGAGCAACAAATCGGAAAACAACTAAAGAGACCCATATCAAGTTGTTGAAACATATAAAATAAAACCTCTCAGCATAAGAAATTATAAGAGACTTGAAAAAAAGCAACAACTGACAATTCTCAAAGAAATCCATGCAACAAACTACTGAAGCGCTTAGAAGATGAAGGGCATAAGTGACATTTTTTTTTTTAAATTTGCATGCAAAAACTGCGAATATTTCGCAAATCCTGGCTTAACTAACATTATAAAACACTCAAGTTATATTTACTTCAAAATATCTGTTTATATTAATTATTTTTTTCAAAAGAGTTATAGGTAAACAACTTTAAACACTGTTTACTCAAATTTCACTTAGGCCCTCCATTTCTAAGCGCTTTAACTGATTTACATGTTAAAAAGAATGCATTAAATATAAATCTTCCACGTCTGTGACAGCAGTCTTTTCAGCAATATTTTGCTTTGCTGACGATATCGTCATTTGTCAGTCAGTAAACATGACCATTTATAGGTTTACCTTCTGAATATTGTCTATCTGGGCACTGCTGTTAGATAATTCGCTCTATTAAGGTATCCGTTCGGAATACCGAAACCAAAGTCAGTTCAAATCGGAAATCAGCTTCGAGGTTTCCGTCGAAGAACAAAATAAATAAAGCTTCCTGTCGCCTTCGATGGATTCCGGGACAATTCTGCGTAGGACGACTCCGGTAGAAATTCAACGCTATGCTGTCAAGAATTGTTGACTTAACAAATAATGCAGCTGCGCGATCATCTTCTATAAATTTCGTCGGAAGATCTGTTCGAAATGATATAAGGAACGGAATCTTCGGTAGAAATTCAATCCGATTACGAGTAAATTTTCTTCTTCTTTGGCTTAGCAATCAATTGAAGCAAAAACAGAGCCGATTCTAAAAAAAAAATACTCATCATCATGATCCTGCTATATGATGCACAGGCACCCTGACCCTCTCCATATAGCAGGATCATTCTACTGCTCTCTTACGGTATTCAAAAGAAAGGTGCAACGAACCACATAAGGTCCGGCGATGTAGATACAACGACGAGCTTTACGTTGCTGCACTGCGACATATATCATTCAACAATGAAATGAACACCGACGCTCCAGTCCGTAAGGTTTTCAACGACATAATAGAAGGAAAGAAAAAAAAACAAAGCATTATCATCTTCGATAGAGTAATCATGGAGAAAAAGACGTCCGACGACCTGTATATGAATTTGGAGACGGTTAGACTGAAAGTCTAGGCTGGAGGCTTATTGAGGGTCAGGAGCACCAATGCTTCGTAGCGCCAACAAAATTTAAATAAAGTTAGTATTTTCACCAGCTACTAGAGAGGTGGAGGACAAAAAAACCCCACTGTTGTGATGATTACCAGCGGAACTTTTTAAATACGGGAGGTGATGCCTTGGAATGCACTAAACCATCAAGCAACTTCAAAGAAAGAAAATATGCACGATGACTAGAATAGCAGGTATATTCCGTCCATCTAGAAGAATGGACCATATATTGTCAGAAGTACGAGAAATGTCCCTGCTAAATGTTATATATAGGATCTTATGTTTCCTTTTGTGTGGAGCAGTTAACTATCTCGCAGTAAACATCAACCCCAAATGATAATGTAGAGGATATTCCAAAAATATTAATACTGCAGCGTGCACAGAATCGAAGAGAATGAAAGGCTGCGCACTACCAAAACCAAGTTTTGCATTTTAATCGACGTATACAATGAAGGAATCCAGTGAAAGTGTAGTACTACAAAGTGCAATGGTTTTTCAGCTTTCGTAAAGGTCAATCAAATGTGGATGTTTTTACATTCTTGTGATCCAGAAGTTTTGAATATAAATGGTAATTAATAAATCCCTTTAAACGAGGTGGTTGGGATATCTTTTTTGAACATGATATTAGCAAATGACTCTGTCGCGCTGGATTTTTTCTTGAAATGACTTTGACGTAAAAGTTTCAACAGATCTTTCAGTGTTTTATTCAATTGTGCTTTGTTACATTTGCGAAGCATCTTTACAGAGAGCGTTTTCTCTCTTAAATTAGTCAACATGCTAACTACCTATGTACAAGTTATCCTTGCACGAACTTACATCTTTACAAACAAGATAAATGAACAAAATTCAGGCAAACACCACCAGCGCACCAACTGGTCCCCTGAGATAAGCAGCATCGTTTACAACGTCACTCGCTGTATACCCTAAGGATTTTCTCAATCTGTATCCCAATAAGTTGCTTTAAAAGTTAAATGCAAACACCTAAAGCCTTGCGCATTTCATGCCATTTTTAGGCAAACACTCAACATGCTTGACTCTCAAGATAGCATATCTCTAACAAGCATTTGCGATGATGGTTGGATAGGCTACGAATTTGGATGATTATTGATTGTAAAAAGAATTTACCTGTTGATTTCTTTAGTGTGTTCGATCCTCGTTGTGAATCTGAGGCCAATTTGTCGACAATCGTTTCTAATTCCGAATATATCTTAAAAAAAAAAACAGAGGGTAAAACGTACTTCCGTTTTAGATAATCTTCTACTAACCTTAGATGATTCATTGTGGAAAACCTGTTCTGTTGCAAAGAGTGTCTGCAAATTCGTAACCAAAAACAATATTCTGGAGTCATACAGTGCCGGGAGTTCGTCGTGTAATTCGGTGTTAAGAATTTCATAAGTTCGGCGAGCTTCCTCTAGTTGGTCACGACCCTTTGTTAACTGTGTTCAAAGGAAAGTTATACAATCGAATCAATGCCAATAAGTTGGGTATACAAACCTTAACATCGTCTTTCTTTTTGCTGGCACTTGCTTGTACACTTTGGAACGAATGCCGTTGACTATCGTAGTCAATGAGTTTTCTATTCCTCTTCTCTACTTTTTTCTAAAAAAAAAAAACACCAAATAAATATACAACCAACTGTCAAGAACTTAAACTCACCTTCATCTCAGGAAATTGGCCGGTGTACGTGCTGAGGGGAAGCAGAACTTGATCGGCCAATTTATGGGAAAAGTCCAGCCAAAGGGTCTCTTCGGCTGAGGCTTGTGCATTGATAGCATCAAAGCCATTCCAATGTGGTTCGTATATTTCACATATAGCATCCATTAGGGACTTGGAAGCTGTTTGAAGGGCTACAAAAACAAAAAATAACTTTTAGTGAAATCCACTTCAAGGATGCATCTCGCAGTGTATTACCTCGAACACATCTTATGTAGTTGCTAAATTCCTTTTGCAGCTTATTGGCATTGTTCTGCTGACGATTGAAGTTGTTCAAGTGATCGTCAAAGATTTCATCCGCAGTCCTGTCGACTTTTCCCAAATTTTGTAAAATCTGCAACAAACAAACAAAACAAAATGATTAACAGTTCCGAAAAGATCTTTAGCTAGGAAATGCAGCTTTAACAAGTTGAACCACTTAAGCTACTAGATACTGTAAAAATAGATCCTCTAGCCGGCGAAATAAACAATTTTTGGCAAGCTAACCAAAATGCTGTAGACTTGTACGCTAGATGAACGCACACAATTTTTCTGTCTTGTTGGGAAATGTTTTATTATTATTATTTTAATTTTTATTTAAAGATGTGTGCAGTAGTAACAACAAATGTGCGGGATCATTCATCACTTTTAGATAGGAATTACTAGAAAACTAGAGAATTGGCGAGGAGGGCGGGGGTGTAATGGGCCGATTTATGCCATCGGAAATTGTTGTTGGATAATATTGGTCTGGGGGAAGATGAAAATAGTTTTGACTTAATGGAAGCATTGGAAAATGTAATTTGCTGGCGAACATTTTCTTCGGCAAACTGAACATTCGAATGAGATACTATCCGACTCTGAACTATGGCTATATGTGATTTATTTGTGGGTTTCTGGAAAGCAAAATATTAATTGTATTCATCAATTTCAACAAGATGATCGTGCTAATAAATTAATTCCATTCATACACAAATAGCAAAATTGTACTTTAGGCAGATGTTTAGAGGATCATAGCAAAATCATTCCAAGGCGTGGGATATTTCTGTGAACTACACAGGAAGCAGTTGTAACAGATAGACATACACTCCAAAAAACAACAACACGCACATGTCTACCAAAATTCCTTCGGTCACAGTACTTAAAAAAACATGACAGTCGTGTAATCTTGTCGATTCATAGCTGAGGTAGTGCCTGTTTTGCAATCACATTTTTCCTTCTCGAGACGAATGGAACAAGAATAACAATAACTATATCCATCTTTGCAAATGGATTAAAGATGTATCGTGGAACCAGTGCTGGCATATTTTAAGACATATTGGCTGATCATGCAGCCTGTATAAATGGTGCCAATGATGGCAATACAATACACCGATATTCAGGTTGGTTCGGTTAAGTGGCGCTACAGTCCTGAATGAACCTGAGCCTCAACCAACATTCCTCTCCAATTAGTCCGGTCCTTAGCTTACTAAAGTTGATTGAGGTCGGTTTCTACTTGCGATCGCCACTTAAGGCGGTATCTTTCTCTATTGCGTCCGAAGTCTGACTGGGAATCGAAGACTCTGCGAGCCGGAGTGTTGGTGTCCATTCGCTCTACATGTCCTAGCCATCTTAAACGTCCAATGCGGAGTTTTTTTTGACTATGGGTATGAGCTGTACAGCTCGTATAGTTCTTGGGTGAATCTTCGTCTCCAAAGACCGTCAACGCAAACGGTGCCAAAAAATGTCCGAAGAATGAGATGATCAGGGTCATGAATAGGATCTCCTTAGTAGTCGAGTGAGGGCCTTACTACTTAATTGCCTTCTTAACCCGAAAAAACAGCGGGTGGCAATAGTAATTTTTGACGAGATGTTGTTGTCAGAGTTAATAGAGGAGCCGATATCGTCGCACCGATTTATGGAAGATTGTGCCCCTATTGTTGGCTCAGGAGTTTTGCACAATCTTCTCAAGAATCAGAATAAAGAATTTATATGACAGTACATCTCCTTTTCTTAATCCTTCTTTGGTATTGAATGTGTCGATGAGGTCGTTTCCAACACACTGATGTTCCAAATTTATTGATAACCAAGGGTTCTTAAAACCTACGCCTGCTACTGAAATAAAATCAAAACTAGTCCACCAATGTCGCGAAGAGCTCAAAGTTATTGCACACAGCATAGCTCCAATCCCTGTTTTGTTTCTAATCAGGAATATAACTATATTCGGCAACGAGTGCAGATGATCTAACAAGAAAAAAGGTTTATAACAAAAAATGATCAGGCACTTTAAGTCACTGCGAATAGAGTGGAAGATCCGAATGAAAGCCAATACCCTGCTACATATCACTCTGCTTATAATGCACAGAATCCGAACCAACAAACGCTTTAATAGAACCTAGCTGTCTATGTTGGCACTCATTAGAGTGCCCCTCTCCACGGAAATCTTTAGTAAAAGGCGAAAGATTTATTAGACACTGAAGAGAAGTCAGAGTCTCAGCTTATTAAATCCACACAATGAAACTAAATCTCAAAGATAAGGAGATCTGTAGAGGCTATGTTGACAAAGAGATTCACGAGGATATACACATCACTTTCCCTGTCATTGTCAGAGTCTCATCATTTAAGGAATAGAACACTTAGAAGCTACTACTTCCAAGACAGTTCAAACAACCTTTAAGGTGAGTGAGGTCTGTAAATATGCGCGTTGCTTGAGGCAATGTCTTTCTATTCGGCGTCTACCATTTGGATGAGAATCAAAGACTGTTTAGGCTGAAGCAGCAGTCTCCATTGGTCTTGCATGTTTTCAAGGATTTCTTCATTCGATTTTAATACGGTCCATACTTTAGGGCTGAAAAATACGACTGCGATGTTCAGGCCTTGCCTTCATAGATCGAAGAAGCTGCGTTTTTAGGTTATCAAAATGTCTGCATAATGTAAAATGATGCCAAGAGAAGAATGGTCCAAAATGACCTAGTTGCGCGGTATAGACAACGCTACTTCTTAAACCCTTAAACCTTCAACCCTAACTTAGAATAAATCACATCAAATATTTAATGAATTATGGTAAATTGTAACCAAACACTCGTCTAATATTTTACTAAATCCAAGTTTCGGAACGCGAATAGAAAACTGTGTCTGTGCATTCTGGTGGTAATCGTTTTAACAAAAATATCTGCCAACTTCCCACTTCTTTTGCCATTTAAAAAATAAATTACGATATCAGTCGTTTTCTGTCCACCAAACGCTGGCCACAAAAGAGTGTTGATTTAAAAAAAAATACCATGCAACGCGTGCAAAGCGCTACTTCAATTTAAAAAAAAAGAACTTTTGAGAGAAAAAAAAAAGCTAGACGAGACCTATATAGTTAAAAAAAAACCTTTTTTGAAACATAAGGTCTGTTCCCGTAGTTTTTCAGTAAAAATTAGTAAATTCTCAAATTTCTTGGAGTGGGAGTAAATTATCTCAGAAAGAGACATAATTACCAAAAAGTACGGGAACAAGTTTAAGTAAAAAACAGTAAAATTATATATTTTGTACGCATTTTAAAGAACAAATGACATAAAACTCCTGTCAAAACAAGCGAGTTGTCACTTTTAGATACCAACTGACAGTTTACTGATTTTTAACAACAGAAATTTCTGCAGTAATTTTTTTTACAGGTTTTTATGGAGGGGTAGTTTTTTGCTCTCTCGTGAGCTCTCTCTTTTACTTATTTTTGCGTAAGGGAACGGCAATAAGTAAAAATCAGTAAAAATCAGTAAATATTATTTTGTACGGGAACAGACCTATATTTTATTAAAAATTAGGTAACTGTCAGTTGGTATCAGAAAGTGACAAGTAGTGATGTCAGTTGTTCAATGAGTTTTCTCTAATTTTTGTAAATTTGTGTATCTACAAATTAAAATGTTATTCATTTTAGAACAAGTTTATCCAAACAATTGTAAATTTTTGTATATTTGTTGACATTAGTGTGTTGAAAATAGACTTTAAATTTGCTCGCTAGAATTTATCCAGTGCCATATTTTTGACATTTGATATATTTTCTCAGGATTGTGAGAAATGGAAATCAAACTCGTGGATTACAAAAAGCAAGGAATATGCGTTTGATATCGGAAAATGTAAAGAAAGTTTTTAAATAAACTAAAATTGGGTATTTGAAAAATGATGGTTACGAAAATGTTATGATAAATTTGTTTCGCTATATTTTGTACAATAGATGAATTTATCTTGAGCAAAATAGGATATATATCTTTATTCATGATCACAAATAGACAACAAAATTTCATTTACTGACAATAATAAATAATGCAGGGGTTTTTCATGATCTGTCAAATATATACATGGATATTTATTTATTGCAAGAGTTTATAATGAAAGGAATTTTGTTGAGAAATTATTCAAAATAGTGTTAAAATATTATATAATTTATTTGAATAGACACAGGAAAAGCCAACTTTTGTATACCCCTGGAGAAATGTCAAAAATTAGCCAGTTTATAAAATGTAACCCTCGTTTTAACGCGGCCTTATGTAAAACATTTGCAAAAAATGTTTTTTAATGATAAATAATGATTTGCATACCCCATCCCAAAGGGGTATATTAGTTTTGATACATAGTTTGTAACATGGAGAAATAATTAAGCTACAAATACCTGAAAGTATATGGATCGCTAGCTGAGTCAATTAAGCCATGTCTGTCTGTCCGTCCGTCTGTACGTCACCGATTTTTAGGCCTTCAATTTTAAAATTCAAATTTTTTTTAAAATCCGCCCACTGCCAAGCCCCCTTTTAGGAAAAACTTAGTTTTTGGCCAAACCGTAAGGAATTTCGAAAAAGTATCTGAACAACATTTTTAGACAATCCTAATATCTATATTTTGTCCACGCCCACTTTTTGGGGGCGTTTTCAATTAAAACCGTTTTTTGGTAAAATTTTAAAATATTCGAACAAAAAACTTTTGATGCAGAATGGTTGATTATGATAATATAAACATTTTGTTTAAAGGTCATTTTAACCGACGCCCACTTTTTGGAGGGGTTTTCTTGATATTTGTATACCCCACCCCATAGGATAGGCAGCAGAAAAACATTGTTTTTTTTGTCGAAACATGAACGATTTTAATTAACTGTATGAACAATATGTTGTGACAATGTAATTTTCTATATTTGATTGCCATAAAGCCCACACTTTGGGGATATTAATTTAAAGGATGGATGGGATAGGGTATTCAACGATCCGCACAGCGGATTGTAGCCTTCTCATATGTTTTTTTTTTTTTTAAAGTAATGATGACTGTCGTTCCTTTAAAATAAAAAACGTTCGTTCGAATAATGAGTGTTCACATCTTTAAAAAAGATCTACTCTTTTCGGGCGTTTCTGGATCTGAATTAAAACTATAAAAATATATTCCATTATTCACCCTTTTTTATTAGAATTCGCTGAACATAGCACGCTTTCTTCGATTGCTTTGGTTTAAAAAAAAAAACGCTAAATTGGAACTGTCGAATTCGGAGCTAGAGAAATCACAGTCTTGAATTCCAACATCGAACATTACATTTTGGAGCGTGCGTTAGCGTTGCCAGACGTCCCGTTTTGCCCGGGCTGAAGAAGAGCCGATTTGCAAGAACAGTTTGAAGCTTAATAACTGGAGTGAGAAGAACTTATAAAACACGTAACTTCTAAATTCTTATCTTTTAGGGCCGCCGAGAATGCGTATCTGTAGTTGATGCTTGTAGCTGAGAAAAAAGTTAAAAACAAGGCAACCCGTAAGCGCTTACAGAATGTGTATCTTCGTGAATCTGTAGCTTGAATTTGAATCGAAGGCAACTTCATGCGAGAGACGTATCTCTCTTTTGACAGCGATGCCCTTAGGGGCAGAAGTTGAGAGAATACTTGAAATATGGACTGCACTAAGGACATTTTCAAGAATCTGATAAGGAATGCCTCATTTTATAAAAAAAATATTGCAACAGAACCCGAAGAACAAAAAAAACACGTATATATTTAAATTTAAATAAATAAAAATTATTTCAATAGGTATATATCTTATATTATGAGTTTTAATTTCTTCCCCCGAGAAATTTGAAAATCCCAGTTTTTGTTCCATATTTTTTGCCAAATTTCCCATCAAGCTGCAAGCAAAATCTGGCAACACTAAGCGTGACACATAATAGGTTTTTTATGAGGATGAATTGAACAGTCTGAACAGAAAACATTTAAAGTAAACAAATGTATTTTGTTGTTCAAAATAATTTTTGTAATCTAATTTTGCAAACATAAGAAATTCAGAATCATATAAAACAGATTTTATTTCGTAACTTCCCTAGAGAAAATTGTTTTTCACACATAACCGAATTTCCCGACACGTTCGTCGGTCGCCATTTCGATATATTTATGTTCAGGCAATTTCCTACATTTATTTTTAAAACATTCTACATGAGGTGACGTCTTCGCTATAGTCCCCAACTCGGGGAGGGGATGCAATGTGGAGCAGCATCAACTGTATGAATATAGAAAATGTTTCATAAACGAATTCCGGCCGGCAATAGCAGGCGACTGCGCCCAGTTCGTCGCGCAAATATTAAAAATATACAACTACTGCCCCTCCAAGTAACCCAAATAACTTATGACATAAAAACACATTTCAACGATGAGGTAGTCTTTATACAGCCCAAAAGCATATACGTTTATACATATATTTATATTCGTTGTCGGGGCCCTATGAGTAGTTCTTGTGCGCTTCAAAATTAAAAAAAAAATCTAAACTAATTTTTCGGAAAGAAATTTCTTAATTTATAAAGAATGAACGATTAATTAAAGGGATCACTTAACAGAAAAGGAAAAGTGAAATCAAAAAAAAAAAACTGGGAATAAATTGCTAACCGGTGTGTCGTGAAACCGAACAGTTTCCTATAGTCGTCAAAAGAAAGAAAATTCTTGGCACTTGGCATAGTCTGAAACACTCGTTGGGGAAAATATATATCTCTGACAAAAAAAAACAAATATTTTGTTTCTGTTTCCTCAAACTTCGAAAGTCTGCAATAGAACGAGAGGAAACGATAAAGCCAATAACCTATGCATACTCGTATTGTTACAGGTGATCAGAATTTTGGCAAATTATTTCGATGCATTTGATTAATCTGTATAGCGTCGACGAACAAGACAATGAGATGATATTTAGGAATAATTGCGATTAAGCATTTTCTAAAATTATATCCCGTAGTATTTTAACGAATAAAAAAAACATAGACACCAGCAATTGATTTTGCTGCACTTTTCGAAGATTTGTTATCGCTTCCTTATAATTCTTTGGCTCTGATCGTAACTGGATTTATGGTAACTAGAAAATGACGGCGGATTAAATTAGATGGCATTCTGGGAAGCACAAGTTACATTATGGATTTTAACAGAACTTCAATTTGTATTTGTTTTATTGTTCAACAAATTTTCGCTGTTATCGGTATCACAATAGTGCTAATAATGTAACGCTGGTTAAGGTTTTTCTATTTATTATCTTTGCGATTTATTTTTCTAAAAAAATATTAAACTTCTTCAAGGCTTCTTCAATCATTTGAAAAATATTTTCCAAAAATGAATGAAGGGGATTAATACTTTACGGCGATCCTGAATTTGTAAGCTTCTTATGGCAGTTGTATATTCTCGGATATTTGACAGACTTTTGCCAGAAGTTAAGAATACGTAAACTACAAAAAAATACATTTCAAAAACTGTATCCACACTATTTTTTTTAATATTTGATAGTTCTCAAAATAAATAGCATATACTACAATAAATTCAAAACATACATTTCCTGCGATTCAAAATGCGTCATTTCAGCCATACATCGTTTACGATATTTTTTACATTTAAAAGTTTTTTTTCATTGATGGGAACACTTTCATGAAAAGCGAAAAGCGATTCGTAAAATGACCTCAATAAAATTGGAGCGCAGTCGACTGACGCTGTTGGTATTGAAATTTTTAAAGAAGATGTTATGATTGCTGTCAAGAAGTCACTATCAACCAACCTTCTTATTGCGAGGAGAAAGGGAAAGGGATCCGAAATCAAAAGCCCAGCTCTGTATTTTGTTCCGACGGGGTATTTTTCTCTCGAAAGTGGAATTAAATATTCCATTTTCGAACACCCAATTGACGACTGGTGGCAGGTTTTTTTTGATATAGGTGCTTAGATTAATTTTCGCTGTCTTAGTCAGATGGCGATATTCGTATGAACAAAATACCAACAATTTAAAATCACATTTTCGTATACTAAAAGCTTAACTAAATAGCACTGCTTTTGATATATTTCGAAAACTATCATTTGAATGTTTATATTGTCCAATAGTAAAATGTTTGGAAATCATGAGTTGGATTGTCGTCTTTAACCTTGTTTTCTTTTTTCTCAACTCTTTAGAAGTGGTTGTATTTATTTTTTCAAATGTAGAGTGCGCAGCCACACTTTTACAGTCGCCCATACTTAGTATTACAAATACAGATCCGAACTGCTAAGTTGAGTTAAGCTATTCTTAACAAATGATACTACTCAAATGATTTGTCAGATCATCACGAGAGGATGGCCAGTAAAAAAATCTTTAAGGTGTTGCTGCGGCTGGGAATCGAATCCAGACCTTCTACGCGGCAGTTCATCGCACTAACCATTGCGCCACTGAACCCATACTAAGTAATCGTGTTTGCATTTCAAAAGTGAAACTGAGCTTTCTACAAAAAGTTTTCGAAAACTAGTAAACACATTTAAACCGAAAATCGATCTGCTTTCGTAACACAGATTCCTAGTTGCAAACCTTGTTTTATTAATTTTGTCGTAAAAATAAAAGAAACGAACGGTGGGTGCACGCAATTTTCTCTTTCAGTGCGAGGTAAGCGTCAGATCAAGTACCAACCATACGAAAATTTTCATAGTTTGGGAGAAGTACACATTTTTGGGTTCCCCTATCAAAACATTTTTGCGAAAACAATACCTTTTTCTTTGTAAGAGAATAATAAAAATGACACCGAAATGCTACCGGAAAAAATAATTAGTCTTGATAGCTAGTATGCCAAATATTCTGTGGGACGTGTGGAACACAAGCATGTAATGTACCAAAAGTTTTTTCGCTCTTACAAGCTCCAACAAAATGACGGCTGCGGCGGAAACGTCATACAAGTTTTCGAAAACGGAAAATGCTTGTAAAAGCTTCAGTTTTCGATGATGGTTTAAGTTGTTTTAACAAAAAAAAAATGTTAGTTCGGTTGTGAGAAGAGAGCCAAATTAATAACGTTACGAAAAGCAGTTTCGTATATGAATGACTTTTTGAACGAAATAGAGAGTAAGGCCTCAGACCAGATTCTTCACAAAGTCGAACAAGCGAACACCACAGGCGGTTTAGTACGATGCAGTAAGGATACTGTTATGATACTTTTTATTGCGATTATAACCCCACTGATAAAAAAGAAGAAGAACAACAAATAATATGAGATTTATGTATAATGTCAGTCATCTTTCGCTAGAAGGGTTTTTGGTGGTAATAAAATTCATTTGGCAATAGAAAGACATATTTTCTTTAGATTGATTGTTCTAAAGCGTTCCCTAAAGTACAACGCCAACACCGGCAATTAACACAATTTTCCACTTTTTTTGGGTATTCATAGCGCACCCAAGGGGCTATGAATACATTTTAAATGTTTTTTTTTTGTTTGCAAGATGCGCACGATTAGGTAATTTGATATAAGGAAATGACGTACCGATTCAAATTGGTTTAAAATGACTGTAACTTTTGTAAAGTTGGCAGACCATCGTATACTTTTTATCGATTTCAAATACAATGCGTTTTCGACAAAAAAAAAACTTAATGGCTAACACTGTCAATTGCCATCAAGTGGAAAAATCTTAAATATTTCATTTTCCTACCATGGCAATATGATCGGTCAAATAGGTCATCAAATAACCAATGGACGTATTGCTACAAAAATCATAATTCCAGTCGTTGAGCTTTTGTGTTTGACGATATTTTGTATTGTTATGATTAATCAGCGTTTCCATTACTTTTGAAAGCATGGAATTAAATGCAATTGGTGGTTTACTGCAGGGAATCGATTTTTTTTGTAGGGGCTAAAAAAATAGGGTTTAACATTTTCTTGGAAAATGTTCCGAGGACCAGCGAATTTGGTAATGTCAAGATCGGATCTGCTTCTTCGTATTCTTCTGAAACAACGGATTTCTTAGATGCGGTCCAATAGGTATGATGAAATCCTCATGCGGTTGGGCTTTGATTCCATACTCCCAACATCATGCTCATAGAAATTAGTATAACTATTAAAATGTTGCCTGTACTATGCCTACATTTTAGTAGTATTCCAGCGCAAATCTTCCTCGTGTCTCAGAGAGAAGAAGGAGCTCAAGTGGAGTTAAAAATGTCTTAATTTTGAACCATGCCTAGAAAATTTACGAAACTGTTAATTACAGTTTCGTTTAGTTAAATTAAAATCCCCACTGTATACTATTTTTCAGGTCATCGTTTATGGACCGATTTCATTCGGTAGTCTTAAAAAGAGATTTTTGAAAAGCATCTTGGTTGATGCCCCGGTTCATTCCGGATCGTAGTAGCGCCACTTAGTATGAAAGAAAAAGAAAATATTCCGTAAAGACTTAGACAAGTTACACTAATAATTCCATTTTGACTGACCCTTCTATCGCGATAATATTAAAACATATATGAGGCTACAACCTGTTTACTTATTATTATGAATCCTTGTTTAAAAAGTTTGGACGAACTATTATATTCCTACTATCTGACATTGGTAGCTATGACATGTTAAGTATATAGCACATCGTTTTTTTACGAAAACGATCTACAGACGAAATGATCATATTAATGTCATATTAGTATTTTCATTAAAACATTTTTACGAATTTCCTTAAAATTGCACAGAAAATAGTTTTTTTTTATTAAAAATGCTCCCAAAACCCAAACAAATTTATAAAGACGAAATATAACGAAATGGGGTAAAAGTCATAGCCTACCTACGTAGACGAAGTAGCGATACTAATTAAAGGGAAATTCCTACCCACTATTCGTGAGCTACTCGAGCAGACATTGAAAACTTTCAACGAGTGGACAAAACAATGTGGGCTTGGCAACAACTCACAGAAAACGGAACTCGTTCTCTTTACGAATAAGAGGAAGATACCAATACTCGACCTACCGGCTATCGAAGGGACCCTCAAACTAGCCGATAGTGCAAAATATCTGCGTGTCATTCTTGATAGAAAACTCAACTGGAACCTAAATGTGCGCGAGCGCATTAAAAAGGCCACAGTCGCTTTCTATACGTGTAACCGAATATTCGGAAAAAAAACTGGGGTCCGAACCCTAAGATAATCCTATGGATGCATACGGCCTTTGTAAGACCTATATTAACATATCGGGGGGCTTGCCTGGTAGCAATCCACGAATAAAGTCACCCATTTGAAAAAAATGACAAAGGTACAAAGGATAGCATGTGTGAGCATGTGTGGGCGCTATTAGCGCAATGAGGACCACAGCAACAGCGGGACTGGAAACCATCCTTAACCTGCTACCGCTAGACCTTTACATGCAAGAATCTGCAGCCAAAAGTGCCAGCTCAACTGCTGGAAAGCGAACTCAGGAGGACATGCCCAAATTCTACACAGATATCTGGACCCAGCTGTATCCTCTGACTACATGCTGCCTCACCATGACTTTCAAAGACCATTCTCCTGTATCTTTCCAAGCAGAGAGGAGTGGAAGAGGAACGAATTGGGCACCGGAGCCATATCCATCTACACTGATGGTTCAAAAATGGATGTAGGCGTTGGAGCTGAAGTGTTTTCAGAAACACTAAAGCTAACTAGCAACTTTCGTCTCTCCCTGAGCACAGCAGTGTCTTCCAGGCTGTGATATTGGCAGTAGCAGAGGCAGCCAAAGCGACCTCAATGCTGGCGATAGCACCAGATTATATCACCATCTTTATTGACCGAAATAACATCTGGGCTTGTAAAACGTTGTCGTGAAGAGCTAAAGGTTCTTGGCGTCCAACATAATGTTAAGCTCTGCTGGGTCCCCGGACACAGAGGCATACAGGGCAACGAAACTGCTGACGAACTGGCGAGAAAAGGATCTGCCTTCAGCATTGACCAAGCAGACCAGTCTGTCAAACCACCACTATGTGACCTCAAATCTCGAGTGGAACAGAAAACACTGATTACTGCCAAAAACAGGTGGAACTCCCTTCCCACCTGTGAAACTTCCAAAAGGATGTGGCCTGAGTATGACAGAACCCGTAAACTACTTCGTAGAAACAGGAAATCTGTCTCGACTTTAGTTGGGATTCTTACTGGACACAACTTACTAAAACGCCACAAACTAAAAATGCATCTCATAGATGATGACCTCTGTAGAGGCTGCGGTGATGCAGAAATACACGAGGATACCCTCCACTTTCTGTGTCACTGCCCAGGCCTCAGCCAACTAAGAATGAGAAGCTTAGGAAAATACTTTTTCCATGACCTCACGGATCTATCCGAAATCCCTCTTCCTAATCTTTTCAGGTTTACAACAACAGCTGGATGGCTGGAAAGGGACTAACAACAATGGACAGTAACGGGACAATGAATGAACCAACCACACACGTGGACCCCCAACGGGCATCACCATGAGTCTATATTGACCTGAGTGCGATGAGGGAAGACGCACACCGTCTGTACCTGTATCCACAAGTACCGTCGCACTTGTTAGTTACCGATTTTTGTTTTCTCAATTCTGTTTAACAGTTTTATTTTATTTTCTCTATTTTCCCCCAATGAGTGAGCTGTATCTCTGTCTGAAGTTCAATATGTCAAAGGATTCGACCGATACATAACAGAACCTTCCTTATCTGCCACTCCCAGTGCTAAATGATAAACGGAATAAACTTCATAAGAAGGTGTGAAATCTGTCCCTCCGTAAGTTAAAAACGTTGAAAGAACTGATTCAATAGGTTTGGCCTCAATGCTGATGCTAATGGACATAGAAAATCGGACATTAACACTCAGTGTATAAACACTTAATTAAAACTTGAAGGCAATGTAAGATGACAAGAATTAAATCTATCGCACGCAAAATGCTCAACCTATATCCGGAGGCCTAAGAAATAAGTAAAATCCTTTCCACAAACAATTCATTAATCAACTTCTTGGATGTTTCGTGTATTTATTCAGAATTACCCGTCCCCTCTGTAGATATGCATATCTATTCACCATCACACCAACGATGACAATGCAGCCATAGACCCTTGGGTCAATGATACGCTGTGACAAAGCCTCTATTTCGTATTCCATTCACGAGTGCGCCCACAATGATTTTATTATTCTCCTTCCGGTAGCGGTAGACCTATACACCTTTACGTAGAACGCACAGAAGCCGTAACAGATATACAAATACCGTGCTAGAAATCTGACAAATCCTCCCATATATGGTTTTGACCTTCAATATTATTGACGCTTAAAAACACGCCTGACATACAACCTCCACACAAACTCCAAACATAACAATGATAAAAAATGAACTCTACAGTCTAGTATGTCTATTGAAAATAAAAGTGGCCTGAGTTTACCGACATTAATCATTTAGCCATGGATTCTACTTGAAGCAAAAGAGACTGACAAGAAGGAGTGCCGTGTGAAGTGGAATTCGAAATATTCTACAAGTGTCTCAGGTGCTTAAAATGTCAAGAAAAGATCGCACCGCTTCAAGAATGCGATCATATGATTAGTGTAATTACCTCTTTTGACCGAAAGAGGGAGTTAGTGAGAAACAGGTTTACTGCAAATGCCATCTGTAACCTTCTGGACAGTTATAGCAGGAACGACGTCAACACTGTTATTATTTTGCATCGGCTTCATAATGACCTCATCTCGAAAACCATGGCAAGTTGTGTGCGGTCTTCACGGGAGGTGGGCGCGAGCGATATGTTGTGGAGATCAATCTCGTAAGTGCACCCATAAAAACCATTAACAATGACACCGATGTGAGCAGGGTGCAAAACTATAAAGTACGTAATAACAATCAGAATGGACAGGTATATGTTGGTATAGGTTGGAATCGGCTGTATGGGCGCCTGGGAGCTCTCAGACGGCCCAAGTATTTGTATGCTTGTATTATGCTTGTGTATGTTAAAAAGTTGTCATTTTAGTCGGAACTCACACTATTCTAGTGGTTTTTTTTTTGTTCTTTTCCAACAGACCGGCGGAACAAGGGGGAGTGGATTGTGCAATTCTTTGTTCGGAAAGTTTTTGTTGTCAACGAAGTTATGATGCCATAACCGAGGTTTTGATTACACTCAGTACACACATCTCTCTGAGGTGTGTTATACGATGTTGATTTGAATAGGAGCTACTTCGGTTTTCATAGCAACGATTAATTTAACTAAATTGGATACATGTTAGTTTGACTTTGAATGTCATCTGAGTGACTGTGATTTTTAGTGGGTGTGGGTGGGTACGAAATCTTTTATCATGATTCGGAATCAGTTTTAAGGTAAAATATGTTGTGCTAACTGCTGAAGGTCTAGCTGGTTCTGTTCAAACTGAGTTGGAACTGCTGAAGTGAATTGAACCCGCAGACTGGCAAGCAGTTGCATATAACGGGTGATTTTTTAAGAGGTTTAGAACTTTTTTTTAAAAAAAAAACACAAAAAATTCGAAAAAATGAATGAAATATTTATTTGAATCGATAGTTTGAACCTTGCAATTTAATGTTTAAAGATAATTTCATGCAAATGTTGACCGCGGCTGCGTCTCAGGTAGCCCATCCGCTGAGTCCAATTTTGGCATACTCTTTCACACATATCGGCCGGTATCTCACGAATGAATGCATGGATGTTGGCTTCCAGTGCGTCAATCGAAGCGGGCTTGTCCCTATAGACATTAGCCTTGACATACCCCCACAAAAAATAATCTAATGGTGTCAAATCGCACGATCAAGGCGGCCAATTGACCGGCCCGAAACGTGAAATTAACTGTTCACCAAACTCGCCTCGCAATTGCGCCATTGTTTCGCGTGCTGTGTGGCATGTGGCACCGTCTTGTTGAAACCACATATCATGCAAGTCAAGAACTTCCATTTCGGGCAAAAAAAAAAGTTTGTTATCATCGCTCGGTAGCGTTCACCATTGACAGTAACGCTGCGATTCGCATCATCTTTGAAGAAATATGGCCCAATAATGCCGCCGGCCCATAAACCGCACCAAACAGTGGCTTTTTCGGGATGCATTGGTAGCTGTTGCAATGCTTCTGGCTGATCTTCACTCCAAATGCGGCAATTTTGCTTATTTACGTACCCATTCAACCAAAAATGAGCCTCATCGCTGAACACAATTTTTCGATAAAAAAAAGCGGATCCTCGGCCAGCTTTCCAAGAGCCCATTCACCAAAAATTCGGCGTTGTGGTAGGTCGGCTGGCTTTAGTTCTTGCACCAGCTGTATCTTAAAAGGCTTTACGCCGAAATCCTTCCGCAAAATTTTCCACGTAGTGCTGTAACAAAGGCCTAACTGCTGGGAACGGCGCGGCGCCGAATCGACATTTCGCGGTCTTCTGTCACACTAGCTGATACGGCCGCAATATTTTCTTCACTACGCACAGTACGTAAACGTGTTGGTGGTTTAATGTCCAACAAAGTAAATTTGGTGCGAAATTTGGTCACAATCTTCCGAATAGACTGCTCAGAAGGTCGAGAATGCCGATCATAAAATGGAAGCAGCGCGCGATGAACATTTCGAACCGAGCACGAATTTCAATAATTTGCAAGCGTTGTTCATTTGTAAGACGATCCATGGTTAAATTGCAAACCAAACTGAAGCTGTTTGACAGTGACACAAGGTACTAAACACACGTCAGCTGTCAAAACCAGTGTTGCCAAAACCAAACCAGCTAAATCACCTGTTATATACATATTTTGAAGTCCGTATACTTGCAGTCCGTTATTTATCTATAGATATTGGACATTGTATGAAGAACAAGGCAACGGACAAACTTTTTGTTTACCCTGACAGCAGCTTGGGTCGGTGTATATTGTAGAATAAGGGTAGACACTGATCTGCGTGAACTTGGCAATACCCAGTTTTTGAATTCAGCTAAAATTAATACCGTAAACAAAATTGAAAGACTGTTATCGTAAGAGACCGCCCAGACCTGTATACCTAATCTCATTATTGTTCCGTTAGGATCAGTATCAGTATCAGCAGACTTATGGTGACATTTTCAACACACGATAAGAATTCCTGCACCTGATTTGGGTCTGATTTTAAGCTGGCGTGTACTAGAGCTGGTGAAATATTCGGTATTAAGAACCCCAGCATTAAAAAAAAAACGATCGATAGAGAATATAGATCGGTGAAACTTCAGAAATCATGGAAAATCTTAAGATTCATCAATGTCAAAGGCAAGGCCGGAACAGAATTCTGTCGAAATGAACAATCGTAGTTGAGTCAAAGTAGATTTCGCTACAGCGAAAACGACCTCAATACCTAAACTCAAGCTCAACTCAACGGCTGCTGGAAATTAGGGCCTTTCTGACTGGTAAGGAGCAAACACCAACCGATTATCAAAATTGAGTATGTCTGCAGAATGTAAACTAAGAAAAACCTGCCCGATTCACAAAAACGAAGATTTTCTTATTTGTGCAACATCCCCTTCAAGATTGTGTCCGAATGGGAAAAGGTCAGGAAAATTCACAACTGATCCAATCTTCAAACTTCGCAGAGCCGTCCAAATAGATTTTAAAGACATATACGATTGTTTTTATAATGACGAAAGATACTAAGTCGTATGTTCTTTTTGCTGGATAGTGATGACCAAACGATCTAATCGAAACATTTGCTACCGATAAAGGATTGAAGCAAGGTGACGAATTATAATGATACGTCTTCAACATTACAGGATTTTGCATAACTCTTGAATCAACAACAATTACATGACTGAATAATGGAACCTCACTATCGTTTGTCCGATCCACAAAAAGCAGATTCCGTGAGCTTCTCTTACTACAGAGGCACAACTCTCCTCAACATAGCCTAATAGCCCATAGCCCGTAATATGTGAACGCCTGAAACGGTGTACCAGCAACATGATCGGCGCTTAACAGGAAATTCCAGAATTGATCAATTCTCACAATTCGGCAAATCCTATTCATACCTTCCTATTCATCGACTTTAAAACCGAATATGACAGTAAATTTAAGGACGAACTATACAGAGCCACCTCTAGCTTTAGCATACCACCCAAACTTGTCCGTCTGTGCAGGATGACGATCGAGAATTTTCGCTGGTCCAACAGGATCGGCAAACCTTCTCACCAAAGCATGTAATTCAAAAAGGTTTTCGACAAGGTGACGCATTGTTGGATTGTGCAAGACTCCTGATACAACACCAGAGGCACAATCTTCCAACTACTAGCATACGCCGACGAAATGCCATCATTGGCTGGACTCAACGAAATGTCAAAGCCACGTTTGTTAGTATAGAGATGAAGGCAGCAAAAATGTGTTTAACATTATATAAGGTGGGCCAAAAGAGATGCTGAGATGGTTTTTGCAAATGGCCGTCAAATCTGTTTTGACATTTGTGGACTTGACAGATGTAGAATACAAGTGAACAAGCCATAGAGCGATACACTCCCCAAGAACGCGAAATAATCGTGTCTATTTTTTTGCGTAAAAATTCGTCTGTAGTGTTGGCGCAGCAAGAATTCCGTCGCCGATTCCCCGGCCGTAATACGCCGACTGCGCAAACACTGCGCCGTTTGGCCAACAATTATAGAGTATGGGACCCCACGAGACGTTGCCAAGAGTGGCCGGCCCCGGAGCGCCCGTTGTGCCTTCCGTGCATCAGCTGCTGCCTGCCGACCGCCAAACGCGACTTTTCGACCAAAGTCATAATGAGCGATTAGGCTCATTTCCACCTCAGCGGGTGGAGCCAAACAATATCGGATGAGTTCTTTTGGCCCACCTTGTATTATGAGGGTTACACCAATTGTATGCTGTCAACACGAAAGAACAGACAATATCGACGAATTGCACAGAACGTCACTATTGACATGAACAGAGGCGCGATGGTTAGTGCAATGAACTCTTGACAAATTGTCAACAGAACCTTAAAAAAAATTAAAAGAGTCGGCATAAAACAGGAGGTCCCGCTATCGTGCAAGAAATACACACGCACAAATTTATGGTTGTGAGAGAAAGCTAGGCCCTAGGTACTAATGAGCCTGTTGCGTCAAACATTTGTATTTTTTTTTCACCTTTGACAGATAGAACTTTGAGGTAGTAAGGGGCTTTGTCTAACATGGCTCTGCTATTAAGTCTGATCACGATATCTCGTCAAAAATAAAACGGTCTAAAAAAGCAATTTAGTAGTCAAGTCTTAACTCGAACTGTGGGCTCAGTGGCGCGATGGTTAGTGCGATGAACTGCCGCGCAGGAGGTCTGGGTTCGATTCCCAGCCGTAGCAACACCTAAATGATTTTTCACTGGCCCTCCTCTCGTGATGACCTGACAAATCATCCGAGTAGTATCAATTGTCAAGAATAGCTTATCTCAACTTAGCCGTTCGGAGTCGGCATAAAACAGGAGGTCCCACCATCGTGCAAGAAGTACACACGCACACATGAATGGTTGTGAGAAAGCTAGGCTCTGGGTACTAACGAGCCTGTTGCGCCAAAAATTTGATTTTTGTTTTAACTCGAACTATTGAGGAAGTCCTATAGTAGTCATTGATCATCCCAGTCCTGCTCTACGGCGATGAAGCATGGACCGTATCAAAAGCGGATGGAGAAATCCTTGTCGTTTTGAGCGAAAATTCCCCTGTCCCCTTTGCTTTGACAGGCTATGGAGAAGAAGCTTCAATTAGGAACATTACGAGCTATATAGCGACATAGACCTGTTCAAAAAAGAGAAGACCCGTCTTAAGAGTCGCTCACAATTAGAAACCGACCTCAACCAAATTGATATGGCCATTGGAAGCAGTTAGGTAGGGACAGAGATAATTGGAGAAGCATGTTAGTTGGGCCCCAAACTCTAACTCCCTTAAGTAAGTAAGCATGTAATCTGTATAACTAATAGAATACGCCGACCATATTGACTTTGTCGAAACCGACCTCAACAAAGTTTGATTGAAGTGATCTTTCAAAAATGTTTCTAAAAATTAAAGCCAACACAAAAGAATGAGCGACTTCCCGAAATGTTTGTTTATGCAATTGCATAGCCATATAAAAATTATTTTGCACAACTTTTCGAAACTTTATACACAAATGGTCGGAGAAGCTAAACCCATCTCAAAATGGTTATTTTATTAGTTTCACGTAGTGACTAATAGTGATAAGTGACTTATTAAACAGCCCTCTTGCAAATATCAATCCGATTAAAAACTTGAATGCATATGAATCTCATTCATAAATTACAGTCTCAAACGTATTTCCTGGCCATGATCCGTTTTCCAATATCCACTCACTTATAATTTGTGGCATAAGTGAGTGGATATTGGAAAGCCCACTTGTCCCTACACTCCTATAGGTAATTACATGAAATCCAAAGTCCTTTCAATAGTTGAACTGATATTCATTGATTTTAGTTTGAATTGTAAAGCAAGTACCAATGTACTCGATGGTCCTCTCTTCCTTTGAAAAATACAAAAAAGCATAGATTTTCAAGTGTTGAGCTTGTGTAGTATTCATTTTTGAGTCAAGAGGAAAAAAATACGAAAGAAACTTTTTAAGAGGAAATTAGATTTTCATGGTTTTATTAATAATTGCTTGATGTTTTTTACATGTTACTTTTTTTAGGAATTTACGAGTGCCCTGTTTTACGATTCACCATAATTCGATATATATCCATGCAAATACATATATTCCAGGCATTTAAATACAACCTCCTGTGCGGGCATTACATACGTGTTGTGCTTTTTAGTTTTGGCAAAATGCCAAATATAATTGGATTTTCCTTTTTTTTGTTAACGTGACGTGTTGAAACCAAATTTCTAGAGGGATATAAATTAGGAGGGATACTTAGTCACGTAGGTATAAATACAACTCAATTAGGTGACAACACAGTTGGCAAATAATTAAAATTCAATCATATTTCCAACAATTCGATATTCATAATATAAAAAGGGAACACAAGAGAACAGATATATAATGTTATGTCTGGGGCAGTCAGCGAACATAAATTTAGCTCAATCCCATTTTTTGAGATACCTTTTTATTTTTAGAACTTATTCTTAGAGTTTTCAAAACACTTGTAAGTATGAAAATTGCTTTTATTTTTAAACAATAAATGGGTCAACTAATTATGACAGCAGTGTTCGGCATATTTAGAGGAATAATGTGGCAAATATGTTCTTATTAAAATTCTAACACTTCCTATCCCTCACCATGTGACGGCAAATTTATCTAATTTCAGTGATCATAAACTTTAATTCTTGTGATTAATACTAATACACGGCTAAACGAATTCATTGTGAGTTGAGTATTGAACGCACCCAGTTTTCAGTTGTTTCAACACCAAGTGACGCAAAATTTTCTAATTTCAGTAATCATAAACGTTGTAAGCGTGATAAAATTACGACGTGATAAATGAACTGTCAAAATTTGTATGCGAAATCTTTTCCAACAATATCGGAATTCTCTCACAGGAATTGGGTGCGTAAACTGAGATGGTTAACGTTGTAAACTTTTGAAATGCTATTTTGACATTTTATCAGTCACTTTCACACATCCGAAGTATGAGCTAAACTGAAAAAAATTATCAAGAACGGAAGTAGAACAATAGGATCAAAATTCTAACAATAAATAAATTACTAAAATGATATTGAATGCAGTGGGTTACCGCATTATTTAGTGGTGCAGTTTTAGGGTCGTTCACGAAACGTGTCGTCGTAAAATTACAAGCTTTCGCACGTCTTAAAATTACGACGTTGCATGAATACCCCTATATACTTTAATTCCTGTGATAAATACTGCTACACGGCTAAAGGAATTCATTGTCAGTTGAGTATTGAACGCACCCAGTTTTCAGTTGTGTCAACACAGTTCACACTTTAAGTGACATTTTGTGTCATTTTTGGCCTACAATCATGTAATGTAAAAAAGAAGAAATATCCGGGATTAACGGCCCATACAGGGTCTTAATCTCAAACCTAGCTTCCCCCTTCATTTGTATGTGTGTGTGAAGTTATTATTTTTGCCACAAAGAGGAGAACTTCCTCTTGACTTGAGAGTGCTACTCTTGGATGTTTGTAAGACTTCTACAAGAAGTAGAGCAATGAAAAAAAGGTGTTGTCACTTTTCGGGATTTGTACCAGGAACCTCGTGCTTAGTAGTCCAAGTCACTGATCACTATGCCACTGCATCCAAAATCAGGGTATGGAGCGATATTAAAAATTACGGTTTTGTAGATCACTCCGGATTAATTTTTGAATTTGATATTTCATACTGAGAAGATGTTCGGCTCTAGATAGAACTAAGCCTCAACCACTTATCTTACCTTTATCGAAGATGGCTTTGTGATCCATTCATCTGGAAATAACCGTTTCGAAAGATGATCTAAAGCCTATCACCAAAACAAAATTTGCACAGCAGTGATTCAAAAACAAGGCTGCGGAAATTTTGTCAAAAAATACAAATACAAATTTTTGGCGCAACAGGCTCGTTAGTACCCAGGGCCTAGCTTTCTCACAACCATTCATGTGTGCGTGTGTACTTCTTGCACGATGGCGGGACCTCCTGTTTTATGCCGACTCCGAACGGCTAAGTTGAGATAAGCTATTCTTGACAATTGATACTACTCGGATGATTTGTCAGATCATCACGAGAGGAGGGCCAGTGAAAAATCATTTAGGTGTTGCTACGGCTGGGAATCGAACCCAGACCTCCTGCGCAGCAGTTCATCGCACTAACCATCGCGCCACTGAGCCCGGAAATTTTGTCACCTAAAGAAAAGATTGCTCAAGCTATGGGCTTTGGTAGATGCAATGAAATGTTTACAAATCGCCTGAAGACGAATAAAAATGGAAATACTTGTTAGCATTGTTTACGAACAATATCAACATTTGTAGTGAAACAAGCTTATTGGAATTCGGTGCTAAATTCAATAAACTTCTCAAACGTTGGATGTTTTTGAGACGTTTTTGCAAGAGGTGGGAAGTTCAACAAAGATGACATCATCATTTTTGTACATATGAACTTGAATTGACAAAGTTCATTCGAAAAGATAGAAGAGAACGTTAAGTATGTTCCCGTACGACTGAAGTTAAAATTTGGACAAATTCACGAAAAACAAGGGTCCCAAAAGGTGCATAAGTGAGGTATTGCTGGTGGATGCAATATATGGACATAAGAAAATTACCAAATGACAAAAATAAAAAGAGAAACTGCCTGGAAACAGCTGTCAATTTTTTGGAAAAATAAATGGAAAATAGCAAGTGTTAGGAAGTAACAAACAAAAGCGAGGACGTTCGAAATTGAGGCGCTTTTATCACTGATTTGTTAATTAAACCCCAGATTAAGTAAATATGGTAAAAATCCTTTCGTTTGCTATTAATTAACAAATTACATAAAACGCATGCCAAAAGAAACTACTTGTCACTTTTAGATACCAATTAACAGTTTACTGATTCTTACCGATAGAAATGTTATTACTGATTTTTATGGAGGAGTAGTTTTGTTCTCTCTCTCTGTCTTTTACGACAGCAATAAGTAACGTTATTAATTAAAAACAAAATAGAAGTGTAAATATTTTGAAGCTTTTTATGTAAAATTTGACAGAGTAAGTAGTCATTTAGATCCGTTGAAGAGTGCAAAAACTGATATGGTTAACCGCATGTCAAACGATAATTAATTGCAAACTGAAATCACTTTAAAAACAAAAAACGATTTAATGCGATTTAGCAAATTGGAAATCCCCTGGTACAGAACGGAGAAATGAATTTACTACAAAACAAGCAAATCCGTCAGTGTTTTTTTTTTATTATTATAATGTCATGTGGTACAAATATACCACCTGTACATGTAGAACACCAACGTATTATGGATACGTCTGCTTCAATCTCAGAAGTGGGATATGTATTTTTATTTAAATGAGAATACTTGGAGTAGGCTTGTGGATTAAAAAAACAGCAAACATACAAACGACCGGTTGAAACTGTTGCCATTATAATGTGCAGTATGCCGATGGTAGAGTCTACATCATGCAACAAAGCCGCACTGACAAATATTTATTATTTATGTCAGGTTTGACGGGTTTGTGGTTGACAGATTAACCCGGAATGTTAACGACAAATAAATACCTTGGATAACCTAATTTGTATGTTATGGATTCATAAGTAATTAGATTCCCTGGTGAACACTGCTGAGGTAAAGACCAACAAATGGTTTGTGCAAGTTATTTTGTTAGCCCAAGGGGATTTTACTTCTTAGGGTAATTTGCATTAACTTATTTATTTAACTCGGATGATCTCGAATTGAAAAACTTGCCCTTAAAAAGCAGGAAATATTAAACTTCTATCTGTTGCAACATTTTCTTTAACACATTAAGTTCATACGGGTGGTACTGAAGTTCAAACGTAAATTGGAATAAAATTCGCGTATTGAGAAAGTTGCAAAACCTAAACGAAGAACGAATTGGAAAGGTGTATGTTTTGGCATTTATTTTAATATTTGGGTTCGTAAAATGATCGTAGAAAGTTTGATAGGCAAAACACTAAAGTGGAAAAAAGGTTGTCGTCTCTTTCACAATACTTCAAAAGTTGAAGTTTTTAAAGTTTGAAGTTTGCAAAAGTGTAGTTACTTTTTCATTGAAATTAGAATATTCACTCACGATATTAGAGATTTAACTTAAAAGTGCCCGAAATGCGAAATGAAATGCGTCGAAATAACTGGGATAGCAAAAAAATCATGATCTTTGACAAAATTTAACCTTTTTGGTGCCATGGTATAGTGAATATTGTATTGCACTACTTAACATTGTCTGACAAACATTAAAGAATATAAAACTGTAATAAGAACGTTTACGCTGCGAATCGGTGTAAAACTGAAGTTCCCATTCTGTTTGTCAAACGATATCGTCGCACAGACAAATCAATGGAAAAGCTGGGCTTGAGGGCCGTTAATGCCAGATATTTCATTTTTCAAATTTAGCAATACGCCGTTTGAACCCAAAGCAAATTAAAATAAAAATCAAAAGAGCAGGCTACAATCCCCAGTGCGGATCGTTTAGTACCCTATCCCATCCCATTCTTAAATTTAATATCCCCAAAATGTGAGCCTTAATGCAGTGAAATATTGGAAATGAAAATGTCATTACATATTGTTCAGACAGTTTTTAAAATCATTTTTGGTTCGACAAAAAAAATACGTTTTTCTATGGCATATGCTCTGGGGTAGGGTATACAAATGGTTTTTGTAGGAAAACGCTCCCAAAAAGTGGGCGTGGGTAAAAATGATCTATTGACGATTGTTTATATTATCATAAGCAATGATTTTGCATCAAAAGATTTCTCGATTTTTTTTTTAAATTTTTAAGAAAAAGGTTTTTTTTTTTACTGAAAACGCCCCCCAAAAAGTGGACGTGGCAAAATATTACATATGGACGATATATACAAGGTGGCGCAAAAGTAATCCTCCTATCAGAAAATATATCGGAAGGTTATTTTTGCGCCACCTTGTAGGTATTGAGACTGTCTAAATATATTGTTCAAACACTCTTTCAAAATTCTTTACGTTTGGCTAAAAACTACATTTTTCTAAAAAAAAAAAAAAAAAAGGCATGGAAATGGGCAAACAAAGAGCACATATCTCAAATTTCATCACTCAAGCTCATAATTTAAGGCCCAAAAAACTGGTGACGTACGGACGAAAGGGACAGACAAATTAGTCATATCGTAGAAATATCTTTCTATTTCACTATTTCAAAATTCCACATAATTTGACCAAAAACAACATTAATTTCTAAAGTGGGTCTAGCAGTGGGCGGATTTTTAAAACATCGACGGATCGACTCAGCTAGCGATTCTAAGTTCATCCATACTTTAAGGTATATCTATCTTAATGTCAACAAAATATACCCCTTCTTGATAGGGTATACAAATGAGTTGTTGTGTTATAAGTGACTTCATGCTTTTCTTACTTTTGTGCATGATACCTGTACTGAAAATCAGTCAGTTTGAATACATTAGTGGCCAGTTTCACACTGATAGTTTAAACTCGGTTTTTGGTTTTAGCTTGAGTTCAGCGATTAAAGAGATTCGTCTTTAAAACTAAATAATAAGTTCAATCTGTATTTTAAGTTAACCGAGGGTATTCTAACGTTTAAACTACAGTTTAACGTGAAAAACCCTTAAACACAATCATTTTCTAATCCAATTGGACGGCTGGCACTTCATAATAATGTTTATTTTGCAAATTGTGTGCGTACAACAATTCCTTTCTTTCTAGCTCAAATTATTTTATAAAATTTTATCGAAAGGGAATTGAAAATAATAAAAACTATGAGTGACGAGGAAAACGTATCATTTTTTGCGAGAGTGGCATTTTTTTTAAGAGAGATTTGGTATCACTGAACCCATTATATGATTCACTCTCGTGGACGTTTTAATTTAGTGATTTTTGAATGAATAGTCTACATACAATAAAATCGAGAACAATACAATAGGTGACTTGGAAAAAACTACACCACTTATTTTGACATTTTCTAAATAATTATAATTAGCGTTACTATAATCGACATTGAATCATATCATAAGCTACTTATCTAGAGTCGCATGAGACACCGCGATTCCCTATCAAAAACCTATAGAGATATCAATAGTTAAAATGAGTACGGATATAGGATCAAAGTTGAGGAAATTCTACTCATTCCACCATGTGGATTTCCATTGTGACTTTTTTTTATCAATTGAACATTGCGCTTCGCATGTATTTCGCAAGCCGGGGTAAAATAAAAAGAAATCACTATCTCATAGTTTGCGATTACTTTCCTAATTAAAAATCAATTTAGATAACAGCAATGCGCCGTGTCTATTCTATCTAAAGGTAATCACAACAAAATTCCCCCGAAAAAAAATATATTACAAAATCCAATAATTTACATAAACTCCCAAGTCCAAATGCGAAGAACGATACAAACAAAAGTTTGAAAGTAAAAAGCAAAAATATTGTTTTTTTTTTTTTCAAATATTTATCCGTATACTAGACAAACAGTATTAGATACTTTTCAACATATCGTGCTATCTGAGATTCACCACACAAACAGATAAAAACATAGATGCGAGTTTATTGCAGCAAAAAGTCGCGAAAGATAAATTTAGTCAACAGAGAATCAGTTTTTTTCCTGTGTATTTGGTATTTGTATCTCACTTGCGCATGACAAAAAAGTATTTACAAATAGATACTTTTTTTTCGTTTTATTATAAAAGTATACGCGAGTATAGAATAGATAAAGATACAAATCTGTCGTCTCGGCTAAGTAGACATTTCACAATAGTACTGACATTTTTTTGTTGGTAGCGGTTATCTTTAAGCTCGATGATATAAATCTTTAACCTCTATGGTAGGAGAAGGGGGTGCGGAATCTTGACATCTTTCCAGAACAGACTTAATTTGAATGCGTCATTTGCGTACGATGCGGTAACAAAATAGAAAATACATTACTGAGGAGGGAACTGATCGTTTGTAATGTTTAGCAGATGGTACAAAGAAATTTCGGAAGCACCAGGAAGGGATTCATAATTAAAAGAAAGGAATTAGGTTAAGAGGAAGTGCATAAAGTTTCAGTATCTCCCTCGTCTCTACAACTTCTTCAAAAATCCTTGCAGATAATGTCCATTCGTAGATTCAATATAAGTATGAGGTGTCCTTTAGCCCTTTTGATCTGCAAGGACCAAGTCATGTTAGGATTTTAGTAACCTTCTAAATAAAGTTTATTTACCCTATATAACGTAAGCTATCGAGGGATTTTAAAGTAACGGATATGTGGTGGTTAAGTTGAAAAAAAAAATGCTTTACGAAAACGACAAAAGGCTGGGTTACGTAAAACTAGGTTTTCAAATCTTCCGCTCAATTATTTGCTTTTATGACATCAAGGCACGGCATAAAACTAGATAATATAGAGCTAGTAAAAAAAACCGAATTGGACCTACAGTTTTAAAGGGTGATTTTTTAAGCGTAGTTTTTTTTTTTAAATCGAATAAAACACTCAAATTTGCATTAAACTTCACTTAAATTTTGTCCGCGGCTCCGTTTCAAATGGTTCATTCGGAAGGTCCCATTTGGCTTCACTTTTTCGAGCATTTCAGCCTGTATTCCACGAATTACGCGTGTTATGTTAAGGCTTCAATCGTGTTCGGCTTGTCCAAATAGACTAACGACTTTACATAACCCCACAAGAAATAATCAAGAAGCGTTAAATCGCATGATCTAGGAGGCCAACTCACAGGGCCATTTCGAGAGATAAGCTGCCAAATTCATCCTTCAAAATTTCCATTGTTTTACGAGCTTTTTTTAAATTTAATTTTTAATTCTTGCATGGCATGTGGCTGTTCATCACTACATATGCGACAGTTTTGCTTATTTACGTATCCGTTGAGCCAGAAATGAGCCTCATCGCTGAACACAATTTTTCGATAAAACAGCTGATTTTCCTGGAGCGGTTCTAAAGCCCATTCAACAAAAACTAGAAGTTGTGGTAGGTCATTCGGCTTCAATTCTTTCACAAGTTGAATTTTATAGGCTTTCAAACTCAAATCGACACGTACAATTTTCCATGTGGTTGAGTAACACATGCCCAATTGCTGAGAACGGCGACGAATTGAAGTTTCAAGATCTTCATTAACATTGGACGCTACGACTGCAATATTCTCTTCGGTACGCGCACTGTACGCATGCGAGTCGATGGTTTAATGTCCAACAAAGTAAATTTGGTGATAACAGCACGAGTTGTTGATTCACCAGATCGATTATGACGACCATAATATGGTCGTAATATGATATTCTTATTATAAATTTCAAAAATTTGCAATCGTTGCTCGTTTGTAAGTCTTTCCATGGCAGAGTATACTGATAACTTTTCACTTTGATAGATGACGTTTGGACGCCATTACGAACAAGTGCTGCCAACCTGAAAAACTTAAATCTTAAAAAATCACTCTTAATGTCGAAACAATGCCGTAAAGGTGCCTCAGTGGTGCGATGGTGACGATCTTCCACGCAGAAGTTCTGGATTTGATTCCAAACCTTAGCAACACCTACATGATTTTTCACTGGCCATCCTCTCGCGACGATATGACAATTCATCCGAGTAGTATCAATTGTCAAGAAAAAATTATCTCCACTCAGCCTTTCGGATTCGGCATAAAATACGCAAGAAGTACAAATGAATGGTTGTGAGCAAAAAGCTAGGCCCTAAGTACTAACGAGCCTGTTCCGCAAAAAAAATTTATTTTTTGCATTTTTGTTTCCATGTCATAAAGATTAATAAGACCGAAGATTATCCGATGAATTACGCACAAAGCGAACACTCATTTCATCTCGATCGATGGTGCGCCCTTCTTGCTCTTTCACTTTTCCTACTTCTTTCTTAGGGCCACTTGCATCAACGCGTTTATTCAACTAACCATAGATAGCTGTCTGAAATTCAACACTTAATGCTTGGATAAAATAAATTAGTGCGATTCACGCTTAGCTGGCAACTTACTCTGGAGCTCTTTTTTTCGCCTACAGCGTTGCTTGATAGGCTCCAGCCTTTCCAGTGACTAACCGTCAGAATTCTTTGGGAAACCTAGGTTTTCCTTTGGTGGACGTAGAAAACCCTGTTAATTGTTTGAGGACTTTCCGGTGGCTTGTCAACAGTGTCGATATTGGTTTTCAACACTTTTAGTTGGCGACACGTTTCTTATTTTTAGATTAAGGGATACACGTTGTCCAAAAATTTGTCTTGCGCTTTCAGCCGCCTCGAATTTTTTTTTCACAGGATTAAAGCGTTATGTGGGGTTTCCGTTACGACTAGATCTTTGACATCTAAGATACTGGATTCGTGCCTTTGATATACGGTCATTTTATTAAAAGCAAGAGTAGTTCTTCGACTGATTTCTGACGAAAAGTCGTTCTCAACACTTGTACGTCAATGAACCCAGTTTTATGAAGTGATCGACCGCATCAGTACATGTCAAAAAGGCATTCTTTTCAATGTTTGAATTCAATAACTGAAGAGAGGCCAGTCAACACACTCATGGATCGCAAAAATACAACAACGCAAGGATGCTATTGGCTTCAGTAACAAAGTAAACTGAAATTAAGTGTTCCGGAGCACACCTTTTTTTTTTAAGGTTGAAAGGGTATGGCCATTAGCGGACCAGCAATAAAGTTCGAGGGTTATGAAATTTTTATTCAGACCAAAATCCCGTCAATGAAGAAGATAATATTTTGCAGGTCCCCGTGTTTTGATTCAAAAATAATAATTTAAATAACAGAGTAGGTGAGTAAATTGAACCTTGTAGTACCCCATAGCGTATAGTGCATTATCTGAAAATATGCCATTTCTTACCCAACCACTACACAGAAATAGCAGATATAGATAGAATGAAGAATTGTGGCACTCAGGGGTTGTTCCCAAAAGCGCGACGGATCGCTTATGATTGCGGATTCGTATTTTTCTATTCCCAAAGCGATTCGCTTCCCATTGAAGGCTATAGGTGTATAGATGACGATACAATCCGTCAGCCAAAAGTACACAATAAACTGTTTAAGGGCCAGAAATAAAAAGGAAAATTGCTGTGACTTGAAATTGAGCCTTTAGGTACTCCAGTGTTTATAGAAAATTTATCTGATGACGGATGGCAATCTTTGGCAGGGGCATTATTATTCACATTGAGTTTCATCCAATACAACACAATTAATTCATATCTGTATCTAAAAGTGTATGCAAAATTTATATTCGTAAAATTAACAAAACTTTTATGTCTTTTAAGTGTGGCACGTGTTATACTCGCGCCTTGACATAACTCAAATTTTCTCCGGAAAGCCACTACATTCGCCAATACATGTATCATTTCATTAAATGTTTCTCAACAACACGATTGTTTATTTTCTTTATAAATAGATACTTTATATTCCGTTCATTGTGGATTATTGCTTTATTGGCCAGTGTTTACACAACTATACGCCGGATGACTGATAGATTGCTCACACCTCGCAATTTGGGACTTTTATTAATTTCGTTTGGAATGAGTTGTTTCAAAGAAAATAGAAACAAATCGCTAATGGCCCCTGGCTTACGTGATTAGTTGAAAAGAAGCATTTCCTCACACTCACACACAACACAAGTCGTACATAATGTCGCGGTGTTGGTACGATTTTGATTCCGCGAATTCCTCTCGATGTAGGGCATTTCTTCGCGTTGCCGTCGTTCTCCTCGATTTCCTTCGCGCCACCGCTGCACCTAGTGGTTGGGTTTGTAAACTCGTCTTGCCTTATGTCGGTTTTGTTAATAAGAAATATTTTCCCTCTCGAAATACCGGGTTATCGAATGAAATCAACCGCCAGCCAGCCAGCCAACCAGCCAGCAACCTGTCATACGGGCCGATATGCAACATGGGAGTGTGCTGCTCGCTTGGGTATCTATGTATGTATATATCTGTATCTGTGATTGCAATTGCAACAGCTTAGGAGAAGGAGAAGAAGGAATGCACTATCTATACGGCACAGTGCGGTGTGCGATTATTGCAATCCGGATGCAAAGTGTACAGCGCGCGTATAGTTGGAGTACTTTTCTCTTTCTCATTTCACTTTTGCTTGTCGAGGAACGAAAACAAAATACAAAGACACATCGAGCGGTGGACGATGCGCGTAGTATTCCACTGTCCAAGTCCACACCGCGCTTTGCTGGTTCGGTTGCGGCAGATTGGTTTTGTTTTCGATATTCCACTTCAGCTTTTTGGAATGAATGAGTCCGTAGATGGCGATGATAGTGGTGATGTAGGACGCGGTATTGAAGAGCAAAGAGATCTTGTAGTGGAACACAGGGTTCAGTGGTCTTAATTGGAATCTATTTTGAGGCTATCACGAAGTTTTGTGTTTATGATTTGAATGCAAATAACACCAGTTGCCTTTGAGCGTGGGCAGGTGAACTAGAGGAGTTGTGCAAGTGCAGAAGTTTTTTTTTGTTCAAACATTTTTGCGGGTAAGAGGTTGCGGATGACATGGATTGAGGAAAGTTATCCGACGAATAAGTGCTGTTGTGATGGAATGTAAAGCTATTCGGGTGTAAGATTTCTCAACGGATTGGGATTTATGGTTTTGCTTGAAATGAGACCTTGGAGCATGTATATAGGATTTACTGTTCATTCCAACTTTAATTCTTAGCAGAGGAATAAGATATACACAGTTTCACTTAGCACTGGAACAGTATTTAATTGCTTACCACTTTTATGTGATATACTTGAAGATCTTGTTGGAATGGGGCTTACCTGTAAATAAAAAAAGAAAGACAATTATTATTAAGCACTCTACTGTGATTGTACAAACAATAAATAAACATTTTTAGAGGAGACCGTGTTCTACTATAGCAAATGATAACATTATTGAAGACCTAAATTCCCAAAATTAGATAGGATCCTATGATATGCCAACATTTAGTTCAAACTAAACTGCTGTCCAGAGATTTTAAATGCATCACAGAAAAGCCTCTGAAGAATGGAGTCTTCCTCGAGCACTTGGAATTGTTACACATGCGGCTCTACAACTTAAAGAAAACAAACTACCTGGGGAACCGTTCTCATACAGCACAATACGCCTCCTGGATATAATGAAAAAATCGCCATTAGGATGGTAGTTCTTCTAGACATTACACTGCGTCTAGGAAAACCCAACAAACGATATCTGACTAGAAATTATCCAGCGAAACGTGCTGATTGGCTCACTCATACTTACAGTTCGAACTGGAAGAGTGGTAGAAGGAAGAAGATAAGTTAAACAATGTCTTGAACTCAACACTTAACAAAGCATTGGGCCAAGCCTGTCATATTGTTAAGTGCAGAGATGGCCAACGGCCAACTTAATGAAACGTTGAACTAGAAGCTCCCCAATTACGTATGAAGTGTACAAGCTTACAATTCTTGATACGTAATTGGAGATCTACAAAGCTACCTAAATGCCCTAGCGGAAAGAGGTAGAACCAGAGTTTTTCCAATGAAAATTATCAACAAATTTCGAAAGCAGAACGAAAATTAAGTCACCAACCTGATCGTTCCCGATACTTGCATCATGTGATCAAAAAGCCATTTGGCTTATCCAACATCCTGTCGTCAATTCAAATTTCCACTTTATTCATCGATTCCATCACATCGGCTTAACAGCTTATAAAACAGGTATTTGCTCAAGCCTTAATGGTATTTATCTATTTTTTTATCGAAAGGGTGGACATTGTACTTGTAGCCGTTACTCGGTCAGTAGATTATAGTTAAACAAACGCCAGGCATAAAAAACGAAAACACATATAAACCATACGATTATCTATCGCATAGCGAACGGGTTTAATGTCCCATAAATCAAACTAGGCCACAACAGTTGTACTACACGCCTGCTTAACATGCTCCACCGTATGCAAACATACAAATAAAAGCCAAAGACCAATGTCCCAAAGGCTAACGATCTCGCTCTCTACAGATGCGAAGAGAACAGGTTCAATACAATCGTGTGTACGGGGAAATGGCAAATAGTTCCAATGCTAATTATATTTATCCGCCGACGATCGTCATGGGATTTATCTTATCATCAAGCGAATCGATGAACCATTGCACACATTGGTGGTGCAACAATGTAAGAAAGTCGCCCGCTCTCTTCACCTTCTGACGGAAAGGTACACTGACGCGTGAAGTACCGCTATATCGAGTAGATACGATCGACGGCATCAACGACAACAATTCGATTATATTTATCGATATTTTTTTTTTGCAGCAGATACATAATATGTATCTATGTGCTACTCGGTAATGTAAAGTTCACTGACATGCATGTTTCGTTGGCTTATTGAATTAGAAAATATTTTTCTTCGTCACTGAACCGGATATGTCTTCTCTTTACAACCAAAGTTCGGGTTGCTCTTGACAAGTTGATATCGAAATGTATTTTCATTGGGGCGTTCTAGTACGCGAACACTGCACAACCTCTTGAGAGAGATGAACTCTGATACAATTATATACTTTATGTACGTCTTCTGGGTGACAATCGCTTTGAGTCTTCGATTGGCCCAGCTTTAGATACTCTATCTTATCTGTCGAACATGTTTGCCTCTCTGGTGGCAGAAAAATTGTTTTGCCGCTCAACCGAAACCAATTGAGTCGAATCTACACACAAATACTAAAAATGCAATTACTTTCGATTTTCTAGGACGACACTGCGGAGTGGAGGGTGTTTGGGTTTGTTCTATGGGTTAGCTGTCTACTTGAACGGTATTGTCAAGTTTATGTGGGCGCGAATTACATCATTTAGGTGGTGGGACATTGAAAACATTGTGTGCTGTAGTTGCTGATGGGATTAGGGAAATCCGGTTTTAGTTTTTCTTTTTTATACACTGTTGCGTATACACAACTTTTTTGCTGAGGAAATAGTGATTGAAACGTAATGTTGTTCTTATGACTGGAATTCATTGAAATCTTAAGCAATTAAGAAATCAACGAAGTGCACAAGTGCAAAGGAAATTATTTTTTATCTGTAGAGGTCGGTGGAGAAGCAATTATTATTGATACAACTCCAGCGATCTGCGATATTCAGATAGTAAAGTCAATTTAATTAAATAACATAATACAAGAATTCATTTCTGTTCATGAAAACCAATGTTTACGCTTAATCTTCTAAGCCATTGTTGTGAGCCCAGATACGCCACGAGATATATTTGATTAACGAGAGGAGGGCTTTGCACGCTCGCGGTTGATCGACTCAGCTCGTCGGACGGGGATTGTTCTTGCCCACTCACTCTACATCCTTGCTCTACAAACATTTTTCCCATTTAATTTTGTTTATCAAATAGAAAATAAAAGAAGGACGTAACTCTACTTAGACTTCAAACGGAAAAAGATGATAGGAAAGAATGATAAGATACTAAGCTCTAGCCTAAAATCAGCTTGAACTAAAACATAAAATAAATCTTATCTATCTAAAGGTCTTACTTAAAAATACCCTACATACGATAAACTTATACCTGATATCTTTCCTGGATAATGGTTCATCGAGAACCCGAAATTTAAGCCCACGCCCACTCAAAATTGAAGGCCCAAAAACTGGTAACTTACAGTCATGTCTAGATCAAATCAGCTGTCAATTCTAATTTGTACCATATACTGTCTGTCTTTGTTACAAACTATGTGTAAAAAGTAATATACCCTTATGGGATAGGGTATAATGATAACTTGAACTAACCATTTCTCATGCATAAAGTTCTTATTTCTAAAAGAAATTACTTCTATTGAGCTTTTTTGATACTTATGTGCAAAAGTTCACCCTAATTAATAACCCAGGGAGGTAAATCCACAGGCTTTATAGCCGATGAGATGGTATATTAATTTGAATGCTTCTATAAAGTTTCCGGGGATGTTTGCACATGTGACATTTGTAAAAATGTTTTGATAGAGCCTCTGTCAAAGTAATATAGAAGCATGACCTGTTTAGAGTTTCTGACTTGAAGGTTTATGGCAGCTGTGAATACTTAGTTTTTTTATGCGATGGTCTGCGTTTGATTCCTTGTCGTGGCAACACGATGCGAAAAATATTATTCATTTATCAGTATAATCGCATCAAATGCACATTATAAATAATATATTACCCATTTCGTGTACATTTTACAGATTGGCATTAGTATGCCTACAATTTGCAAATTCAAAAAAATTGATGTGTAATGCTCACATTAGTTTTAGAATCGGAATACACGTTGCTTCGTCCTTCAACTAATGGTTTTGCAAAATACTTTTTAACTGCTTTGTGACTGATACTACTCTTGCATATTGCAGGGAACAGCCTAGTGGATGGTGTGGTGGATTAATGTGCAAGGGCCAGACTTTGAATCCCAGTAAGAACCTAAATCATTTGAATTAATAAATAGACCATACTGCCATAAAGTCTTCGATTCCCAGCCAGACGTCGGACGCAGTAGAGGAAGACCTCGCCGTAAGACCGGGCTAATTGGAGAGGCATGTTGGTTGAGGCCCAGGTTCATCCCGGACTGCAGCGCCACTTAAGTAAGTAACATTCAATTAGGATGGTATTCCATTAGGATGGTAGTTCTTCTAGACATTACACTTCGTCTAGGAAAACCCAACAAACGATATCTGACTAGAAAATATCCAGCGAACCGTGCTGATTGGCTCACTCATACTTACAGTTCAAACTGGAAGAGTGGTAGAAGGAAGTTGATTAGTTAAACAATGTCTTGAACTCAACACTTAACAAACACTTATTAGTCATATTGTTAAGTGCAGAGATGGCCAACGCCCAACTTAATGAAACGTTGAACTAGAAGCTCCCCCATTACGTATGAAGTGTACAAGCTTACAATTCATGATACGTAATTGGAGATCAAACTACCATAAAACTTACACAACAGTGCATCAGACTGACGAGACGTTCTTCTGTGAAAACAAAACCCAATTTCTGTCCATTACTAAAAAAAAAAATGGCAGCTATTGAATAGCTTTCAGTGTAATTGTCTGACACATATTTTCATGTAAATGAATCGGGAAGATAGCTTAGAAAAATTGTCGTTCAGTGTCATCGTTTCTGCATAAAAAAAAGCTTCCAGCAAATGTGATTTTGTGTAATTTATAAGACGCAAAACTGTGGCGCCATCTAGTTAACATGATTTGAAAGTAAACTATTCTGTGCAATTAAAAGTGAAAGAGAATTTAGTGATAGAAAAGTAACATTTTGACATATTATTTGTTTGCATGTTGGGATTGAGTGGTTTTTTGTTTTGTTTTTGAATTGAATGTTCACATCTAACATTAAGTTTAATTTTAAACACTTCACAACTGCGTATTTTAATGGAATTTTAAATATGAACTTAAATATGAAATATGAACATTGTTTTAAGACTAAATTACTAAAAGTAGTTTTCTTATTTTGAGTCCTTATTTTAAAAACGAATTTTATGGGATATGAACCAAATGAAAGGTCAAGAAGTGCATAACGTATTTTTCCTCAAGAATGTGGTCAAATTTTTGCCGCTGAGTTTTAATAATACTATAAATATTTTACTGTTTCATAGTTGTATGTTCCACTATGTTGTATGTTCTCATGTGTATGTTCCACTTTCAAAGGCACCTATTATCCAATTACGTACAAGTTTAATCTGTTATTAAGAGTTTACACCCATAAATCAATTAAGAGAATTTGGTTTAAAAAAAAAATAAAAACAACAAATTCATTCCTGCGAACGTGAATTTCTGTGTTTGTATGCCCAAACATACAACAAAACCAAATATAACGTCTTTTAAAGGCTTTTTATTCACATGCACTTGTTGTGTCACTCTTGTGTGCTAGATGAAAAGGTAACCCGTTTAGTTGTTCCGAATGAATCAAGACTAGAGAAACGGCCATCACTATACCCCATAGAACTACAACACTACATCGCACATGAGATACATGATTGTGTGGCTGTGATGTGTTGATTATTTGAGAACCATTAGATAGGTGCACACGCCTAGAACCCGTTGCAAAATATCTGTAGTCTACGTGTATGTCTCGATACTTTAGAGAATGCGAAGGTAGGCATGTTCTCACCCCAAACAGAAATCTGTCTACAACACTGGACAGGCTGGGACAGACGACAGCTATACATTTCATACTCTTGATTGTAATGGTATTATATTCTGTGCAGAAGAACTAATTAGATGTGACACACATTGTAGAGATCTTTTCAGACGATAAGAGATACTTGAGTTTTATGTATTGTTATTAAGAAGACGACTTATGAATATACAATTAATTTTGAGAGGTATGATAAAGTTTGCTAGGAGAAACGGTTTTGTGTGTCAAGCTTTAGATGTCAACCTTTAGATGTCATTCCTGTTCTGAGTGGTTTACGAACAATCAATAATTGACCTTGAGATACAGTTTTTGTGTGTGGACCTTACTAATCATACAATATTAGAAAACTGATTGCTTATTAGCTTAAGATGCAAATTAGTTTGTCAAACAATTTCAAAGCAATTACTACATCAAAAGACCAGAAAAAGTAAAATTAACGACGTAAGTTCCTTTAATGGTCCATCACCGAAAGACATTTTGAATGCTTTTTTTTGTACACAGCTTATTAGTTTTAAGAAGATAAAGAAAAGCAAAATAGGAGAGATGTTGGGTACTTGATAGTTTTCCAATACAAAAACAATCAAGTAGCCCCCTCAATTGGCTAAAGAAAAATATATACTTTCAATAAATTTATTTTCTTTTTTTCTTTATTTACGTGCTAAAAAACGGCATTGTTTATGGACTTGTTACCCTGATGCCTTACCGAAATAATTTGTAAATTATTTAAATAAAAAAATAAATATACCCTTTTTGTTACGTTTTTATCACTTTTTCAATCCCGGGCAGAATAGCGTAATTTCGGGACGAATGTTTGCCCTGGGCTCGTCAACGGTCTGAGCCTAGCTGGTGTTAACTTTGTTTTTCAAATAACCTCAAAACGTCGACGATCTTACAATTCCCGTGCTCAACACAATTCGACACCAAAGGACATTTTCAGACGGTGCTTGTGGCCACGAATTTTAAACGATATTTTCAATGTAACAGCGTCACTGTTTCGGTGTAAAATTATACTGAATTGACGTTTAAAAAATTAAATGCCTACTCAAGTCAATCGGTTGATAAATGTCAAAGATATTCAATTTTTACATTTCGACACAAAGGATGTATTTTCTATCATTTTTAGCACCGCATTAAATTAAATGATCTGACTTAACTCTGAGATAACATAATACTGAAAATTATGCATTATGCCTTAGACATTAACGGACATAACCTAGATTCTTCATTTACTTTTTTGCTTACACAACTAAAAGGACCTACAGTTTAAAGCTACTACCAAATGCAAAGTAACGCCTCCCGTGTCAGTTTAACTCTCGGCTTTTTTAGAGAGTTTTAAATGTGACAGTCGAGCTTAATTTTCCATCTATAATCTGCAAGTTCTAAAGGGCATTAAGAAATTTTAGGATGTAAAATGATAAGACACCAATGTGAGTGTGAAAAAAAAAACAGAATTTGGAATATCGATATTTGATAGCGCGCCTGAAAAAAAGACTTGAGAGGAAATTGATTAGAAACTATGACATGGCGATTGCTGCTATCCCTAAATTGTTCGTGCGAGACTATGGAGTTCGCTTCATATTATTGCAAGGAGGCCAAAATATGTTTTTTTTGATTAGAAGTCGACGTTAAACTCAAGTTTGTAGGGATAATCTTTTCATATTTCCTATAGAATGTATGACCACATTCTCCTAGCCTATAACACTGGAATCGAAATGAAATCGCTGTTAAAAAAAAAAAACAAATTGACGTAATTGTAAAAACTATGACACTTTCCGATGGGTTTTATATTATGGCTCATCCTAGCGAGGTTAAACCAGAAGTGGTAGGATATTTCTTGCACCCGCAGAGTCTTGGGGGACTTCGAATATGTAGTCGTTTCGACGATGAACAAACCGATCACCGATAGTTTCGAAAATGTAAATACCATTCATGGACGATAATGCGTTTTGAAAGCATGAAAGCAGTGACAAGATGGTTATTTGAGACCATTCAAAATTATCTTAAATTCAAAAGAACGATTCAAGTCAATAGAGGAGCAGTTTTGTCAATTAGAAATGCACTCAATTTCGACAAAATAGCTGTTTTCGGAATCCGGTGAATTTTTTTTTATTTATTTACTGCGAAAATCTTATTTTTTACCTTTCGGTAGATGTAATATCGAATAACTCGGTGGATCTGTTGCTACGAAAACCACACTGTCCATCATTAAGTAGCTTTCGTCACTCCAGATAATTCATATAAGCAAAAGAATTTGTCAGCGTTCCTGCGTTGCGACATAACGTCAATTAATATTGTTTTGTGAAGATGCGTGAAATTGTTTGTTTACATATTGAAGCTTAAAAGCAAAAAATTGGTCATTTATGTGATAGATACCATCAACATCATCCCTATTTAGTTCGAGGTTTCTACGAAGCGGAGGAGGTTACCGATATTAACGTTTACGTGGTCGCAAGGAGTTGTCTTCTTTTTGTGGATCAAAAAGAACATAGAAGGTGGGTTATCCAGACAGTTTCTTCCTAATCGACAAGATAGTTCTACATATGTCGCTGCTTACGATGCCTAGTCTTTTGCGTGTATGTCTATAACGCAGTATTCCGCAAGGCCACCGATGATAGTGTTGATATATGATCTCTTCAGCTTGATTAAACTCATATAGCGTTTCTAGTTCAAATGATGGTTGTGCCGATTGCTGATTTACAGTTGCAGTTCAGGGTGGCATATAACAGCGCCTAAGCAGAAAGAAATCCATGTTTTCTATTTACGCATACTTTAAGCTTTTATTAGACATATTTTGATATTCCTTCTTACAGAAGGTATTTCTACACGGCCTTGACTCATCGAATCACACAATACACACCAATACACCATAAATCCAAATCTATTATTACACGAAATAAACATCAATAAAATAAAGTGTTTCCAAAATGTAAACATACACGTTTTGATATTCAATAAATTGTATCTACTCGAGTTTACAAGCAACTAAACCAAAAATAATTGAAAACAATTAAAAATGTAATACTGCAGCGCACAACTTAAACCAAAAAGTATTCTTTCTCCTTTATGAATGACTCACTTCAATTCACTATCCTTCATGACAAAATAGGAAAAAAAAGGAAACAGCATTCATGAAAATACGACCAAGATAGGAAATCCCCGTCGTCAATGCACTATTTTTAAACTGAAATGTCTAAAACTAAATATACTCGAGACAGTGCAAACAAAAACAAAACTCAATCACAAGTCCACAGATCAAGGCATATATAGCAACAAGCTCTTGCGCAAATAAAGAGAAAAAGTAAATAAATTCATTTGGATGCAATTAATCGAACTGCATCGCTCTGGAAATACAAGGCGAATACAAGGTTTGGGCATCTGCTGAATATCCGAGTAGGTAAATCAATTTCATGAGCTTGAGTAGATTAGCATTTAACTGATTTTTGTTTTTGTAGAAAGGAAACAGACAGACTTCAATTAGTTTGGAGAGTGTGGGACGACCGCCGCCGGGAAAACAATAAAGCTCGACCAGATGCGCGAGGCCAAGGACATATTAAGAATGAAGAGATTCCATTTTGAATTTCAGAATGGGGTACCATTCAATACAGAATCCATCCAAACAAATACCGCTTGTCTGTTGTAAAATGCGATTAAGGAAATATCACATCTAGGAAAGGTTAACATCTAGGTGAGAAAGTAAAATATCTTAGATATTTAATCTGACAGGGAAAAAAATGTGAAGGTTATGATTTCTCTATCCAGATTAGCTACAAAAAAACGCAAGAATGTAAGTGTTTCAGCTGAAAATAAGCCACATTAATCGATCCCACGCCGTTCACAGGAATTAGGAAATATTCAGTCCACATTGAGACATATTTTACGATAAGATAATGGCTTACTCCCTTGATAGATGAAATTAACTTAAGAGCTGAAGTCTCTTGATCTTTTGATGCGCCAATTCTTCTCCGATTGGGCTCTGCAAAAGTTTAAAGGAAATCCTGAATTTAATCGAAAATCATCTTCAGCGATGAAGCTCATTTTGGTTTGATAATTTTAATTTTGACTCCATTTCATCCACAAAAATCGATCAATTTTTACCAGAATTGAATGAACTAGGCATCAGAGATATAGTGGTGCCACATGTCATACAGCTAGTTAATTGAAGGGCAAGCTCGTTAATCAGATAATCTCGAGAAATGGTCCGGTGAATGGCCACCTCGCTGATGCAATTAATCGTCGTTGAATTTCCTTTTATGGGGTTGCTATAAGTCATTGGTTTAAACCTCAGAAACAATATTGAACGTGAAATTGTTACCGTTGCGGGCGATTGGTGTGACGGCATGGTGGAAAATTGTGTCAAAGATTCAATGTTAAGTTGAGTTGACTACAAGGTTAAGTTCTACCAGCGTTACCAACTGATCTATTCCTTGCTTAAATATTATGATAAGCACACAGAATCTTCTGGCATATCTGCTTATAGCAGAAAGGCCACAACAACAACACCCAACTAAGTTAACACCAAGAACGCAAGGATGTGCTATATTCTCAGGTCTTATACATCCTGGGGTGGAATCGGGTATGGTGATTTGTGATGAGTAGCAGTCGAGATCAACAAAAACCGACCAGTGTAAGGTTATTGTTACTACGACAACCATGATTTTGTGATTTATTCTTGTGTTAGCTATTCAGTTGTCAAGTGATAGTCGGAAAATGTGATTTTCACTTAACAATCGCCTTTTTCGACTTTATTGATTGTGACTGTCATTTATCACTAAACACCTTAGCTGATTCCACTCTCGGATCCTAATTGCAAAAAGGTGTAATGGGTTTGGAGTCACGGCGATATGGAATGAAATAATACGGACGCCCAAAAGTAAAGCCAGACTTAACTTTACTCCTGGCCGAAAGAGTATTTACACGATAACCTAAAAATTGATCTGAATGTGTCAAGATGCACTCTAATGTAACTTCCCATATTGTTGGAAAAAAATGCAAGTTCTTGGTGACGGATACCCTTGGTGTCAAAAGGCACTGTCCTAGGCGAAATATCTAATGCCTTTCTGAATGCAAAAACTTCTCTGAGGTAAAGGAACTTTCGATTTCGGAGTGCTGTACGTAAATGGGAAGACCTTCTATTATATAGGTGGCTCCTCGTTAAAGGTAAGTATAGAAAACCGCCACCAATAGCTATTTATATTATTTTAAAAGAAATTAATGACATTTACGGCGTGCATCGTGCCAAAGTATTTAGTATTTTTTTTTAGTATTTAGTATTTATTTTATTTATGATAAGCGATTCCAAATTAATCAGCATTATTGCTAGCCTACGATTCTCCGAGAATAGTTTTTTGCACGCTTATTATTGTAAGACAATTTGGGCCCATTTAAAACGTCAGAATGGATAATGTTAGCCGCAGTTACGGTAAACATTTCCAAGAATATAATCTTTAGAAAAAAATATGTAAAGGACGCTTCTCTCTTTTGTAAAAAATGATATGCATGTTATAAGTATATTGGGTTACTTCATCTTTCAACACTCAGTTTTGGCGAAATTTTGAGTTTGCAACTTCCATAGTTACAAACTTTTTTTTGAAAGTACAATCCTTCCGGTTAATAATGGAAAATAATTTCATTCAAATGGCTGCCTCGGCTGCCCATTCAGTAGCCTACACGATCGGTCCAATTTTTAAGCACATTATCGATTGTGTGCAGCTGTATTTCACCAATGGCTTCACGAATATTGTCCTTTAAAGCGTCAAATGTCTCTGGCTTGTCGGTGTAACACTTATCTTTTACAGCATCCCACAAATATTAGTCCAACGGTGTCAAATCGCAGCTCCGAGGTGGCCAAACGGCATCAGATCTGCGGCTGATAATGCGATCTTCAAAAACAGGGCGCAAAACATCGAGTGTAGCTTCGGCTGTGTGGCACGTAGCGCCGTCCTGTTGAAACCAAATGTTGCCAATATCCTCCTCTTCAATTTTTGTGAACAAAAATTCGTTCAACATGGCCCGATAACGATCGCCATTGACTGTAACGGCCACTCCTTGCTCATTTTCGAAGAAAAATGGCCCAATTATGCCTCTGGACCAAAATCCGCACCAAACAGTGACTCGTTTTGGGTGTATCGGCTTTTCAATGTATGCGTGCGGGTTTTCTGTGCCCCAAATGCGACAAGTTTGCTTGTTTACATACCCGCCAAGCTTCATCTGAAAAGATGATTTTTTTTTGGCAAAATCGGCATCTTCTCTAAGTCGATCGCAGGCCCACTTAGCGAAGCGAAAACGAATTGGATGGTCAGTTGGCTTCAACTCCTGAACCAATTGGACTTTTTATGGAGTCATACCAAGGTCTTTATGCAAAATTCGTCTCAATGATGTCTCCGAAATGTTCAATTGTTAAGAACGACGGTGAATTGATGTTGATGGCGCTTCACGCACATTTTTTGCCACAGCAGCAATATTCTCGGGTGTACGCACTGTTTTTGGCTTTTCACGCTTTGGTTTATCGATGAGGATGCCAGTTTCTTTCACTTTTTTCACAAGATAACGAACATACGGAGCTGACGGTGCTTCTCTTCTTCCAAAATCCGTACGCAATTTTCGCACACATTCTGCAACATTGCCATGATTTTCAAAGTAATGTCGCAATATTCCCCAGTTGTTCAAGCGTATACACAACCATATTCGTTCAGCGGAAGGATAAAACTAATTATCTGTCAAATCAGACATGAGCTAAGTGTTACCATTCACGAAATAAGCACTAGTTGAAAAAAAAAACGTTAGATGGCGGACTAACGCATTTATTCAACTAGTTATTGGTTACTTACCTGAAATCCATTAGAAAATTACTGGATATTTGGATAATTGAGTTAGTGTAAATTTTCGAAAGCCTCTTATTTTATTGACATCATCGACTTAACCATGTGCCCCAAAGAGTAACTTAAAGCTATCAATTAATGGGGTTAATGTGCCTCGTCGATGAAAAAATGTATAAATTCGTCACGCTAGGAATATCCTTTTGTAGAAGAGGAAATATAAAAGGACATTCCGTGCGTAACGAATCTTTTTCTACCTTTTTTTTAAAGCCAAGGTAAGGGCGATCATAACCTTTCCACTTTACTGCAATCCTGCTTTGTCATGTTGCGCGATGATAAGGTATTCATTCCCATATATGGAAAGTATGTGTAATCTTCAAAGAATTCATATTCAAATTATGAATACATATAGAAATTGTCGCAATGAGATGGAAAATTGTTACGAAAGTATTTTACTATTTTGTTGTCTAAAGTGGACATATGAAAGCATTTTGATTGCCAACCAATGTCCAAAGACATGAAAGTAGATTGTAGTTGGACGAGTTTATAAACATGTACTCCATTGTATTCCTTCGAGCGGAATTTTGTTGAAGGCAATATCCTGTAATTTATTATTATCGGGTGTGTGAACGGGGTTTTTAATTTGCTTGTCATGTTTAATTTGCAATGAACACGCAAATGTGAAGAAATTATGAAGGGACAGGTAAACGCGTCATAAGGATATTTCAAACTAAGAAAAAACTAAGTTTATTCATTGAAAAAGAAATGCCATAATTCTAGCACTTTACTGGTACAATCTCGGGGGGTTTGGACATTTGTTGGATTTGTTTGTTAATTTTTAGACTGAGGATTATGCGATTATATGTTGCTATTACTGAACAAACATAGTTCAACTATTCTATGGAATTAAGAATTAAGTCCCAACAAAAGCGAGTGTACGTACTTGGTGCTCGCGAGCTAGACTTAAAATTATTATTACAACTTTTAATTGTAAACATAAAATAAAATATTTTGTAATCGTAGCCTACTTAAGTAGACATAACCAACCACAGCCAAATTAACATAATCACATTTCTGGGATATTTTTCTTCATATTTTCGGGCATATTCGTCTTTTTTTATAATGCTGAATTATGCAGAAAATAGTGATTTCCGTTTTGACCAAAACGTTGAAAAGACTTTTAGGTTAAAACGAGTTATTATGCTTTATTTCAAAAGTAATAGTAACATCGATTTCAAAATTTCGGATTTATATATTGTTTATAGTGGGAGATATTAAAGATTTCCTAAACAAAAAACCGTTTTTGCAAACTGAGTATGCCTTTTTGGGGCTAAAGCGTTCAGATTTGATCAAAATAGTGCAAGTCGTTTTTGATAAATGTCGATTTTATATTTATAAATACCATTAATATATTACAAATGCCGAATACATTATACCAATTATGATGATGTAAACCCGTACAGCTGTTTTGCCTCCAGCTGCGTGTACAGACCGGACTTACGGACTTTTCATTACATCGTAATGTAAGGTAAAGTTCACGAAACCAATGCATTCTCTATTAGGAGTAATTCTAATATATAATATTTCTAACAGTTAATATTTTTGAATGTTTACAATTTAAGACCTGAAAATTGTTGACATTCAAACGGACGCCCGGATGTGCAGAAATAGCTTTCAATTCTGAATCAATCCATATAAAAGGTGTTTTTTTAGAGGTATAGAACTTCGAATTTAAATAAAACACAAGAAAATGGCTTTATTGGAAGAATAATTTTATGCCATTAATGATTAAATATGATTTCGGGTATGTGGCCGCCGTGGCTGGTTCGCATTTGGGGCCGTATGTCGGCAATAACGCCACGAATGTTGGCTTCCAAGTCCCCTAAAGTTTCTGGTTTGTTGGCGTAGACGAGCGACTTCACATATCCCTAAAGAAAATAATCCAATGGTGTCAAATCACGCGATCTTGGTGGCCAATTGCTATGTCCATTCCGCGAAATTATGCGCTCATCGAATGTTTCCTTCAATAAATCGATCGTGACGTGCGCTGTGTGGCATGTAGCGCCGTCTTGTTGGAACCACATCTCATCCACATTCATGCCATCCAATTCGGGAACAAAATAGTCGGTTATCATGGCTCTATACCGGTCTCCATTAACGGTAACTGACCTTTCAGCATCACTTCGGAAAAAGTATGGCCCAATGACTCCACCAGCCCATAGAGCACACCAAACAGTCAGTTTTTGTGGATGTAATGGCGTCTCAAGGGTCTCATGTGAATTCTCTTGACTCCAAATGCGTAAATTTTGTTTGTTGACGTAGCCATTCAACCAAAAATGAGCCTCATCACTTAACAAAATTTTGCGATGAAAATCAGCATTGAGATCAATATCATTTTTGGCCCATACACCAAAATCAAGACTCACTGCATTGCCTCGCGGCTTTAATTCTTGCACAAGCTGGATCTTGTAAGGTCGTAAGCCAAGATCTTTGCGCTCCAATTGCTGTGCACGGTGGCGAATCGATTCATTCGGGTTCTCTTCAAAACTTTGCTCTACAGCGGCAATTGTTTCTTCGGTGCGCATTGTTCGACGTCTCTACAGATCCGTATTATCACATATAGTATACGTAGTGCGAAAACGATCCATGGTTAACCGAATTAATTGCTCTGATGGACGATTATGTCAACCATAAAATGGACGGAGCTTGCGGTAAACTTCACGAACTGAAGCATTATTTTCGAAATAAATTTGCACGATTTGCAAGCGTTGTTCAGTTGTCAACCTGTTCATGATGAAATGGCAAACCAAACTGAACATAAATAACATTAGAGTTGCCTGATTTCACCTCAGAATGTCAGTTTTATATCTTTTCGAAAAAACCAACCTCTAAAAAAAAACACCCTTTTTAAAGTTTCAAAAAAAAAGTTTAGCTTATTGCCTGAGCGGAACGAATCCGAGGGGTGTGGGGTGTATGTCTATAGGAACTTCCGTCGCTATGGATCGCTTCTAGAGAGCACAGCCCGCTCTCAAAAACTTCTGCAGTATTTGATGTCTTCTTCATTTAAAATATGCACCAAGCATACCTTACATTCAAAATGTGTCAAATATTTTGAAGAGATTGGCATAACACTGCGAAAACCATATAGTCAACAATTTAGAAAACGTAGAGTATTAGAAGTCTATTCGTGACGATACGAGTGTTGCAAATGAATAAAATGAAATTCATCTGCCTCAATTCATCGTTGTTCGGGTCAATTGGGCATGTCCAGAAGAACATTGAGATTTTAAAAGTTGGATTTTTTAACCCTAATCCACCTGGTTGACATATGACAACCAACATCGTGCATGTCATTTGGAGCCTCTCTAACGGGAACCAGTAAACACATGTCTGCATATCCGCATTTTTTTCACATCATAAGGCATCTGCGTTGCATATTGGAGTGCCAGTATCAATAGTAGACTTAGCTTTTCATAGTGAGATCGCAAATTCGATCGTTGATAAAAAAAGTTGAAAAAATAGTATAATGACGCACAACAATAAGTAAATATATCAATTTAGAGTGTAAATTATCTATGAGTGGTGGATTTCATTATTGTAAGTATTTTCTATACCCTATCCCAAGGGGTATATTAGTTTTGACATTAAATTTGTAACATAGAGAAATAATACAAATATGGATCGACTAACTGAGTTATTCTAGCCAAGTCTGTCTGTCTGCCCGTCTGTGTGTCACCGATTTTTGAGCCTTAAATTTTGAGCTAGAGTGATGGTTGATATACTCTCTGTCCGACGAAGCAGAACAAGTGTTAATTTTTTTTTAAAATCCCAACTTGCCAATCGGTAGGAAATTTTGAAAAAAGTGTCTGAACAACATATTTAGACAATCTCAATACCTTTTTTTTGTTTATTTAAATGGATTTGCTGAATAACTGACCATTCAAGAAGTTCTCGGTAGCTTAGAAGAGCTGTGTTCAGATGATGCAAATGGTATTTCAAGCAGCCTCCACGCCTTGTATATTCAGCATCCAGAGAATGACGGCGATTTGAGTGAAGAAGACGTTGCTGATGAACAAGGAAGTAGTATTCCAGACAATGTTTGTCATCTTGAATTAATCTACTAGTTCAATAATCTACTAGTTCACTAGCGTCATGATCAGCAATCTAACTCCAGCTGGTCTTTACCAGCTTCGAATAAGATTATTACGTTCACTTGGTCAGAAGATAAATCTAACGCAATGATACCAATTATTCCAAGGCCCAATTATGAGGATTGTCATAATTTCGAGCACTAGCAATACACTTACCTACGACCTAACAAATCATCTGGTCGTTCCTTTAAAAAAAAGACGCTTTGACGAAGACTTGTGTAGTTCGATTATCCGAACTGATTGTTCAAAGTCTGATAAAGGTTTTTGCTTGAGATGTTTCAAGCCTGATCATACTGCAGATTTAAATTTACCCACACCAAACTTGTAAAACCAATTTGACATGAAATCATTAACATGAATTATTTTCGTTTTGCTCAATAAGCTTAAAGTATAAAAAATAAAAGGTTAGAAAACCCCAATTTTATGTATGGATACAGACCTGTACACTATTGCTCCTGGCGTTGCTAACGGCAACAGGACATTTTTACAATACTAGGACATCTATTAAAAATCTTTTGATATAGAAAAATAGAAAACTTTGATCGACAACAAGAAGGAGCGACCACAAACACTGTTAGACAAACTATGGACATGCAGCGTATCGAACGTTTGATTTTAATAAAATCGGATTTCCCTTGATTCAACTGCATCCGACTTTTTTTTTATTGGTATATTTAAGTCAAAACGTATATCAATAAACCATTGACGAAACCAGCAACTGTTAGATAGCCTGCAGAGAGAAACATTACGTAGTGTAATGGAAAATGCGCTAAATTATCTGTATCGAACAAATGGTGAACATTTGACTGATGTCATACATCATACATAATTCAATTTCATATAAAAAAAATAATTAAAATAAATTACTATTACTTGAGTTGGGTGCTGTAGAACGAGGGTAGACTCTGATTGGCGTTAACTTGGCAATGTCCAGTGTTGCAACTCTGACTACACATCAAATGTGCTTATCTTTACCTCCAAGTGGTAACCATCGGGTACTGGTCTCATCCAACCGGATTTGACTTGCTAAACGATAAGTGCGAGTGTTGATAACACGACGAAAAACAGCAACACTATAAACACCCTGGTGAGAATGGCACGGATGAATACCCGGCCTGCTGTCCCAGGCGAACCTAGATGAGCTGCTCTGACATATTCGGACAACAGGTTGTCTAGGAATTTCAAGGGTTAGTCAGGCCCCTTGAACAGAGATGGTGGCGGATGAACCGAAAGGCCAACGGCAGCGCTCAATCCCGTAGTGGATACTGATGGCCCCGTGTCCTAGGGGTATCTAATAAATTGGAACTGGCCCTCCAGGTTGGGGGTTGTGCTTTGGGCTAACTACCCACCCACAGAAAAAAAACATGGTTACGAAGCAACCAATAGCCTCGGAAAGGACGGATTTTATTGTTGACGACCCTGCTAAACGAAAAAAGGACAACGACGTTCGTATCTGCACCTGGAATGTGAGAACATTAAACAGGAGAGGTGCAGGCGAACAACTAGCGGAAGCCCTAAACTGCTACAAAGCAGACATTACTGCCATCCAGGAAATACGATGGGATGGGCCGGGCAAAAAGAGGATGAAAAACTGTGACATATACTACGGACCGTGTTATAGTGAGCAGAAACAGCGACTATTCGGATGCGGATTTGTTATAAGTGCCAGACTTAGGCAAGAAGTCTTATGTTTCCAAGACATTAGCGAACGCATAGTAACAATCCGCATCAAGGCCAAATTCGCCAACATAAGCCTTATATGCGCTCACGCTCCGACGGAAGAAAAAGATGATATAGCTAAGGATTGCTTCTACGAGCTCCTCGACAAAACCTATGAGCGACTACCGAAGTACGATGTTAAAATCGTGCTGGGAGATTTTAACGCAAAGGTAGGAAGAGAAGACATCTTTAGAAGTATTGTCGGAAAACATAGCCTACACGACAACACGTCTGGTAACGGACTTAGGCTAATTGATTTCGCTACGGAACGAAATGCCACTATAGCCAGCACACGGTTTCCTCACCTCGATATCCATAAGGGGACATGGCGGTCTCCAGATCAACGAACGGTCAACCAAATTGATCACATTGCGATAGATAAGAGGCACGCATCCAGTATTTTGGATGTCCGAACATTCCCAGGAGCTAACATCGACTCGGATCACTACCTTGTAGCAGCCAAGGTAAGAATGCGGATATCCACCACGCCACAACAATCCAGAAATACTGTGAAAAAATTTAATGTCGGAAGACTGCAATCGCAAGAGACCGCCAAGACCTTCGCACAACGCGTATCCCTTAACCTCTCGATTAACACCATACCACCAGCATCGAATGTCGAAGAGCAATGGCAACGATGCCAACAGGCCATTAGATCAGCCGCAACTGATGTGCTAGGTTTCTCGCGCCCACCAGCAAGAAACCCCTGGTTTGATGAGGAATGCCGACAGATGCTCGCAGCCAAGAACGAGGCCTACAAGGCTAAGCTGCAGGTGAAGACGAGAGCTGCCATTGAGCTCTATAGGCAAAGAAGAAGGGAAGAACATCGGCTTTTCAGCAAGAAGAAAAAAGAGCAAGAAAAGCGCGCGATCGAGGATTTAGAGAGGTGCCACTCCAGGAACGATGTTCGCAAGTTTTACCAAAGTGTAAAACGTCAAAGCCAAGGATACAAGGCTCGAACAGAATCCTGTCGAGATGAACAAGGAAATATTGTAGTTGAGACACAGTCGATGCTGAGGATATGGAAGAACCACTTCTGCAGACTGTTAAACGGCGATGACGAACAACATTCCGCTGTCAGGCAGAACGAACCATTCAATATTGGCAACGACAGCGAAAACTGCCAACCACCCGACCTGAGTGAAGTGAGGATAGCAATATCTAAACTCAAGCTTAATAAGGCTGCCGGAAATGACGGCCTTCCCGCTGAGCTTTATAAGGCCGGCGGAGATGACTTGGTAAGTAACATCCACCAACTCATAAGCCAAATCTGGTCGGATGAAAATATGCCTGAAGAATGGAACCTCAGCATCGTTTGCCCGATCCACAAAAAAGGAGACCCTCTGAACTGCGCCAACTACAGAGGCATAAGTCTCCTCAACATCGCCTACAAGATCCTATCTGCCGTAATATGTGAACGCCTGAAACCGTTTACCAACAACCTGATTGGCCCTTATCAGTGTGGTTTCAGGCCAGGAAAGTCCACAACCGATCAAATTTTCACACTTCGGCAGATCCTGGAAAAAACTCAAGAAGTCCAAATTGATACCCACCACCTATTCATCGATTTCAAAGCCGCATATGACAGCATTTATAGAGACGAACTATACAGAGCCATGTCTAGTTTTGGTATACCGCCCAAACTCGTCCGTTTGTGTAGGATGACGATGGAGAATTCTCGCTGCTCCATCAGGGTCGGAAACGACCTCACCGACACATTCGATACCAAAAAAGGATTTAGGCAAGGCGATGCGCTGTCATGTGACTTCTTTAATCTGATTCTTGAGAGAATTGTGCAAAACTCCAAAGCCAACACCAGAGGCACAATTTTCCAAAAGTCGGTGCAACTACTAGCATACGCTGACGATATTGACATCATTGGTAGGACTCAACGTGATGTCATAGCTACGTTTGCTAGTATAGAGAAGGAAGCGGCGAAAATGGGTTTAGCAGTAAATGAGGGTAAGACTAAGTATATGCTGTCAACACGAAAGGACACACAACATCGACGAATTGGACAGAACGTCACCATTGACAGATATAACTTTGAGGTAGTACGGGACTTTGTCTACCTCGGCTCCGCTATTAACTCTGACAACAACATCTCGTCAGAAATTAAACGAAGAATTACTCTTGCCAACCGCTGTTTCTTCGGGCTAAGAAGGCAATTTAGTAGTAAAGCCCTCACTCGAACTACTAAGGAGATCCTATATAAGACCCTGATCATCCCAGTCCTGCTCTACGGCGCTGAAGCATGGACCGTATCAAAAGCGGATGAAGAAATCCTTGGTAGATTCGAGAGGAAAATTCTTCGAAAAATCTTCGGTCCCGTTTGCGTTGACGGGCTATGGAGACGAAGATTCAACCAAGAACTATACGAGCTGTACAGCGACATGCCCCTGGTCAAAAAACTCCGCATTGGACGTTTAAGATGGCTAGGACATGTAGAACGAATGGACACCAATACTCCGGCTCGCAGAGTCTTCGATTCCCAGCCAGACGTCGGACGCAGTAGAGGAAGACCTCGCCTTAAGTGGCGCGCACAAGTGGAAACCGACCTCAACCAACTTGGAGTGCGCAACTGGAGGCAGTTAGCTAAGGACCGGGCTAATTGGAGAGGCATGTTGGTTGAGGCCCAGGTTCATTCCGGACTGTAGCGCCACTTAAGTAAGTAAGTATTACTTGAGTTGTACGTGTTTTTTACAATTAACTTATTAACTTCAATCAAAATATTTTTTTACAGACGACATTATATTTTTATAAGAACTAATAACTCTCTATAGTGCATAAACAGTATAACTATATTTTTAAATATTTGTTTTGTTTGAATTTAACTCTTTTAAAAGCATCAACAAATATGTTTTGTCGCCGAGTGACGTATCATACGAGAGAAAAATATGATAACCACATGCGCCTCATTATAATTTCATATACCTTGCACCTAACCTCACCTAAGTAAATTCGTCATAAACCTATACCGCAAAAGCAATGATACACTGATTTTAAAATAGCACACACCAATGTATAGCTGCAGTATCTCTGTCTACATTTCCTCTACGGTGGCGTATACGTAACATTTATATCATCATTTGATAAAAATAGTAAATAGTAACCTCAACAAAATAAGGAACAAAACGTTGATTTTGTCAAAAAAAAGCCTCTTCTATTAGAAAATAATCCAATTGAGTACAAATGCCTCAGTATTATCTAAAAATCTTAGGAATTTCCCCCAAATAACGTTCATGAACCTTTCACAAACAATATCTATGCTGGCAACACACAAATTGCCACAGGTTTCCAATTAGCGTTGCCAGGTGACCCAGGCTGGGTGTAGAATTAACTGAAAAACAAAATTGCAAATCCACACAAATCCAGAAGAGAGTCACGCGAGGCGGACTTAACACCGTCATATGGATCGTTAGTCTCCTATTAGCATCCCAATGCGAATGGACACAGACTACTTTCGAGTTATTCTTAAGCAATCAAGTGTTATGTGTGTGTGTGTTCAGAAATTACCATACACCCGCCACTTGAAGTGAATTGATTTTTAGTACACGCAAACAGAAAAGATTCAATTGATATTCTAGTACAAAATGAAATTCAGATTGCAATTTGAATATTTCACATGCTTTTGCATTCAATCCATCAGATCGATTCATAAATCGGTCATGACCAAGTTTCGGTTTTTGTTTTTCTTTTCTTTATCGGTTGGTAGACTCTTGTGCCTCCAAACGACCGACGCGACAACAACCACAACGACCACGACGGCTGAATGACGACATTTCTGTAGTGAAAGTGTTTTTTTTTTTTATTCGCGACTTCGAGTGGTCTTGGGTCATTGCCATCCATTCGATTGATGGCAAACGATTAGGTTTATGTTTTAAGCTGGTAGCACTGTCCACATGAATAAAACCGTGGTGCACCTTACCTCTGGTCACATGTGAATGTGATGCGGGGCCTACTTGGGCACATATCATGTTTCATTTTAACTTAATTGCACTCGAACCGCGAGCGCGCGATAGCTCTTTGGATGACGAAGCTCTGATGGCCCTAAAGACTTTCATGGGAATCAGGTTTTGTTTCTTTAATTGAACATGTAAGATCGATTAAGAAGAGAGCGCTGAAAAGAAAGTGAAAACAAACACAAGAAGACGATGGGTTTGTGTGCCTGCATACACTGAAAAGGGAAATACATGTTAAGGGTATGTATGCACTTTTACTTTCTACGGTTTGGATAATCGATTTATAGGGAAAACGTGGTTGGACTTGTTGACAAGGAATCTTGAGAACATGTCGATTTAATAGAGCTGAATGAAGAACTTAATAATCGAGGGCGAGTGATGCTTGAAATTGCGATTAGAGAGAAACCTTATAGTCTATCTGTTAAATATATAAAAGATAGACAGACAACGCACAAACCAAATTGATGCACCTTTAGTGCTTAAGTATTGAGAAAGATAAAAATTATGTAGTAAGATACAGATGGAGTATTTTAAAATTGTATGTCGAAGTGTAGTAAAGGGAAAAATATGTCTCAACCATGTTGATAGCTAAACCATTTCGAGGCATTGCTCCAAAGCTAATCAATTCTCACAACAATCGATTGAATCATATCCAGAAATTGTCCATCCGTAGATTTTGCTTGCTAACAGTCATGGATCAGCGAGGTGTTCTTAAAGACTTTGCCTAAATTTGTTATAATCTCAGTGTGTGTTATGTTTTTCAAACCACGCCGACAAATAAAAACAAATCATAACTCAAACTTGATACAATAGCTTTATGTGAATTTCTGGTGTGCAAAAAAAGGTTTGAATTGAACAAATGAATATCACAAAACACAAGATCGTGTGTGGATAATGTTTCGTACGGAGAAGATTCGGTGATGAGTGAGTCAGCAATGTTCGTAAGTTGATGTGTTCACAGTGCCCTAGTGGTTAATGAGTTAGTGAGGACTACTAAGCGCAGAGTATACCTGATTTAAATCCCGAAAATGACAACACCTAAGTTGTTTTTACTACTTCACCTCTGGCAAGAAACTGACAAACATCCAAGAGTGGATTCGTTTTTTTTAGTGATAAGGCTCGAATAAATGTCAGATGGAAAGGGTGGGTTTGATAAAAAAAGGGCCGGAAATGCTCAACAATGGATGAAGGCCATGCGAGGATTATATCGGGATTTAATTTGAAAGGCCTAACATTTTGACACATCGACATTCAGCTATTAAAATATTCAGTAAGGTTTGCCATTTCAAGCTGGCTGAGCATGCGGAAAATATAAAAAATATAAAAATGCCGGCTCGGTTGTAAGCTTTACTGGGGAACCATATACATAGTTTCATTTTAAATTCGTTGCTAATTTTGTATACCCTTTTGGACCATAAGCCACCAACCAGAAAAGAGTTTTGGGTTTGGATGAAGAAAAAAAATTCAGCTGATCGCCCCTTAATAGCCGCTAATTAAGGGGCGATCAGCTGAATTGAGCATCGCCAGAGCCAACCCGGCTTATTCTGCGGTTTGATTCGGGCCTACATCTGTATAATATTGTGCTGACGCAGGAATTGAAGCCGTTGACATTAGACAACGCCGTGAGTCAACTAATAAGTTGGCGCAGCGCGAATTCCGTCGCCGATTCCCCGGCCGTCCGACACCGACCGCGCAAACACTGCGCCGTTTGGTCAGAGTATGGGACCACACGAGACGTTGCCGAGAATGGTCGGCCCCGGAGCACCCGTTGTGCCGAGAATATCGCCGCTGTTGCCGAGCTGTCGCCGGGAACATCGACCAGACGCCGTGCCTTGCAAACATTCATCAGCCGGTAATCCCTAAGGCGAATTTTGGTCAAAGACTTGCGCATGTTCCTGTACAAAGTCCAGTGCGTGCATCAGCTGCTGCCTGTCGATCGCCAAACGCGTGTAACCTATGCCCAAGCCATCCTCAATCTCGAGGACGAAGTGGACGATTTTTTGACCAAAATCATAATGAGCGATGAGGCTCATTTCCACCTCAGCGGGTACGTGAACAAGCAAAACTATCGCTTCTGGGGCACCGAAAATCCACGAGATGCACTAGGAGCCATTACACCCACTCAAAGTTACTGCATGGTGCGCTGTTCACGCTGGAGGAGTCATCGGGCCATTTTTTTGTTTTCGAGAAAGCCGCTGGTCAAACGACAACAGTGGACGGTACGCGCTATAGGGCCATGTTAACCGAGTTTTTTTTCTGCCGCAATTAGACGAATTAGGACTGGCGGACATGTGGTTCCAACAGGCGGAGCAACGGTACACACTGCGCGAGCCACAACCGATGTTCTGAAGGGCCAAACAATATCGGATGACTTCTTTTGGCCCACCTTAAGTATCGATATACAAATCCCCTTTCATCACCAATCGTTCTTTTTAGGAAAGTTTTTTTTTTGAAAATACTTAGAGTATCTCTAAGGGCACCTCATCTGAGTATCAACAACTCACAACACCTAGATTAAAAAAAGGAAGTCCAAAACTAAATTATATGTTGATACATGTTCGAATAGAAATATAACCACTACTAACAGGATTTAAATCATAACACTACCTAACACAACATTTTTGGATACACTTCGAATTCTCCAACATTAATAAAAAGAAATTTCCCTTTTGTTCACTTAACGATCTTCTAATAAATGTCTTCCTTATCGCTTAAAGTACAATTTTTATATTCCATGAATCATGCAGATCTATTAAAATTTTACTTTTGTCAATAGCCGCCAATTAAATTTTAAGACCTGCGATCCACTAATTGACAGAATACTATACGTTCGCATATAAGTTTGAATAAATTAACTTCTGTCTTGAATCGATGCACACTCCATTCGAACTGGATAAACGATTCGTTCGCTTCAAATAAACACACCTTACGTATACAAAACAAATGCGGTAAGAAAGCTTTCTACACATTCTTCTCGGAAACAATACTTTTTCTAAATAAACTTCTCATCTCGTTCTCTCTATAACTGGTTATACTAGTTTATATCCAAAGATGAATTGTTATTATATCTACAACTACAATATTTTAGTCTCGCACACGTGTTCGAGTATCTGTTTTCAGTAAAAGTGAAAATATTATTCATATTTCATTCGGATTGAGAAAAGAAATTTGCCAAAACATTTTACATTTTACAAAAGGATATAGAATTTACACATTTCAAATACTCTCATCTGTCATAATGACATTTAAAAGGGGGTAAAATATGAAAACGCATGTCTTGTTTGTGTATGATAAAGCTTAAACTAACACTTGCCCGTTTCAAATTGAATGTATAATTTGTGTACATCCACTGCACGTGTATTTACCTGAAAAGACAAAAAAGTAAACATTGTATTAATTATCACGATTCATGGTAGCAACAATTTTTTTTTAAATTCTTCAGAGAAACATGATGTACACAAGGTTTCTGATAAGGCAATCGGCTACTATCAAAAATGACAAGTTATTGTCAAATGTTGTTGAGTTGTTTTAAACACCTGTTTTTTGTTGCTGGAAATTAGTCAATTTCCGATAAGATAAAAATAGAAGATATTACCAACTTGGGTGGGTCGAGGACGATAATGCAAATAATGTCCATTAAGCTTTGTTTACACTTGAGATCACAAAAATTTCAGTGCTTGCATGATGTGGACGAACAATATTGTTTTCTTATTTTGTTTGATGAAAGTTCGACAAATATTCAAATTACACTCGGTGTAGTGAAGTGAAAAATTCAATTATGAATAAAGAGAAAAATTCTAAAGAAAAAATGATGTAATTGAGAAGATTTCTTGAAACCGAACCTATAGTGGGATCTTAATTGTTTTTTTTTTTTAATGTTTGCATTATTTTGCGAAATGCATTATTTCAGCTCAAATGCAAGTCATTTCGCCATAAAATTTGGACATTCTCAAAATTATCGTAAGGGCTATTATACCCCTATGGCATATTATATCGGATAGGGTTTCAAAATTGTTTTTCTTTTGGAAAACGCCCCTGAAATGTGGGCGTGGGTGAAAATGATCTCTGGAAGAAATTTAAGGGGTGATCCAATAAGAGCGTTGACTTTTTTTTTCAAAGAAATCCCGAAAAATTAAATTATATTTAAACATTAAATGGCATAAACTAAACTAGCAAATAAAGATTTTCCGTAATACATTGATTAATGTATTAAGGAAATTCTTTATGGTGTTAGTTTGGTTCATGCAATTTAATGTTTAAAGATAATTTCCTTCAAATGTTGCCCTAGACTAACTCATAAATAGTCCATTGTGTGGGTCCAATTTTCGACCACTCTTTCAAGCTTTCCATGAATAACACGAGTTACCTTGGCTTCCAAAGCTGCAATATTTATCGACGTAAACAAGAGATTTCGCATATCCCCATAGAAAGTAGTCCAATGGTGCCGAATCAAAGGATATTGGTTGACAATTGACAGGACCATTTCTTGAGATGATATTTTCATCGAACGTTTCCCTCAAAAAAGTGATGGATTCGTTAGCTGTATGGCATGTAGCGCCATCCTGTTGAAACCACAAATCAGCTACACCAATATCTTGAATTTTCGTAACCCAAATTCATTGATCACTGCTCTGTAGCGATCTCCATCGACAGTAACACGCGCTTCTTCCGCATCTTTCAAGAAATACGGTCCGATGATGCCGTCTTGTGGTTGAATTGGTAGCTGTCGGATTGCCTCTGGCTGTTCATCGTCCTAAATACGGCAATTTAGCTTATTTATGAAGCCGTTTTACCAAACAACAATTTTTCGATTACAAATTGGATATATATAAGGCTGTTCCAAGTCCCAAAATCCGAAAATAAAACGTAAACCAATATCAGTCAATTTCAGTTCTTGAACGAGCTGGTATTACGCTTTTAAACCAAGATCACGCTTCGAAAAAAGCCACAACGTTCCATAAGATATACCATATAATATACCCCTATGGGATAGGGCATAGAAATAGTTTTACAAAAAGTTAGAGAAGAGAAAGGGATAGAAAAGCTCAATGACTTACACACAGTGTTGGAAAATATAATAGAAATAATGACAGACACTTGGTAACTTGGTAAAACCAAAAATCGGAACACGGCCATTGATGAGATTCATAAAATGACATATTTCTGCTCGAGTTGAATTATTTTAAGCTGAATTTCTAATTGACGAAAGATGTATTTAAAATAAAGCCAAGTCAATACATTTTCGCGACAAGTGGAAAAAGCTGAACTAACAAAAATTCACTTCACCTTTAACTGACACTGAACATAAATTGGCTCGTTGAATGTTTGATAAATGAATAAAAGTGGTGACATATCAGTCGTAGGAACATCTGAACCCTGATAATGACTTTTTTGCTACTGACTTTTACAGGAACTATTGATGATTGGATAACTATTAACCGTTATTACATGCGTCAGAACAAGTCACATTTGCAGCATTTGTTATCGTACAAGACCCTAATCCTACCAGTTCTATTTAATCGTACCCCTATTTTTCCAGTTCTACTTTACGACGCTAAGTGCTGGACAATAAGCTTTGTCGAAAGCTGACTTGTCTCAGGCAGATACGATCAGCGGATCGCGAGATTGTTAAGTAAGTTAACGTACAGGAAATTATAAATACCTTCATATTAAATTTATTGAATTCATTTATCTTGATCTGATAGATAGATGCCAAGAACAAAATTAGATATTCAAGCGTTTTCATTTATGTTATTTAATTTAATCATGAGCGTTTGTGTAATATGAACGATACATTCCGTTGCAATTTTTCTTTTGGTCAACAAAATCGCTCATGGATGTAAAGAAGTTGAGGAAAGATTAAACTTCTTGAAAATGTAGTTCAGTCGCCAGTCAAGCAACAACAACAAAGCGTTCGAAATGGACCTCACACCTTGATTCGATGCGGCTGTCAATAATTAGAACACGAATAATGACAAAACAAACAAGAATTAAAAGCTATTGGATCACTCACTGGATGATAGAACAAAAAGACTTAAAAAAAAATATTTCAATCAAATTTGACAAAATGTGTGGACAAACTATTTAGAAAATGATGATAAATTAGTTTTGATACATAGTTTGTAACATAGAAAAATAATTTAGCTAGATTTACCTCAAAGTATATGGATCGACTCATAATGGCTTGCTGACAATTTTAAAATATGTATTTGAAAAAAAAACTTTTGATGCAGAGCCATTGGTTATCTTTTTAACCCACGCCCACTTTTTAGGGGCGTTTTCTTACAAAAACCATTTGTATACCCTACCCCATATCATATGCAGAAGAAACGCGTTGTTTTTTGTCAAACTATAAAAGATTTTCATAAACTGTCTGAACAATATGTTCTAATTTTTCATATTTCATCTTCATAAAACCTACATTTTGGGGATATTAATTTTTAGGATGGGATGGGATAGGGTATTAAACGATCCGCACAACGGATTGTAGCCTTCTCATATATTTTTAAGATCATTTTGACCACGCCCACTTTTTGGAGATGTTACTTATTGGAAATGAGATTGGATAGGGAATTAGAAGATTCGCACATTGTAGCGATCTGATATTTTAGAACATATACGTATCAGACATAACTGGCTGGAATACACTTTACTTCAAAGAAATCATAATTAACCTATCGGTTATTAATTCGCAGATCCGAGAACCACTTATTGGGAACACTTTGTCTTTCATATAATTTGTAGATATTACTATAAACGGATACAAATATCTGCCGCGCATACAATGGTTTTCCCAATACCAAAAAAAAAAAATGTACTACCGAATTATTAAATCAAAAGTAGAGGTCTGACGAACTCGCTTTGTATTTATTTTCACATGCCAAAAATGGCAGTACACATGTCCTAATTCTAACAAAAATTCTTACTTTAACAAGTGAACGCGTGTTTTCTGATTAGATTAGTCTAGGTATTAAAGTTTATTCCATTACGCACCTTCAACATAAAGAGAAACGAAAACAACACGAGTCCATGGCATTCAGTTACCTTCTTACCTTGACACTTTTAAGGATTTAAAACATTTTTAGCATGTTTAAGATTCTTGACTAAGGCAATGTCCCCAATTTGATGAAGATTAGATTGCTGCAGTCGCGTCAAGTGGCGCATTATTGTGACAATCGGTTTAGTCTTATCTGTCTTGAAATTTAAACGAGCTGGTGGGTAGTGCTTTGTTTGAAGAAATAAAAAAATGTCGGCATTATGACAAATATATTAATAAATATATATGAAATCAGATATCTAGATCTCTAGATTCGAAATCGATAAAAAGAGAGAGTATCCCTAAATCATTGGCAAATGAATTGACATTTTAATTGACAATTGTATGACGATGAAATATGACAGCTGTCATCGTGATGGCTTGATACAAGTTCCTCTCGGTACAAATAATAACTTTAATGTGTCAGCTTAAATTTTATAAGCTCACAATGGCGCAATTTTCCATAGCAAATTAACTATTATTAAAACCAATTATTATTTATGATCATTGAAAACGTAAGTGTGTTGACAGAAGCTAACAATTTAACAGAGAGTTCATTCACTTTAAATTGGACGTTTCAAAAACGATTTGTTGACGAAATATATAACTCGTCATGCTAAGAACTGACTCCAAAATTGTCTCGAAAAGATAATTCAAACCACTGTGAGCTGTCCGACAGAATGTTGGAAAACAAGACAGGCCATGTGTCATTTTCCAGAAAATCATGTCATTTCCATCTTGATATGTTGAAATTGTTGCCAGCAGTTCATCAGAACACAACGACCATTGTGTTACCATGTAGACTTTTTCCTATCTTCTCAATTGAAAACCATCCAGAAGTTCTGATAAAACGGAGGAGGCGTTACATTTTCGAATTCGACAAATCGCTGAGATTTTGAGAGCAGTATAATCCAAGGTAAAACATCCTTTTGGAAGAGACGATCAAACAGTTACAGGCAGTTGGCATGAAGGCCAAATCTTGTTGCATGCTTAGACAATGTCTTGGGTGACGCTAATTACCTAGAAATTACTTAGAAAAATAGCTGGCCGAACTAGACTTCTTTCTATATGGTTAAGTCTTTTATATCGCCTGCTTCAAATCTAACCCACTAGGACAATAAAGCATTGACCCTTTTTTGGACAGCCATACCACTTCGATATAAACTTCATAAAATTAATAACAAACAGCACGAGTTACAAAATAATTGCAAAGTGATCTTTTTTCTCAAGAGGTTACAACACCACTTTAAGGGTTACAGCGTTGTTAGCTGCTTACTACAACCTACAGAGTGCTTAGGGAATCAAGTTCCACCATCGAAAAAGGTTAATGATCCACCAAATGATTACTTGCAGCGCCCATCAAGTGCTAACTCGCTTCCACTCGTGCTATTTCTTTCGTCTGTTGGTCTTGAAATCCAGAGTCCAGTTGAAAGCTTCTATGTATTGAATAACAAAAAAAAGAATCTCATCGCTGTGACATTTAAATAAATTGCAATTGATTAACATATTGTTAAGCATAATCTTCGTAAGTATTCAATTTCAATAGTCCGACAGCCTGACAGACAAAAACACACACACCCATCAGCACTTGTGCAATTTGTGTGAAGAATCATACAATACTGTCAGATCTAGATAATAGGTCTATAGGCAATTTGCATCGCATGGTACCTATATCGAGGAGCAACAGCAGCTCGTATCTAATTGGTGCTAACATTGCCTCATATTTTGCGGTTCGTCTGCTCGCCGCCGTGACTATTGCATCGCAGCAGGGAGTTTGCTTTTCTCACGTTGGGCCACCGTCACACTGGTGCACGAGCTGGAGACTGTCTCTAACATTGGTGCAATTGTTTTTATTTTTTTTGTGTTGCACTATACACCAACCGACAACATTCCGCTCATCAATTTAATGCCAAGTAGTTAATTCCTACCTCCTTGAGGGGGAGCTGCCGTAAAGCCATCGCCACCGTGTATTGGGTTATGTAAATGCTGTCAGAAATAATAATGCTTGATCATTTTTTTGTTGTTGTTGTTTTGCGGTGCGGCGGATTTAATAAATAAAAAAAAATCAAAACAAAACAAAACAAATAACACCCAACGTCAGGGCTGTTATGTAAGACGGGTTCTGTTGACTTTGTATCTGGAGCTGATTTATGTGTCTCTCTGTCGGTTACAGTTTGTTGCACACTTTTGTGAATTGGGTCAGAATTGTTCTCAGTGATGAGTCTTCAGAGAAATAGGAAGAATCAGGCTCAGGTGCCACCTCCTACAATTATAAGAGCAATTCGAAGGCGGATTGAAGATGTTACAAACGAGAACAATGGTAATAGGTGTTCCCAAGCTAACAAGCCAGCTCATTGCGCTTTAAATCAAATTCAATGAAATTGTTCATTTTTTCTCTGCCCAAAGAGACACTTAATACTCGACCTGGAAGTTCGCGAAATCATAATTAAAACCGACTTGGTTGGGTTTTCCTATCCATCTTACTGAGATAAAAAAAAACTGCGCCGCAGATTATACAGTGAGTCACGTGTATTTTATGAGGTTCAAAATCGTATAAATGCCAGTTTTATTCCAGAATGCACCCTCAGATAAGCCTGTTTAAGTACCAACATCGTATTTACAGCTTAATGGGAAATAAACCAGCGCCTGTTGGTTTATTGGTGGTGATTAGCATGCACCTACGTTCAATGTCAATTTGTGTTTAGCACGACTTCTCTTTGTAGTGGTTAATTAATTTATCGCGATCGGCAGAGTGCAGTTTTGTTTATGCTCGGTCGATTGTAATATTTAAATTATTAGAGCAATTGTCTGTGAATAGAATTAAGCATCAGCATTAAGCCGTGCGAATTCATTGCTGACCTCCCTCTCTTGTGAGTGTATGTCATCTGGTACATGACAGAACAATTAACTGCAATTATGGCGAACCAACGTCATGGCTTCGTGCCTAAAGTTAATTATATTATTTTCTACAATTTGATTGAAATTTCGATTGATTAGTGAATAATCTTAATTTTATAAACAGAAAAGCAATATGACTGTTTAATTTGACGCAAGTCTACTTTGACGAAAAAATTTACTTGGAAAGAACTCATCATCCAACTGCGGAATTCATTATTCAATAAGACATCTACGGCTTTTGGGGATAAGATTATCACAATTGCTTGCCTTAATGTTAGGTTAAGCAAACACTTGTAAAAATTTCGTAGCTTTTTTTTCATGAACTGTAAACGAGTTTCACTGACATGCAGAATGAACTATTCAATATTGGTGACGAAAGCGAAAACTACCAAACACCCGACCTATGTGAAGTGATAATTGCAATACCTAATCTTAAGCTTATCAAGGCTGCCGAGCTTTATAAAGCCGGTGGAGATGATTTGGTAAGTAACATTCACCAACTCATAAGAAAAATTTAGTCGTATGAATATATGCCTTATGAATGGAACCTCTACCTCATTTGCCCGATCTATAAAAGGAGACCCTTTAAAATGCGCTAACTACAGAGGCATAAGTCCGCACTATCGAGGTATTCGTCGGAGCGGACAATTTTCCGCAACGCATACTTCGTCGGAGGTTCAAATTCCATTCGAGGTATGTGTCACCGAAAAAAAAATACTATACAGACGCGACGGCTTGACTTCACTACAATTCGCAAATTAATTCCGCGAAGAATTTGTGTCGGAGGAAATCGGAAAAAGAATGCCACTTAGCTGTCAAAAATTTCAAGAAAAATGCACCTGAACGCACCTCAACGCAATTTGCCGGGACGTGTCGGAAAAATATTCCGAACAGCTTTTCGGAAGAAAACCTCGAAGCAAAAATCCGCCTAATCGTACAAAATCGGACAATTTTTCGCTCCGACGGATACCTCGATAGGGCCGCATATCTGCCGTAATATGTGAATGCCTAAAGCCGATTACCATTAACCGGCCAACTAATAATCCGCCCTTAACAGTGGGGTTTTAGACCAGGAAAGTCCACAACTCATCAAATTTTAAAATTTTACCAGATCCAGGAAAAACCTCAAGAATCCCAAATCGATATAGCCACCTATTGATCGAGTTCAAACCCACATACGACACCATTTATAGAGACAAACTATACAGAGCCACGTCTAGTTTTGGTATACCGCCCAAACCCGTCCGTCTGCGAGTGATAACGATGAAGAATTCTCGCTGTTCCATTAGGGTAGGAAACGACCTCACCGAAACATTCGATACCAGAAAAGGATTTTGGCAAGGCGACGACTGTCATGTGACTCCTTTAACATCATTCTTGATAAGATTGTGCAAAACTCTCGAGCCAACATCAGATGCACAGTCTTCCACATATCGGTGCACCTACCACCATATGCCGACGATATTGACATCATTGGTCAGACTCAACGTGATGTCATAGCCACGTTTGGTAGTATAAAGAAGTAAGAGGGAAACATTGGTTTAGATGTTCGACCAAGTATATGCTGTCAACTCGAAAGGTCACACAACATCGAGGAATTGGACAGAGCCCCACCATTGACAGCTATAACTTTGAGGTAGTACGGGACTCGGCATCTCGTCATAAATTTAACGAATTACTCTTGCCAAACGTTATTCTTCGAGCTGGGAAGCCAATTATTAATCAAAGAGCAAGAGCAAGACCCTGATCGTCGCAGTCCAGCTCTACGGCGCTGAAGTATGTATGAAGAAACCCTTGGTCGTTTCGAGAGAAAAATTCTTCGAAAAATTGTCGGTTTGCCTTGACGGGCTATGGAGACGAAGATTCAACCAAGAACTACACGAGCTGTACAGCGACATATACCTGAACAAAACAGCTCCGCATTAAACTTTTCAGATGGCTAGGACTATAAGAACGAGTTGACACTAATGCTGCGGCCCGTTTTCGATTTCCAGCCAGACGTAGAAACCAACCTCAGCCAACCAACCAACATGAAGTGCACAACTGGATGCAACCGGGATAATTGGAAGGAATTTTAGTTGAGGTATAGGTTTGTTTTATAATTTACGCGCAAGGGTTTATGAATACCCTATTAATGTTTTACCGTTAGAGAAGGGAAAGGATTAGAGTGATAGGAAAGATTTTGTATGTAGTGGAGACTTAAATGTAAGTTAAGGTAAAGGTTGAGTACTGGCCGCCACTCAAGTAAATAATAATATTGAATCATCTTTTACTTAAAATAATAAAATTTACTTTATTTAAACTTTTTTACTAAAAACCAAAGAGGTATCAAGTATCACCCTTAATGAATTATTTTTTATTTCTATGAAAAATATTATCGTAGTGTATCGTTTTTAATATTTTGTGAAACATTTTATGACAACACCAAAACTTAGGAAAAAAATGATTAGCTTCGTGAAATTATCCCAAAATCATCTAAAGAAAACACATTGTATGCCTAATTTAAGTAAATTGAAATTATAAATTCATCAAAAAGGACTTTTAATAATTTCCGTACCTTCTATTTTACTGTTTGTTGTGACAATTTTCCACTCAAAGACCAGTGTTTTGGTTCACACCGAACATCATCTTCATCATCAGCCTGTGGGAGGCACTTGCTTAATAAACTGGTAACAAAAAACGTTCGCTCTTTGCCCGTCTAAATCCCACCCAGAAGATCGCACAAAAAACCTAAAAACCTATGAAGACTTTTTTGCTGTTTGCTTTTAAATTTCCATTTTAATCGTCTTTCCCGTTTATCTAGCAAACAAAAAAAAATTTCATCTTCATTCCACACTTGTTTTAGGAGAAGCAAAGGAAAAAAAAGTTTCTACATCTATATTGCGGCATTTTCCACCCACCAATTAACTGACGGTTTTGAGATAAACGAACTGTGAACGCGGGACAGATGGGGGACCTGACAGCCGATGTTTGTCATCGTAGTATAGAGTATCTGTGTAGCTCATTCGTTTCAAGTAATTATTGTGAAAACTGAAATTTCAGGCCAACACCACCAACCATATGGTTGACCTTTGAATGGAAAATTTTTCCGTTTGCAAAACAACTAGAAAAGAATTTTCAGAATACATCCAATGCCTTTGGAGGCATCTAGGCATTTCTAGTCTCGGTTGAATAAATTTAATACACACACACAATCACAAATGAAGTGAAAATCATTTTCAAATTATAGATAGCGCAACTCATCAAGGGAACCATAATTCTTCATTCTTTGAGCTTTTGGTTGGTTATCTGAAAATTACTTCTCTCACTTAGCAAACGGTAAATAAATCTATTTGACTTTCCTCATGTATCTGGTGAACTGAAGGGCATGTCTTTCAGCGTGTACTAGTCGTAAAGTGTCTAAACAGCTAAGTGGCTGTGATTTCACCTTTCCAGTAATGTAAACAGACAAACATGCTATGCTTACTGTTCACTTGGGAGTTTTCGAAAAGTAGTATCTCACGTGACCTTGCGTGTTGCTCAACATTTAAGCGGTTGTGGAGGTGGTCGGACCCCTCCCCCAATCGTGATGGTTCGTTCGCTTCTTAAGTGTTCTTGAAACAAATTTTGTTTGGAAAGTTCTAAAGATACAACTTTTGTCGGAAGAAGGTGATTTGAATTATGGAAGGGATTTAATGGTAAAGTGGATTTCTTGTTGTGATGTATTGTAGAGGATAGGTTGAGGTATCTGCATACGAATTTTGTTAGATTTTTAGAAGTACTTGTTGCATGATGATTTACTGCGTTACAAGTGGCTTTCGAGTTTGCAAAGTATTACCTAATTGGATGGGGGATTTTGTGTTGAATATACGTTATAAATTTTGAAGCAAGTACATGTGAAAAGAAGGAAACAGAAAAATTTACAAATATTCCGACTATAACATGCTCATGATCAAGGATATATAAGGTGTATCCATAAAGGGGTTGACGTAATGTAATCATGTGGTCTAAAATTCATTATACAAAAAAGGAACCTAAGTAAAAGGAAGCCGCAAAGGAACTCAAGTCATTGAGCAAATTCAGCGCCGATTTGATTCACTTAAGAGCATTGGCATGGTTTTATCCCAGACAATTTACCGGGCCATTAGCGTCTATTTCGGTTACTTAAATACACTGGCGTTGGTTTTCCACAGAAAATATTGTTGGGTCATTATTCCTTAATTCTTGGTCCTTAATGTGAGCTGTAACAAGATGTGGATGTAGTACAAAAGGTAAAAACACGTAGACTAAATTGGCTCGGCAACATAGAGTGAATGAACAATAATGCTCCAGCTAAAATAATCTTCGAATCCCAATCTTCAGGTTCGAGGCAACAAGTAAAACCGAACCTCTGGTTTACTGAATAACTGGAAACAACGTGCCAAGCATCGAAGAGGATGGAAGGCTGCCTTGTCTCAGAAGGGTCCTTCAACAGGCTCGAATTTTGATTTTGCATGCCCTTCAACTATGTGAATAGTACGATTTTGATTTAAATAAATATAGCATCCCTGTCACTTTCCCACGTCAAACAAAATGTACGCGTCGTTGAAATTGAAGTAATTAACAACGAATGCATTGCTGAGTTTATTACTTTCAAAATGATTTTTCAAATGAATCTCAGTCTCCGTAATGGGGATTCGATTAATCGATGCAATATCAAACGTTTCAACTATTTCATTTGAAAACGTGTTCAGTGAAAGTACGGAAAGCTAATGCTTTTGAAGTTGTCAAACCATATTTCCATTTCACGTTTTTGCACAATTCAATTGACGATAAATTGCAATTCACACGACTGAAAGAGAATAATTTACACAGCGCAATGAAAACATTTGAATATTTTAATTGCATCATGGATTAATTTGCTTGGTTTGTAAAATCTGCTAATAACCATTTGGTTTACACTTTAAATTATCAACTCGAGGTTTTAGCATTTGGAGGGTGACTAATTTCTTTTTAAATTGGTTTGTTTGTGTTTTGTTTGTCGAAATAAATTTGGAATGGAATTAGCATACCCTTCAATGTGGTGAAGTCGAGTTCCAAGGACATAACCAAGGACATAACACATATTACGGCAGATAGGATCTTATAGGCGATGTTGAGGAGACTTATGCCTCTGTAGTTGGCGCAGTCTCCTTTTTTGTGGATCGGGCAAACGATGCTGAGGTTCGATTCTTCAGGCATACTTTCATCCGACCAGATTTGGTGGCGAATATGGTTCCTGGAGTGGCACCTCTCTATATCCTCGATCGCGCGCTTTTCTTGCTCTTTTTTTCTTCTTTCTGAAAAGCCGGTGTTCTTCCCTCTTCTCTGCCTATTAAGCTCAATGCCAGCCCTCGTCTTCACCTGCAGCTTAGCCTTGTAAACCTCGTTCTTGGCTGCGAGCAGCTGTCGGCATTCCTCGGAATGTTCGGCACGTAAATGTGTCACATCTGTAGTGATGAACAGCCACATGCCATACAAGAATTACCGATGCATCCCGAAAAAACGACAGTTTGGTGTGGTTTTTTTCTCGTGAATTTGGTGAGCAGCTTATCTCTGGAAATGGCCCTTTGAGTTGGCCGCCAAGATCATGCGATTCAACGCCTCTTGATTATTTCTTGGAGGGTTATGTAAAGTCGTTAGTCTATTTGGACAAGCCGAACACGATTGAAGCCTTAACATAACACGCGTAATTCGTGAAGTACAGGCCGAAATGCTCGAAAAAGTGACGCAAACTTGGACCTTCCGAATGGTCCATTTGAAACGGAGCCGCGGACAACATTTACATGAGGTTGTCTTCAAAACGTAAATGGCAAAGGCCTATTTATCGATTACAATAATTTTTGTATATTTTGAATATTTGATGCAAATTTGAGTGTTTTATTCGATTTAAAAAAAATACGCTTAAATATTACTCGTAATTAACTTGACCAATGTTTTTGAATATAAAGTTTTTTTTTCAAATTTCTTTAAAATTTTATTGAAACCCGTTTAAAACTTTAAAAATATTAAGATTGTCTAAATATGTTTTTCAGACAATTTTTTAAAAGTGTCGACGAACGGACAGACATAAATCGACTGAGGTTTCATGTCTGATACGATCCATATTGACAATATGTAAATCTTGACACATGGTACGTGTCAAAACGAATATAGGTACCCCATATAGGGTATAAACTGACAAATTAATGCTGCCACTTGTGACAACGAGCAATATTTATTCGAGCGTCTAATTACTGCACCTGTTCTCATTTGTTTACCGCCTTAAGTCCGCTATATTTCACTGATTTTAGAACCAAGTTACTCTCTGAATATACTCATTGTCCTAAATGAAAACAAAATACAGACACAACTAAAAAAAAAACGCGAAAAGAGTACACAAAAAACAAGTGAACAAAAAATACGTTTGCATTTATCGGGCTTCCTTCTCCGACTCCGTCGCCTCTTTGTATGACAGCGAATAAATCAACAGTAAAACAAGTTTAAACAAAATAAAAGTAAAAACTATAACAATCGAACGGTGACATATCTATCTATCTATTGCTACACCTCTACTCCCTGCAAACTTTAGATACATTTCCGTACGAAGGGTAATTCACAGGTGAATAAGTTCGATGTCGTCGTAGTCGCATTCGAATGATGGCATGTGTATGTCTAGTGTTCCACAAGGGGGCAGCACATATCATCATTTCATTTCAATCCAAATCCAAAAAGTCGTTGGTATTTATTACAAGCGCTCAGTCAGAGAGGATTTACGTACCTAGTTGCGCACACCGCATTATATTCGACAAAGCTAAGGCAACAGCGAGGACTGGAACTGTCTGTGACAAATCTATTGTGCCTCTTATTGAGTCGTCGTGTATTCACTGTCATTGTTAAGTACAATTGTGCTCAGCTACCGGGTTAGCATGCTTCATGTGCACGTCAATATTAATAAAAAGGCATTGGGCGGTGCGGCGCGCAAATGGAGTTTATGTGGGGTCATGACTTTGGCTAGTGCATACATGAATGCATAGGTACCACGTTTGTAATTTTGCCACTTTGTATAGGTTAATCAAAATCTACTTGGTATGTAAGTGCGACAATCTTGATCATGAGTGGTGTAGTGCACGTTGAAGTGTTTTTGGAATTTTGTAATGTCCATTATTGTTAGGACACCGGTCAAGTGGCGCAGTAGTTAGTTGGATTGGTGCGCAAGAGGTCTGTTTCTGTATAACGTTTTGACATTATGATAGCAGCATTCACCGATGAACTAAAAGTGGAAACGACTTAGATGATTTGTGATAAGTGACAGTTACAATCACATTAACAAAATCGGTTGTGTAAGGTGATTGTAAAATGTGAATATCACATATTTTAACCTTAAGAATGGATAGGGTGTGAATCTCTTGATGGCATCAAATGAGAGTGGGCCTAAAACGCGTACTCTTTCTAAGGCGACAGCGAAAGAATTCCTAAGATGGAATTAACGTTGGAATCTGCAGCCCCAGATGGTAAACAACGTATATGTGCTGATTCGACATATCCCGACAGGTCATTTAGGAATCTCAAGAGTTAGTCAGGAAGATATGGTGTTGGAAGACCTGATAGCCACGTGTCCTAGGGGTATCTAATAATTTGGAACTGGCCTTCCAGGTTAGGGGTAGTGTCGTCAATGTAACTTCCTTACCAGGCAAAGAAATATCCGGTTAGGGGAGAGACAACAGCTACGGGTCTAGTTGGTATCCCCTTCAAATACCGATTAGACCAGGAACGACCACGGACAACGAGTATACACCTTGAACGTATGCACACTGTACATCCCGGGTACTACTCAAAAACTTAATACCGTAATACTGTGGTTTAAGGCCAGAAACTCCACAACTGATAAAATCTTTACACTTTGGCAGATCCTGGAAAAAACCTAAGAAGTCCAAATCGATACCCACCACCTATTCATCGATTTCAAAGCCGCATACAACAGCATTTATAGAGACGAACTATACAGAGCCATATCTAGCTTTAGTATATCGCCCAAACTCGAACGTCTGTGAAGGATGACGATGGACAATTCTCGATTCTCCATCAGAGTCGGAAATGACCTCACCGACACATTCGACACCAAAAAAAGATTTAGACAAGGCGACATACTATCATTTGACTTCTTTCATCTCATTCTTGAAAGGGGTTGTCCAAAACTCATGTGCCAACACCAGTAGCACAATCTTCAACTACTAGCATACGCCGACGTTTGCTAGTTACAGAAGGAAGCGGCAAAAATGGGTTTAGCGGTAAATGGGGTTGAGACTAAGTATATGCTGTCAACACGAAAGGGCTTAGAAATCGACAAATTGGACAGAAAGTCACCATTGACAGATATAACTATGACGTAGAACTGGGCTTGCATACCTCGGCTCTGCTATTAACTCTGAAACAACACCTCGTCAGAAATTTAACGAAGAATTATCTACTCTTGCCTATCGCTGTTTCTTCGATCTACGAAGGCAATCTAGTAGTAAAGCCCGCACTCAAACTACTAAGGAGATCCTGTACAAGACCCTGAACTTCCCAAAAAATGAAGTTTTCAAACAAAATTACTAAGGATTTCTTGGTCATTTTGTTTGAAAACTTCTTCGAAAAATCTTCGGTCCCGTTTGCGTTGACGGGCTATGGAGACGAAGATTCCAACAAGAAATATACGAGCTGTCCAGCCATACCCCTAGTCAAAAAAAAACTCTACATTGGAGTTTAAGATGGCTAGGACATGTAGAGCGAATGTACACCAATACTCCGTCTCGCAGGGTCTTCGATTCCCAACCAGGCGTCGGACAGAGTAGAGGAAGATCTCGCCTGGTGGCGTGGACAAGAAGAAACCGTCCTCAACCAATTTGAAGTGCGCAACTGGAAGCAGTTTGCTAAGGACTATACCGCCACTTAAGTAAGTAATACTGTGACCAGCAGCTCTAGATTTCCAAGACTTGAAATCCACAAAGAAACCTGGCGATCTCTAGATGGTCGAACTGCCAACCAAATTGACCATTTACTCAAAGATGTGAGGCATGGATCAAACTTTCTGGATGAACAGGTACACACATTCAGAGGGGCAAACGTCGACTCTGACCATTTTCTCGCCGTAGCCCAATTCAGAAAGAAGCCAAAAAAAAAGCTACGAATAGTCAAAAAAAAGTGGCTTCACTTTGGTCGCCTTAATAAGCCGGATATTGCTAGAGTCTACAAGAAATAACTGAGTGAGAGACTCTCTCTGATGTGTCCTCATCCTTCACCAATACCAACGTCAAATAACCACATTGTAACCACCATAGGCCACCAACCACCTGTGGAAAGAAATACACATATATAAAGGAACTACAACGCGGCAAATTTTGATGACCAATCCATCACACACTCTCTGGCGCGGAAAACAAGCCCGAAACTCAAAATGGGCGTTCTTTTAAAGTTTCCTTCCGTAATTTAAATTTTCTTTTCGGTCATCATTACCACCCTTCAACGTGCACGCACATCACGAACACTCCGAAATTTCATCACTATAAGCTTAAGTAGTCGAAATGAGCCACGCACCTTGATTCGTTGGCGAAGTTTACAATTCGGCATTAGGTTTTCCACTTTATTCAAGTTCCTGATCGTTGATCTGCATTTACACGCGTACTGTTACAATGACACGAGTAGTATAAAGAAATGGGATCACTTCCATGACTGACGTCTACATTTCGCTCAATTACAGCTGTTTTTTTTTTATAAAAACAAAAATTCGTGGTCTTTTTTGGTGAATTACTTTTGATGATAGGGTTCCGCAAACAAACTAAATTGTCATATCTGGGGCATGAAAAAGCTCCATATGATCCAATAGATCCCAAAAATACGAATACGAATCATCCTACGAATTTAACACCAAAGGCCATGTTTTTTTTTAATTTTTCCAATAACAAAAAACAGTTTTGACCGTTAGAAATATGATTATGAATGACCCTGACCACTGGTAATTTTATGTAACGAATTTGCGAGGCTGTTAAAGCAACCAAACCTTGCACGCAACTCAAATTCAACAGTGAGCCCAAGCAGGGGGGTTATTTATATATTTGTAATCTGAACTGCGAAAACTGCCAACCACACGACATAAGTGAAGTGAGGATAGCTATATCTAAACTCAAACTTACTAAGGCCGCCGGAAATGATGGCTTCCCGCTGAGCTTTATAAAACTGGTGGAGATGACTTGGTAAGCAACATCCACCAACTCATAAGCCAAATCTGGTCGGTTGAAAGCATGCCTGAAGAATGGAACCTCAGCATCGTTTGCCCGATCCCCAAAAAAGGAGACCCTCTGAACTGCGCCAACTACAGAGGCATAAGTCTACTCAACATCGCTTACACCGCCTCTCAACAGGTCAGACCGCATTTAATAGGTAAAAGGGATCACGACAACGGTGATCTCCAGACGACAACCGTACCCTATTCCGGTATTCATATCGGGGAACTGATTAGTTTTGGTAATCGAAGTAGAACCGCCACTTGAAACATAGTAGATGCCTTCTACAGAACTTTAAATTTTGCCACATGAGGTGCGCCAAGAAGCATGGTTTTGCTTCCTCGAAAGATCGCCAGTTTATAAGAATCCCAGCCAGATTGTGTCCACTATAAACGAGGCCACGAAAATTTCGAATGCATGAGGCGGTATAGCATACGATTATTGTCACATTTAGGGAATAACAACTCCTCTGCTTGATGGTTATTAAATACGTGATGGATGACTTAGACACTTCGTCACTCTTTTTGACCTCAAACCTAAACCTTTTTAAAAAGACGTCATAAAATTCGACAACTTTCAATTTCAACTTCTGAGATGATAAAATTTCGTTAGAATATAATATTTAACACACACACTGACAGGCAAACATTTAATAATGAATTCCCTAGTGTCTTGCACAATCAAAGCTAAGCAGCGCCCAACCTGCACTCGTAGGTGGTGGTTGGTGGATGTCGATTGTGACTAAAAATTTCATTTGCGTAGGATGAGGATTTGTTATTTTGTTCTGTATAAATTTACACAAATATATAGATTCACACACACGCTAACAGAGTGGGTTCTGTTTTATTAGTTCGCACCGTTTTCAAAATGAATAAATGAAATTCCAGTGTGACACAGATACTTTTTCTCGCTCTCAACTCTGTTTGGTTGTAGTCGCTGTCGGTATCTAAATGAAAAGCAAACACACTCATTGTCATTTAGCTAACAGGTCGTTAATGATTATTAGCAGACGTTTCTTAATCTGCCCAAGGCATGGAGAATTGGAGAGAAAACGAACATACTTATAGTTCCTTATTTACTGTGTCATTAAGCCAATGCGTGATTACTTTGCTGGCCGCTGCTACTGTTGTTTCCTTAAGTTCCCTCCGTTGACGGACGTACAACTACCATACATCTGTATCTAGGAGTAGAGAGATATAACTTACGTACAAGCCCACTGGGATGTACCATTTCTCTTCCCTTTGCCCGTCCGAATGTTTATTTAACCGTGAATCCAGAGAGAGGTAGCAGAATGAAAGCAGCGATGAAAACACGAGGCAAAAGATAAACTTTGAAAAGTTATTAATTATAATTTCATAGATACACTTCAAGTGCGGTTATCGTATGCACATACGTTTGTGTGTGATTTTATTCGCTTGTAGTAAGTTCATATTTGCAAATGATTAGCCACATCGTGACATCATATTTAGAGAATCTCCGTGACATCAGTCATGCTAATTACCCGTGATTAGTTAAAATTTCAATCACAAAAATAGGAAAACGATAAAAATGGCGAAAGGTAAATATATGTGGGACCTGAGAACGAAGTAATTCGGCTTGGGGATACCAAATATGTTGGGTGGCATAACGATATGCATTAGTTGAGTCATTCTTTAGCATTTTGGGTGACAATAAGCCCACGGACAGCCTACACGATGACGGTCTATAAATAATGACGATTATCGTACTTTTTTTAGTACCCCCATATAGCACCACGTTTCGAAACATTTCGCGTATATGTTTGGAGAATTTTTATTCATGCAATAAATCTCTCATCCCACCGTCTATAAAGCGAAATGATCTACAAGTGTCAGATTTGCTTGATATTAACGCACAAAAGCTATGATTTTACAATATTGTTAGTTTTAACCAACTTAGGTTGTCACGTGTACAATATTGTTAGTTTTAACCAACTTAGGTTGTAAGGCGTTAAGGAGGAGGCGTTAAGAAAAAAAATCGAAAAAAACCATTTGGTTTCAAATTGTCAAGTAATTCTTCAAATCTTAAAAGAACTGCCCTTCACTACAAATACAAATTTTTGGCGCAACAGGCTCGTTAGTACCCAGGGCCTAGCTTTCTCACAACCATTCATGTGTGCGTGTGTACTTCTTGCACGATGGCGGGACCTCCTGTTTTATGCCGACTCCGAACGGCTAAGTTGAGATAAGCTATTCTTGACAATTGATACTACTCGGACGATTTGTCAGATCATCACGAGAGGAGGGCCAGTGAAAAATCATTTAGGTGTTGCTACGACTGGGAATCGAACCCAGACCTTCTGCGCGGCAGTTCATCGCACTAACCATCGCGCCACTGAGCCCTCACTGCATGATTTTAATTAATTAAAGCAAGCATTAATTCAAATCATGCCTTGAAACTTTTGTCCCACAGAAATTATTGTTAGGTATACCTTAACATGGTAAGCCTTTATCAGAAGTTACCTCATACAGGATAATCTCATTTTGTCGGTGTTATCGCAACTTTTCGAGAAATTTCTTTATAGGAATGTTGCCGAAGGAATTTATAGATTTCCAGTCAGTACTGGAAGCAAAACTAATTTTTTCTGCAATATTCCTAGACGTTGCAGAGCCGCAGATGCTTTTGATAAAGTTTGGCAATATGGGTATAGAGTATAAACACATAAACACGTGTCAATTATTCAATCTGTTTTGCCAAATCACCATGGACGGACATAGCGTTCAACAACACGTACAAATGATTAAATTGGTTTTAACAAAATGAGTGTTCGGTCGCCATTTTACGGACGATTCGCAGTGTGTTAGATAAATTTGAGTCCACTGGTTCAGCACACGATAAAACAACACCCGTACGTCGATGAAACGCAAAACATCGCCGCTCTCCGTGAGAGTGTGCAGGAGAATCTGAGGTAGCCGATTTTTCGTCGCTTTCGGCCTTTCGCAGAATACTACCTAGCGAACTTTGCTTTATGACTTGAGCCCGCACTTGTACAAAATTCAACTGACCCAGGATCTAAAGGTAAACGAACATTGACAACGACGTATGTCGAAAAATTAATTTTAGCGATGAGGCCCATTTCTGGATGAATGGGTACGTCACAAAACAAAATTGTCGAATTTGAGACGATACCAATCCACATGAGATCCAAGAGCGTTCAATGCAGCCCATGGTGTGTCCATGGTGTGTACTTTAGGTTGGCAGCGTCAACCGTCCATATTTCTTTGAGGACGACGTTAGTCAGGCAATCACCTTCAACAGCAAGCGCTACAGGTCGATGAATAACAACATCTTTTTACCTGAAATGGATGATAAGGACAACAATGTCATGTGGTTGCACACAGACGGCGCTACGTGCCACATTGAAAATTCTGTACAAGCGATTCGAGGGTCATCTCACGTGGAGGTGATGGTGATGAAAAATTAAAACTTTCCAATCTTTAATATCTCATAGTCCACAGATCTCGGAGTGTAGGTATGTAAGTGGACCACGAGTAATAGCAACACATTTTCACCTAGCTAACGCCTGCCAACACCGACTCACAGCCTTCACGTCGCAACCATTGGCTTGGCTGCCTTGACCGCAGATTTCGCACTAACAAATTTGAAATGTCTTGGCGGCACTAGATGAGCTGTTATTCCAGACGGCAGCAAAGTAATACCGAAGATGAAGCCAACTGTGGTGTCTACTGTTCCAATTAGGCTGAACAAAGTGAACCACAACAATTTAGCAACTATGCCAATGAGCAACAATTCTCAATCTTAAGGACAACGTTGGTAAGATTTTGTAAAGATTTTGTGGAATGGGAAGATTAAGTGCAACATATCTGGACTAATCCTTCAAATGACCTTACCCACGTGATCGGGCAATTTAGAGCTATGACAACGAGCCGTTTTAGAAAAGTACGTATAGATCGCCATTCAAATGTAAAACTTACTAAAGAGTTTCCAATATATTACATTTATATGCAGAAATGGTCAGATGCTGTGCGCCAATTCTGCCGTTCTATATTTGTTTTTGCAGCTGTCATGCAAAAGTTCCTCATAAAGTTTCTCAAAGTCATATGTAGCTACAGAGACACAATCCAATGAATACATTATTTTCAAAGAGCAAAACTTGTGTAAAGTGCTATCCACTTGTAGGTACTTGTAAATAAAAGCACAACCCCACACCCAGGGGCCGTGCGTCAACCGGACCGACAAACAAACCACACGCTGGATAAATACGAGCCGTCACATTAGAAAACATTGATCTTCTCTTACATCTTCGAAACATCAATTCACACATTGGGATAGATTGTTCCACACCTATAATTGACCTCCTTCCATGGGTTGAAGCTACTTCTTCATTCGTTCGTTTTAATATTTTCTTCTCTTCTCCTCCGTCCGCGCGTCATTGCCCTTCTCGTTGCTATCTCTCCATCTTTCTATTTTCATAATGAAATCGACGAAACTCGAAACTAATTCAAAATTTATGGCCAATTAAATGATATCTCGAAGCACTGACAGATGTAAATAAACCCACGAAGAACATGGACGACATGGCTTTGGGATTTGTTGGGCACATGAGAAGGTGACCGCACACACAACCCCGCAACAAGTGCGGGAAGAGAGAGAGAAAGTAAATATTTGAAGAAGGCAAAATGGGAAACGCATCCATTCGCATTTCTTTTTGCCTTGCTTTTCTCTTCATTCCTGCCTAGGGGAATTCTATTTTTGGGATTGAGGTAGGCCACGAAGGAATTCCTAGAGACAGAGATGAATTCCAATTGGGGACACCAACCAGATAGGTATCCAAATAGAAGGGCATCCATTCGCACATTTGAATAAATTGTCAAACATATACTTAAGTAAAGATGCGTGCATGTATGTGCGCGAGATGGTTTCTCTTTTATCACGTCTGAAACTGACAAAGTTCGCATAGATAGAACGTGGAAAAGCGAAAGACCACAACACATCAACATCATCTCATCATCATCCGGGAAGAAGATGAAGCCGTAGTAGATACGTGCGCACGAACGCACGTCCGATTGAACAAAAAATAAGCAATAGCTAGGCCATTCGTGACTTTTACTCTCTACTCTCTAGCTCTACCTCAGTTCCGCACTTCTCATCAACTGGCACTGGGTGCTGGCTTTTTTTTTTGTTGTTGTCGCACCCATGTCCAACCATGCGAACGGCATGTGTGTATGCTAGCCGCAACAAGTAACGAATTGCTGAAACCAAAATTAGATCAAAAAATATAGATATTCGCTTGTCAATCTTTAAATAGCCGTAAGGAATACACACAATAAACAGATACTCGTTGACTCTAGGAATACGGCCACCGCCGGACTAAAAAAACCTATGCATTGCGACAGAGTTCGTCGAAGTTTTTGTTTTGACTTGACTTGCTCGACTAAGGCTATACGAGAACATTTGATAGAAAAAGTAGCTGATAAGGTAATTACATACACAAATGTGGATGTCACCCTGTCACCGTCAATCGTCAATAAATGATTTATGGTGGATCAATAAATAACATGCAATGCAGGAACTAGCTTCGAATTTTCAGTCATGCAGTAAAATGCGTGATATTATGCCTTATTGACGTAATTTCTCAAGCAAAAATATAATTTAGCAATATCTTCTGTTAAACCAAGTTTAGCACATATGATTAGATGGATATCCAAATCAGTCATTCGGAACTAACTGACGTCACAAAAATAGGGTCATTCGTACGTCATCCATTTCGTCATTTTTAAGCGTTTTATCGCCATTGTCCTTAAATTGATGACAATGTCTTGCTGGATAGCAAGAGAATGACCAATGGATTGATTACAGGCGACTGCCGTGATCCTTTATTTGGTGAAGCTTTTCCAACTTTTCAATAATGCAACCAACCATCAAATTCTATTTGTTGAAATGCTTCATGCAAAACACAAAACTTAAGTACCGCCGCTCTCAAATGTCAAATTAAGAAAACAGACAAACAACACAGCAGCGATAGAAATTTGTCACCCTATTATTTCATGACAATGCAGAAAATAGTGCAGAATCATACAAGTGACACGCTGTCCGAAAATGATAGGGATAACACGAAAAGTTTCCCAGTTTTGCTATCCACCAAATGACAGTCTAGAATATTCTTTTAGTAAGTCATCCAGATGACCACATTGGATTACCACTTTAAGAAAGCTCGAGAAAGCACAGTTGTATTCCCAAAATGCGCAGAGCCGACATTGGTAAAAAAAATTGTCGCCTGTGAGGCCAATGTAGGAATAACATAATTCATCCATTCGTCATCGTGTCCAGAACTTGTATAGTTTAAAGAGCAGATTCTATCTTAGCTTTGTTTATGATTTACCCCTGTTTTTTTAACAAATCTAAGTGAAATGAAGTAGAATTTTGTATGAAAATCCAGTACAATATCCTACTGCCAGAGACAAAGTTGCCGCATCTGGGCTTCGAAAAACCAGATACAATAATGAAAACCTCTATTCTAACAGCACTCATTTTCTACAAATAAAAATAAAGAGAAGTCCGTTCGCATACTTATGTGCAAGTGAAAATTTTAATACAATTTGGTGTGTAACTCTACGAAACCGTTTGCGTAGTCTTTTAACTGAAGAGAAAATAAAAACTGTCAAACTATGACAGCCGAGATGTTTGACAGAAGCTAATTATTCTTTCCTGTTGAGTAAGCAAAAATCATTTTTATAACCACTTTATGACGTGTGTTATTTTAACTGGAGTAAGGGTGTTGGTTTTCCAGATTTATTGTAATATTTGAGTTCCTTAAAGTAAGCATCGAGGGCTTTATAGTCAAAACAATGAATTGGAGGGATGTTTTTGTTTGTCGTCCCTATCAGTATTTAAAGAATACTTTTCGTTGAAATGATAGAATTCTCTATAAATATCGGAGAATTGTCATTTTTAATTTTTATTATCAAAAAAGTACCCGAACGGACCTACGAAACATATAATTTTACTGTTTTTTACCTAAACGCGTTCCCGTACTTTTTGGTAATTTTGTCTCTTTCTGAGATAATTTACCCCCACTCCAAGAAATTTGAGAATTTACTAATTTTTACTGAAAAAGTACGGGAACAGACCTATTATTTGAAATGAGAATCCATTTTTGATTTTGAAGATTGGACGTCTTTTATTACAAAAATCTTCCGACGTCTTCGCACAAAAATAAACAAACGGATCTATTTTCTCCAACGATTACCTAGGTGAGAAGAGAATGACCGATTTCCAAATTTCAGATTTGGTAAGATATCTTAAATAAAGGCTATGTTATCATTTTGACCACCTGTTCTCATTGCGACCATTTTGACCAATAAAAACAGAGCTTCATCTAAGATATCTAACTAAATCTGAAATCAGGAACACGGCCAATGCCAAAGAATTACTCAACGCACCTGTCAATTAATGAGCTATTGAGTATTGTACGCAATACGTGTAGCTCCAGGAGTGGACACTTTAGTATGGGTATTCATGCAACTTCGTAATACCGTCCTAAACGTGGTAAGCTTACGACGCGACATGGTAAATGAAATGTCATGTGTATGTGAAACAACAATACATATTTATATTTTAACATTTAATCAGTCACTTTTAAGTTTCACACATCAAACATACCTATGCGCTATAATAAAACAATTATTGAGAACGAACAGAGATAAAAAAGAAAAAAAAATCTTTTAATAAAAAATGCCTAAAATGAGACAGTATTGAGTGGTTTATCACATCATTTAGGGGTGCAGATTTATCGGAGTTTATATACTTTTACAGCTCCTAATAGTGACAATCGCTACAAATGAACGTTTAATATGAAATTGCAGTAATCAGTTAGTGAATAGTTGGTCGACTGTGGCTTTAAGATTCCATTTAAATTAAAATGCTAACACGAAAATTGTTTTGCTTTTTTTTATATTACTTACTTAAATCCAATAATACTCTTAAAATTAAGCTTATGCTAATTGAACTCAGTACTAGCAAGAGCATGAATTTAGTTTTTAGTACGAAAAAACAAATTCCAATTATCCATTTCTCAGAAAGTTCACATCTAATACACGTTAACAATGTTATTCACCCGTTTTTTGCGTGGAATTTTACTGATTGCTGTGGGGAATCTAATGAACCACTTAAAAAAACATCTGTCAAGCTTGTTGCAAGACTTCATTTAGGTATTGTCACTTTATTTTCTGTTTACTAAATTGTATTCATGTTTAATATTTTAATTTTTTGAGCTCACAGAAAAAAATGAGATAAACATTTTTTACTTAAAGAGGAATTTCAAAATTATTTATAAAAATAAGTGCGTATTTGAGAGATCATTATTTAATTGGTTGAGCCAATTTAACTTCATTCAAACTGCACACAAAAGGTCTGTTTCCGTATAATATTATTTTTACTGGTTCTCACTGAATTATACTTATTGCCGTTTCCATATGCAAACATTAAGTCTGTTCCCGTACAAAATAATATTTACTGATTTTTACTTATTGCCGTTCCCGTACGCAAAAATAATTAAAGGAGTGAGCTCACGAGAGAGCAAAAAACTACCCCCCCATAAAAATCTGTAAAAAAAATTTACTGCAGAAATTTCTTGGTATCTTATGGCGTTTTCCATTGGGAAATCTAAATTTTGATCTGAAATTTGATCTTTTTGAGTGTCAATGGAACGCGACTCAGATTTATTTTTTTTTGTCATTGTATTGGCGTCATTTCGTGTCTGTGAAGTTAGCGTCGGTGTAGCTGCCAGCATTAAAAACATAACAAACATTTGAAAATATTTAATAGTTCACGTATAACTTTCTTTTCTGGGTCTATATCCATTATTAATTAAACCCAAAGCACTCTTGTTTTTCACAACCGAAGTAAAAAATCAAAATGAAAACCACTCTTGTCAAACTGACAGCGATCATTTTTTATTGGTATTGGTAAATCTGCCGAAAAATTCAGATTTGCAAAATTGATCTCTGATCAAAAAAAAAATCAATTTTTTCGCCCAATGGAACACAACAACTGTCAAAATCGCTCTTCAGATCAAAAAAAAAATTGATTTTTTTCCCAATGGAAAACGCCATTAAAGTGACAACTCGCTTGTTTTGACAGGCGTTTTGTATCATTTGTTCTTTCAAAGACATACAAATATATAATTTTACTGTTTTTTAATTTAACGCGTTCGCGTACTTTTTGGTAATTTTGTCTCTTTCTGAGATAATTTACCCCCACTCCAAGAAATTTGAGAATTTACTAATTGTTACTGCAAAAGTACGGGAACAGACCTATTATGTAAGAATGCGAGCTTATGAGAGAGGAAAAAATTACTCCTCAGTAGTCAGTAACATCATTTACTGGGGAAAATTCTTTTTTTAAAAATCAGTAAACTGTCAGTTGGTATCCAAAAGTAACAAGTCGATTGTTTTGGCATTATTTTATGTCATTTGTTCTTTAAAAGTCACAAGAAACGAATGAGTTTACTGTCTTTTACTTTCAAGCGTTTCAGCATTATTTTCGCAAGACGGTCTGGTCAGATTTCGAGAATTGGCGTTGATGAATACCATAATACCATACCATGGAGGCGTTGGCCACCACTCAATTCGGAGGGAATGGGTATTGTGTTAAAGGCGACCATACCTGACTAGCATATTAAACGATAGGCCTAACAAATGTGAAAAGATAGATTATGTGACATATTGGTTAGAAAATTCCTTAGACGAAGTTGGCTCTGCTGATGATGTTATCAATGGCAGTGTTCCGGATTTTAGATTTCAACTAAAAAATGAGGTGAGGCGATGTGGAACGCAAAATCTTAATGAATGGCAAGGTAAATGTCAAACTAATCCAACCCTTATTTTGCAATTTCGTTTTTCCACATTTAGTGATTTTTATTTACTTTTGTCTATTCAGAATAATTATTCTTCAACAAAAAAGTAAGAAAAAACCTAAATAAACCCATAAAATTGGGTAATGCTACTGAAATCAAAAACATCTTCATGACAGTTCGTCGCAAAATCAGCTGTTTCACTCATATATGGGTGTCCATGCGTAAATTTTCAACTTGTTTCGCCAGTCATTTTCCCTCAAATGTCACGTGACTAAAATGGTCGATTGACCAATGAGAGCAGTGCACCGGCAAAGTTAACTTGGTTAAACTGAAATCCGGAACGAACCCAATGTGAAAGCGAAAATTTAGATTTCTGTCACAGATATCGATGCGATGATCTGACAAAAAATCAATTGCCAACAAAAACTTATCTCAACTCAGCCGTCCGGATTTGGCATAAAACAGGGATTCCAGCCATCGTGAAACATGTACTCAGGCACATATGAATGATTGTAAAAAAAGGAATGGTCTGGGTACCAACGAGCCTCTTGCACCAACAATTTTTGGTTTGTAAGTAGCAAAAACTATTTTTTTGATAATATTTTCGAAAAACTTTATTAGTGCTTTTAAATTTAGTAGTTTTGTTTCGCCAGGCTTGGGTTCTGTGGGTTTTGCTTTTTTAATGAGTGCAATAGACTAATTACCGCAGGGTCGTACCTACACAAAAATAATATAAAATTTTAAAAATGTCATGAGAAGCTATGGCCAGTTATTGACAGGCATATAAATTACTCAACACTAACATTTGATTGGTCACATATACCCATTGGCAAGATGGTCATCCTTCTGCAATGCTTGTCTTTAAAAAAAAAAGATCGTCCCGTTTCCAAATCGACAAAACATTTATTGTACATCGGTGCACGCAAAATACCGGGCTCCGGGCATGCCTGAAAAATTTGAATGTTTTTACCCAATTCCGATTTTTTGAATTTAAATCAGTAAAACTTAGAAGTGGGAGTGCACACGGAAATTGTCATGCTCACGCATATTTATATGAAAGGTCAGAAAAGCAAAAGTAGTGGGTAGCATTGTGCGTGGTCATTGTCGAGACAAGTTTAATGACTGCTGTTTGTCATTAAAAAAAAACCATTTATGGTAAAATATTGAAAATGATCTCAATAGTCAAATTTAAAAAAGGGAACAAATGGAAAAACTTCAAAGGCGAGACCTTAAGCTGTTTAAACTTTCAGAATCGCAAAAAAAAAAAAAAACGTTAGATCATTCTTACAAACTCCAAATGTACACTTGCCGTTTCAAATCAAGTGCTGGTATTTTGAATCCATTCAATTATAACAAAAAACTTGACAATAATCACCACACAAAATGGGTTTAATGACTTTGGCTTTCAAGAGAAACAAAACCCGACACTTGCGGCATTAATTGAAATAAAACTAAAAATAGATTATCCGCCATATGGTCATTGGTGAGCCATCTCGTATCCCTTACAAGGGAAATGTAGACAGCTCTTGATTTTTTCGCATATAGACAGCATCTCGAGCGACACCATAAACCAAGCCCAGTGTCAAGCTCAAATTTATTGCACATTCCGCCTAGTTTCGCATGTCAATCTCGTTGACATGTACACCCACTTTCCTCAGACATTCGTGTAACATACGCCCTGCACAACACCGATGCGAATAGATGCAACAAATCTCATCGAAGAAGAGAGGATAAAACTCCCCGACGGATGAAAAGAACAGAAACCAATCTTCTGAATGGAAACGTAAGAATCCGACAACGTATGCCATTGCTCTGGCTATCATCTTCGTCAATGTTGTCGCTGGTGGTTGTGTCCGCGTCAGAGACGACGCAAGCCATGCTATTGCTAGTACTATGCCACACCAGCGCGGCTGTTGGTCTATTTTTGACCACACCAATTGGGTGTCCGTCCAACTTTTCTTTGAAAAAAAAAACTTTGGGTAAATCATTTTGCCGCTCCTTCTTCTCCATACACAAATATAGAAAATATTTCCCATTTTATTTTTCACTCTTTTTTTTAATAAAATTTTCTGCAAGAGATTTCCAATTTGCAATCACAAGAAATCCATTTCATTAATCCGTTCATTTGTTTATTTATCTCGCAGTGACACAAGTTTGCAACACATACACGGGTTTCACTTTGCACTCGATACACTTTGCGCATTTTATCACAGAAGACGATTGCGGAGGAATTTTGCCTTTATATGGAATTTGTTTTTGATTTTTGGTGATGGAATTTTTTTTTTATTTTTGTTGAAATATCCCTTGGGTTAGGTGGTTGAGTTGAGGTGGATTTTCTCGAAGGACTTACCTTTTCTTTGGCACGTCCTGCATGTTTCTGAACGGATTTAGCTAACATTACACCTTTACTCTCTGCCATTATTCACACCGATTTCGAACAGACTAACCCTTTTTCCAAAAGGTTCCCGCGGCCAACGCAAGATTTTCTCGAAATGAGCAAGAAAACTGACAAGCGAACAAATGAAAGTGGGAAGTAGATGTCAGTGAGGTGCTCGAAGAGTGGATGGGTCGACATTTGGAATGACGAGAAAGTGGAGTGTGGCAGACCTGTTTGTTTTAAGTACCATAGTTTGACCCTGTGCTGTCATCACGTTTTTTTGAGTTTTCTTTCATATATCATATTCGGCCCTAGCGAGGTATCCGTCGGAGCGGAAAATTCTACGATTTTTTACGATTCCGATGATTTTTACTTCGAGGTATTCTACCGAAAAGCTCTTCGGAATATTTCTCCGACATTTTGTAACGCATCCCAGCGAATTGCGTTGAAGTACGTTCAGGTGCATTTTTCGTTCAATTTTTGACAGCTACAGTGCAATTCTTTTTCCGATTTCCCCCGACACAAATTCTTCGCGGAATTTGTTAACGAAGTGAAGTGGAGTAATAGAAATATGTAAGTAATTATATAAAACTATATATTTAAGTAATTTTCGTACTAATCGTTTGAATTTATGTTTCCAGGGCGAGCTCGAAGGAAAAAACCACCCCTCAACAGTACGAGCTTCGTCGTCGCATTTGTGTAGTATTTCTTTACGATGACACAAAACTCGAATGGAATTTGAATCTGCGACGAAGTATACGTTGCGGAAAATTTTCCGCTCCGACGGATACCTCGCTAGGGCAGATTATTACGTGATCAATCGGAGAGTGGGTTTAGGTTTTTGTATGTATAAGCGTGTCTACGTACACCTTTTCTTTTTTGTTTGCAATTTTAACTTTGAGATATTTTAAAATATAAAAGGTGGCGCAAAAGTAATCCTCCTATCAGAAAATACATCGGAAGGTTATTTTTGCGCCACCTTATATAATATGATGTTGAAACAATAGTGATTTTTAACAACTGAAAGCTGACTCAAATATATTAATGGCCCTTTCTGAGAAGTGTAAACAATTATGCAATGCTTAAAATGTATCTTAACCTTATTCATAAATTTTTTTTTAAATGCTTATTAAAGAATGTTAGGTACAAGGTGGCGCAAAAGTAATCATCCTATCAGAAAATACATCGGAAGGTTATTTTTGCGCCACCTTGTAAATGCCCGAAAAACATGATTCATTTTTCATACTTTTGTTTTGTTTTCTAATCTAATGGTTGAATAGATTTTCCCCTTTTTGTTATTTCATTTGACATTTTATGAATAATAATATGTGCTACCCTGAACAAAGGCTGCATAAATACTTATTTACTGTATTACTATACAACCGTTCAGATGTGCCAATAACCGGGACTAAGGCCTAATTATTGACAAACTTTTGACATTTGCGCAAGTATTTCTTATGGGGAAAACTATCAAATTAGCCATTGATTATTATTATTACGGAGGCTAGAGTTTACTAACACCGGAATAAATTTATTCCAGAGTTAACTCACGAAGCAGTTTAAGCAGGGCCCTCATTCCGTAAAGTGATTATCGTTTAACGATAACATTTCGACGGTACATCTTGCATTTCGTAAGGTCAATAGTCATTGTTGCTGTCGACGATATCACTTTATTTGCTTCACTTAAAACAATAATCGTCAAATCACAGACGATTGCTCATGAGGTCTCGACTACCGTCTGAATGATAATCGTTTTCAAAGTTACGGAATGACCAGTTTTTCAGTGCGGAGTTAAATTTGACTCCGTGTGTGGAGATTCGATTTGGTAGCACTCATGTTTTATCCACTTTGCTGTCAAAAATTTATCGAAATATGTAGAATCTGCAACAGCTCAGTTATAAGCTGTTTGGTTTCTCTTTTCCCAAACAAATTTAAATGCTTTTGTCGCGATTTTAATTTTTTTTTCTTGTTAAAACTGTGAAATTCGTTTTTTTATAACAGTTCCGATTCGCTGAGTTCTGAGTCTGAATATATCGTACACGTATTTAGTTTACAAAAATTTATAAAAATGTCCACATAAATGGAATTCAAAATAAATATTTGCTTAGTATTTCTCATCTGTCAAAAACATCTGATCATTTAATCCCAGAGTTAACTCACCAAAGTTGCTGGGTAAACTCGAAGTTTAACTACAATATTTCCTTGTTCATCTCGACAGGATTCTGTTCGAGTCTTGTGACGTTGTACACTTTTGCACTATGGTAAAACTTGTGAACATCGTTCCTGGAGTGGCACCACTCTATATTCTCGATCGCGCGCTTTTCTTGTTTTTCTTCTTCTTTCTGAAAAGCCGGTGTTCTTCCCTTCTTCTCTGCTTATAGAGTTCAATGGAAGCTCTCGTATTCACCTGCAGCTTAGCCTTGTAGACCTCGTTCTTGGCTGCGAGCATCTGTCAGCATTCTTCATCATACCAGGAGTTTCTTGCTGGTGACCGCGAGAAATCTGGCACATCAGTTGCGGCTTATCTAATGGCCAGGCCTTGGCGGTCTCTTGCGATTGCAGTCTTTCACATTAAATTTTTTTCAGAGTATTTCTAGTTTGTTGTGGCGTGGTGTATATCCGCATGCTTACCTTGGCTGCAACAAGGTAGTGGTCCCTCGGAATGTTCGGACATCCAAAATACTATGGATGCGTGCCTCTTGTCTACCGCAATGTGATCAATTTGCTTTATTGTTCGTTGATCTGGAGACCGCCATGTCCCCTTATGGATATCAAGGTGAGGAAACCTTGTGCTGTATTTTCCTAAAGATGTCTTCTCTTCATACCTCTGCGTAAAAATTTCCCAGTACGATATAACATCGTACTTTGGTAGTCGCTCATAGGATTTGTCAAGGAGCTCGTAGAAGCAATCCTTAGTTATATCAAAGATTATGAATTCTATACAGATGACGCACTCCATATAAGAAAAAAGGTTCTGTGGCGGGTCATGCTGGTACAGCCCGCCATATGTTTTCTTTTTCCTCCGTCGGGGCGTGAGCGCATATAAGGCTTATGTTGGCGAATTTAGCTTTGATGAGAATTGTTACAATGCGTTCATTAATGTCTCGGAAACATAAGACTTCTTGCCTAAGTCTGGCACTTAGAACAAATCGGCATCCCATTAGTCACTGTTTCTGCTCACTATAACACGGTCAATCCCATCGTATTCCCTGAATGGCAGTAATGTCTGCTTTGTAGAAGTTTAGGGCTTCCGCTAGTTGTTCGCCTGCACCTCTCCTGTTTAATGTTCTCAAGTCCCAGGTGCAGATATGAACGTGGTTGGCCTTTTTTGTTTAGCAGGGTCGTCAACAATAATATCAGTCCTTTCCAAGGCTATTGGTTGCTTCGAAACATATGGTTTTTCCATGGGTGGGTAGTGAACCCAAAGCACAACCCCCAACCTGGAGGGCCAACATGAAAATATATTACAATTTCTATCACAAAAATGCATCCACTCGATACCACAAACCCTACCGTATGAAAATATGCTCGATCACTGATGAGGATGACAGGGGCTATATTTTATAAAACGAATATCGTTGAAATCACTTCGTTCTCGTTGAAATTTGATTACATAAAACTAGTATCGATCTAGGTTTTACGATACTTGTAATTTCTTACGACTGACATTTGGCAGTCGTATGGGTTTTGTTTTCGTATTGTTGTGTCTGCCAAGTGGTTGTCCTCAGCTGTAAAAAGTAAATAAAAACAAATAGAAAAAAGTGAGTGCAAATTGATATGTCTACAATATTATTTAATTAATAGGTATCACCAACACAAACAAAGCAAATGGATTTGCTCATTGCGTTTATGGAAATGAATCAAGATTTCGCCAAAAATTATTTGCCAAATAACCAAGCAAAGGCCAAGTCCAAAATATTTTGAACCACTTGGCAGAACAACTTAAGGCAAGTGGACCTCCAGAATGTATGTTGATCTTGCACTCAGAAGTTGCCAATCAATCTTCCCCAGAACATAGACACTTCTCTGTTAACTGGAAATAGTTCTTATAATCTAAAATAAATTGTAATAAGTACATCAAGTATGGACATTTTTTCAAAATTTAATAATTTCCGATTTCACGGCTTTTTGTTTACGTTATTCAATCTTTGACAGTCCCAAGTAGGATTGAAGTTGGTTTCGCTTCAAAAATAAATGTTTTTTTTAGTTTTCATTTGGCAACACTTCTTACGCCTTTTTCGTTTTATACGATCGCACTCTGTCGTGACTATCGTTAACTTCTTTATCGTTTACTTGTCGTTCCTTTAGTTTTATGTTATAGAGCCCCAGAATACCAAAATTCGATACTCGAATCTCGTATGCGATCATACGAAATCAACATTTATCAGTCACGTATGACTCGATATCTGATGTGGTAATTCGACCCCAGATTTTGCGAATTGGGCCCCAGTTGTGCAGGACAAAGATTTCGATCGAATATTCAGGCCGATCATTGGGCCTGCGCACACGAGTATGCTTCAACCGGTTGAACGTCATGTTTGTTGGTGGGACGGGTGAGGAGGGAGCACAGTTTGAGAGGCATTGGAGAGCAATTTTTCACCCAAAATTAAGTGGTTGAAGAGGTTGAATCTACCAACACATGCATGCGTTTCTGACAGTTGTGGTATTAAAAAAAAATACGGCGGCTAGTTCGGTGTTAATCGAATTACACATACATATAAAGTTTGGTATATAACACAAAATTCAACCGGTTGAACATATTCCCGTGTGTTTGGAAAGTAACCATAATGACTACGGTTGAAGCATACTCGTGTGCGCAGGCCCATTGAATCCGCCGGATGCTCTGCGGAGGGAGCAGTACTTGTTTTGAACATCTCCCCTATCATTGAAACCCCGGTAGGTAAGTGTGCTGATGTCGGTAACGAAGTTCACATTTCGTACCTATCATTGAAAACGCAACCGATCCGCGGTTCATACAAATGTTGTTGTTTTCAATCCGCATCAAAATCGATGCGTACCTCGAAGAGATAACACACATACACGCACTAAATTTTATTTTTCGGAAAAAAATTGGATAAATTTTAAATGTTTCCTCCGTATTAATAAACGCTGATTTACTAATCAATGGCTAATTTGACAGTTTTCCCCATAAGAAATACTCGCGCAAATGTCAAAAGTTTGATTAGCTAATCAGCGTTTATCAATGAGGGGGTTAAAGAACAGTAAAAAGTAATTTAAGAGATTTATTAAATGCAAGTAATTAATTGATCTTTCCAATTTAGAAAACAAACAACCAGTCCTCAGTTCCAGGAAATGGTGGAAATTATGAAAAAAACATCCAGACATCGCAAAAAATTTAACAAAGAAAGATCCTAAAACAGTCCAGAATTTGTTGGGAAAATCTAAGAAAACAAATAAATAGTTTGGGTCCTTCTGCCAGCTTGCATTCCGGTGTTATCGATGAGGATCTTGCAGATGATGGCAGCTTACTTTTTAGTTCACTTAAAATATACTTGAATGCCTTTGTTAAGTCTGAAGTTCTTGATAAATATTTTCATTTGACAGCTGGGGCTCTATTACATAAAAAGAAACGAACGGCAAGTAAACGATAGTCACGACAAAGTGCGATCGTATAAAACGAGAAAGGCCTAGGAAGTGTTGCCAAATGAAAACTAAAAAAAAACATATATTTTTGAAGCGCGAACATCAGTCCTATTTGGGACTGTCAAAAGTTGAATATCGTAAACAAAAAGTCGTGAAATCGGAATTATTAATTATTAAATTTTGTAAAAATGTTTTTTCATTGCGATTTGTTTTTGGATAGTGAAGATGATTCCGAAGAGGAGGACGAATTAATCTCAAGGAGACCAATTAGGGATAACTCAGACAGACCCAATGAGCATTCCCAATTCAGCGTAAGCAATCATTCACCCTTATTCCACATGGCGTTTTTATTAAACGACAAATGGCGTGTTTTGAGTCGATTCATTTAGGTGTCGGTATTCTATTCTCTGAACGCCTCCGCTCTCATTTTTTTTACATTCCACATGAGTTCCACAGCAATAGCTGATGAATGATAGATAGGGAATTTGTTTTGCAATTTGAAATTTCAAATGAACATTCATTTATTATTTATATTAACTACATTCGTAAGTTTATTTCCTGTGCTTTTACTTTATTTTGATTATTACTAAATTACTAAATGAAAATATGAACACCATTGTGATTTTTCTATCGTGGATTAGTGAAGTGGAAATCAACAAAAGAGATTTCATGAGAATAAGCAGAAGTATAAGATCAAAATCTAAAAAAAAAATGATATGTATACTTTTTGCCATTCTTTTTTTTTCTCTTATCGGTGGTCCAAAACGGTTAATAGGTACTGCAGCAACGTCTTTGTATCCAGTTTTAAATTTATCTAATTGTGGGACATCTCTTTTAAAATGAATTGCCAGATGAGGCTACTTTTCCATCAACTCTACAAGGCGTTTCATCTGTTGTGGATTCGTTATTTTCACCCTTGAAGACAAAAAAATAACTAAATAACTTATACCGATACTAAATAGTTAAAAATATAAAAAAAATCACATTTTAAAGCGATTTTTACTACTTGGCGTTTACAAATTTCTCAGCGACAAAAATTACGTTTAAGTTGTCGTTTTGTGAATAGAAAATTAGAATACGAAGTCGAACAAAAAATTACGTTCCACATGAACCAAAACGACATCTAGCGTTTAAGGACGTAAAACGACTCATAAAACGCCTGCTGTAATTCCGAGTTGAACATTGTCGTTTTGTGACTTATCGTTAAACGACTGTTGGAATAAGGGTGATTTACCAATACGTTCATACTTATTACAATTTATTTTAGATTATAAGACCTATTTCCAGTTAACAGAGAAGTGTTTATGTTCTGGGGAAGATTGATTCACAACTTCCGAGTGCAAGATTAACCAACATACATTCTGGAGGTCCACTTGCACTCGGCCCTATCGAGGTATCCGTCGTAGCGGGAAATTCTCCGATTTTGTACGATTTGGAGGACTTTTGCTTTGAGGTATTTTTTCGAAAAGCTGTTCGGAATATTACTCTGACATTTTGTAACGCGTTGCGTTGAAGTGCGTTCAGGTACATTTTTCGTGCAATTTTTGACAGCTAAGTGCCGTTCTTTTTCCGATTTCCTCCGACACAAATTCATTGCGGAATTTATTTACGAATTGTAGTGAAGTGAAGCCGTCGCATTTGTGTAGTATTTTTTTCCGATGACACATACCTCGAATGAAATTTAAACCTCCGACGAAGTATGCGTTGCTGAAAATTTTCCGCTCCGACGGATACCTCGATAGGGCTGACTAAGTTGTTCTGCAAGCGGTTCAAAGTATTTTGAACTTGGCCTTTGCTTGGTTATTTGGCAAATAAATTTTGGCGAGATCTTGATTGATTTCCATAAACGCAATGAGCAAATCCATTTGCTTTGTTGGTGACCCATTAATTAAATAAATTTATATAAATTTCAATTTTCACTCACTTTTTTCTATTTGTTTTTACTTACATTTTTACAGCTGAGGACAACCACTGACAGACACAACAATACGAAAACAAAAGCTATACGACTGCCAAATGTCAGAAATTACGAGTGTCGTAAAACTTAGATCGATACACGTTTTATGTAATCAAACTTCAACGAGAACGAAGTGATTTCAACGATATTCGTTTTATGTAATCGAGAACGGAGTGATTTCAACGATATTCGTTTTATAAAATACAGCCCCTGACTCGCTGGACTGACTACAAGCAATTGGTAATGAGGTTTTGCGGACCGATAATGTAGTCCATCCGCCGTTTTCAATGATAGGTTTTCACTTATGAAGTGATCAACTGCGGATCAGATTGAATCCTTCAGCAGTGCATCCGGCGGATTCAATGATCGGGCTGATTTTGTCTCATTATTCATTGAAAAGTTCATTAGCAAAACTTCCATCTTACAATCAAAATCTTTAACGTAAACACTGCTTTCTAAAATGCCAAAGTTACGCATTGAAAACAAGCAGTGAATAACGCATCGTTGTCGTTTCTGAACATGCTTAACAACACCCACTTTCCATCAAATAACAGCAATTCATTTTTTTTACATTTTTATTAAGTTTTGTTTTTTTTTTTATTAAAAATTTGTCTTGGTTAATCCAAGGCCTTACTTATGATTTATAATTTTTTTTTGTTGTTTTTTTCTCGATTTGTTTTTTTTTTAAATGCTTAACACTTTACAAAAATAAAAGGATATTACTTTTAGATATATCAGATTTTTCTTCCCAGAATGTTGTTTGTTTTTTCTTGCTTTCGTTTTTAATTATTTTTTTTTGTATTTATTTCTTTTGCATTTTCATTTTATTTTAGATTTGATAAAAAGTAAAACTAAAATTACTAAACAATATTATTACATTTATATAAAGTAATATGAAGAAGAAATACAAATTACGAAATAAATCAAAAAAAAAAAAAAAACGGTCTATGGTAATGAAGTTGGAAACAAATTGATCGAATGAAGTGAATTTTACAATTATAATTTTTTTTCTTTCTTACAAGCTGTTACTTTATTTAATTTTTTTGCAGGCAAATGAAAATAGATGGTTTCTATTTATTTTAAAACAATAGGAAGGGTCCTATTTCGCGACATTGTTTCTGAATACATCTAATATTTCATATCAGTCATTAGGAGTGAAGAGACACTCGATGTGTGCTACCCTTTAAAGCAACAGAACTTAATCAAACTAACCTTACGGGGGATATGCTTTAGCTTTCCTTATGGGATTTATCTTAAGCTGGAGCTCGAAGTGAAATAGAACCCGCCCTACATTTTCGAAAGGTCATAACAAACTGTTGAAACAGTTTTTTTTTCCGAGGGATTTACAAAAAAAAGGAAGCTTATATATATTGGAAAATTGTTAACATAGTAATATTCATGTAATTTAAATCAAAATTACTTCTGTCTAAAAAATTTGTTGTTTCAGTTGTTGTTTACTTATGTTTTTTCCCTACAGTTTTGTTTGTTCTATTTTTGTGTTTAGATCATGAATACAAAACAACACGAGTGCAACTTATTTAAAAAAAAATTCTGTAAACTATGTATAAGTTTTGTGTAACTAGTTTTGTGTTAAAAGGAGTAAACATAAACCAGGAAGCATTCTTTTCTTCAGAGTTTGGGAGAGAGATGATTTTTTTTTATTTTTTTTTTTTTACTGATTGCGTTCTTTTCATTCGTGAAATATAACTTACTTTTTTTATAATCAATCAAATTTAATAAAAAAAATTAAATTGTATATTCCTCTTAATAATAAACCTCGATTTATTTTATTGTTGTGTCCATTCGGGTGGCTGGTGGTGGTGTTGGAGCAAATGTAGTAGTAATACAGACACGCGGGATGATGATATGGGAATGGGGGAAATAAATGGTCACGGGGGATGTCGGTTTTTTTCTCTCATTTCTCGTCTCGCACTTGTTTTGTTTTGTTAAAATTATATTGAATATATATATTTTATTTTCTTTGTTTCTCTTGTTTTATGAAATCCTTTCTATTATTTAGTTTGATTTTGTTTGTTATACTTTTTCATAAAAAATAAAATAATATATTAGTACGAGAAGGGCGTTTAACCATCATGTTTTCTCTTCTTTCCTCGGGCTTGTGGTTCTTCTGTGAATAAAAGCGTTAAGAGTATAAATTTGTGTCACATAAATTATTAATTTTTTAAATTTTATTTATGGTAGAGTGTTGTAGAGCAGGGGAAGACACTTATTGACCAGCTTACTATGTAATGTATGTAAATCGTTGAATCGTTGTGGCCTAACGCTCCTGTTAGCAGGTAGTTCTTGTACTTCTCAATTATGTGAACAATATTTCTATGAAGCAATTAATAACAAAGAAATTTATATTGACGATACGGCTTAAGCTTATCGAAAAAGTGCAAAGGCTGACACTACTGCCATACAGGAAATAGTCCAGGCAAACAGAGAATGAACTACAACGATGTTCGTGCATGGTATAAAAAATCAGCGAATATTCGAGTACTTAACCTCAGATTAAAGAGATAGAGACAACCACCAATGAACCATAGAATGACTGTTAATTGACGGATTAGAATTAGTGGACCACAAAAAAAGGAGACCCTCTGAACTACGCCAACTACAGAGGCATAAGTCTCCTCAACATCGCCTACAAGATCCTATCTGCCGTAATATGTGATCTGCCTGAAACCGTTTACCAACAACCTGATTGGCCCTTATCAGTGTGGTTTTAGGCCAGGAAAGTCCACAACCGATCAAATTTTCACACTTCGGCAGATCCTGGAAAAAACTCAAGAAGTCCAAATCGATACACACCACCTATTCATCGATTTCAAACCCGCATATGACAGCATTTATAGAGACGAACTGTACAGAGCCATGTCTAGTTATGGTATACCGCCCAAACTCGTCCGTTTGTGTAGGATGACGATAGAGAATTCTCGCTGCTCCATCAGGGTCGGAAACGACCTCACCGACACATTCGATACCAAAAAAGGATTTAGGCAAGGCGATGCGCTGTCATGTGACTTCTTTAATCTGATTCTTGAGAGGATTGTGCAAAACTCCAAAGCCAACACCAGAGGCACAATTTTCCAAAAGTCGTTGCAACTACTAGCATACGCTGACGATATTGACATCATTGGTAGGACTCAACGTGATGTCATAGCCACGTTTGCTAGTATAGAGAAGGAAGCGGCGAAAATGGGTTTAGCAGTAAATGAGGGTAAGACTAAGTATATGCTGTCATCACGAAAGGACTCACAACATCGACGAATTGGACAGAACGTCACCATTGACAGATATAACTTTGAGGTAGTACGGGACTTTGTCTACCTCGGCTCCGCTATTAGCTCTGACAACAACATCTCGTCAGAAATTAAACGAAGAATTACTCTTGCCAACCACTGTTTCTTCGGGCTGAGAAGGCAATTTAGTAGTAAAGCCCTCACTCGAACTACTAAGGAGACCCTATATAAGACCCTGATCATCCCAGTCCTGCTCTACGGCGCTGAAGCATGGACCGTATCAAAAGCGGATGAAGAAATCCTTGGTAGATTCTAGAGGAAAATTCTTCGAAAAATCTTCGGTCCCGTTTGCGACGGGCTATGGAGACGAAGATTCAACCATGAACTATACGAGCTGTACAGCGACATGCCCCTGGTCAAAAAAACTCCGCATTGGACGTTTAAGATGGCTAGGACATGTAGAACGAATGGACACCAATACTCCGGCTCGCAGTCTTCGATTCCCAGCCAGACGTCGGATGCAGTAGAGGAAGACCTCGCCTTAAGTGGCGCGCACAAGTGGAAACCGACCTCAACCAACTTGGAGTGCGCAACTGGAGGCAGTTAGCTAAGGACCGGGCTAATTGGAGAGGCATGTTGATTGAGGCCCAGGTTCATTCCGGACTGTAGCGCCACTTAAGAGAAGAGAAGAGAATAAGTGGACCATTAACAGAGGCTGTCTTAAAAACCATTCGAAAAGCTGTGGAATACGTGTGTCGGAACCCAAAACATTGGGTACGTTAACATCGTGGACAATAACCGAGACTAAGTTATAGAGAGGTACCACTCCAGGAATGAGGTTCGCAAGTTTTACCAAAGCGTAAAAACTACTTACGGTCAGAATGATTAACACAAGTCTTGGCGTCTCATCCGCACTTACATCTGTAAGATGTGGTACCCCACAAGGGAAGGATGCATGGTGATAAATACGTCGCTGTATCAGGGAAGAACCTATTACAAAATGGACTCTGTACTCTCTAAATGAGTCGCCAGTCGCCTAAAAAAAAAGAATTGGTCACTATTAGCACTAAATACGAAGTCCCGCACATTGATCTAGCAAAATTTAAGGACGTTAGTCTTAAGTCCGCAGAATTAGAAAAGTACCTGGTACCTGGGAATCGAAGAACGCGTAAAAAAGCCACCATAGCCTTATATACTTGTAAAAAGGCAATAGTCTCGTTTAAAGATCAGCTTTCATATGAATTTGCAGAGCTCCACCCTCTCCGTAGCCCTAGACTGAGAGCCTCGTTACAACGGACACCCACTTAAGGTGAACATATAAAGATACTAAATCACCTTAACATTACCAAACTCAGTTTTAAGCATAACATCAAGTCAACCATTGACTGTCGCCTCGAATGGGAGTCGGACTTCATTGGAGTCTAGAGTGAGTGGAGGTGTTTTCTCCGAGATGCTTCTTATGCATATCCTTTCGCCTCCGCGATCATTGTATTATTTTCCAAACGGAAATCATGGCAATTAAAGAAGCCTTGTCCCGGCTGAGGTGTAATGGAATTTCCACGAAGAATATTAGCATCTTCAGTGACAGCCATGAGGCAATGAAATTCCTGGTATCCATCTCATTTGCATCGAAATCAGCCTACGAATGCAAATTATCTCTTAATTAGATGGCAGAGCACTTTACCATTCACCTATTTTGGGTACCGGGTCACAGAGATATACCAGGAAACTCTAAGTCGGATGAGCTTGCCAGACCGGGCAATACCCGGTTATAATTCTACATGTAAATCACTAATCAAACTCGATGGATCAAGAGAGCAAACCGCAAATGGGTAAACGGCACAATGTGCCTAATATCCAGGCAACTCTGACCAGATTATAACCAGAAACGCTCTCTCTGCTTGAAAATGATGAACAGAAAACATCATACCCAAATGCAAGAAGACTAGACCTCTTTAGCAATGACTTTTGCAGAAGCTGCGAGGACGAGGAGGTGAAGAAGTGTATTCCTCACCTTATCTGCTCTTGTTCAGCTTTCTCCAACAAAATAAAACTCCATCTATGAATTCGTGATCAGGTGGTGGAAGTGGATTTGGACTTCTTGAATTTTTTTCCAGGATCTGCCGAGGTGTGAAGATTTGACTGTGTCGACTTTCCTGGACAAAAACCACAATGATAAGTGAAGACTTCATGTGTTATGTGCATGTATAGTGACAAACTATATAGTCATGCCTAGTTCAGAAATTGGAGGAAGAGGTTTTAGGAGTAAACGAGGGCAAGATATCATTCATTCTTCCTGAGCAAACCATCTTCATTATCTCGATCTGAAATTGCGTCTTCTCCTTAATAAATGGTACACCAACATTCTGGTCCATTGTAACATTAACTAAAACTACTGTAACAACGCTAGACATATGCGTCTATAATCTCTTCAACACTGCACCCGTATTATAACAATACAACAAAAGAAAATGCATACCTGCTGTTTCCGCTTCCTTATCCTTATCTGCAGATGTTTCGGCAGCAGCATCACCATCACCATCCTCTTCGTCGGATTCATCATCATCACCGTCATCGCCTGCCTCTTCCTCATCCCAGTCGGAGTTATCTTCCTCCAAATCATCATTGTAGACCTAAAATATAGAATTCCATATTACCACTGATTCCTCAAGTAGAACAACAAAATCAAATACAAACCTCAGCTAACGACACATCACCATTATCTTCGTCATCACTTTCGTCCTCGTCATCATCATCACCGTCCTCGCCGTCATCTTCATCGTCTCCCATCTCATCGGAAACTGTAAGAGAACAAGAAGAAAATGAACCGCGATTAGTTAACCCAGTTATTGATAATGGCAATGCTTACAATATGCGGCGCTGATAAGATTCAGCAGTGCAAGGAACCAGTAAAGTAAAAGGGGAAAGTTCGTTGGAGGTCGCGAGTCTAAGGTAGCTAATTGAGTTGTACTGTTTGCATTGTCGACCTCTGTCTCTGCAGATGATTCCTTGAGTTTTAACTCTTTCAAGTATTCATCCAAGTCATCGGTTTCACTTGGAGGCGACACATTTTGTTGTGTGTCTGTGTTACTTGAGGGCGACGGAGGCGGTGCAGACTTTTTCGCTTTCACGCGCTTCTCAAGTTGTTCTAACTCGTCCAAATCTATTTCTAAACCGTTTATACAAAATGCATTCTTGCCTGAAATCCGTTAAAAATGTTTTTTTTTTTTAAACAAACAAATAGTAAGCACTATGAGTGAGTTATAACGGTTTTATTATATCGTCATATAAGGTGGTTAATGTGGTTTTATGATTTTATAAGGATGATTATCAGTTGTGTAGAAGTGAGTGTTTGTGTTTGAAGTTTGAAGTGTCTCTAACACTAGGTGAAGGAAGTATATAAATTGAAATACTTTACAGAGCAGAATGAATAAATTTTGAGTGTTAGTTTTGTTATGTACCCTGTGAATATGATCTGTAGTAAAAGGGGTTTCAATGCTTAAGGTAAACTGCTTAGACGGTTAACACAAAAAATCGTAGAGGGCCAAATCGCTCATTATTGACATGTCTTACAATAGCCATCGATGCCCTTTAAGTGTAGCCATTGGTCCACCCTGTTGGAACCAATCGTCCCTAATTCCAATTCAGCAAGTTTCACGTAGCTATCTAAATTCACGGTCACCTGGGACCAAAAATACCAGCTGAGGAAATTGTATACCACACTGTGACTTAAGGTGAATGCAAAGACCTATGATACAATCATCGCGGATTGGTATCAGCCCAGTAGTACATTCTCTGTTTGTTGAGGGATCCACTCAAGTAAAAATGATCTTCAACACTTAAAAAACCAATTGCATCTTTTGGAATATTTTCGAGAAGCGCCTCACATGAGTACCTCCGAGAATTGAAGCTCCTGCACAATCACCAACTTGTACGAATGATAAGGAAGGTCATTAAGAAGAATTAGCCTCACTGAAAGATCGGAAAGTCCAGAGCCAAACGCATGTTTGCACACAGAGACCGCAAGATTGAAGCTGGCTTAATGATCTGATCGATCCATGGTCTAGTGCGGTCTATTTGAATTTTGCGACCTATGTAACAATTGATTTCTGGTTCGGAACATTGGCCAACATGACTAAATTGAATGATTTTGGAAGGCGCGCTGCTCACTGGTAGTCAAAAAACTTTAAAAGCGGTCCAGCTACGACACTACGTTTTTTATAAGGGGAAGTGTTGTTGGCGCACCCTGCATAAAACCCTTCAACGCTATTAAGTATAAATCTGTAGGTGGTTAGTGCGGAGGTAATATTAATGTTACCAGAAGCTGTGTGTGTCGGTTTTGAATTGTGCAAACATCAAAGGGAGACAACAAAAAGATAACGAGTCCTTCGAGAAAGAAATATAATCACCCTCCATCAAAATTGAGATTTAACACCATTGATAAAGTAAGAACATAATATCCGGCATATGTTCATATACAATAAGGCGATTCAATACCTTGCTACGACTATCGATGTTGTTTGCTGCCAAATATCGCATATAAGAACACCTATCGGCGCTTACTAGAGTGGATTCAAGGTCGGCAGTTTGACCATACCATACACACTTCTGGTGGACGGCTTTAGAAACAGCCTCCAACCGCAACCTACTAGGTAAAGTTCAAAGATCAGCTTGGATATGCATTAGCGGAGCTCTTAGAACAATCCCCTCCACAGCCCTAGATACTATCCTACACCTAGTGCCCCTAGATATCTACAGCAAACAGACCGCAGCTTCTGCAGTCGTGAGACTGAGAGCCTCGTCATAATGGACACCTAATCAGGGTGAACACACAAAGATTCTAAATTACTTTAACATAACAGAAAATACCGACCACACCACTACCCAACTCAGTTTTGAGCATAACTTCAGGACAACCATTCCAAGCCGCCTTGAATGGGAGTCGGATTCGATTGGAGCCAATATCTCGATTGACATCACGGATGGGAATTAAAAAGAATCTAGAGTGGGTGGAGGTGTTTTCCCCAAGATGGTCAACCAGAAATCAGGGCAATCAAAGTCTTGGCTGAAAAGGAATGTAATATCTACGAAGTATATTAGAATCTTCAGCAACAACTAAGCGGCAATGAAATCCCTGGAAGCCATCTCGTTCAATTCAAATTCAACCCACGATGCCGACCGTCTCTTAACGAGATGGCGAAGCATTTTACCTTTCACCTCTTTTGGGTGCCGGGCCACAGAGACATACCAGCAAGGCAGATGAGCTTGCCAGACAGGGCACTACTTTTGACATTCTACCGCCAGTAGATATGTTAGGTATGCCCTTGCAGATGGATAAACGACACAACGTGTCAACTCTGGCCTAACTTTAACCAAAAGCGCTTCATCTGCTTAACAATTCTGAACAGATCAAACATCAGCTCCATAATCGGTGTCCTCACAGGACACTGTCCTATATGCCTACACACAAAGACTAGTCCTTTTCAACAATGACTTCTGTAGAAGTTGCTTAGACAAGGAAGAGAAGACCTATCTGGGAGACCACTTCAACGTGCAAAAAAAACTCTTACCCCACATAGTTAGCTATGAATGGTTCAATTAGGAGAACGAATATGGTCTAAGTGTGCACGCGCATTGCGTACAGCCACTACAACCTAACTTATCCATACACACTTATACAAATCCTGGAAAAGACACCAAAGAATTTAAATTCGAGACTCAACCTCTCTTCACCCCGAATCCGGTATTTCATCAAAACTTACATAGTTGTGTGGCCTACACAGGTACCGGATTTCGGCAAATATCTGGTGTTAACGGCACTTACATGTCCAGAAACCTAGCTTCTCCCTTAATTTATGTGCGCGAACCTATTATTTCTGACACAAAGAGGACCTTCTGTTTATTGCCGAATTCGAAAGGACAATTTGAGAAGCTTCTGATGACAGGGTTACTATTTCTCAGACTTTCACAATAGGTGGATCAGTGAAAAAATGTGGAGTCTCTTTCGGGATTCGAACCATGGACCCTGCGCATAGTATTCCAACGCACTTAGCACTATGCCACAGGATTTCGACAAGCAGATGATATTATATCATGAGATTTCATGGTGCTGAAACAGATAGTGCAAAAATCAAGTGTACACACAGATCTTAAACAAGTTCTCAAAATACCACGTATAAATAAATTCGTATAAATTCAGTGATCCAGTGGAACCTGGATCTAAACACATATCCAAATAAGCCTTACCTTCATCTTCAGAGTCATTTCCATTGACTTCATCGTCATCATCGCCCTCGGATGGAGCTTCTACATCATTAGCATCGAATCTATACGCAAACAAACAACACAAATAAATGCATGGGTCTTAAATCGCAAATTCGTTTCCTTACCCATCTAAAAATTCTAACGATGGTAACATTTCAAAGATCTTCTCACGGTAGTTCTCGATTTGCGTGGCCTCATTATTAAAAAGATCCAATACGGCAAGGTTTTCAAACGCTTCAAGTGGTTTCAATGCTTCCAGATCTTTGATTTTATTTCCGGAAAGATTCAGATAGGCCAGCTTTGGACTTGTTGTAAGATAATTGAGTCCATTAGATATTCTGTAGAAGTAAAGAAAATACAATTTAAGGATTGTGTTTGAATGTTTGTGTATGTAATGTTGCTTACCTGTTATCGGATAGCTCCAATCTCTTTAAATTGGGCAGCTTGGGGAAGCCTTTTAACGTGGTCAGGCCGACATTGATTAAGCTTAAGGATTCCAAGGCGGTATATTCATCTGTGAGACCAACGATGCTGGTACTCCTACAGTTGTCCAAATTAAGTTCCGAGATCTGGTTGAAAGAGAAAGGCAAAGAAGATAATGAATAAGAAATTCCATTGGAAGGGGGTAATGAGGTATAAGGTCGGTTTAATTTAAGTTGAGGAAGTATTTTTTTTGTATTTAATTACTTCCTCCTTTGAAATGCGAGAAGAATCTCTGATTTAGGAGATTTGATATTTTCCTTCCCACAAAAGTAGACCACTCTTGTGTCTAAGAGAAAGAGCGAATGAATTCGCTCGTTCGAAAGTGAGTAAAAGTGAACGAAAACTGAACGAATCGAAGCGAAAGGTTATTATGGTCGTACAATACAAATTGCATGTGCTCGCACAGTTACGGAAGTGGTCGTCCGCTGAACGAATATGGTTGTGTATACGCTTGAACAACGCTAAGAAATATTGCGACATTACTTTGAAAATCATGGTAATGTTGCAGAATGTGTGCGAAAATTGCGTAAGGATTTTGGAAGAAGAGAAGCACCGTCAGCTCCGTATGTTCGTTATCTTCTGAAAAAAGTGAAAGAAACTGGCATCCTAATCGATAAACCAAAGCGTAAAAAGCCAAAAACAGTGCATACACCCGAGAATATTGCTGCTGTGGCAGAAAGTGTGCGTGAAGCGCCATCAACATCAATTCACCGTCGTTCTCAACAATTGAACATTTCGGAGACATCATTGAGACGAATTTTGCACAAAGACCTTGGTATGACGCCATACAAAGTCCAATTGGTTCAGGAGTTGAAGCCAACTGACCATCCAATGCGTTTTCGCTTCCCTAAGTGGGCCTGCGATCGACTTAGAGAAGATGCCGATTTTGCCAAAAAAAAAAAATCATCTTTTCAGATGAAGCTCATTTTGATCTTGGCGGGTATGTAAACAAGCAAAATTGTCGCATTTGGGGCACAGAAAACCCGCACGCATACATTGAAAAGCCGATACACCCAAAACGAGTCACTGCTTGGTGCGGATTTTGGTCCAGAGGCATAATTGGACCATTTTTCTTCGAAAATGAGCAAGGAGTGGCCGTTATATTCAATGGCGATCGTTATCGGGCCATGTTGAACGAATTTTTGTTCACAAAAATTGAAGAGGAGGATATTGGCAACATTTGGTTTCAACAGAACGGCGCCACGTGCCATACAGCCTAAGCTACACTCGATGTTTTGCGCCCTGTTTTTGAAGATCGCATTATCAGCCGCAGAGCTGATGTCGTTTGGCCTCCTCGGAGCTGCGAATTGACACCGTTAGACAATTACTTGTGGGGTGCCGTAAAATATAAGTGTTACGCCGACAAGCCTGAGACAATATTCGTGAAGCCATTGGTGAAATACAGCTGCACACAATAAATAATGTGCTTAAAAATTGTACCGATCGTATAGGCTACTGCATGGCCAGCCGAGGCAGCCATTTGAATGAAATTATTTTTCATTATTAACCGGAATGATTGTACTTTCAAATAAAAAAAGAAATTTGAGAAAATATTCAGTAGTTTTTTTTATATCATCTTCAAAAAAAAGTTATTTGGCGGACCCTTTAGTTCAGCCTTTAATGAACATCATTTTAATAAGGGTCGATTGGTTGAATAGCAGCAGCCACAGCCAATCAGTACACAGCACAGTTAGATGTGCGCTGAATACGACGTGTTGGATGTATGTACGTCAAATGCGATTGGAATATGTACACTGGCGGAATAAACACTTTTTATGGGGGGTTTCTATTTAGTATATGGCGCGCAACTGATTTTGAAAAAGCTTCCCCATAAGACGTATATATTTATGTTGGATAAGGAATAGTACAGCCACCATTAAACAGCACAACTCTTCAAATATGGAGATTATTCCATAGAACTGTGCATGCACCAAACCATCAACAGTCACTTTGAGATTGTATGCAACTGGTGGTATTTTTAGAACATCAGTATTACCAATTACCATATGGAATAAGGACCCAAGTCAAAATGAATCCTGCACTTAAAAACTAATTCATGAGTTAAGATTTAATTTAATCCAGAGTTTGTTGACCCTGGGTGGACTCAGCACTAAAAACCGGTCACAAGATGTACATATACGTCATCGGCGTAAAAGAAATTATTCAATAAGATCCTATAATAGTATTGACTGTCAAAAGCGGTTAAATTTAGCACAAGTACAACTACATTGAGTTTTGCACCAGTAGCTGCCGGCAGTATGTACGTATCTTATTTGCGCAATTTACTTATGGAAGTGTTTTGTTTTGCGCTAGACCAGTGTTGTCAGAAAATTTTCAACAGTTTTCCCTAGATGAACGTCACAAAATCCCTAGAATCCCTAGTGTAAACAAAATTTTGACAAAAACGACAGAAAAGTGCAAGAATCAAATGAAATGAGCGTTTTCATTAAGGGTATTCATGCAACGTCGTAATTTTATTACGTGAGAAAGATTGTAATGTTACGACGACGTTTCATGAACGACCCTAAAACTGCACCACTAAATAATGCGGTAACCCACTGAATTCAATCTCATTTTAGTAATTTATTTATTGATAGAATTTGTTTCCTATTTTTCTCTTTCCATTCTCAACAATTTTTTTTTTTCAGTTTAGCGCATACCTACGTTTGATGTGTGAAGGTGACTGATTTAATGTCAAAATAGCATTTCAAATGTTAACAACGTTTACCATCTCTGTTTACGCACCCAATTCCTGTGAGAAAATTCTGATATTGTTGGAAAAGATTTCCCATACCTACAAATTTTGACAGTTCATTTATCACGTCGTAATTTGATCACGTTTACAACGTTTACGACGACTTTCCGACGTTGCATGAATACCCCTATTGTAACTTGGTACGGATGGTTGCGTTTGTAGTTGGCAATTGTTTTTGGTTGAGAATTTGAGATCGCATTATACATAATGCGAAAATGAATCGGAAGTGTTATTGAATGAATGTATATTCTAATACGAACACTTGAAAGGTAGACAATTATTATTAAAATTTAACGGAAAATATAAAACTAATTTGAGTTTTTACTTTTCCCTAGTACCTAGAATGTCAGAAATTGCGCAATTTTTTCCCCTAGACTAGGGAAAAATCACTAGTTCTTGCAACACTGCGCTAGACTTACCCTTTCAAGAGGTTTGTTTCGCATTTCATTTAAAATAACTCGTCGACTTTTTCTCCATTCAGCAATGGCGTACTTTCGTTTTTTACGCCTCCTTATTCGTTCAGCAGTAGCAATGCGTTGTCTTTCATCGTCAGCATTTTTCGCTTGTATTATATCAGCGCTAAGTTTTTGCGAACGTTTTGCAAACCACATTTTTCTTCGACACATAACCTGACACCTCCTCCATTCTTCTTGTAGTGTAAGGGGTAATGTTAGAACCATTCTTTTAAAAACCCTTTTCCACAATAGTTATTTATATACAATGTTTGGAACAAATTTACTTAAGCTGCCAATCACTTTTTGCACTTTTTGTTTATTCCACTTATTAAATTAAGCTTGTCGCTCTCAATTATTTAAAAAGTTATTAAACAATAAAAATTCAAAAAATCCCTATGGAAATCAACCAACTTTTGACAGTCCACACAAAGCTGAGTGATAAGCAACATTGCCAGATAAAAATTAAATACTTGTAAAACTTGTAAACTATGTAAAGTCATCAGGCAGGCGCTAAAATCAAACATTTTTTTGTTATCCGGTACTCTGGGTGGACCGCAAGGATTTTAACTCTCTTTCTGGGGACAATCCACGCTCACGCAACTTCGTTGCTCCGCTCAGGGTATGTAAAGCCTTTGTGAACAGTTTTTTTGCTAAAATATTTTTATTTGGTATGTTTTTTCAACATGCCAATGCTGCGTACACCGCAGCAGAAAAAAAACAGAAGTGTCAAACTACACATAATTTGAATGAAATGTTAACCCAAAAAGTGCAATTTTATTTTATGAATAACTTTTGAACTAAATGTGAGCGAAAATTTTAAAATGCATATAAATGATCAGTGCGAAGAGACAAATCGATTAATAAAAAATGGGGCAGAAAGTGAAAGGCAGCTAAAGTAAATTTATGACCAATGTTTCTTCATTTTGAATAACTGTATTAATATATTTCTAAAAATATATAGGTAGGTATGTACTTATATGTATACAGGTCTAATTTAATTTCTGTCTATTAGAACTATTCATAAATATTATCTAAAATTGCATTTAATTATGGGTCTCTTCGTTGTAAGGTCCAATTGGGAAGTGTAAATCCAATAAGGGCACAAACTCGTCTACTCCACATAAAATTGGTCCAAGCAAAGCACACAGACAGGTGGATTCCGTTGCATTTTTGTGGCTTGCGCATTATTCCTGTACGAAACCGATAATCTGATCCCTAAACATTCCAACATACACAACTGTGTTTATCTCTTTTCACCTGCAGACAGTTGAAATCTCGAGAATGGAATTGAAACAAAACAACATTTCACCAGAGTGCTTTGTGATAGGAATGGCAAAAGGTAAAAGGAAGATGAAGCTAGTTGCTACTTTGCTAGTCTAGTGCTAGTCGCCCTTTAGCGTTCATACATTCATGACAGCCATATTGTGTGAGGGAAACATGTTATGTAATATATTGTCACATATTTTTTTCTTGATATAAAATTTCAACCACGCTATCGTAAATCAATTGCTTGTGATCTTTTTTTTTAAATAATTGTAACTGCTGTGATGTATTACACAGAAATTCAGCGGGTTTTGTGTGTGTGAAAGAAAATGTTTGTAAAATTATCAGAGAAAAAAATGGCGCCTATGGTGAATAAATGAAAAACGCAAAAGAGCGATAATAGGAATAGAACGAAAAACGCAAAAGAGCGATAATAGGAATAGAACGAAACACGCATAAACGTGATGAGGAACAGTGGTAGTGGAATCAGTTAAAAATGGATGTCGTCGAAGCGGATTTTTTTTGTGAGAGATTGGAGAGAATGCGAATGCAAATACAACATTTTGCGGTGATGTTTTGGTTCTCGTTCGTTTCGTTGACAGGTTGTTTTGTTCGCGTCATAAGCAGCATTTTTTTTGTGGGATGCGACTGAAAAGTTAGCAATTTTATTTGTTATTAAATGCATGAAAACTATATTTTAAAGGTTTTTGGCGAAGGGGGGGTTAGCGTTAGAATAAAAAATGCTCAATATGTATGCGATTTTATTTACTGACACTACCTAGTTCAAAATCCATTAACATCACTAAACACCACCCTACTGAAACGTTACAATTACACTGGTTTTCGTGTATTTTTATTTTATTACCCTATAGTCTATACCATAAGGGTATTGGTATTAGTTTTAATACACATAAGAATCATTTTGCTAGATATACCTTAAAGTATATGGATCGACTCAGAATCGCTAGCTGAGTCGATTTAGGCAGTTGAATAAATGTCTCTCTGTCCATCTGTAGGCAACCGGTTTTTAGGCCTTAATTTGGTATATGCGATCCTTGTGCGAGCTGTTTGAATAAGTGTAAAGGTTTCAAAATCCGACCACTGCCACGCCCATTTTTTTTTTTAGAGAAACATTTTTTCAAACGGTTAACAATTTTGAAAAAGTCGATCAACGAAATATTTACACAATATTAATATCTTTATTCCGTTTACATATCTTTTTTTAGGGCATTTTATGAAAAAAAAACCTTTAATGTTAAAACATTAATAAACTAATTTTAACATTTCATCCATAGGTCATTTACCCACGCCCAGTTCTTGTGGGCGTTTTCCATTTGTATTCCCTGCTTTTTTGTCGAACAATAAAAGATTTTGATAAACTAGGGATAATGTGTTGTGACAATGTCATTTCTTATTCATCCCTATATCGTTTTTAGCCATGCCCACTTATTGGAAATCTTTAATTCAAAAATGGTATGGGATAGGGTATTCATCGGTTCCCACAGCGGATTGTAGGCCTATTCATATGTTTTTTTATGTCTGATGTACCTTACTACAGCTTAAGAACGAGCATAAATAAAATTGTCCTTTATTTGAATTAAGGTTGATGATGAAAATAATAAAAGTCGTATGGATGTTATATATAGATATATATATGTTATATAGATATCCATTCCAAAGTTTTGTAGGATTTTGTCAAAGAATTCTTACCATGACCGTAAACTAATTATTCATTTCCTAAAGAATTGAAGGCAGCTTAACTAACCACTGGTTAGTTGAATAAATGCATTTTAGCAAGTGGCCATTAATGTACAAGACAAATATATGCGGGTAGCTCTCTAGACATGTCTTGATAGTTTGCAAATACGAATTGAGCAAACCTTTGTGGAAAATTTTTTTTTAATTACTGTTTGTCTTGTTCTTTGTTTAAACTGTTGAATGTGGATTTCAATTCGAAGACATCCAAACACAGCTTCAACGCAAGTTTGACAAATATTCTGCTCGGATTTGAAGTCTAAAATAAATATTGGGAAATGTGAAACCAACTTTAAAAAACTCCGAATTACGAGTTTAAATTTTATTCACGTCGCGTCAAAGAAGTTTGTTAGGTATTGGATATTGATTTGGACAAGTTTTTGTACTACAAATATAAAGGGTGTTTTTTTAGAGGTATAGAACTTTAAGTTGGTAACACTATTTTAACTGGCGTCCATTTGACGGTCAACATAATCGTCCATCAACGCAATTGACGAGTGGAGAAGTTTGAAAAGCGCCTCTACATGTGAAAAAATAACATGTTAAGTGCTATAGAATTAAGGGAAATTTTCATTTACACAGGATTACCATAAGAAACTGTGTTTAAGACAGCCAGTATACAAGTTGATATGGCATATAATTGAATAAATAATGGACTTTTTAAATATATGAAATGCTGTTCGATTAAATTATCATTTTAATACAAAAATGTAATTTTAATTTGGCGCTATTTTTCCATACGAATAGCGCCACTTTTAGAGAAAAAAGGAATATTACAATGTATACCAAAATGCTAGCCTTCAGTCGTCAATTAATTCGATTAAATATGGAAAGTTTTCGCACCACTTTTACTCTAAATGATAATACGCATCCACAGTGACGTCGTACAGTGCGTTCAGAAGAAGTCATTGCCTAAGCCTATCGAATAAAGTAAATTTTAGGTCAATTTAAAAAAAAAAAAAAAATCATCTTTGTTTTATTTCATTTCAAAGTTCTATACCTCTATAAAAAAAAACACCCTTTCCATTAGTACCCAGCTAGAGAATACAAGAGCGGAATTTACGTCTCTCGAAAGGCTATTCTACTCCAGCTATCTGAGAACCAATGTAAAGATTACTTGGTACCAAGCATTCGTTTGTCCAATTCTGACTAATGCGAGCCCAGTTTTTGGAAGATTTACTAATTTTATATGAAAAAGCTTCGAGTCTTTAAGCTCAATTGTCTTAGAGCTTGCATGCAGATGCTTATGAGATCCAATTTCAGAATATCGACACTGGGTATCCAACAAAGAACTACTAGATGCTTGACCTAAGAGGTCATTGCAGTTTCGACACGAGCTTGTTTTATTTGGACACAGGGTATTTCGGAAATGTCTTGGAAACTGGATTCATTCCACCGGAGGCATTCTCTTTTAGTAGATACATATGGCTGTCTTTTCAGCTGCAAGGAGAGCAACAGATAACCATCCTTTACGAGAATTTTGAATCGGGGGGTAGGAAAACAAATATGAAATACAGTATTAACCAACACATAAAAATGGTTATTGCCTGGAGGTGAAGATTTGGCAAAGCGGGACACTTTCTCTGGATGAGCCCGCACTTTCAGCCACCATGGCTGACTGCTTCTATGGTCAACATGCCCAACCGTATCTTTTTTGTTGTGAAATTAAATTAGTTTCCAAAGAATCTAGTATAACACAACCCTGTTCCTACTCGCATTTATTTTTTTAAACTTTTCAAGCAAGCAACAACGATATACTAACATTAGCATCCTATTACACTCAGCATGATTTGACAAATTATTCGAGAAATATAAATTTACAAGCAAGGTTTTATTAAGTCTATATGGACAGGGCAAGCCACTTCTAGCCACATTAAAAATAATTTAGATCCATTGTAAATTGACATGCCAAATCCTAGATTAAATTACCCTTCCGATCTGGTTAGCTCCTCTATTCAATTAAGGCTCTAAATAGCTTGGTTTAAGAGCGAGGCATGATATCATGACGCCTACCAAATATCGGAGAGTCCTTTACGGTGGTTCTCCAATTCTGCATTTTAAAGCTACACTTAAGGTGACGTGACAAATAGGCCTTATTAAGCCTATCATAATTTACGACATTCCCCTTTTGATTTAATATAGTATATGGCTTCGAAGTGAAGACACAGGCTCTATCCAATATCAACGGCCACCAGAAGCGCAGGAGATTACAGAAATCATTTTCAGCAGCTGCTTAATGGGCACAACGTCGAAAGAGTGCTGGGGTATGAAACTCACCCAACTCCAGTCCACTATGACGTAACGCTCGCTCCCAGTAGAGATAAGTTTGTGCAGCTATCAAAAAGCTAAAGAACACAAATCAGTCGGTTCTAATGGATTACCAACAGATCTCTTTAAAAACGAGAGTGAATTTTATGAGCTGTAAGAAGATGTGCTTAAAGGCGGTAGATAAAATGCTATCGCAACAAATTCATGTGGGATTTCTTAATGAAGTTAATTCGTAGGCACGTTGCAAGGGTGATGGATAGCAACAAATGCCAAGTGCTTTCAACACAACGCAACAAATAGAAAATTACCATACCTATTACCGCGAATTATATGTCGAAAATGTTTAAACTTTCAACCGGTTTGGCACAGTGAGAATTTAGATTTCAAGCTTCTTAACGTAATGTCAAGGGAGGTAGGCTGAGTTCAGCTAGAGGATCATGTGTATGGTGCCTCTTGTTTGGAGTATTCGATTTCAGTCAAGCAGTAGGTGGTAATAGAGAAAGAACTTGCCTTCAGTCGAACTGATGGCAGTTTGATAAAGCCAGGATTAACTAAAGATATATATGGTTGAAGACGTTTCCATCTTAATATGTCAATCTGAATTCCAAAACGCTGTACTTACTGCTTAATCAAGCGTTCCAAAATGCAAATTTTTAATGCAATGCATACTATTCCAAAACGCATTTTGAATGCATCAACTGTGCAAATAAAAGCAAAAAGTATAATTATGATGCATAACATATGCAAACAAGTTATAAAGTACCTATCCATTAGAAAAGCAGTGTTTATTCACAATGCCCATTTTTGAGGTTTTGGAATTCACCTTCATTCTTCAATGTCTTTAAGGCTTAAGGTTTATAATGTTTAAAATGTGATATGGTATCTATTCATCAACCACTTATAATTATTTTTTCTTCAAAAATTCTCCCATTTTCATTTGTTGGGTCTCTTCTTCTTTACTTAATTTCTTCGATATTTATATGACAATTTCCATTGGTAAAAATGTCAATGAGAACTATTAAAAAGTACATTTTCAGAATGAAATTTAGTTTGAAAAGAAGCAAATCGCTTTCGGTAAATATTTTTTTACTAATAGGTTACTTCGCGAAAACGTCAGTGTCAAGTGTCAATTCAAAAAATAATATGACAGCCACCGAAACTCGTAGGACAACAATTATACAATTTGATACTTTTAATCAGACATCTTGGTCATTAATCCTTCCTATAGGCTATAGACTTTTTTATAAAAAAAAAAATAATAATTTACCAATTTTGCATAAATGAAAGTGTTTATAATTTTGCAGAAAAAAATACTTGAATCCAATCTTTAGTATTGGGGCATTTCAATCCTACATGCATTAATGTGATACTATTTTCTTCCCATTGTTTATATTTTCTTCTCGTGAAATGTTAAAATAGCGATATATAATATAATATAAAATGCGAGGTATTATATTTTGGTTTGTACTAGTCTTCTAAATTCTATTACGTTACTTGACTTAATCATTATAAACCCCCTGCTTATTGCTCACTCATAAATAGTGAAGTAAACCGACTATCGAAAACAATCTGCAGGCGCCAGGCTTGCAATATTTAAAAAGGCGGTGGGGTTTTCAGATTTTGATCTAATATTTCTAATAGATTTGCCTGCCCCAATCAAACATAAACGGGAGCAATTATCCTTTTTTTGTTTGTTTAAAGCCTGCCAATTCACAGTTTTTTTGCTTTTCCTATTAATTTTCTCTTACAAAGCCAAGGATATAGGGTGTTACTAATAATCAAACGCAAATGTCAACAGAAGTATGTAACCAGAATATTTCATAGTGTACAGCTTTATTGAAACTCTAACAATAATCAAAACCCATAACAAACTAATATCGTTTTCGATTTGGATACAAAGCACTTTTTTTTTGCTCAGATCAATGTTTTCGTTTTCGATTGTTTCGGTTTTTTTTTTACTCTAGATCAATTTTTTCGTTTTCGATTGTTTCGATTTCTTTTTTTTTTTACTCTAGATCACTTTTGAAGAATCTCGATATCAAGTGAGATTAGGTCTGTTCCCGTACTTTTTCAGTAAAAATTAGTAAATTCTCAAATTTCTTGGAGTGGGGGTAAATTATCTCAGAAAGAGACAAAATTACCAAAAATTACGGGAACGCATTTAAGTAAAAAACAGTAAAATTATATATTTTGTATGCCTTTTAAAGAACAAATGACATAAATCACCTGTCAAAACAAGCGAGTTGTCACTTTTAGATACCAACTGACAGTTTACTGATTTTTACCAACAGAAATTTCTGCAGTAATTTTTTTTACAGATTTTTATGGAGGGGTAGTTTTTTGCTCTCTCGTGAGCTGTCTCTTTTACTTATTTTTGCGTACGGGAACGGCAATAAGTAAAAATCAGTAAGAATCAGTAAGAATCAGTAAATATTATTTTGTACGGGAACAGACCTATTTACTCCTACATGCACCAACACAAAAATATTTAACATCTGACTTATGTCAGTTTGAATTTTTCATTTCGCAAATTGATTTGTGTTTTTGTGATCAGTGAAAACTAAAAAGTGATTTTCTGCGTAAACTATATCAGAAATTAAAACATTTTTAGATAATTAGGTTCTAAAATTCCTAAGCTTTGTTTTGACCAACTCGCCAATGGTTGAATTTGTAAAAAAGCCGCAATGAGTAAAAGAAAATTTCAAATGATGGTTTCAATGCGGCCTAAAGATAAACAAACAACTGTCAAATGGCACACTAACACACAAAACCAGATCAACCTATTTTATGTTCGATTGGGACGGGGTAAAATCTGAAATCTGAGAGCAAATCTGAAAATCGCAATCGAAAACGCTATAAGTAAACTCGACTTCCCGATTGAATCTACTACATTTTTAATCAAGTAAACTGTCAAAGCATTTTTATTGTTTTTTTTATCAATTTCTGTTGTCAAAACAAAATTATGTCTTTTACCTGATCACACTTATTCCCAGTCTTCTAATTTATTTGAAATCAGCGCAGTATTATTCATTTTATTGTCGATAAAATGACAATGACAACCACCGATGGTCTTACTAATGAGACAAGATGTGTATAAGCATCTTGTCTTGAGATTATCATTTAAGTTTCTGGTTAAAAATGATTATTAGTAACGGCGATTGTTTTCGTAAAAAATGTCGACCTCGAGATTTTAATTGATTCTTGCATTACGATGGTAGGGGAAATGGTGAAAATGGCTCTAACGATTTTGATTTAACCAAAGATTATGAATTCTGTACAGATGACGCACTCCATATAAGAAAAATTGTTCATGGCGGGTCGTGCTCGCAAAATATTTGGTCGAATTGAATGAAATTTAATATACATACATATCTACTACCATTACTGTTTGCAACAATTCCACATAATTTGAAACTTAATTACTATCCAGTCGTGCTACTTACAGCCACTAGTTTATTAGTGTTTTTTACCTTAATTACGAAACTATCAACAAATCAGATTAAATTTAGATTGTCTTAATCGAAAAGAGAATAGGGTTATAGAAACAAATTTAATTAACGTTAATCAGATACAACTTGAATATTTGAAAATGCTTAATTAAAGAACCTCTGAGATACGTTTAGAGAAAATCTAATTAATACAGCTGACGTTTTAATGTATTGCGACTAAAACCAAAGGTTATCTTTTAGGTCGATGTGTATATTACTGCTTAGGCAGGTCAGAATTTAAAAAAAAAAAAACCAAAGGTTTCTTATTTTCTGTCTTAACTGGAGTAAGCTTAGTTTAAGTGTGGAGTAACTAATCGTTTGTCAAAAAATGATTCTTGTATATACAAAGTGCGGCGCCATGTCCGTATGTAAACATTGAATATTTTGAACATTTTTCAAGCGATTGACCAGAGTAGGCATGTTTTTATTACGCCAATTTATTACAATTTAAATCGATTCATTCGCTTCACACCGAAACCACGCCCCGAAATAGTGACGTGCATATCGTCAAAAAAACGATAATCGTCTACGATAGTAAAGGAGACTGGGTACGTATTTGTATACAAGTGCACACACATATACAAATTTCAAGACACACAATATATAAACGATATTCGTATTCAAAGTTACGGAATGAGTTCCCTTGATTTTTGAAAGCAAATTTGGATGGAAGACGAGGACCAAACGACCTCACCGACACATTCGATACCAATCGATAAGGCAAGGCGATGCGCTGTCATGTGACTTCTTTCATTTGATTCTTGAGAGGATCAAAGTGCAAAACTCGCGAGCCAACACCAGAGGCAAAATTTTCCAAAAGTCGGTGCAACTATTAACATACGCCGACGATATTGACATCATTGGTAGGACTCAACGTGATGTCATAGCCACGTTTGCTAGTATGGAGAAGGAAGCGGCAAAAATATGCGTTTTAGCAGTAAATGAGGGTAAGACTAAGTATATGCTCTCAACAAGATGGGACATACAACATCGACGAATTGGACGGAAAGTCACCGTTGACAGATATGGCTTTGAAGTAGAATGGGACTTTGTGTACCTCAGCTCTGCTATTAACTCTGACAACAGAAATTAAACGAAGAATTACTCTTGCCAACCGCTGCTTCTTCGGGCTTAGAAGGCAATTTAGTAGTAAAGCCCTCTCTCGAACTACTAAGGAGATCCTATAAAGACACTGATCATCCCAACGGCGCTGAAGCATTGACCGTATCAAAAGTGGATGAAGAAGTCCTAGGCCGATTCGAGAGGAAAATCCTTTGAAAAATCTTCGGTCCCGTTTGCGCTGACGGGCTATGGAGACGAAGATTCAACCAAAAACTATACGAGCTGTACAGCGACATACCCCTGGCCAAAAAACTCTGCATTGGACCTTACGATAGCTAGGACATGTAGAACGAATGGATACCAATACTCCGGCTCGCAGTCTTCGATACCCAGCCAGACGTCGGTCGCAGTAGAGGAAGAGCTTGCCTAAAGTGGCGCCCACAAGTAGAAATCGACCTCAACCAGTTTGGAGTGCGCAACTGGAGGCATTAGTCTGGTCATTGGAGAGGCATGTTGTTTGAGGCCCAGGTTCATTCCGGACTTAAGCGCCAATTAAGAAAAAGACGAAGGCAAGTTACACACTCTCTGCCGCGCTTAAGAAATTACCGCATCCAGAGACTCTTGGACGGTCTCTTTTTATTTACAGAAAAGGCGATATCGTGCATGTTGGTTGATTATGTCTGCCCGCAAATGTACGAAAAAGGTATGGACGGTGCGCCATGCCGCACTGCAAATCAAACAATGCAGTTTCTGCAACGAACATTTCTGGACGTGTGCTGCCAAAAAATGAGACACTGACTGGACTCCCAGATCTCCAGATTTGACCCCTTCGGAATTCTTATTGTGGGGTAATTTGAAAAGCAAAGTAAAGGCCATCAAGCATTATACGATTGACGAGTAGAATGCAAATATTTGTGCCGAAATCATCGCTATACCGCCAGAGCTGATCGAAAGAATGATGGGAAAACATTTGGTTTTGGTCAATGGGTGAAACTAGTCCAAATAAATTGTAAAGGACCAAATTAAATAAAAATATCTCATATATGGAAATTTGTCGTTTTTTAAGTTATTCAATATTCACATACCGACATAATGTATTATTATATCTCACAACGAAAAAAAATATAAACTTTCGATGGACAACAAAGACATATGAGGAACTGTCATTTTATAGGGAATCTAGAGTAGGTACCTACCGTTAAAAATATATAATAAGACAAAAATACTGCAGTCTAAATTGCCAACAGGTCATCAATGAAATAAGACTCTCTAATAGTTCTTCTGAAAACGTTTATGACCGTTTGTTTGATTCGTTAGTACAGACCATCCTAAACCTTTTTTTAACTCATTAAACCAATTTTTAATATAACATTGATAAGCTTAAGGAATATGTTATATTGTTGTGTCTGAACAATATTGTAAATGACAAACGAAATACCAACGTACGTACATCCTCAAAAATGCAGCATACACATCTAGGTCATGACAGATTTCTCTTCCTTTTTTTTCTTATAAATCGATAGTAGGTATTTTAAAATCGTATACAAGGTAGAATTAGGATGAATTTAAAGACGCGTAATGAGATTACATCATTACTCAGATCAATTGTGTGTACGTATGTGAGAATATTAAAGATAAGATTACACACGCTACCCTCTCAATGAAAAGACAAAAGATTCGTTAAGCCAATAGGTTTTTCATTCGATTGTAGATTCGCTCCATATAAATACAATCGCCAAGATGGCGTTTGGACCGAATTTGCATGCTGTTCAATAAAAATTCAATTAATTATGCAATTAAACAGAGAAATTACCACCTGGCAACACCATTTAATAGATGCAAGAAGAAAATGTCTTTTAGCGAAAAACTGCAGAAAAAAAACAAAAGCAAATATTATGTATATGCCTCCCCACAACAATCAAGTTGAAGAACGCAAGAAAAAATGGCGCGTTGACAATATATATTTTTTTTTTTTGAAAAACAAAACCATTTCTGCTTTTGTGTATCAAAAATCGATTTATCGTTCAAACACAATTTTTTTTTTTTTTTTTTGGAAAATTTTGGTTACCACTTTTTACCGCGTGGTACTCGAGATCGGCACGAATGCTAACCATTATCATTTTCGGCGAGAAATTTCTTCAGCGATATCTTCCCCCGCCCTTGTTCTGCTTCGGCTTATTGTGTGTGGCGACGTTTGTTGTGAGAAATAATTGTTGCTAATCGCAAATATCAATCGAAGGGCACACAGGACGACACAATTGCAATACTACGAGAAAAAAAATTGTTCAACACACGCAATTGAATTAAAATTATCTTCCCAACTTTCTTAATCATCATCACAATCACGGCCACCGCCGTCATTATTATCATCACGACGTACTGCCCGTTATTGAGAATTTGACTGGTTGTAAATTTTTTGTCACCCTTCCTCCATGTGGCGTTTAACCACATCACCCACAATTTTCTTTTCGTTAAACAGATATATTTTTTTATTTTATTTCAATTCGTATGCACTTTTTAAATAATTAGTGGTATAAGGAAAAAAAAAACTTACTTGGTTGGCACGACGTGCTCTCCGTTCGAGTTCTATCCTCTTCTCCATTATTAAATGTGCTAGTACGTACGGCAAAGTTAAGAAAAATGTAACTTCCTCTAATATTTTTTTTTTGCAAGATTCCCAAGAGAGACGGCACCACACCACACGGAAATGACACAAAATGAAGAAGAGAATAAAAATTTATTTTTGAGTTTTCCCAATCAATTGTCGGATTAATAATTTTGATATTTTCTGTCGGTTTTCTTTTTTTTTGCGCGAAGCAGCAATTATGAAAGCCGCGAATATTTTTTTTTTTTTCTTATTGAATAGTGGAACGGGCCAACAACTTACCAGTTTTCCTCTGTGGAGTATTGTTTCGGTTTTGCTTTGTAGTTTATTATTTGTCGGCAAAGTGTTTTATGCTTCGCCGTAGTTTGAATGTTATTTAAGAATTTTCTTTAGGTTTTTTCTTATTTAAAACAAAAAAAAAACTTCCCTTGAGGGTATTTTTTGTTCGAACAAACACTCGACGGTATAGGCCGCAAAACAAGCAGAAAAAGTAGACAAACTACTGACACGGGCACGCACGAAAGAAATTGTTTCGATTCGATGCGTTCCTTTATGGTAGGTGATTGATGTTTCAAATTTGTGGCGAGTTGTGTGTTTTTCTTTTTCACTCGTCTTTTTGCCCGCGGTGGGTTGGTGGATTTTTTTTTTGTTATGGTGAAGACGAGTGTGAGGAATGGTGAAATTAGTAATTTTTTTGTTTTTATTTTACTTTTGAAATAATAAAAACAATATTGAAATTGATGTGGAAACTGAGAAAATACAACTAAATAAAATGCGCAGAAAATTTAGTCTTCAATGATACCTACGACAAAATACGGAATGAAATGGAAAATTCAAGAGTGGTGAATTGGTGAGTAAACACTGGATGTGGTATCACTGCAAATATTTTAAATTTAAATGAGATTAAAATAGGTAGTTATGAATAAATAAAATAACATAATTTGTTGTGTTACATTACTTGCAGATAGGTGCGTAGGAATATTGATTAAGCCTAGAAATTCTCAAATAATGGCACCACGAATAAAAAAAAATACTGAGTTTATTCATCAATAACAAATCAACAGAGAGGACAGGTGGAATAGCTTTGACATGTGCATTTCCGTTCCATTGTTGTCTATTGTCGTTATTATTTAATAATAGCAAGCTGTAACACTTTCAGTCTTATTCATAAACTAATTATAAGGAGTGTATAAAGTTATGCACTTTTTAAAATGCCTCTAAACGCAAAAACCTTATTCATAAAACTTATACAACATTGAATAGAGGCTGCTCATCCTAAACGCGTCTGATGGTTGAATAGTGCCTGTATCAGGGTATATAAAAGGGGTGTTCCCGTACTTTTTCAGTAAAAATTAGTAAATTCTCAAATTTCTTGGAGTGGGGGTAAATTATCTCAGAAAGAGACAAAATTACGAAAAAGTACGGGAACGCGTTTAAGTAAAAAACAGTAAAATTATATATTTTGTATGCCTTTTAAAGAACAAATGACATAAATCACCTGTCAAAACAAGCGAGTTATCACTTTTAGATACCAACTGACAGTTTACTGATTTTTACCAACAAACATTTCTGTAGGGGTAGTTTTTTGCACTCTAGCGAGCTCTCTCTTTTACTTATTTTTGCATACGGGAACGGCAATAAGTAAAAATCAGTAAATATTATTTTGTACGGGAACAGACCTTATATTTTTTATTTCTGTATACACAGACTGCTGAGCATCACCCCCAAGGCAATCTCGACGCAACGGACGGTATCGACGCAGACGGTTTCGCGTTGAAATGTCAAAAACTCATTGAGCTTATGGGAACATGTATAAGTGGGCAATCTGAACGCCGACGCGACGCAATGGACGTTAGCTACACAGAAAAGTTGATTCAACTTCAACTTTCTTGCGCATCGACGCATTGGAATGTCAGTTTGAAAGCTGTCAGATGGTATGTTTGTGAGAATCTTGAGATTACTTTCATAGGTTATAAATAAACAAAATAAATTAAAAGTACTGAATTAATAATTGTGTTGTGTGACTAACAACTAATTAAATTTTCTTCTGTGAGAATTGAAAAACAAACAAAATCTTCGACGGCTAATGGTGAACTGTCAATCAAGTGACATAGCATCGCGTCGCGTCGTGAGCGTCGAGATTGCCACCACCACTCAAATCCTCACCATTTTTGACACTTCAATGCGAAACCGTCTGCGTCGCGTTCGTCGCGTGCGTCGAGATTGCCACCACCATCAGGGTTACCAAAGGTTAAATTGTAAGTTGAAACAAATCATCCAGGGTATTTTCATATTTTAGCAGTTGTGTTTCACTGTTTAATTTGCTCAAATGGTAATTCTTCTTAACCTACAGACTCAACATTGTAAACGATGTTATTGAGTCAACATAAGTCATCAATATTTTATAAAAATGTAGAAAATAAAATCGTCACCATGAGTTCCGCAACCATAAAAATGATCCCTTGGTAACTCTGCCGAGATTTTTGGTAATATATTTGACACAAACCCTGTATAACTATTATGAATGGGGAAATATGTTATGGTAATGGCGTCCAAACGTCATCTGTCAAAGTGAAAAGTTTTCAGTATACTCTGCCATTTAATCATGGAAAGAAACGAGCAACGATTTCAAATTATTGAAATTTATTATCAAAATTCGTGCTCTGTGAAAAATGTGAAAACAGCTGTTTTATGGAAAATTTGTGTTCAGCGATGATGCTCATTTCTGGCTCAACGGATACGTAATGCCTGAAACACACGTGCAGTGGTTCTGCATGCAGTTTGACATAAATGCAGTGCAGTGGCTCCTGTCATTACATTCAGCTTACTGTGGTGGTGTTTGGTGATGTATAATTGCCTCATAGTACATCATTATATGAAATAAATAAAAAAAACTTGGGTTTCAGTTGGTTGAAGTATTCATTCCAAATACACATTGAAAAAAGCAATCTCATCTTTGATACTTTACTGGATTTACTTTATGCTCTTAGGTCATAATAAGATTGAATTCAATTCATTCAAATTGGAAAACATTTTCATGTATATACATTTGTTTAAACGTCATAATTCAATGATGCCAAATATCTTAATATTACGTTTTTTTTCTTTTGTGTTGTGGTGCCATTGAATTTTTGCAGTGGATTTAGAAATAGAGACAACTTGCATTACTGCAACGCTTGCAGATTTTAAATGTGTTTGCTCCCATTGAAAACTGTGTGTTCTATCTTTTCTGCAAGGAGAATTCCGCACATGTGTTTCAGGCATAAATAAGCAAAACTGTCGCATCTGGAGTGATGAACAGCCACATGCCATTCAAGAAAAAACGACAGTTTAGTGTTGTTTATGGGCTATGGTGCCATCATCGGTCCTTTTTTCTTCAAAGACGACGGTGGAAGAAACGTTACCGTCAACGGCGAACGATATCGATCCATAATTACGCGACTTTTTTCGCCCAAGTTGGCTGAGTTGAACTTGGTTGACATGACGTGGTTTCAAGACGGTGCCACATGACACACAGCTCGTGAAACAATGGATATGTTGAAGGATGAATTTGGTGAGCAGCTTATCTCTCGAAATGGCCCTGAGAGTTGGCCGTTTTAAAGTTGTCTTTAAAACGTAAATGGCAAAGGCCTATTTATCGATTACAATCATTTTTTTGAATATTTGATGCAAATTTGAATGTTACGCTTAAATAAATCACCCGTTACATATATAAAGGGTGTTTTTTTTTAAGTATAGAACTTTGAAATGCAATAAAACAAAGATGGAAATAATATATAAATAAAGAATAAAATTTACTTTATTCTAAAAATAATCTTCTGGCATTATAATTTAAATATGATTTCTGGCAAATGACCGCCACGGCTGGCTCGGACGTAGTTAACCTGGTGGTCCAATTTTCTATGACTTTTTCTAACTTTAAAAAAAATCATCTTTTTTTATTCTATTTCAAAGTTCTATACCTCTAAAAAAACACCCTTTATATAGTTATACGGCTGTTCATATTTCTTTTCTGATTATTTGGTTATTTACTTAAGTCTACTATTATTTTTAAAATTAAAATTAATTAAATTAAACTATATAACATTATTGAAAAAAAAAAAACTCTTAAAGTAAGAGAAGAAATCCTTATAAAAGAAAAAGTATAAAAAAAACAAGCGTTAGAGGTGAAACGGAATTCTGGTTAATTTCTCTCTTTTTTCTCTGTTTACCACCTCCGCAGCCGCACACGAGAAATTCAACTAGCATAAAGCCGGTTTCGTAGCATACTCCAAGCGCACATGAGATGGATTATGACGGCAGTACTAATCTAATTACTAATCGCGCCCGACGTTTCGTTGCTTCATTTTGGTGATCAGACGAGAATCAACATTTCTTTTGATATTCTTTTCGTTACACTTTTTCGTTACATACAATTTTCATATCACACATTCCCGAAAAAAATTGCACTTCAAAAACTGAATAAAGTTCAGTTTACGAATAAGAGAAAAAACCCTTCAAGAGAAGAAAAACAAATTTATTTCAAAAAAAAAAAAAAAATTATCAATCAAAATCATATAATCAACTGCCCCCAGGAAAAAATCTTGTTAGAGACTCCTTCCTTCCATAGCATAATATGTAGAATGATTAAGTTCATAAAATAGTCATGCTTACGTAACGGTATACCCAGTAAATTAAAAGAGAGATTGGGCAGTAAAAACATTCTTTCAGAAGCGATGTCTGTTATAAACGTTATGCCCTGAAAACGTTGCTATTTTCGAAATTGGCGTAATAAATGGAAATTTCCAAAAGTTTAGAAAACACCTTTCGAAAAAGATGAATTAAAAATCAATGTTAGTGGAATTGTGAGAGATGAACTTCATTTCAAAATGAATAGGTACCGTCAAATCCCGGATTTAATTTGGCTACAACTTTTTAAGATGATGTCAAGATATTTTTTTCTGTCAAGGATATTATTTTCAAGTATGCCTTTTTGAAATTGTTATCATACCAAGAAAGACCTGTTCGATGGATGATCTGTAGACCGATTTTGACAGTTGTTGTGTTCCATTGGGCGAAAAACTTGATTTTATTATTTATCTTTGGGAAATTTTGCAAATCTGTATTTTTCGGCAGATTTACCAATACCAATACAAATGATAGCTGTCAGTTTGACTAGAGTGATTTTCATTTTGATTTATTACTTCGGTTGTGAAAACAAGAGTGCTTTGCGTTTAGATTTAATAATAAATAGAAAATAAACAGAAAATGAAGTTATACGTGAACTATTGAATTCATCTAGTTCGTGTTCGGAAAGTGATGAAGATAATTTCTGTATTTTCAATTCATTGTTTGAAAAAAATAAGCATCGTGTCAACAATTTTGTGGAGGATGTAATTACAAATTACTCCGACAAAGAAGTAAGTGCTTCATAATAAACATAGTTAATTAATTAGCTAAGATAATAAAATGTTTTCTCTTTAGTTTCGTGAAAATTTTAGACTTTCAAGGGAAACAACCAGAAAACTAGTCAACTTATACGAAGTTTCTAGACATTTCAAGGAAAGAATAGGGGAACAAATTTACTTTAGCAAAAATGCCTTTTTTCACCTTTTTTTATCCACTCAATATTTTATGCTTTTTTAATTAGCAATTTTTTAAAATCGTCGCTCTCAATTGGTTTAAAAGTTATTAAACAATCAAAATTCGAAAAATCCCTATAGAAATAAACCACTTTTTGACATTTCACACGTAGCTGAATGATAAAATAAATACGAAGAAGAATATTCCAGTGCAGCATTGCCAGATAAAACAAAAATTGAAATTATAAATAAAAATTCCCAAAATAGAAAAAAAAAATGTAAAAATAAATATATGAGTATGTGAAGTCGTCAGGCAGGCGCCTTAGTCAACAGTTTTTTTCGTTCATAGTACCCTGGGTGGCCCGCTTCGCGGGAAACAAGGATTTCAACTCTCTTTCTGGGGACAGTCCACGCTCACGCAACTTCGTTGCTCCGCTCAGGGTATGTAAAGTCGTCAGGCAGGCGCCTTAGTCAACAGTTTTTTAAGTTATAATATTTTTATTTTATATGTTTTTTGAAGATGGCAATGCCGCGTTAACCGCTGAAGTAAACAAAAAAACAGAAAGGTAAAACAACAACAATTTGTATGGAAATATAACCCAAAAAGTGAAATTTTGTCATAAGCATAACTCTTAAACTAAATGTGAGCGACGATTTTTAAAAACGGATAAATGATCAGCACGTAAAGACGAATCTTTTAAGCCAAAAAAAAGTGAAAAAAGGGAGTTTTTGCTAAAGTAAATTTATGCCAGAATAGGTTGTGGATGAAGAATAGCTATCAGTGTTGAAACTCAATGTCTAGCATTCCTTTGGTAAGTTTTATCTTCACAGCTAAAGAATTAAATCCATAGGTTTGCTGGTAACAAGGACTCGTACAGAGAAGTTGCAAATTCATTTAATTTCTCATTATCGAGCGCTTACAGGGTACATATTAACAAATTAACAAATATCGACGCGGTACATAAAGTTTCCTACAACTGCAGATGAGAGAAAAAAATATCCAAAGAATTTATATTTTATTATCAATAATGTTCATTTACAGCTAGCTGGTATTGAGAATGTGCTAGGTTGCCAACAAAATAAGATGAACCTGGCACGGACTAATCTCAAATTCTCAATTACTCTGCAGAGGATTTGTGACGCCAACGAACTGTTTTGGGATGTATTTATTGGATCTCCAAGTAAAATTCATGATGCAAGGATATATAAACTATCCTTCATTTCAAAGGATATACCAATAATTTGCGTTTCACAGTACCATATTTTGGGAGATGCTGCTTATCCGGGAATATCTTACACCATTCAAAGATTTTGGAGACATGATCGATCGTCAAAAGATATACAACAAGAAGCATTGTCAAACTCGCATTAAAATTGAAAATTGTTTCGGCTCACTGAAAAACAGATTTAGGCAGCTAACACCACTAGATTTTTTATCTGTGAAATGAATGTGTCAAGCTGTTGTGTGCTGCATAATTTATGTATATTGGAAGAAGACAGATGGAACGCAGTTCTTCCTCCAGTTGAAGAAGAACGAGAAGCACACACAAGTACAGCTTCAAACGATTCTATATCTGAGTCGTTTCTAAGACATCTGGGTGAGTTGAAGAGGAACGAAATCGCTGAAAAACTTTAAATTGTACAGACATTTTTTTAGTCTACTAATAAAAAAGTAACATTAAGGAACATAATTTAGATATTAAGTTTATTAAACAGCAAAAAAACTTAAAACATAAATATTAATAAAGATAAACTAAATAAGTACATATAAAACTATTTAATTTTCTTGATTTAAGAATAATAATGGAAATGATAAAAATTTTCATTTTTTTTTGATGCCTCCTTTCGTTATTTTCTTCTCTTATTCTTTTCTCTTTCATTTTTCCTCTTGTTTTGCCTCAAATTCTTGATATAATCTTTGTTGAAGTGTTTTTTTACGGCTTTGTGGTAAAAAGATACTTTCTTGTGATGGCGACGGTGAAGCACTTGGTGGTTGGTTGGTCAAATTCTCCTCCATCACGACAAATCCATCTTCGTCACAAATAGCGGAATAATCATATAAATTCAATTTTCTTTCCATTTTTACTTCTTTTAGCGCCAATAAAAAATTTGTTATGTTTTCAATTTTGATAGCTACGCCGACGCTAAACTTCACAGACACAAAATGACACCAATACAATGACAAAAAAAAATAAATTTGAATCGTGTTCCAATCGTGAAAACGCCATAACTAGTAAGAGAATATGCAATTTAGTGCTACGTCGACGACGGATATAAGAAACACTCATATAAGAACACATCTCTTATAAAAAACGCATATGGAAACACCCTGTCTTTTCTTTATATGTCCATATAAAAAATAGCTGATATAATAGCTGATAAGAAATACTCATACAACAAACATTCATTCACAAAATGTACTGTTAAAAAGTAAATCTCACTCACATAAGAAACATATTTTTTTTTACGTTGAACTGGATTTGAGTTTTATAGCAAATTCAGCTAAACTATGCATGTAAACCAATCACATCACAGAATTGAAAATGAAGGGAGAAGGATGAAAGCAAAGATTATGAATTCTACATAGATGATGCATTGAGAACAAAAAACAGAAACTTTTGCTCAGTAGCTTCAAGGTACGGGCGGGCGGTTTGCATGAAAACACATGAAAAACAAGAACAAAAACATATGGTGGGCTGTGCCAGCACGACCCGCCATAGAACATTTTTCTTATATGGAGCTCGTCATCTGTGAATTCATTATCTTTGATGAAAGTCAAATGATAAACGAAGTTATAGAAGTGGTGGTGGAGGAGATGGATGAGGAGTTGGGGCCGTCTATTAAAACAAATGCCACGACAACTTTGTCAGCGCAAAAAGAGCTAAAACTTTTAAGTCTTTTTTTGTTTTAAAGTGTTACAAATTTAGATAATGATGCTGAGAAATGCTGAAGAAATACTTTTCAAAAATCGCGATATTATTTGTTTTCAAACAAAAATCGAGAACTATTTTCAAAAGTAAAATTTGTAAATGCTTAAATACTTTGCGTGTATGAACCAAGTCATTTATAAGTTATTAGCTAGGCATTAAGAGTATTCATGCAACGTAGAAAAGTCGTCGTAACCGTTGTAAACGTGATAAAATTACGACGTGATAAATGAACTGTCAAAATTTGTATGGGAAATATTTTCTAACAATATCGGAATTTTCTCACAGGAATTGGGTGCGTAAACTGAGATGGTAAACGTTTGAAATGCTATTTTGACATTAAATCAGTCACTTTCACACATCAAACGTATGCGCTAAACTGAAAAAAATTATCGAGAACGGAAAGAGAACAATAAGAACAAAACTCTATCAATTAATAAATTACTAAAATGAGATTAAATTCAGTGGGTTCCCGCATTATTTAGTGGGTCAGTCGTAAAATTATAATCTTTCGCACGTAATAAAATTACGACGTTGCATGAATATCCTTATTATATACTTTTTGTGATAGGTAAATGTATGTATACACTTGTAAATACATACAATCAATAATACATATGTGATATGGAATACCTGTTTTGATATATGTACTCTTTCCCATAGGGGTATATTTGTTTTGATACATACATAGTTTAAAATAGAGAAATAATTAAGCTAGATATACCTAAAAGTATATGGATCGACTCAGAAGCGCTAGCTGAGACGATTAAGCCATTTCTGTCCGTCCGTCCAGCTGTCTGTATGTCACTCATTTTTTGTTCTTAAATTTTGATTTTTGGTGTATAGTATCCTTCTCCGAGGCTACAAAATAAATTTTTCAAAATTTGCCCACCGCCGCTCCCACTTTTTAGAATAACGTTCATTTTAGCCAAACGGTTGAGAATTTTGGAAAAGTATCTGAATAACTTATTTAGACTATCTCAATATCTATAGTTCATCATTATAAAGTTTTTTGCCACGTAGACTTTTATGGGCGTTTTATGTAAAAACAGTTTTCGACCAAATTTTAAGGAAATTTAAAAAAAAAAACGTTTGAAGCAAAAACATTGATTTCTTACTAAAAAAATAAAATGTATGCCCTACCACATAGCATATACAAGAGACAAGCGTTGTTTCTTGTCAGACCATTAGATATATTGTGACAATACCACGACCACTTTTTATGGATGGAGGATGGAATGGGATACGGTATTCAACGACTTGCATAGCGGATTGTAACCTTTTCATATGTTTATCTTTATTTTGTTGTTGTTGTGTAGTTGTCTTCATATAAAAAAATTTGTTTCTTATATATCTACGTGTTCGCATATAAGAACAACTCGGATATAAGAAACAATTCTTTTGGAGTCTAGAGGTTTCTTATATCCATCGTGGACAATAAATGTTTCTTAATAATAAGCACCTGGAAATAAATGAAACCGATAGCTAATGACAAATTCCTGACAAACGGAGAGCTACTGCACACTTAAACTAGACTTACTAGAGGTTTTGTTAGCTCACTATGTCAAAAACTGGTTATTAAAATATGAATTGTATCAACAACCGAAATAAAATGCTATTCCGAAAAAAAATGTTCGTTTTTAATGCGGGCAATAGTGGTTAATGGTTATCGAGATATCGACTCACATAGTGGCCCATTTATAGAATTTGTACACATCATCTGTTTGTTGCTGACTAAAAATTCACTCTCCATCGATTTTTTCCCAGTAACTGCGCAATTTCGCACACAACACACATTAATTCATGTACAAACCAGAAAATATCAAATTTTTCTAAATTCACAATCACTCGCAGTCAACACTATACACTCTCCGTGCATGCAAGCATTTGTAATGTATAGACCCTATTAGAACTCATCAGAATCAGGTATTCATGCAACGTCGGAAAGTCGTCGTAAACGTTGTAAACGTGATAAAATTACGACGTGATAAATGAACTGTCAAAATTTGTGTGGGAAACCTTTTCTAACAATATCGGAATTTTCTCACAGGAATTGGGTGCGTAAACTGAGATGGTAAGCGTTGTAAACTTTTGAAATGCTATTTTGACATTTAATCAGTCACTTTCACACATCAAACTTATGCGCTAAACTGAAAAAAAATTATTGAGAACGGAAAGAGAACAATAAGAACCAAATTCTATCAATAAATAAATTACTAAAATGGGTCAGCTCTTTTTACTCTTTAGGGTCGTTCATGAAACGTCGTCGTAAAATTATAATCTTTCGCACGAAAAAAAAAACAACGACGTTGCATACCCCTAATAACTTTCTCTTGTACGAGAAAGTTAAAAACAAAACGAAATAAGTCAAATTGTATTTTTGTTAAATCATTCGACACTGAAGCTGTCGCGACGTACAATATTGTCATCAAAGTTATTAATAACTTTTATTTTCAAACCACAACAACTAAACATCGAGATTGAAGCAGGTTACACATGAACCATAATCTGTTGCTATCATTTAAAAATAAAACGTACCGGAAAGCTTTATTTCACTGCCATCTATTTGACAAAAGTAAAGAAATCCACGTTTCGTTACCATTGTTCCAATATTATTGAACGAAACGAGTTGGAAATCATTTCGCTTACAAATACAGTGCGTCACGATAATATTGCACAACCAATTATTAATATGTGCATCCGTAATCATGATTTGTGTTCAGCCAAGAACAGAAAAATTTCAGTTCTTTCATGTTTTGTGTTGTTGAAACGAATAACCAGACGTTGAAGTTATCAATTCAGTAATTTTTGACTACGTTTCATACTATAAGTATATTGTTGACATTTTTTTATGACTGAAACACAATCACGCTTTGGTGCGTTGCGTTGGCTAGTTCAACCATAGGAAATCAATGTTTCCTATCCCAATTTAGCTTTGCCTGGAGTTGAGTTTCCACCTTAAAATGAAAAACATAAAATCTTAACGTAACGTTGCTGTAAAGCACCATGGGCAAAGCAAAGGTTGGAAAAAGTGTGAATTGTCAAAATATTTGTTGTTGTTTTCTGGATTATTTTCTGAGAAGGTTGTGGAATACGATATTTTTAGCAATGATTTTAATCATTTCCCCATTTTTGTAGCAGAAGTTGAAACTGCTGAGAAAATAAATATGTCAAAGCGTGCGCAAAGCAGTTGGGCGTAACGTTGGTAAAGCGAGGCTCCAAAGCGTGATTGTGTTTTAGCCATAAAAATCAAAGTTGTCACCATGAGTTTCGCAACCATAAAAATGATCCCTTGGTAACTATGCCGAGCTTTTTCGTAATTTATTTGACACAAACCCTGTACAACTATTTTGGGTGGGGAAATATGTTATGAATAAGAAATTTTGCGATCCTGAATAAAGGCTGTATAAATACTTATGCACTGCATAACTATACAACCGTTGAGATGTGTTTTAGTGAAATCTAATGAATAAGGGGGTTAAAATGATTTTTTCCTTATCCCTTATGATTTTTTCAAAGTCTTTAAACATGATGTTTAGCATCCTTGCTAAATGAATACCCACGCGTTGAAGTTATCAACTCAGAAGTTTTGACTTCGTTTGATACTACTTTTATTTTATGACAGTTTTTGTCAAATTAAACATTTTTGTGTTCTTCACGTTACTTAGTTACGAGAGAACGGCTTCTCCAATTTTTACAATTCTCACAGCCCCGAGTGCCTTGCTTATATATATTTATAATAAAATTTTTAACTATTTTTGTAAAGGGTATTCCAATAGGGAATTTGACAGTTGATAGCGACCAAATTGTTGTAGCTAAATCTGTCAAATTCGCTGTCATATTCATATATACAGTCTGTTTTGCCAAATGCAATGGACAGAAGTAGCGTTTAACAACACGTGCAAATGATAAAATTGTTTTATCAAAGTGGGCGTTCTGTTGGAGCATTTTACAGTCTCAATAATCGTCCTACAGAGAGGACCATTCACAGTGTGGTGGATAAATTTGATTCCACTGGCTTAGTAAACGATAAACCAACACCCGTACGTCGACGAAACATAAGAATTAAGATCTGTCGAAATAATCGCCGCTGTCCGTGAGAGTGAGAATCCGAGGCAACGATTTCGCTAGCCTAAAAGAACTCATTTCGCTGACCAAAACTTGGCGAATTTTGCATCGTGACTTGAGTCTGAACCCCTACAAAATTCAATTGACCTAGGGGGGGAAGGTAAACTACCATAGAAAACGACGTGTGTTCGCCGAACGGGCTCTGGGGCTGCTAGAAATTGACCCTAATTTTCATCGTTGAATGGGTTCAATTCTGGATGAATATGAATTCTAAGAGCGTCCAATGCATCCCGATAAAGTAACTGTTTGGTGTGGATTTCTAGCAGAGGCGTCATCAGTCCATATTAATTTGAGAACACAGCTCACGCCACATTAAAAATACTGTATGATCGATGCGAGGGCACGATCTTCTCACGTGGAGGTTATGTGATTTAACCACTGAGATCATGCGATTTGACCCCTTTTAGACTTTTTCTTGTAGGGTTTTCTCAAGTCGCAGTTCTTTGCGCATAAGCCACAAACCACAGTGGCCCTAAAAGCCAACATAATCCATTCTATCCGTCAACTTCAGTATGATATATGAGTCAGTCATGGAAAATTGGACATTTCAGATGTACGCCACACAGAGAAACAGCGGTGGACATTTGAATGATGTTTTATTCCATACATAATGGCATCGATAGGCTTTTCAAATGGCATTCGATGGTATCTCACACACAATTTGTTTTATTTAAATCTAAAGATAGAGAACGCTTTATGAAAGACCTTTTATAAGCGATATCCACTTTGAATTTTTCAAAGTCGTCAGAAATTATGTTAAGCATCATTAAGATATGAATTTTGGGAGAACTACTTGTCAGATTAAAACGAATATCCACTCATTTAAAGGCCGGACATTGAGATTAATAATACAGAAGTTTTGACTACCTCATTTCGTCAGACTTGAATTATGAGAGAACAGCTTGTCAGATTAAACGAAACACTCACATGAAAGCCCTGACTATATGGTTATCAATTCAGAAGTTTTAACCAAGATACTACACGTATTTTTTGACAATTTTTGAAGTTTACCAATTGGTGTGTTTCATATTGTTACTCAATTAAGAGAGAACGGCTACTACAATTTTTACAATTCACAGCGCAGTGCCCTGAGTGCCTTGTTAATGGATATGTATCTAACTATAAAAAAATATTTTGTTCGCAGTTTTTGTGTTTTCAATTTATGAATTTTTCAAAAACGTCAGAAGTTATGTTTAGCATCCTTGCTACCTAAATTGTGAGATTATTGTCAGATTGAAAAAAAAACCACTCATATGATAGCCCAGACGTTGAGGTTAATTATTCTAAAATCAAGACTGCGATCGCCCATGAAGTAACTCAGTATCATTGTTGCAGCCAAAAAAAACCTACGACATTACTTACCTAATGGGGCGTCTCTTTTCTACGTAATTTTATGACTCTTCCCATTTAAGTAGACGGCATCGACAATTAATAAAAAATAATAACCGAATCACTCTTCTTTTATAAATATTTTATTCACTATTATTAATATTTAATATTAATTATTCATGTATTAGCAACAATTAACATTTAGAATCGATTTGTGTTCATTTTGTGTGATTTAGTATCCATTTCCATTTTGATTTTTTTTTGTAAATGTTACAAATTTCGTTTGAATTTATTTTATTTGTTTTTTTATTTTATTGTTGTTGTATTTATTAAAATATTTAACCTAATAAGTTAAGACTACGTAAAATTGAATTTTAGTTTTATTATTTATTTGCCTTGATTTTTTGTTTAAATTTAATTTTAACATTTGTTTGTTTATTTTGTATATCGATTCTATTTCATTTTATTTCTCTTATAACGAATTAAATTAATGTACAACATTAAAAACTAGCAAGATTGTTGGTTTTAATAAATTCAAATTAAAAAAAATTAAACATCCAATCTCACTTGTATTAATATATAATTAATTTTTTTTATAACTATTTAACAAAGTTATACACTGATTTTCAGTACTTAAAAGCTTTTCTTTTAATTTTAAATTTATTTTAGTTTTTGTTTTTAAATAAAAAAATGATTGAGTAATTCTATTTTGTGTTTTTGCTGTTTTGTTGTGAATTTGTTTGTATTTGATTTGTTTTTGACATTTTTATAGGAATTTACTATTCATTTTGTGTGTATTGATTTGATTTTTGCTATTGGTTTTGATTTTAGGTTTTCTATTTGTTTTTTTTTGTAGTTGACAAGATAATTTACAAAAATATAAACATACATCTTTTTACATTTTTATATTTATATTTAGCAATATAATTATTTTGGCGCTAATATATTTATTTAAGTTTTTATTAATTTTTGTTTTTAAATTTTACTATCATTTTTAAATTGCACTTAAAGCTCTGACTTTTATTGAGTTAAGCAAAGATTTGTTTTATTAGCATTTTTTTATATTCTCGTTAATTGCTTAGCATGTAAATTAATTTATAAATAAAAAAATTATAAATACCTTTAATTTGAAACCGTCAAGACCAACCATAATTATAGACATAATCACATTTCAAAGAGTTTGTAAAAAAACAGTTTTATAGCAATCGCTATTTTTAAGTGTTTCATAGAATATTAATAATTATGAGAAGAAGACTTTTTTTAAAATAAAAATAATCAAGCACTCAAGCAGAAAGCTAAATTGCTTGTTGGGTAAGTTTTGAGCTCTGTAGGGTATCTTTTAAATATATCTTCACTTAAATAGTCAGTGCCATTAATTGGATCACTGTAAATGAGATTACCACTAGCCCTATAAGCTGACTGACTACGTTGATTGTGCATACAAATAAACACAAGATGTATTTACTATAATTATAATTAAAATTAACAATTAAGAAAACCACTTTTTAGATTTTTTGAACATACGAGACTATCTTGAGTTTAATCTTTTGGTAGGTGCCTACATCAATAGTTTTGTTGGTCAACAGTACCTGAGAGACACTCTTCACGGGTTCAAATAATGTTGACTACCTTTTGCTATTCGGCCCCACTCACGCATCTGTCTAGGGTATAATCAGTAGTCTGGCATTCGCCTATGTTAACATTTTTTGATCAAGAGTATCAAGAGATCAAGAGTTTTTAACATTATCCGACGACTAGGGTGCAGTAACCTAATGGTTATTGTATTGGGCTAGTCGATATTTTCACCAATGCAATGAATAACACATAATATCCTGAGCAACAGCGATGGTTCATCCTATACCTAAACGGGACAAGGACAGATAAAACCTAATATTCGGACAATCGATCTTCTACCGCACATATAACCAAGGTATTTCAGAAAAATGTTAATATAGTTCTAATTAAGCATCCCAAGGAAAACCGTTTTCTTCAGGAAAACAAGTTGTTTTCGAGCTTTGATTTTGAAAAACATTGACCGAGAATTGAGAAGTTTTTCAACAGCGTATGGTTAGAGAGAGGCTATGTGTAATCTTATGCTATATATGATTAATGAAATGCTTATGACTTTGATCGGATGATGAAGTGTGCTTTTAACTAGATGATGGCTACCAACCCCGAATCTCAGGTTTATCGTGGTTAATAGGGTTTCTATCTCTGTGTAAAGCATTGTCGGCAGGCAGTAGATGGTAGCGGGAAGAAGAATTTCCAAGACGGAATCAACGGTAGCGTCCCAGTTTTTATGGAGAAAGTTAAAAACCTAAATGACCTGCTTCAACATATTCGGACAACAAGGCATTTAGGAATATCAAGGGTTAGTCAGGCCTTTGAACAGAGATGGTGGCGGAACCAACAAATAAACTGAATCTTGCCTTCCAGGTTGGGGGTTGTGCTTCGGGTTAACTACCCACTCACGAAAAAAAATATTATTATGAAGCAACCAAGACTAGCCAATTGATGCTATAAAGCAGACATTACTGCTATACAGGAAATACGATGGAATGGGACAGGCAAAAAGAGGATGAAAAACTGTGAAATTTACTACGGTCTATGTTATAATGCGCAGAAAAAGCGTCTAACTATTCGGATGCGATTTTATTATAAGTGCCAGACTTAAGCAAGAAGTCTAATGCTTTGCAGACATTAGTGATTGCATTGTAAAAATCCGCATAAACGCCTAATATTAAACGGGCATTGCAATGGTTGGAAACTGAAAAAAAATTAAACGAGTGGTGGGTGCACAACTGGGTCGTACGTACCTTTCTCTTTCACTGATATACTTTGGTGTTAAAACTTAAAAGAAAACCATATGAGAAGGCTACAATCCGCTGTGCAGATCGTTTAATACCCTATCCCGTCCCAGTCTCAAAATTAATATCGCCAAGGTGTGGGCTTTATGGGAATGAAATATAGAAAATGGCATTGTCAAAACATATTGTTCAGAGCGTTAAAAAAAAACTCTTTAATTCTGCAACAGCAAACGTTTTTCTATTGCATATGCTGTGGGGTATGGTAACCCATATCTGTTTCGCTGAAATATAGGATAAATTGAAAAATATATGTAATTTATCGGGATAGACTCAATAATAATCGCCATTTTATTATATTTAAACTTTTCAGTCTCCAAATGATTGAAAACTTTAACCCTTTTTTTCCATTTTGTAATTCGAGTTGCTGAGCAATAATTTTTGATGTGGAAAAATTATTTTTGCAACTGAGACAAATTCTCATTTGCGTTGTAGAACATTTGTTCGTTAAAATGTACCATTATTTCCTCAACATCTTTCCAATTTGGGGTTTTAAAGTTGCCCATGAATATTTTTTCAATTCCATAATTGGACATCCATAAGTGGAGCAACAAAACAACTATGGTTTGACATTTAGTTCAAGAACATGTTAAGTTTTTAATTATGAAGTACGTACAAAATATTAGCATGCTCAGGTAACCTAGATGGTGCAGATGTTTGTCTGTTTTTAAAAGTCGCACAATGTCTGTATTTCCACCTGAAGCTATTGAAAATACACCTTTGCACTGCCTACACATAATATCATCCGATTTGTTTTGTCGGAAAATGGATATTTTGCAATATTTTGCATTATTTTCATTAAAAACACAATTTCCAGTATTTATTTGGCATTTTTACAAATTAAATTCACTTGAAATAGAGGCAGTTTACATGAAACACGGTCCGCCTACCTATGAATAACTTTGATATTTTTCGATTACAAGAGAAGAACCAAAAGTTTACCAACGGTATTTGAATTACACAGACAAGACACACACAACGACGAAACATGTAACTGTTCAGACTGATAAATACACAAAATGACAAAAGTACAGTCGCTCACGGCCACAAATTTAAATTAAAATAAAATAAATAAGGGGTGGTCCAACCATAATGCACGATGTTAATTGGCAGTCACACCTTAACGTCAAGTTTTTTTCCCAACTTAATTTGACATTTCTTTGTTTCAGTGTTTGACAAATTCAACCATGGAGAGGTACACAATGGAGCAGCGCGTTAAGATTGTCGAAGCCTTTAACGAAAATGGGCGTTCAAATTAAAATGCATTTCGAGCACTTCGTGATTTTTTTGGTCAGCATAAGCCAACAAATGTGTCCACAATCGGGAAAATTGTGCGCAAATTTCAGTTAACCGGGCAAATGAGAATCCATGAGTGATTGATACAAAGCCGATGCATCCACAAAGAGTGACTGTTTGGTTGCGGTTTATGGGCTGGCGGCGTCATCTGGCCATACTTCTTCGAAAATGAGGTCGGCAAGCAGTTAGTTACCATAAATGGTTTGGACTTCTTGTGGCCAGATATTGAAGATATGGACCTGGACGATATGTGCTTCGAACAGGATGTTGCCACTTGTCACACAGCCAACGAAACTATGGCTCTTTTGCGCGAGAAATTCAATGGCCGTGTTATCTCACGTCATGGCGATGTTAATTAGCTGCCACGATTAAGTGATTTGACGCCGTTGGACGTCTTTCTAAGTCAAGAACAATTCAAGAGCTAAAGGCACATTAACGACATTGAACCTCAATTATGTCTCATATCGTTTTCCATTGGTAAAAAAATAATTTTTTTTTTTGATCTAGATCTGTCAAAAGACCGATTTCGACATTTGTTATGTTCCATGGAAAAAAATGGATTTTTTTGATCTCAGATAAATTTTGCAAATCTGGATTGTTTGACAGATTTACCCCTCCATAAAGGCCACTAGCATTTGGCCGATATTTTGTTTTACAAATAATTGTCATATAGATCCTTTTATCAGAAATAGAAATATATATTAAGATAATTCTCTAAAAACTTTTTGTTTTATTTACAATTAACATCGTGCGTTTTCGTTGGACCACCCTTTAGAACACTGCAAGTAAATGTGTTTCGAGGTGTAAAACAATTAAAGGTTTGGAATCTTGGTAAGAAAGATATTTGGTGGTGAGTTTATAAGTGTAATGGTATAAAGTTAAGGAGATGAACATAAAATAATTTTAAACTCTATGAATCTTGAATAGGGAGTTGTGAGTTAAAATAATGCCTGCTTTGCATTTCAGGGTTTTCGTAGGAAAATACAGGAGTGATATATTGGCATGAGAAAACAGGATAATCTTGCGAAATAAAGGATATATGGGAGCAAACACATTGTACACAAAATTAACCGAAATGACCCTTTTCAGCAATGTCAAAAATTAGCAAGTGGAGGAGTCTTTAGAGCTAAACTATAATATAATAGTCGGATGCCATCGAAAGCTAATGTCAAGTTTCTACTTCATGTTTTTTTTAATCGCTGTCATTTGTTTAAGTAGCATTTGCTATTGCAGTAAGACGTCTTGTTTTTCGGGGTCAAGGGGGATGGATAATTTGTTTTTTTTACAAATAATTTTTGCTACAAAAGTTGTCTTTTAAACATTCATATGAATAAGCGAATAAGATCGTTCTTTCGGAAGTGAGTAAAAGTTAACTCCGAGAAAAGCTATTATACAAGGTGGCGCAAAAGTAATCCTCCTATCAGAAAATGCTATTAATTTTGCGATTGGCCCCTAATATCAGTTCTGTTTTGACATTTGTGTAGTAAACACATGCGAAATACACGTTAATAAACAATGTTACGCTACACTGCTCCAGAACGCGGAATATTGGTGACTATTTATTTGAGCAATAATCGGTCGGTGACTTTGGCACAACGTGAATTTCGTCGCAGGCCTCGAGAGACTGGCACAACACGAGATGCTGCCAGGCGTGGCAGACCCCGGAGTAGCCGTTCTGCAGAGAATATTGCTGCTGTAGCCGAAGATGTCATGGAAGCGCCGTCGACCAGACGACGTGCCACGCAAATGGGTGTCAGTCGACGGTCTTTACAGCGAATTTTGGTACAAGATTTGAAGATGTTTCCGTACAAAGTCCAGACGGTGCATCAGCTGTTAGCTGCTGCCAATCGCGTCTAACATACAAGCCATCCTTAATCACCACCAAGAGGAAGATGATTTTTCATCAAAAATAATCATGAGTGATGAGGCCCATTTCCATCTTAGCGGGTACGTAAATAAGCAAAATTTACGCTTCTGGGGCACTGAAAATCCGCGTGTAACCCACGAAGAGCCATTACACCCGCTCAAAGTCACTGTATGGTGTGCTGTTTTCGCTTGAGGAGTCATCGGACCTTTTTTCTTCGAAGACGTCGCGGGCCAAACGGTTACTGTGAATGGTGAGCGCTACGGAGCAATGATCAACGAGTTCTTTTTGCCGCAACTTGATGAATTGGGATTAGAAAACATGTGGTTCCAACAGGACGGTGCAACGGCACACACTGCACGTGCCACAACCGATATGCTGAAGGATGCATTTCCCGGGCGCCTAATCTCCCTGATTTGACCGCTACAGACTTCTTTTTGTGGGGCTTTTTGAAGTCGCGGGTTTATGTCAACAAGCCTCAGACTCTTGCAGCTCTTAAAGACAATATCCGTCAAGAATGTGAGGACCTATCGCCGGAAGGTTATTTTTGCGCCACCTTGTAGTTGAAAATTACATTTTCCTTGTAGGTATTCGCATATTTTCGGACGTGGTCGTATGATCGATACGAATATTATAGTTCAGTCTTAAGAATTAATGGGAGGCACACTGAAAATACTATAGGACAAGCTGTTAAAAAATACAATCATTTAATAGAAATGGAATTACGTTTTTGAAAACAATGTAAATAAAAATTGAGATTAAGGAGGTGAAATACTATGTTCCCAATCAGACTTGAATGACAGTAATTGTTATTTTGCAATTAAGTAAAGTCCACTTAAAAAGGCAGGGGGTCATAGCCAAAAAATCCAAAAAAATTCAAATAATTGAATTAAAAATAAAACCATTCCAAAATGAAAGACGAAAAAAATGTTTCTACTTCAGCCACAAACTTGCTATAATTTACTGAGCTGTTATTTCTTCGATGGATAAAATAATTTAATATACATTTTTTTGTTAAATTTCAATATTTTACAAACAATTTCCACATCATCGCCGTCGCTAATCTACTTATGAATATACCTTTTTCATTTCTTTTTTTAATATTCTTATATATTATTTTTTATCATCAATTAAAACAAGCTCGCATTTTATATTAAAGTACAACCGCATTCCAGCTATAAAAAAAAACATTAACACCACTGTGTTACATTATTTTTTTAATAATTAAAAAAATAATATTACTGTAAAATACTGCTATTAAAGATTTTAGAATTTAATTTTTTGTTTGCAAAATAAAAATTATAATTTCCTAATTCTAAGCAGTTACAGTTCCTTAAATACTTTTTTTTAAATTCCTTTTAACGGTTTACCTTCATATACAGCATTTGACATGCATGTAACAAAAGTTTTTTTTTTATTAATTGTTCTGTTTATATTTAAATCTATCTGCCTCCTTATATACATACAACATAATTTGGCGAAATAAAATGAACATATTTTTATTTTTAGTTTGACTAACAATACATTATATTTTGTTGATTGAATATATTTATATAAAAAATTCGTTATTCAAAATACTGTGTTTAATATGATTCAAGATTTGTTTTAATTTTTTTGTTATTTATCTTTATTTTAACAATGCTATGGTTTATAAATAATTTTTATTCATTTATTGTTCACTAGAAAAATAATATGATTATTCGTTTAATAGCACGGTATTGTATTAATTAAAAAGGTTTCATTTTTGTTTGTTGTTTGCACAGTATAAAGGTAGAAAGTAGTTTTTGTGTTGGTTATTAACTATTTCATTTGTTCTTTAATGTTTAAATAATTTTATTATACAAGTGTTAATTTTTTTGTTTAATTTATAATTTATAGTTATAAAAGTCATTCAATAATTTTTTTGTAAAAGTTCTGTGCCATTTTTTGATAAAATCAAATGGTGAAGAGTGTATTACAAAGGATGGCAAAAAAATAAACGTAAAAAGAGGGATCAATTCAAAAATACAAACTTTTGGCGCACCAGGGTCGATAGTTAGTTTTTCTAGTTTTTCTCAAAATTTATGTGTGCTTGTGTACTTCTTGCGCGATGGCGGGACCTCCTGTTTTATGCCGTATCCGAATGGACAGTTGCTGTTTATTAAAACTAGCCTGAGCTGCGTTTGGAGCTTTTTGGAGGTAATACAGAACTTCAGCTTCGCTTAAGTTGTTTTAATGAAGTATAATTGGATGCTATCCTGCAATAACGTCTATGGTAAAGGGTCTTCCAATAGGGACTTCCGAACTTTGACAGTTGATAGCGGCCATATTGTTGAAGCTTTATCTGTCTAATTGACAGTCATTTACTTAGTATATTTCGCAGAACGTTCAACAGCACATGCAAATGATAAAATTGTTCTATCAAAATGGGTTTCTGATCGGACAACTTTCCCCGCGTTTCGCCCATTTTACGAACGCTATAATCGTCCTAGCGAGAAGACTATTCGCTTTGTGGTGGATAAGTTTGAGTCCAATGGTTCAGTAAACGATAAACCAACACCCGAACGTCGACGAAACGCAAGATCTATCGAAAACATCGCCGCTGTCCTGAGAATCCGAGGCAGTCGATGTCGCGTCGCTCACAAGAACTCGTCCTTTCACAGACCTTGAGTCTGCAGCCGTACAAAATTCAACTGACCCAGAAGCTGAAGGTAAAGGACCATAGTGGACGATGTGTGTTCGGTGAATGGGCTCTGAGAAATTGGAAACTGACCATAATTTTCATCAAAAATCATCTTCAGCGATGAGTCCCATTTATGGATGAAAGGGTATGTTAACAAACAAAATTGTCGAATTCGGGATTGGTTGGAGTGGATTTAAAGCTGTCACCGTCATCGGCCCAAATTTCTTTGAGAACGACGTTGACCAGGCCATCACCGTCAACGGCAAGCGCTATAGGTCGATGATTACCAACTTTTTTTTGGCTCGAATTGGATGATATGACACCAATGACATGTGGTTTCAACAGGACGGTGCCACACAGCTCACGTCACATTGGAAATTCTGCACGAGCGATTCGAGGGCATGGTAATCTAACGTGGAGGTGATGTGAACTGGCAACCGAGGTCGTGGGCTTAACCTCGTTGGGGTTTTCTGAAGTAGCAATTAATATATACGAATAAGTCATAAACCAGAGCGGCCCTTAAAGTCACCATAACCCATACCATCGGTTAAATTCAGTCTGATTTATGCGTCATTATAAGTCATGCAAAATTGGACATTTCAGATGCGGTTCACCCCACAAGACAAAAGTGTGATGGTGTGGAGACAAGAAATTCCCAGTCCGACGAGCAGCCCAGCACCCTCACTAATTATTCGCCGATCATTCGACCTGACATCTGGATGATCTGCGGTCTGTGATTAAAACTAAACTTTGTGGATCATTCAGATGATCGTGTGATTCTCATGACTTCGCAATCGGAACAAGAAGACCGACATTTTCTTTTGCTTTTCTTTGCTTATACTTTTTCCAAACATGACATATAATAATCATCCGTCGAACAGAACATATAGACAAGGAGTCAGTCAGAATGTACGGATAAAAGACACAATGGGGCTCCGTCACGAGATCAATTCAACTGGCATAAAACCGGTTTTGTCGGCGAGTGCACTGATGTCTGCTGTAAGAAACGGTTGCAAATCTTGAACCGAGGTGAGCGTTAGAACAATGGTTGCAAATAAATACAAACAATAATCAATACAAATTTTGGGTTGCATGTCAATCGGATCTCATACTACCTGGTTGGGCCCAGGTTCATTCCAGAATGTAGCGCCACTTACGTACGTAATTATATGTTCTCAGAATTCAATTCAAAAATGTCACAAGGACGAAGAAATTTCTGAAACGTAGAAATTACAACGAACGACTATTTTAAAGGTTTCGATAAATCGTTTTATACGCTACTGGAATCTCCATTTGCAAGGTGGCGCAAACTAATCACCTTATCGGAAGAACCTATCATTTTTGCAGATGGTGTTGAATGTCAATTCGACATTATGCTATCATCCGGGTCACTCCGGTCAATTACTGCGAATTTCAGGCGTTCTTTCAACATTTGACTAAATGTTCTGCCAGGGGTTTTGAATTGCGAGAGATTTGGCCGTTTTTTTTTCATTTTGACGCTCCTCGAGATGTTTTCTACCGACCTTTGCCTTTAGGACGCGGTATCCTCGGAAGAGCTAACAAAACATTGAAACTGTTTCTTGGTCCAGCTCAGAGAAGAATATTGCTTTCCATCCGATCTGCCGTCGGATTACGTTGCATACGATAATCCGACGTAAGTAGTAAGTAAGTAGTTTCAGCAGGGTGGACTTGCTTGGAGCTAGAAAACGGTTGGTCTTGTAGTGATTTGGTGTGATTTCGAAGTCGTACATAAAGCTCAAAGCCGAACAACCGGTTGATCCTTTAAGGTTTATAGTAAGTGGCAGCACTCTTGCAGTGTTTGGGTTCGGACTAGGCTTTAGAGCTATTATCTTACCCGTTCCTACCTTTCCGCAGTTGCCTGCTTAGACCAGGTTTTTCCAAAACTTTCACAAAACTTTCAATACGGACGATCGCACACCTAGCAATTGCAACGTTTAAAAGTTTGCGATTTGTCCCATTTTTTCTGGCGACGGGATTGTTGCAAGTTTAAATGCGCGATTTTTGCAAGTCAAAAGCAATCATACGTACTGGCATGTGCCACACAATTGCGATTTAAATTGCTGTTGACATTTCTGACATTTCCACATTAGAAGCTGTGTGTTCTGTTTTTTTTGACGGCTACAAGTGCTTGGCCATATTTTTCGCGACCACGATTGGTATTTCGCTGCTATAGAAAATCACATGTGCCGCCAAGCATAAATGGGCGATATTTCTGACATTTCTACCATAGCCACATCATTGCAGCATTTATCATTGGCGACTTTTTGACTGGGTGTAAGATGACCCGACAAGAAATTCTGCAATTCCAAAGGATCTTCAAAGCAGCTTTCCACTTGTACACAAATTAAATTTTGATCTAGGGTTTTAAAGGAATCAGAGATTAAATGGTATTAAAGGGAAAATTTTAATTTTATTTTAATATAATTAAACAAAAAATCGACATACTTGTATTAAACAACAAACTTATTTGTATGCCTCCAGGGATGTTAGAAATTACTAAAACTGTTTTATTATTTTGTTATGTATAAAATATAGAAAAAAATGTCTTAGTTTAAACAGAAATCAGTTATGCTAGCACAGTACAAGTACAAGAAAATTACATTCATGCTCATTTGTTATTTCTTCAATGGTTTTACTTTTACCTACATTATACTTTACTTGTTTTTGTTCTTAAAACTTCACTTTAATAATACTTTAAAGGCATTTATTGCATTCTTAAGACAAATCTAACGATTTTTTTTTAAATTTTTGTTTAAACATTCTATTAATTTTTTTCGTGTAAATACCTGTAATACACATGTCTAAAGCATATATATATATATATATATATATATATATATATATATATATATTGTGTTTTTTTTTAATTTTTCTTTTGTTTTCTATCTCGAAATACATTTACATTTATTTTTGTTGCTTTTACCAATTTATTTTTAAATTTCCATGATAAATCACATACAAATTTATATAGGGATATTATACGGAACGTTAACCATTTTTTTTATTTTTTTTAAAATATTTTATTTGAAATCCGTCCAGGGATATATGCGAAAATATCTATCCAATTAATGCTTCTCAAAATTCACTTTACTACTACTAATTTATTGAATGTCAACTGCAATTATGGTAATTCGATAAACTCATCCGTAAACCGTAACACCCGTCATCCATAGTCTCCACTCTCCACCATACAATCTCTGAGTGTGAGTGTTTGACATAAAACGACAGCGACGTGCAAGGGGAGAGACAAATGAAGTCCATAAGAAGGAGCAAGTTGTATGCATGAAAACGAAGGTATTGCGCTGTCAGGGTGGGAGCGTTGATGTTGAAAAGGAATGACAGACTTGACATGACACGGTGTCCTTGGCTGCAGATAGGTGCGATGTTGGTGCAGCTATAATTCATACTACATCGCCATCACCGTGGTCGCCGTGATATATAGACCCTCCTTATATTCATACGAAACGGTTGGATGGAGCCAAGTATACGTATATCATCGTGGGTGGTAAGTTTGCAAGGATAAAAGTGCATTCGCCGCTCTTATTATTTCATTTGCATGGCAATGAAGTTCAACCAAGTTGATCGATGGTTCATTGGATCCTACGAGTCCTTAATCAGGCTTGTCATCCCAACGCCGAAGAATATTTTCGCAGTGATATCCTGACGGCGGATACACTGTAATCATATTCATGGTTGATGAAGTTATTCAGAATTTCCGTACGGAAGGATGTGGTCATCGAATTGGAACACAATATTCCTGTATTAAAAGATAGAGAGCGAGTCCTTTCCTGGTCGACAAAGTTCTAAGCTACTGGCATGATGGTGCTGGATTGATAACTACAATTGAATTATGAAAAATATGAAATTAAATTAAAAAAAATTCCTACCACACTTACATTTGATCCTGTATCTTATGTGGTTATAAATGCTAATGTTTCACTAATCGTGTTGGTAAGGATCCGTTGAAAACTTTGTTATGGAATTTGTTCAGCTGTAGCAGCCAGAGATGCAGCATCGGTGAAGTTTTTCGCAAATCGTGCACGATTTATAGACTCCTGCATTAACCTCTCGTTTTCCTGGCGAACTGTAAAAAGGACAACAAAAAAAAAAAAACGATTAAAATTTTGCTAAGGTAGTACATGAGACAGTTACTGAATTGAAATTGAATGGAAGTAGCAGTTTGAGTACAAGACTATATTGCCAGTAACACGTGAAAGGAGATGAAAGTTTTCTTTGGAAATTTCCCAGGATTAGGGCGTTATTGATTTTTTGCGTTTTACACCTCTTTTCGTTGTCACCTCTTCTTTTTGTCGAGAAAATTTGATTAAATCCTTTTGTCGGCCTTATTTGCGTGCTTATCTGAGGAAGGGTGTATAACCACTGGCTGTCTACTTTTGTCGTTGATTTTTTTTTATGCGTTAGACGTTGATATCCTTTTGAAATATTTAGAACGTGGTTAGACCACGAACTGTGTGCTGTTGTTGTATGTGGATACAATGGACATGGCTGTCGTATATAGCGTTTATATGGAAGCATCAACGGGCTATAAAAATGTCCTTGTGTAGTTGGTTAGTCCTACAGATTATGGACTACTATCGTTCTTTAACTAACATGATGAAGGACATTTTGATGGTTTTTTTCTTATATTTGGGTCGTCGATGGAATTTTTGTTTGCATAGTTACAGACACAATACAAAAAGGGATTTTTTTGCCCTAAAGTTGGCTGCCAACAATTTTAGGATATAGATGATGAGATGGGGGCAACAAAAGGGTTGTGGACAGAGTGATGGGTTTTGTAATGATATAGGGCATGGGTGGTTGAATGAGAGCTAATCAGTGTTGAAGTGGACCAGATTGGTGCGGGTTTGTAAATAGGTAAAGCAGTGGGTGTTTTTTTTTGTAAAGTAGGTATTTTTGAAGCTTGAATGATTTCTTTGATTAAGTATAAATATTTTACTGGAGGGGATTTAAGGAGGTTCTTTTTTTTTATAGAATTTGGTTGTTGAAAGGTTGTTAATAATATATATATAATAAAACTAAATTTATTAAAGTAGAGGAAAGCATTTCTATTAATAAAAAAAAATTACACCGTAAATTTAAACTGTAACATTCTCTTCATATTATTCTTCTTTTAAACCAAGGTTATAATCTTGATAAGATGGATCATAACATTCACCCTTTATTGTAAATCTACTGGACAGCTACTTATGAGTTCTCCGGTCATCAAAAAGTATTGTAGGCTTCTAATATAAAATAATGTTCAAAAATCTAAGCGGTTAGACGAAGCGTAAGGGTATGTTCTGCTTAAGAGTTTATCAATGAATGACATAATTCATTGCCAAAATCATTCGAAGGATCGACCGCATATTCGAAGTCGCCAAAAAAGGCAGCGAAATGTTTAGATTTCCTTACGTACGTCCTAATCATGAGTGCAACGGTCACATCATTCGTTAGGTGCTGCAAAAACAACAATCCAACTATAGGAAAGGATAAGAAAAGCGTGCTATAAAACATATAGGAGAATCAACCATATCGAAAATCGAAAATTATTTTTAGAAAAATCTTACAAGATTTGACCGGAAAACCGTCGTAGATACCCTGCATTGGGCATTCGAAGACATGTTAAAAAAAAAATGCACATAGAAGATGAACCAAAGTTCATGGTGGTAAACACTTTGTCATTTTTCAAAAATATAAAAAAAATCGGTCTCTTTAGCTATTCCGAAGCTGTCAAGTCTGTTTCACACTGCTACATTGTACCTAGAATCTTCCTGTACTTTATAACGCAGAAAGTTGCAAGAGTGTTATTTGAACTCCACATTCATCAATGCCCTGGTCCAGGTGGTATATCCCATGCAACGGTATAAAAGGACATCGAGTCACCTGTGAACATAAGACCCCACTTCACCAACCGAAAGGCGAATCTTCTTTTACGACACCTGTCCTATTGCCTTGCCACATGACTCCGAAAGCCTGCCCCGGCAACCACAAGGCAAGGATGTCCACAGTAAAATATTGCTTAAAATATATGCTTGCTCCCACACGTTCTAGCTCGCCGGAGGGGCGGTTCTTCATATTGTTCCTGTGAACGTATAAAAAGGAACAGATAGCCAAGGATATTTTCTTTGCGTAACCTTAGTGTCAGTTCTTCAACCTAACCTACTCATCAGAACTTTTCTCGAGTAGATGAAAACAGCCCAAAAAAACCCGGTTCTTCTTTTTGCTCCAACGACCGACCGATCGCAGTTAGATTTCTTCTTTCTAAGGTCATAAAAACGCTGATTAGCCCTCAGATTAAGAAAAATCTTGAACCACAAAAACTTTTCAATAACCGGCAGTATGGTTTTACCAGCAACAGGCTCACATGTAATTTGATGACATACCTCAAGTGGAATTAATCACTCAACCATCGCATCATGGAAAAAGTTAGATCTTTGCGCATGAAATTTCAAATGAATGTAATCGGTCAACCCCTTTTGTCAAAAATGCGTGCATTTCTTATATTGATTAGAATTAATCCTTAAAAAATGTTAGTTCAAGTTATTTTGGACAGTCTCAAAACTGTAGATCATCAAAAAATTGCTGGTGTTACTTAAGCACTGTTTTATTTTCTCATTTTTATAAATGATCTCCTGACAGATAATGCGTTGAACTGCCGCGCAGAAGGTCTGGGTTCAATACCCATCCATAACAACATCTACAAGATTTTTCACTGGCCCTTCTGTCGTGATAATCTAACAAATCATCCGAGTAGTATCAATTGTCAAGAAAAGTTTATCTCAACTTAGCCGTTCAGAGTCGGCATTAAACAGGAGGTGCCGACATCGCGTACCGACATTTGGTGTAAGTCCCTCGAACAAGCACTAAATTGTTTAGGTCAGTCCACTTATTTAGGTGACCTGGACTAAAAACAAATTACAAATTAATATGAAGTGGTATACTAATGCCCGATTTCACAGTGGGAGCTTAATCCGTAATATATTAGTTACGCGCCTAAAACTATACACCAAACGGGAATATTCTGCGAATATGACACAGTTACTACCCGAATTTAGTATGGACATCACCCATTGAGTAATTCTCTACTACATCCAACAACCAATTAAAATTTCCTATGATAGAAGTTAATCCAACACTTAAGCCACCAACATCGGGGCTTAAGTTTTATCAACATTTAAGTGTGGTTACCTCTTAAGCCGGCACTGTGAAACACAAAGTTATGTTAAACCGTAGGTTAAGCTCCACGTGAAGCCTAAACTCTCACTGTGAAACTGGGCATTAAGCATGGTTACCTCTTAAGCCGGCACTGTGAAACACAAAGTTATGTTAAACCGCAGGTTAAGCTCCACGTGAAGCTTAAGCTCTCACTATGAATCTGGGCATTAAGTAAGGTTACCTCTTAAGCCGGCACTGTGAAACACAAAGTTATGTTAAACCGCAGGTTAAGCTCCACGTGAGGCTTAAGCTCTCACTGTGAAACTGGGCATTAGTCGTGTACGGTGTAACAGTAAATTTCTGAGACTAAATTATTTAGTGCCGGACCAAGTATAGTCCACGGTGTAAACGTAGCCAATGATTGGGAAAGCGAAAGGATATGCTCAGGTTGAGCATCTCGGAAAAGACAACTCCCCCTACCCCCGCTTCAATTTTAGACCCATCCGTGTAGATGTGAATCGAGTTGTCCAATCCAACCGAGTCTTGTTCCCAATCAAGTCGACTGGGAATTGTTGACTGGAAGTTGCGATCGAAGCTGAGTTGGGTAGTGATGTGGTCGGTGTTTTCTGTTATGTTTAGATGATTTAATGTCTTTCTGTGTACACCCTGACTCTTAGTCGCACAGCTGCACAAGCTGCGGTCTGTTTGCCGAAGATGTCTAAGGGCACTAGATGTAGAATAGCATCTAGAGCTGCGGATGGGGTGGTTCTTAGAGCGCCAATTATGCAGATGCAGGCGGATCTTTGAACTTTCCCCAGAAGGTTGCGGTTTGAGGCTGTTTTAAGAGCAGTCCACCAGACCAGCACACCTTACAGCAGTATGGGTCTAACGATACACACGTAAGGCCAGAATGTGATATGTGGTTGCATTCCCCATTTTTTCCCGATAGCCTTTTTACATGAGTATATGGCTGCGGTGGCTTTTTTAACGCATTCTAGGATGTTGGCTTTCCAGTACAGTTTCTTGTCCAAGACCAGACCCAAGAACTTGGTTGATTCAACAAACTTGAGACTGACGCCATTGAGTTTTGGAGGATCGACGTGCGGGACTTTGTATTTCCTGCTGAAAAGGACCATATCGGTTTTTTGAGGGTTCGCTCCAAGTCCACATTTGGCGGCCAATTTGGAGAGCACTGAAAGACCATTTTGTAATAGTTCTTTAAGGGTGTTAAGGTACTTCCCTGATATAGCTATTGCCACGTCATTAGCGTAGGCAATCACCTTGCAGGCTTCCCTTTCTGGATTAACTAGTAGCTCATTGACCACCAGATTCCAGAGAAAAGGAAATAAAACACTCCCGTGTGGGATGCCACAACTCACAGATCTTCGTGCGGAAGAGAACCCAAGCTTTAGCTAATTAGCTCTCTCAGCGAATCATCGACATTGAGATCTGAAAGTGCATTAGTGATCGCGTCCGCTTTGACTTTGTTAAAGGCTCCTTCTATATCAAGGAAGGCAACCATAGTGTACTCTTTTGCGCTAAGCGAGTCTTCGATGATGCGTACGAGTGAATGAAGCGCTGTCTCAACCGACTTCCCTTTGCAATATGCATGTTGAGAGTTGGAGATTTCAGCAGGTTCAATACTGTTACGGAGATGTAGATCAATTAATCATTCCATAGTTTTTTAGAAGAAACGAGGATAAACTGATCGGGCGGAGATCCTATATACCTGAAAAGCCTAAATCGATTGAGTGCTTCAGTTTTTATTGTGTTTTTTCCGAGCTCCCATACAAATTTCCCCAGTGTGCGGCTCCTTAGCGTACGACTTGGTCAAGGTCACTTAATTGTCTTCATAGCCTGAAGAAGCAGTGGTTGACAAGAGTAATTGTTAATTTTATTTTTGAGGAGATGTCGTTGATCTTGTAGGCGAAGCCTATATAATTGGCCCAGCTCAGAGGATCTAGCAAAACGACGCTGAGATTCCATTCTTCTGGCATACCTTCGCCAGACCAAATTTTCTAAATTAGTTGAGGTATGTTTGTAACCAAATCATTACCATCGGATTTTCGCAGCTTTCATTTGCAGAAACCCTGGTAAGCTTAAGCAGACCGTAGTAAATGCCACTGTTTTTTATCATCATTTTTCAGGCCTATTCCATCGTATTTACTGTATAAAGAGTAATGTCTGCTCTATAGCAGCTCACAGATTTTGCTAGTTGTTCGCTGCAGATTTTCTGCTATGTTTTCTAACATTAATATTCCAGATACAAACTTTGTGCCCGTGTTTTAATGTATCATGGTCGTCAATAAAAAAGTCTGTCCCTTCGGTGGCTTTTTGTTGCTTCATTACCATCTACTTTTACGTGATTACGTTTTTCTGATTATATAGTTAACGTTAAGCTCAGTATCTAACCTGTAGGGTCAGTTACAATTTATCAAAAACCCTGAAGACATTGGCCCATCAGTATCCAATATGGGATTGAGTACCTACTGCCATTAACCTTTCTGCTTATCCACCCCCATCTCAATTGAAGGGCCCGAGTAACCCTTGAAATTCTTTATTGGCCTGTTATCTGAATATGTCAGACCAGTTCATTATTTATTTAAATATTTTAAAGCATCTTTGTAGGAGGAGGGTTAATCACCTGTAGAAATAGTATTGCCATCATCATCAATATCGGCAACTAACAGCTTTATTCTGCTGTACCTTATCAATTTATCGCATTACATCTTGAAGGTCTCTCCGAATCACCGAATGCAAACACATTTTTACAGATGTATCCTTTAAAACCTCTTTCCCTAAGAATTTCTTCTGATAAAAATATTTTCCTATAAATCAAAATTGTTGAAATTTATTTCCATTGTCAGTTCCACTCCCTTACCAACACTAAATCCTCTAGTACACCGCCACCTGTTGTCGGCTGTGTGCTGTACAAATGCTACGGACAACAAATGCAAAAGGGAAACCGATTTTCTACGGACATTTTGCGAGAAGTCTTTTGCCAACTTCCTGCAAACCTTGAAACGTGCACATGACATACATAAATCGGTCGTCATCAGAGAAAATATAGCGCATCAACTGCAGACGTCCTTTCTGCGATAGTACCTACTCTCTGGCACATAGTGCAGGAAGCATGCGACCGTTCAGTGTTTTTCAACTCACTCTCGGCACGGAATTGCCCCCTAAAGGTATTTTAATGCACGAGGTGGATTCGGTACAATGGATGCTATTGGGGTTAAGATCCGTTTTTCTTCGTCTCCCTAACCGTACACAATGGGGATGGAAATATTATAAAATCGATTATTAACAATAGTCCCTCCGACGCAGGAATAAAAAAGGCCCGTATCGAGTTGTATTTCCTGTCGGTTTCTTGGAAAGCCGGTCCTTGCTGCTCCTCGGTCCGTACAATCGTGTAGTTAGTGCTGAACAATGCCAATGAATTTACGCTCTATTAACTTGAATGTGCAAGTAGTAAAAGCTGTTGTGTACTCACGCTGTTATCCTTTGGAATGCCTGCAATTTATAGTCACGTGCACAGGAGTGCAGGTGTGCAGTTACAACAGATAATAGCAGCAGTTGCATATTGTTGGATTATCTTCGCCATCGTTCGTCCACCAGGATGTGCGCGAATGGGGTCTAGGGATGCCAAATGGTAGGTGTATATGTTCAGTAGTTGTGATTAATATTTCCACTTAAGTTTTTCATTTGTTTGGGAGTTAAGAGCTTGTTCTGTTTGGAGGTTTTTGTTTCCTGGTTCTATCTCGGCTTTTTTTTCTTGTAAACTAAATATTTTTTTTTAGTAGTAATGAGTTGAGAGAAAAAGTTTTTTAATTAAAGAGAAAGTTGCACTCGCTATGGACGCTATAACAAACGATAGACAAGCGCGTAATATTGCATAGAACTGATTTAAAAAAAAGTCTGAGTTCGGACCGATGCGATGTCCCATTTTTAATCAGGATTTGAAATGGACTTTTCTGATAAAAAAAAATCCGATTGTAGTGTCAGTCCATTATGGATGCTAATGAGAGTTAGATTACTTTTAATAAGAGGATTTACTGACTTAATGTGAGGGCATTGTTTCATTCTTATAATGAAATAATCAGAATAAATGCTTATAGCGATTCAAGATCTTTGTTTGTTTTAAAGAAACGACATAAATTCCTTTATCAACACCCAATTAAACCAATCTTATGAAGGTAGGAGTGGATACGTTGACAATTTCTGACTTGGAGTTGGCTTTTTAGTATTATTAAAGGGTCCTTTAACATGCACTATAAAAAAAATCGTAATATAACTACTTCAACTCGCTCATTGTTGGGATGAGATGATCCGGGAAGTCATGCCTCAAAGCAGTCATCGAATCATCAATGCTCTTCAAGTGTGTCATATTGGTTCGCCCTGTTCTAAACATTCCACTAAGTCCAATGCATCAGCTGTCACTTTATATTTTGTGTGGAACATTAATCCAAGCTAAGAAAATTGCATACCAAACTGTGACTTTAAAATGGAATATCCGTCATTATTGACCCATTAAGGGCTTCAAACCTGACTTCTCCATTCAATTGGGTTTGCGAAATTATATTTTTGCTATAACATGCTGTTTAACCACGATTCCAAACCACTCATTTGACTTTTGCAAGGGGCAGTGTTGTTACTTTCGGAACTCGCACTTATACTTGAGACACTCAGCGCCAAAACAGCCTAAGCCACATTTTCAAAAAGTTCCACCGATTGCACCGTTTGAATTCAAATTTTAAGATTTATTAAATACAAAAATGGCCTATGCAGTAGTCGGAACTGTACTGCTGATATAACGGAAAGTTTTTTCTTCCCTATATGAAATTTAAAAAAGCTTCGAAGCCAAAATGACCTAAGCCGCTTAGGCCAATAATAGCACTCGAGGAAATTCAAATACATGTTGGTTAGGCCGTAATATAAATTTTAATAACAATGATCTGACTAGAATTTTTGAAAACTTTTATAAAATTGGTAATCATGACTTACAAAATGCGTATATATGCGCGCAAGTATCAGTAACTGAAAAAAAAGAGAAGCTACACAAAATCTTCAATACAAGAGTCTACAAGTTTCCAAATGGACAAAATATTGATACTCATGTGTGCAAAAGCTTCTTTAAAAAAATACTACAAATTTCTGATGGTCGCATAACACGCGCACTTAATTATAAAATGCCTGGAAGTGAAGCAACTACACCTAAAGTGGACCAAAGGGGTAGACACCCACCTCATAACAAAACCGACATTAAGTCTATAGAGGTTGTAAAAGAGTTTATCAACAAGTTTCCCAGATATAAATCCCATTATTACAGAAATAAAAATATTCAAAGAGAATTTTGGCACCAACGTTAAATATTACAATTTTGTACAATCTTTACCATGGAGCAGTGCAGTCTGATAAAGCTATTTCCAAGTTCGTTTTTACTAAGATATTTTCAGAGAATTTTAACTTGCATTTTCGAGCTCCTCTTTCTGATACCTGCAAAAAATGTGACTTATATAAAGTTCAGATAGAAGCTGCAAGCCACACATCTGAAAAGGAGCGACTCTTAAGTGAACGGGATTTGCATCAAAGAAAAGCTGAGTCAGCAAGAAATGGCATGAAGGTAGACTCTCAATTAAACAAAAATGAGTATGCAGTTATAGCATTCGACCTTATGAAAACTCTTCCGACACCGGTAATTTCCACAGGAGTAGCTTATTATAAAAGACAGCTTTGGACTTATTGTTTGGGCATTCACGACTTAATAACTGGCAAATCGTTCATGTATACATGGAATGAAGGAATTTCGTCACGCGGTCCACAAGAAATTGGGTCTTGCATTATGCATTATATAAAAGCTAATGTCAAGTGCAACAAATTGATCATGTAAAGTGATCAATGCGGAGGACAAAATCGTAATATAAGAATGAGTACAATTTGTAATTACATTGTCAATGACTCGTCTTTCAAAGTTAATGTGATTGACCATAATTTTTTGGAATCTGGCCACTCATTTCTGCCTTGCGACCAAGATTTTGGCCTCATAGAAAAGGAAAAACGATTCTATAGGGACATTTTTATTCCTGATGATTGGGACCGTGTTATAATAAGTGCAAAAAAAGGAACCGTTCAACCTTGTTGAAATGTCTGCAGAAAATATTAAAAGCATCACTTCCTTAGAGAAATTGATCACTAACAGAAAAATTTCTGTGGATAAAAAATCTAAAATTGAGTGGTTGAAGATTCAATGGCTTCGATTCGAAAATAAAAAACCTTTTACTATCCAATTTAAGTACTCAAACAATGAAGATGTTTTATTCCATGAAGTGGATATTTCCAAAAGAAATACTAATAAAAATATGGATATTGAATTGGAGTTACTGTATCCCGAGGGTAGATCTATAGATGCGGCGAAGTTCAAGGATTTGCAAGAGCTGAAAGAATTCATTCCGCCGATATACCATGTATTCTACAATACTTTGAAAACGAATTTGAGGGATGAGGAAGAAGACATTGAAGAGGAGGAAGATGATTAAAGTTGTTTAATTAATACGCTTTAAGTAAGTTAATAAACAAAAATAAATAATTGATATGAACATCTATTTTCTTATTACAGATAAAACGGACTATTCAACGATTTGTTGAAAGATTTAAATTTTCAGTGAATTCCAAAATGGCTTAAGCCACACTTTTTTTTTTGTTTCACAACTTAATCTACTTTTTTCTTATAAGCTACAATGTATATATTAGTTCAAAATAAAATAACTTCTAAAATTCAACTTATTTACAAACAATAACAAAAGAAAAATGTTTTAAATTTCCTCCTTTTTACAAATCCACTTTCCGCAGTTCGAATATTTTGCGCTTAGGCCGTTTTTGCGCTGAGTGCCTCACTTGTACTACGACACTTAACATTGTGATTTTAGTTGAATGCAAAGGCCTTACATTCCAATAACGGAAATCATTATTTTCCTCAAATTCGGTATTAAGGGTTCTTAAAATAATAATTTAAAATCGAGCGCGCAAGGAGCCAGCCGTGCACCCATTACATATTTTCCCTAACAGATACTCCCAACTAAAAATGTCGCTACTTTAAAAAAAAATCAATGCATTCAGGAAAATCTTTATTTGGTTTTTGGTTCATGCTATTTAATTTTTAGAGATAATTTTCTTCAAATGTTGCCCACGATTAACTCTTTAAAGGTCCATTTAGTGGGCTCAATTTTCGACCACTCTTCCAAGCATAACGGTGGGTATGAATGAATAACACGAGTTTCACATATCACCACAGAAAGTAATCCCATGGTTACAAATCACAAGATCTTCGTAGAAATTTGAAAGGACAATTTCTTCAGATGACGTTTTTATCGAACGTTTCCTCAGTGAGCGATTTATTCGTTAGCTGTATGGCATGTAGCACCATCCTGTTAGAACCACAAGTCAGCTGCACCAATATCTTGAATTTTCGGCAGCGATCTCCATTGACAGTAACACGTGCTCCTTTCGCATTTTTATGAAATGCGGTCCGATGATACCGCCTGCACATAAACCGTACCAAACAGTGCATTTTTGGGGTTGCATTGATAGCTGTTGGATTGCTTCTGGCTGTTTATAGGCCTAAATATGCTAATTTTGTTTATTAACGTAACCGTTTAACCAGAAATGAGCTTCGTCGCTAAAAACAGTTTTTCGATAAGAAAATGGAATAACTTAAAGCTGTCCCAAGGCTAACAAACCAAAATTAAACTTTGGTACAAAAAATAACAAATTTTTGGCGCAACAGGCTCGTTAGTACCCAGGGCCTAGCTTTCTCACAACCATTCATGTGTGCGTGTGTACTTCTTGCACGATGGCGGGACCTCCTGTTTTATGCCGACTCCGAACGGCTAAGTTGAGATAAGCTATTCTTGACAATTGATACTACTCGGATGATTTGTCAGATCATGACGAGAGGAGGGCCAGTGAAAAATCATTTTTTAGGTGTTTGCTACGGCTGGGAATCGAACCCAGACCTCCTGCGCGGCAGTTCATCGCACTAACCATCGCGCCACTGAGCCCTCTTTGGTATATAGTTTAATTTTGGTTTGTCAGTCAGCTTCAATTCTTGAAAGAGTTGTATTTTTTTACGCTTTAAAACTAAGACCACGCTTCAAAATACGCCACAGCGTCCCATAAGAAATGTCCAATCCTTGAGAAAGGCGACGAATAGATTGACCGCGGTCTTCACGAATACTATCTGCAACTGCAGCCATATTCTCATTATTACGGGTTCTACGCACTGATGATAGATAAATGTCCAAACAGTGTAAAATTGGTTCGATATTCGGTTATGGTTTTATGAATAAAGCGTTCAGATGCAGGATTATGACGACTAAAATGTGGTCGAAGAACTCTATAACAATTTCTAACTGAGCGCTGATATTGGAAATAAGTTTCCACAATAAATAAGAGTTGTTCCGGCCGGCGTTAGTCTATTCATAATGAAATGGTATTGTATACTGAACACAAACGTCAGTTAACAAATAATAACTGTGAAAACAACGCTATTGACAAAAGTACCTCCTATTGGATCACTCATTGTAATGATCTATCGAAGCTATTTATCTTCGACTAAAACAATTTGGCGCACTCTATAAGGCCTCTAAAATACCTCCATTAGAACCTACACAGTAAACGATTTGTAAGCCTTACCAAAGCCCGAAAATAACAATAATCCAAAAACGTGTGTTGAAATTTTGTTTTTATTACATTTCTTGGAACATCTATTCTCTTGTTAACCTGAAAGCTGTTTTAACTTTCTTGCGTGACAAAATACTGTAAATGATTTTATTTCTGATAGTATGATATCTTAGATTTATTTTAATTAACTGTGCAATAAACTGTTTCTTGCACGCAAATTCCAACACGCTATCCACTATTCTCTGCGATAAACATGAGTAGTATCAATAAAAGATCTTGAAACATGAAAATCCATTAATAAAGAAAAGAAGCTATCGGGCTCTGCCACTTGTGGTTTATTTATTCATACCTTCATTTTTATAATTCCATATCTGAGACATCAGTTACAGCAATCCGCAAATGGACACAAATTATCGTACGAAACTTGTAATTGGGAAATTGAATTTGATACGAATTTACATGTTTCGTAGGGAAAAATTAAAAAAAGGTCATGCTACAACATTGTAATCAAACTTAGACTTTCCGTGTGACAGTTCATCGCAAAAAAATAGTTGAATATTTTATATATAAACCTTAAGTCGGAATATCTAAAGAGGTTATAATTCTGCTACCAAATCATTTTATACCCTATCCGACAGAAATAATACAGATAGATATATTGTAAAGGATATGGATCGATTAAGTATCGAAAGCTGAGCCGATCTAACCATGTCAAATGACAAATGTCAATTAGGTTTGAAACAACAAAATTATAGATTTTGTTGACATCAGAGTTGGAATTACCACATCAATTATCGAGTGAGTGAAATGCATACGTTATAGAGTGATCGCTTTACTAAATTGGGATGATCACATACGACTGATCATATTGTAATGCACATTTGAAATTGTACCAATTGTACTAGCACAATTCTGCTACCTTCATGTTTGACGGCTGAAAAGCCAAATAAATTGTTTTTCTATGAATGTTTTTAAGAATTTAATTTTCAATACGCCAATATATTTACAATTTGGCATATTTACAAATTCTGAAATTTTAAATGGAGTATTGGCTGTATTTTTCATCTTCCGCGGCAGATGATGAACATTGGGAGTCCATTAAGTTAAAACGTTTAAGAGATAAAAGCAATCCTTTACTCAGTGTAGGTACAATGAAATTGATTGAGCAATTTATGATTTATTTTATTTAAGCTCGACTCAGAATATGAATGAAAATAACAAATTCCAAAGAATATAGAAATATCTTACATTTTCTCTTACAAAAATGCATCCACTCGACATAACAAACCCTACGGTATGAAAATATACTCGATCACTGATGACAGAATACCAAAATTCGATTCTCGATACTCGAATCTCGTATGCGATCATACCAAACCAACTTTTATCAGTCACGTATGACACTATAACGGATTCCGTAATTCATCGCGTGGATCGCAAGGTACTTTTAAGACTAATTTAAGTAACTCAACTGTATCGTCCTTTTTTGTTGTAAAATCTACTTATACGACTAACAGGCTCATGCATAACATAGTTACTTTCATGCTCAGGTTCATACATGAATTGAATCTCTGGAGATTATAGGATCCTTCTCGAGTGTTATATTCAATAGCAGATAGAGATCAGGAGCCTCAATAAGTCCGGATTAAAATTGGTGAAAGAAAACAATGTCACTGAGATACGCTGAGATAAAGTTAACAGTTGCAGCAGTTATTTTCGACTCCTATATAGAGGTATATTATATAGATCATCCCATGTGAACCCTCCTCGGGTCTCGAAGAATAGTCATTATTTAATAAGCCAAAATATTTCATGAGTTTCCCATTGTGAAATGTAAAGTTGTTAAAACTGACTTGAGTTCAGTTTAAGAGTTAACATTTTCAAAATCCCTCAACTTTAAAAAAAAACGTCCTTGAAGGCCAATCCGCAAGGAGTTTTGAACAAAATTACTGAACACAATGAATAGACATGTCTTTTTTATCTAACATAATATAGAAAGATTGTTTTTTATAGTATTAGAGATTAAAGTCAAGACCGGAATTTAAAGAAAACGGTTTTTGGTTAATGTTTGAAAAAATTCGAAATAAAGTTCAAACTAAATACGTTAAAAACATTTCATACACTTTTTGGGGATGTTTATTTCAAGAATGGAATGGCATGGGATACGGTTTTAAATTATTCGCGCAGTGGATTGTAGTCTTATCACATGATTTTCTTTTAATAAAAGTTCCGAAGCTAAATATTTGAGCCGAAAATTTGGACAGCAACTCCTTCTTGGATGTTGCCCTGAAGCTACGAAATACTAAAAACATCAAATGAAACAATTTCCAGTGCCTCAGCTAGGAATATTACCTTAGTATGTGTAGGCGGTTCTGTAAAAGGATTGTTGTACAGTATGTACGCACGGTTTTTCATACGACTTAAATTAATCAGAAAACATGCATATTACGGCTGAAAATGTATACATGTCTTATGATGGTGTAAAGAAATAACAGCACTTTTCATATCCCTTAAGCTACTTTTAAAACAGTACATACACCTCGGTAATTGTTGATCATAGATTGTCGAATTGATGACCATTTAAAAGTCCATTTTATGGTTAAGGTCGGGTGAGTAGTAAAATCGATCGTGGTGTTGGTTACGGAGAAGAGTCGATGAGGTGGGAATTCTGTCGAGCAGGTTATATAGGTTGGTCCAAAAGGAATGTGGATAATCGAGTGGGTAGAAAAGTCGTGCGATGAGGAAGTCGAGTGGTGGTGAGTATCTGTTTTGTAGAAAGGTGGACAAAAATAGTCGATTGTGGATGAAGGTGAAAAATACCAAATTTGGGAGAGAAGTTTGAAGCTTACTGTCTTTGCTTGATAAATTTGAATCTTGAAGATCAGTAAGGAAACGTGTAAATTATATGAACACTTTAGTTTATATATAGATTTCGTGAAGCCTGTATAATTATAAAGTTTTACACCCTTTCCTGAATAGAAAAACAAACGGATTTTATTTGAACCCTTCCCTGGATAGAAAAACAAAAGGATTTTATTTGCGAAAAAAATATGATACACCAAAATGCCAACAGGAAAGTGCTGCCAGATCCCCGGTAAGCGTTTTTTTCTCATTTATTGAAGCCTAAATAGACTAATAAAAAAACACGATTTTAATTTATAACATTACACAGTTATCAATTTGTTTTATAGAGTGGATTTGCTCTGGTAAATATATTTTTCTACTAGCTCAAACAAACTGCATGTACAAATACCCTCTCGGAAGCCTCCATATCTTTTGCAAAAAGCTGCAAATCTCAATTCTACTTTGACATTTATGAAGTAAACAGATACAAAATACACGTCAACCAGACATGAATAGCAGAATATTTGTTTTGGGGGAATAATTAAAAGCAATAACGACAAAAAACATATGAGAAGGCTACAATCCACTGTGCGGATCGTTGAATACCCTATCCCATCCTATCTGTAAAACTAAAATCCCCAAAAAGTGGACATGGCTAAAGACACGATGAGGATAAAATTAAGAATATGACATGGTGACAACAAATTCTTCAGACTGCTTATAAAAAACTTTTACGGTTCTACAAAAGACAAGGTTTTCTCCTGCATATGTTATGGGGTAGGGTATAAAAATGGTTTTTATATAAAAACGCCCCCAAAAAGTGGGCGTGGGTTAAAATGGTCTATTGACGAAATGTTCATATTTATATTACTAATGATTCTGCATCAAAATTTTTTTAGAAAATTTTAAAATTTGACCGAAAAACGTTTTTTATTAAAAACGCCCCCAAAAAGTGGGCGTGGCAAAAAACTTTATATGAACGAAATACAGATATTCAGATTGTCTAAATATGTTGTTCAGAAAGTTTTTCAAAATTCCTTATGGTTTGGCCAAAAAATACGTTTTTCTAAAAAGGGGGCGTGGCAGTGGGCGGATTTCAAAAATTTTTACACTTGTTCTGCTGGGAGCAACAAAGAGCACGTGTACCAAATTTCATCCTTCTAGCTCAAAATTTAAGGCCCAAAAACTGGTGACGTACGGACGGACGGACGGACGGACGGACGGACGGACAGACATGGCTAAATCGACTCAGCTATCGATTCTGAGTCGATCCATATACTTTGAGGTATATATAGCTAAATTATTTCTCTATGTTACAAACTATGTATCAAAACTAATATACCCCTATGGGATAGGGTATAAACATGACTTTTGGGTCACCTGTTACAATTATGAATTCAGTGTTCAGTGACCTAAATTCGGCTTTAGTTTTAAGCATAGTACGCTGGTCGAGCTAAATTTTAGCTCCCATACAAAATTCTCTCCAAAAAATAGCTGAGCTAAATTTAAGCGAATCCATTTAGCCGAGCTTTACGCTGCTTCAGTTAAAATCAAACTTTCATTTCAGACTTTACTGGATGTATCTGTCACAATTTAGAGCGCCCATTAATAGTTCGGGACATTTTCCCAAGCTAAATTTTGACTCATCGTATTGTTTTTTTCTGTTGTGCTTTTGAGTTGTTGAAATCAGAGTATATCTACTTACAGTGAGTAGGGACACTCTCCATACATATGCAATTCGTACTACTACAAATAAAACACTACAACAAATACGTCACATAAGTGAAAACAGGTAAAAAGGATTGATTTTAATCCTTATAATAAACATATGAGAGGCTACAATCCGCTATGCGGATCGTTGAATGCCCTATCCCATCCCATCCTTTAAATTAATATCCTCAAAATATAGGCCTTATGGCGATGAAATACAGAAAATGACATTGTCACAATATATTGCTCAGACAGTTTCTCAAAATGTTGTGTGGTTCGACAAAAAACAACGTATTTCTATTGCTAATGCCTTGTGATGGGGTATTCAAATGGTTTTTGTAAAAAAACGCCCCCAAAATGTGGGCGTAGGTGAAAATGATCTATGGACAAAATGTTTATATTACCATTGCGGAAGTATTAGCATCAAAAATTTTTTCGAAAGTTTTAAAATTTGGGCAAAAAGCGTTTTTTTCTAAAAACGCCCCCAAAAAGTGGGCGTGGCAAAAAACTTTGTATGAACGAAATATAGATATTAGGATTGTCTAAATATGTTGCAAAGACACTTTTTTGAAATTCCTTACGGTTTGGCCAAAAAATAAGTTTTTCTAAAAAGGGGGCGTGGCAGTGGGCGGATTTCAAAAATTTTTACACTTGTTCTGCTTCGTCGGCCAGAGAGTCTATATACCAAATTTCAACACTCTAGCTCAAAATTTAAGGCCCAAAAATCGGTGACACACAGACGGACGGACGGACGGACGGACGGACGGACGGACGGACGGACAGACAGACATGGCTTAATCGACTCAGCTAGCGATTCTGAATCGATCCATATACTTTGAGGTATATGTATCGAAATTATTTCTCTATGTTACAAACTTAATGTCAAAACTAATAAACCCCCCTATGGGATAGGGTATAAAAAGAGAACACAACACATCTAACGACCTCTATCGCATACGCATTTAGTAATATATAAATGAAAATGTCCCATAATGCTTTTCTAAAGGCGGGCTGAAGTGATTGTCAGTGTAGTAGTATTTCCCCTCAGCTATTCAGAAATCAATTGACTTGGCCAGGTTACCAAGTTTGACTCTTAAAGTGTGTTTTTTTTTTAATGTTTCACTGCAGAATATAAAACTGAACATTTTTGCAAATCTATTACTTCTTTATATATCATATTGAACAATTTAAGGTTTTATTGACAACATTTTTAGGTTCGAAATTGTATAGATGATAGTCACACTAATTACGTAGGCAGACTTGAGGGGAGATTGGTTTTTTTTTTTTTACCCGTACTTTTAAAGGCGTACTGAAGTTGAATTGTCAAAAGTTATTCGATTCCATCTATTAATTCAAAAAAAGGTTCTTGCAATCAGGGCCTGTGCGAAATTTAAAATAAAACTATTATATTATATATGATATTGTTGTTGATAACTAGAAAGCAATCTGGAAAGATGTTGAGAATGTTGAGAATAGAATGTCTCCCAAATTAACAGATGAGCACATTTTTCCAAATAATTTTAAAGGTGAGGCTTGCCGCTCAAATGATAAGTACAACAGTTTCAGCTGGATTTAATGCTTTATGATGTCTTTAATTCATCTAAATTTCGAGAGTCCAAAAAGTTCAAAGACCATTTTTGAAAGCTTCAAAAATTGCAACCAAAAAATGCGTTTTATAAAATAATATTAATGAATATTTAGTGAAATAAATAAAACTGTGTTAAATGTCTCTTAAAAAGAAATCTTAATCAAGATTGCTTGGAAAACAACATTGCGATTTTACGCAGCCGTCTTATTATTCCGAAGATATGACATTTGCAGAAGCTATTTGAAAAGAAAAAGCAATAGGTCATAATACGATTGTTGATTAATTATTAAAGTTTTTTTTATTAAAATTTCAGCATATGAAATTATATCCCAGAATGCTTAGCATTTCGGCTGAAATCACGAATTTCGCTTTCAAAACAGAACAATAAAACTGTCGACGTCAGTATTGAAAATGCATTTAACTATTTCGCAGGTTATAATTTGAAAAAAAAAAAAAAAAACAAATAAAACCTAAACTAGGAGTGTCAGTTAAAAATGTTTCCAATTATTTTACCGATTTTAAAGAATATGAGGGTGCGAGATATACACGACCTTCTAAACAATACATAAATTAGTTAGAGAATGTTGAACAAAAATTTAAATCCTGTTTTTCAAATATGTATTTCCTTAAAAACTTCGCATTTTCATTCTGATTTTGAAAAAATGGTTTATTTGCTGTACAAATGAATATAAGAAATTTCACATAAATTTGTATGTTCGAGTAAAAGTTAATCATATAATTAACCAGTTTAATAAGGAAACAAAAAAAACTAGCAACAAACAAATATGTTAAAAATAAAAAGGGTGATCCATTTCGAGGTTCCCTACTTTTTTAAAGAAAAAAACACAGAAAATTCAAATTTAATGGAGAATGGTTATTATCATTTGAAAGAACATTCTTTGGCATTTATTTTTTGAAGATTATGTCTATCAAATGTTGGCCGTTGCTACGTCGCAGATGGTCCATCCGTTGAGTCCAATTTTCGATCACTCGTTCGAGCATTTCGACTGGTAACTGGCGAATGACACGCGTGATGTTTTCCTCCAAGGCCTGAATCGAAGCGGGTTTGTCGGCATAAGCTTTTGACTTTACATATCCCCACAGGAAAAAGTCTAACGGTGTGATATCACACGATCTTGGTGGCCAATCGACCGGCCCAAAACGTGAAATTATGTGCTCACCGAAATGTTCTCTCAATAAGTCTATTGATAAATGCGATGTGTGGGAAGTGGCGCCGTCTTGCTGAAACCAAATATCGCCGAGATCACGAGCTTCAATTTCTTCAATTTCAGGCATCAAATAGTCGGTTATCATGGCACGATAACGGTCGCCATTGACGGTTACGTTCGCACCGGCATAATTTCTACACTCTCAGCTACGGCCGCTATATTTTCTTCACAGCGTGCTGGATGGTTGGGTGCTGTAGAACGAGGGTAGACTCTGATTGGCGTTAACTTGGCAATGTCCAGTGTTGCAACTCTGACTACACATCAAATGTGCTTATCTTTACCTCCAAGTGGTAACCATCGGGTACTGGTCTCATCCAACCGGATTTGACTTGCTAAACGATAAGTGCGAGTGTTGATAACACGACGAAAAACAGCAACACTATAAACACCCTGGTGAGAATGGCACGGATGAATACCCGGCCTGCTGTCCCAGGCGAACCTAGATGAGCTGCTCTGACATATTCGGACAACAGGTTGTCTAGGAATTTCAAGGGTTAGTCAGGCCCCTTGAACAGAGATGGTGGCGGATGAACCGAAAGGCCAACGGCAGCGCTCAATCCCGTAGTGGATACTGATGGCCCCGTGTCCTAGGGGTATCTAATAAATTGGAACTGGCCCTCCAGGTTGGGGGTTGTGCTTTGGGCTAACTACCCACCCACAGAAAAAAACATGGTTACGAAGCAACCAATAGCCTCGGAAAGGACGGATTTTATTGTTGACGACCCTGCAAAACGAAAAAAGGACAACGACGTTCGTATCTGCACCTGGAATGTGAGAACATTAAACAGGAGAGGTGCAGGCGAACAACTAGCGGAAGCCCTAAACTGCTACAAAGCAGACATTACTGCCATCCAGGAAATACGATGGGATGGGCCGGGCAAAAAGAGGATGAAAAACTGTGACATATACTACGGACCGTGTTATAGTGAGCAGAAACAGCGACTATTCGGATGCGGATTTGTTATAAGTGCCAGACTTAGGCAAGAAGTCTTATGTTTCCAAGACATTAGCGAACGCATAGTAACAATCCGCATCAAGGCCAAATTCGCCAACATAAGCCTTATATGCGCTCACGCTCCGACGGAAGAAAAAGATGATATAGCTAAGGATTGCTTCTACGAGCTCCTCGACAAAACCTATGAGCGACTACCGAAGTACGATGTTAAAATCGTGCTGGGAGATTTTAACGCAAAGGTAGGAAGAGAAGACATCTTTAGAAGTATTGTCGGAAAACATAGCCTACACGACAACACGTCTGGTAACGGACTTAGGCTAATTGATTTCGCTACGGAACGAAATGCCACTATAGCCAGCACACGGTTTCCTCACCTCGATATCCATAAGGGGACATGGCGGTCTCCAGATCAACGAACGGTCAACCAAATTGATCACATTGCGATAGATAAGAGGCACGCATCCAGTATTTTGGATGTCCGAACATTCCGAGGAGCTAACATCGACTCGGATCACTACCTTGTAGCAGCCAAGGTAAGAATGCGGATATCCACCACGCCACAACAATCCAGAAATACTGTGAAAAAATTTAATGTCGGAAGACTGCAATCGCAAGAGACCGCCAAGACCTTCGCACAACGCGTATCCCTTAACCTCTCGATTAACACCATACCACCAGCATCGAATGTCGAAGAGCAATGGCAACGATGCCAACAGGCCATTAGATCAGCCGCAACTGATGTGCTAGGTTTCTCGCGCCCACCAGCAAGAAACCCCTGGTTTGATGAGGAATGCCGACAGATGCTCGCAGCCAAGAACGAGGCCTACAAGGCTAAGCTGCAGGTGAAGACGAGAGCTGCCATTGAGCTCTATAGGCAAAGAAGAAGGGAAGAACATCGGCTTTTCAGCAAGAAGAAAAAAGAGCAAGAAAAGCGCGCGATCGAGGATATAGAGAGGTGCCACTCCAGGAACGATGTTCGCAAGTTTTACCAAAGTGTAAAACGTCAAAGCCAAGGATACAAGGCTCGAACAGAATCCTGTCGAGATGAACAAGGAAATATTGTAGTTGAGACACAGTCGATGCTGAGGATATGGAAGAACCACTTCTGCAGACTGTTAAACGGCGATGACGAACAACATTCCGCTGTCAGGCAGAACGAACCATTCAATATTGGCAACGACAGCGAAAACTGCCAACCACCCGACCTGAGTGAAGTGAGGATAGCAATATCTAAACTCAAGCTTAATAAGGCTGCCGGAAATGACGGCCTTCCCGCTGAGCTTTATAAGGCCGGCGGAGATGACTTGGTAAGTAACATCCACCAACTCATAAGCCAAATCTGGTCGGATGAAAATATGCCTGAAGAATGGAACCTCAGCATCGTTTGCCCGATCCACAAAAAAGGAGACCCTCTGAACTGCGCCAACTACAGAGGCATAAGTCTCCTCAACATCGCCTACAAGATCCTATCTGCCGTAATATGTGAACGCCTGAAACCGTTTACCAACAACCTGATTGGCCCTTATCAGTGTGGTTTTAGGCCAGGAAAGTCCACAACCGATCAAATTTTCACACTTCGGCAGATCCTGGAAAAAACTCAAGAAGTCCAAATTGATACCCACCACCTTTTCATCGATTTCAAAGCCGCATATGACAGCATTTATAGAGACGAACTATACAGAGCCATGTCTAGTTTTGGTATACCGCCCAAACTCGTCCGTTTGTGTAGGATGACGATGGAGAATTCTCGCTGCTCCATCAGGGTCGGAAACGACCTCACCGACACATTCGATACCAAAAAAGGATTTAGGCAAGGCGATGCGCTGTCATGTGACTTCTTTAATCTGATTCTTGAGAGAATTGTGCAAAACTCCAAAGCCAACACCAGAGGCACAATTTTCCAAAAGTCGGTGCAACTATTAGCATACGCTGACGATATTGACATCATTGGTAGGACTCAACGTGATGTCATAGCTACGTTTGCTAGTATAGAGAAGGAAGCGGCGAAAATGGGTTTAGCAGTAAATGAGGGTAAGACTAAGTATATGCTGTCAACACGAAAGGACACACAACATCGACGAATTGGACAGAACGTCACCATTGACAGATATAACTTTGAGGTAGTACGGGACTTTGTCTACCTCGGCTCCGCTATTAACTCTGACAACAACATCTCGTCAGAAATTAAACGAAGAATTACTCTTGCCAACCGCTGTTTCTTCGGGCTAAGAAGGCAATTTAGTAGTAAAGCCCTCACTCGAACTACTAAGGAGATCCTATATAAGACCCTGATCATCCCAGTCCTGCTCTACGGCGCTGAAGCATGGACCGTATCAAAAGCGGATGAAGAAATCCTTGGTAGATTCGAGAGGAAAATTCTTCGAAAAATCTTCGGTCCCGTTTGCGTTGACGGGCTATGGAGACGAAGATTCAACCAAGAACTATACGAGCTGTACAGCGACATGCCCCTGGTCAAAAAACTCCGCATTGGACGTTTAAGATGGCTAGGACATGTAGAACGAATGGACACCAATACTCCGGCTCGCAGAGTCTTCGATTCCCAGCCAGACGTCGGACGCAGTAGAGGAAGACCTCGCCTTAAGTGGCGCGCACAAGTGGAAACCGACCTCAACCAACTTGGAGTGCGCAACTGGAGGCAGTTAGCTAAGGACCGGGCTAATTGGAGAGGCATGTTGGTTGAGGCCCAGGTTCACTCCGGACTGTAGCGCCGCTTAAGTAAGTAAGTAAGTGCTGGACGTGGTCTATTCGGTCGAATATTATCCAATAATTAATGCTGGGTCTCAAAATGGGTGATGGTGTTGCGAATAGTACGCTCAGTAGGCCGATTATGTTGACCATAAGTTGAGCGAAGTGCACGAAACACATTCCTCACAGAACGTGAATTTTCATAATGAAGTTGAACAATTTGTAAACGTTGTTCACGCGTAAGTCTTTCCATTATGAAATGCCAAACAATACTAAACAAAAATAACATGACAGCATGACACGACTCACACGTGATCTGTCAAAAAAGGCTTTTGAAAAAAGTATCTCTACTTGGATCACCCGTTATTACATTGTTATTTTGTTTACACCACACCCTGTGTCACAATTCGAAAAAATTCCATCTCTCTTTCACTGCAAGTCTTCCTTACTATCGTCTATTTCTCGTGTATGTAAGGCATAGCTTTACTTCAAATTATTAAATCGTCGAGAGTGTCCCTACTCAATGTAAGTAGATATACTCTGGTTGTGACACTTATCCACTAAGCACTCTATGCCAAAATTTAGCGAGGATTTTAGCTAGTGTTTGGAGAGAAATAATGGAGAGCAGCTAAAATATAGTTTCGCTCGAGCAGCGTACTAAGTTTTATGAATAAAAAACGACCATTAGTAGTGCCATTGAATAGTACCATTTTGTTGTGTCGTTTTAGGCAATTGGTTGGTGTACCTTTTAGATTTATGGCGTTTTCCATTGGTAAAAAATCAAATCTTCTTTTTTTATCTAGAACTATCAAAATACCGATTTTGACAGTTGTTGTGTTCCATTGGGCAAAAAAATTGATTTTTTTTCCAATCAATTCGGCAGATTTACTATTCCTTGCACTAACACTAATACAAATGATAGCTGTCAGTTTGACTATAGTAATTTTTGTTTTGATTTATTATTATTTTGGTTGTGAGAAACTATAATTAATCATTAAAACTGTAGCAGTTCAATGTGAAGTATAAATTAAATCAAATTTGTGTGATTTGAAACTTAACATCTAAACCGTTAGTAACTTCACAGACACGAAATTATAACAAAAAAAATCAATCAGAGATCGTGTTCCACTGGCACCAAAAAATCAAAACCCAGATTGCACTTGACAGAAAGAAACAAATCGTAAAAATAGACTTATGCAGCTACTAAATAATATTTAAGAAATTAGACTAAACGTTGGATTAAGAAAGACGAATTGCATATGCGTAAATAATGCAGACAAAAAAAAAATAAAGCAACATTATTATTTAATTGTAATCGAAAGAGGATCTTACTCGTCATACCCGTATAGTGCACCGGTGTCTCCCTGGAGAATGTGTATATCTTCTTCGTCGTGTTTTGACCTTGCGGCACACTTGAGTGTGTCAACGTAATTATGACCACGAACACACTGGCGCATGCTAGGCACAGAAATACAGTCATGATGATGCATACGATCCGCTTTCGTTTCCTGTCCGATTCCTCATCTTCATCAGTGTCGTCGCTAAGGGATTTCTTCTTCAGCTTATGTGCCGATCCGGTCATCGATGATCGACGCGTTGGATGTCGGAAGGGTCGCAATACTTGATCGAAGGCGGCAGCATCTACAACCTCGTAGGGCAGCGACGCCTTTCGTTCGAATGACGGACGTTTCTCTTCGAGGAGACGACCCGATGTTGCAACCAGAGGCCTAGGACTTCGTTTGATGTCATCGACGTTGACACCACCCGGCCCAACCTCACCGGACACTGTGGTTAGTGGGCGACTGTTGCGGCGGTGGGGCGATAGTTCAAAATCAGGATATGCATCACCCATAAAGCTTTTGGATTTCTTTGACGCACTAAGCGCCTCCCTGTATGTACGCACCCGCACGCTGGCGCTGTGTAGTTTTTTCGTAGCTCCTTGTTGTATGGCCGCCGGACGATGGATCTGCAGTTCCTCGAGGTTGTTCGGCGACAGGTAGAGACTGTGTGTGTGCTTGCCTCCGCGTTTAAAGTGATACGGATGCGATTGCCCGGGTTGCTGCTGAGAGGGTGATATCGATGCTGACGGCAGCAGATGGTGGTTGTGATGCTGTTGTGCTTCATTGTGCTTCTCCAGCTCGAGGCTCTGTGAGCTATGTTGGCGGGCATGTTGCTTACGACTATTGATGCTAGTGCTACTCCCCGCTATCGCGGTCTCCTCGAACGACAGTCGTTGATCCTCAATTTTCGTGTGGCTATTGCTACGCGAACGATTGTTACTACTAATGAACAATTCGTTCTCCAGCGAGAGGTTAGTCGTACTGAACAGCGGAGGCGGTCGGTTACTCTCGAGAATGTCATCGTTCAGCGATGGATGTCGAATTGCGTCCGCTTCCGTTTTCACACTCGGCCGACGCGACGGCTCGTTAAAGGATCTATGCGTTCGACAACCGCGACGACTTGGCGATGGCGATCGACTGATCTCCTTCGTTGATGGCTGCGGGAAGAGATATGCCCCTCTGACACTGCTCGTGCGGCGGGATGATGAAGCCGATCCGGCAGCGGTCTGCAGCATGATCTGCTCCATGGTTGGGTCATTGGCATGAAATGAGTGCGTCTTCTTCATCTGCAATGTGGAACTCGGATGAATGTCAATCGTATCGGAACGACGAAACAAGGGCTTCTTCATCGGATGCCAATCATCGTATTTGATGGGGCTAGTACTGCCGCCGCCGCTAACTAAATAAATATCAGGCTGTGGGAACTTGGCAAGGGGTAGGGTTAGCAGGGGTGCTGGTGGTGAGGGTATTAGTGCTTGTGGAGGTGGTGGTGCCAACGGTGATTCTTCGAAGATCAGTGAATTATCAATGATCATTTGCGGTGCTGGTGTATAGTTATCGATCGCCATTGATATCGATCGATTGATCGCCTTGAGTTTCGGTGGTTTTTTCTTAGTAGCGGGATTGTCTAAGGACGATTTGCTTTCCCTATCCATTCTGTAGCTGTGCGGTATTCTATATTGTGCAATGATTGTGCTTTGTGGTGGACTTTTTTGTTTAATTACTTTTGCTTGGATCAATGAATGCGGTGTTTAGACAATCATATACGAAACAGTGCTAAAGGAAAAGGTTTGTGTGCGTGTGTGGAAAGCAAGCGGAAGACTTGTTTTTTTCTTGTAAAATAAAAACTCCTTTTGTCCGCTTAAATGTATACAAAAATATAAGGTATTTATTTGTCCGTTTCCTTTTGCTTTGTCCAGGATACAATCGTAGTTACAGCAAGAATATTAATCCGGCTGCTGTCCACTAGATGGCGCTCTACTTATCTGCTTCGATTCACTTTCATTTTTGTTTATTGTCATTTGAAATGTCAGCTTAGCTTTAAAAACATTTAAAATCTGATCATGATGCACATTACAGTGAATGAATCTAAAAAAAGTTGCCATATTTTTTCGTTTGTGATGAGAAAGAGAGATAGAGATAGACAAAAAATAAATATATTAAATGCAGTGAGTGTTGTGCAGTTACATTGTATAGCAAATGGGAGAAAAGCGTGTGTCTTCTTGCTGCAAGTTAAACCAAAACCACATTTCATCTTAAATTTTATTTTTCAATTTTTCTATCAGTTAACAATTATCAGTTGTTTCCTAAATTTAAAAATAACTTAAGGCAAATGAAAGAAATTATATTTCATTAAAGCATAATTGTCAAAAAAAAATGCAAGTAAAGTTTCAAGATTGATGAAAGGAGATACTTTTTAACACCCGATGAGAAGAGAAGAGCTTAAATCTAAAATAAAACAAATTTATATCTATTCCTCGTTCCGAGTTAACTGACACTAACAGGATGCTGTCTGAGAACTATTTGAAAACTTTTTGAGAAATGCATAAAAGCCTCCAACAGATATATTCTGGTTAAAGCAAAGTTTCCTCATACTCTAGGATTATGATGTTCATTTAAGTATTATTTCAATGTTTATACAGGTGGATAAATATTCGAGAATAAGTAAGGACTGCTAATTAAATCCTTCTGTTTGAGTCAATGTGTGTATACAATAAGTACTAATTGTATTCAGAGTCATTATTTAAGGAGATGGGAATGAACAAAGTATGTATATAGTCATGCGATTTATGGACAACCCACTCTCGGATATTAATGTTAAGACCAGGTTCCTAGATATCAAATGGTATTGCGAAGTTTTTAATTACGCCTCAATGAAACATTGAAGTAATACACTGACAAGTTGAGCAAAGGAGAAAAGTTATTTATTTTTAAATAAAGGGTGATCCAAGTAGAGATACTTTTTTCAATAGCCTTTTTTGACAGATCACGTGTGAGTCGTGTCATGCTGTCATGTTATTTTTGTTTAGTATTGTTTGGCATTTCATAATGGAAAGACTTACGCGTGAACAACGTTTACAAACTGTTCAACTTTATTATGAAAATTTACGTTCTGTGAGGTATGTGTTTCGTGCACTTCGCTCAACTTATGGTCAACATAATCGGCCTACTGAGCGTACTATTCGCAACACCATCACCCATTTTGAGACCCAGCATTCATTATTGGATAATATTCGACCGAATAGATCACGTCCAGCACGCTGTGAAGAAAATATACCCGGTGGAATCATCGGTCCTCATTTCTTTAAAAATTATGCCGGTGCGAACGTAACCGTCAATGGCGACCGTTATCGTTCCATGATTACCTACTATTTGATGCCTGAAATTGAAGCTCGTGATCTCGGCGACATTTGGTTTCAGCAAGACGGCGCCACTTCCCACACATCGCATCAATCAATGGACTTATTGAGAGAACATTTCGGTGAGCACATAATTTCACGTTTTGGGCCGGTCGATTGGCCACCAAGATCGTGTGATATCACACCGTTAGACTTTTTCCTGTTGGGATATGTAAAGTCAAAAGCTTATGCCGACAAACCCGCTTCGATTCAGGCCTTGGAGGAAAACATCACGCGTGTCATTCGCCAGTTACCAGTCGAAATGCTCGAACGAGTGATCGAAAATTGGACTCAACGGATGTTTTTTTCTTTTAAAAAGTAGGGAACCTCGAAATGGATCACCCATTATTTGGTTGATTTGTTATGGCATTATAACTGAAAAATAATTTAGAACATATTGCCACTACGAAAGCATATCAGAAAATGCAATATGGAGCTGCAAAAGGTCTGCTATCTAGTTGGCATATGAACAGCTCATATGATTTGATTTTCGGATGTTACAACCATTTTACACAGTTTGACACTATTGATTGTGACTGCCACTTTTTAGAAATCACCTTAGCACATTCGATGCCAGTTAATTTTGTGGAAATAATGTTGTCATCTTACACTTCCCTCAATAACTACAAGGTGGGCCAAAAGAGACCACCCTATTGGAAGATGCTCTTATTTTTGCAAATGGCCAATGTCAAAACTGTTTTGACATTTGTGGACTATACAGATGTAGAATACAAGTGAACATGCCATGGAGTGATACACTCCCCCAAAGACGCGGGTACGTGAACAAGCAATGCTATCGCTTCTGGGGCACCGAAAATCCACGAGTAATGCACGAGGAGATTTCATACCCGCTCAAAGCTACTGCATGGTGCGCTGTTCATGCTGGAGGAGTCATCGGGCCATTTTTTTTTATCGAGAACGCCGCTGGTCAAACGACAATAGTGGACGGTGTGCGCTATAGGGCCATGTAAACCGAGTTTTTTTCTGACGTAGTTGGACGAATTATGACTGGAGGACATGTGGTTCCAACAGGACGGAGCAATGGCACATACTGCGCGAGCCGCAACCGATATTCTGAAGGGGGCGTTCCCGGGTCGCCTCATCTTTTTGGCGATTTGCACCCCAATTACTAATAGATGCTATGGAAGCGGACCAGATTAGTTAATAACCCTTCTCTGTTGGAGTGGTCAAATGTCATCAAACTGCTCCATTCGTTTGTGGTAACCACATACAAGTCGCAATCTACGATTAGTATAATCCTGAACGAATTCTCTCAAAGCACAAATTTGATACCGTTTTATGGAATAAAAATAAGGGCCTTACTTGGTGCTACAGTCCAGAATGAACCTGGGCCTCAACTAACATGACAGTCCAGTTTACACGGTCCCTAGCTTGCTGCATCCAGTTATATGTTATACATTTCAAGGTCCACCATGGCTGGTTTCTACTTGGTCATGTTAAGGCGAGGTCTTCCACGAGTAGTGTTCATTCACTTTACCATTTTCTAGCTGTATAGCTAATAAAGTTCTTGTTTGAATCTTCATCCCCATAGCACCTCAACACAAACGGGACCAAAGACTTTCCGAAAAAATATTCACTTAAAACGACAAAGGATTTCTTTATCCGCTTTTGATAAGGTCCATGCTTCAGTGCCGTGGAGGAATGGAATTGAAGTCTTATATAGATCTCTTAAATAGTTCGAGTAAAGCTTTACTACTACAATGCCTTCTTAGCCCGAAGAAGCAGCGCTTGACAAGAGAAATTCTTCGTTTAATTTCTGACGAGATGTTGTTGTCAGAGTTAAAAGCAGAGCCGAGGTAGACAAAGTCAAGGACTACCCCGAAGTTATATTTGTCAATGGTGACTTTCTGTTCAATTCGTTGATGATGTGTGTCCTTTCGTGTTTACAATATACTCATTTTCTGTTCATTCCATTTTTACCGCTTCCTTCTCTACACTAGCAAACGTAGCTGTGACATCACGTTGAGTCAATATGATGATGTCAATATCTTCGTCATATGTTAGTAATTTCACCGATTTATGGATGATTGTGCCTCTGGTGTTGGCTCGGGAGCTTTACGGAATCCTCACAAGAATGATGTTAAAGAAGTCACAAGTCAATGAGTCGCTCGTCGTATATGTCTTTAGAATCGATGTATAGGTGATGAGTATCGATATGGACTTCTTGGTTTTTTTCCTGGATCTGCCGAAATGTAAAGATTTGATCAGTTGTAAACTTTCCTGATCTTAAACCTCACTGATAAAGGCTGATCCGGTTTATGGTAAACGTTTGCAGGCAACCAAACTCTGTTTTTCCTTTCCATTATAACTTACAGACATTTAAAACCAATGTGCATCGGTATCTCCTTTCTTCTTATCCCTAATTTCCTTAACGCCCGCACTGTGTTAAAACATATAAAGGGTATTCATAACCCCTTGAGTGCGCGCAAATTATAAAAAAAAATTATATTCACAGGAAGTAGGTAGTGCAGTTTCTGTCCACAAATAAAGCATCGAACAGCAACCTTCAGCATCATTGTCAATCTAGAGCAGCAGGAAAACCATACTAGAGCATCTGTACCATTAAACAAAACTGAACAGCTCACAGAGTATTCGAACAAAATTCCACCCCACCAGTTCATAAAAATAACCGCGTACAAACGATTAGTTAGTTCTTTGGACTACAAAGCGCGAGATCCCTGGTGCAAATCCGGAAAGTGACAACACGGAGGTCTTACTAATTACCTCATTTCTTCCGACAAACATCCAAGATTATAAAACTGTCATCAGGTTATCAGAAGCTTCTCAAATTTGACCTTCTGAATCAGCGTTAAACTGGAGGTCCTTCCTTTGTGGTAAAAATAAAACTTCGCACACAAAAACCCGTGCAGGGCGGCCGTTTATGCCAGAAATTCTATATCCGCTAAGAGCATCTTTTAGAAAAAGAATCCTGACCATATGCTTTTAGGACCGATTTGTTCAGTACCATTAACTGATATAGTTATTGCAACTTAATTTCAATTGATTAAGGCACAAACGGCCTATGGCTTCTCTATGCTTCTCTAAGTCAAAAAAGAGTCAATTTTAACCACCAAATAAAATCATTTCCTTTGCCAAATGAAAACCGACCTCCTACATTCTATAAAATATGACACCTGAAAGTCTTCAAGACAAACTCTTAAAGTGTCATCTCCAATGTTTGGCTCAATGTAATTTCAATGTACACAACTGTTACCAGGATTAACGCACATCCTTGAAACGAAACGAGGTACTCAAATAATTCATATCGCACATCCACTCACATGCACTAACTCGTTCAAGCACACTTACTTTCATTTAAAACAATTACTAGAAATTATAAAAATAAAAAAAATAAAAAAAAGAATCCTCGTAAGTGTTCTCTCTGACGCGTTTTCTCCATCATCCTTAAAAGTTTAAGGTTGTCTTGTCGTTCTGTAATGGATTTCCTTTATTCAACCGAAGCAGACGACAGCGTTTTTGCCTTATAGTTAGGGGTGGGCAAATTAAAAAAAAAAGAGAAATTCTCTTCCTAAGTCGCAAGTCGCAATAGGCAGCCTTGACATCACGTTTTCCATGTGTCATCCAAAAAGATGTAGAGTAAAGGTAACGACAAACGCAAACATCAAGGCTGAACAAAAAAAAGGAAATTTGTAAACAATGTAAACATGAAACCTTCTCCTTTTAATGTTGATATCACTTCCCCCTTACCAATAGTCTTTTAAAGTTTCAAAATTGTCAGCACAGATTATATTGAAAATGGGGGAGACAGGGGGCAGGATATGTGTTCGTATCCTGGGAAAAGAAACCGCTAACAAAAAAAAAAACCGACCAACAAGGGAGTTTTAATTACGACCCTTTTCCGTGGTCCTTATCGTTATCGTCGACATCCTCATCATAAACATCGTTACTCTCAAGTGTTTAACAACTCGTAATAACTTAAAATAATTACACATACCCGTACCCAAACACATACACACAAGGTGTGAATATATTCATCCAGCTTATTGGGGGTGGCCACATCCTCTTTCTACCATCAAAAACAATTTAACTCGATTAACACTCTGATGAGGCAATAAAAATTCATTTGTTTTGCACACAATGAAACAATGCTCTATAAATTGTTGTCCTTGCCAGGCACACTGCCAGTCTCAGACAGGCATGCTGTGCTCTTGTGAAATGTGTGCGATTTTTGTTTTGTTTTCTATTTCACTTGGAACATTAAGTAAATCAATTTTCGAAAAGGAAAAGTTTGTCCTTGCTTGAAGAGCGCGGAGAGAGAATGTCCCCGTTGAGAGGATACACACATCATGGTGGAAATTATGCGCGTGCATATTAGGTCTGTGTGTTCATAAATTATTAATTGCATAATTACAGATTTTTGTCTTCCTTGTCAGAGCTCACCGCAGGAGTGTGCAAGTGCATTCTTCCGTGATGTTTGGAGAAGAATAAAAAGAGACAGAATGTGAAAATCCTTAGCGCTCATTAGTTTACAACGGAATTTTTAGGAGTAAGTATAATCTGGGGGTTTATCATCAAACGAAATTTAATCCAAACACTAAAAGGGTGTTCCATTAATGGTTATGCACACACCACTAGCACATCGTCCTGTCATATTGTGGTGGTTTCGCTTTGAAGGCACCATTTATATGTCAGCTAAGCTGTGGCAAGTAATATATGCTGCGGTGTAAGTGCTTGCTTCAGTACGCGCTTGGATGGTTACTTTGAGATGGACGACCTGTCAAAAATAATCAGCAGACGTTGTGTGGGATTGTGTGGCTAACTATGCAAATCGTTGACTGTCCAAAAAGTTGTGTATTTTTTTTAAATTGTATACATTAAGAGAATTGACAATATTTGTACATTTTATTACATATACCCCAAACAATTGACAATTGAGACAATACAATTGACAATGAAGGATATTTTTTTTTGCAGTAAAATTGACAATATTACAACATGATTTGACAGCTAAAAAATCTAGAACTTAATGATTAAGAGAATTTTTGAGACAGGCGTTACTTCTTTTCCAAAGCAGTTGCGGAAGAATTCCCAAGATGAAGATAATGGCGACGTCTAATGTCATATTTAGGGTGGAAAAATAGAACAACTGACATAAACTTCTCCGACATATTTGGGAAACAGGTCATCCAGGAATCTTCTAAAGGATAGTCAATCCTCTTGAGCAGAGATAGTGGCGGATGAGCCGAAAGGCCACCGCAAGCGTGAACGGAGTACGGATTTCGGGATCAGTAGCTCAATGGATACGGAGCGTAGAAGGTCTGGGCTTAATTTTACAGCCGTATCATTATCTAAATGATTTTTTACTCCTCTCGCTATGATCTGACAAATCATTCGAGTAGTGTCAAGTGCCAATAAAATCTTACACAAGTAAGAAGTACACACGCACACATGAATGGTTGTGAGGAAAAGCTAGGACCTGGGTAACAAAGAGACCGTTGTGGCAGAAATGTGTACTTGCATTTTTTGGTACGGATGGGACTGTGTCTTAGGGGTATCTAATTAAAACTGGCCCTCCTGGTTGGGGATTGTACTTTAGGTTAACTACTCAATCACGGAAAATCCTTATGGTTACGAAACAAACAACAGAATCGGAATGGACTGTTGACGAATTTTGCAAAATGAATAAAAGAACAACGATGAATCTGAATCTATAGCTGGAAGTTATAACACAGAAGAAAAAAAAGAAAAGGCACAGCAGACCAATCCGCGGTAGCCCTAAGGCAGACATTACTGCCATTCAGAAAATAAGACATGAATACGATGTCAATATGGTTTTCATAGCAACAGGCCCACTGGTGATTTGTATCATATCTGTCATATCTGTGAAAACAAGATCGTTGCACTTGATATTTTAAAAACAGGTTACATAGGTTAGCATAAAGTCATTTTATCGAATATGCATGGTTTTGTTACTGATGATCCTTTTCTTTAATTCTTAAGAGTCTGCCTCTTAAACGTTCAGAACATCGACTATTCGGATTTCGATTTGTCATAAGCTACGGATTAAGTCTTCTGCTTTAAGTCTTTTGCTTTACATCAAAAGCCTTATATGCAATCACGATCCGATGGAGGAAAAAGATGGCATTCCTAAGGACTATTTTAGGAGCTCTGAGCGTCTACTAAATAAAGTTTTAAAATCGTTCTTGTATAATTTAACGCACATGGTAGAAAGAGAGAACATCGTTAGTATTATTGACAGAAAACACAGTTTACACGACATCACGTCTGGCAACGGACTAAGGCTAATTGATTTCGCCGCGAAATGAAATGCCACAATAGCCTGCACACGGTTTTCTCACCTTGATATCCAAAAAGACATATTTCGGTCTCCATATTCAATCAAATTGATCACATTGAGATAGACAAGAGACACGCACCCAGTATTTTGGATCTCAAAACATTCCGAGGGGCTAAAATTGACTCGGGCCACTACTTTGTTATAGCCAAGGTAATAATGCGGATATCTACCACGCCACATCAAATCAAAAATATTGTAAAAAAAATTAATGTGAAAGGCTGCAATCGCGAGGCACCGCCAAGTCCTTTTCAGAACGCGTATCCCTTAACCTTAGATCGGCCGCAAGTGATGTGCTAGCTTTCTGCAGCTCAGCAACAAGAAACCGCTGGTTGGTTTGACAAAAATACCTTGAGTTTTATAGACAAAGAATTAGAAAAAACACAAGGTTTTCAGAAAGAAAAATTAGTGGTAGGTGCACGACTGTTTCGTATGCAACTTTTTCTTTCAGAGCGAGTTGGGCGTTAGATCCAATCATAAGCATTTTGATTATTGATGCTAAAAATGATATAAATAATGTCGAAATGTATTTATACGAATTTTTAATCCGAAAATTTTTGAATCGGTGTCTATGTGAATAATAATGATTTCCCGTTATTTGAAAAACCTGAAAGGCCATCATAAGAGATTAAAAAAAAAAAAATACAAATTTTTGGCGCAACAGGCTCGTTAGTACCCAGGGCCTAGCTTTCTCACAACCATTCATGTGTGCGTGTGTACTTCTTGCATGATGGCGGGACCTCCTGTTTTATGCCGACTCCGAACGGCTATGTTGAGATAAGCTATTCTTGACAATTGATACTACTCGGATGATTTGTCAGTTCATCACGAGAGGAGGGCCAGTGAAAAATCATTTAGGTGTTGCTACGGCTGGGAATCGAACCCAGACCTTCTGCGCGGCAGTTCATCGCACTAACCATCGCGCCACTGAGCCCCATAAGAGATTGACATTTTTTATTCTATCCATGATTTGATAACATGGAATGTATGAATTGGGGCATTGTCCTGTTGGAAAGTAAAGATTTTTTTGTGTGGGAAAAGCGCGTTCATCTTGGGAGTCAAAAATTGGAGCTCGCATGTAACAAAAAAGGATATTGCTCCCCAGACCATAACCCTTCCGACTCTGCTGTGTGGATGCTCCAATTGATGGGTCCCCTTTCTTAAATCGTGAAGGTAATAATTATACCCGTCAGGGCGCTCGAAATTAATTTTTTTCTCATCAAAGAAAACAACGAGCTGCCACTCTCTGTTCCATGACATATAGAAACTAAGTCTAGCTTCTTTACGCACCCCTTTCTTCAATTTCAGGCGCTTAAAATGTTTGGCTTTTGAAATCACCCGCCACATAATAGCTTAACCTCCATTAATTCCAGCTTTTGCTTTTATTTTGTCAATAGAGTCATGCAAATTAGAAGCCTCGCGCAATATAGCTCGCTTATCTGCATCGGAAAGTACACTATTTACATGACCTTTCATATTTAAACCCTATCCAATAGGGGTATATTAGTTTTGATACACACAGTCGACTCTCGATATTTTGAAACTCAAGGGATCACAAAAAAAGTTCAATATAACGAGAGTTCAAAATAATGGCAGTTCAAATAAACAAAAGGGAGACAGGGAAAAATTCAAATAAAAGTTGACTAAAATTTTACCTTTATTTTTTCAAATTTGTACAATGGCGCTGAATATTTACTGATAAAACACAAATTAATAAATTTATGAAAAAAATGTCTGTTATTTTCTTTTGATTTAATAACTTCCATTTATATTTTTCCAACGAATTCAATTTTCAATAGTTGTCAGAGCTGAGAAAAAATCATCATCTGTGTCCATTCTAAGGGCATAGGAGCGTAGGGTAGAAAGAGCAGTCCTTGCCTCGCTTAGTGTTACTGGAACTGGTGGTTCTTCTTCTTCTTCGTTTTCTTCCCCATCGTCATCTTGAGATGGCAAATCCAAGAGTTCAGCATCTGTTAGCGCACCATGAACACCGATGTCATCATCTACTTGGACGTAATCCTGTCGGGTAGAAGTTCCCACCCCAAGACAGAATTTGTATTGTTTGATGGGTGTGATATCGGGCCAACATATTCAGTTTGGTTGAATCCATCCACACTTTCTGAAGCTGTTGTGAAGGGTAAAAGAGTATGCAGTTTTGTTGAAACTAATATGCTTATACATAGTATATAAAGGGTCCGCCATCTAACGTTTTTTTTCAACTAATGCTTATTTTGTGAATGGTAACACTTAGCTCATGTCTGATTAGACAGATAATTAGTTTTATCCTTCCGCTGAACGAATATGGTTGTGTATACGCTTGAACAACGCTGTGAAAAATATTGCGACATTACTTTGAAAATCATGGTTATGTTGCAGAATGTGTGTGAAAATTGCGTACGGATTTTGGAAGAAGAGAAGCACCGTCAGCTCCGTATGTTCGCTATCTTGTAAAAAAAGTGAAAGAAACTGGCATCCTCATCGATAAACCAAAGCGTGAAAAGCCAGTGCGTACACCCGAGAATATTGCTGCTGTGGCAGAAAGTGTGAGTGAAGCGCCATCAACATCAATTCACCGTCGTTCTCAATAATTGAACATTTCGGAGACATCATTGAGACGAATTTTGCATGAAGACCTTGGTATGACGCCATACAAAGTCCAATTGATTCAGGAGTTGAAGCCAACTGACTATCCAATGCGTTTTGGCTTCGCTAAGTGGGCCTGCGATCGACTTAGAGAAGATGCCGATTTTGCCAAAAAAAATCATCTTTTCAGATGAAGCTCATTTTGATCTTGGCGGGTATGTAAACAAGCAAAATTGTCGCATTTGGGGCACAGAAAAGCCGCACGCATATATTGAAAAGCCGATACACACAAAACAAGTTACTGTTTGGTGCGGATTTTGGTCCAGAGGCATAATTGGGTCATTTTTCTTCGAAAATGAGCAAGGAGTGGCCGTTACAGTCAATGGCGATCATTATCGGGCCATGTTGAACGAATTTTTGTTCACAAAAATTGAAGAGGAGGATATTGGCAACATTTGGGTTTAACAGGACGGCGCTACGTCCACACAGCCGAAGCTACACTCGATGTTTTGCGCCCTGTTTTTGAAGATCGCATTATCAGCCGCAGAGCTGATGTCGTTTAGCCACCTCGGAGCTGCGATTTGACACCGTTGGACTATTATTTGTGGGGTGCCGTAAAAGATAAGTGTTACGCCGACAAGCCAGAGACAATTGACGCTTTAAAGGACAATATTCGTGAAGCCATTGGTGAAATACAGCTGCACAACATCGATAATGTGCTTAAAAATTGGATCGATCGTGTAGGCTACTGCATGGCCAGCCAAGGCAGCCATTTGAATGAAATTATTTTCCATTATTAACCGGAAGGATTGTACTTTGAAATAAAAAAAAAAATTGAGAAAATATTCAGTAGTTTTTTTTTATAGCATTTTCAAAAAAAAAAGTTATTTGGCGGACCCTTTATAAAGTTTAATCAAAATGTTAGAGCCGTTTTCGAGAAAATTGAGGTTATGTGTAGTTTTTATATGCCAGGTACTGTTAATACCATGGCTAAAAACAAAAAAATGGCCTAGAATTTTGACCAAAACAAACTTTGATACGAAGTTTGAAGAAAATCGGTCAAGCCGTTTAGGTTGGTGAATCCACAGACAGACGGACAGGGATACAAGACGCGAACAGAATCCTGTCCAGATGAACAAGGTAAGATCGTAGTTGAACTATAGTCGATACTGAGAATATGGTTTTAGGCCATGAAAGTCCACAACTGATCAAATCCTCAGCAATCCTGAAAAAAAAAACAAATAAAGTCCAAATCGATACCCACCAACTATTTATAGATGTTTAAGCCATTGCTAGTGTATATTAAGAAGCGGCAAAAAACGGTTTCAACAGAAATTGAGTATGTTGTCAACAGCACACACAACATCGACGTATTGGACAGTAAGTCACCATTGACAGCTATAACTTTGAGGTAATACAGGTACCTAAAATGCACTATTAACTCTAACAACGACATCCCGTCGGAAATCAAACAATTTCTGTTATTTAGGCCAAGGAGGCAACTTAATAATAATGCAATCACTTGAAAATCTATGGGGATCCTATGACCCTTATTATCCCAGTCCTGCTCTATGACGCAGAAGAATGTAACGTATCAAAAGCGGATGAATAAATATTGGGATGGTTTTCAGTGCAAATTGTTCACAAAATCATCGGCCCCGTTTTGAGATGTTATGGACACGAACATTCAACTCAAAACTTTACGAGCTGGTAAAAAAACCGCATTTAATGTTCTCTCTTACATTTAGAGCGAGTGAAAACCAATTCTCCGTCCCGCAAAGCCTTCAATTCCTACCCAAAGGCCTGGGGCAACAAATAAACTAGGGCCCCAACTTTTTAAAATCTTTTTTTTCCGTATTCGTCGTGTTCCGAATTCGAAGTATACTCCAGATTTGTTGTAATCCTGATTCGTCGTTACACACTCGATTCCATAATAAAATTAAAAACCAAATACAAATTGTAACTTTTTTCAAATTTTTTTTAAATTTATTTTATGAACATAAATATATATCTACCTGTTGCTGTGGAAACGAGTGGTGGGTGCACGACTGGGTCGTACGCAACTTTCTCTTTTACAATGAGTTGGGCGTTAGATCAAATCATAAGCATTTTGATAATTGATGCTAAAAATGATATAAATAATGGCGAAATTGATTATATGAACGTTCACTCCGAAATTTAAAGGAATCGGTGTCTATATGAATAATAATACTTTTCCGTTATTGACCAAAACTGAAAATTCCTTTTAGTGATAGTTGGGCTAAAACTAGTTATGTGGAATTGTTTCAAACTGTAATAGTAGTATAAATATTGAATTTCATTCAATTTGACGAGAAAATAGCAATTTTCTTTATATGGCCTTAATGAAAAAAATCCGTTTTATGGATTTTTTCGAACCTTTACCTTAAAGTAAACATAAAGTGTAATCAAAATCTTTAGAGCCGTTTTCGAGAAAATTGAGGTTATGTGTAATTTTTATACGGCAGGTACCGTTTATAACATGGCTAAAAGCAAACAAAAACAATGGCCTAGAATTATGACAAAAAAACTTGGATACGAAATTTGAAAAAAACGTTCAAGCCATTTAGGCTGAGGAGACCATTACGGACCGACGAACCGACGGACGTAATTCCAAAAAACACTTTTTTGGGTTCCACTATCATCGTAATGTTAGAAACAATCAAAATTTCGAGGTGGAAAATTTTCACGAAAACAATATCTTTCACCTTGTAGGAGAAAGTTAAAAATACAGTCCTGTTGCAGACCCACAGATAGCACCGTTTGGGTACGGAATCCTAATTATTAGAGATTAATTATTAGAGATTCTTAAACCAATAACACCACCTTCTTGACTGACTATGCGTTTTACGAAGAATCTACTACTTACTTACTTACTTAAGTGGCGCTACAGTCCGGAATGAACCTGGGCCTCAACCAACATGCCTCTCCAATTAGCCCGGTCCTTAGCTAACTGCCTCCAGTTGCGCACTCCAAGTTGGTTGAGGTCGGTTTCCACTTGTGCGCGCCACTTAAGGCGAGGTCTTCCTCTACTGCGTCCGACGTCTGGCTGGGAATCGAAGACTCTGCGAGCCGGAGTATTGGTGTCCATTCGTTCTACATGTCCTAGCCATCTTAAACGTCCAATGCGGAGTTTTTTGACCAGGGGCATGTCGCTGTACAGCTCGTATAGTTCTTGGTTGAATCTTCGTCTCCATAGCCCGTCAACGCAAACGGGACCGAAGATTTTTCGAAGAATTTTCCTCTCGAATCTACCAAGGATTTCTTCATCCGCTTTTGATACGGTCCATGCTTCAGCGCCGTAGAGCAGGACTGGGATGATCAGGGTCTTATATAGGGTTTCCTTAGTAGTTCGAGTGAGGGCTTTACTACTAAATTGCCTTCTTAGCCCGAAGAAACAGCGGTTGGCAAGAGTAATTCTTCGTTTAATTTCTGACGAGATGTTGTTGTCAGAGTTAATAGCGGAGCCGAGGTAGACAAAGTCCCGTACTACCTCAAAGTTATATCTGTCAATGGTGACGTTCTGTCCAATTCGTCGATGTTGTGAGTCCTTTCGTGATGACAGCATATACTTAGTCTTACCCTCATTTACTGCTAAACCCATTTTCGCCGCTTCCTTCTCTATACTAGCAAACGTGGCTATGACATCACGTTGAGTCCTGCCAATGATGTCAATATCGTCAGCGTATGCTAGTAGTTGCACCGACTTTTGGAAAATTGTGCCTCTGGTGTTGGCTTTGGAGTTTTGCACAATTCTCTCAAGAATCAGATTAAAGAAGTCACATGACAGCGCATCGCCTTGCCTAAATCCTTTTTTGGTATCGAATGTGTCGGTGAGGTCGTTTCCGACCCTGATGGAGCAGCGAGAATTCTCCATCGTCATCCTACACAAACGGACGAGTTTGGGCGGTATACCAAAACTAGACATGGCTCTATACAGTTCGTCTCTATAAATGCTGTCATATGCGGCTTTGAAATCGATGAATAGGTGGTGGGTATCGATTTGGACTTCTTGAGTTTTTTCCAGGATCTGCCGAAGTGTGAAAATTTGATCGGTTGTGGACTTTCCTGGCCTAAAACCACACTGATAAGGGCCAATCAGGTTGTTGGTAAACGGTTTCAGGCGTTCACATATTACGGCAGATAGGATCTTGTAGGCGATGTTGAGGAGACTTATGCCTCTGTAGTTGGCGCAGTTCAGAGGGTCTCCTTTTTTGTGGATCGGGCAAACGATGCTGAGGTTCCATTCTTCAGGCATATTTTCATCCGACCAGATTTGGCTTATGAGTTGGTGGATGTTACTTACCAAGTCATCTCCGCCGGCCTTATAGAGCTCAGCGGGAAGGCCGTCATTTCCGGCAGCCTTATTAAGCTTGAGTTTAGATATTGCTATCCTCACTTCACTCAGGTCGGGTGGTTGGCAGTTTTCGCTGTCGTTGCCAATATTGAATGGTTCGTTCTGCCTGACAGCGGAATGTTGTTCGTCATCGCCGTTTAACAGTCTGCAGAAGTGGTTCTTCCATATCCTCAGCATCGACTGTGTCTCAACTACAATATTTCCTTGTTCATCTCGACAGGATTCTGTTCGAGCCTTGTATCCTTGGCTTTGACGTTTTACACTTTGGTAAAACTTGCGAACATCGTTCCTGGAGTGGCACCTCTGTATATCCTCGATCGCGCGCTTTTCTTGCTCTTTTTTCTTCTTGCTGAAAAGCCGATGTTCTTCCCTTCTTCTTTGCCTATAGAGCTCAATGGCAGCTCTCGTCTTCACCTGCAGCTTAGCCTTGTAGGCCTCGTTCTTGGCTGCGAGCATCTGTCGGCATTCCTCATCAAACCAGGGGTTTCTTGCTGGTGGGCGCGAGAAACCTAGCACTTCAGTTGCGGCTGATCTAATGGCCTGTTGGCATCGTTGCCATTGCTCTTCGACATTCGATGCTGGTGGTATGGTGTTAATCGAGAGGTTAAGGGATACGCGTTGTGCGAAGGTCTTGGCGGTCTCTTGCGATTGCAGTCTTCCGACATTAAATTTTTTCACAGTATTTCTGGATTGTTGTGGCGTGGTGGATATCCGCATTCTTACCTTGGCTGCTACAAGGTAGTGATCCGAGTCGATGTTAGCTCCTCGGAATGTTCGGACATCCAAAATACTGGATGCGTGCCTCTTATCTATCGCAATGTGATCAATTTGGTTGACCGTTCGTTGATCTGGAGACCGCCATGTCCCCTTATGGATATCGAGGTGAGGAAACCGTGTGCTGGCTATAGTGGCATTTCGTTCCGTAGCGAAATCAATTAGCCTAAGTCCGTTACCAGACGTGTTGTCGTGTAGGCTATGTTTTCCGACAATACTTCTAAAGATGTCTTCTCTTCCTACCTTTGCGTTAAAATCTCCCAGCACGATTTTAACATCGTACTTCGGTAGTCGCTCATAGGTTTTGTCGAGGAGCTCGTAGAAGCAATCCTTAGCTATATCATCTTTTTCTTCCGTCGGAGCGTGAGCGCATATAAGGCTTATGTTGGCGAATTTGGCCTTGATGCGGATTGTTACTATGCGTTCGCTAATGTCTTGGAAACATAAGACTTCTTGCCTAAGTCTGGCACTTATAACAAATCCGCATCCGAATAGTCGCTGTTTCTGCTCACTATAACACGGTCCGTAGTATATGTCACAGTTTTTCATCCTCTTTTTGCCCGGCCCATCCCATCGTATTTCCTGGATGGCAGTAATGTCTGCTTTGTAGCATTTTAGGGCTTCCGCTAGTTGTTCGCCTGCACCTCTCCTGTTTAATGTTCTCACATTCCAGGTGCAGATACGAACGTCGTTGTCCTTTTTTCGTTTAGCAGGGTCGTCAACAATAAAATCAGTCCTTTCCGAGGCTATTGGTTGCTTCGTAACAATAGTTTTTTCCGTGGATGGGTAGTTAACCCAAAGCACAACCCCCAACCTGGAGGGCCAGTTCCAATTTATTAGATACCCCTAGGACACGGGGCCATCAGTATCCACTACGGGATTGAGCGCTGCCGTTGGCCTTTCGGTTCATCCGCCACCATCTCTGTTCAAGGGGCCTGACTAACCCTTGAAATTCCTAGACAACCTGTTGTCCGAATATGTCAGAGCAGCTCATCTAGGTTCGCCTGGGACAGCAGGCCGGGTATTCATCCGTGCCATTCTCACCAGGGTGTTTATAGTGTTGCTGTTTTTCGTCGTGTTATCAACACTCGCACTTATCGTTTAGCAAGTCAAATCCGGTTGGATGAGACCAGTATCCGATGGTTACCACTTGGAGGTAAAGATAAGCACATTTGATGTGTAGTCAAAGTTACGAAGAATCTGGGTTACGACAAATATGGAGTACTTTGAGTTCGGAACACTATTCATCGTGGAACAAATCTTTAAAATATTATCAATAGGTACAAGGAAGAATATAAAATATGTTTTATTCGTTCTGATAAATGTTTCCAGTATGGAATGCTCTTACAACATACATTATTCCTTTGCAAAGTAAAAATCCAGCAGGGATGGCAATTATAGGCAGCGTCTATTATTTAAGACTAACACAACCAAATCAGGATGGAGCAACTACCTCTTTGAGGCTGAAGGAGCAACACAGACCAGCACTGCATAAGTATCACAAGCGAACTTAACCAGGTAACCTCTTTCTCTTTTTTTCAGGACACTTCTTCGAAGGGTATCGCTATGGGCCCACGTAGGCCTATGCGTGTTTGGCGACTCGCCCGAGCGTCAACAGCCCATCTAACCTAACCTAACACAAACAAAAATGATGAACTGGTCCATATTAAGAAGTTGAAAAGTGGTACAGTTTAATAAAAAACACACCTGTTGTCCTGGTGGTCGTCTTTTGGAAGGAAAAGAAAAAAAAACCACGATCAAAAATTTGACATTTTTTATCTTCACTGAACAATAAAATGTTCGAAAAATTTTCCATGTGGAATGACGATTGATTGTACAAATTTTCGAAAACTGATGAGATCGTTGGTTTTTCCACTGTTACCTGTGCCACGCAGACATTGTCGTTTTTTGATATGATCAGCGACATCCTCTCTGATGGCGGTATTTTTAACTGCAGTATTTGTCAAATCTCCTTCCGCATGCTTCTCAGCCTGCACTTCAGTACACATAATCATATTGGCCAAAATATTTCGGCTTACATTGCTTGACTAGGAAATGAGTCAATTATGGGTAATTTTTGTCTGGTCTATCTTCTCCTTCCTGACGTTGTCTACGCTTAAACGCACAGCTGGGTTTCTTCTTTTTATTCATTATTTAAGTTCCCTTATTTTTGCAAATTTATTATGTCATAATCAACTAGAAACGTAATTGATATATAACGTCCTGTCGTTTGGGAATCATTAGTAAACATTTTATATCGATCGACAGATGGCACTAGCAAACCTATACTATAATACCCCGCAAGCTTTAAACAGAGATATTCGACATTTGTTGGTAATTCCCCTGAATTTTTCAAATAATTTGCCATTCAGTCACGTTTCTGGAATTTGGTTCTGGATATGTTCACTAGTTCAATTTTTAGTTTGTAAGTCAGAATCCAAGGGGCCCCCTGAGCTTGGGGGCCCCGGGGCACTGCCCCGTCTATCCCAACGGTAGCTACGCCACTGGCCAGATACCGAACTCAATCAATTTGAAGTGCGCAAACGGATACAGTAACCTAAGTACTAGCTTAATTGGACAGGCATGCTGGTTAAGTCCGGGCTTCATTTCGAACTGTAGTGGTACTTTAGTAAGTAAGTGACACGACACGCCATAGAAAGATATGAAGTTAGATGGGGTTCGGTCAGAATTGAACTTGATGTAGTCGATTTTTTATTACACTTAAATGTAATGCGTATGACATTCATATGACTTTACCGTGAATTACTAATAAAAAAAATAAATTCCAATACATCATGCAAATCATTTACATGCTCGCAATGTTAAATTCAAATTACCTCAATGACGCTTGTGAAGACCCCCCAACGCGGTCCCATGGCTTTCTAAGGATAATCCAATTTAATCCACAAAGATACAAATAAATTAAATGGAAAACACTCTGGAACGTCACATTTACACCTTGCATGTCGCAAGGACGTGCAATGCTAGCCAATATCATTGAAATATGGTCCCAATTCAATTCGCAAAATTGTATCATATCCAAATTATTACCTAATAATCCTAAGGACACATCATTTTATTTATTTATGTAGATTTGCAAGGCACAGAACCAATGTCCTTGGATCGTGTTGGTTTTTTTTCGTTTGTTACCAGCAAACACATTTTTTGTGTGTCCTTTTTGGGGGGGTGCGCACATTTGTTTGCTTGCCTGTTGTTTGTGATAAATGGTAATAGGAGCACATGAGCCGGCAAATAATGTCATTTATACGCTTGGGTGTCTCTAGACCTATTTCAATGATGATCGTCGTTTTGGTTGTTTGACTTCTTGTTTGGAGGACAGTCCATATTCATATTGAAATTGGTATGTTGTTTGTGCTATATATTGGCTCACCCCTCTGGTGCTGTCCAACCGAATGTCAAAAAATATTTACCCAGCTGACAGTTCAATATTTGTACAGAAAATATAATCATTATTCGCTTTGTTGATGAAAAGATACTCGCGTCCTTATATTCATCCTTGTATATGGTGACATATATTCACACAAAAGTACCTCATCTCAATGCTTTCTTGGCTGTCAGTGTGTTAGCACAAGTGACAGTACGCCGCGAAAGAATAAGAAATCCTTTCGAGAGATTTCTTGTGCAAGACTAAATATACAGCTATTGCCATGACATAGGAACCAATAACATTGTAAATGTAATCACATTCACATCACCCACAAACTTCTGGGGTGTTATACACACATACACATGATGTCGATGGATCATTGCGTATATGCACATGTGATTCGTTCGAGTTTTTTTTTTCAGTTTTCACCGAATTGTTGCTCCAAGGGCATTTTTATGGAGACATTCTCTAAGGGTGTGCGATGGGACATTTGCTTTGGCTTGGTAATTTTTATTGTCCTTGCAAATGGGTTGGTTTCTTTGTAAATAGGAAAATATTCGGTTACTTTGGCCAAGTTGAATTACATATGGCGAATTCAAATTGGAATTTATATGAAAAGTTTGAACTCTTTGAGGGGGGTGTGGTAAGGTCGGTACCAACAAACTTCTCCGAAACATTGATCGATCTGAAGAGGCTGATTGAAATTCATTGCCTTGTAATGGTGATGTTATAAGGGCTATATCTTCATCTGATGAGGTTATAACCTTCAATTTGCGTATATTTATGGTCGATTCGATGGGATTCAAATGAATGGAAAAATATTGGTAGAAATATGTGTATAGGATCTGAATGTTTATTTATAGGGATAGGAGAATTGTGTGGTTAATTTAGTTCTAAGCGTAAATGCTTTTACCAAACTTGAGGATATACTACTCTGAACCTCTTAACACTGGGATATGTGACGATTTATCTGCATGTCTTCTTCTTTCTACCTAATGGTTGACATGCACGATATGTCGATATGTTAAGGGATAAACAGAATACGTATCCCTTAACCTCTCGATTAACAGCATCTAATGTCGAAAAAAAAAGGAAACGATGTCAACAAGCGATTAAATCAGCCGCAACTGATGTGCTAGAATTTTCACACCCACCAGCAGGAACAACTTGGTTTTATAAAAAAAAATGCTGACAGCAGCTCGCAGCTAAGAACGAGGCCTACGAGGCTAAGCTGCAGGTGAAGACCAGAGTTGCCATTGAGCTCTATAGCAAGAAAGGACGTCGAGGACGACATCGTCCACCTAATGTGTAACTGCCCCGCTATCAGCAACAGCCGTAACAAACTCCTAGGCAGCTTTTGCTACGAGGACTTGAAGGAGCTAGCTACAACACCTATAGCACAGATTCTCAGCTTCTGCTGCACGTCGGGTTGCAGGAACTACCTCTTTGAAGCTAATGGAGCAGCACAAGTCACCTATGTATAACACTTTTCATTAACGCAGCTTTTCAGGTACAATAATGGGTATCGCCCACGTAGGCCTATGCGGGTTTGACGACTCACTTACGCGTCAACAACCCATCAAACCTAACATAACCTACAGCTAGGATTATTCTTAAATTATATTAAACAATCCCCTATAACCATAACCTGCAACAATAATTTCTCAACATTGTAAAATTCATCCTCAATTGTTGCGGAAAAGAATTTTCGGACCAGGTATTGAATTTATGAATTGCTTGCTAAGCATATTTTACAGCATCATTCACATGCTCATTGAATTTCATGAATTTTTCCAATTTCAATTTGAATTTCTTTTATGACAGAGAATAAAAATGATACCATTACTCAGATGAGGCATGGTGTTGATACTGTGTGCGCAAAAAAAAGGACTTGCAGAATATTTATCCATTCGAATCCCATATGCACATTGAGTCTTCATCACATGCATATGTTTACGAATGTAAGCTAGGATATTAAAGCTATTGCTTTTGCTGTCAGGAATATATTTTTGTAAATGTATGATTTTTTTTAGCAGGGAGGTGCAGCAGTATATTATAATAATAGCAAAGGTTCCATTTCATTAGTACATCCGAAGAGAATTTATGTCATAGATTCATAGATGTTTTAATTTACCATATGAAGTATCCTTTACCTTATAACGGGTGATCCATTTCGATGTTCCCTACTTTTTTTTATCATTTGAAAGAACATTCTTTGTCATTTATTTTTTGAAGATTATGTCTATCAAATGTTGGCCGTTGCTACGTCGCAGATGGTCCATCCGTTGAGTCCAATTTTCGATCACTCGTTCGAGCATTTCGACTGGTAACTGGCGAATGACACGCGTGATGTTTTCCTCCAAGGCCTGAATCGAAGCGGGTTTGTCGGCATAAGCTTTTGACTTTACATATCCCCACAGGAAAAAGTCTAACGGTGTGATATCACACGATCTTGGTGGCCAATCGACCGGCCCAAAACGTGAAATTATGTGCTCACCGAAATGTTCTCTCAATAAGTCCATTGATTGATGCGATGTGTGGGAAGTGGCGCCGTCTTGCTGAAACCAAATGTCGCCGAGATCACGAGCTTCAATTTCAGGCATCAAATAGTCGGTTATCATGGCACGATAACCGTCGCCATTGACGGTTACGTTCGCACCGGCATAATTTTTAAAGAAATATGGACCGATGATTCCACCGGCCCACAAACCACACCAAAACGGTTTGTTTTTTCTGGATGAAGTGGCAGTTCTTCAATCTCTTCAGGTTGCTCTTCGTCCCAAATGCGGCAATTTTGTTTGTTTACATACCCATTGAGCCAGAAATGGGCCTCATCGCTAAACAAAATTTGCCTCGAAAACGTCGGATCTTCTTGGAACTTTTCAAGAGCCCATAGAGCGAAGCGATGTCGCTTGGGAAGGTCGAGCGGCTTCAGTTGTTGCACAAGCTGTATTTTGTACGCTTTCAATTTAAGATCTTGACGTAAGATGCGCCAAGTCGTTCCATACGTCAGTCCGAGTTGCTGCGAACGGCGCCGAATCGACTCTCTACGGTCTTCGTGTGCTGGACGTGGTCTATTCGGTCGAATATTATCCAATAATGAATGCTGGGTCTCAAAATGGGTGATGGTGTTGCGAATAGTACGCTCAGTAGTCCGATTATGTTGACCATAAGTTGAGCGAAGTGCACGAAACACATTCCTCACAGAACGTGAATTTTCATAATAAAGTTGAACAATTTGTAAACGTTGTTCACGCGTAAGTCTTTCCATTATGAAATGCCAAACAATACTAAACAAAAATAACATGACAGCATGACACGACTCACACGTGATCTGTCAAAAAAGGCTATTGAAAAAAGTATCTCTACTTGGATCACCCGTTACATAGTACCTATAATAAACTATAGTACCTATAGTAAAAAAGTGACTTTAAGTGGTATTCTTGAGATACATTTTAACTTTTATACAGAGAGTCCGTGAACGACTCAACACAAGAAAAAGTTTTGACAGCATTTTCTATAGGAAATTGAACTATTTTGCAAAGAATATTTTTTCGTATGACTTCTAAGTTTACAATTAAATAGCTATGTGAACATATTTTCAATATGAAATTAAGAATGAAATCCATTTTTATGACCAGTAAAAAAATGTTTATTGTATACAAGAGGGTGCAAAACAATAGAACGTAGAGGTTTATTCGACCAAAGTCCAGAGTCGTCATCGTCATCCTATGCAAATTGACTAAAAAAAGTGAAAAAATGCCCAGTTAGTTGAAATTCCCTATTAAGAACTGATAAAATGTTGGTAGACAAAAGTCTTAGTTCGAAGCCATACAGGAGGTGGCAAGTGCCCCCCCTTGCCCTTTGGGCACGTGCTCATCGTGTGTATGAAGATTTTCATAAGCCCACGAAAAAAATGAGAAGCCTCTCAAATTTCCGATCATAATCGGCGTTTAACTTGAGATCCCATTATTTGTCTTAAGAATATAATTTTGCTCACAAATAAATGGAGAAGCTGGGTTTGAAACCCTGTATGGCCCGTTAATGCCAGATATTAAGTTTTATTTTTATTTTGAATTAAATTAAACCTTTTGTTGTTTTTGTTTGTTTGATTTTACAGGTGGACTCTTTTCAAAAGTGCGTCGAATTTAATTCGGTTTTGGCACTTGTAGACCAAACAAAATTAAAAATCGTGTGAATTAGTAATGAACATCCATAGTTGGGAATAAAACTGTAGGAATTTCGGAATATTGTGCATTTCAAGTCCACTGGTCATCCAATGTGGCATTCCTTTTAGGGCCCGTACCACTTCTTCGATCAAAAATATCGCTGGTGGGACTGAGGGAGAGTGCTGCGGAGAAGGTCTGGGTTCGATTTTAAATCGTGCTATCACCACAATAATTTTTACTGACCTCCTCTCGCAATATCTGACTCCGTTATTCGTATTCGGAATTCAATTGAAGATCCCGCAATCATATAATTAGTACGCACACCTGAGTGGTTGTCAGAAAATGCAGGGTCATAGCCCTGTTGTCCCAACAAAATTTGCTGAAGATATTCTTAAGGCTCTGTCCATTCATGGAGACAGATGTTATGTTAAAGTGGCTGCAAACGAGTTCGCCAACGCAATTAGACCATTTTATGTGTGACACAACGTGGATACTGTCCTTGGATGCTCCAAGATGGTGCTGCCTTTTGTTTGATAGGGCCGGGTAATTACAAAGAACATGAAGTATTGTTTCTTCTTCCTCTTCGTCCATCCAGCTTCTACAGAAGTAGCTTGAGTGGAGGCCTAAGGTTTCTGCGTGCCTGCCTATAAAACAGTGTCCCGTGATGCCACATGTAAGGTGCTAAGGCGCTAATGTATGATCTATCGAGAGAAATCAGACTCTTGGATCTTCTCAAATCCAGCTTCTGTAAGTTAACATTACCAGTTCAGTCTTGTGGGGTTGACACCCGGCAGCTGACTGCCCAATTGGAAAGTTTGTGTAGTGCGTTTTATAGAAGTTCCTTGAGTATATTTATATGCTTCCCTGATACTGCGATAGCAACGTTATCTGCGTAGGCAATCACGTGGCGTCCCTCTGCTTCTAGGTTGAGTGAAAGCTCGTAGGACTGTTTCAACAGATTTGCTCTTGGAGTACGCATGTTGGGATGGGTGATTTACACCAATGCTGCTGCGGAGAATATCAATCAATCTTTCCAGGGTTTTCAGTAAGGATGATGACAACCTTATCGGTCTCAGGTCTTTCGGATTAACGTGAGAAGTTTTACAAGATTTGGGTATGAATACTACTTTCACTTCCCTCTAAACCTTGGGAAGTGACATAACGACCATACCATAACGTGGTATGCTGTTTACACTGGAGGAGTAATTTTAGTCATTACCGTAAAGGCCTATTTTTCAAACGGATTTTTTGTGGTTGGAAAGAGCGTGCTTTCAAAAATCGTTCGGTCCTGTCTTGGGCCAAAATCAATACTTTAGTGTATCACTACGCTCAGACAAATCGGAAAAGTGACATGACAATAAACTAGAGTCCCTTGGCATCTCAGACTCAAATCACCTGATCATTGAACTAGTATTTTGAGGCAATCGCCACGGGAACAGTGGTTTAGGGACGGAAAATAGGTATTTGGGGAAAGTCATATGTTTTCTTTTTATTTTTAACTTTCTCTTACAAAGAGAAAGATATTGTTTTCGTGAAAATTTTCGACCTCGAGATTTTGATTGATTCTAACATTACGATGATAGCGGAGCCTAAAAAAGTGGTTTTTGGAATTCCGTCCGTCGGTCCGTCGGTCCGTCGGTCCGTCTGTCCGTGATGGTCTCCCCAGCCTAAACGGCTAGACCGATTTTCTTCAAACTTCGTATACAAGCTAGTTTTAGTCATAATTCTAGGCCATTTTTTTTGTTTGCTTTTAGCCATATTAATAATGGTACCTGCCATATAAAAATTACACATAACCTCAATTTTCTCGAAAACGGCTCTAACGATTTTGATTAAACTTTATATATTCTAACGGGTGATTTTTTAAGAGGTTTAGAACTTTTTTTAAAAAAAAAACACAAAAAATTCAAAAAAATGAATGAAATATTTATTTGAATCGATAGTTTGAACCTTGCAATTTAATGTTTAAAGATAATTTCATGCAAATGTTGACCGCGGCTGCGTCTCAGGTAGCCCATCCGCTGAGTCCAATTTTGGCATACTCTTTCACACATATCGGCCGGTATCTCACGAATGAATGCATGGATGTTGGCTTCCAGTGCGTCAATCGAAGCGGGCTTGTCCCTATAGACATTAGCCTTGACATACCCCCACAAAAAATAATCTAATGGTGTCAAATCGCACGATCTAGGCGGCCCGAAACGTGAAATTAACTGTTCACCAAACTCGCCTCGCAATTGCGCCATTGTTTCGCGTGCTGTGTGGCATGTGGCACCGTCTTGTTGAAACCACATATCATGCAAGTCAAGAACTTCCATTTCGGGCAAAAAAAAGTTTGTTATCATCGCTCGGTAGCGTTCACCATTGACAGTAACGCTGCGATTCGCATCATCTTTGAAGAAATATGGCCCAATAATGCCGCCGGCCCATAAACCGCACCAAACAGTGGCTTTTTCGGGATGCATTGGTAGCTGTTGCAATGCTTCTGGCTGATTTTCACTCCAAATGCGGCAATTTTGCTTATTTACGTACCCATTCAACCAAAAATGAGCCTCATCGCTGAACACAATTTTTCGATAAAAAAGCGGATCTCGGCCAGCTTTCCAAGAGCCCATTCACCAAAAATTCGGCGTTGTGGTAGGTCGGCTGGCTTTAGTTCTTGCACCAGCTGTATCTTAAAAGGCTTTACGCCCAAATCCTTCCGCAAAATTTTCCACGTAGTGCTGTAACAAAGGCCTAACTGCTGGGAACGGCGCCGAATCGACATTTCGCGGTCTTCTGTCACACTAGCTGATACGGCCGCAATATTTTCTTCACTACGCACTGTACGTAAACGTGTTGGTGGTTTAATGTCCAACAAAGTAAATTTGGTGCGAAATTTGTTCACAATCCTCCGAATAGACTGCTCAGAAGGTCGAGAATGCCGATCATAAAATGGAAGCAGCGCGCGATGAACATTTCGAACCGAGCACGAATTTTGATAGTAAAATTCAATAATTTGCAAGCGTTGTTCATTTTTAGGACGATCCATGGTTAAATTGCAAACCAAACTGAAGCTGTTTGACAGTGACTCAAGGTACTAAACACACGTCAGCTGTCAAAACCAGTGTTGCCAAAACCAAACCAGCTAAAAAATCACCCGTTATAAGCATATTAGCTTCAACAAAACTGCATACCCAGTTTTTTCGAGAAAATCCATATAACGGATTTTGTCATATAGGCCATATAAGGAAAATTGATAATTTCTCGCAAACTATTATGTCAAATTGAATGAAATTCAATATATATACTACTATTACAGCTTGAAGCAATTCCACATAATTAGTTTTAGCCCAACTATCACTAAACGGAATTTTCAGTTTTGGCCAATAACGGAAAATCATTATTATTCACATTGACATCGATTTCTTCAAATTTCGGAGTAAACGTTCGTATAAACTCATTTCGACATTATACATATCATTAATCAAAATGCGTACTATTTGATCTAACGCCTAACTCGCTGTGAAAGAGAAAGTTGCGTACGACCCAGTCGTGCACCCACCACTCGTTATGTCTAGGTACTCTTAGACAACATGGATATGTATATAATTATTTACTAGCCCTCAGAATGGCATGCCCACAAACATAGGTCTGCCTTTCGACGTTTCGATTGTTCAGTGAGGGGAATTCTTCACAATGACCTCCATTACCATCTACACAAATTGGCGATTGTGTAGGAAATCTCCCGACGCGACTTCGCTTCTGGAAGTAACGTATTTGAAATGAAAACGTTTTCGATGACCTAACTGTTTACTGACACAGATCTCAAATAATGACATAAAAGCTCCTTGGATTTTGTGCGGTGTGAAATTTTGTTCATCCGAGATTGCTGGTTTTTGGGATTTATGAAGAAAAATCTTATGAATTCAGAGCGGCTCAGAACTTCCAAAAAGGTGTCCGTGATAATATTTGAAAGAACAACAAAAAGGTGATCGAAGTTGCCCATGTAAAGACGCCAGGACAGCGAGAGAAATGCACCGAGCCAAAAGATCAGAGATGAAAGAATCCTCCGAGGTCCGAGAACACACACAATCCCCAAAACCAATGATTTTGAAAGATCCGTCCGAACACAGGGCCTCACAGTGGGAAAAATTCACGGAGGGCCTCATAAAATAAAAGCGAGATTTCAAGGAATCTTCCTTGAACTGTCATTTTAAAATCGCAAGATGGCTTCCCTTGCAATTTTTTTTGTCTTTTTTTAAGTCTCTTGTTTATTTCAAAAGTCTAAGGATCCTTCCAGACTTGAAAGCCAACATCGAGGTATAAATTGCCAACATACCTGCTGCTACACTCGTAAGGATATTAAATAATGGAAGAAATTTGTAAAACAATGTACTATGTACTTACAAAAAAAATATAAATAAAAAAAATCCCGATGCATAAAATGGATTCTATTTTTTTTTTGAAAAAGAAGGTTAAGTTGATGCACGCTGTATTATTGTTTATGTTATTTAAACACCGGAATCTATAACCATATTTTGGATGATTTTTAATTGCTTTGTCGTTTCTCTATTTCACATTTTGCATTTAAATTTATTTTCATGAAAATGTTGTTAAACGTACAAAACAAAATCAACAAAATATTAATTAATTTCTCGAAAAAATATCAATCGAAGTTATTGGTTAAAAAACAAACTACCACCTAGCCCTATCGACTATTTTCCTCTCGAAACACAATTACCATACAAATATGTACCATCCTTTAAGGCATGGTGGTATCCTTCGTGACTGTGTCAAAACAGAGTACGAAATTTTTTGTTTGTCCACCGGATTCTATTAAACAAAAAACTATGCAAATCTATTCCATACCTTCCGAAGTGGAACTTCATGTGTCGGCGAGTTCAACCCGCCAAAGGACTATCAACGACCATGGCTACGGGTTAATTAATAATGAAAAATAAATGTTTACCATTTCGTCAACGCTTTGGGGCCCCATTTACTCCTGTTTTTCGTGTACCCTCCAAATTTGTTTACCAGCCTAGTTAATATTCATTTGTTGATGTTTCCAGTTTTTTTTGCAGGAGTACGCTCGCACACAAACAAATCCAATTTAATTGATAATGCAAATAGGACACGTTAACGCGTTTCAAGCTTCCAACTCGAAGTTCGTCTCCCAAAAGGTAGTTTACATATGAGAGTATTTTCTCAAGCAACCCGCTTTAATTGCATACCATAATCACATGCAAATAAATCATTTCCATGTCTGTGTGCGTGGGTATAGTCTGTACTGTGTAGTATACAATTAGTACATCGTCTTAGATAGAAATTAATTTTCCTTGACGCAGAACGTTGATAGTTATTTCCATATTACGAAGATAAATACTCATCACCACACATAGACATAATGAAAATGGAAAACAAAACAGGACCAACTTTATCATGCACACACATTTATATTGGGTAAGGATTCGTAATAAATCACAGCTAGCTTATCAGTCGCAGATGCTGTGTAACTAGGGTCACGTAATAAATCATGTGCGCCATGAGAAACCACATGTCTACGCGTAGCCTATGGAATGTCATTGTGCAGAGTTAATAATTTTGGACACCACCAGGGATGACAGTGCAAACTAGTTAATGAGCAAACAATTGCTGAAAAGGTTCTTTGACACATGACAAGGGCGGTTTTGTTCACCTGTATAATATGGTGGTAGTTGTAACCCATAAGGGTATATAAGTTTTGATACATAGTTTGTAACAAAAAGAAATAATTTAAATAGATATACCTTAAAGTTTATGGCTGTAGTTTTCAGAGTCGCTAGCTGATTCGATATAGACATGTTTTTCTGTCCGTCCGTTTATCCGTCTGTCACCGATTTTTAAGCCTTACATTTGGACCTAGGATAATGAAATCGGCATATACAAATTTTCCACATCCACCCACTGCTACAACCACTTTTTAGAAAAACGTTCTTTTTTTTTATTAAACCGTAGGGTATATTAAAAAAAGTGCCTGAACTTGATATTTAAACAATGTGAATGTCTTTATTTCGCCCATGTAAAGTTTATTGAAAAGACTAATTTTAAGGGCGTTTTCTTTTCTTCTTTGCGCAACCCGTGTCCCTTAACCTCTCGCTTCATCTAATGTCAAGGAACAATCGCAACGATGGCAACAAGCCTTCCCGCTGTCAGGCAGAACGAACCATTTAATATTGGCAACGGCAGCGAAAACTGCCAACCACCCGACCTAAGTGAAGTGAGGATAGCAATATCTAAAATCAAGCTTAAAAGGGCAAACGGAAATGACCTTTCCGCTGAGCTTTATAACGCCGGCGGAGATAACTTGGTTAGTAACATCCACCAACTCATAAGCCAAATATGGTCGAATAAAAGTATGCCTAAATCTAACTTATCAATGTCATGTTTGCTAAATCTTACTTATTGGTCCTCAGCGGGCACTCTAAGATTATCTACAGAATTTTTATTTTCGCCTTTGGGCTTAAATATATCGTTTGTTTGTTCATATAAAATATTTAAATTTCCAAATATTTTTATATAAAAACACTTAACTAAGATTAAAATTAACTTAAACTACTTAACTACTCAAACCTTACTTAATTATAATCGGGTAGCAAGCACTCGTTGCATATGCCCCGAGTGGTCGCCATCCTGATTGAGTCTTTTTCTGACAGACCAGCATGTATGCAACCATATTGTCCCCCAATATGGTGTACAAGCCCCGCCCCAATTTATTCTTAAAACTAAGGAGTGAACTAAGATCCGCAAAGTCCTAAAGAGGTGCAGAAACCCTTTCCGCTATATTCGGTGCTCTGCTTTTCAGCATCCGTTCTATCGTGATCTGATACCGCCGTGCTAAAGCGGAGGAGCTCCGGAGCATTGTCGACAATTTTCCAAAAATCGGTGCAACTCCTAGCATACGCGGACGATATTGACATCATTGGTAGGACTCAGCGTGATGTCATAGCCACGACAGAATTCACCATTGACAGATATAACTTTGAGGTAGTACGGGACTATGTCTACCTCAGCTCAGCTATTAACTCTGACAACAACATCTCATCAGAAATTAAACGAAGAATTACTTATGCCAACCGCTATTTCTTCGAGCTAAGAAGGCAATGTAGTGTTATGCCCTCACTCGAACTACTAAGGAGATCCTATATAAGACCCTGATAATCCCAGTCCTGCTCTACGGCGCTGAAGCATGGACCGTATCAAAAGCGCATACAGAAATCCTTGTTTGTTTTGAGAGGAAGATTCAGTCAAACAACTCCGCAGTGTGCAACTCGAGACTGTTTGCCTAGGACCGGGTTAATTGGAGAACTATGTTGGTTGGGGCCCAGGTTTATTCGGGACTGTAGCGACACTTGAGTAAGTAAGTAATCGATTGTCACAAAACCGCTAACCCAAAGCTTAAAATACCCATCCAACTTAGTAAAAAAGCGGTTTTCTAGAAATGTGTAATCAGGCCGATCAAAACCCATAAAGACGAGCATATAACGAAAAAACCTTAAGATATGGCAACCATATATTACAATTTACCCTAAGTTCCTTAACTTCCACCTAAAGCAGAAGTGACAAACATGAAAGAAAGCCGTGAATAAAGCCATATGGGGATGAAATAAGAAAATGGCATTTCAATCTTTTATGGTTCGACAAAAAACAATGTTTATCTATTGCATACCATGCTATGGGATAGGGTATATAAAGATTAAAACGACTACATTAGAAATTATCTGTCAAAATTGTTTGGGCTCAAATTTGGTCAAAATCAAGTTGCGGCTTAAGCATGATGCTATTTTGACCTACGAATACGGGATTTAAAGAAAAAGTTTTGAACCGAATTCAGACCATTTTGAAAGATACATTTCAACTATTAGATATCTGCCTTAACACAGGGGTCTTCAGTGGTGGTCATAGGCCTGTGCATTGCTAATCAATCCACCTTATTTGACAGAATCCTTGTTAGCTCTTATACAGATGCACTCTACCCATTTCATGAAGTTTCTTATCCCGGAACATGAACCGCTGGGAAAGCTGAAAGCTTCCGCTTTTATAATCATCAGGAAAGTGGTAGTAGTTCTTTACCCTTACCAAAAATGAAGAAATTTCCTAATCATTTTTGAAAAGCCACTGAATCGCATATTTCCGTTACACAAACGTTTTCCCCAAAAATGCCATAGATTTGGGCCAACAGTACCATATAAGTGTAATGCAAATGAAGCTTTTTATATGTACCGCATCGTTTTGGATCTGACTTGAGTGGCAGCGGTAACTGTTCTTAAATCCAAGTGGTAATCACCGGTGGTCGTCCGCTTCTAATCCCCAGTATATGTGTTGCCTGATGTAAGTACATTTATCTGCTTGTCGGCTTATAATGTATGCATGAGTGAATTCTTAGAAAAGACCTTTTTGATGAATTGATTCTCATCTGCACGAATGGTTTTCGTATTTTCGCTACCCGCCAGGATTACAGTTATAGTGTGCTAATGTCTTATGGGAATTTCCCCAAAAGTAATTCTCTCGTAGAATGTAGAACATTTTCAAACGACGTGCGTTCGTTCTTGTGGTATATGCTGTCATGGACAAGAAGTCAAAAAATACGACTGGATGTGGTCGAATTGTAAGGAATATGAAATTCCTCATACGGTATTCGGTAAGAGGTTATTTACTCGCCTTTTCATTCCACTAAAGGTCGTTTATCAAGTTTATTAAAAACAGAAGAATAGTGAGAACGGGACAACAGGTCTATAAACGTCATAAATTATCGTAGCTGATCCAAGCCAATAACTTCAAGCGATTATACAACTCCAGTTGCATCTCTTTGTAATCGATCTGCTCAAGGTGCATTGAAAAAAGCTGCCGTCTGCAATTAATTTGACGTCCCTATTCACTCGCATGAGCTTTATTTCAAAGCCAAGTATTATGTGGGTGGATAATAATTGCCTCAAGGTTTTGCAGTTGATTTCGATGAATATGTACCTTGTTAAGTTCTTTTGTTTTAAAACTGCCAACAGCACAATTATTAATGATTTTCCCTCAATTGCTTGCTTTTTTCACATGTATGTGTTCTCTTTACAAGAACCTACCGAATCGTTCATAATTTGCTAGACGGCAGGATGCACGTTGGGTATAAGTTTCTCCATTATAATATGACTTGCCAAAAGTTTAATTGGATTGTTCAGAAATTTAAAAGTGCTCTTAACAGGTATACAATGCGCACACTTTCACCAATTAGGATGTTCATAATGTGCATTTTGAAATATTAACAATTTTTAGGCTTTTTTTTTAAGCATACCTTTGAAATACGATGTTCTATAAGAGAGTAATCTATTTTTGCTTCATCATTTTAATGGAATAATTATATGCAGTATGGTGGACTTTTTTTTTTAAAAAAACTCTGTGAGTCAAACCTATAATGCTCAAGGAGCGACCTGAAATGATGCTTACAGATGTTATTGACTACGTTTTTGAACTATTGTAGATGCAATTATTCGAATGGAAAGAAGTATGTCGAAGTACTGTTGTTGAACAAGAAAAAAAAAATTAGTATAACATTGTAATTAAATTGATTTGAATACATATCATACCATTTGAATACATCTTCTATATACAGGGTGGGCCAAAAGAAGTCACCCGATGTTATTTGGCTCTCATTTTTTTTCTAAATAAAAAAACTTCGATTCTGTTTATTTGAACCTTTAAAATTTTATTGATCAAGTCGAGAAGATGATATCGGCCAAATGGGCGCCGTCACGATTGATTGCCATACGGGCTCGTTTTATGACATTTTTCCTCACTTCGGCGAGAACTTCGGGAGACAGATTCTCGCACTCGTTTCGAATGTTGTCCTTGAGGGCTTCTAGGCCCAAACAAAAAAAAGTCTGGAATGGTTAAATCGGGCGATCTTGCGGTTTAGTGCAAATCGCCAAAACGAGAGATGAGGCGACCCGGAAACGCCGTCTTCAGAATATCGGTTGTGACTCGCGCAGTGTGTGCCGATGCTCCGTCCTGTTGGAACCACATGTCCTCCAGTTCTAATTTGTCTAATTGCGGCAGAGAAAACTCGGTTAACATGGCCCTATAAGCGATAGTTTTGCTTGTTCACGTACCCGCTGAGGTGGAAATGCGCTTCATCGCTCAATATGATTTTGGTCGAAAAATCGTCCACTTCGTTCTCGAGATTGAGTATGGCTAGGGCGTAGGTTAAACGCGTTTGGCGGTCGACAGGCAGCAGCTGATGCACGGACTGGACTTTATACGAGAACATGCGTAAGTCTTTGACCAAAATTCGCCTTAGGGACGACCGGCTGATGGCACTTATATTCTTCATCTGTCTAGTCCACAAATGTCAAAACAGATTTGACATTGGCGGCCATTTGGTAAAATAAGAGCATCTTCCATTAGGGTGATCTCTTTTGGCCCACCTTGTATATATATAAAAGAGAGTGACGTTAGTTACTACGGAATTATAACTCAAGAACGCCTGGACCGATTTCCATGATCCGGCCAAACAAGAAGAAGCGTTTTTTTCACTAATTCTCGCCGAAATACGATCAAATAATTGCATCATCTGGCATTGCAGCCAACTACGGTCACTGTCCACAGCACACAATTCTTCTTTCTGTCATAGATCCCATCGAAACATATCCGTTTGATTCTCATAAAAAAGTGGACAGTCATCATACTCGGGCTATGGAAGACCAATTTCCCACGGCGCAACGCCAACTACGGTCAACCTTCACATATATGCCTGATATCCACGTGAAATCTAATAGCAATGGCTAATAAGTTGTGTCCACTGTCGTCACTTGAGGTAACCTGCCCGGTACAGCTGCATCCAAAATTGGTTCCAGGAAATTATTAGATCAGAACTGCGACACAACACCAACAGCACACTTTTAGTTTCAAATATAATATTTCACTTTTGATTTCTGTAGAACAACAAGGCCGCAGGTTCTGATGGCTTACCAGTGAAGCTTTTTAAATACGGTGGTGATGTTTTGGTAGGGAGCCGAATAATCAACCAAGTATGGGTGGAAGAAAACATGACTATGAAAACATAGTCCAGTCTATCAGCTTCATATGGCTCATCTACAAAAAAGGCGATCCTATGTCTTGCAAGAACTATCGAGGCATATGCCTGCTTAATGTCGCATACAAGATCCTATCCAACGTACTGTGTGAACGTCTAAACCCGTTCTGCAATACACTAATCGGCACGTATCAGTGTGGCTTCCGGCCCGGCAAATCGATTATAGACCAAACTATCACGCTGAGGCAAATCCTGGAAATGACCAACGAATTTCAAGTCGAAACTCACCACCAATTCATGGACTTCAAAACCGCGTATGATAGCATACATTGTCAGGAGCTCTATATGGCGATGGCCGAATTCGAAATCAAGGCAAAACTGATTCAGCGTGACGCTGGAAAATACGCAACTATTCCAAATATGCACCGGATTTCGGCAAGGAGATGCGCTATCATGTGACTTCCTCAATCTCGTACTGGAGCAGAGTCTTCAATCTCGCTAAAACACGTCGACTGCATTGGCTCGGCCACATCGAGCGAATGGACAATAATGCTCCAGCTAAGAGGATCTTCGAATCCCAGCTCGAGAAGGCAAGGAAGACCGAACCTCCGTTACAAAGACCAAGCCATCGCGGATGCCAGAGCGCATGGTCTAGACAACTGGAAGCAGCGAGCCAGGGATAGTAGAGGATGGAAGGCTGCAGTGTCTCAGGCAGAGACTCTTCACTGTTCGGGAGCCCGTTAAGTATACGACAAAATTATAGAAACGAACTCATCCGTATGTGCAGGATGATGATGGATTAATATCGCTGCTCCATCAGGGTCAACAACACCGAAACATTAGATAACAAAAAAGGACTTAGGCAAGGCGACGTACTCTTATCTGAATTCTTTAACATCATCCTTGAAAGAATTGTGCAAAAATGCAGAGCCTACACCAGAGGCAAAATCTTTCATAAATCGGTGCAACTACTAGCATACGCCGATGTTGGACTCAACGTGATCACACCGCCACATTTGCTAATGACGGTAAGACTAAGTATATGCTGTGAACACGAACGGACACACAACATTAACGAATTGTACAGAACGTCACCATTGACAAATATATTTTTGAGGCATTATGGAACTTTGTCTAACTCAGATTCACTATTAACTCTGACCACGACATCTCGTCACAAATAAAACGGTCACGCAAACTACTAAGGAGGTCATATACAAGACACTGATCAGTCCCGCTCTACGCCACTGAAGAACGGACCGTATCAAAAGCGGATGAAGAAATCATTGGTTGTTTTGAGAGAAAAGCTCTTCAAAAATCGTCGGTCCCGTTTACAATGACGGGCTACAGAGTTGAAGATTCATGAGCTATATACATAAACCTGGTCATATTCAAAATACGGCCTATTGCCACATGGCCTTTTGTTATAGCACCGATGCCAACGACATCCATTGACCTGATGTTCTCCAGTTGTATCAACAGAATTTATGATTAACATTTTTTACTTCTTTTCAAAAAAACAAACTAAAAACACATATTTTGGTTACTAAAACTAAGCCACCCATAGTAAAAGGCAATCGAATAACTCTGTTATTTCACCAGAGTCGTGTCACGCCATTCATATCCCAGGTGCCAATCCCATTTTGAAAAATGCTTTCGCCGACTCAAAAGCATATTTAATGGAAAATCATTAAGAAAATAAAAAATATAATATCATTAAGCCTCATCAGATATTCCTATCAATTTTGACAGCCACCACCACCATCACCACATGGGGACATTATCCTTGCATATCGAGCGCCACTATGCACAATTGTCAGTTTGCATAAATCATGTCTGTTAACTGGCACATAGTAACGGTAAAAAGGAGAAATATATGTTTAAAAAATTCATCTGATGAAAATGTCAAAATTGAAGACCTATAATGGCATACATCCGCATTCGCAGTAAAGTGCAATTTTTCATCGAAATAAAAATAAATTTTTAAAAATCCTTTCGCATTTCATGATTGAACATTTCTTTTACTATTTTCCCATTTCTTATTAACAAACAAAACGCGAAGAAAACAAAAACGAAAACGAGCACACTGTTATCGTTCTAGCAAATGTAAAACATTTTCAATTAAGTACAGATGAAGAGCCACGGTGTTGCATGAATGCGCGCACCATCCACGTACCCAGCAGGATTTGCGTTTTTGTTGTTATCCTTTTTTTTAATTTTTATGGGTTTTTGCACCTGGGAAACATTGTTCCCGATTGCACGTAATTGTTGTGGATTTTTTTTAATCGATTATTTTTTGTTTACTTGTTATTGCAAAAACAAAAAAGGAAGATGTTGCTCAACTCAAAATAAAGGATGAAGGCTATACGAGTGGGTATATCAAATGGATACGCAAGAGTTGAGTGGTGGTAGCGATTGTATACAGACTACGGGAACGAACAAAAACTTTCGATGTTGTGATACTTTTTTATTTTAACAGAACGCAGAGGCTCTCCCTCATGGGGGTTTAAAGAACTGTATACTCATTGAAGGATAACGTTGATTGGGTATTGGGTGGGCGTACCAAAGATGTATGTCCAGCTCGGCTTTAATTCAGCCGCGTATATGACATTGGGTGAATTTTTTTTATGCATTTACCAAAGTATGTGAGTGCACACTGCTGAGCTAATATGACGCAACGAAATGAAAATATACAAAAGCCGGTATTTGGCATTTTATAATATCGATATGTTTGCAGTGCGACTGTGTTTGTATTTGTAGCTGTGAGGATGTGAGATTGCTTATTGCGTCCTTGTTCGTGTGAAGGTTATTTCAGTAAATAGACATATGAGAAGGCAACCTTCCACTGTGCGATTCGTTTAAAACCCCACCCCATCGCATCCTTAATATAAATGTCCCCAAATAATGAGAGTGCCTAAAAACTGAATAAGAATGAAATATAGAAAATAATATTGTCACCACATCTTGGTTAGACAGTTTATCTAAATCTTTTATGGTTCGACAAAAAACGACGTTTTTCTTTGCCATATTATGCTATGGGATAGGCTTTACAAATTGTTTTAGGAAAACGCCCTACGAAGTGGGCGTGGGTTAAAATGGTCTGTAGATGAAATTCATAGTATTATTATCGAGAGTTTTTTTTATTTTTTTTTAATTGTACCTACAAACGTTTTTTAGGGAAAACGACCCCAAAATTAATATTGACCCATTGCTTTTGCTTCGAAAAGTATTTTCCAGTTTCTTTACAGTTTGACAGAAAATCGTTTTTTTTTTTTTTAATAAAAATTCCCCAAAAAGTAGGCGTCGTAAAAAAAACTTTTTATGGAAAAGTCGGACAGATTTGAAGAATTAAGTTGAAATTATAATGAATTCAAATCATTATGTGAAGATGATAGATAACATATTGGTGCCTGAATTGCAAAACTTACCTGGCTATAAACAAAGGACATGGTTCAAGCAAGACGGAGCAACGGCATACAAATCCAGTACGTCTCTGACACGAATTATAAAAATATCCTGAGAAGCTTATCAAATTTGCCATTCGGAAAAGGCTTTAAACTGGAGGCTACATTCTTTGTTACAACAATGAAACACGATCATCAACGGGTTTTATGAATCTATCAAGAAACTGACTGGATCAGCGAGACTTTTAAGGCACACTTACCTGGAATGGCCGTTGTTTCAAAGAAATGTCAAAACGTGCGAAGGTGCAGTTACAGGGTAATATCTTCTGCGTATAGAAATAATTTTCTCTAATTCAATTAAATAAGCGGGTTCCAACAAACCATGGCTCAACAAACAGTACGAACTGAGAAGAACAGACTAATTTGCATCAGTCAGCGAAACATAGCTAAAACAATAGAAGCTAAAAAGAATATTTACAGCGAAAGACTAACTACAGACTTTTATCACGTTCTGGAGGATAACGGACATTTTGGTCATTGCCAAAAGTATTTCAGTAATTTTTTTAGCCAGTCATTATGGGTGCCTTAATCAGAGCTGATACAAAGCCAGCTACAATACAAAAGGAAAAGATCTACTTATCCGTTAGAATGTTTTCGGAACAAGCGGTGCAAACAACGGTAGCCAACATACCCGCAAAATGTGGCTGACGAAAATTTCGGTCGCTATTAATAAGATCCATCCTGAACTCTTTTAACTGAACTAAAGGGTTTTTCAACAGGGGCGCTACAAAAGTAGAGCGACAGGGACAGCAAACGACGCCATATTTTTGCCGCTCTTTTGACATTTCTCTTCAGTAAGGTTCACCATTTCATGATGGAAAGATATACGAGCCAACAACGAGTCGAAATTATTAAAATTTACTACCGAAATTCGGAGTCAGTGGCCTCAACGTTAAGAGCGCTACGTCCAATTTATGGTCGTCATAATCGTCCTAGCAAATCAACAATTGAGCGTCTAGTGGAAAAATTTGAATCCACAGGCACAGTACAAAATGTCCGTGCCAGTGAGACAAAGAAGTGCCCGTAGTGTCGAGAATATTGCTGCCGCTGAGGCTTCAGTTGAAGAAAGCCCAAATGTGTCTCTCTGTGACGTCGTTGTGGCAAATTTTGCGAAAAGATCTTGGCCTACATCCTTACAATATTAAATTGACGTAAGAACTGAAGCCGCTTGACCACCAGAAGCGTCATATGTTCGTGAATTGGGCTGAGCAACAACTTGAAAATGATTCGGACTTTCATCGAAAAATCATCTTCAGCGATGAGGCTCATTTCTGGCTGAATGGCTTCAATAAACAAAATATGCGGTATTGGTCAGGCAGCAATCCACACGTACTCCATGAGTCATCATTGCATCCCGAAAAAATTACGGTTTGGTGTGGTTTATGGGCCGGCGGCGTCATTGAGCCGTACTTCTTCCGTGATGATCAGGACTTGCACGTTACTGTGAATGGGAATCGCTACCGTTCAATGATAACCGAATATTTTTGGCCCCAATTGGATGATATGGACTTGGAGGACATGTGGTTCCAACAGGACGGCGCCACAAGCCACATAGCGAATCAATTTATTGGAAACCAGGTTTGGAGAACGTGTTATCTCACGAAATGGTTTAGTCGCTTGGCCGCCTCGGTCGTGCGATTTGACGCCGTTAGACTATTTCCTGTAAGGAAATAGTCTAACGGCTTGAACTTCGTACGAATATCGAACTTGAAATTGGAGCAGTATCGGCCGATTTATGCTTGAAAACAGTCGAAAATTGGGTTCAGCGTCTGGACTTCTGCAAGCGTGCCCGTGGTGGCCATGCAAAAGAAATCGAGTATCCTTTCAAAATACTGTGTAAAACAAAACTATAGATATGTAAATGTTTTTTAGCGTTTTGATAATAGGGCGTTATTTTGCCGCAGGCTGAACAATCGCTGTTATATTAACTTATGCAAGTATGTCCAGATTCAAATATCGAATGTTACATTAAATACAAAGAACATGGTATACTATTATTGACATATTATCAATTCCTGACTGCCATTTTGAAAAAGACATACAATCCATTTAAACAAAGAAAAAAAATATATACAAAGTATTTCCAGCTTTCCACATTTGAATAAATGGCATGTGACCGTTAAAAATATAAATTTACAAAAAAAAAAAACAATTAACAACACATGCAACAACAGAATATCCTTTCAAAATAGTTTATCATGAGTTCAACTGCCTGGAACCATTTGTGTGCCTGGATAGCCATGTCTGAATTGATTCAATCATAGTCAGCTTTTTCGTGGTAAATTTGTGGCAAAGCATTTAACTTCAACCAATTTGGCCACTGCTCGATTAAAACTGTTAATTAATGCACGTGTGCACGCATGTGGCGGTGATGTTCTTGTTGTTCAAAGTTTGCGGGTCCATTCAAAAACCAATATTCAAACAAACAAGTTTTTTATCTACACCTCGTTTGGTGGAGTGGGGGTTGTATGTTGTGACAAGTTTGAATGAATTTTATTTTGAGGATATGTCTTTTTTTAACATCGTACAAAAGACTTAATTGCCATATTTCAACATAACAGATTAGAGGCGGCGTATGCGTCTTTTTGTTACTCATTGGGAATAGCATTCTACCGCTGTTTATGCAAATTCAATTTATCGATTTAAAAAGTATTTTAATAAGTAATAGAAATAAGATCCATCCTGAACTATTTGAACTGAACTAAAGGGTTTTTCAACGACGCCATATTTCTTGCCGCTTTTTTGACATTTCTCTTTAGTAAGGTTTGCCATTTCATGATGGAAAGATATACAAGCCAACAACGAGTCGAAATTATTAAAATTTAATACCGAAATTCGGAGTCAGTGACCTCAAGGTTAAGAGCGCTACGTCCAATTTTTGGTCGTCATAATCGTCCTAGCAAATCAACAATTGAGCGTCTAGTGGAAAAATTTGAATCCACAGGCATAGTACAAAATGTTCCCGTACCAGTGAGACAAAGAAGTGCCCGTAGTGTCGAGAATATTGCTGCCCTGAGGCTTCATTTGAAGAAAGCTCAAATTTGTCTCTCACACGTCGTTCTCAAGCGTTGGGCTTCTCTGTGACGTCGTTGTGGCGAATTTTGCGAAAAGAACTTGGCCTACATCCTTAAAAGATTAAATTGATGCAAGAACTGAAGCCGCTTGACTACCAGAAGCGTCGTATGTTCGTGAATTGGGCTGAATAGCATTCTACCGCTGTTTATGTAAATTCAATTTATCGATTTAAAAAAAAATAATTGAGTTCTGAATTTCAATTACATTTTTCATAAAATGAACATCAGTCGTTACAACTTGGAAAATTGTTATCCAATCATTTAATCTTTAAGGCATGTCAGACACAAGGTGTCTAAATTTTTTTGCTCGGCTTATCTTTTTTGTGTTATAAAATACCTTCTGGTTTGATTTAATTATAAGAAAACTTATTATTAGATCAAGACGCATTAATTTAGGAAATTCACACAATCATTAGGATTCAATTTTGTAAAAGCTTTAAAATTCGTTTATCTAGGATGTTCATTCGAGAGTCCTTACAAATGCCTTGAAGAGCACTACCATTAAGTTATTCGCCGGAATATAAGTGAAAATCGATATTTATAGAAAATTACAACTGGAGAGCGTCGTCCAGGTCGAAATGCCAACCAAATCGACGATGTGCTAATCGATGCGAGGCACGCATCCAACATCCTCGACGTACACACATTCCGAGGGCAAATGTCGACTCTGACCATTAAGAATTTGGACGTTGGACGCCTTAGCACACCTGGAGTACACAGAGCCTACAGCGAGCGCCTGAGTATGAAACTCTCCCTATACCACAGACGCCAACAATCAGTGGTGCCAGTATCGCGACATCATCAAGGAGGTAAGCCGAAACCACTTCGAGAAAGCGAAAGAAAACCTAGTCACCGAAGCGCAGGGAATAGTAAATGTGTTTAAGCTGCTTAATGGACATCATGTAGAGAGAGTGATAGTGCAAGAAGAGAACCCAAGTCCAGTCAATGAAGAACAAGTTCCGCCACCTAGTACAGAAGAAGTCGGCCTAGCTATAAAAAAAGCTTACCAGCGGAGCTTTTTAAATACGGTGGGGATATTTTGGTAGGGAGCATGCACCGAATCATCAACCAAGTATGATGGGTGGAAGAAAACATGCCCCATCTTCAAAAAAGGCAATCCTATATCTTGCAAGAACTGTGTGAACGTCTAAAACCGTTCTGCAACACACTAATCGGCACGTACCGGTGTGGCTTCCAGCCCGGCAGATCGAATATAGATTAATTTTTTACACTGAGACAAATCCTACAAAAGACCAACGAATTTCAAGTCAAAACTAACCGCCTATTCATCGACTTCGACACGTATGATATCATACATCGTCAGGAGCTCTATATGGAGATGGCCGAATTCGGAATACCGGCAAAACTGATTCAGCTGTGTTGCTTGACGCTGGAAAACATGCGCTGCAACGTGCAGTTTGGAAGTAATATTGACATCATCGGTCGCTCCCAGTGTGCCGTGATAAAATCGTTCACGGCAATTGAAGAACAGGCGAAATCCGTTGGCGTTGAAGTAAATGAGGATAAGACTAAGTACATGCATTAACAAACCCTTTTGATGGGAAGTATCGCTCATTTTCCAGGTGGGACACTGGTTCCAAAAATCATCTGTAGAAAACAGTCCCGAAATTTTAGTCAAAAGCAAACTTCAGCCATCAAATAAAAAAAATCTTTTTGGACTGAAGGTATGCCAAAATATGGAAATTTGTTGAATTTTTCGAATTTTCACTCAATCACAAAGCTATCTCATGATACTTATAGTAAAACTAAAAACTAAATTCGTTGTTGCAATTTATACGGTACCTACCTCATACTGTTGATTGGCCAGCTTATCTTCAAATGGTTTAAATAGGTTAATATTAATATAGATAATTTACTTGGTTAGGACATACTCATGATTGATATATTTACTATAAAATCCTAGTATCCTTTCTATGGCTATTCAAATAGACAATCCAATTTTCCCATTTGCCTTGTGTTATTACTATTGACGTTTAATCAACGGGAAACGGTCAACTCATCAATGACAATTACTCACCCTGTCTAGTACACAAATTGATAAATATTCCGTCATCAACTCCTATTTCTAAGGATGCGAAGGCGTCAGGGTATTTTATTATCTGAGTACCTCTGCTTTTATTTACTAAGTCCTCTTCATTTGATGACGCCCAGCAATGACTTCATAAATCACAACTTGGTCGCATTTGCTTGATTAGATTGTCTAAAGGTATAAGATATATCTAATGAAATAAATGCCCTATGGACTGTTAACGGTGAACACAACAAATCAGATTATTTTCTTGAGTGCAAATGGATGAATATTAGTTGACGGCCTTGTGACTCTAATTTGGTAAAAGAATCTCGAAAGCTTTGTGTTAAGTGGAATAATTAATACTTGTCCAGTATATGAAGTAAATGGAAGGATTGTTATAATAAATTAACAGCCTTATTCATAAATTCATTATAAGCAGTGTATAAAGTTATGCACTCCTTAAAATGCCACTAAACGCAAAAACCTTATTCATAAAACTTATACAACGTTCAATAGAGGTTTCACATCCTAAACGCGTCTGATGGTTGAATAGTGCCTGTATAAGGGTATTTATTTTTTTTTTATTTCTGTATACACAGACGGTTGAGCATCAGGGTTACCAAAGGTTCATCCAGGGTATTTTTGTGTTTTAGAAGTTGTGTTTCACTGTTTAATTTGCTCAAATGGTAATTCTTCTTTACCTACAGACTCAACATTGTAAACGATGTTATTGAGTCAACATAAGTCATCAATATTTTATAAAAATGTAGAAAATAAAATAGTCACCATGAGTTCCACAACCATAAAAATTATCCCTTGGTAGCTCTGCGGTGATTTTTGGTAATTTATTTGACACAAACCCTGTATAACTATTATGGATGGGGAAATATGTTATGAATAAGAAATTGTTCGACCCTGAATAAAGGCTGTATAAATACTTATGCACTGTATAACTATACAACCGTTGAGATGTGTTTTGTGAAATCTAATGAATAATAAGGGGGTAAATGTATATTCATTATTAAAAAAATGTTATGGTTGCCATCAGAAGTTTTTGATCTAAATTCTATTATACGTATTACTTTTTTTTAAAAACTTTTTAAAAGGTTTTAAGAATTCTGCAGAAGATTTTTTAGAGCTTCAATTCTAGCTCAGAAAGTGTCGCATGACATGTTTGGTATCAATATTAAAGGCTGAACTATAAAAGAAGCTGGTTGCGGACGACCACTTCCGTAACTGTGCGAACACATGCAATTTGTATTGTACGACCATAATAGCTTTTCGCTTCGATTCGTTCACTTTTGCTTACTTACGAAAAAGCGAATTGATTCGCTCTTTCTCTTTCTTTTGTTCTTTCATAATAAATTATATTATAAATAAATTATATTATAATAAAATTTGTAAGTTCGTAAGCAACGAAGTTTTGTTTTTATTGTTTGCAATTCCATTCTCAAAAGTCTATTATGGGAAACTTGAGTAATTCAGAGTGCTGAACAAAACTTAAGGCTGAACTATAATAGACGGAAGCAATCGGAAGCTAATGTCAAAATTACTTAGAATTTTGACATTAGCTTCCGATTGCTTCCGTCTATTATAGTTCAGCCTTAATTCATACGATGTGTTTCGTCCAAATTTAAACTCTTGACGAACCCTGTACCCTATCCCATAGGTGTATTTTATAAAAGTTCCTACTCTTAAAATGTTTTGAACCACTAAAACAAAGTTTCATCTAAATCCATTTAGTATTTTTCGAGAAAAAGGCAATTTTTGAAAGTCCAGTTATTCGACCTTTTGGCAAAATATGTGTGTGCAGATATGTTTCAAAGCACTCCACCATGCAATTTACAACGTTTGTTTAAAATTGAATTTTTGAGAAATCATAAGATTTTCGAATAACCGTTATACTCATTTAAGAGAAAAACTGAGTATGGAGTATTGTTACACATGTTAGTAGCTTCGAAATTTCAAATCGTTGAAAAACGGGAAAACCAACTGGAAAATAAAATCCGATAATATCGCGGTCGACTCCTTTATCGATATTATCCAAAAAGCAGCATGGAATAATAATCCTCAAGAAAACAAGTAAGCTATAGTAAAATTAAGTACCCCCCCCCCCCCGAGAAATAAAGATTTAGTTAGACAAAAAAGAAAAGCTCGTAAAAGATGGCACCAAACTCGTGCCCCGCAAGATAAAACACAACTCAATCGGTTGAGTAATTTGCTATCAAATTCGATTAAAAATTTTAAAAACCATGTAGTAGAAAGTTATCTGAAAAGCCTAACCGCTGGAAAGGAATCGAATTATTTTCTCTGGAAAGCAATTAGAGACATAAAACGGCCAAAAATCGCTGTGCCGCCAATTAGGCGAACTCAAGACGTTTGGGCAAAAAGCGATAAGGAAAAAGCAGACGTTTTTGCCGCACATATTGAGGAAACATTTAAGCCATTTGATGGTCCAGTGCAACATGAAAACATTAATATATTCGAGAGTACAACCGATAATAATATAATACGATATGCAAGTGTTGCCGGCTTTAAACAGAAACTAGAGATTAAAAAAGCTCCGGGTTATGACCTTATTACAGGAGAACTTCTTAAAATGTTGCCTCGGAAAGCATTAACTAAGCTTCTTTTTATTATAAATGCAGCAATCGTATTAGAATACATACCAAGACAGTGGAAAGTCGCGGATGTGATTATGGTTCTAAAACCAGGAAAATCACCGAATGAAATAAAATCTTACAGGCCTATTTCACTTCTTCCATAATTGATCAATTTGGGTTTAGAAGTAAACATTCAACGGTGGACCAAGTACATCGAATTACAGATGTAATTGAGAAAGCTTTCAAAGAAAAGAAAATTTGTTCAGCCGTATTTCTTGACGTGTCGCAAGCTTTTGACAGGGTGTGGCACAAAGGATTTAAGTATAAACTAAGTCAAGTTCTGCCAGAACAATTATATAAAAGCCTCGTGTCGTATCTTGAGCATAGACTCTTCCGTGTGAAACTTGGAAGCGAATATTCCGAGTTCAAGGAAATAATGGCAGGTGTACCGCAAGGAAGCATCCTTGGACCAATCCTGTACCTCCTATTCACTCGTGATATCTCACGATGCAAAATTAAAATGGAAGTCGCATGTAAAAAAGAAATGCGAAGAACTTAAGAATAAATACAGAGAACTGTACTGGTTGCTAGGAAAATATTCGAAGCTTAACCTTGATAACAAGCTGCTATTATACAAGCAAGTGCTAAAACCGGTTTTGACATATGGTATACAACTATGGGGTTGTACCAGTGAAACGAATCTAAAAATTTTACAAACTTTTGAAAACAAAATGTGAAGATCATTCGTCAATGCGCCGTTCTACGAAAGGAATGAAGATCTACGCAGAGAACTGAGTATTCCCGCGGTTAAAGATGAAACAAAAAATTTTGCACGAAAACATAAAAAAACGTTTACTGGGACACGTTAAAACAACAGTCCTTCAAATTCTTGACGAAACAAATATATTGCGGCGACTTCAAAGTACTAAACCCTTAGATTTGAACCAATAATAACAAACCGCGCTATAAATTTCGGAAAAACCAGGAACTCTCAAAGGAAAGTTACCTGCCAAACAAATTATATACTCGTGATAAAAAAATTGCTAGATAAGTCGAATACTTAGTTGCAATAGAAATACAAAATGGGTGGTGGTTTTAGTGAGTAAAAATCTCACACTACTTTGGGCACGTGCTCATCGTGTCTATGAAGATTTCCACCATCCCACGGAAAAAAAAATCGTTGAGCTGTTTTCGAGAAAATCTAAATTAAAAAAAAATCGCAGCAAAATGTACCGTTACATAACCGTTTTTTTTTGGAAATCTGAGTATCTTCTCAAAATATTTAGAATATCCGTATTACACTACTTACCAATTTTTATTAACATAAACGTAGTCTATCTTGAGCAATCAGGCATTTTCAAAAGCACCGTTATGTGCATTTTTAGCGAAAAACGTCTTATGCCATCTTATTTTAGATATTTATAGAAATTTATTTATTAACTAGCTGCCCGGCCCGGCTTCGCCCGGGTACTGTTTCGTTTTAGGATCCGTAATAGTATTTTAGTGTTAGTAGTATTTATTTTCTCAAAGCTGACCCGAGAGATTTTGTCAATATTTTTTTCCGTAAGAACCTTGTACAGAGTATTAGAAAACTACAAAAAAAAATCAGCCAAATCGGTCAAGCCGTTTTCATGTTATGTCGTGACAACGGAAAACGGGTTTCATTTTTATATATATAGATTTTTATCAACATCGTTAGAGCCGTTATTGGGGTAATTGTGTTTTAGGGAAACCGTTATATGGCAGGTACCGGTAATTGTTTAGCTAAAAACCCAATTCCAAAAATCTCTTCATGTAGGACCACCAACAACATACATGTCCGCATTTTCAATCGGTCGAATAGGTCGAATAGTTTAGGCCGACACAAATAAAGGGATATGCTAGGTTGGAGGCCCTGTATGAACCGTAAATGATAGATATTTCATTCCAGATTTCTGGAAACAATATTTGAATTGCACATACACACGTCTCTATTTAAATATAATTTAAACAAAAATTGCAATATTTTTATCGACAAACACATCATCCGTTAAAACATACCACCGGACGATCTAAAATAACATAACTTTTCTATCGACGTATACCTATCTGAACGGAAAACCGTTTATTATCACATGGATTTTCCTGTTGTTGTATGCGATCTATCGGACTCGGAAACGATTTGCAATACAATAACATGCACTGAATTGTAAAATAGCATTCATAACTATTTTTGTCCTTCCGTATCGGACGCTGCGGCCGGCGTTGAAACGACATTCCAATCTTGACAGCATATTCCATTAAAATAGGCACGTTTACTCTGTATACAGTATAGGCCACACAAACAGCATCCACTCATATGGCTCAGGTTAATGACAAAAATAAATATCCTCGTCCCTGTAACAATTACCCAGTTTCTGTACTCCTGTCCATTTGCCATGGTCCGTTCATCAGCATATCTGGTTTCCGATCTCTTTCTTTTATGCACTGCTCATTATTTGCAGTTGCATACACCAGGAAGTATCATCCTCGTTCTGTCATTAACAAATACACATTGTCGCAAATGAATATAAAAAAAGGACTCCCTATCCAAAACCACCAACCATTTCAGCATTCAACAAGCAGGACGAATGGTATGCAATTTCAACCCAACCCAGCAATAACCTCTGTTTGGATGTGTGTGTGTGTATGTATGTGTGTGTGTGACTCATTACTTTTTGCATCTACGCTGAGTGGAGTCGAGTTGAGTGTCGGTCTGAGTTACTTACAGTTATTTTAGCCTTTCCGATACATTATAATAGAACGTACAATAGGACGGTAGAACAGAGAGAGGACCCAAACTCGTGTGTTATTTTTTCGTTCATCGACGGAACCGTATAGCATAGATAGAATCGAAATCTACACCAACAAGGATATAGCATAGAGTACAGTCACAAGCGTTTCTATATAGAAGAATAGCTGGATACATATAAACCGTATAAAACCGTACATAATAAAGAACGCAAAAAAACAGCTGTTTACTCAGGCTGCTCGTAATCGTACACGAGGACGGATGCATATAGTTTTAAAATATCCATATAGTAACGGAAAAAGGGGTTTTACTATCAATGCGATAGCTTGTTTGAGGTTTGGTATAAACCATCAAGGGACGGGTGGATGCATATTCTCTTTGTAATGCTTTTGGTTTCGAATGACATATATTTTTTAAGAAAAATTTCAAAAAAATTACTTTAGGAGAAGTAATTTGATGACATTTCGGTGCATTTGGAAATAAATGTAAGTATTCTTTCGATATTCTTTTATGTTTTCCTAGGCTGTTAACAATATGTAATCACGCTGAGAGTAATCCAGGGTTAGCATAAATTACATCATTGCCATTTTCAATTAGATAACTTGTTTCGGGAAAGAGCAAACTTATACTTACTTTCATAAGCGGTGCTACAGTCGGGAAAGAATCTGGGACTTAACCAACATGAATCTCCAATTAGAGCGGTAACAATATAACTACCTCCAGTTGCGGACTTAAAACGAGGCTCCCGAACCGAAGATTCTGCGAGCATAATTAAGGTTACATGTCAGAGCCATATTTCATGTCCTGGAGTTTTTTGAGTAGGTCTACCTTGCTATACAGCTGCTAAAGTCCATTGTTCAATCATCGTCTCCATATTTCTGGTCTACGGTCGGTGGCGAAACATGAACCGTATCACAAGCAAATGAAGAATGGTCATTATGAGCGGACAAACGGGACAGAAGAATTGTTCGCTCAAATCGACAAAAGTTTTCTTCATGCACTTTTAATACGGTTCCGGAGCCGTAGAACAGGACTGGAAGATCAGGGTCTTATATATGATCTTCTTAGCAGTTCAAGTGAGAACTTTATTACTAAATTCCTTTTTAAGCCTTAAGAAACAGCCCTTAGCAAAAATAACTCTTAGTTTGATTTCCGACGAGATGTAGTTGTCAGAGTTAGTAGCGGAGTAGGTCTAGAAAAAGTTCCTCACTACCTCATAGTTGTATCTGTCGATGGTGACGAAACATCCAATTAGTCGATGTTGTGTGTCCTTTGATGTTGACAGCATAATTGTACTTGGTCTTGACCAAACTCACTATTTATTCCATTGCATTCTCTATACTAGGGTTTGACATCTTGTGAGTCAGACCAATGATGTTTATATGGTCGTAGTATGCTAGTAGTTACACCGATTTATGGAAGATTGTCCCTCTGGTGTTAGCTCTTTAGTTTTGCATAAACTTCTCAAAAATGATTTTGGAGAATACCCACGACAATGTATCACCTTGTCCAAATTCCCCTTTGGTATCGAATGTTGCAGTGATGTCTTTGCCGACCCTTATGGGGCAGAGAGAATTCTCCACATGCGGCTTTGAAATCGATGAATATGTGGTGGGTATTCAGACTTTTTGGATTGTCTCCAGAATCTGCCAAAGTGTGATAATACAGTTGTAGTATAGGTGAATCTAGTTCTATTGTATTGATGTAGTACCACAGGGTTCAATTTTCTAACCGCTTAACTTGTATTGAAAACCTTTTGAAACAAATCCATCCAGTTACTGGAGTACTCAGTCGATGTCGGCATCATCGTCGATCCAATCGTGCGGTTGTAGAAGGATTTTTCTGCAATTGAAGAAGAGGCGAAATGCGGTGATGTGACAAAGTACTTTCGACGCACAACCTTGAGCACAATATGAATGTTGGTAGCAACCATTTTGAGGTAGTTAACGAGTTCATCAACTTCGGAGTCAAAATGTTTACTCCACTGAATTCTAATCCTACTAGTTTCGATTACGGCACCAAGCAAATATTGGGCACTTCCGAAATAAAAATTCTTCGTCGAATTCTTGGTCCTGTATCCGAGGAAAGCGAATGGAGGATAAGATACAATCGTGAACTTTATGAGCTGTACCAAGATGTGGATGTAGTTCAAAAGGTAACGCAGACTACGTTGGCTCGGCCACATCGAGCTAATCAATAAAGAACATAACATGAGAAGGCTACCATCCGCTGTGCGGATCGTTGAATACCCTATCCCATCCCATCCTTAAAATTAATGTTCTCAAAATATAGGCTTTATGGTGATGAAATACAGAAAATGACATTGTCACAATTTTAACCAACGCCCGCAAAAAGTGGGCGTGGGTTAAAATTGTCTATTGACGAAATGTTGAAATTAATACTACCAATGATTGTGCATCAATTTTTTTTCGAAAATTTTAATATTTTGCCAAAAAACGTTTTTTATTAAAAACGCCCCCAAAAGTGTCAAAAAACTTTATACAGACGTAATATAGATATTAAAATTGTCTACATATGTTGTTCAAAACTGTTTTAAAATTCTTTACGGTTTGGCCAAAAACTGAGTTTTTCTTGAAAATTTTTTACACTTGTTCTGTAGGCACGGACTTTGATCCTATATACCAAATTTCATTATCCTAGCTCAAAATTTAAGGCATAAAAATCGGTGACGTACAGACGGACGGACGGACAGACAGACATGGCTTAATCGACTCAGCTAGCGATTCTGAGTCAATCCATATACTTTGAGGTATATGTAGCTAAATTATTTCTCTATGTTACAAACTTAGTACCAAAACTAATATACCCCTATGAGAAAGGGTATAAAAATGCAGCTTCTAGGCGACAAGGAAGACCAAACCTCTGGTTTAAGAATAAAGCGAGGGCTTAGACTGAATAATAACGAGCGCAGGATCAAAAAGGTAGACTGTCTTGTTTCAGGAAAAACCCCCTGAAAGGCAGCCTACCATTATCCCGTTAAGAGCAAGGAATATATAAAGGGTGTGTTTTGACATGAAAATTACTTTATTCGAAAGATAATCTTCTGGTATTATAATTTAAATATGATTTCAGTAAAATGGACGTAGTGCGCGATACGTATTTCGAACAGAACCATGATTTTCAAAATAAATTTGCACAATTTGGAAGCATTGTTCAGACATGTTGAAATGCCAAACTAAACTAAAAATAAATCACTTGACAACTGACAAAATGGCCACCAGTTAAAATAGTGTTACCAACTTAAAGTTCTATACCTCTAAAAAAAAAGCACACGTTATATACGTATATAAGCTTGCTTGGTTGCTTTAGTGGCGCTGGAGTTCGAATTGAACCTGGGCCTCAACCAACGTGCCTCTCCAATTAGCCCGGTATTTAGCCAACTGCCTCCAGTTGCGCACTCCAAGTTAGTTCGTTCGTTTTCTTAAACGTCCAATGCGGAGTTTTTTTTTTATCGGGGGTATGTCGCTGTACAGCTCGTATAGTTGTTGGTTGAATCTTCGACTCCATAGCCCGACAACGCAAACGGGACCGAAGATTTTTCGAAGAATTTTCCTCTCGACCAGGGGTTTCTTCATCCATATTTGGTACCGTCCATGCTTCAGCGCCGGAGAGTAGGACTGGGATGATCCGGTTCTTATATAGGATCTCCTTCGATATATATGACTTCTAAAAATGAGGTACGTATTCTTCAAAATATGATTTTTCACTCATTACCTTAAAATTTCAAAAAATAAATTTGGAGACAGCTCCACTTCAGTTGTGTCAGTTGTAATTAAAACATCCATCCCCCTGTCTGTCCTTCAGTTAATTTATGTACTTATGCTCACGCCAGATTGAAAATTCGATTTCATTCCATTCAAGGATCTCCTTTCGATATATGTTCGTATCCGATTTCGTATCCGTTTCTTTTATTTTTTTCTCATTCGATAAAACCATATCCCAAAGGTTCAATTCGCCGTTAAAGTAGATACGTATACGGATTGGAATTTGATTAAACTGTTGCGCAACGGTAAAATGAACCCTCCAAGGAATTTAATTGTTGAGATTTATTTTCAGTGTTTGCTTAGCTTTGTAGTGAGCTCAGCTTCATCGAGGTTTAGAGAACGAATTTGTGGTATCCTTGTTGTCTCGAATTGCCGGAAAAAGAAAATGAATAACAAAAACGAGCACCAAAAGGCAAAAGGATGAGCATTTCTAGTGAGCAACGCAATTAACAAAAAAAAAAAAAAAAAACGTACAAACCGACAATACGAAGGAGGGATACTGCATGTCCCTGAATGCGCCATTCGCTGAAAGTCGAAAATGAATTTCAATCGCACAAAAAGTTTTCTGCTGGTTTTGTGTGGTTTTTTTTTTATTGCAACAGTATCTCGGGATAGATTATTTTTCCCTTATAGTGCTTTTCCCACTGAATCAGGAGTCATGGGGACGTGTAAACAAAAACATCATACGCTATATACACTCGAGGCTGTTTTTATCACTACTCTCACAGTTCCATAGTTACACACACCATGCTTACTCAGCAGAGCCTGTTAAGGACGAACTCTGTCTGTGTGCGATGCGGATGTGAGCCGAATTCAGTTGAATACTGCAATTGGATATGACTGCGGTAAGGTAAGGGGTGTGGGTGTTAGGTGTGCTATTACTGCCTTCAACTAAGTGTACTGTTTTTTTTGTTTTAAGAAAATAAAATTGAAACAAAGGATATCGACTATGGAGTACTTATTTTCGACGGAATGGTGTGTGTAAAATCGACTCAAATGTAGTGGATGCGTGAGATGTGAATGGGAGGACGGGTTTTGTTTCGGTACTGGTGTAGATACGATTATTACTGCAGTGGGACCTAATGTAGCAAATGAGAAAGAAGGTATTATAGATATTTGGAGCCCTTTACGACAGAAAAGAGCCTCACCTACAAACGAATATTGGGCACTTCAGAAGAATTACAATTTTAACAAGATGGATTTATTTATAATATTTATTCTCATCAGTTTGTGAATCGCGACTGATCTCCCTGTTGATATGGAATGAATCGTTTTGGCTCATTCACCAACTTTACTCGATCGAGATGCATGTGTAGACTGACTTACCCTATTGTTTAGGATTTAAACACTCACTAAAGTAGTTGCCACTATTGTAGATGAGTCAAGTTACGCATTAATTGATAAATAATCTCTTCGATGGTTTGATGAATAATGCCGACAGATACTCAACAGCCAAGAACGAGGCCTAAGGCTAAGCTGCAGGCGAAAGCGAGAGCTGCCCTTGAGGAAAAGACGGAGGGAAGAATACCGGGTTTCCAGAAAGAACAAAAAAGAGCAAGAAAAGCGCTTGATCTAGGATATAAAGAGGTGCCCTCTAGGAATGATGTTCGCAAGTTTAGCCAAAGTGTAAAACATCAAAGCCAGGGTTAAAAGGTGCGATCAGAATACTGTCGAGATGAATAAGGAAGTATCGTAGTTGATACACAGTCGCATGCTGAATATATAGAAGAAGCACTTCTGCAGACTGTTAAACGGCGATGACAAACAATCTTCCGCTTTCAGGCAACGACAGTGAAAAATACTAACCCCACGACCTAAGTGAAGTCATAGCAATATTCAAACTTAAGTTTAACAAGGCTACCGGAAATGACGGCCTTCACTACGAGCTTTAAAGCCGTCGGAGATCTACAAAAAGGAGACTCTCTGAACTTTGCCAACTACAGAGTATTAAGTCTCCTCAACATCGCCTGCAACATCATATCTGCCATAATTTGTGAATTCCTGAATCTGTTTACCAGCAACCTAATTGGCCTTATCAGTGTGATTTTACAAACTTCGGTAGATCATGGAAAAAAAAAACAGGAAGTCAAAATCGATACCCACTAACAAATCATCGATTTCAAAGCTGCATACAACAGCATTTATAGAGACGAACTAAACAGAACCGTGTCTAGTTTTCGTATAACGCCCAAACTAGCCCGTTTGTGCAGGATGACGTTGGGGAATTCTAGTACTACAATACCGACACATTCGACACCAAAAAAAGAATAAGGCATAGTTCTGTTCCCTGACATTCTTCAACCTCGTTCTTGAGAGGATTGTGCAAAACTCCCGAGCCAACACCAGAGTCACAATCTTCCGCAAATTGGTGCAACTACTATTTAGCATACGCCAATTTACTAGTAAATGAGCGTAAGACTAAGGACACACAACACCTACAAATTAAACAGAACGTAACCAATGACAGATATAACTTTGTGGTAGTATAGTGACTTTGTCTACCTCGGCTCCGCTATTAACAACAACATCTCGTCAGAAATTAAACGAAGAATTAATCTTGCGAACCACTGCTTTTTTAGGGCTAAGAGGGCAATTTGGTAGTAAATTCCTCACTTGAAGATCCTATACATGACCCTGATCATCCCAGTCCTGCTCTACGGTGAGCATGGGACATTTTAAAAGTGGATGAAGAAATCCTTGGTCGATTCGAGAGAAAAATTGTTCGAAGAATCTTCGGTCCCGTTTGTGTGGACGGGCTATGAGACGAAGTTATATCGTGAGTTATCGCGCAATGGATTTACACTGCGAGTCATGAGATTAGAAACAGGTATTTTTGAGAAGTAAAATCGATATTTTTACCGTAACACGATGGATTAGAAAACAACGACTATGGCAAATGAGAGACTATTTTCTTAGCAACAAAATATGAAATGAGTGTATAGGAGAGATTTGGCTAACGGAACTTTGTAAATTGAGTAAAAAATACGCGGAAATAAAACGGTCATTAGATTAGAAGCAGTGAACAAATCAACGATTTTTGTTTAGAAAAAAAAATGTTTTTCGGTTTCAACGGTACATATTATAATGTAAATGTTCTTGATTGAGTGTTAATAAAAATGGAAAAGAAAAAAATATTCAACAGTTGAGGAAAGGGCTAGAATAGATGTTTATTGCTCCGAAGGTCTTTCATGCCTTGCTATGGCCCGAAAAATAATGCGAAGTGATCATTGTGTCAGTAATTATTTAAAAAACCCTACGTCTTACACAAAAAATTATAAAGGAAATACTTCTTCTGCTTTAACACGCCGCGAAACGCGAGTATCCTTTGAATAGCGTCAAATTCAGCTTTATCAGCAGCTAAAATTAGTGAAAAAGCTGATGTTAAGGCCAGCTTATCCACTGTTACCCGCATCATTCGCCGTGCTAAACACTTAAAGCTCCTGAAACTAAAGAAAAAACCACCACTTAATGACGCAAGGAAGAAACAACGCTTGTATTTCGCGAAATGGAACGATCACAAATGATTGGCGGAAGGTAATTTTTTCCGACAAAAAAATTTAACCTAGATAAGCCGGATGGTTATAATTATTATTTCCATGGCTTGAGGAAAGAGGAGCGGTTTTTGAACCGTCACCATAGCAGAGAAGGAGCCCTTATGGTCTGGGGTTCAATTTCATTTTATGGAGCTATAGACCAAGATACCAAAATGACTGGAAACAACTATAAAGCCTTGCTGGAATCAGTATTCCCCAAAATTGACGAGCTTTTTGGACTGATTTCATGGATTTTTCAGCAGGACAACGCCCCCATACACATAGCCCGAGTGGTAAAATCCTTCATTGCGAGCCAAAACGTCCACTTGCTGCCTTGGCCACCGTATTTCCCGGACCTTAACATAATCGAAAATGTTTGGCGCTGGCTTACACGTAAGGAATATGAGGGAGGGAAGCAATACGATGACAAGGAAACGCTAATTCATGCTGTCAAATTGGCCTGGAGTGAGATTTCACTGGACTGCTTGGAATCGCTGTATAAATCCTTAAAAGATAGAATTTTTGAAGTTATTTTAAAGGCTGGTGGCAGCACACATTACTAAATATTTAATAAAAGCTAATATGAATACTAAAATATAAATAACTGCATTTTATTTTCATTTATTTGATGTGCTTCTAATCTAATGACCCGATTTATTTCCGCGTATTTTTTACTCAATTTACAATTTGTCTTCAATGTTCCGTTAGCTAAATCTCTCCTATACACTCATTTCATATTTTGTTGCTAACAAAATGGTCTCTCATTTGCCATATTCGTTTTTTTTTCTAATCCATCGTGTAACTGTAAAAACATCGATTTTACTTCTCAAAAATCTCGCAGTGTATATCGCGCCATGGATGATATGTGAATTGTCCACCGAAATGAAGCGATTCTAAGCCCTTGGATTTCTTTGTTTATGGTTGTTTTTTAAGGCAAAGTATTAATAAATAAGGAACAATTTTTTAAATAAAAAACCGAATTGATTAATAAAATTGAGGCGTGCGTGTCGCTCGAATTGTCATCGAATATTTTGTCAAAAGGACCAACAAATGCCATCAGTCAAATATGAAAAACCTTCAATGTCAATGATTTTTATTAAACAAGGACATCACAAAGAGTTTCCGTTTAATTTTAAAATTACCGGTATTAATCGGACAACACTTACTTAACGATAAGCCCTTTTTAACTTTCTCTTACAAAGAGAAAGATATTGTTTTCGTGAAAATTTTCGACCTCGAGATTTTGATTGATTCTAACACTACGATGATAGCGGAGCCTAAAAAAGTGGTTTTTGGAATTCCGTCCGTCGGTCCGTCTGTCCGTGATCGTCTCCCCAGCCTAAACGGCTAGACCGATTTTCTTCAAACTTCGTATCCAAGCTTATTTTAGTCATAATTCTAGGCCATTTTTTTTGTTTGCTTTTAGCCATGTTAATAAGGGTACCTGCCATATAAAAATTACACATAACCTCAATTTTCTCGAAAACGGCTCTAACGATTTTGATTAAACTTTATATTAACTATAACCATATTAGTTCCAACAAAACTGCATACCCAGTTTTTTCGAGAAAATCCATATAACGGATTTTGTCATTTAGGCCATATAAGGAAAATTGATAATTTCTCGCAAACTATTATGTCAAATTGAATGAAATTTAATATATATACTACTATTACAGCTTGAAGCAATTCCACATAATTAGTTTTAGCCCAACTATCACTAAACGGAATTTTCAGTTTTGGCCAATAACAAAAAATCATTATTATTCCCATAGACACCGATTCCTTCAAATTTCGTAGTAACCGTTCGTATAATCACATTTCAACATTATTCATTTCATTATAAGCATTAATAATCAAAATGCTTACTATTTGATCTAACACCCAACTCGCTGTGAAAGAGAAAGTTGCGTACGACCCAGTCGTGCACCCACCACTCGTTTATTTTTCCTCTATGACACAAACTATGAATCCAAACACAAACGTTCTGATGGGATCCACAGGGTATAAATTCAATGAACTATTTGTTATGTTTTAATATTCCTCTTGAAACTGTTGAATAGTGTTAGCATTGCAAAGTTTTATGCTGCATTTAAATGAATGGTCCCACTGTGCACTGCAAAGGACGTCTTTCTTCTGCTGCAAGTGGCATGCAAGACCATAAAAATGTTTACGATAAGTTGTTTTCATTGTGTGTGTATTTTCTAGTCTGGCAGCTTATGCATGAAATGCTGCCTTTGGACGATGGCTTTCAACAGGAGTTTTGCATTTTTGCATTTTCATAGAGCAATGTAGTGACTTTGATAATGATCCTTCTATTCGGCTTCATTGTGTCGAACAAAATCGGTTACTGTTACAATGTTTGTAAATAAAATCAATTCGTACAGAAAATAGTTGAAAGTTAAGGACAACATTATTCGGTGTTGCAGAACGAGGGTAATCTCTGATCGGTGCTAACCTGGCAATGTACAATTTTTGTAACTTTGATCCTTCATCAGTTGTTGTTTTTTTTTTATCTATTATCTGTTTTTATTTTATCTAACAAAGGGTGTTTTTTTAGAGGTACCTATACAAATTCAATATGAAATAAAATAACGGGTCCGCCATCTAAAGTTTTTTTTTTTCAACTAGTGCTTATTTCGTGAATGGTACCACTTAGCTCATGTCTGATTTGACAGATAATTAGTTTTATCCTTCCGCTGAACGAATATGGTTGTGTATACGCTTGAACAACGCTGGGAAATATTGCGACATTACTTTGAAAATCATGGTAATGTTGCAGAATGTGTGCGAAAATTGCGTACGGATTTTGGAAGAAGAGAAGCACCGTCAGGTCCGTATGTTCGTTATCTTGTGAAAAAAGTGAAAGAAACTGACATCCTCATCGATAAACCAAAGCGTGAAAAGCCAAAAACAGTGCGTACACTCGAGAATATTGCTGCTGTGGCAGAAAGTGTGCGTGAAGCGCCATCAACATCAATTCACCGTCGTTCTCAACAATTGAATCTTTCGGAGACATAATTGAGACGAATTTTTCATAAAGACCTTGGTATGACGCCATACAAAGTCAAATTGGTTCAGGAGTTGAAGCCAACTGACCATCCAATGCGTTTTCGCTTCGCTAAGTGGGCCTGCGATCGACTTAGAGAAGATGCCGATTTTGCCAAAAAAAATCATCTTTTCAGATGAAGCTCATTTTGATCTTGGCGGGTAAGTAAACAAGCAAAATTGTCGTATTTGGGGCACAGAAAACCCGCATGCATACATTGAAAAGCCGATACACCCAAAACGAGTCACTGTTTGATGCGGATTTTGGTCCAGAGGCATAATTGGGCCACTTTTCTTCGAAAATGAGCAAGGAGTGGCCGTTACAGTCAATGGCGATCGTTATCCGGCCATGTTTAACGAATTTTTGTTCACAAAAATTGAAGAGGAGGATATTGGCAACATTTGTTTCAACAGGACGGTGCTACAGGACACAGCCGAAGCTATAATCGATGTTTTGCGCCCTGTTTTTGAAGATCGCATTATCAGCCGCAGATCTGATGTCATTTGGCCACCTCAGAGCTGCGTTTTGACACCGTTGGACTATTATTTGTGGGGTGCCGTAAAAGAGACAATTGACGCTTAAAAGGAAAATATTCGTGAAGCCATTGGTGAAATACAGCTGCACACAATCGATAATGCCAGTTTCCACTAGCCCATAAAACACACCTAGCAATGAGCTTTAATGGTTGTAAGGACGTCTAGACAATGACTTATGGGTTTTCTCCACTTCAAATTCGGCAATTTTACTTGTTTACATATCCATATAACCAAAAATGGGCATCTTAAGAGGGCAACATTTTGCGTTGAAAATAAGGATTATGCTGAATCATGGGATCAAGCTGAATCATGCCCATTCACCGAACCTACAAAGTGTTAAGTGGTCACGCGGTTTTAACTCGTGCACAAGCTGGATCTTATGAGCTTTAAAGCCGTACTTTCCTTAAAATCTTCCACAAAGTGGATAGTAAAAGCTCCAATTGCTGCGCACGATGGCGATTCAACTCAGTCGGATTCCCTTCAACACTGCGCTCCACCACGGCAATAACTACATCCGTTCGCACTGTTTTTCGTCTTTGGGGATGCTGTTATTCACCAGAGTGTACGTGATAGATAGTAAGTAAATGATTCATCATGTTCCGAATAACTTGCTAAAATGGACGGTTTTGTTGAGCGTTAAATGGACGATAAGTTTGCACGATAAGTTTGGTGAAGCTCTAATCTTGAAAGACTGCATTAGCAGAGACCAACCGGTAATTCCATATCAACAGCATCAAATGTTGAATACCAGTGGCCACTGTTTATGCCACCCGTAAGCAGGTCCACCTGGTTTGACGATGAACGCTGACTTTATGCTGGATGCCGCCAAGAATGAAGACTATGGAGAATCGCAGGCAAAGACGAGGTATTCCGATAAAGTTGAAGTTGTAGAAGACCAGAAAAGAATTCTGTCAAAATGAACAAGGAAAATAGTAACTGAGTGGCATTCAATGCTGAAAATAAGGACGAATGCCTTCTGTTGACGGTTAACGATAATGGCGGGTAATATTCTACTACCAGGCAGTACAAATATGTTCCTATTACCTAAGAAACCGATTTGTCTGTCTTCAAATAAGTAAGTAAGGCCATATCTTAAAATTAAGTTTACCAAGGCGCTGTAAATGAACATGCGGTTCACTATGTTGTCAATTTAACCAGAGATTATAGAACTACAGAGAGTACGCATCTCATACAATGGAAAATTCACTATGTGGGGTACTGATACCCCGGTGTTTACATTGGTACATTGGAAAATATATTACGTTTCTCCATTGCATATGTTATGGTGTAGATTATATTTTTAGGAAAACGCCAACAAAAAGTGTGCGGGGCAAACAAATTTATAGTGCCAAAATATAGATATTGAGTATGTCAAAATATCTTGCTCAGACATTTTTTTAAAATTCTTTACAGTACAAAAATAGCGTTTTTTGACAAGTGGGCGTGGCAGTAAGCGGATTTTGAAAATGTTTACACTCCTTCTGTTTTATCGAACAGACAGTTTATATACAAAAAACGGACGGACAGACAGTCATGACTCAATCGACTCAGCTAGTGATTCTTGAATCGATCCTTATACTTATATTTATCGAAATAATTTATCTAGATTACAAATGTAAATCAAAACTAATATACCCCTATGGGATAGGTAGTAAAAAGACAGTCCGGTTTGGTGGCGGTTAACTCCCAAAGTTTTAGTAGTCTTCAGAGATCACAGAAGAAACGTCATCCTGCGCTTAGCATCCTTCTGGTTCCAGGATGGGGAAAAAGCTTATTTTTTTGGTTACAAAGAATAGAGGAAAAATCAACTGAAAAGGTCTCGTTAGTGATATATTCACCAATCGAATGCATGGCATGGTCATGATAAATGCAAACACCCGGTTACTTTGTCCGCCTCAGAACGAGAAGATCATCTACGATGGTCATTTCAAATGTATCTTAATTATTTTGCAAAGCCGCACGTATTTATCCCATCCAATTGACTTCCTTAACAACAATAGTTATTTATTCCATAATCTCTAGTCAAGATTTAATCTGTCAACCCACAAAGGGAGACTATACGTCCTTTGTATGTTCCCTCCACCGATTTGATTATTTGCCGATAAATTGTTTGTTGGGAAGTCACTCCTAAACCACAAATTGAAAGTTTACTGCTCACTTTGTAACCAGGAATACCACGTCAAATGAAACTACAGGGTCTCGAAATCCCTACCAATAGACAATTTACGATGGAAATGGAATTTCTCCAATTTCGTATGTTTGTGTGGGTTTGTCTGGTATATGAACATGCACACCATTATGTCGTATCAACCCGACACGTTGTTGGACTCAGCCTTTTCCAGTCTGGTGGCAGATTGAACATTGATTTTACGGACTGATATCAAATTCAAGATTCAACTGGCAGCAGCAGAAGGTCGGAAAGGGTTTTTTTTGTCATCAGCCACCTTCCCAAAATGATTATATTAAATTCCTAGATTGTGATATGGCATGAAGTGATTTTATAAGTTGGATCCTGTTTGGTGTGTTTTATTCAAGGGTGTTAATTATTTAGAGCGTTTGTGTACATGTGCAGTCGTCTTTTGATATGATATGCTTGAGAGAACTACTAATTCGAATAGTAGTTCGTAGAAATGGTAGGAAGCTAATCAAGTGGTAAATTCAATTGAATCAATGAAACTTGGGGATGGTGCTCAAAAAAAAAAAAAAAACACGAGAGATATGTCTCTTTATATATCAAATAGAATCCAATAGACAAGATAGGACATGTGTCGCACATAAATGAAGATTCTCGAATACCAAGATTGGAAAGGACTTTTAATACATTAGTTCAGTGACGCGTCGAAAAGGTATCTGTCGCTATGTTGTTTGCTACTGTGTTACTACGCAAGGTATACTCCTGCAGTACAAGGAAATATTTTAAAAGGGCTGTTCCATCATGGAACTATGGTTACAGGCTGTCGTCCGACTTATTTTATATTGAACTTGAGAGGATATTATAAGGTACCAAAGTACTATGGGATTCCACTCGTGGAGAACCCTCTTGAAGTTTTTTGGACTGAATAATTAAATATATGTTAAATGTACTACTGTCCTTACAAAATGCACTACAATATGTAATCGCACTAGACTCCATTAGTGCGATTACAAGACTTCAAACACAGACGTTTCCAACCGGAATTTCAGTTCATCCATTCAGTTCAGTTCTCTGAACCACATAAATTAAATTTTATTTTTACCTAGATCTTATGTTCGACAACGAGTAAGTTGTAAACGTTTCAGTCGAAAGCTCTTGACATTCAAAGAGTTGTAATTTAAGTAATTATTTCCTTTTCTCAACTTTTTGTAACTTTATTTAGAACTGATATAAATAAAGGTGAGTCAGAAGATGGACATCGGTTGTTTTTGAATTACATTTACTGAACTCATCATGGCTGATCTTCGTCAAAATATCAAGAACAAACAAAAGACATTTATTTAATGGAATTGTTTACCACACAACAACTATTTTTTGTGATTCAAAATGATTTATAAAAATGCGCATTCTGTAAAAGTTATAAAGTTCGGAAACCGTTAGATAATTTTTTTAAATTAATCGTGGATCTGGTAACCAATATTAATCAATATGAAAGGGCAGCAAATTTCAAATAATCACTAGGTGTTCGAAATAAGCCACGTACATCGATTAGTTGGAGATTTCTACAGTCATTGTTTACAAAGTTTTGGCCATTTATTTACATTAACATCATCGAATACTGGCCCCATCCAATCAGAATCGATATGCTCATTTATAAGTGAAAAGTAGCATAAATAAGAATGAATGATGTGGTTTTGGTTAACCACCTAACACGTGGAAAACAAATGATTGTTCAAAACCAAGAGCCTAGGGGAAAAGGGCCGATTTATTGTATCAATGATGACCATGCTTTATGAAAAAGGACAATAATGTTCGTATCTGCATCTAAAATGGAACAGTTAATGGAAAAGATCTAGCCGAGAAACTATCGGAAGCCCTTAGCTGGTACAAAGAAGACATTACATCCATCCAAAAAATACAATTGAATGAATCGGGCAGAGGGAGGATTAAAAACTGTTAAAAACATCGGTACGTGTTATAGTGAGCAGAATCACCACCTAGTCAGATTCAGATTTGTTTGGCAACAGATTTAGGCCAATTGACTTCACTACAAAACAGTATGTCACTATAGGCACCTAATGGTTTCCTCAACTTAATATGTAAGGGGTGTTTGTTTTAAAAGTATTTAATATTTAAACTGGAAACACTTTTTTTTAAAGATTGTTACAGTCAGCATTTAATCAGTGTTAAGTAACGGGAATTTTTTTTTGAGGTATAGAACTTTAAGTTGGCAACATTTTTTTAACTGTCGGCCATTTTGTCAGCTGTCAAGTGATTTATTTTTAGTTTGGTTTAGCATTTCAACATGAATAGACTGACGTGTGAACAAAGCTTCCATATTGTGCAAAATTTATTTTGAAAATCATGGTTGTGTTAGAAATACATATCGCGCATTACGTCCATTTTACTGTCAACATAATCGTCCATCGGAGCAATTAATTAGATTAAGTATGTAACGTTTTCGCACCACGTTTACTTTAAAGGATAATTAGCATCCATAGAGACGTCGTACAGTGTGCAAAGAAGAAATCATTGCTGCTGCAGATCCTAGCGTAGAGGAAGCCCCGAATCAGTCAATAGGAATTGGATATGTGTCCATCGACTTTATGAAAGATTTTGCGGAAAGATCTTGGTTTGCGTGCTAACAAAATCCAACTCGTGCAAGAATTGAAGCCACAGGATCACCTAGCAAGGCGTAGATTCGGTGAATGGCTCCAAAACAAGATTGCCGTTGATCCCAATTTTTCTTGAGCGAATTTTATTTAGCGCTGTAGACCGCTATAGAGTCATGATTACAGACTTTTTCGTTCATCAATTGAACAACCGTTATATGCGGGAGCTGTGGTTTCAACAAGACGGCGCAACATGTCACACAGCTCGTGCCACAATTGATTTGTTGAAGGAAACGTTCGGTGAACGTTTAATGGCGGTTATATGGCAGAAATCATATTTAAATTATAATGCCAGAATATTATCTTTCGAATTAATTAAGTTTCACGTCAATTTAAAAAAAAAACATCTTTGATTCATTTTTTTTTTCCATTTTTCCCAAAATGTTAGCCTTAAAGCCAGAGATACATGGTTTGAAAAGCATCATGTCAAGGCTACCAAGAACTAAATAATGTTATGTCTCATTCGATTCTGGGAATATGGAGCACTAAGTCAGCCAAAGCGAATATATATATTAGTGACGGATGACGGGCTCAATAGAACGATGGTTAGTGCAATGAACTGTCGCAAGAAGGTCTGTGTTCAATACCCAGCCGTAGCAACACGTAAAATGTCTTTTCACTGGCCTTCCTTTCGGGAAGATCTGAAATATCATCCAAGTAGTATCAATTGTCAAAAAATTTTTATTTCAACTAATTTTTATTTATTTGACAGTGTTAACCACCGTCAGACCCAAATCAAGTGAGGATATCAATATCCCAGCAGTTAAGATCGCTTGGTAAGAAGCATACACTAACATCTTTAGAGGCTGGGGTGATGAAGAGAACCAAGAGCATATACCTTACCTTTTCTTCGCCATGCAATAGAAGTATATTTTGATAGATAGTTTGAAATAAAAAGAAATAATTTAGATAGATATACCATAAAGTATATAAGGTTCGACCCAGAATCGTTAGCTGTTTCCATCCACTCGTCTGTACGTTTCCGATTTTAAATTTTGTTAGAGTTAGGATAATGAAATTTAGTACATAAGCTCCTTGTGCATGCCTAGAGTAGAAGTTTAAACATGTTCAAAATTCGTACACTGCTACGCCCACTTTAAAAAAAAAAAGAACGTTTTTGGTCAAATTTGAAAGGAATTTTGAAAGATACTTAGACAATGTTATTTCCTTTATTTCATCTACATAACGTTTTAAACCACTCCCACTTTTTGAGGGCATTTCCAAAAGATACGGTTTTCGGTAAAAGTTAAATGAAATTCGAAAAAAGTTTTGATGAAAATATTTCGCTTAGGCATAAGGGTATATACGTCTGTCCTAAAAATGTTAGCTAAGATAATGAAAATTAGAAGGTATGTAAATAAGCTCTAAGACCATGCCTTCAGTTTTTTTTATTAAAGGCGCAAACATCCATATATTCAAAGACAGTCAAGCAGCTTTAAAAGCCCTTAGCTCACACATCATTGACTCCAAATCAGTACTACACTGCTTCAACTCCCTCCAAACACTCAGTTCCAGGAACAAAACCAAACTATGGTGGGTCCCCGGACATAAGGGAGTTGAAGGTAACGAAAAAGCTGATGAACTAGCCAGAAAAGGTTCGGAAACCCCCATCATTGGACCTGAACCTTTCTGTGCAATCCCCAAATCAGCCATAAATCTAGTCATAAAAAACTGGGAACAAAACAGATGTGTTTCATATTGGGGAAACATCCCAGGCCTAAGACAGGCCAAAAGAGCTATTCAGCCCTTCAAATCAGATGCCAACAAGATACTAAATCTTCAAAGGCACGACATCAAAATTCTAGTAGGCTACCTAACTGGTCATCACGGTCTGCGATATCACCAACACAAAATGCGTCTAGTCGACTCACCGGAGTGCAGACTATGTCTAGAAGAAGACGAAACAGCCGAGCATATCATATGTGAATGCCCGGCCCTTTACGGTATGAGAAGGGAATATTTCTTCCGGGAATTTTTAAGTCCCGAAGAACTGAGGAAATCTTCGGCCTAAAGTATTATCAGCTACATTAGGAAAGTAGAAGCGCTACTAACCTAAAAAGCATCTGACGGCAAGCACAATAGATCTTTTAGGTCGATGTGTATATTACTGCTTAGGCAGGTCAGAATTTAAAAAAAAAAAAAATGCCTTCAGTTTAAAAATTTTCAAAATCCATAAATTTTTCAGAAAAACATCCTTTTTAGTAAAAAAAAATTGAAAAAAAGAACAAACAAAATATATATAGAGATTCATTTTCTATATTCCCTTCATATAGAGCTTTTAGCCACACCCACTTTCGTATGTAACATATTTGGAGCCACTTTGGAGCCCCACTTTTTGGAGATTTTCGTTTTGAGAATGGGATGGGATAAGGTATTAAAGGATCGCACAGTGTATTGTAATTGAAATTCATATGTTTATTTCACTGTCCGAGCCTCTGCCACTTAAGGAATAGTACACTTAAAAGCCAAAATACCTAGGACTCTCAAAATCGCATTACCCAATCAATAAACGTTTCTGAGACATTTATATATATGGTAGGTGTAGATCTCAGTTTAAAAGATACTGATGTAGTCTGTCAGTGGCAAGGATTAGTTTATACTAAGTGTCTCTGAGTATACTCCAGCTCATGTTCCTTTCTCCGTATTCGAACAATCTGTGATGATGGGTACACCTTTGATGACTGTGCTGTGAGAGTTCCAGTACTGGTTTCGGTATGGATTTAAGTGAACCCATAACACGCAGATAGCCGGTTTTTGTGCCTGTTTAGATTCCTGATGAAATTTCATATTAACCACTTCCTAACAAACAAATGGATCTTATGAACGAGCGGGGAGTACAACCAGTGCACACTGTTCGTTTGTAAGCCCCACTTATTCTCTTAAACTTCTCTGGTTCGTAGAATATAAAGAGTCTTTTCATCAGTAGTCCATCTCCAGTTAAATTTCTCCTCATTATGCAGCGGAAGAACTTCAATAAGATCATGATACAGTAATGCAATGATAACATCCTTTTAAAATCATTTCGCTCCTTAAACTATGAATCACAAAGCAAGCCAACCATTGCTGTAGAGAATACCCAAGTTGCACTAGTAAATGACTGGAAAATACAAATGGACCCATTTTTTCTCGATTCGATGACCTTACAAGAGAATTACTGCATCTAAGCATGTCATTTAGAACTTTACAGACTTCATGGCGACATGCATTTTTTTATTAGATATTTATACGGAGCGTTGTCCGCCAAGAGATACATTGAAAAATCTCTCTGTTCCACTCTCCTTTCAATGGACTGTGCATAATGTAGCTATATCCTCCGTTGACTACTAGTTACAATTAGGTTATGGAGGTCGTCACTTGTTTTCTCAGTTAATAAACTCTCCTTTATAAAGAATCATTGAAAGTAAGTTTCCACATCACTGAGAATTACGAGCAATTAAACAGATCTGCAAGTAAATCCCCAAACGGATGTTCAACATAACAACCGAACTTCATTTCATTAATTTAAATCCACTCTGACGTATACGCAACACATTGTTCACATTCCTCTGCCAGCAGCCGTTGCAGCATTTAATTTCGCTTAGCACACATGTCCCAATTAAATCGACATTAATGTCCGTAATAGAATAAATCGAATTAAAATACCAACAGCTCGATTACACCCTGACAGATACATGCGATTTTTGTTTCCATCGACCACATGGACCACATGAACCACAAGGACAATCTATTCTTGCTCTCATTTTATTATGCGTGCAGGACCATCCTGTTGTCATTTTATTCGATAGGCAAAGTGCCGGTAATGAAGTTATATGTATCCATTAGGGCTAGTTGTAAAAAAAGGAAAGCCAATTTTTCCTTACACTATCTATATATCTATACATTGGGAAATTTTATTTACGACCAAGATGGTGTTTTGGGAAACTGCAAAACCCATTTCGAAATCACCTCATAATTCAGGAGCAGTATAGGTAACTGCGATACCGGCCAAATGTATTTTATACTTTATGACATGCGTAAATATTAGCTCTAGGCTGAGGTGTGACTGGGATTTGGCTTCAGATACCTTGGTGGTGGGATTATTCAAAAATGTAAGCCCATTGGTTGCGTGCCCTACGGTACGTGACCTTTTAGTGTCAATAACGATTAGAAGCAATTTAATTTGCACTGGCACAGTGGAATTTCCAAATTTCCATTTCATTTAAGTGTGTCTTGGAGTTTATGACGCACGCAACCAAGGATTTATCATCATAGATGGGGGCCTTCAATTTTGCGAAGAAAATGTTTATATGCAGTCAGAATGCGACTAAATGGGTGTATAAATAGTGAAACAATTTTCTTCAGTGTACTTTGCAGAGTATCTACGGATGAGTGCATCCAATTTTCGGAGAATTGTAGGTTTTTCTTTTGTTTAAGGACTTTGAAAGGATACACAAAGTGTGCTGGGCGAGAGATGCAGATAGATAGAACAAATTTGGACGGGTGTCGTTCAATTGTCAGCACTTTAGTAAAAACGATGGCTGATGGCAGAGTTGATTTCAAGTCGTTAAGAGATGAAGTGTTTAATGGATCAGCATTGTCGCGTACTGTTCATACAAAAATAAAGGAATCCGTGTAATGGAAAATCCAAACTAGAATTCCAAACTTTCTAAAGTGGACCATATCATTAAAGTTCCAAAGCTATTTCTGCATAGTTATACTAATTCTTATAGTTAAAGTACCCCTTTATACTATTTGACAAGCTTTTGATGTTGACATTTTAAGTATCAAACGTCAGTCAAGGTTAACATTTTCAGCATGGTGGAGTTCACATGAACATGAAACGTTTGAAAGCTAATAAATTTTTTTTTAAATTCTGACCTGCCTAAGCAGTAATATACACATCGACCTAAAAGATCTATTGTGCTTGCCGTCAGATGTTTTTTAGGTTAGTAGCGCTTCTACTTTCCTAATGTAGCTGATAATACTTTCAGCCGAAGATTTCCTCAGTTCTTCGGGACTTAAAAATTCCCTGAAGAAAGATTCCTTTCTCATACCGTAAAGGGCCGGGCATTCACATGTGATATGCTCGGCTGTTTCGTCTTCTTCTAGATATAGTCTGCACTCCGGTGAGTTGACTAGACGCATTTTATTTAGGTGATATCGCAGACCGTGATGACCAGTTAGGTAGCCTACTAAGTTTTTGATATCGTGCCTGCGAAGATTTAGTATCTTATTGGCATCTGATTTGAGGGGCTGAATAGCTCTTTTGGCCTGTCTAAGGCCTGGGATGTTTCCCCAGTATGAAACACATTTGTTTTGTTCCCAGGTTTTTATGACTAGATTTATGGCTGATTTGGGGATTGCACAGAAGGGTTCAGGTCCAATGAAGGGGGTTTCTGAACCTTTTCTGGCTAGTTCATCAGCTTTTTCGTTACCTTCAATTCCCTTATGTCCGAGGACCCACCATAGTCTGGTTTTGTTCCTGGAACTGAGTGTTTGGAGGGAGTTGAAGCAGTGTAGTACTGATTTGGAGTCAATGATGTGTGAGCTAAGGGCTTTTATAGCTGCTTGACTGTCCGTGAATATATGGATGTTTGAGCCTTTAATACCTGAGTTGTGTATTAGGTTTGCGCATTCTTTTATGGCATGGAGCTCAGCATGGAATACACTATGGTTTTTTGATGTTTGAGATGTTTTTATTTGGTCCATGTATGCCAGCTCCTACCCCTGAGTCCATTTTAGAACCATCCGTTTAGGCAGTTTGGTGGGTTGTTGCTACACCATGCTTCTCTGGTTGTGATCTCCGTTGAGAATCTTTTGTCGAAGCATAGTGTCTTTGGTAAGCGGTCTGTAACCGCACAGATCATGTCAAGTTCTGGAAGTTCGGATAGAAGGCAATTAGTTTAAGATGTTCACTAATGTTCAATTCTTTCGCTTGTGTTGCTGAGCTGCGAATTGCCACTTTTTTATGTAAATGTGGAGGGGTGTTAGTCCTATTAAGGCTTCTATAGAAGCTGCGGGACAGGTACGCATAGCTCCGGTAATGCCCAGACAGGCAAGCCGTTGTACCTTGTTTAATTTATTTATAGTTGTTTTTTGGGTGACTTTGTTCGACCATACTATTGAAGCGTATCTTATAATGGGCATGACCATAATCGTGTAGATCCAGTGTGTGGTCTTTGGAGAGATTCCCCAGGTTTTACCATACATGCTTCGGCAAGCCCAGAAAGCTTTGGTTGCTTTTTGAATTTTGTTGTTTATGTGGGAGTTCCAGCTTAGTTTTTTTATCGAGGATCACTCCAAGATATTTTACTTCGTTGGAATACTCAATGTATGTACCATTAATTGAAATTTAGGTAGGATTTAATTTCCTCCTTTTTGTAAAAGGGACGATGATAGCCTTGCTGGGGTTTATAGAAAGACTTTCTTTATCACACCAGTCTAGGCCACCACCTTAACAAGATTAAATTGTCCAATTTATACAAATGGTACTCGACCGAGACCAACGATTCCATAGTCGACAGTGAGCTACATTTTCGCCCGAAAAAAAAAAGTGGCATTAAAAATGGTCTGCCACAGGCTGCGGTAAACTCGTATCGTAGTATCAATTGTAAAGAAATGCTTAATTCAACTTAGCCGTTCGAATTCGGCATAAAAGAGGAGTTCCCGCGATCGTGCAAGAAGTACAGGCACACATGAAAGGTTGTGAGAAAAATGCTAGGCCCTAGGTCTTTTAGAAATCTGAAACTATCCTGTTTAGGACACTGTTGTCTAGGGCCAAAAGGGATACGAGAAAGAACTGGCGCAAACTGGTGATCATGGGAGCCGCTGGCGAGTAAAACTGTATTAAAGCAACTACCTAAACTGTATTAAAGCAACTACCTTGGAGCGTGCCCTGACAAGACGACTGTTTTATAGAAACCGTTATGACAGCAGAGTGAACGTGATTTGCTATACATGGAGTGCTTCAACGTTGCTGCATCTCAAATGGAGTGTCTAAGAGGCTGCATTGGAATACATATTTTCCGACGAATAAATGTTTCGGAGCCAAACGAACGCGATTATATGTGCAAATTGTGTTCCGATTAGAACGGACTTTCGTTTCGGACATTCTTGCCAATGCATACCTCGTAAGAATATCACATTAAAGATTCCTTCTTAAGCTTGCACGTTGGAGAGTACGATAAAATAACAATTTTGTGACGCAACAGGCTTGTTAGTACCCAGGGTCGAGCTTTCTCACAACCATTCATATGTGCGTGTTTATTTCTTGTACGATGGCGGGACCTCCTGTTTTATGCCGACTCCGAACGGCTAAATTGAGATAAGCTTTTCTTGACAATCGATACTACTCGAATGTTTTGTCCGATCATCACGAGAGGAGGGCCAGTGAAAATCATTAAGGTGTTGCAACGGCTGGAAATCGAAGAAAGACCTTCTGCGCGGCAGGTCATCGCACCAACCATCGCGCCTCTGAACCGTTGTAGGGTAGTTTACAACAATCGATGAAGATGCGAAACTAGTTGGATAAGTCAAAGTATGTAATCTAATCAACATATAAAGCATCATCGAATCTCAATCAAGGGCAGAACGACGACTTTATCAACAACAACTACCTCGTAGTAAATATCAACCCAAAGAATGCCAACATCCTGGAGAACCGACGAAGATTGAATCATGGAAAATTATGATACTTTATTGATGCTGTTTCGTCAAATAAATGAAGACAAAGCTTCTTGCTATCAAGTCCGAATGGAGAATAAGCAGGACGGTGGAACAAGAATTAGGCTTATTCAAACGAAAAATTTTCAAAAACATCATTGGTCCTGTGTATGATTACGGCGAATGAATGTGAATGATAATACAATGCAAGCTTTATGAGCTGTAGCTCAGAAAAGGAACAGGTCGACTGCATTGGACTCGTCACAATGGTAGTGAATAATGCTTCAGCAGAGGTGTATTTGAATCCCAGCGATTAAGAAAGAATAAAGTTACTCTGGGTTTATTTTTCAAAGCAGACCATTTATATCGGAGAAATGTATTTTTCTGTCAACTGCTCTGTTTGAAAAAGCACCACTTAAGGTCTACTGCCCTCCATCTCGTGTACACAAAATTTACGTTCTGTTGTAAATTCGTTCGTGGGTAGGTTATATATACAATGCCCTCGTTCTAATCTGTGTAACAGTAAACACAAATGTTCGACTATCGCTTTTATACTAAGAAATATTTTGAATTACCACGTTTAAAGTATGTACCACACCAGTTTAACATCAGAAGTTGTATTTCGAAACCTACCTATTTTCAAAAAAAAAAATCCCATGATCATTTTAAGTCCTCAGTGTATTTAAACTTCAACCATTAATGGCTTGTATCGGAAATGTCAAACGAGCAATCTATAAAAAAGGGACGCTGCCTGTTTGCAAATACCTACTCAAAAAAAGCACTTTACGCAATTACATCATAAATATTCGAAGAATCAGGTGTCAAGCTGTAAAGCCTCATTATACTTACAACATCTCAGTCAACATATCGCAAATCAATTCGAATTTAAATTTGAAGGGTGCTCTTCCATAACTCTATAGCTATGGTGAAGGTCGTTTAGCAATAAACAATCAGGCCTCCTTCCATCAACCCCCATCCGAATTCACACCCACCCATTTGAGTGTGCTTCAGCAATAGAATGCGCATACATCACGAACAAGAATATGTTTTTGAAAGCCAGCAAAGGGTTTCATCAGGCCAAGATTAGAATGTGATTGCAATTTAATCTGTCTTGACAGCGCTCAGAAAAAAGGACACTTGCATTAAAAACCTCAAGAGGACTAAACAAAAAACGGTTACATTCCCACATATGTGAGCAAGTATCATTTCCAATAGCAAACAATCGAGATTTATTGTCCTTCGGATATGGTTGTATGTGTGCGTAGACCAAGCACATGAACGGTACATGTTTTTGAGCTTATGACAGCTTCAACATTTATACATTTATGAGGTCAAGGAAACCGCAGGCTGGCAATAATTCACCAAACTACAAGTAGATGTTGGAAAAAGTCACCGAATATCATGTTCAAATGCCTACGTTTGGATGTATTTTGGGAGGTAGTTTTATTGTCATTCTGGATAATGACATTGTTTTCATTTAAAAACTGCTAACAGAGAGAAAAACGCAGAAGTATTTCAGTATTTCAGTATTTCTTGCTAATTAGAGCTTGTGACAGGTACACAAGTCACTTGGAGGATGTTGTACAACGTAACGTAATGACATTTAAAAAGAAAGGAAATTTCATAAGGTGACATTGAAAAAGTAGACAGACAGGAGGAGGTAGGGAGATTTGAAAGGTAGTATTTGAATCAGAAGTACCTGACCTTTATGGGAAATTACTTGCAGATGTATGAATTCATCTTTTATTCATGAAAAATAGGTTGTTGTTGGCGGTTCGGTTTGTCTCCTGCAATATGCTTCTACGAAAAGGATTCATGGAAAGAGTGTGTGTTGACGCATATGAGTTGAATAGGATGACAGTATAAAATATGTAAATTTATGTAAATTGTGGTAAAATATTTGACAGTACATTTGGCAATACGATGGTTGAAATTACAATTTCAGTGGGAAGGTCAAATTGTGAATTGCATTTAAAATGGCTTCACCTTTATCTACCATTGTAGATCGGAAGCACATATTTGCTGACCTGCACGGCTTTGATCGTGAAATATGATTTTCAACAAAATGGTATGTGAGTGTCTCAATTGACCCTCTTTGGGATGTGATTTCGAAAAATTAGCTTTAAGCGGGTATCTGCGTTATCATACAAATGGACGGTAAAAATTCGGGTTGGGTACGTTTTCTCCAATACATAATCTCCAAAATAAAATCTCCAATCCCAAAATAACCAAACTGAAATCTCCGGCCCAAAATCACTTAAAGAGAGAATCCCTAGGGCAAAAATCGCGAATCCAAAATCTCCAAAAGCTAGATGTGAATCATGCGATAAAACCGCCGGTATTAAATCGCATGATTCACTACCTGTTTACGATCGAAAAGCATGATGAAAAACTATCCATCTTTCGGAGATACCATTTGGTTAAGATTAAGATTAAAGAAATGTTATAGACAAAGTAAATATATTTCCAGTGTCTATTAAAAATAAATTTGTTTTCAATTTCAATTCAAATAAAAAATTAAATTAAAAACAAACGAGACAAATTCACAAATAGTGCACAATTCACAATACCTAAGAGAGAAAAGATTTGGAGATTTTGGTAAAAAAGATTTTTTCATTTAATTTTTGTTTTTGGGGATTTCGTACCGCTCCCTAAAAATTCCACATTTTAAGCTCCAGCAGATTTGTCTGTACACGGGAACAATACATCTCCCAGGGGCACTCCTAGTAGTACTTCAAAGCCTTTGTAAAGCTTTCCACTTTGCTTGACGAAATAACTTTTGTTAGTATAAGAGCGTTGTCAGTAAGCATCTGCACATAAGAAGACTATAGAAATGGAATATCTATTATATCAAGCGATCTACAGATGCTATCACAATAAACAAGATTGAATTGGGAGTCCTTCCAGAACGATTGGAATGGTGTTCAAGTTTTCGACACATTATCGATGTATCCTGACGAAATACCTACTATTGACTTTATTCGCTGTATAATAAAATACAGTTTGCGATTTAGCTTGGAGATCGAATTCGATATCCCGACAAAATTGATTTAGCTGTTTTGTCTAAGATATCCTATGTAGAGTTTAGTTTAAAGACACCTCATCTAGAATTTTCCAAACATGTAATGGTTTTCGATAAGGAAGTGAGCTATCATGCTATTTCTTCAATCTCATGCTGTATAAGATGTGTTTTGGCCCACATGGAAGGCATGTTCTTTAACAACTTTTTTCAGTTACTGGGTTACGCAGAAATAATACACAGGGTGCGCCGTTTTATATGTCGGTATGAAAGCAGTGAATAAATTTGACATTTATTGACCGATTCAATTGAGTAGACATGTTTTCGTCAATTCAATACAAATTTAACCATGAATCTTTTTTCACCATAAACAATGAACTATTCGAAGCGGTAAGAGAGTGTTGCTGAGAATCTACTTGTTTCTTATTGTCTCAGCATTATTGGTATTGTGGAACCTTGTGGTACATTTTGTATGATCTTTTGCGTTTGTTTCCGTATAAATTGCAAGAAATATTGCTGACAGACCGTCCACGTCGGGTAGCTTAGAATGAGGGCTCTCACTCGCATCAATGATTGACACTGATCTTGATTTTTGGAAGCAAATGTTAAAGGCCGATGAGCCGCATTTCACTGTCTCTGGCAAAATTGCCGCATTTGGGGAACGGAGAAATGATTTCTTCAGAAAAGGTGAAACAGTTGTTGGCTCAGTATGTCTGCCCACAAATGAGTGAAAAAGGTCTGGACGGTTACTAGCTTCAACAGGATGATGCAGCATGCTACACTATAACTCAAACAATGCAGCTTCTGCAACGAAAATTCTTTGGTCGTTTTGTGTCAAAAAATGGCGACATTGAATGCTCACGCAGATAGCTACATTCGACCCCTCTGGACTTCTTTTTGTGGCTTTTTTTAAAGCAAAGTTTAGGCCAGCAAGCCTAAGACCATTGACGACAAGACAAACAACTATTAGTGCCGAAATCATCACTCCACCCCCCGACGAGCAAATTGCAAATTTTGCTGTGGTCAATAGAGGTGGCTAGTTGATTGATGTTGTATTCATAAGCTGCTCAATATACGTTTTAAACGAACATATTAAATAAAAATTCCTCATAATTAAATCTTTTTTTTTTAAGTACAAGCAAACCTTTTGATCTTTACAAGGATGTGGCTGCAGTCCAAAATGTACAATTATATCGAAGGGATTGCTTTGATCAGATTGAATAAAGAGTGCAATTCTTTAGCCAAGAAATTCCATCAGATCGAGACGACTTGGGGAACTAAAGCTCTGGTTTAAGGATAAATCAATCATAAACTTCAGGTCTTGGACTAAACAATATGAATTACCGTTCCCAGGATGACAAAAATTATTACTTCAGACATACAAAGAGTCCGGAGCTCGTTAAGTAAGTAAGAGACCAAGTATCATCTTACATTCATGACTGATTGTTTTATTTATGACGAATCAGAATTTAAGATACGTGCATTGTGATTATACCCTATCCCATAGGGGTATATTAGTTTTGACATTGAGAAATAATCGATTCAGAATCGCTAGCTGAGTCGATCTAGCCGATCTAGTCTGTCTGTCCGTCTGTGTCACCTTAGTTTTTATTCCTCCAATTTCTTGCCTTAAAGATACAGACTTCCTCCGCTGATTTTAAAAATTGTATATGCAGCTCCAAGGAAGACACACACAAATAGGAAATTTTCATAAAACGAGTGGTGGGTGCACGACTGGGTCGTACGCAACTTTCTCTTTCACAGCGAGTTGGGCGTTACGCATTTTGATTATTGATGCTAAAAATGATATAAATAATGTCGAAATGTGTTTATACGAACGTTTACTCCGAAATTTGAAGTAATCGATGTCAATGTGAATAATAATGATTTTCCGTTATTGGCCAAAACTGAAAATTCCGCTTAGTGATAGTTTGGCTAAAACTAATTATGTGGAATTGCTTCAAGTTGTAATAGTAGTATATATATTAAATTTCATTCAATTTGACATAATAGTTTACGAGAAATTATCAATTTTCCTTATATGGCCTATTTGACAAAATCCGTTATATGGATTTTCTCGAAAAAACTAGGTATGCAGTTTTGTTGAAGCTAATATGGTTATAGTATATATAAAGTTTAATCAAAATCGTTAGAGCCGTTTTCGAGAAAATTGAGGTTATGTGTAATTTTTATATGGCAGGTACCGTTATTAACATGGCTAAAAGCAAACAAAAAAAATGGCCTAGAATTATGACTAAAACAAGCTTGGACACGAAGTTTGAAGAAAATCGGTCAAGCCGTTTAGGCTGGGGAGACCATTACGGACAGACGGACCGACGGACCGACGGACCGACGGACGGAATTCCAAAAACCACTTTTTTAGGCTCCGCTATCATCGTAATGTTAGAATCAATCAAAATCTCGAGGTCGAAAATTTTCACGAAAACAATATCTTTCTCTTTGTAAGAGAAAGTTAAAAATGAGTCTATTATTAAAATATGCCCCCTTTAGAGTAGATTTAACGAGCATATTAAAAAAATTTCATAATGTGAATATTTAATGAGCTATCAACACTACATAAGTAAGCGCCTGTAAATGGCGTATCTTGATTGAGCCCCATCTCACAGGTCTTATCAAGTGAAATACATACTTTTATCGAATGTTAAATACTTCAAAAATATTGTTATAAGGAGACCATCCAAGAAGGATCAAGGGCACATTCATACATATAAAATGGGAAATTAAAAATCTCTCGAATTGTGAAATCTTTATTAATTGTGCTTACGAAGCTCTTTCCGTATTCGAAGTATCTCATAGAATCATTCGTTTGAGCACAATGTCCTTCGAGTAAAATAGATTCTATACCACTTAATTTTCATATGAACAAGGCTTTGGCAACAAACAGCGCGAGATAGCAAACAAATCTTGTTGAAGTTCCGTTGGACATGGATTTTGTGAAGGATGAAAAGTGTTGCCATTTTATTGGTTTTGAAATTAAGAAAATCCAAAAATGTATGTTTTGCTTTCGCACTGCTTGTAAGAAATATGGTTTTATTTATGAAATTTAGATCACTTACCAATAAATTGAATGTAGTGATTTTTATTAGGGCCATAGCTAGCTTAAATTTTAAGCTAGGTTGATGAAATTTGTATATGCACACTTTTTGTTGTGCCACAAATGTGAGTGAAAAAAATTAAAAATCCCCGACTGCCCAGCCCACATTCATATGGGAACGTTATTCTATTAGTTACTTCAGAAAATACATCGTTCCATAAAAAAAACTCGATTTTTCATAAAAAACATATGAGAAGGCTACAATCCGCTGTGCGGATCGTTTAATACCCTATCCCATCCCATCCTTTAAATTAATATCCCCAAAATGTGGTCTTTATGGTCATAAATTATTGAAAATGACGTTGTTACAACATATTGTTCAGAAGGTTTATCAAACTCTTTTATGGTTCGACAAAAAATAAACGTTTTTCTATTGCATATGCCTTGGGGTAGGGAAAACAAATGGTTTTTGTAAGAAAACGCCCCTAAACAGTGGGCGTGGGTTAAATTGGTCTATTGAGGAAATGTTCATATTAATACTACCAATGATTGTGCATCAACATTTTTTTTTCGAAAATTTTAAAATTTTTCTAAAAAAACGTTTTTTTTTTTTTAAAACGTCCCCAAAAAGTGGGCGTTGCAAAAAACTTTATATTGACGAAATAGATAGATAATTCGATTCTCTAAATATGCTGCTCGGACACTTTTTTAAAATTCTTTACAGTTTGGCAAAAAAAAAAACGTTTTCCTAAAATGGGGGCGTGGCAGTGGGCGGATTTTAAAAAAATTTACACTTGTTCTGGTGGCACGGACAAGGATCCTATATACCAAATTTCAATATCCTAGCTCAAAATTTAAGGCCCAACAATCGGTGACGAACAGGCAGACGGACGGACGGACAGACAGACATGGCTAATTCGACTCAGCTAACGATACTGAGTCGATCCATATACTTTGAGGTTAGCAAAATTATTTCTCTATGTTACAAACTATGTATCAAAACTAATTTACCCCCATGGGATAGGGTATAAATAGCACGTTCCGGTTGAGGTTGAATTGCTCCACCATTTCCTCATTCTTCCCAACTAATAGCGATTGACTATTAGGAACGTGGGATGTTCGTTATTTATTTATTTATTTATTTACATCAATTCGAGATCTTTTAAATCTACATTTAGACTACAGAAAGTTAACAATTCAAACAAAAATAAAAATAAATAGATAGTTCTTAATATATAATCCTATGTATGTACATGTATGTATAGTTGAATATAATTTACTAAATTAAGAAGTGCAATAACAAGTTGTTTTTTAAAGTAAGTCTACTTGTGTGGAAGTTAAAACCTATAGTGTCAGATATTAAATTGGTTTCTCTAACACAGCGAGATATAGGTTCATTTCCTGCATAGTTAACCCTATGTTCATTTTCGCGGAGCAGACAACGTTCTCTTAGCTGTCGAGATGGTGCATAAAGATCAATCAAAGATAATAGAAAAGGACATTTAATATGGTATGATAAAATATCACTTACAAACATAATTGAGTAAATTTTCCGTCTATTTTCAAGCGACTGAATGTCGAGAAGTTGACATCTAGTAGAGTAGGAAGGAGTTTCGATATTCCAACCTAGTTTCCATATAGCAAATCTAGTGAATTTTTTTTGTATATTTTCAATTCTTTTCGAATGAACGTTGTAATATGGATTCCAAATCACACAGCAGTGTTCTAAAATTGATCTAACATACGAGCTAAATAGAGATTTTATAGTCAATGGATCCTTAAAGTCTTTGGAATTGCGTTTAATGAAACCTAACATTGAGTTTGCTTTGGTTACAATATACTCCACGTGTTTCACAAAGTTCAATTTTTGGTCAAAGACTACACCGAGGTCTTTTTTCTCTGATACTCTTTCAAGGACATTGTTTTCAATTTTGTAATCAAAGAAAACTGGTGACATGTTACGAAAAAACGAAAAACATTGACATTTAGAGACATTCAAGAATAATTGGTTAACACAACACCATTCTGTTAGCCTTTGAAGGTCATCCTGTAGAAGGAGACAATCATCAATCGATTTTATACATCTAAGGAATTTTAAATCATCTGCAAACAGAAGTCGAACTGAATTTTTAAAGATTTCAGGCATGTTGTTTAAGAGTATGTCTAAGTATAATACTAATCTTTACACATTAGCAACACATTGGCAATGTTCCATTTTCACTATGTTTCAACTTAGGCTATACGCATTACAGAATTATTTGTTTTAAGCACTTTGCAGTCGTACCGCCGAGAGTAAGCATCTTTTCATTTTGAACCCAAATATATTCAATATTGATTTTGATAATTTTTCATCTTAGTTTTATTCGAAGTTAAAGTTTTTCTACCCGAATAGAATTTTTATACAGTCCATTCGCTTTAACAAACAATTTGGTCCTCACGAGCCGGATTAATGTTTTTTGATTACCGACTCTATTTTTTTTATATATAATTTTTTTTCCTAGTGCCTTTTATTTGAGCATCTGCATAAGCTACACGTAGATCATATTTTGTTCTCCTCTGCTGCTCTTTTACTCTTTAGCACAGAGTACCATATGCATTAATTGCTAACAAAAAAAAAGATCGTGCTACACAGCAAAAAAGAACGTGTGTTATAAATTGAAATTGCTTGCAAGATCGTAGTTCGCGAATTGTATGTAGTGCTACACGACCATATAAATATGCGTATATAACAGTTGACCCGTTCAACGTTATATATTCAATATAACGTTATTAAATTACTTACTTACTTATTTCTTAAACCTACAAAAATAACTACGCATGAAGCAAGTTAATGGTGCTAATCAGTTGTAATAATTTTGCTCAGTGCATACTGCGTATGAAAATTTTCATTAACATTGTTTACACATTGATGTGATTTTTTTTGCTACTTTGGTGGTGGAAATATTTTATTAACGTTTGGCAGTGCTTTCAGTGTAGAAAGAATTTGTTGGCTTGTTCGGTTTATATAATTCTTTCTATATATTTTCAATTGTTAGTTCTGGGATACTATTGTTTCATTCGCTTTTTTCCATAACGTTCTTTATAGCAAAGGCCAACCATTAGTATTATTGAAGGGCTACACATAAAATAATCTTCTCAATAAATCATTTATTGTTTCCTTCATTTTTTTGGTTGACTACCTTCGTCTGCTTCGTCTTCTTCCCTTCTTTGTGGAAGCATCTTTTCTATATTTATCCAGTCACTTTCGAGGGTTTCTCTTAGTAAACATGGAAACTATTAAGGCTTTAATAGAGGAACAACGCTTAGCAAAGTCTGATTTGACTCAATTTCAAGCAAGTTTCTCAAATTCCAGTAAGGAAAGTCTTAATAAATTAGGCTACTTACGAAGTCGATTAGAGCAATGTGAAGCGTATATGTCACCATATAAAAGCAATCATATTAAGATTTTTGGTCTTCTTAAGGGAGTCAAGAAAACCAAAGCAGATTTTCCATACTTTACTGAGTCAGAATACGAAGATTTTGAACAAAACTTTCTTGATATCAAAGGTGATATCTTAGACAAAATTATTCAGTTGGAAGCAACTTCTAAAGAAAATGAGCCTAACATGGTAAATCAAACAATTACTGAACATTCTTTTCGCGAAGAGAACGATATACATCTTCCTAAAATTAAACTTCCAGAATTTGATGGTGCGTATGAAAACTGGTCTACATTTCATGATCTTTATACCAGTATGATACATATCAAGACTGGGATATCTAGTGCTCAGAAACTATATTTTCTGAAAAAGTGTTTGAGTGGTGATGCAGAAACACTTATTCGTTCTATTAAATGCACAAATGTCAATTACGCAACGGCGTGGAAGACACTTTGCGATCGTTATGACAACAAACGATTTATTGTAGATTCATATCTAAAAACGCTCTGTGAACAACCTGAAGTGCAAAAAGAATCATCAGGGTATATTCGAAAACTTCTATACACAACAAAGGAATGTTTAGATTCAATTAAGAATTTAGGTATTTCCACTGAAACCTGGGATACTTTTGTCATCTTTATTGTGTCTCAAAAACTTGATAGGAATTCTCGAAGAAATTGGGAGAATTATCTAATTTTAAAAAGTTCAGGATCGCAAACAAGAAATAACGAGTTGCCGGAACTAGATAAGTTCTACTCATTCCTTGAAGACTCGTTTCGATCTCTTGAAGCTATAGAGACAAAAATTACTTTATATTCTAAAGAAAAGAGTGTAACATCACACAAATCACCAATTCACACGCGTTCGCTTCATACAACAAACCGTAAACCAAAATCTACATCATGTATTTGTTGTCAAGATGCTCATTATTTATACAGTTGTCCAGAATTTAAAAACCTTTCCTTTGAAATGAAAGTTGAATTTGTAAGAAACAATAATCTTTGTCTAAACTGTCTGGTACAAGGACATGCGGTTTCTCAATGCAAGACAAAGTTCAACTGCAAGAAATGCAACAAACGTCATCATACTCTCATGCATATAGATAATAATAACAATTCGAATATGAATAGCGCAATAAATAATCTCCAGCCAAGTACATCACAGACTCATTCATTTCTTTGTACCAATCCCGTAGTCGTTTCACCACAAATTCTTCTTGCTACAGCAAGGTTAAAAATCGTAACCCTGACTGGGGATCATATCGTTAGAGCTCTTATTGATCAAGGTTCTCAAAGTTCCTTCATAACAGAGAGATGCGTTCAACGTTTTAAACTAACGAAACACCCTATTAATTGCATAGTTAGTGGAATAGGTTCCACAAGTACCAATATATGCAACAAATTCGTAAAACTTCAAGTAAAGTCATGCTCGAATACAAATTTTCAAGCAGTTATTAATGCTTTAGTTATGTCATCCATAAGCAACTATGCTTATAAACATACCATATCATCACCCTTACCGCGTGAATTCGCAAATATTACTTTGGCTGATCCATTATACTCCGAACCAGGTAATATCGATATCCTAATAGGGGCGGATACCTTTCATGAGATTATCCTTAATGGTATTATAAGATCCGAAGACGGCCCTGTAGCCCAATGTACTCAATTGGGATGGATATTATCTGGGCCTGTCAATTTACGTAGAAATGTTATCATACAGAATTCAAGTTCCTTCCATACACAAATCAATATGATTGATAACACTCTTCGAAAGTTCTGGGAACTTGAAGAAGTCTCAGTTACTCGAATAGCTACTCCTGAAGAAATAGCATGCGAAGAATACTTTGAACGTACACATTCACGTTCGATAAGTGGAAGATACATAGTTCGACTTCCATTTAAGTCCAAAGTCTTAGGAGAAGACTATCCTTTTTTTCAAAATTCTTTAATAAACGCACAGAGACGTTTCATTCATTTGGAAAATAAAGTCTTTCCTAAAAATCCAACTCTTAAAAATGAATATTCAAAATTCCTCAACGAATATATAAATCTCAATCATATGAGGTTTAAATGTAATCTTCAAGACTTAGCGCCATCAGAAAATGTCTTTATACTTCCACATCACGGAGTATGGAAGGAAGATAGCACTACCACAAAGTTGCGAGTAGTATTCGATGGTTCTTCCAAGCCTTTAAATTCATCGTCCTTAAATCAAGAGCTTCTTCAAGGTCCAACATTGCAAAACGACCTATACTCGGTTATACTAAAATGGCGTACTTTTCGTATTGTGTTTACATCAGACATTGAAAAAATGTTCAGACAAATCGTTATACATCCAGAAGAAACTCAATTCCAATTGATTCTATGGAGGTCAAAGCCTTTTAGTTCGTTGCAACTGTTTGAACTTCAAACTGTTACATATGGAACAACCTGTGCTCCATATTTATCTATACGAGTACTTATGCAATTAGCAATTGATAATGCACATAAGTTCCCTCTAGGAGCACAAGCACTCAAAAATGACATATATGTAGATGACATCATTTCAGGTGCTGATGATATAAGCACCGCAAGGAACATTCAAAAGGAACTAAAGGAGCTTTTAAGTTCCGGAGGGTTTAATCTGAGAAAATGGTCTTCTAATTGCCCAGATTTACTCTCAGACTTGCAACCAGAAGATTGTGAATTTTCGTTCGAGTCTGCCGACTCTGAAAAGTCTTCTGTAAAAGCATTAGGTTTATATTGGAACCCAAAATCCGACAACTTTTTCTTTAAAATATCACTACCTTCGTGTCATTTTTATTCAAAAAGGACTTTACTGTCTGATGCGTCGAAACTTTTCGATCCACTTGGTTGGTTAGCACCAACTATAATCCTTGCTAAAATCTATTTCCAACAGCTTTGGTTGAAAGGTATTGAGTGGGATGAACCACTTCCCCCAAAATTGAAATTTCAATGGGAAAATTATAGAAATAATCTTCCTTCACTCCAAGCTATAAGAATTGCCAGATGGGTTGGTACCACAAGTTCGTCCGTTGCCGAAATACATGGTTTTTGCGATGCTTCAAATGAAGCATATGCTGCAGTTCTATATTGCAGAACTAAAACTCTAGACGGACGAATTCAGGTTAATATAATAACAGCAAAAACAAAGGTTGCACCCATTAAACAGATTTCGTTACCACGACTAGAGCTGTGCGGTGCAGTTCTGCTAGCTAAACTCTACAAAAAATTTGTAACTGCTACGGAAACTCGAACAACTAATTTAAAATCATTTTTCTGGACTGATTCGACTATAGTCCTTGGTTGGATACATGCTCTACCAATCCGTTGGAAGACCTTTGTCGCTAATCGGGTTAGTGAAATTCAAGAAATCACAAACAATACTCAATGGTTTCACGTGAACTCGGAACATAACCCTGCTGATAGTGCGTCTCGAGGAGTTCAACCGCAAGATTTACAAAATCACCCCCTTTGGTGGAGTGGTCCTTATTGGCTAAGCCAACCAAGGACTGAATGGCCTGTTCAAGGTACTACAACCTTTCAAACAGACCTTGAACTTAAATCAAAAGTAATCACCTGTGCCATTATGTCGAGTGAATATACAATCGATCTTCTAAGTAGGTTCAGTAGTCTCACACGCCTTCTTAGAGTAACTTCTTACATATTAAGATTTTTCTATTCACGCACCAACAAATTAACGGGTTATTTAAAAACCAGTGAAATTCAAATGGCACTAATGAAAGTAATTTCCATTTCCCAATCACTATCATTTCCTGAGGAAGTCAAAATTCTTTTGAATAAGAAAGAACTTCAGTCAAAAAGCAAGATTCTTAATCTACATCCATTTATTGATACCAATAACCAACTTCGTGTCGGTGGACGTCTTCGTTTTGCGAATATCGACGAATATTCCAAGCACCCACTTATTTTATCTGGCTCTTGTTCCCTCTCAAAACTACTGGTTCTCGACGCACACGTTAAAACCTTACATGGTGGACCTCAGTTAATTATGTCCTTTATACGCACTAAATATTGGATAACTAATCTAAGAAATTTGGCAAAAACAGTATTTCGATCTTGTGTTCTGTGCACTCGTTTCAATAATAGACGAACGTTTCAACTAATGGGCTCACTTCCAAAAGTAAGAGTGAATGAGAGCAGAGCATTTAGGCATAGTGGCGTGGACTACGCTGGCCCATTTGATCTTAAGTTGTCAAAGGGCAGATCGCCAAAGACGTGCAAGAGTTTTATAGCAATATTCATTTGTCTCGTTACAAAGGCTATCCATATAGAGTTGGTCTCTGATATGACATCAGAAGGATTTCTAGCTGCATTTCGTAGGTTTATCGCCAGAAGAGGAAGTTGCAGTCACTTGTATAGTGACAATGGAACAAACTTTGTGGGAGCCAACAAGGAACTCATAAGGACTAATCAGCAGTTTTTAAATCTACTAACTACAGATGTTCGTGCCCAGTTAGAAAATGATGGAACCACATGGAGCTTTATTCCTCCAGCCTCACCACACTTTGGAGGACTTTGGGAGGCTGGAGTCAAATCAGTTAAGTACCATCTCAAACGAATTCTTTTGAATAACACTCTTACATTTGAAGAAATGTATACCCTCCTAGTTCAAATTGAATCTTCTTTAAATTCCAGGCCGTTGTGTCCATTGAGTGACGATCCCACAGACTTGAGCGTACTTACACCTGCCCATTTTCTTATTGGAGAACCAACAAACATTGTCCCAGAGCCATCACTCCTAGACATGAAAACGCATCGGCTAGCAAAATGGAAGCAAATCCAGCAAATGTTTCATCACTTTTGGGAACGATGGCATAAGGAGTTTCTATCTCGTCTACAGCAACGCCCGAAGTGGACAACAACAAAACGAAATTTCCAAGTTAACGATATAGTGCTTATCATTGACCAAAGATATCCTCCAGCGAAATGGCCATTAGCAAGAGTTTTCGAAATACATCCAGGCTCTGACGATCTGTGTAGAGTAGTATCTCTTTATGCTAATGGCAAAATCATCAAAAGGCCAATTACCAAATTACGTTTACTCCCAGAGGTCAATCCAGTTTACGCTAAACAAGATTGTATCCATCAAACAACATCATCGATAGCGAGTATCAGGCGCTAAAACCTGGTCAAAAACAAATGAAATCCTATTTGTATATATGTGAGAGGAAATGCTCATATAATCTATATGTATATATCTTTTGTTTGTATCCTTTACTTAAATATCTAATGTTAAGAACAGATGTTCTTTCCCGGCGGTATGTTTAAGAGTATGTCTAAGTATAATACTAATCTTTACACATTAGCAACACATTGGCAATGTTCCATTTTCACTATGTTTCAACTTAGGCTATACGCATTACAGAATTATTTGTTTTAAGCACTTTGCAGTCGTACCGCCGAGAGTAAGCATCTTTTCATTTTGAACCCAAATATATTCAATATTGATTTTGATAATTTTTCATCTTAGTTTTATTCGAAGTTAAAGTTTTTCTACCCGAATAGAATTTTTATACAGTCCATTCGCTTTAACAAACACATGTCATTAATAAAAATAAGAAAAAGAAGTAGACCAAGATGGCTTCCTTGGGGAACACCTGATGACACGAAAACGGGATTTGACAGTATTTGGTCAATAGATACAAATTGAATACGATCTTTCAGGTAGGATGTTAACCATTTCAACATACTTGAATGCAAACCCAATCTTTCCAATTTTTTGATTAAAATAAGGTGGCTGACTCTATCAAAGGCCTTTGCAAAGTCGGTGTAAATTACATCGATTTGGTAACCTTCCTCGAGTTTATTAAGAATAAAATTTGAAAAAATTGCAAGATTGGTTGTTGTAGATTTTCCTCCGACAAAGCCATGTTGAAACGGTGAAATAATATATTCCCTGAGTAAAAAAGCCAACTTAGTGCATACAATTTTTTCAAAAAGTTTTGGTATAGACGATAGTTTGCAAATTGGACGATAGTTAGATATTTCCTGCTTCGGACCAGTTTTGTGAATTGGAATAATAAAGGATTTTTTCCACTCTGAAAGAAAATCTCCAGTCACAAGAGAGCTTTTAAAAATGTAAAATAGGGGCTCAGAGAGAGCAGTTGCACATTTCTTAAGAACAATTGGAGGAATTCCATCCGGACCAGGATTGTTATCACAGTTCAAATTCAAAAGACCATCTTCGATTTCAGAAATGTTGATTTCTAATTGACCATTACAGGTATGTAATGGGATGACAGGAGAATATAATCCTACTAACTGCGAGTTTTAGCCTCAAAGTAGTGACCACCGGATATTCGGAAAGAAGAAAAAATGAACAAGAAAGGATATAGAGAGGTGCCACTCCAGGAATAATATTCGCAAGTATTACCAATGTGTGATACGTCAAAGCCAGGGATACAAAGCTCGAACAGAATCCTGTCGAGATGAACAAAGAAATATCGTACTTGCGACACAGTCGATTCTGAAAATATGGAAGAACCACTTCAGCAGACTGTTAAACGGAGATGACGAATAATATTCCGCTGTCAGGCAGAAGTGAAAGGTAGCAATATCTAAACCTAAGCTATAAGCTAAACAAGGTTACCGGAAATGACGGCCTTCCGGCCAAGCTTCATAAAGCCGGCGGTGATGATTTGGTAATTAACAATCACCAATCCAAATCTGAAATATTGTTAGTATCTTTGTTCAATACTTTCGATCTCTAGTTTCCATTTATCTAAAAAAATCTTTTTTGACAGTAAAATTCCTTCTAGTTAAAAGCACTGAATTTCACCCAAACGTCAACATTTACCAAATTGGAGGTTTCATAAAATCATCTCTGGTCTGTCCCTTTCTACGGAAAGAAGAAAAAAAGACGACGAGACTTCCAAACAATGTAAGTGGAAAAAACTAAAATGCACTAAACACTCACATCTAGATGAAAAAAAAAACTGCAAATAAAAGTCGTAAGGAGTAAAAAATTATGGATGAAAAAAAAGCATGACACGCGTATTCTGCACTGGGGCTTTAGTTGACAAACTAAACAAAGGGAAGAGCCTTGGAGTGTTGTAGTAGTAAAAGTAGTAGAAGGACCAAACATCGTCCATCCATGAAGAGGCAAACATCATTGATATTTTATCCTTCTCTAACACTTGGTCCTTTCGATAGTGCGAGGGAATGCTCGTGGTGAGTTAAAAGGCTCTTCAAGAAGATATCTTAGCTAGGAGAAACAAAGTTGATCTATGTGTATATGTTTGCCTGCCCTTTAATGTGTAAAACTTCGATGGAAATAACTGAAGAAGAAGCAGCCCCTAACATTCGCAAATCTCATTACGACATTCGCGCACAAAAGAAACTGATTTATTATGGAATTAACTTTCTCAACCTCAGGCAATCTTAAATTGGACTTCAGTGGTGGACTGCGTTCTTGGTCGTTTTTTTAATCACATCACGGTCGCGGTAGATTTTGTGATACATTCGCAATTATTTCATGACAGTGATGGTCAAAAGAGAGCTATGACGTTTTTCGTTTGGAAGTGCAGAGAATTAGAAGGACTGCAGGGTAGGTGTTTCTGTGGAATGGGATAATTTTAAATTTTAATTAGATAATATTAAGGTTGAGCGTGTATATCTTAGTAGAAACTTTTTGAAGGATAGTCAATATGAACAATGGCTCTTAATTAGAAATTATGTGGCATCTGTTAACTAGCGAACACAATTTGATATTCAAATATGAGAAGGATACAATCGTTTCATATCCAATCCCATCCTATCGTTAAAATAAACATCCCTTAAAAATGGGTGTGGTTAAATATTTTTATAAATTCTAGTTCAAAATGTCTGAATGGTCTATAACACTCCTGTGAACTTAAGGCCTATGGCAAGTGCTATAAAATCTTTTTTTTGTAAAAACGCCCCCCAAAAATGTCGACGTCCACTTTTTGGGGCCGTTTTCAAGTCAGAATGAAAGCAGATGCATTTACTTCCGGGGTATATAAAATCATTCCACTTGTGCTACTTCCTGCAGTATGGCTTTGTTTTGGTTCGAAATTTAATTATGAAAACACAAACAGATGTTATTGCTCACATTACCACAGAATGCATATCAAACTAAAAAAACTTATTTTAATAACCGGTACCCCCCCAAATGCGAAATTGCATTATAAATCAATTCCGGTGGATTACATCAAAACCATAATAATTATTGTATTCCGCTGCAATCAGATGTACATATAGATATGTAGATTTGATGGGTATGCCTAATATCTCACCGGAATAGTTTCAAAAATTAAAATTACTATTTTTGCTCAATTTTATTTTTTTTTTACATTTTAATGGGGTAATTCAAAATATATAAACTTATCGAAATGTGCTATAAATTTTACAAATAACAGATATTGTAACATATTTTGATTTTTCTGGAGTGAACAGATGAGAAAGGCACAACCCACAGGACGGTGTACTTCGTGTGTTCGTGGAATAGTTGTTACTATTTTTGTATAGAATAAATAATTCGGTGGAGATTTTGTGGCTGTTCTAAGCTAACTATAAGTGTCCCACAGGTTATTTAGCTAAGCATTCTTAAATATTTATGTTGTCTCTAAGCAACGATGCCCAAATTCTTAAATATAATCGATTTTTAAAAGCTGCTTAACAAACAATGATTATGTCAAAAGACGTAATAGAATTTATAAATGTAGTATACAAAAAATTAGATTCTAGTACTTTGTATACATCTGTCGTTTTGATAAAACATTATAGGTAAATGGGTAGTGGTAATGTGTTCACCTGTTCGGTTCACCTGTTAATAGGAAGCTTGTGCGTTCAATCCCAGCCAAGATCCATTAAACTATAATTCGAAGAAATCAAAAAAGGTCGATATAGTTACTCCTGAAAGTATACACCAACTTGAAAGTTCTGCGAATATAACGAACGGGGGCGTGGCAGTGGGCGGATTTCAAAAAATTTTACACTTGTTCTGCTGGGAGCAACAAAGAGCACGTGTACAAATTTCATCCGTCTAGCTCAAATTTAAGGCCCAAAAACTGGTGACGTACGGGCGGACGGACAAACGGACAGAAATGACTAAATCGACTCAGCTAGAGATTCTGAGTCGATCCATATACTTTGAGGTATATCTAGCTAAATTATTTGTCTATGTTAGAAACTATGTATCAAAACTAATATACCCCTATGGGATAGAGTTTAAAAAGTGACTCCCCGAAGTTAGTTCGGACACCACCCATGAAGTAAGTCTCCACCACATTCTTTTTCTTCCCCTTCTCAAACGCCCGCACTGTTTTAAAACATTTAAAGGATATGCATAACCCCTTGAGTGCGTGCAAATAAAAAAAAAAACATCGGGCGAGATGAATATGAAGCCCAATAATAAAGGAAAAAGATCGAAAAATTCTGATTCTGCACAAAATTGGAATTTAAATATTGGTGCAGGCTATTCCTCAAATAACATGTTGTAACACACGCATTTCTTACAACCCATGGAAAAGAAATATCTTTTATTCGGATACATTGTTGGTAGTACTTTAACAAATTGTGGACCGTTGGGACAAAAACCTTTGCAACTCTCTGACAAAAAACACAAAGCGATTGGATAAATCCATGAATGTCAACTCCGTAATCTTGCATCTAAAAATATGTTTATTTAATATACTTCGTTGACCCCAATATCTTATTGCAGTCGTTACTTGAAGATAAGCAGAAATCGGACCACCTCTATTCGATCTTTCAAGATCGAAACGCACAAGATTGATTAACTTTATCATATAAGGCTTATAAAATCTATATTATCCTCTAAATTCTTTATCATCACGTTCTTCGTTTGTACATTTTTGCCTCGTGTTTGTTGGTTTGTAAGAAGTCATATCATTCACTAGACTTAAATTTATTTAAAGACGACATGTATCTTATGTCCATTTTTATTAATTTAGTTTCAAAAATCTCAAAATAATTTTCAGTTGTAGTAAATGTCAAAATTAATGTTAAAATTGCCCTAGGCAACTACTGAACAGGGGGTCTTTCGTGGTAAGTTTGGCGACTTTGGACTCAAGTAATACTTAGGCAACCTTTAAATACTTTTAGAGATAGAAGAAAATGGTAAAACACGTTGAATATACGACTCACGTGAATATTACAAATTCGTCTCTGGAGCACATTTTAATGAAAGTCTTGAAGGTGTTTCCTACCAAATTTGTGATAGTCTATCAGTTAATATCTATAGACCGCAAATCGCGTTTAATATATGCTAACCCCCCTTCCAAGCCTCAAGGAGCAATGGACGGTTTTAGGTCGAAACCCATTTTTCATTAATGGGCTAGAGAATATAACTGCCCCAGCTAAAGATGTGATGAAAATTCTATCGGCATTGACTAGACGACTCACGTGACCATTACGAATTTGTCTCTGGAGCGCATTTTAATGAAAGACTTGAAGTTGACTATCAATTTTCTGACAGCTAATCTCTACAGACCGCAACACCCTTCCAAGCCTCAAGTGGACGGTTCATGATGGTCGTTCATGATGAATTTCGATCGAAAACCTTCCACTACTCGATTCTTAAGTTTATGTGACACCCAGTCAAAGTTGCACCATTTACGCAGAAGATACAGGTGAGCGATATAGAACCATGATCTAATAGTTTTAATTTATAAATTATGAGAGAATCAGGCCATTTTCAGGATTCATTTTCAGGTCGTCTAATTTTGTGTTTTGGCAATTTCTACTTTCCGGCAAGATTGAACGCTCCAAACATTATTATCATTCGAGAGAGTGAGAGAACTTATTGGACTTATTTTGCATAAGACAATTGAAAAAGCTGTAAAAAAGACCAAATGGCTGTGTCTAAAAAAAATTTAAAAAAAACTCTCAACCAACTTTTTAGTAGAGTCTTGTATTTGATGAACAAATGATGTAATAACTTAAGAAAGGAATGAAATATCAGCTTTTTTATTTATTTATTTATTTGTTTTTTACAGTATTTTTTGCCAATTGGCTTATCTACTTTATATGACGTCTGTGTTTAGTATGTATTGCAATTTCATCATAAATAGACTTACTCTGGAACAACGCTTACTTATTGTGGAAACTTATTGCCAAAATCAGTGATCCGTTAAAAATAGATTGATCCAACGTTGTTCTCAAGGTTTGGGCTTTCTTGTAGAACGCTGTGATGTATTATGAATTGTGATATTGGTTTAAAAGCGTTTAAAATACAGCTCGTTCAATAATTCAAGCCAACTGATTTTGGTTTACGTTTTAATTTAGATTTGTGGGCCTCGAAACAGCTACAAATGTTTAGACGAAGCCCATTTTTGGTAAATAAGCAGAATTGTAGTATTTGGTCCGATGAACATGTTTTTACCGTGTATGTAGTGTTATTTCGCAAATCAGCACTATCATATGTATTAAATTTAAATAAAATAGTTTATAAAATCGTTAAAATTTTAAAGAAATTCAAATTTTAAAAAAAATGTACAAAATATATTGTTACATTACAATCACAAGAGGGGTGAAAACTTATTTTTTCCAGTTGTTGATACTTGAAGCGATTTCAAGATTGCACTGAACTGGAGCCATTTTTATTGAAATTTGGAATCTATTTTCAGATGAAAAAATAAAATGAAGTGAACTCAACATATTTCGTTTTCAAAGATTATAAAACTGTAGTTAGCTTCTTAAATTTGCAGTTCAGAAGTCTTTAAAATGGAAGTCTCATTATTTGTGGCAAAAATATAACTTTGCGTACATAAATTATTGTAAAATAAGGTTTTGAAGCCTTAAATAGACCGTTAATGCCACATATTTTATTTAAGACAATTAAGACAAATAAAAAAAAAAGACAATCAAATTAAGAATACATTAACGTAACTTTATACCAAAACTTAACTTAATACGTAACTTTATACCAAAACCATGAATACTTTATTTTAAACACATGCTCTTTTCTATGTTCAGTCTATGAGCTGCTCAGGATTAATGCTCTCATTTTGTACATTTGCGTTCTAAATATTACCACTTACGTTAAACTAAAAATGTTATCCTGTTTTTAATCTAGTTTTTTGGTTCGATTAAAGTAGAACAAGCTTTAATTTGGAGTCGCTTTTGACATATTATTGTTATTAAGTGTCTGATAGAAAATAGATATTTTAACATTTGCTGATGAATGTTTAAATATTTTCAAACATCAACTAATCACACTCATTATAACGGCTGATTTTTTTTAGATTTAGGTTTTTCAGGTTGGCAGCACTGGTAAGTAATGGCGTCCAAACGTCATCTGTCAAAGTGAACAGTTTTCAGTATACTCTGCCATTAAATCATAGAATGACTTACAAACGAGCAACGATTGCAAATTATTGAAATTTATTATCAAAAGTCGTGCTCTGTGAAAAATGTGCATCGTTTGGTATTATGGTCGTCATAATCGACCTGGTGAATCAACAATTCGTGCTGTAATCACCAAATGTCGCACCAAATTTACTTTGTTGGACATCAAACAACCGAATAGAATATTGCAGTCGTAACGTCCAATGTTAATGAAGATCATGAAATGTCAATTCGTCTCCTTTCTCAGCAATTGGGCATGTGTTACTCAACCACATGCAAAATTTTACGTGTTAATTTGGGTTTAAAAGCCTATAAAATTCAACTTGTGCAAATATTGACCTACCTCAACGTCTAATTTTTGGTGAATGGGTCTTAAAACAGCTCCATGAAAATCCGCCACACAGCTCGTGAAACAATGGAAATGTTGAAGGATGAATTTGGTGAACAGCTTATCTCTCGAAATGGCCCTGTGAGTTGGCCGCCAAGACTTAATGCGACTTAACGCCTCTTGATTATTTCTTGTGGTGTTATGTAAAGTCGTTAGTCAATATGGACAAGCCGAACACGATTGAAGCCTTACAGGATAACATAACACGCGTAATTCGTGGAATACAAACCGAAAATCTCGAAAAAGTGACGCGAAATTGGGCCTTCCGAATGAACCATTTGAAACAGACCAGCGGACAATATTTACATGAAGTAGCCTTTGCAACGTAAATGGCAAAGGCCTATTTATCGATTACAATAAAAATATATTTGAATACTTGATACAAATTTGAGTGTTTTATTCAATTAAAAAAAAAAAACTACGCTTACAAAATCACTCGTTATTATATTTTATTTATTTTATTCGAAATTGAATCATTTTTTCATGACTCGGCCAGTGATCTATTTGTTGAATATTCACTTTTTCATTAAGAAAAAAATGCAAAAATAAATTTTAAAATTGAATGAAACCGTTTCTTATGTTAAATACTTCAGTGAAATAAAAAAAAAATATAAATATCAGAATTCCTATTTTCGTCATTCAAAAAGTTTACATTAACATTTGGAAACAAAATTTTCTTTTAAAGAAACATGAAAACTTTCATGTTCATCGATAATTTTCCCAAGAATAAATGTCAGTACAGGGCTTATGGTAAAGCTTTTGGTGCCTGTAGGTGGACTCAATGATATATTACCACTGAAACACAAACAAAGCCACTGAACTTTGTGTACAATTGTTGTTGTAATTACAAACCAGATTTAACCTCAGCCATCCTATGACTTGCTTGCCCGATAGCGGTCACTACTTATGATCATTTATTCCTTTTATCGGCACTCTTTTGTCAGATTTTAGTCATATGAGCATTTAACGGAAAAAAACTTCATTATTTTTGCGAAATCGTGTAATATTTCTGTTTTGAGGAAACTCTCTTGATAGCTTGCCAGGATCAGTATTATGTTTACATTTTTAAAATCGTTGCTTACAGCAGTCATCGTTTTTTCTATTTCGTCATTTACTAAAAATAGAGTTAAAGTTTTTAAAGTCAAGGCGTTCCCAAATGGAGTGCGATTCTATGGATGCAAAAAAATATGAAGATGGCTACAAAATTTCTTGTCTTAAAATTTAGTCGTTAAAATTTGAAAAGGACTTGTGCGAGAATATCCTAGTTTCGGGATTAAAGTCGAGTTAACTCGAGAAAGCAGTTTTTCAGTCGATTTATATCTAGAGCTAACCCCGGGATTAAATGATCAGATGTTTTTGAGAGACGATAAAATACCAGACAAACATTTTTTTCAATTCCATTTATGTGGACTTTTAATTTAATTTTGAGAGACTAAATGCAGATCTTAGCGACTTGAAATTGTATGAAATATTGAGTTTAACTGTTTTAAGAAAATAAAGACTTGCAAGTTTGCGACAAAAGCATTTTCGTTTGTTTGGGGAAAAGGAAACCAAACAGCTGATAACTGAGCAAAATCGATATATCATGAATGCTACCAAATGAAATCACCACACACGGAGTCAAATTTAATTCTGAACTGAAAAACTGCTTCATGACTTAATGGAGTTAGTAAACTCTGTGTTGACTTAGCACTGACAAACCGGTCCTAAGATGGCTAGGACATGTAAAACTGTAGCGCCACTTAACGAACGAACGAAAAATAATTTCAACTATAAAAATATATCTGTTTCGGGGATCTCCTGTGGCATTTACACCCATTTACCAGGGTAAGTTGCCCATATCACAACAAAAATTAATGGATTTGGTCAAAAATTCCGAAAGAGCTTGTGCGTGTATAAGGCCCTTCCAAACCACTGTCTTAAAGATGCAGAGCACTTGCCGGAACCTGATCAACTGAGAGTGATTTTAAATTGGAAACTAAAATGTTTTAATTATATGAAATACATACCCTAAAAAATAATTTTGTGTACAATACAATAATATTCGAAATCCCGTACAGGTAAAAATCATTAAGTACATTTCTCTTAAAATCATGTAAATTAACTGTTTTTTTGCTTATAGAAAGTATGGCATCAATTGCGTAAAAACAAATAACGAGCTAAAAACAAAAATCCATTTTTATCAGCATAATTGTAATTTTAAAACCCAAAATGTCTTTAAATTGGTTTATCTCCTTATTGTATATTTTGTTAGTTAATGACTTTCACCTTTGAACCGACTATATGTCCATTTGTACAAAGACATTTTTCTACTTTAAGACCCGAGAAAATAAGAAGACAGTCTGAAGGTCCAAAAAGAGTCATCAAACAGCTGATAAACTGTATACAGGCAAAAAAATGGCAAGAAAATTGTATCGGCTTTTGCAACCCTGGTCTGCTGGCTGTATGCGCTCATCAAAGCAGTGTTACCATTCTCAAATTTTAGCAAATCGTTACTGATTTTCAGTGTTATTGTTACAGAGTTTTTGGGATTTGAAACGTTTGAGAACACAAAAATGAATTTGTGTGTAATAATATGTGTGGTGGTGTTATCATTTGCGTTTTTTTTTCTCCTCTTTTCGAGAAACCGCTAAAATGTAGTCAAACCATTTCTTTCGTCTTTGTATTTTAAAAGGAAATTTTATTCGCGCGCTATTTTAATGCATTGCAACAAAGAATTACAATAACCACGATTAAGAATCTGCGGTTACAGAAGAGTTACCTAACGATGGATGTGCTATAAATCGTTCCATTTTCCACCATTATTATCTGACAAACTCATTCTGTTGGTTATCTTTTTTATTGGCTGTGTTGTGTTATTGTGTTTATTTTTGTAAGAACTTGGGATGGGATTGAAATATATGTTTCCTAGTTGGTTCTGGCAGGCTCGACGTAAATCTAAAATGACTTACCGAAGCAATAAAAATAAAAAAAATCAGAAAACAATAACCGCTTTAATATTCAATTAATACAAAAATCACAATAACAATGTGTGGAAAAAGAATATGAGTTAATACACTATCAGATCTGTGTCGTAGCGAGCTTAATACAAGCAGCATCTACGAGCAGAGATTTGCCACAGCATATAATATGCATCCACAGGCTCATCATTTAGTGCATTTGTTAGTGGGACATAACAGAACATAGAAGTTATTAAGTTTGACAACACTAACAAAGTCAGTAAACGATGAAATTACAATTTAGCTATATAACAATTTTACATACACTTATTATGACTCTAGCATACAATTTCGCAGAGTATTTTTTAAACTACATTTACTAACATGTAGTTCAACTACATCATTATTTTTATTATATACCCTACTCATACGACTAATGGCCTCATGCATACCATAGTTCTGTTTATGATTAGGTATATGTAATATATTTAATCTACGCAGGTTGTAGGAACCTCCCCGGGTATTAAAACCAATGGCACTTAAAAGATCAGGAGCATCAATTTGTCCTGATAATAATTGGTGTAAGAAAACCATGTCATTGTTAAGTCTACGTTGAGACAAAGGCAATAGTTGCAGCAGTTTAATTCTGCACCTATACGGAGGCAAATTGTGCAGATCATCCCATGGAAGTCCTCTCAAAGCAAATCTTATGAATTTACGTTGGACTGATTCAATTCTATTCGAATGAACTACATAGAAGGGTGTCCAAACTTGTGAGGCATACTCCAAGTGAGGGCGAACTAGACAATTATAGAGTGAAAGAGTGACATATGGGTCAGTAAACTCTTTTGACCACCTTTTTATAAATCCTAACATGGAGTTGGATTTATTGACGATAACGTTAATGTGTTTATTAAACTCCATTTTGGGATCAAAATAAACACCAAGATCTTTAAAACTGTCTACACGACAGAGAGTGTGCCCGGACAGAGTATATTTAAAATTACATGGAGCGCGTTTTCGTGAAAATGACATATGCTGGCACTTTGTAGGGTTCAGATTCAAACCGTTTTTAAGACACCATATGGTAAAACTATTTAAATCAGTTTGTAGTGAAAGCGAATCGTTTAAATCTCCTACACATTTGAAAATCTTCATATCATCAGCATATATCAATATTTTGCTATCTCGAATACAGGCTTTTACATCGTTAATTGCAAGTATAAATAAAATTGGTCCCAAATGACTTCCTTGAGGTACTCCAGATTGAGCAACAAAAGGGTTGGACTTGGAACCTCTAAATTTTACTTGGTATGTTCTCAATGAGAGATATGATTTAACCCAATTTATGAAACCTGGAGGGAATCCATACGCCTTAAGTTTAAAAATTATGGTGTGATGTGATAACTGGTCAAATGCTTTGGAGAAGTCAGTGTATATACAATCGACTTCTTTTTTATTTTCTAAACTATTGGAACAATGATGCATAAAAGTCAATAGATTTGTTACAGTGGATCGATGTTTAACAAAGCCATGCTGTTCTTCACAGATAATGTTTCGACACAGGAATACTAATTTATCACAAATAATATGTTCAAATAACTTAGGAATGCAAGATAGTTTAGAGATAGGTCTATAATTAGAGATATCTCCTCGCTCGCCTTTTTTAAAAACAGGTGTTATAAATGCACTTTTCCATTGGGTTGGGAATACTCCTGTGGCAAGGGAGCTTTCAAACATATACTTAAGGTATGGCAAAAGAGCATCTTTGCATTGCTTTACGACTATTGGTGGGATTCCATCGGGCCCTGCAGAATAATCATTGTTTAATGAAGATATATATTTAAGTAGTGTCTCATCGTCAAATGTAACATTGCTGAAACTAACTTGAGGACAGTCATTGAGATAACTGAAATAATCCTCGTCTAAGACTGGAGGGGTATCAATAAATGATTTACTGAAGCTCTCTGCGAATAAGTTTGACACAATTAGAGAGCTCGATGTTTTTGAATTATTGGAAGAGAAGTTGGCTGGGTATCCATCCGTTTTTCTCTTCGAATTGACAAATCCCCAAAAGCGTTTTGGGTCACTTTTAAGAGCGTTCTCCATATTGACTATATAGCCATTATATAAACTACTAGACATCGCAGAGAATTCATTAAAGTAATTCAAGTACTTATCATAGTCGTATTGATTCTGGCATTTAACAAAATTATTCCAGGCCCGGTTTCGTCTGTTTCGAAGAGATTTAAGCTCTTTCGTGTACCATGGGTGCTGGACTTGGGCATTTTTAGAATGCCTGACTGGGATAGTTTTATCCATGCAATCTTTCATTATAAAATAGAAATTTTTAACAGCTTCTTCTAAATTGGAGAAGCCGTCAATCTTCATATTAGAAATAATAATTTCTTCAGAAAGCCTTTGAAAGTTTGCTTTCCGAAAGTCAAAAGAGTACGAACGATCGTACGAGTCAGCGTTTTCGTACAGATGTCCGCCTATGTCAATGAAAATATCTAGTGGAGGATGATTTTTATCTATGTTAGTTATGCTGGTACTAGATTCTAATACTGCAGTACTAACAGAGTCAGAAGAAAAAACTAAATCGAGAATTCGATTATTATGATTTTTTATACAGCTTATTTGCTGTAAGTCAAATGATAAAATGTTATCAAGTAATAATAGCTCTTGCTGTGCAGAAACTTCTGATGGTATAAAATGAGGTTCTCCCTCTGAAGGCACCCATTCAATGTGTGGTAAGTTGAAATCGCCCAGCAACAAAATAGTACTGTCACAACAAGATAAGTCAAAGATGTATTGTAAAGCCTTCGATAGCTCAGAATACAGAATGCATAGACGATATGAAGGAATGTACGCATTTGCAACATAAAGATATTTATTTCCGATTGTTATCTTAACACAGATTATTTCAATGTTAAGAGGGAATGGAAATACTATTTTCTCAGAGGTAAGATGACTGCGAACTGCAGTAAGAACACCTCCACCAAGCGCTTTTAGGTCATTTATATGGCGGTCACTCCTATATACTGAGAACTCATGATTAAAGAGTTCCGAGTCAAGTATACTGGCGTTAAGCCACGTTTCTGTCAAGGAGAATATATCATGAGAAAAGGCTTGGGAATTAAGAAAAAATGTTTTAGTTTTTGTTCGGAGCCCTCTTACATTTTGGTAGTAGAGGGACAGTCGGTAGAGTTTTTTGATGCTGAGTTAACTCCGCGTTTAGCTCTACGTGGCCTAAACTCATTGACAATAGTGTTTAAAGGCCATGAGTCAGTGTCGCATACTTTATCAAATACATTTGGAGGTACTACTATTTTAAACGAGGAAACGAAACTATCCTGTTTACTAATTTTTGTACATTTAATAGAAGTACCTGTAGGGACTAGATTTTTTGAAAATAAGTGATTAATCACGTCTTCAGAGGAAGTGCTTGGTTTCAGGCGTGATATAAAGATCGATTTAGGTTTAGGTATCGATTCAATTGATGAAGCAGATGCAGTCACTGTTGGAACTACACTAGATGATGGGGCAGTAGGAGAAGTATTGGTTGTAGGCGACCCAACTGACAGATTTGGAACCAAATTATTTTTGATTTGATCCTGTTTTATTATAGTTACATGCAATTAAAAAAATGTGTGGAAAAGGAGTTTTATATTACATATATCCGGCTTATAACAGACCGTCATAAAAACACAAAAAATCAGACTAATATATTTTAATAATATATATGAATGAAGTTATTTTTACTTAAAATTAATGAAATTTTAAGTTTTTACATTATACTTTACTATATTTATTATGAATTATATTTTTGTTTACTATATTTATCATGAATAAATGATAATACATATATTTTTAAGTTTTTTTATCTGTTTTCGGAAAAAAATGTTTTTTTTTTTTGAAAACAAACTAAAATGGGGAGATGGCCACCCTAAGCGAAATGCTCTCTCTCTTTGTGGTGATTCATTATTTACACCATGGCAACCCTACGAGAGCTTTAAAGAGGGACACATTTCTGCATGTTATTGCAACCAGACAAAGAGGCAAATGTCCTATCTTCCCTGTACTGACATTTATTCTGGGATAGACTACAGACATACAATTCCTGCAATCTTTCAATGTTCTGTTGTATGAATTCTGGTATCTTCTGACTGCATTTCTTAGTATAATTTCTATACCCTATCCTCTAGGGGTATATTAGTTTTAAAACATTTTTTGTAGCATAGAGAAATAAAAACAATATTTCATCTAAGTTTAAAGAAATACATTTTTTGGCTAAAGAGCCTTAGTACACAGGGCCTAGCTTTTTCACAACCATTCATGTGTGCGTTTTTACTTCTTGTATTATGGTGGGACCTCCTGTTTTATGTCGACTCCGAACGGCTAAGTTGAGATAAGCTCTTCTTGACAATTGATACTACTCGGATGATTTGTCAGATCATCACGATAGGAGGGCCAGTGAAAAATCAATTAGGTGTTGCAAACGGTTGCTACGTACCCAGAACTTTTGCACGGCAGATCATCGCACTATCCATCGCACCACTGAGCCCGTCAATATAAAGTTGTTTACCACACCCACTTTTTGGGGGCATTTTTAGGTTTTTCACGGTTTTTGGTACAATTTTAAAGAAATTCGAAAAAAAATCGTTTAATGATAAAACGTCGGTAATATTAATATGAATAATTCGTCTATAGATCTTTGTAACCCACGCCCACTTTTTGGGGTCTTTTTTCATATGTTTCCAAATAAACAATTTAAAAAGAAATATAAAATTATTTTGTTTCCATTTTATAGACGCATATAGCCAATAAATGCCGATTGAACATTTTTAGCTCACCCTGCATTAATTTGTGTAGTTATGGTTCGCTTATTAGTTTATATTATTTTTTTAATGGAAATTGTGAAAACTATTATTATTGGTTATATGCATAAGCATATTCAACAAGTAGGATATAATTTTAAAATATCTATACATTCTTAACGAGAGTAATTTATTACTCACGTATAAAAACAATTCATTTAAATTGGATTTACATTTTTTGAATTAAAAATATAAAAACTAATACAAAATATATATACAAGAGAAATTATAAATCTTTTAAATAAATTCCTTCAATATTCAGAGCCAATTCAGTTTGAACAAAAATATGGTGGAAATTACCGCTGGGATATATCCGATTATGAGTTTTTGTGGTGCCGATAGAATGCGGTAAATAATTTGTATTTAATGCAATTCGCTGGAATTGATTTATAATGAAATTTCGCATTTGGGGTGTATTTTGTGATTTTAATATACAAAATGCCGGGTATTAAAATTGATATTTCACTTTGACATAGAGATGAGCAATAACATTTGCCAGCAAAAAAATGACACCTGCTGACTATTAAAAAAAAGTAGGAGATTAATTGCGTGTTAATATAAGTTTCATAAAAATATTTAACCAAAACAAAAGCATACTGGCTCCTGGAAGAGGCAATATGGAATAATTTTAAATATTTCACGAGGAAATGTATCTGGCATCACTGTTCCAATTAATTGGAGATGTGTGTTCATTGGAATATGCGTTTACGGGATTATAGTTATTTACAATTGAATGGAGGGCCATAGCAAATTAATGTGTTGAGAGGATTTCAACGCTTTGCACCTTGAAGTATTCACTTTGGTTGTATATGCATGGCAGTGTTATCGTAGCCTGGCTAATTATCAACATTGAAAGTAGATTAATAAAGAGCTTGTATGACCTGAAATTGCATAAGGCTTAAAGTGCCTAAAGTATGATAACAAGCAATTGGTGATACTAGCCATATAAATATGTTCATAATTCGAATGATTGGATGTGCGAATACACCGAGAGAAGCAGCCAATATCGACTGGGATTAGAGTTGAGGTAGCTGTCGTTGTGGTATTTAGGCACCTGTGTTATAATGTGGAAGGTTGTGCTTTTAATCCGATAAATAATCTATGAATTCTTAATTCAATGAAATAAAATAAAAGTTCGATAGACATCGACTCGGATCACTACCTTGTAGCAGCCAAGGTAAGAATGCGGATATCCACCACGCCACAACAGTCCAGAAATACTGTGAAAAAATTTAATGTCGGAAGACTGCAATCGCAAGAGACCGCCAAGACATTCGCACAACGCGTATCCCTTAACCTCTCGATTAACACCATACCACCAGCATCGAATATCGAAGAGCAATGGCAACGATGCCAACAGGCCATTAGATCAGCCGCAACTGATGTGCTAGGTTTCTCGCGCCCACCAGCAAGAAACCACTGGTTTGATGAGGAATGCCGACAGATGCTCGCAGCCAATAAGGCTAAGCTGCAGGTGAAGACGAGAGCTGCCATTGAGCTCTATGGGCAAAGAAGAAGGGAAGAACATCGGCTTTTCAGCAAGAAGAAAAAAGAGCAAGAAAAGCGCGCGATCGAGGATATAGAGATGTGCCACTCTAGGAACGATGTTCGCAAGTTTTACCAAAGTGTAAAACGTCAAAGCCAAGGATACAAGGCTCGAACAGAATCCTGTCGAGATGAACAAGGAAATATTGTAGTTGAGACACAGTCGATACTGAGGATATGGAAGAACCACTTCTGCAGACTGTTAAACGGCGATGACGAACAACATTCCGCTGTCAGGCAGAACAAACCATTTAATATTGGCAACGACAGTGAAAACTGCTAACCACCCGACCTTAGTGAAGTGAGGATAGCAATATCTAAACTCAAGCTTAATAAGGCCGCCGGAAATGACGGCCTTCCCGCTGAGCTTTATAACGCTGGCGGAGATGACTTGGTAAGTAACATTCACCAGCTCATAAGCCAAAATCTGGTCGGGTGAAAGCATGCCTGAAGAATGGAACCTCAGTATCGTTTGTCCGATCCACAAAAAAGGAGACCCTCTGAACTGCGCCAACTACAGAGGCATAAGTCTCCTCAACATCGCCTACAAGATCCTATCTGCCGTAATATGTGAACGCCTGAAACCGTTTACCAACAAACTGATCTGCCCTTATCAGTGTGGTTTTAGGCCAGGAAAGTCCACAATCGATCAAATTTTCACACTTCAGTAGATCCTAGAAAAAACCCAAGAAGTCCAAATCGATACCCACCACCTATTTATCGATTTCAAAGCCGCATACGACAGCATTTATAGAGACGAACTATACAGAGCCATGTCTAGTTTTGGTATACCGCCCAAACTCGTCCGTTTGTGTAGGATGACGATAGAGAATTCTCGCTGCACCATTAGGGTCGGAAACGACCTCACCGACACATTCGATACCCAAAAAGGATTTAGGCAAGGCGATGCGCTGTCATGTGACTTTTTCAATTTGATTCTTGAGAGGATTGTGCATAACTCCGAGCCAACACCAGAGGCACAATTTTCTAAAAATCGGTGCAACTACTAGCATACGCCGACGATATTGACATCATTGGTAGGACTCAACGTGATGTCATAGCCACGTTTGCTAGAATAGAGAAGGAAGCGGCAAAAATGTGTTTAGCAGCAAATGAGGGTAAGACTAAGTATATGCTGTCAACACGAAAGGACACACAACATCGACGAATTGGACAGAACGTCACCATTGACAGATATAACTTTGAGGTAGTACGGGACTTTGTCTACCTCGGCTCCGCTATTAACTCTGACAACAACATCTCGTCAGAAATTAAACGAAGAATTACTCTTGCCAACCGCTATTTCTTCGGGCTGAGAAGGCAATTTAGTAGTAAAGCCCTCACTGGAACTACTAAGGAGATCCTATATAAGACCCTGATCATCCCAGTCCTGCTCTACGGCGCTAAAGCATGGACCGTATCAAAAGCGGATGAAGAAATCCTTGGTAGATTCGAGAGGAAAATTCTTCGAAAAATCTTCGGTCCCGTTTGCGTTGACGGGCTATGGAGACGAAGATTCAACCAAGAACTATACGAGCTGTACAGCGACATGCCCCTGGTCAAAAAACTCCGCATTGGACGTTTGAGATGGCAAGGACATGTAGAACGAATGGACACCAATACTCCGGCTCGCAGAGTCTTCGATTCCCAGCCAGACGTCGGACGCAGTAGAGGAAGACCTCGCCTTAAGTGGCGCGCACAAGCGGAAACCGACCTCAACCAACTTGGAGTGCGCAACTGGAGGCAGTTAGCTAAGGACCGGGCTAATTGGAGAGGCATGGTGGTTGAGGCCCAGGATAATTCCGGACTGTAGCGCCACTTAAATCAAAAAAAAAAAAGATGCTCGGTAATGTGTTATGTCTTTACTACAACCCATATCTCCTAGTCCGAGCTGTACAAAGCCACTATATTCTCAAAATATAATCAAAGTAGACATCAAGAGATATTTATTTCAATCATTAAAAGAAATGTTTGCAATACCTCAGTAAACAAGAGGCAATATTCATTCATTTGAGTAACTGTATTAAATAAAAGAAATAAGATAGATTAAGGGGTTAAATTTTGTATGATTCGGGTCTAATTAGTCTGCCTATAAAAAGAAAAGGGACGTCTCGAAAGTATTGCATGATGCTCCTGAGGGTATATAACCCATTATAATGGGTTATATCGATTTTGTAGAATAAACTTTACTTACATGAAAATGCTTTTAATTGTACAAATGGACTGATTAATTGGGTGAATAAATAATCCCTTCAACAAAAGAGTATCTAGACATTAAACTTGTTATCAGCCTTAACATTTACTGTTTATGTACATTGTACGTGTTCGCTTAAGTACGTATACGAATTGAGAAAAATTGAATATAGACAGCCAATTATGCAGTTATTGACTTTGAATTTGAATAGGGTCAACAGCTTTGCAAATCTCTGTGATATTTAGCATTATTATCCATAGCTTAGTTTCAATAAGTATATTAGAGGAAAATCCCCAAAAAATACTAAGAAAATCCTAATGCTTGCTTAGGATTGGGGATTACAAATTTTAAAATCATTTTAAACATGTCCTTGGTGAGTTGTTCTTGACAAGACATGCAGAATATATAAAGGGTTTTTTTTTAGAGGTGTACAACTTCGAATTGAAATAAAACACAAGAAAATCTATTTAATGTCCATCAATTTGGTTTTATTGGAAGGATAATTTTATGCCATTAATGTTTAAATACGATTTCGGGCTTGTGGCCGTCGCGGCTGGTTCGAATAAAGCCAAGTCTAAAGGTCCAATTTTGAACCACTTTTTCGAGCATTTGGGGCCGTACTTTTAATATCAATTCCGAATTTTAAGAATAGGAAAAAAAAAGATAAAAACGTACTTACTTCAATTATTTTTTGTAAAGTAAAGTTAAATATTTAAATCACTTCACAGTAACATTAAAATTGTACATAACCACCTGCAGATAAGCAATTCGCTTTGCAGCTAAACAACTATTGTAAATACTAAACAAATGTGTGAATAAAATCTGTTAATTTAAAAAAAAAAAAAAACAAAAAAAAAATGTCGGCAATAACGCCACGAATGTTGGCTTCCAAGTCCCCTAACGTTTCTGGTTTGTTGACGTAGACGAGCAACTTCATGTATCCCCAAAGAAAATAATCCAATGTTGTCAAATCACACGGTTTTGGTGGCCAATTGACAGGTCCATTCCGCGAAATTATGCGCTCATCGAATGTTTCCTACAATAAAACGATTGTGACGTGCGCTGTGTAGCATGTAGCGCCGTCTTGTTGGAATCACATCTCATCCACAATCATGCCATCCAATTCGGGAACAAAATAGTCGGCTATCATGGCTACCAGTCTCCATTGACGGTAACTTACTCTTCAACATCATTTCGGAAGAAGTATGACTCCACCAGCCAATAGAGCACACCAAACAGTCAGTTTTTGTGAATGTAAATGCGTCTCAAGGGTCTCATGGTGATTCTCTTCACTCCAAATGTGGCAATTTTGCTTGTTGAGCCTCATCACTGAACAAAATTTTGCGATGAAAATCAGCATCGATATCAATCTCATTTTCGGCCCATATACCAAAATCACGACGCATTGCAAGGTCTCGCGGCTTCAATTTTTACAAAAGCTGGATCTTGTAAGGTCGTAAGCCAAGATCTTTGCGCAAAATCTTCCATAAAGTTGATGGACAAAGCTCATATTGCAGTGCAACACTTTGCTCTACAGCGGCAATTGTTTCTTCGGTGCGGATGCATATTATCACATAGACTAAACGTAGTGCAAAAACGATCCATGGTTAACCGAATTAATTGCTCTGATGGACGATTATGTCGACCATAAAATGGACGGAGCTTGCGGTAAACTTCGCGAACTGAACCGTTATTTTCGAAATAAATTTTCACGATTAGCAAGCGTTGATCATTTGTCAACCTGTTCATGATGAAGTGGCAAACCAAACTGAAGATAAATGACATTGGAGTTGCCCGATTTGACCACAAAATGACAGTTTTATGTTTATCTCTATTCGAAAAACCAACCTCTAAAAAAACACCCGTTACATATATTTTTTATTTTGAAAGGGGTTATATTATAATATTAGCCACTTCAGGATATGCAGAAAGGAGGTTCCGATGCACATTGATTTTTAACGCCTGTAAGTTGTTATTCGGTTTATGTACGTATCTCTACATTTCAGCGTTCATCCGAATATAGGCTTAAGGGTAAACTGACTTGCATTCATAGCGTAACGAGTATTGCGGCTGACTTGTTGAATGGGAGGCATGCAGGTGGTTATTCAATTTTTGTTAAGATAGCGATAAAACAATGTAAGGCAGGAGATATTTTGACGATGTTCTAGCGAAACTAAAGAGTTCGCTCTTCTAATGTCTCCTATAAGTTTTTTCGCACGCGTTTGAATCCTATCTAGGAGATGCAATGTTGTTTTTGGTTTACCCGACCAGAACTGGGCGTTGAACTCAAGTTAAGGACGTATAAACGCTTTATATATTGTGGCCAGATCAGAAGGGGTGAAATATTTCTTACATCGATTAAGGAAACCTAGACATTCGCTGCGTTTTTAGCGACTTGAAATATGTGATCGTTCCAACGTAAGTCGTTACTAACACACATACCTAACATGGAAGGTTTTTCGGTTTCTTCGACATAAGTGCCGTTCATGGATAATGGCTCTAGATTTCGATTTCGCTTTAACGACAGAAGACGGCATTCTGTTTTGGAAGCATTGAATTCTACTCTGTCGGATTTACCCCATTTGATGATGTCAAGGTCGGAATTCAATGAGCTTAACATATTTTGTCGTTTAGAGTCCACATTCGAAGATGAAGGACGTGAACCTGAAAATGTGAGAAGCTCAGACTACTATCATCAGCGAAGTAATAAATTGGATTAGAAGTTGCAGACAGGAGATCATTTATAAAAATGAGAAATAGAGTCAGAGACAAAACTTAGCCTTGAGGGATACCAGCATTTATTTTGGGAGTTGCAGACTTGAAACCATCCAAAACAACTTGAATTGAACGTTTCGAAAGATAATGTCTAATCCATAGAAGAAGTTTTTCTTGATGCCAAATCCTGTCAAATGCCTCTGAAATATCAAGTGCAACAATCTTGCTTTCGCTACCATGGTGGCATTGGTTCCACTTTTCGGTGAGCTATGTTATCAAATCACCAGTGGACCTGTTGCTGCGAAAACCATACTGCCGGTCATTGAGAAGTTTTGGTGTTTCGAGATATTTCATAAGCTGACGATTTATCAGCGTTTCCATGAACATGGAAAGAAGGGACGTAAGTGCAATTGGTCGGTAGTTGAAGAGAGAAGAAGATTTGCCTTTTTTTGTACAGGCTGGGCAAATGCTGTTTTCCATCTACTTGGAAAGAGTCCTGATGAGTAGGATAGATAGGAAAGCTAACGCAATGTTTTGCTAGCGTAGGAGAACAACTCTTCAGAATAATATGGGATATACCATCCGTACCAGCGGATTTGTGAATGTCAAGATCAAATAAAACGCTTGCAACTGTACGAGTGCGAAAGTGAATTTACTCCATAGATCGATCTACATACAGGAGTAATTGTAGAATGCATCAAAAATGTACCAAATTATTTTTTAAAACTAAAAATGCTTGAGAAAATGTTGGTCTTCGATGGAGGGTTAGCTGAAACTTTGTTTTTGGTTCGGTGTATTCAGTATACGACTTGAACCACCGTGCACCTAAAACTTACATAAAAAAGACGCACAATCCAATTTTGTAAAACGGTTATAAGGGTATTTCATTAAGCCTATCGATGCTATTGTATATGGAATATAACTTTAAATGTCCGCCGCGGCTTCTCCGGGTGGCGAAATTTTCAATTTTCCACGACTCGATTTGCACGCAATTACCTTTGTGGGCCTCTGTGGTTTATGGCTTATTTGCATAGACCTGCTACCTCAGAAAACCTAATTAGAAAAAGTCTAACGGGGTCAAAATCGCATGATATCTCTGGCCACTTCACATCACCACCACGTGACATGACCATGCTCTCGAATTGCATTCGCAGGATTTCCAATGTGAAGTGAACTGTGTGGCTGTTGAAATCACATGTCGTTGGTGTTCATATCATCAAATTGAGCCTAAAAGAAGTTGGCACTCATCGACGTATAGCGTTGTTGGACGCTATGTCCGCCCATGGTGATTTGGCTAAGCAGACTGAATAAATGACAACAGTCAACAACATGACCGCTATTTGAAAGCTCGGAAGTCCCTATTGGAAGACCCTTTATAAATGAATGCCTATTCTTTTGTTTATTCATATAATTCTATTTAAATATTATTTTATTATTATTAGTATTATTATTTTTTTTAATAAATTATTTCATTAAAAAACTCAAGTCAAATATTTCTTTTTAAGACTATACTTTACGAACAAACAAATACTTCCGCTTACAACGATACTAAAAAAATTTAATTGATTAAAATTTCTTTAGCTTTCTGAAACCATCAAAAATGCGAATATTGGCGAGAAGAATTTTATGTTATCCTTATGAGCAACAGATAACTAAACACCCTATGCCTTATAAAGGTACCATTTACGACTATGATCTCCCCTTACCAGAAAGCTATAAACTGGTAATCGTTCATTTACGATCCTGCAAAGGATACGAAGATTGAGATGATAGTCAACTATCACGTCGCTATGGTCGACATTTTCAGGAAAATTTCGAGTAGCAGTCTGTCTTTTGGCTATAAAATGAGAATCGATGATAATATCTCTCACAAGACCAACAGCTTTTGAACCAACAAAAATAATTGTTATTACTAATAACGTTTAACATTTTATGACATCGGAAATCGACATTTAATAATACTTTTTATTTCTTCTTATTTTATCACCATCAGGTTGGGAAGGAAGCGGGAACGGTTTTTAAAGTCGAGACTAATTCAAGCACTTTTTCTTACAACACAAATAATTGTATGTTTGTGAAATATTACGCCATTTTTTGTTTCGGTTGTTTTCAGTAATTATTTAGCGATATTTATATCAATTGTTTTAAATTCAAATTTTGTTTTTATCTCATTTTATATAAGAAGCCAACAGTTTAATGAATTCCGCTGTTTATTTTATTACTTTATTTTAAAATTGGAAATGAAAACTTTGTATTCAATGTGTAGTCAAATTGTGCGAAATTCGATAACAGTATTCTGCAAAAATTAAAATCATAAACACATTGAAATGTATATGCTCGATAATAAATTATTGCTATCGACATCTTTCTATGACCGTCAAATGCCAACTGACGAATTTAATACACACAAAAATGGCAACAAAATAAAATCGATCCATAAAATGCACTCTGTACTTTGTTCGAAAGAAACAATATAGTTTGAAACGTTTGTGTATCCCAACGGTTTTTTTTTTCAGGTTTTTATTTTTTTACTGCAGTCGGTTAAGAATGGTAGAATAGCCACTATTATGATTGAAAAACCAGGGACGACGGTTAAAAGATCTATTTAAAGTACTGGGAAACTAAGTCCTGCCTCCAGCATCAGGGCTGAGTTCACCTAGTGTAAATATAACGAGATATGATCGATATTTGGTGAAGCAAATTCTACGGAATCATCATTAAGCAGTGACTGATCTGTCTAATAGAATCTTAACAGTTAAAGGAACAGCTTTGAATGCGATTGGTGAAAAGTGACCTGAGACCAAGAAAATCAACTCGTGTCCAGACTTACTGAGGCTCACGGTACAGCTCAAGCGATCTCGAATGGAATTAGCTTACCCTGATGAGTCCATATGAAGTCTGTGCTCACCAGATGAACGTGGCAGAGTGTGGTGCCGATGACGATCAATTGGGAAAAAATCTCCAGCGGGAACATTTCTGGAGAGGTTTCGTCATATGTGGAGAGGAATTTACGAAAACCTGAACACCGAGAAAGCTGAACGCTATCTATTACATTAAAAACATCCTTGAGGAATATGTGGTTCCATTATGTTTATTGGGGATAACTGATTCCTGATGCAAGACAATGCTAGACCACACACGTCGAAAGCTGGGCTACCGATTACTTGCAAGAAGTGGTCGATTGTAATGCGATGAGCCTGGACATGAATTCCATTGAGCTTTGGAGAAAGATGAGGATGCTGCTGTCCCTTTTAGAGACTCTCTGTCATATGAAATCTGTTCTAATGGATAAGTGTGAATAATTTGAATGACAACATCGTAACAAACCATATCCAAGGCAACCCCCGTCAATTGAAGGCTTTGATAGATGTTTGGGGAGGTACTATTTAAGGAACGATTATTGGCTAAAGAAAAAAATATTACTTGCTCCAAATATCGGTCAACCGAATGACCGGTATTCGTGTCGACACACCTTCATTTGGTTGTTGACATTCCAAAACATCGGAGCAACGAAGTATTGCAAAAATTCTTGAAAAAGTGTCAAACTTATCCAAAAATTTTACACCTTATTGGCATGCATTTTATAGCACACTTCAAGTTTTGTTGCATCAAAACTATGCACGTACACCAATTATACAAGAATGCAAGATGGATAAAGAGGCCTTGAAAAGGAGTATCTTTGTCGTGAAACACTTGCAAACTTTGAGTTCGACTTCAAATATGTATTTTAAAAGTTCAGGTACTTCGATGACAATAGGAGATAACTTTACTGTGAACTTTTAGATACGTACAACTTTGAAGTGAAGTAGTTTAAGTAAAAGACATCCTAACAATGGCATACATTTGTAGGGCTATTCGACTTGAATGGGTGGTAGGATGGTGCCAGCTGAAGTGTGAACATGAACTTGCCGAGATTTTGCAAAAGGTGTAAATCGTTTGCCACGTGTTTATGAGTTTTACGAGTGTTTGGAGGTCAGGTATCATTACGGTTCGTAGAAGTAATAAACCGATGAAAGTTGTAAATTGCTTTTCGCCATGCTTTCTGAGGAATATTGAAGCAAAACAAGTGTTGGTTCTAAGAAGTGTTTTTTTTTTGAGTACGGAAATTAAAATATTTCCTGAGATAATAATTATTAAGTAGATATTTTCGTATATAGGGTGGCTGTGGAAAGCCGCTACCAAAAATTCTATTTAATGAATCTGGTTAATTTGTTTTTTATTTTGCAGATTAATTTTTAGATTTAACAAAAATGGATAACTGGGATACTGAAATTAGAATTTGGATTGACCGGCGCTATCTCTCGGTTCAAAGAGAGTATAGACGTTTGGCGGCGATCCTCCGAGCAGATGGACCATAATGAGACTTGTTAACAATTTTGCAAACAGGAAGTCTACAAACCAAAACCAAAAAATTTGAATGAACTGAAGCAATCCATTCGAGAAACAATTGCGGATATTCAACTCTCCAAGCAGTAATGAACAACTTTTTGGTAAGATGCCGGACATGTATCAACGAGCAGGGGGCATTTAAATTCCATTATTTTTAAAACTAATTAAGCTGTATTTAATAAATTTGAATGAGCTTTAACATGAATAAAAGAAAAATGAATTCCATACACTGAAAAAAAAAAATTATTTGAGTTTCTTATGTAGCAATATTATATATATTTTTTATCCATATTTTGAATAATTGCATCCGCGCTTTATGTAAATTAGTACTCAAAGAAAGAGCATTTCTGTATGAAGTAAAGCTAGATTTAACTGTATGTTTGACATAGCGGTTATCCATGAACAATTCTGATTGTTTATCAGATAAACATTCGATCGCATTATGGGTGTCCTATCGCATATGATGCCCTATGCCCTAACAGAAATTTATTTTGTTGAAGGGGCTAACATTGACTCGGACCGCTACCTTGTTGCGGTCAAGGAAAGAATGCGGATATCCACTACGCCACATCAAAGGAGGAGAGAATAACATCGGCTTTTCATAAAGAAGGAAAAAGAGCAAGAAAAGCAAGCATCAGCGTGGTTTTAGGTCAGGAAAGCCCACAACTGATCAAATATTCACACTTCGGCAGATCCTGGAAAAAATCCAAGACGTCCAAATCGATAGCCACCACCTATTCAATCGATTTCAAAGTCGAATACGACAGAATTTAGAGATGAAATCTATAGAGCCATGTATTTGGTATACCGCCCAAACTAGTCTGTCTTTGCAGGATGACGATGGAGAATTCTCGCTGCTGCATGATTATCGGAAACGACTTCATCGATACATTCGATGTGAAAAAGGATTTAGGCAAGGCAATGCACTGTCATGTGAGTTCGTTAATCTCATTTTAGAGAGGATTGAGCGAAAATCTAGAGCCAAAACCAAAGGCACAATCTTGTTCAATTTCACGAGAAGTATAACCATCAATATTTACCATTTACTTTCTGTTGAAATGAAATCATCTAAACATTGATAAAAGACGACAAACAACTTTTAAACTGTATACCATCCGAACCAGGAAATTTATTTATCGTGTTTGAAAGGTCTTTTTCCGAAAATTGTATTACAGCGCCATTTAATCACTCAGGAAGATCTGAATAGTGGATTTATTATATACTGATTCAAAAAAATCAGAAAATTAATCGCAAGTGCTAGTTAAATAATTTGAACTTACATTTTCAAACCCCATAACCATAGGCAAACTTGAGGTATTTCGTTTTGAATTAATGTATTTCCGAAATGATTTGCCATTATACGCTTAACCAATGACTCATAGGACTAATCATTTTTTTTCTGTATCTCAGAAAAATATCACTATTTGCGGCTGTTTTGTTAATTGAACTTTTTTAATACGATTTCCTTTTGATATTTCGCAAATTTATCGAACTTTTATTATACCGCGGAATTTTAAACCGACGGAATTGTACTCTCAAGCGAAATTATATGTTGCCTCAGAATTATTATTGTAATAACGAGCAACATTTAGCAATTTTTGGAATCAACTTTTTCGAATTAAATCTTGCCAGTAAAAGAACGAAGAATTATTCTTGGCAACCAGGTTCGTAAGTATTAACAGCGCATCCTATAAAAATATCACTAGGTACATATCGTCAAGTTTATAAAAAAAAAAACTTTTTCAATTTGTATATATGTAATGCCATTTACCAGCTAAATAAAAAAGTAATTAGTCAAAAAAAATTCAGATAATTTTTAGCAAAAGAAACGTGTTTTTTGTGTTCCGATTCTACTTAACACACAAACTTGTAAGTTTAAAAATAATGGGTTTTTAGGTGAGTGTTCCGGTTTTTCTTTATTACCTTTTCTGCCTATGGCTATCTAATAAAAAAAACCCTCATTTCCAATTCCAGATCTCGTGCAATTGCTTTTGTATAAAAAGTGAGTTTGCAGCATTTGAAGACATTAGTTTGCCAGTACCACTGAAACCACCACTAACTGTAATTTAATTCCGAAAATGTATTTCCAAACTATCATTATGGTAAGAAACGTTTTTACGATATTTGATGAGACTTGCAACTTCCAACTTTCAAGAAGTATAATCAATTTTATTCACTTCGTAGATTGGTTTTGTTGCACTATTGGCTTCACCCGGAAAAGGACTTTTTCTGAATTACCAAGCGGATACTATCTCATCCATCACCCCAATCCTTGGTGGGACACCATCTGTTGAAGAACCTGAAGGTCCGTTAATAGAGAATGTTTTTGGTGGAAATCGAGTTCCAGTACAAGAGGCTGCTCGGCGATATGGAACAGTACCTGAATATATTTCAGTTTACTCGTTTGATCGGATTTATCAACTTCCAGTTTATAATAGGGCAGTTCGTCCAATAGGCGATCTAAGTGTTAATAATGTGAGGGGATTAACAAATATAAAACAGACTTTTGGTGAGTCCATTTCTATCCCAATAAAGACTTGGAAAGATTCGTTTCTTAGAGGCACAGTGCGAAGTGTTCCTTCAAACTAAAAGAGCAAATTGGTGGTTGTGAAGTAGCTGATTTTGAACTCATTATTTTTGTTCTAGGTATACAAATAAAATATTTCCATACACAAACACAATCATAGTTTACAATAAAAGATTTAAAAAAATGACAGCTGTCAAAATAGCTGTCTTTCGGTGTGACTTTTTTATACAATATAAATCAACGCATTATAATGAAGTAATCTTTATATTTTGTCTTTCTCTTTGCGTTTTTTATTTTTTAAAAGGGGAAAAATAATGTTTTGAGTTTGTTTTAGATGCCAGATTATTCTCGAATTCAGTAGGTACAATTGATACAAAATAAAATCTTTATATATAAAATATAAAACAATTTGTTTTTTTAAAAGAGTGTCTTTTAGGTGACCAATTGAGCATATAGATTTTAAGGCACGATTATATATTGATCAATAAAATATTATTGTAGATCTTGAATCTAGATACATATTATGTATCTTCTTCTCTATATATAAAAACGAAATGAATGTTTGCTCGTTTGTTTAAAGTTTATGGGTGGCTAAACCACAGGGCTAAACCTGGCAAAGTATCCAGGCTGTATTTTTTTTTGGATATCTCAAGCTGGCGTTGCGGTTCCGGAAAAGTGCTCATAGAACATCCAATATTAAGTTATTTAGTGACTAATATTGGGATCACTATAATATTTAGAGTCTTGTAATTCGGAACAGGCGTTTTGGTTTTTGTTTCGAGTTGTCATACAAAAATAGACGGGAGCAGTTAAATGGGCATGGCATCTCCCATAAAAATCAAAATGTCTGGAGTAGAAATTAAGCCACATTCTTGAAAGTTAGTGTGAGCATATGAATTGTTAATCTTAGTAGATAAGTAAAAATTGGGCGTGATAGAATAAGTAGGCATGGCACCTTTCATTCAAATTAAATATTTAATGTCATATAAAAACATTAACAAAAAAAATGGACGGGGTCCGATCAGTGGACATGGCACGTCCCATGGAAAACAAAATTTAGGGAGTACTATTAAAGCCAAATTCTTGAAACTTAAGTATGATGCTATGTATTGCTAAGCTGAGTTGTTGAGTAAAAAATGGGCATGGTTGAACAAGTAGGTGTGGCACCTCCCATACAAAGTATATATTAAAAGTAACATATCTCGAACACTATAATAGTGGGGCCCCTAACATTTTGGATGTGTCCATCCGCCATTGACAAAACCTATGAGCTACTACCAAAGTACGATGCTAAAATCGTGCTGGGAGATTTTAACGCAAAGGTAGGAAGAGAATATATCTTTAGCAGTATTGTCAGAAAATATAGCCTACATGACAACACGTCTGGTAACGGACTTAGGCTAATTGACTTAGCTACGGAACGAAATGCCACTTTAGCCAGCACACGGTTTCCTCACCTCGATATCCATAAGGGGACATGGCGGTCTTCAGATCAACGAACAGTCAACCAAATTGATCACATTGCGATAGACAAGAGCCACGCATCCAATAATTTGGATGTCCAAACATTCCGAGGGGCTAACATCGATTCGAACCACTACTTTGTTGCAGATAAGGTAAGGATGCGGATATCCACCACGCCATAACAAACCAGAAATACTGTGAAAAAATGTAATGTCGAAATACTGCAATCGTAAGAGACCGCCAAGACGACGATGACGAAAAACATTCTGCTGTCTGGCAGAACGAACCATTCAATATTGACACCGACAGCGAAAACTGCTTACCCACAGACCGAAGTGAAGAGGGGGTAGCAATATCTAAATTCAATCTTAATAAAGCTACCGGACGGCCTTCCCGTTAACTTGGTAAGTAACATTCACGAACTCATAAGCCTAATCTGGTCCTAAAGAAGGAACCTCAGCATCATTAGCGCGATCCACAAAAAAAGAGATCCTATCTGAACTGCGCCAACTACAAAGGCATAAGTCTCCTCAAAATCTGCAGTAATATGTGAACGCCTGAAACCGTTTACTAACAACCTAATCGGTCCGTTTTTTTAGGCCAGGAAAGGCCACAACCGATCAAATTTCCACACTTCGGCAGATCTTGGAAAAAAACCAAGACGTTCAAATCGATACCCACCACATATTTATCGATTTCAAAGCCGCATACGACAGCATACATAGAGACGAAGTACACAGAGCTATCTCTAGTTTTGGTATACCGCCCAAACTCGTCCGTTTGTTCAGTATGACGATGGAGAATTCTCGCTGCTCCATCAGGGTCGGATACGACCTCACCGACACATTCGATACCAAAAAAGGATTTAGGCAGGGCGATAAGCTGTCATGTTACTTCTTTAATTTGCTTCTTAAGAGAATTGTGCATACTCCCGAACAAACACCGGAGGCACAATTTTCCAAAAATCGGTGCTACTACGGTGACATCAGTGGTAGGACTCAACGTGATGTCATAGCCACGTTTGCTAGGGTAGAGAATGAAGCGGCAAAAATGGGTTTAGCAGTAAATGAGGGTAAGACTAATTATATGCTGTAAACACTAGAGGACACACAACATCGATGAATTGTACAGAACGTCACCATTGAGAGATATAACTTTGAGGTAGTACGGGACTTTGTCTACCTTGGCTCCGCTATAAACTCTGACAAGAACATATTGTCAGAAATCAAACGAAGAATTACCCTTGCCAATCGCTGTTTCTTCGAGTTAAGAAGGCAATTTAGTAGTAAAGCCCTCACTCGAACTACTAAGGAGATCCTATATAAGACCCTGATTATCCCAGTCCTGCTCTACGGCGCTGAAGCATGGACCGTATCAAAAGCGGACGACGATTCGGGAGAAAAACTCTTCGAATTATCTTCGGTCCCGTTTGCGTTGACGGGCAATGGAGACGAAGATTCAACCACGAGCTGTACAGCGACATACCCCTGGTCAAGGACATGTAGAACGAATGGACACCAACACTCCGGCTCGCAGAGTCTTCGATTCCCAGCCAGAAGTCGGACGCAGTAGAGGAAGAACTCGCCTTAAGTGGCGCGCACAAGTAGAAACTGAACTCAACCAACTTTGAGTGCGCAACTGGAGGAAGTTAGCTAAGGACCGGGCTAATTGGAGAGGTATATTGATTGAGGCCCAGGTTCATACCGGACTGTAGGGCCACTTAAGTTAGTAAGTAGTATGTTGGTTGAGGCCCCGGTTCGTCCCGGACTGTAGCGCCACTTAAGTAAGTATATCGTATATCATCATACAACTTTACTAAATTGTCATTTTCTTAATATAAAAAAAGGTTTGTTCTATTTCTGAAAGGTTTTCCTCATTTTATAGCCAAGAGAGCCTTGCCATTGAACAATTGTTTGCCATAAAAGCATGAACATAATTCTAAAAATAAGAATGAGTATTCAAAGATAAGAGATAAACATAACGATGTTTATAAATAAATAATTCGATCAACGTCACTGTCATTATGGCTTTGCAACATAAATTAGTGCAAAAGTGATAAATGCGCCTCCAGAAATCTACTCAATCTAGGTATTATTTTCCTTAAAAAAAATGACTTAATTTGGACATATATTCCCACAATGCCATTACACAGCTACTGTAAAGCTGCGTACAACAAAAGTTCAACAGATACAAATATATTTTCAAGACTACAATCCTTTAATGTGCAATATTGCTACCTTTTTAGTAACAAGCAATGTGTCAAAAAACAAATAGAATTTTCCATTAATAAAAAAAATAGACAAACTTTTTGAAACCCTTGAATGCTTAATGACCCAAAAACATAAATAGACCTTGACCGTACAAAAAAATAAAAAGAATTGAGTGAAGGCAACATCAAGCTGAGAACAAAACGACAGACTTTCGAATTTCATTGAAGCCAAACACACACATTTCTCTATTGTCCTGGAATACCTACTGTTTGTTTCAAGGCAAACCAAATGGCTGCTGCTTTCACTTTTGTCTGTTTGTAGGTGTGCTAGAGACAACTTATTTGAATGACAATATCTGTTGCAATGCTGTGAAAGATATAAAGATATTTATTTTCGCTCTGCTGCGTTTTGAGTTTTGACAGTCTGCGATAAGGATCTGTAAACTTTTTACATCTGCTTATACTTGGAATATAATGCTTTACATTTTTGGAGATAGGGTTGTTGATGTATAATCTTTTTTAGATTGAGATTTTTTTTTACCTATAGGATTATTTGAAAACTTTGGAGAATGTTTGATTGAGTTCTAATTTTTAAACCTTTTTATTAAAAATGTTCAAATTTATGAGAATATCGAGTTGAGTTGAGTTCATATAAAGAAATACAAAATTATTTTTTATCAGTTGTTTTTTTCAGGTGTCCATCATTATTTAAGCCTAACATTACGAAGATGGAGAAGCCCATCAAATTCGGTCTTATTATCCCGCCTGGCCGTTAGTCCGTCGGTCTTTGAAATCAGGTATAGCTTAAGGCGCTGAAAAGACTTTGAAATGTCATTAAAAGTGTAAGTTATGCGTTACATCCGATCTTAAAGTTCCAAAAAATCAGAATTTCACGGAACCTGCACTTATGATTTTGATAAAGAATAACATAAGACATCAAACCAACTCTTCATAATAAGGTGGCATAAGACACGCAGTTTAACCTCACATACACGCGAACAAAGAAATACCAAAATTCGTTTTGTTACAGAACAAGCAACAGGTGAAAATGAAAAAAGAATAACATGGAGTTTTGTGTAAAAATAAAATTCAATTTTAACTTAAACTTAATAATCGTTAAAAAATAAGAAGTTAATAGAATCAAGCTGGCAGGAAACAACCACGTAAGAGACAGTAGGATCCTCATTTTAATGTCCGTTGGGGATCCAACGCCAGGGAAGCTTTGTATATCAATCAATGAAGTAAAGGCGATTTAACCTTTTTACTTTATTCACATATTGGTAAGTTATATAAGGATTAGAGGTTCTTTCGACTTTCTCGCAAAAAAAAGTACAAATTATAGGCAACGTTAGTATCCAGGACACATTAATGTGTGCCTTTGTATTTCTTGCACTATTGTTTTGTGACGAATCCGAATGGCTGAGATAAGCATTTGTTGGCAATTGATACTACTTGGATGATTTGTCAGATCATCACGAGAGGAGGACCAGCAAACGGATTCAGGCGTTGCTACAGCTTGGAATTGAACCCAAACAAAAACAAATATGCTACAAAGAATTGTTTAAAGTGCTTAAAATTTGTTTTTCCTATCGTGTTTATCGTCTACCACTTGGTGCTGAAAATGAGGAATTGCAGGATAAGAGTCTGGTATACCAAGCATTTTGACATCTAGCTAAGAGTTTTGATAAGGACTTTGTTTGTTAACGAAAAAGTTTCGCAAGCTTTCCAGGAAACGCTTCTACCTAGGATATCCATATCATCTATTATAAGCACACCTCACCTCCTTGTTGAAATCCAGTGAATATATGAAAAAGTGCAGATAAGCTTAATTCTTTATAGCGCTTCAGGCGGTAGATATTACCATACACAGGCTTAAAGTCGATGAAAAGATTTTTGACTTATAATTCGTTGATTTTTTTTCAAGACTAGCTTAATGTAAGAAATTTGTACGATCGCTACCGGAATTAGCACTGTTACCCGCCGATAAGTGTGTTTCAAAATCATTTACATACTCATATGGATAAAATCCTTTGTGCACTATGTACCAGGATTGTGTCCAGTAGTTGGCGTAATATATTGGATTACCATTCTTCTAGATAGGGCTTATTTGTTGCATGCGTACTTCCAAGGTACTATCTCTGTATTTGATGACTTCCATTTGTAATTCATCAGAACTATAGTGGCCTTGTTATTCTTTAACTTTTTGATAGCACCTTTGACCTTGTCTATACTCGAATTGGCGGTTGTTTCTTCAATGATTGGAGGTTGGCGGCTTTTTTGGGCTTTCACTCTCTCAAAGTTATCCCCATAGTCCTTTTATACCATATCCCATAGGGGTATATTAGATTTGATATATAGTTTGTAACATAGAGAAATCATTTAGATAGATATAGTATATGTATCGACTCAGAATCACTAGCTTAGTCAAGTTAGCCCTGTCTGTCCGTCCATCCGTACGTCACCAGTTCTTAGGCCTTAAATTTTGAGCTAGAATGATGAAATTCTGTACACGTGGTCTTTGTTGCTCCCAGCAAAACAAGTGTAAAAAAATTAGAAAAAAATAAAATGGGGGCGTGGTCCCCATTTGTAAACGTCACTTTCTATATTTTTTTTCAACCATAAAAGATTTAGATTTCAAGTTGACAATGTCGTCTTCTATTTTTTATCGCCATTCACATTTTAGGTTTTTTTTTTGTTTGTAATTTGCTTCTACTCAAGGAGTCATGAAATACCTTTTATATGTTTTACCACAAAGAAGGATATAAAAGATGTTGGATGTAGTGGAGACTTTTTCCACTTTTTGGGGGCGTTTTCAATAAAAAACTGTTTTCGGTCAACTTTTAAATTTTTCGAAAAATTTTTTGATGCAGAATCATTAACATTATTAATATGAACATTTCGTCTATATATAATTTTAACCCACGCCCACTTTTTGGGGGCGTTTTTATATAAAAACCATTTTTATACACTACCCCATAACATATGCAGGAGAAAACCTTGTCTTTTGTAGAACCGTAAAGGTGTTTTGTAAGCAGTCTGAAGAATTTGTTGTCACTATATCATTTTTTCTATATTATCCACATCGTGGTTTTAGCCATGCCGACTTTTTTGGGGATTTTAGTTTTATGGATAGGATGGGATAGGGTAACGATCCGCACAGCGGATTGTAGCCTTCTCATATGTTTTTTTTGTAATTTTAACCCCAAGATATAAAAGAGACTAGACCGTGATTATAGTCGCGTTGTTTTTTTAATCCCCAAACACTATTTGTTAGCATATATATCCAAGGAGGTGAAAAAAATGTATAATATAATTACAATTCCTCTAAATCGGATAAAGTACATTCAAACATAATCCTGCATTCTCTGAAAATGCATTCAATGCCTTTGGCTTTTCTACCACAACCATTCAATTGCTCTTTGATTATTAAATAACTGATTAATCCAATTGATATGGATGTCCTGCCAATAAAGCTAGCTAATGGCGATAAACTCAACTTAACTGATTACCATTTAAGATAATTGATTAAGTTGTCTTTGCCTGCGGTATCAAGAATCACCCTTTGGTTTGGTACTACTGAAAATCCTCAATTACATAAATCCGATCAGAATTGAAGTTATTCAAATAAAAAGTTTTAAGGGCGGAAACTGGGAGTAAACTTTTGCATTTAAATTATATTCCAAATTTTCAACTCACCAACTAAACGAGAATTCTTTGAATTTCCTAAGGAAGTCATGCACCTTGCACACGTGTGTCACTTACCAGACTTTTAAAATTTTTTGATGTTCGTTAAAGTTTTGTCATTTGTTTTACTGACTGTGTGATGAATTTATTCGTGTAAACGGTTATTCATGAAAATTTGTTGAGCTATTCAATTGGAAATATTTGCATAATTCTTCGAGGAAATAACACATTTTAGCTGGGTGAACTTTTATACTATTACGTACGATGTTCGCATAGCAAAAATGTATCTAGCACAAAGTAAAAGAGGTATACACTTTCCAAATTTAAAAAAAAAACATATGAGAAGGCTACAATCCGCTGTGCGGATCGTTGAATACCCTATCCCATCCTATCCATAAAACTAAAATCCCCAAAAAAGGGGACATGGCTAAAAACACGATGTGGATAAATAGAAAAAATGATATAGTGACAACAAATTCTTCAGACTGCAGATTTTTACACTTGTTCTGGTGACTCGGACAAGGATCCTATATACCAAATTTCATTATCCTAGCTCAAAATTTAAGGCTCAAAAATCGGTGACGAACAGACAGACGGACGGACGGACACACGGACGGACGGACGGACGGACGGACGGACGGACGGACAGACAGACATGGCTAATTCGACTCAGCTAGCGATTCTGAGTCGATCCATATACTTTGAGGTATATGTAGCAAAATTATTTCTCTATGTTACAAACTATGTATCAAAACTAATATACCCCCCTATGGGATAGGGTATAAAAACATATGAGAAGGCTACAATCCGCTGTGCGGATCGTTGAATACCCTATCCCATCCTATCCATAAAACTAAAATCCCCAAAAAAGGGGACATGGCTAAAAACACGATGTGGATAAATAGAAAAAATGATATAGTGACAACAAATTCTTCAGACTGCTTACAAAACACTTTAACGGTTCTACAAAAGACAAGGTTTTCTTTTGCATATGTTATGGGGTAGTGTATCAAAATGGTTTTTATATAAAAACGCCCCCAAAAAGTGGGCGTGGGTTAAAATGGTATATAGAAGAAATGTTCATATTAATAATGTTAATGATTCTGCATCAAAATTTTTTTCGAAAAATTTAAAATTTGACCGAAAACAGTTTTTTATTGAAAACGCCCCCAAAAAGTGGGCGTGGCAAAAAACTTTATATGGACGAAATATAGATATTAATATTGTCTAAATATGTTGTTCAGAAACTTTTTTAAAATTCCTTACGGTTTGGTCAAAAACTGAGTTTTTCTTAAAAGGGGGCGTGGCAGTGGGCGGATTTCAAAAATTTTTACACTTGTTCTGTAGGCAGAGACGAGGATCCTATATACCAAATTTCATTATCCTAGCTCAAAATTTAAGGCCTAAAAATCGGTGACGTACAGACGGACGGACGGACGGACGGACGGACGGACAGACAGACATGGCTTAATCGACTCAGCTAGCGATTCTGAGTCGATCCATATACTTTGAGGTATATGTAGCAAAATTATTTCTCTATGTTACAAACTAAGTATCAAAACTAATATACCCCTATGGGATAGGGTATAAACATATCAGAAGGCTACAATCCACTGTGCGGATCGTTGAATACCCTATCCCATCCTATCTGTAAAACTAAAATCCCCAAAAAGTGGACATGGCTAAAAACACGATGTGGATAAAATAAAGAAACTGACATGGTGACAACAAATTGTTCAGACTGTTTACAAAAAACTTTGACGGTTCTACAAAAGACAAGGTTTTCTCCTGCATATGTTATGGGGTAGTGTATAAAAATGGTTTTTATATAAAAACGCCCCCAAAAAGTGGGCGTGGGTTGAAATAGTCTATGGACGTGGCAAAAAACTTTATATGAACGAAATACAGATATTCAGATTGTCTAAATATGTTGTTCAGAAAGTTTTTCAAAATTCCTTATGGTTTGGCCAAAAAATACGTTTTTCTCAAAAGGGGGCGTGGCAGTGGGCGGATTTCAAAAATTTTTACACTTGTTCTGCTGGGGGCAACAAAGAGCACGTGTACCAAATTTCACCCTTTTAGCTCAAAATTTAAGGCCCAAAAACTGGTGACGTACGGACGGACGGACGGAGGGACGGACAGACATGGCTAAATCGACTCAGCTATCGATTCTGAGTCGATCCATATACTTTGAGGTATATGTAGCTAAATTATTTCTCTATGTTACAAACTATGTATCAAAACTAATATACCCCTATGGGATAGGGTATAAAAACGGTAACCGCTGGTATGATAAACCTAAAATATCCTCAAAGACCACTTTACTAGGCTTCCCAGATACGTGTCTATCTTTGAATAATGACGACATGTTCGGTGAACAATTTTCTTTTCTAGGAGGCACTTTATACAAAATTATGATAAATACTCATAAACATGTATAGTATGCGCTCCTACCCACCATATCCTGGCTCCATGACGTCCCCTCTAATCTAATAATAACGAACGTAACGGTTTCCCTAAGGCGTACATGGTGGGATCTCAAATGCGGATACGAATTTTCTTGTGTACATTTCTTTGGCTCACATGAGCATAAGGACGAAATATGACTGCAAGCTTTACATGCATGTGCACATTGCACAACCGTGATACATCTTCCAATCGGCATAATGAGCCTTCTCGATTATCATGCTTTGTACATCAAATGGGCGTACAAAAGCCAACATGTACTTGCTTGCATGAATGGTTAACGTTTAGATACCGATAGACTGACAGACAGTATATATCTGGAAACCAATCGATAAATGCAATGGGATGGGATGATAATATGAAACACTGACCGATAGTAACAGGTGATTTTTAAGCGTTGTTTTTTTTTAAAATCGAATTAAACACTCAAATTTGCATCAAATATTCAAAATGTTTATTGTAATAGATAAGAAGGCCTTTGTCATTTATGTTTTAAAGACAACTTCATATAAATGTTTCCCACGGCTCCGTTTCAAATGGTCCATTCGGAAGGTCAAATTTTGCGTCACTTTTTCTAGCATTTCGGCCTGTATTCCACGCGTGTTATGTTATCCTGAATGGCTTCAATCGTGTCCGGCTTGTCCACAAAGTCTAACGACTTTACATAACTCCACAAGAAATAATCAAGAGGCGTTAGATCGCATGATTTGCGGCCAACTCACAGGGCCATTTCGAGAGATAAGCTGCTCACTAAATTCATCCTTCAACATTTCCATTTTTTCACGAGCTGTGTGGCATTTGGCACTGTCTTGATGAAACTACATGTCAACCAATGTTTGCCAATACTGGGGCAAAAAAAGTCACATATCATGGCTCGATATACCGTTCGCCGTTAACTGTAACGTTTCTTCCACGGTTGTTTTTAAAGAAAAATGGACCGATGATGCCACCAGCCCATAAACCACATCAAACTGTCGTTTTTTCAGGATTCATCGGAAATTCTTGTACGGCATGTGGCTGTTCATCACTCCAGATGTGACAGTTTTGCTTATTTCCGAATCCGTTTCCAGAAATGAGCCTCATCGCTGAACACAATTTTTCGATAAATCAGCGGTTTTTCATGGAGCTGTTTTAAGGCCCATTCACCAAAAATCAGACGTTATGGTAGGTCATTCGGTTACAATACTTGCACAAATTGAATTCTATAGGCTTTCAAACCCAAATCGACACGTAAAATTTTCCATGTGGTTGAATAACACATGCCAAATTGCTACGAATGGCAACGACATTTCAGGATCTTCATTAATATTGGACGCTACGACTGCAATATTCTCTTCGGTACGCACTGTACGCATGCGAGTCGATGGTGTCCAACAAAGTAATTTTGGTGCGAAATTTGGTGATAACAGCACGAATTGTTGATTCACCAGGTCGATTATGACGACGATAATATGGTTGTAAAAAACGGTGCACATTGTTCATAGAGCACGAATTTTGATAATATATTTCAATAATTTGCAATCGTTGCTCGTTTTTAAGTCTTTCCATGAATAAATGGCAGAGTATACTGAAAACTTTCACTTTGACAGATGATGTTTGGAAGCCATTACTAACCAGTGGTGCCAACATGAAAAACTTAACTCTAAAAAAAGCCCCCGTCATGTAATAACATTCCAGCCCGTCGCGTCGTTATCCTTCTTTAGACAACTCATCCGAGTTCCTTCTTTGGAAAAGGGATTACCACGTCTTTTATGTGTCTTAACGAAGGAAAGTTATAGTTGTCATGAAATTATATCAAATTAAATCAACCCATTATATTGGCACGGAATTGGGTTATATGTTTCAGGAAGGATGTTTGAACATTAAAAATACTGCAACATAAATTATTTTATTTAATTAGTTTTTAATATGACTAAATATACGAAACGACTGCAGGTAATGACCTCCGAATAAGAGAATGTAATACTGAATTTAAATTTAAGTAAAATTGGCCCAACTTCAAATCCACATGTACATGCTATCTTTAGCTGCAAGGTACGCAAAACAAATTTAAAATCCTTAGACAAGTTCGAGAAAAAAAGCAACAAACTTCAAGTCAATAATAACCCGGGCATGTTTCAATCGACTGCAAGGTTGCAAATGATATTAACTACGTAGACGATATCGACAAGCTATTGGGTGTAATTATTATGAATGAAAATCTTTTGGATTATGTCTATTTGTTTTGTTTTGTTTCATTGTTTTGCTTCCAATGAGCCGAGAAAACGATAGCTACCAAGTGACCGCCGCACCGCCAGAATTTATGACCATTCGGGTCCGATTATTGGGATTTTCTATCACTCTTGACAGAACTTTTGGCGATATATCCCCGTATTTTTTACGGATATTCTTTTTTAGAGGCTTCAATAGTCTGTTGACATAGGCTCGTGACTTTAACTCAAACAACTTAAGTCTGAAATGGTTAAATAAGGCGATCTTACCGGAAAGTGTAAATCGCCGAAAGAAGAGAGTCGGGGACCAGAAAATTCATTCAATTGAGAAAGAAGAAAGTCGTTGTGCATGGTTCTGTAGCTCTCGCCATTCACAGCACTCCTTTGGTCCGCTGTGTGGACTCTCTCTTGGCCAAGATTCAGGACTGATTGGTGGTCAAAAGCTAACAGTTGATGCACTATCTGCACTTTGTAAGAGTACAACTTACAGTTCTCCATCAATTTTTGTTTGTAAAAACCGCCAACAGATACTCTATTGCATGGCACGTCGTCTGGACGATACTCCGGGGTACTCAACATATTAAACATATTAAACCACCGCAGCGATATTCTCAGCAGAATATGGCAGAATTTCTTGTTGTCCCATACTCTTCAAGTCTAAACGTAGCATGTAGTGTTTGCGCAGTTGGTATCGGATGACCGGGAAATCCGTACCAAAATTCACCCTGTGCCAGCACGAAAACATCGAAACAATTATTGCGTGTTCTTCAGAAGTGTATCTGTTTTCTTCACAAATGTCAAAGTGAAGTTGACATTAAAGTATCATGTGGTGGCTGTAGTGTTCAGCGGTTGTTCAGCATGTACCAAATCGTTCAATGTTTTGTTCTCCTCCAGTTACACGCCCTTCTTTCCAAAGTCATTTAAAACGATAATAAATCCTCAGCATGTAATATCTCGAAACTAGGGAATCTAAATGACCGCCAGGATGGTTTGCGCAAAACCAGTTCCACCGGTGATTTGATAACCTATCATGGAATCAATCACTTCATTATAGCGGTGAATGTAAGATTGTTGCGTTACACATTTTAATTATATTTGACCTGTTTGGGCATCAAGGCGTTTTGTTAAATTTGGTCGAATTTGGAATTAATAAAACATTTCTTGTGTGGATTCGAATTTTTTTCTGTAAGCGCTAAATTCAAGTTGTTTGGCACGGTTTCACTAACAAGTGTAAATATTTTTGAAATCCGTACACTACCACCACCCTTTTTAGAAAAACATAGTTTTTGGCAAAACCGTAAGTAATTTTGAAAAATTGTCTGAACAACATATTTAGACCATTTAAACATCACCAAAAAGTGGACATGGCAAAAAAAACTTTATATAGGCGAAATATAGATTTTGAGATTCTCTTAATATGTTCTTTAGACAATTTTTTGAAATTCCCGACCATTTGGCCAAACAACAACTTGTTCTGAAGCAACTCACAAGAATCCTATATACCAAATTTCATTCGTCTAGCTCAAAATTTACGGCCTAAAAATTGGTGTAGAGACAAACGGACGGACGGATTAAGAGACAGGCATGGCTTCTCTGATCGACTGAGTCGATCCATATACTAGAGGGTATTTCTGCCTCAATTATTTCTCTATGTTACAAACTATGTATCAAAACTAATATACCCCTATGGGATAGGGTGTAAACAACATCATTGCACCTATTAAACAGACATCGAATGATTGCGAAAAAATACTTATTTGAGACATAATTTACGAGCATTCCAGGGTTTATGAATACCGTTTAGATGTTTTATCGCAGTACTACCTTTAGAGAAGGGAAAGAAAGAGCGTGGTAGAAAATATTTTGGATGTAGTGGAGACTTACTCAATGGTTGGTGTCTGAACTAACTTCGGGAGTCACTGTTGTTTGTGTTCGGTAAATTCGGTATGAATGCAAACGAACAAGGAAAAACACAACACACAGAATAAACTTTCAGGAGACATATCTTGGGCTTAATTGCGCCCGCCAATATATGAGAGATAGCCTTGTATTCACCTCTTAGTCACAATATCTTGAAAATTAGAAAAAAAAATCACAAAATATGACAGGACTTCACGTAAATGAAGTCAAATTCTGTCGTCGTTTGTGATTTTCATATCAAGTCGTTGCCAATCCACTCATTATGTGTAAATTAATTTAGAATTAATAATAATTATGGCCAACATACGATATTTATTAAGAAAAATCTAATTTTGGAACGAAATTCCCAACGAACTGGCAACACTGCTAATAGGATACAGATAAGAGAGGCACACCCAAAGCTTGTGAGAGAAGTTTTTGTAATCCAATCGAAGTTTGTTTGCCTCGTTTTATCATTACCTTTTAATGCGCTTATCTTTGTATATCCACATTAATAATAAACATAAAAATAATAATTCGAGAGAAAATGCTAATAAGTGTTATATTAGTGAAATATGGGTGGAAAACTGTTGACAGGTCGACATGCTACGATTAACATCATTAAGCTTGCTTAGCCGATGTTATGGTATGTGTTCTAATCAATTTCGGTGAAACAAAGGGTGTGAGATACATAAGGTAATTGATGTTGTCTGTATGGATTAAGAAGATGCAAATTTATGCATCTTTATAAAGGTTGTGACAGCCAGGAATAAATTTGTAGATCCCTTAAAATAGATTTAGTTTTGTGCCTTACTTATGTACATATGTATATAAGGTACATTTATGGGTGGGGTATTTTTAGATTCTGAAACGGTGATTTGATTTAACAACATTGAATGGCGAGGACATCAAAAAGACCGTACATTATGCAAGAAGTTGTTTAATGCTCGGTAAACAAGACATCGTTGTTTCAATTAATAATGTCTACAGGCACCGAGTCAAAAATTAAGTTTACCACGAGCGGCGCTATAAACCTGTCGACTGACTAACTAAGCCAAACAGAAGAACTGTGGAATGCCTTATCAAACTTAGTTTTCAATTTCCATTACAATTCGAAGAAATTCCAAACCAACGCACATCGGTATCTCCTCTTTTCTTCTCCTCAAATGTCCTTAATGTTGCGCTGTGCTTAAACACTATAAGGGTAGTCATAAAATCTTTAGCGCGTTACAAAAAAAGAAAGAAAACATTTAAAAACTCCTTTCACTGCAAAATTATAGAAAACCCTTACATTTATTTTGGTTATTGATGTTAAAACTTAAAAGATAAACATTATGAAGAACTGTGATTATTGATTATACTGGAAATTTCACACGTGATCCAATAAACTTCCTGATTTTTTTTTAAATAAAACACAAACGAAATCAATGTATTGAGGACTAAAGATAACTTCCTTCAAATGTTGCCCACGACTAACTCTTAAATGGCCCACTCTGTGGGTCCAATTTTCGACCACTCTTTCAACAATATCGGCCAGTATTCCATGAAAAACCACGAGTTATGTTATCTTTCAAAGATTCAATGGTTTCGGGTTTATCGTCGTTTACAAGATCGTGATGGCCAATTGATAGAACCATTTCATGAGATGTTGTTTTCATCGAACGTTTCTGTTAATAAATCAATTCTTTCGTTAGCTGTATGGCATGTAGTGTCATCCTAATTTTTTTGCCACAAAAATGTATTGATAATTGCTCTGTAGCGATCTCCATTGAAAAACAACATGCACTCCTTCCACATTTTTAAAGAAATACAGTCCGATGATACCGACTGCCCATAAACCGTAACAAACAGATAATTTCCAGGGTTTGCAGTTGTAGCTGTTGGATAGCCTCTGACTGATCATCGGCAAAAATATGACAATTTTCATACAAAAAAGAAGTTTATCAATTTCTAGCTGTTCCAAGGCTCACAAACCGAAATTAAAACGTAAACGAAAGTCAATTCTTGAAAGAGCTATAATTTATACACTTTTAAACCAAGACAAAAAAAAATAAAAACCAAGACCTCACTTCAAAATACGCCACAACGTTCCATAAGAGATTTCCAAACCTTGAGATACGTTACAACCTCTTTGGGTGCTTTGGGGCTAACTGATTTTTACTATAAGAGAGTGTAGTCTATCACGCCCAGTTTAGACGGTAGGGTCAATTTAAAAAAATATAACTCAACCCAAATCAGTTTTGGGTAAACAAACTTGGATACATTGTCAATGCTTTGATTCATATCGGTCATACATCGATCTACATAAATATATGTATCAAACATTTAAATTGGAGCAGACATAACTTCGAAAATATCAGGCTACCCATATTCTTAAGACTAGTAAGCTCTTGCAGTATATTCTAAGCAGAAATGCTAGCCATACTCGAATCAGCCGAATGGGCTAGGGTGCTGAATAAATTAATTATCTCTGACGGGAAATAAACGGCGGCAACTCAAACAAGCTTGATAGAGTGATAACAACCTGTTGGGCAAGGCCTCTTGTTTAATGAGGTTCAGCAACATGCCTCAGCTATGCAGGAAATGTTGCGACTCTGAGTAAAAGAAGATATCACACACCTACTGTGTCACTGGCATGCGATAAGCTGAAGAAGATTTTTAGGCAGGATCTGGAAACTGCCACTTTGGGCCAGACCAACCGTAACTGCAAAGGACACCTGGAGAACCTCACCATAATACCACTTAATATCACTTCATCAATAATAATTTTTTTTCAAGAACTGGTATCGCTGAGGACATAGGCCCATGTAAGTTTGACTTCTCAACAGAGCGTCAAGAACCATAAAACCTTCCTCCTAACCGAACTCATATCGGATTGAAACACCTCTTTAGAAGTATATTCTTCAATTTGAGGGCATGATAAATCTTATACCCCCCTATTAATAAAAACTGATTATCTAATCACAGTTTTGACAGTTTTCCTCACAAGAAATACTCGCGCAAATGTCAAAAGTTAGTCACTGATTAGTTAATCAGCGTTTATTAATAAGTGGGATAATGTTTATTTTAAGTGTCATGTTGTACTCTCTGTGAAGATAGTTCATTAAAAAAACACCGCTCAACATGTTACGAGCCTGAAACATAAGACCACATTGAATTTTCGAAAACATGGTTTTAGCAGAGCTGTATCAGTTTATCTTCTTCAGAAATGAGACATTAATGGAGCTTCCAATGAAATTTATATGTTAAGTCTGTCTTTAATAGATAAACCTTTTATACGGTTTAATGCACATCTCAGGCTGACAAACCCGCCTGAACTGAGAGTGGTTTACACCCTGGTTCAGCATTTTTATATTCTCAACGCAACGCCACAGAAGTCAAAGAAAGGCAAAGACTGAATTGAAAGTTCCAAATCTCCTTTAAACTCGTTGTTAAGTTTTGTTGTGAGCTCTGGTTGAGTAAAACCTTCTCTCTAAGACAGGCTGATTTCTTTACCTGGCTCTCTTGAATCACATCCAAAATCGCGTGGCCCATAACTCGTGGCACTAACAAACACCTCACAAAAGCAGCCTAAAACAAAATAAAATACGAAATGATCGCCAATCGTCTCTTTAGCTTTAGTAAACACCTGGGGTCGAATTACCACATCAGTTATCGAGTCATACATGTCTAATAAATGTTGATTTGGTATGATTCGAGTATGAAAATATACTCGATCACTGATGACAGGCCAACGATCAAGAACATTTGTAATTGGTGGAATGGTGATTAAAGTTCTAGAGCGCTTCTCTATGTTAATTCATCGCTGTATTGGTAGGTAGTACAGAGCATCACTTATGCAAGTGGCGGTAGTATATAAATTATTTTAAAAAAAGACTTCAAGCGTTTTTAGGCGATTTACTTCAGTTCATGATTCAGCGCCTTTCATGCTAAATCCGTAGTCAAACACATTTTAATTCCATAAAAGATAGAACTTCTATCCAAACGCTTTTTTTTTTTACTAAAGTACCACAAATCCGATGAAAGTCTAAACTCATTAAGCGTAGATTCACCACATTTCATTGTCATTCCGCATTTTGCATTCAATCCGTAATCAAGAGGATTTGTTACACTGTAACGGCAGACCACCCCCTCTCATTTATTCATGGGAATCCTTCAATGCCAACACAAAAAAAATGTTGCAAAACTTCTCCGAATTCAAACAAAGTTTCTTTGAAATTTTCCCAAATATCCTTTTTTTTATATTTACGAACGATATCTGATTTCCCAACAGGAAAAAAGAAGACGCTCCACAACCATACTGTCAATAGCATTACCACTATATTTTATTCGATGACGTAGATCCTTATTCCCAAATCATCAAAAGGTCAACGACGAAAGGGAACCCAAGATATACACCCAAAGAACCCTAATCTGGCAGAGATTTTGGTAAAAGGATTCAGTAGAAATTTAAGCAACAAATCCTCGACCCATTTGATAGCCTTTTCTCTGCACTCTGGGTAGGTGGATTTACCTGGCTAAATCTAGCGGATTTAACCCCGTGTCTTCACCAAAATTACTGATGTTTTCATATGCGGAATAGGGTGTAGACACGACAAGTTTACATTTCCTTTTTTTGGGTTTTGTATCTTTTTTTTTATAGCTCTAGGTTGGGATGTTTGTATGCGTGTTGTCTCGAAATATAATCGAAGCACATTGACAAGAGAAGAGGATAAATAATTCAAGGATCTTCATTATTGTGTCGAATTATTGTATTGGCAGTACATTACCGATGACGGCCCAACAGAGTATCGGGGTGTGGTCGATGGCTTTATGAATAGATTCAGACGTAGGAAAAGGACGTGACATTATGTCAGTAGAATGTCCATAGGAATACTCAGAGATTGTATGACCTAGTCCCGTAAAAAGTAACTTTTTCCGTCGGTATGGTGTATGCATATTTAATGCCTCAGATCTTCGTCAAATCTAAGGCAACTGTCATGAAAATTTCACAAACCTAATGTACATATGTCACTCTAAATATTATCCGGCAATGTTAGCAGAAAAGAAAAGTGTTTTCCTCTTTGTTTTTTTTTTGTTGCCTGTCTGCCTGTGACCGAGATAAAGATTTAATTTTGTATGAGCTGAAGAGATACTGAAATATGTCCTTTTTTTTAGAAACGAGAGTGCTTTGAAAGTTGCTCATTGTGCAGTCGGTTGTCATTCAAATTTGATGGTAAAGTGTAATGCGATGTAAGGCAGATGTTAATATAATTGAAATACGTTTGTAAGCATATGCTTAACCTTTTAGTTGACTGTTTGCACAATTCTGAAAATAGCATGTAAGTCATTTTTGTTTTCGTGCCGGTAGATTGTGTAGGTGACTTAATGTGATAACCTCAAGTTTTGTGGAAACATCATCAGAAAACTGCGTAGATACGGGAAAAATTACTTGGATACTGCTGCTGGAAAAATTACACATGCACGAATCTTTATGTGGAACTACGGATATAGTACGAATTTTAAGTACATCAGGTTCTGCTTGAAAGATTCTGCTCAAATCAAACGTAACGATCTTTTAACGAGATATTTAATTTGTTTATTCACAGATAATGGTGATTGTGAATCGGAGTAATTAATTTCAACAGTATTTAAAAAAAAAAACACCCAAGGACAATCAAACAGCGATGTACGATGAAAGAATACCTGGCCTAAGCATTCATTAATTTTTCAATTTTAAACACCTAACCATTTTACGAGTTCCGAGTTGGTGGTTGGTTGGGTTAACTACCCCCCCGTAGAAAAAAAACATTGTTACGAAGCAACCAATAGCCTCGGTAAGGACTGATCTTGTTGTTGACGTACCTGCAAAACGAAAAAAGGACTTCGACGTTCGTATCTGCACCTGGAAAGTAGGAATATTAAACAGGAGAGGTGCAGGCGAACAACTTGCGGAAGCCCTAACTGCTGCAAAGCAAACTTTACTGCCATCCAGGAAATTCGATGGGATGTGCCAGCAAAAAGGGGATGAAAAACTGTGACATATATACTATGGACCGTGTTAGATTGAGCAGAAACAGTGACTATTCGAATGCGGATTTGATACAAGTGCCAGACTTAGGCAAGCAGTCTTATGTTTCTAAGATATAAGCAAAGGCATTGTAACAATTTGCATCAAGACCAAATTCGGCAACATAAGCCATATATGCGCTCACGCCCCGACGGAAAAAAACGATGATAAAGCGAAATATTGCTTCTCCTTGAAAAAACCTACGAGCGACTACTGAAGTACTATGCTAAAATCGTCCTGGGAGATTTTAACGCAAAGGTAGGAAGAGAAGACATCTTTACACGACAACACGTTTGGCAACGGACTTATGATAATTGACTTCACATCACGAAACGCCACTATAGCCAGCACAAGGTTTCCTCACCTTCATATCCATAAGGGGACATGGCGGTCTCCAGATCAATGAACAGTTAACCAAATTGATCACATTGCGATAGATAAGAGGCACGCATCGACTCGGACTACTACCTTGTTGCAGCCATTAGATCAGCCGCAATTGATATGCTAGGTTTCTCGCTCCCACCAGTAAGAAACCCCGGGTTTAATGAAGAATGCCGACAGATGCTCATAGAAAAGAACGAGGCCTATCAAGGTTAAGCTGCAGGTGAAGACGAGATCTGCCATTGAGCTCTATACGCAGAGAAGAAGGGAATAACACCGGCTTTTCAGAAAGAAGAAAAAAGAGCAAGAAAAGTGCGCAATCGAGGATATGAGAGGTGCCACTCAAGGAACGATGTTCTCAAGTTATACCAAAGTGTAAAACGTCAAAGCTATAGATACAAGTCTCGAACAGAATTCTGTCGAGATGAAGAAGGAAATATCGTAGTTGAGACACAGTCGATGCTGAGGATATGGAAGAACCACCTCTGCAGACTGTTAAACTTCGATGAGGAACAAAATTCCGCTGACAGGAAGAACGAACCATTTAATATTGGCAACGACAGCGAAAACTACCAACCACCCGACCTAAGTGAAGTGAGGACAGCAATATCTAAACTCAAGCTTAACAGGGCTGCCGGAAATATCGTATTTCTCGCCGAACAAAAAAGGAGACCGTCTGAACTGCGCCAACTACAGAGGCATACGTCTTCTCAACATCGCCTACAAGAACCTATCTGCCGTAATATATGAACGCCTGAAACATTTTACCAAAAACCAAATCGGCTCTTATCAGTGTCCTCAAAGTCCTCAACCGATCAAATTTTCACACTTCACCAGATCCTGGAAAAACCCAAGAAGTCGAAATGGATACCCACTACTTATTTATCGAAGCATGCGACAGCATTTATAGAGACGAACTATACAGAGCCATGTCTAGTTTTGGTTTACCGCCCAAACTCGTCCGTTCGTGTAGGATGACGACTTAGAATTCTCGCTGCTCCTACAGGGTCGGAAACGACCTCACCGACACATTCAGTACCAAAAAAGGATTTAGACAATGCGATGCGCTGTCATGGGACTTCTTCAATTAGATTCTTGAGAGGATTGTGCAAAACTCCCGAGCCAACACCGGAGGTACAATTTAAAACAAAATCGGTGCAACTACTAGCATACGTCGACGATATTGACATCATTGGTAGGACTCAACATGATGTCATAGCCACGTTTGCTAGCTTAGAGAAGAAATCGGCAAAATGGGTTTAGCAATAAATAAGGGTAAGACTAAGTATATGCTGTCAACACGAAAGGACACACAACATCGACGAAGTGGACAGAACGTCACCGTCTACAGATATAGCTTTGAGGTAGTACGGGACTTTGTCTACATCGGCTCCTCTATTAACTCTGACAACAACATTTTGTCAGAAATTAAACGATGAATTACTCTTGCCAACCGTTGTTTGAACTGCCAAGGAGATAATATACTCAAGATCCTGATCATCCCAGTCTTGCTCTATGGGGCTGAAGCATGGACCATATCAAAAGCGGATTAAACCATCCTTACTCGATTTGAGCGAACATTTTTTTTCGAAAAATCTTCGGTCTCTTTTGAATTGGCGGGTTATGGAGATGATGATTCAACCAAGAGCTATACGAGCTGAACAGCAACTAACCCTAGTAAAAATATGCTCCATATTGAATGCTTTAGATGGCTAGGACATGTAGACCGAATGGACATTAATACTTCGGTTCGAAGAGTCTTTGGTTTCCACCCAGACGTCGGACGTAGTAGAAGGAGACCTCGCCTTAAGTGGCGCGCACAACTAGAAACCGACCTCAACCAACTTCGAGTGCGCAACTGGAGGCAGTTAAGAATAGGGCTAATTGGAGAGTTAAACCCACACGTACTCCAAGAGACTTCATTGAATCAGTGTAGTCCATTGGCGAGTAGTGTGGATTTCATCCCAAAAGTTTGATCATATTTATTTCGTCGATGAAAATAATCACCATGTTACGGTTCACAATATCGGAAGACTATTTTTACCCAGAACTAGAAGGATATGACGTCCCTCAATCGTACTCGCGGGATTCAACGAGATTGAATTCCATTAATTATCTAAACTTAATCTGGTAAAAATGTCCGCCCGATATCTCAATTATTCTGGGTATTAATTAAATACAAAAATTTTATATTCCGATTGAAAAGCAATGTTTACAAAAAAATTTAATCCTACCAAATGCCTGCACTAAAATATGAAGCTACCTTCCGCACGACCAAAGTCTGTAGGGATTATATAGATGACATAAATACCATCAAAGGGACATGCAATATTTGACGTGATTTGCTTTCTGAAAATAACTTCCGTTAATATGCATACCTACTTTGAACTTAAATAACACAGCCATGTGACGCTGATGATAAAAGTGAATTCTCGGCAGTACCAAAGTTAATGTCACGTGGGGTCTTTGAAAAAAAAAAACATCCTGTCATCAAAAGGCAAACACACAACGCATATCCAAACTCATCCCTTAGATATACACAAACACACATAACATATCCCATCTTAAGAAATATCCAATCCAGCACGTACGATGGATTGCAAGAGTATTCAACACAAATGGCATACGCTCGACATTTCCATAAGCCCAGTCATTCGTAGAAATCCCGACAAAATCGTTCTCCCAAATAAACACACAGTCGGGTGTTGACACTGAAATTAAATTAGCAATCGAACTCATTACCACGTACCATGCAGATCCCTTTCCACCAAGCACACGCAGCTCCTCCTTACGTCTTAATTGAATTACTCAGGGAACTGGTAAGCTCTTCCTGTAGGCAAGTATTCAAGTTTCTTGGAAAACTTGGCGAATAAAATCTTCAACTCACATTTGATTTGCCCACCCCCCGCCCACAGTAAACACAAATCCCGCACATTAACCACCTCGCCCTTTTCGAGTCGATCAAATACACTGAATATTTGTAGAGCGAAACAAAATGAAAATTAAATTTGAAAACTTTGTCTGTCTAGGACGCACAATGGCGGTAGTCCAGATAATTTGCATACCGGAAAATTGCCATTTAATTTCTGTTAAGCAAATAATTACACATTACATGGGAATGAGCATCAGACTGATGTTGAGGTTTAGGCTGGATGGGGTTCGTCCCTGCCTGGGTTGGTGTATTTCCAAACTCATTTGTGACTTTGACGTTCACAGAACATGAGAAGGAAACCCAAGTGGCGGACCATTTGTCTTTGGCAGTGCAAAGGATGTCAATGATAAGTTACGTTCGAATTGTTATCTTGGAGTTTACCGTTTCTTTTCTCATCTTTGAAGAACCTTCGTCGTCGTTCTTTTTGTTTGTATTCGCTTAAAGAATTTTAATTTACTGTTAGAGGCGAAAAGGAGGAATTTCTTTGTTTTCCCCCTTAGTCCGTGTGTAGTGTTTCGCAGCCACTGTTCCACGAATTGCGTGGAAAATTGCAATGGAATAGGATACTCTTCATTGTTTTTGGTGAACGAGAGAGATAGAGAGGCAGAAGGACATTTTTAAGCTCGAAAAGAATTTCAGTTTTTGTAGGAGTCTTAGCCTTGGGGTCATATTCTGTTTCTGCTTAAGACTTATCTCTTTGTGTTATCAAAGGCGAGGGTTGTGCAAGCCATCTACTTTCTGACAGCAATGGTGAGGTGAGTAGGTGTAGAAGCCAAGGAAATGAAGAAAATGGCCGCATAGCGTTCCTGCGATAATTATGATGACAGGTAAGACATCTTTGAATTCTTGATTTTAAATTCAGATGGAGATGCCCGAAATGATGCGCAATGAAAAGTTCGTCTGATATAAAAAAGCCGTTGAGGGTGGAGAGACAGACGGACCAAATAACAGAATTAAAAATGTGTTGGGGTTCCGCTTTCTTCGTAATGTTAGAATCAATCAAAATCTTGAGTTCGAAAAGTATTAGCTGGAATAAAGTGGAGTCTGAGACCAAGTTGTTTAATATATGTACATAGATCAGGTATAAAGGGTGTCCCATTTTAACGCAAAATTTGAATTTGAAATTGGGAAAGATTCGATCGCAAAGTAGAATTCCACTTGCACTTGCTAAATCAGGTCGCCGTTGAGTATGCATACTAATGAAACACCAACTTGCATGCAACCTGTCGACAAGTTCTGCGAAGGCAAAAGTGTTGCATCAAAGCAAATTGATCGTTTGGGATGAATGCACGATGGCACAGAACAAATCTTTCGAGACACTAAACCGCAAGATGCAAGATTGAAAAAAAAAACAACCAAAATCGTTTTGGTGGTGCTATTATTCTATTGGCAGATGTATTTCGACAGTGGCAGTGATTCCATGATCAACGCCAGCTGAAGAACTAAATGCATGTGTGAAGTCGTCCGTTTTGTTTGAATATCATTGAATCAAAAACTTAAGTATAACGGCCGATCTGGAGAAGTTTTTTTTTTGAAACAATTGCTCTACATTGGTTATGGCAAAATTCCCAGTGACACATCATCTGGATACAATTGCCTGTCAATTTTTGTTCCCAAACATTGCTCAAAATCACAAAAAGCATGTTTGGTTGAACGAACGTGTTAATATTGGCTGCAAAATACATTGATGCCAACGAAATAAATTTTCAGATTCAAAATAAGATAGCTGGCGATTAGACATACAAAGCTGGAATTGGCACCCCATCATCTATAATTAAAAGTCGGATCGGTAATCATTATGTTGCGGAACATAAACCAGCCACGTCTTTGTAATGGTCGGCCACAATTTTGATAGGGGTAAAGTCGAATACGTTTTGATTCCACGCATACCAAGGAATCCAAAGGACATGCCATTCGACTCTAAACGGTTATAATTTCCAGTGCGGCTGGCATTTGCAATGTCGATAAATAAATCGCAAGTACAGTCGTTAAGTTTTTGTGTCATCAACCTTGAAAATCAATACTTTTCTCATGGCCTATTCACGTTATTTATTTAAGTGCAGAAAATAATTTTTTTTAATATTATTTCATAGCTAAGACAGGTCAATGTCTGCCGGTCAGCTAGGCTTTCTATAATTATGGAAATCATCCCATTTTTATTTGGCCCAAAATATGACAACAATAAAACATCATCAGTTCTGTCAAAAACTCGTCACGCCTCTCAAATACAAAAAGGACTCTTAATTTTCTACACAAGGCAGAGAAAGATGTAAATATCTATCCATTCATCATATAATGAATTTCAATACACTTGACCCTCTTGCCAGAGTCATATCGTCTTTTAAGATGGTTGTTAGAGGGGGAATATTATTCAAGGGAGATTTCCCGCCATCCAAATTCCTTGCAAATGTTCAACTAAGCCCCAATTGAAGCCCTGCAAAGAAAACATCATCAATCACCATCGCATCAATATGAGACTATTAGGAATTTTTATGTTTCCAAAACTTTTCTATTTATCATGTTCCCAATCAATATTCGAGGGAAATTTATTTTTCAACTCAATCATCGGAAATTGTAGAAGCTACATATTCAAGTTCCACTACTCACTGCAAGCATTTGCATGAAGACCATAACATCAAAACAGGCTTAAAATAGATTCAATATTGACTTTCATCAAAACCAACAGATACAACTTTTCGAATTGATTCTTTTTGAAGTTTCAGCTCTGTGCTATCAACTATTCGTATGGAAATCGTTTGCAAAATTCGACACGTTCTATATCCAGAAATAGCGAGCGCCAAAACTGTGGCGGGCCTGCATTTAATTAGCCACAAAATTCGGCATTTGTTTAAAAATTCCCTTTCCGGAACAAGCTGTGGTATCTCCGGAATGACGTGCAAGAATTTCCCATTGCAAATGCCGTTGTAATGAAATTTAATTTTCAGTTTGTTTGTGTTTTCCTTTTTTTGTTGGCAGAATTTCATACCTCACGTTGTTGTACATGACATACGGGCGCTGATCCTTTGTTGTTGCCGGGCTATGGCGGCGTCGTAAGCTTATTGGCCTTTTGGCCTTCAACCAGGCGATTTAACTACATACATATATCACACTCCAGCGGCCCATGGCAGTCGAATCTAATTAAGTGTGTTGCGTATCTTGAAATATTGCCAATAATTGAAGAATCGATGGGCGTATGATGTAAAAGCACGGACCGATCTATATGTTGGCGAGTTAATGAATTAATGAACCATAAGAAGGTCTATGGGTTTCTAGAACGAAAAATAACACTAAACACAGTTAAGATGTACGTGTAGATAGATGATTGCATTTAGATTACTGTTGGAGGTGGATTGGATATAAAAAAAAATTAATAAATTCATTTTGGATAAATGGAGTATACATGAGCCAAGTAGATCGGTACTGCTGGGTAATTTATAACTTATGGCGAAGGAAACACATGGATATTGGCAAATTGCATTGACAGGACGTTTACACCTCACGTCCTGTATTATATGTATTTACAGGTCGGTTATTCAAAGCACGAACGCTTCCCTTTTTAATATTTGACGTAAATGGTGGCAATAAATAATAAATACAATTTATTTGAAGATGTAGAAAAATAACGTTTTTTTTTATTTGTGAGGATATTAATATTGAAAAAGTATTTATGAAATAAGTAAAAGATCTAAAATATTTATAGAACTCCATAATTTTCTGACTGCATTATCAGAAACCTACAGAGAATAAATTAAGTTCAAATTGACGGGTACACGTTTCCGTATAGTAAATGTTGAGCAGCAATGATAAATTTTTACCGAGGTGACATGTAATGCAATTTTCGTCTTAGAGTAATGCTGTCTCTTCCTAGTAACAAAGTCGCAATAGTTCGAATATTGCATTTGGGGAATGAATTAAGAAGTTGCAACGGAAATTGGAAAAGTCAGGAAAATCTGAAAGTGTCTGTCTGTCAGCTTGTTTGTAAATAGAGATACAACTACTGCATAGCACTATTATAACACTACATGCCAAAAATCCACAATGGACTCTATCGTTTCGGTTATGAGAATTTGTGAATAATCTCATGATCAACATAACACTTGTGGATTGAAGAAGAACAGGTCTTATCAAATTTCAGCAAAATAATGCTATTGCACTATCTTTACCCCTAACCTTTACTTGATGTTTCAATAATGGCTTAAAACAAGTTCTATTATTTTTGGGAGACCGTTTATTATATGCACTTGCAATCATCAAAAAAAAATAAACCAATACATGTTTTCTCAATTTGAATCCATAACATAAGTACAATTTGTTAACATTTTTGAACTTTTGACTCACTTCCTATTTAAAATTGTGGCATTATCATCCGAAATATTTTGTCACTTTAGCCAACTTGAATGAGTTACAAGTTCACAGTTGGTTTGTGATCTAATGAACGCAAGATAGACCAAGTCCATTAAGGACTATTGGACTAATGGCCTCTGCTCCACTTATCTTTGTCAACACACCTTATCAAACTTGTGTTTAGCTGTCTTCAGTTTTTTTTACCCGGAATAAGACCAGATACTTCATAGTTCAAGGGAAGTCCAATAAATCTCATTATACATTCACAGTAGCACCTTGTGATTGACATCACTATTATCAACATTTTCTCCACTTCAGATGCAAAAATATTTTTATCGCTATATCAACCATTAGAATCATATGATAGGAAACCCCACATCCAATGTGATTGCACCTGAACAAACATGCCTCTCCAATTATCCATATCCTTAGCACCAATGAGATCGGTTTCTATTTGTGCGCTCCACTTATATGCCGCCTTCCTCTACTGCGTCTGCCGCCTGGTTGGGAATCGAAGACTCTGCTGTGCATATCCATCTTAAACGTTTTTTTTTTCTTTTTTTTTGACGCAAAAATATCTATTCTTTCGGTACACTGATAGTCGGTTAAGCATTCACATCACCTTCACGACCGACGGGGACAAAACACTGTCAGATTTTTGTCGCTTATAACCACGAGACTAATAATGCGAAAGCAATGATTGAGCACAAATCGGGTAGATCATGTATCTACGTGTTCTCAACATAGGGTAACTTCCTTCTCTCCTTTTTATACCCTATCCAATAGGGGTATATTAGTTTTGATACATAGTTTGCAACATAGAGAAATAATTAAGCTACATATACCTCAAAGTATATGGATCGAATCGCTAGCTGAGTCGATTAAGCCATGTCTGTCTGTCCGTCCGTCTGTCTGTTCGTCACCGATTTTTGGGCCTTAAATTTTGAGCTAGGTTATTTAAATTTTGAACATAGGATCCTTGTTCGTGCCAACAGAACAAGTGTAAAAATCCGACCACTGCCACGCCCTCTTTTTCTAAAAACGTAGTTTTTGGCTAAACCGTAAGGAATTTTGAAAAAGTTTCTGAACAACATATTTAGACAATCTTAATATCTAAATTTCGTCTTTACAAAGTTTTTTGCCACGCCCACTTTTGGGGGCGTTTTCTGTTAAAAACTTTTTCCGGTCAAATTTTAAATTTTTCGAAACAAATTTTTAGTTTTGCAGATAGGATGGGCTGGGGTATTCAACGATCCACACAGCGGATTGTAGCCTTCGCTTCGTTTTTCTTTGATTCTGGCACAAAAAAATGTTTGCTGAGCTTGTTGGTGAGAGGGCAAGAACTACCCCGTCCGGCGATTTAAGCCGAGCAATCGCAAAACGTGCCCTTCTATTCAGCATCAAGATTGCATCCATGACCTACCTTACAACAATGGCATACCGGAACTCACCATTTAACATCTGTTGCGTACGTCCTTTTAACTTGTTGACAACATTCTGGCGGTATGGTATTAATTGAAAAATATTGTAATACTATATTTTGCAAAGTTCTGGGTGGTTAATTTTGGTAGTGACATGTTCATTGTAGTACATTTTCGATATCCCCTTTCTAACAGCTAACTGGACTCGTGATACAATAATTCGCCAATATAAACACCAGAAAGACGAATATCATCAACAGAACCATGACAGAAAATGTGTTTATCTACAAGTTCGCCTACTTCCCTTAAAAAACAAAAATCGCAATCAAACATTAACCCGATACAACTATATGTGCCATCACACAAATATTTCGAAATTGGAAATTGAGTGCATAATACTGCATCTGCATGCATTTAGTGGTCAGTACACATTCTGCCTAAAAATTTCAGTAAACTGACCTAATACCCTTTTTGACCTTCCGACCACAATAAACTTGACAGGGTTAGAATGCTGTGCACACAAAAACAATGGACAGGAATATTACGGCCCGCACAAAAGCTGTAATCTGCGCAAATTGGTGCATGACAGTGTCACTTCTATCACAACGTGGTTTTGCATTCCACAGCGCCCTAGAATTCGTATATCTCTTCGGATGGCCGGCTGCAGTGCATGGAGAAAATTTGCCCTTTACTGGGAGTTCGGTCAATATGATGGTCCATTGCATTTGCCCCCGGATTGCTAGTAGGATATGGAATTTATGTTTAGGAATTTTTGTTATATACCGATGCGGATGGATAGATACAAGATGGCTGTTAGTTTATGCACTGTTTGTCCGGATAGTGGTATGTAATTGTCCAATCATGTGCTTTATTGTGTGCATTCATACGAGAGAGATGCCTCCTTCGGTGGTGGATGTATTCATTGGAAATAACTCTAAATAACTCCAAAAGCTAAATGATAGACTCTGTGTGGTGTTCTAATAAACCTTGGATTATAATTCCAAATTACCTATAGTTATACTGGCTATTGGATATAACTATTGAGTATCTTTGGAAGACTTGCTTCCCTGGTTCTTATATGTTCAAAGTTCGGGTGATTAATTTATTTCTATTCTTCGAGTGTGTGTAGAGATACAGCTTCTAAAACTGTGGTAGTAGTATCTAATCCAAATTCAAATCATCTACTGTTTATAAAGGGAGCTATTTTACTGAGCTATTTTACTGAGTCATGAATTTGACGGTGCGAGCCATCTGAAGCATTAATCGTAAAAAAAATCGGAAAAAGAAAATATTGAGCTTTTTAGGCGACGCAATTTAAGGAATTTTTTCGGTATTATTTGCGTTGACGGGATATTGAGACGAAGATTCAATTACAAATTTAATGAGGAGTGCAACGCAAAGATCAGGTTAAAAAATTGTGCATTGGACGTGTAAGTTGCCTAGGCATGTGGATAGTAATACTGCGTCTTCTATTCGCAGATAAATGTCAGATGGAGTAGAGTAAGACCTTCACCTAAGTGGCGCGGACAAGTGAAAACCCACCTAAATGAACTTGAAGTGCGCAACTAGAGGCAGTTGGCTAAAGACTGCTCCAAATGAAGAGATTTTTGGGACCAAGGTTAACCCCTGATTGTAATGACATATAATGATGGAAGAAACATTTCTTATAGTAAAAAATCGGGTGCATCACTTTACTTCTTTGTGAAGTTACCAAGTTCTTACTGCTTTGGACCTCTAAATCCAGGCCACCTAAACATTTTTTCAATGCCCTACTTTAACACTTCAAATTTGACATTTATAATCCGAGTAAGGCTAGACGGACATTGGATACGAACTTGTATCGTACGTAAACGTATAAATACTGGTTGTACGAATTGAGTTCAAATACTGAATACGTTTTTTCTGCGTCAAATAAATAGTGTCCCGGTGCTATCGCATTTCGTGAAGTATGGTTTCAACGTACGAAACTATTGAAAAATCCCAAGAAGTTCAGATTGCTTGCGGACGTCGCGTCGGAACTACACGCATGTATACGTATGACCAGCTCGCACACAGTGTGCGCGAATTATTTTTGCCACTACAAAGTTTAAGAAAAAAAAATTTGTTTTGGCAGAGCTTCGCCCTAGGAATTTATTAACAGAACTGAACAAAGTTTTTATAAAGAGATTCTATTATGCTTACACAATTGTGTAAATTTAATGAGAGATATTATGTTACAGAATTAGTAATATGATAAATTTTATCCTTATGCTACAAAAATATAATTATGAGAATGGAATTCCTTTACTTTAGAATATGGGATCGTAACTCGCGCTCCCATAGTATTTGGAAGGTCGAGAATGTTTGTTCGTTACCGTACGTGTCCGCACGAGACAAATCCATAAGAAAACGCGTCCAATGCGCGACTGCCCTTAAAATGTAAGTTCCTTCAACTGTGCCAAATATATAACTGCTCACATAAATGAATGGAGAATGTAGGTTTGTTGACCAAGTTAACCGCTGAAGCCGTAGTTTTAGTGCATTTTGGTGCCGGTACAATTCCCGAAAGTAACAACACGTAAATTTTGCTCAATGTGGCTTGAACCTGGGCCTCAACCAAAATGCCTCTCCAATTAGACCGGTCCTTATGTAACTGCCTCAAGTTGCGCACTCCAAGTTTTTTGAGGTCGGTTTCTACTTGTGCGCGCCACTTAAGGCGAGGTCTTCCTCTACTGCGTCCGACGTCTGGCTGGGAATCGAAGACTCTGCGAGCCGGAGTATTGGTGCCCATTCGTTCTACATATCCTAGCCACCTTAAACGTCCAATGCGGAGTTTGTTTTACCAGGGGACCAAAGATTTTTCGAAGAAATTTTCTCTCGAATCGACCAAGGACTTCTTTATCCGCTTTTAGAGCAGGACTGGGATGATTAGGGTCTTATGTCTTATGTCCTTAGTATAGGAGTTCGAGTGAGGGCTTTACTACTAAATTGCCTTCTTAGCCCGAAGAAACAGCGATTGACAAGAGTAATTCTTCGTTTGATTTCTGACGAGATGTTGTTATCAGAGTTAATAGCGGAGCCGAGGTAGACAAAGTCCCGTACTACCTCAAAGTTATATGAGTTATAAAGTTATATATTGTGTGTCCTTTATGTTGACAGCATATACTTAGTCTTACACTCATTTACCATTTTTGTCGCTTCCTTCTCCATACTAGCAAACGTGGCTATGACATCACGTTGAGTCCTACCAATGATGTCAATATCGTCAGCGTATGCTAGGAATTGCACCGATTTTTGGAAAATTGTACCTCTGGCGTTGGTTCGGGAGTTTTGCACAATACTCTCAAGAATCAAATTGAAGAAGTCACATGACAGCGCATCGCCTTGCCAAAACCCTTTTTTGGTATGGAATGTGTTGGTGAGGTCGATTCCGACCCTGATGGAGCAGCGAGAATTCTCCATCGTCATCCTATATAAACGGACGAGTTTGGGCGGCATACCAAAGCTAGACATGGCTCTGTATAGTTCGTCTCCACGGTCCATAGTAGATGTCACAGTTTTTCATCCTATTTTTGTCCGGCCCATCCCATCGTATTTCCTGGAATGCGGTAATGTCTGCTTTGTAGCAGTTTAGGGCTTCCGCTAGTTGTTCGCCTGCACCTCTCCTGTTTAATGTTCTTATATTCCAGGTGCAGATACGAACGTCGTTGTCCTTTTTTCGTTTAGCAGGCTCGTCAACAATAATATCACTCATTTCCGAGACTATTGGGTGCTACCGTGGTTTTTCCATGGATGGGTAGTTAACCCAAAGCACAAGCCCCAACCTAGAGGTCCAGTTCCAATTTATTAGATACCCCTAGGACACGGGGCCATTAGTTTCCACTACGGGATTGAGCGCTACTCACTGTCTCACATCTTGCGAAATTCTGAAAAACAGCCGAGGGTATAAAGGTTTCAGTAGAAACTTCTCAAATTTGCGAATCGGAGTTGAATGGGAATTCTCATTATTTGTGACAAAAATATTACTTCGTACATGAATTGAGAAACTAGGTTACATTACATCTCAGATGTAATTTACAAAAAGTAGAAACTTAATTTAACATCGCAGCTCCTTGTGTAACAACAATTCGGAGTTTAAGTTGAAAAAGGCAAGAATAGAACCCGAATTTGAAATACGGACTTGAAATACTAAATAAAAAAAAGTGCACAACTTTTTTTTTTTATTTTAAAATATGAAATGATTTATTTTACATTGAAAATTATATTGTATAATATTTTCTGTTGTTAAAATAAAACAACTAAAATGTTTCAAATATTTCTTGCTAGACTTTTAAAAACCAAATAAAAATGTCACTTAACTTAATTAAGAGAATTAAGGGCATCGTTTGGAGGCCTCGATGAAGAACGATAATTAACAAAGGAATAATTCATTCAAAAGCCATATGATTCTGTGCAAATGCGTCTGCAAATATCCACCATTCTTTAAAATAGCTAGGATTTAAAATCATCATTGAGAGTGAAAGCTGCAGCCGATTGTCCATTGATCCATCCAAGAAGTTCTGCCATCACCAGAACAATAAGAAACGCCGAGTCTCCCGCTTAAGAATAAAGTGAAAGGAAGCGTTTATAACTAAAAGCAGCATGTCCAGAATAATATAGAATGGAAAGCTGTGAAGACCCCAAATTTCAACAGGTAATGGGCCTGCAGCATTAACAGACATGACTCCAAAACGCACCGGGGTATACCAATCAATAGTCTAGCTCTAGGTTTTCAATTGCTGGATACCCTGACAAATTGATCTCCAAGAGATGTGACCTAAATTGGCCTCCACGTAGTCCTCATTCAACTCTTATGGATGTTTTACTGTGGAGTTATTCCAAATATAGACCTCACGAGTCTACCTACCAAGTCGTCATAACAAATATTACTGTTCGACTAAATGAGTGCCTCGAACGCGAGGGTTTACATATGGACGATATTATTTTTAAGAAATACATTCCCAAACTGTGTACGTAAATAATATATAAAAAATTACAATAGATGACATAGCTCTTTTTTTAATCGAACCACTAAATATTAACTTTTTTTGATACAATTTGCATTTTAAACAGGATGTCCTTAATTTAACCGGACCTAAGTGGTACCTCAAAAACCTCCGAATTGGATAAACAAATAATGGATACAAATTCTCAGTCCCTTACAGTGTTCGACGGACGAAGTCCGAAGAAGAAAGGGACCTCAACTGGAGGCAGTTAACTAGCTAATTATAGAGATATGTCGGACGGTAGCATCACCAAAGTAAGCAAGTAAATGGTAACCAAACTAACACAATTGAGGTTGCTTCCTGTACCCCCATAACCTAACCTCCACTCAGCATTTTTCATCTCCGTCCATACATTCCGTAGTATTATAAATATAAGTGTATCCCTAGATAATTTACATTCATTTAATATACATTACTTACTACTTACTACCAAGCCATTTTTCCATTGTATTCCATCTCCGTCATATGAACTACGTATGCAGTAAAAAAACAAATAGCAACTGTAATCCATCACCCCAAACTTTTGAAGCCGTATTTTTAAAAACCACCAACAAAACTAATAATTAGTAACTCTCCTAGTTCAAGGAATCCATAAATATTTTAATAAAGCAACCTAATACTGCTTACACTATTGCATAGCTTAACCTTTTCTATAATTTTATCCTTGGTTAGTTCCGGATGTACAATATACATATACTCCACTCAACAGCAAACTGAAACCTAAGCCATTGTATCCAAACAACGAAAGCGGCTCTCTTCCTAAGCATCATTGTTGGAAAAATAATCCCTCCACCGAAGGTCGTCGACTATAGAAACCCAACGAATCGATTCCGATATTTCATTGGCGAAACTAGAGATTAGTTGATTAGGGGACGCAGCTAAGTAAAGCAATCACATTTTCAAAATCTAAATTCCTACTCATACACTCTCTGCCTCTGTGCGTGTGTATGTGTTGGATGGCATACACATGGATTTTCAAGTAACACTCATTAATGTTAAATTCCAAGAAAGTATCTTTGTCCATAACACCAGTCTACCCATACTCCGTTTACATTAATACGTAATGAGAAATTGCAAAAAAAATACATACAACAAAAACGTTACGTATACGCCCCGTTACATGGATTTCAATTTAAGTACAACCGCATATAACAAATGCCAGGCAAGCACAGCAAAGAGAAATTGGAATAATATACTTTTTTTTGTATTTGCTCTCATGTTCCTCAGGGCACAATTTAGTCAGCGAACCACACCCCAGCCATCACATAGCAAAAGAAGTCCTTTCTACTCGCACCGCTCACCACGACTGAAACTCACATTCGCAATACTTGAAGTTTCTGCAACAACTATCTTGACAATTTTCTACTTCAAAAGGACAAAGCATTATTATCTGAAATACAAAATAAACGAATACAGAGCGATTGTGATGTATAAAAAAAAATTTACATGTGACCACATCAATGACTTTGATAAATACAGTTTTCAACTTTATGGGGTTGTGCAATGACTGGCATATTACTTCGGTTGCAAAATACATATGTGGGGAGCATGGATGCATGAATATGGGTCATAAGATGGACTTTTGATGATTGAATTGCAAAGCTTGCAGGATTTTGTTTTGAAACTATTAGTCGCATTAGCAGTGTCCGTATATAGATGCAAAATGAGTATCAAATTTACAACATATAGGTATACCTATAAGGACCTCTTCCCATTGCAGGACGGGTTAATTTTTCGACATATTTGTAATAAACCTGGAATTTGGAGGATTTTAGTTAGGGTTTTATGAGGTTAATAAGCTATAACAAAAAATAACACTCCCACAATCCTAGTCAGATGAGGTTTTACTTAGAAAAAAAATATTTTCCAATATATTCCCTGCCAAGTTTAGACAATGGCGTGCAGATTCAAAGATAAGTTTCTGTCAACCAGTGAAACATAGCCAACTAAACTAGTTAACCCACAAAATAGCCTACAAAGAAAAGAGTGACTCACAAACTTTTGGCATCTCCTGGAGGCTTACAAACATTTTGGTCAATGCCAAAATGATTTTAGCCACTCTTCATTCCCTCACTTAATCAGAACTGATGGATCTCTAGCTACAATAAGAAAGGAAAAAACTGGTGACGTGAAATAGGGTCAAATGAAATAAATCAAAATTTATAGTTTGACCTTTTTGGCCAATTTGGCATTATTTTAATATCAATATCAAATATATTAATATGAATACAAATAAATTAAGCACGCTGGGGCTCAATTTTGATTTCCATACATCCAATTTCGCTCCCAACCAAATCCAACAGGTTCTTTCCTTGCATACATCCGAGAGCAAGTTTGGCGTTATTTCCATATATTGTAAAAACCGAAATAAAGCCAAAATTGGAATTTATTTCGTTTGGATTTATTTCAGGTTACCGAAAAGACTGAATTAAGAGGTAAAGTCAGGAAATTCCACGTTTAAGTCAAAATAAGCGGTTCCACTAACGATAGAGCACGTACCTTTAAGGGTGGTTGAAGAAAAATGTCGATCTCGCAAGATGAATCCTAGAAAATTTGGACAGTGGATCTGAAAAAGGTCCACCTATTGTAACGGGTGGTTAAATTTTAAGGGCCGATGTTGAATGTGAACCACACCTAAACGTCTGCAATTTTTTCTGCATTTCATTTGACATTTCTCAATTTCTCAGACTAACTCAATTCGAACCATGGAAAGATAGACAATCGAGCAACGCGTTAACGTTATTAAGGCTTATTATGAAAATGGGCGTTCAAAGCAAAAATTTGAGCAAACCTGGTCTCTATTAGATGTGAAAACACCAGTGCATGCTCGTCTAGCTCGTACTGCAGAAAATATTGCTGCTGTTCGCGATAGTGTGGCTGAAGGGCCGTCCACCTCAACTCGTAGTCGTGCCCAACAATTGCACCTCTCACGCTCGTCGTTGATGAACATTATGCATAAAGACTTGCATTTACACGCTTACAAGGTGCAATTGACTCAAGAAACACCATTTCAAGAGTCGTCAATGGTCAGAATGGTGCAAGAAATGGCAACATTGGATGATCAATTTTCGAAGAAAATCATCTTCAGTGATGAGGCACATTTTCACCTCAGTGGATTCGTCAATAAGCAGAATTGCCGCGTTTGGGCGAATGATAATCTAAGAGTGATTGTCGAAAAACCAATGCACCCACAAAGAGTGACTGTTTGTTGCGGTTTATGGGCTGGCGGCATCATCGGGCCGTATTTTTTCCAAAATGAGGTCGGTCGTGAGATGATAACAACTTTTTATGACCCGAATTGGAAGATATGGATGTGGACGATATGTGGTTTCAACAGAGCTGTTCCACATGCCACACAGCTTACGAAACAATGGCTCTTATCTCACGTGGTGGCGATATCAATTGGCCGCCAAGATCATGTGATATCACAAAAGTTGGACTTCTTTCTTTGGGCCTATTTGAAAGAATAGGTGTAGGTCGATAAGCCAGCAACAATTCAAGAGCTTAAGGATGAGATAATTCGGCACATTAACGGCATAGAACCTCAATAATGACTCAGCGCCATCGAAAATTTGGACCATCGGATGGAGGTGTGTTGCCGTGGTCGCGGCGGCCATTTGGTCGATATTATTTTCCATAAATAATTAAACCATACCAATATTATCATAAAAGAAATATCAATAATTTCCTAAATAATTTGTGTTTTGTTCAAAATCAACATCGGCCCTTAAAATTTAACCACCCTTTACTTAAAATATGAGAACCCTTACTTGCTTCCGTTCTTTACAGATTATTTTCTAATTCAAATGATCAAAAGATTTTCCCCAGTTCCTAGAAAATTTATCCCGAAAAGGGAAGATGCCATATTCTCAAAGGTTATGAACAAAAAAAAAATCCACACCGATATTGTCGATTATCTGTAAAGGAATCAATTAAAATTTTTATTTGAATCAATTAAAAAAGGCGATCGGCAATATGGGTTCTAAAAAGAACGATTAAAATCGCAAGCTGAGTCGATCTACCCATGTATGCCTGTCTGCCCGGCCTTCTGCCCGTCTATTTGTCACCGATTTTCGGCTTTTAAATTTAGAGCCGACAAAGCAGAACGTGTGTAATTGTTTTTCAAATCCGGCCAACTTCTTAGTAAAACGTTCTTTGTGGTCGAATGGTTCAGAATTTTTAATAGAAGCCAAGCATAGCCTCCATCACTCTTTCCTCTACAGAGCAACTAACATTTAGCGTAGTATGGGCTAATTTGATTCGGTTTAGTTCAAGCAATTCCTTAAAATGGTAATGATTATGGTAAGCCACCTCTCCTATCTATTAACTAATGAATAAATTTACACTAAATCCACACTGTCGTTCGGGGTATCCGCCCAGATAAAATGAAAGTCCCTCATAAATTTTCTGATTAGTTGATTAAGGCACGCACCTAATAAAGACTAAATCTAAATCGCAAAAAATAGAAGACTCTAAATTATTCTAGCCAACCCATATCTATAAATTACATCCAACGAACTCGAAGAAAAAATTCCCTATTCCTAAAATCCCAGGGGACATTTCTTTTGTTGATTTAAGACAAATGATTACCTATTTCAAGTATCATCGACTCGGATGTCCCCCTAAATTTACTGCCATTTTCAGTGGTCGATTACATCACCTTTTTCAATTTGCTTCATTTGCAAATAAATTCACACACGCTCACCCTTATTCCCCCCAAAGCCGTTATTAAAAGCGGAAATTTTCAATTTACCCCTCGACTAATAGAACAAAGAACACAAACCCCCACCAAAATGGAACTAAAATGAATACACGCAACATAACGAAATTTACGACTGTAATAAGCTATAACAAAAAATAACACTCCCACAATCCTAGTCAGATGCCGATGCGACGGATCCTCGGAAAACCTCTAAAACTTGAAAATTTATGAACGTCCTTTGTTCCAGCATGAACCACACACTCGTAAGCGAAATACCGTAAAAAAGGCAAACAAACGAAGAACCGGCCCCAAAACCACTGTAAACCATTTGAAAGTCACACAAAACGAAATTGCTTTGAATAAAGATGATTAGGTTCCAGCCTCTCTCAGCCACTCTCACAGTGTTGGGGACGGTCTGTTTGTGGTGTCCTCTTTTGCTTGAAATGGACTGGTGTGGTGAAACAATTGGAGTGAGATTGGATGGAAGTTTCTGATGTGCAACAAGTTTTCCGATGGAAATTTGTTTGAATACATTAAAGGATATGGTACTTGTATGGTTGTTTTTGCAGGATATGCTTTTGGAATGGGTTCAGTAAATGGCATTACAAGGGCTATGGGTGGAATATGTTGGTAGTATTCAACTGGTCCCACATTAAATGTAGTCCAAGTTGCGATTGGCAGGGGTACTACATGTAAGCCAAAAGTGCTGGAACGAGCTAGGTTATATACCAATTGGTTGTTGTTTTCTAAAATTCGTATCCCTTTATAAGGAGCTAAAATTGTAAGATATGGTCATCTAGTAGCAAGACCAAGAGTGGCTTTCCATGTTTTTGCACATAGATCCAGGATTACTTTGAATACTGATAGGAATTCCATTCTGTAAAAGACCTTCTTGTGCAAGGAGGAAACGTTTTTAATTACTTAAATCCATACAATTTAAAAATTCCTTTGTCTTCAGTATAAGTTCCAGGAATTACCTGTGGTGTGGTATATCAAATTCAGTCGAATACTAATTATTCGGTTTCAAAGTGCATCCAAGGCTTGAGAAGGATTGGTAATTTTGGTACAAGGTAATATTCAACACTGCTCCATGACGGTTGACTATATCCACTGATGGATATAGTGGGTGGTTGATAGTCTTGCATCGATAGCAGCTTAGATGCCCTTTGTGGCATCGCCACTCTATGCTTTGGAGAATTATACATTAGCCCCTGGTATCCTATTTGCTCCGTAGATACATTCTACTAAAAAGTAATCTCCTGAATCGGGTCCTTTTCTTGCAACTTCCTGTATCTCACAAGGCAGTCATCTCGATACATATAGCTATTTATTTTAAGATTGATAACAAATGGATTCAATAGGCCATGTACAAACTATATTTGCTGCTCCACCGTTAACTTTTAAAAAAACATTATACTGCATATTCCAAGCAGAGAGGAGTGGAAGAGTGATTTTTGTTTTTAGTTTTTTAGCTTTTTTAACAAAATAATTGAAATGCATAGTCGATTCGATCGGAACATTTATACAATTTATTGAGTGGGTTTTTTCGCAATTTATCCAATTTTTCATTGAAAATACAGATTTTTAATAAGAATTCTTACATTTTTTATTGATTCACAGAGTATACAAATTGGGGTTATGTATGGAATAGCACATCAGATCAATGGTCGCCACAGCTTTGCCGGCAAGTACGTACTCTTTTATTGAAATTTGCTCTGAACTGCACCAACTACAGAGGCATAATTCTACTCAACATCGCCTAAAAGATCCTATCTGCCTTAATATGTGAACGCCTGAAACCGTTTACCAACAACCTGATCGGCCCTTATCAGTGTGGTTTTAGGCCAGGAAAGTCCACAATCGATCAAATTTTCACACTTCGGCAGATCCTGGAAAAAACCCAAGAAGTCCAAATCGATAGCCACCATTTATTTATCAATTTCAAAGTCGCATACGACAGCATTTATAGAGACGAACTATGCAGGGCCATGTGTAGTTTTGGTATACCGTCCAAACTCGTCCGTTTGTCTAGGATGACGATGGAGAATTCTCGCTGCACCATCAGGGTCGGAAACGACCTCACCGACACATTCGATACCAAAAAAGGATTTAGGCAAGGCGATGCGCTGTCATGTGACTTCTTCAATTTGATTCTTGAGAGGATTGTGTAAAACTCCCGAGCCAACACCAGAGGCACAATTCTCCAAAAATCGGTGCATACGCCGACGATATTGACATCATTGCTAGGACTCAACGTGATGTCATAGCCACGTTTGCTAGTATAGAGAAGGAAGCGGCAAAAATGGGTTTAGCAGTAAGACTAAGTGTATGCTGTCAACACGACAGACACATAACATCGACGAATTGGACAGAACGTCCAGATATAACCTTGAGGTAGTACGGGACTTTGTCTACCTCTTCTCCGCTATTAACTCTGATAACAACATCTCGTCAACATCTAAATCAAACGAAGAATTACTCTTGCCAATCGCTGTTTCTTCGGGCTAAGAAGGCAATTTAGTAGTAAAGCCCTCACTTGAACTACTAAGGAGATCCTATATAAGACCCTGATCATCCCAGTCCTGCTCTACGGCGCTAAGCATGGACCGTATCAAAAGCGGATGAAGAAATCCTTGGTCGATTCGAGAGAAAAATTCTTCGGAAAATCTTCGGTCCGTTTGCGTTGACGGGCTATGAGAAGAAGATTCAACCGCGAACTATACGAGCTGTACAGCGACATACCCCTAGTCAAAAAACTCCGCATTGGACGTTTAAGATGGCTAGGACATGTAGAAAGAATGGACACCAATACTCCGGCTCGCAGAGTCTTCGATTCGACGTTTAAAGTTAAAAAAAAAGAGGATTGAAGATGCGGGAAACGACTTTAAAAAATGGGCGTGGCAAAATACTTTATAAAGACGAAATATAGATATTGAGATTCTTTAAATATATTGGTCAGACACTTTTTCGGATTTCAAAAATGTTTACACTTGTTCTGTTGGGAGCAACAAAGTGCACGTGTACAAAATTTCTTATTGCAAATTGACGTATATATTGAGCAAGAAATGGGCTTTATCGTTTCAAAAATATTGGATCTTCAGCAAGTCTCTCGAGAGCCATTTACTGAATTTGCAAACGCTGTTCAGGTGTAAGTCTGTTCATGATGAAATGTCAACGAATACTGAACAAAATAACACATGGCAACTTGACACAACTCACGCGCCATCTGTCAAAAAGCCCTTTTGAAAAATATACCTCTTGATTGATTACCCATTATATTATCTGTGATAATACTGAAATTAATTTAATCCTTTTTCTATCACTTTAAGCTACTCCATTGATTTGATAAATTACCAATTAATTACTATTCAATAAAAGCATTTATTTGAACATTATTATAATTCCTATTGTCACCTATATCTATATAAAATAAAATAAAAACCAAAATTGCCAGTGTATATAACATTAAAAAAAATGCTTATATTCATTAAAAACAATTTAGTATTACCCATACTGATTTTAATTTATAATTAAAAATACAAATATTTAAGCCAAATCATATTACAAAACAAATTCCGATTCATTTCATTTAAGTGAAAATTTGAAATTAATTCATATTCTGCAGATTTATTTTGTCAATTTTTAATTACCTTCCCTCAATTCCAAAGGTAACTATTACCATGACGTAGAATGAATAAATCATTAGTATATAGTTAATGTTCATAACTTCAAGTCGATTAACGCTGTTTGATGACGCCATTAACAACGATATCATTATATCATTTAATTGTTTTTTTTTTTGCACATTTGTCCACTTCCTTGAAATTGAATTACCTTGGCAGTATAATAAACATCCTGTTTGTATAATAAAAAATGGAAATTTAGAAGAAACTGTTTATGCCAGCGCATAGTTTAATTGTGTGCATGTCCTTTGAAAAATGATGTTTACACTTTTAAATTCACACATTTTGATGGATTCGTTTGATGAAGTTTTATTATATTTTTTTTACATTTGATTTTATTATTATTAAGATATTTTTTCTAAATTTAAATTTCTAATTTTTATTTTAAGGAAAATTTATTAAAACATTTTTCAAATGAACATATTATAAGATAAAATTTTGTTTTATTTTATTTATCATTATCCCAGACATGTTAAATGCCGGAAAAGTCATAAAACCTGTTCCACACAGATAAACAATTGCCGTTCATCCCATATGGATGAGTTAAGTCCATTAAATTAAGCAGGATTTATAGCATTTATGTCGTACTTAATGTTTTTTTTTTGTGGATAAACAAAAAACAGCTGAATTACAGTGGTCCGAAATTCAATTGAAGCTTGAAGCTTGGTATAAAGTTATGCGTCTATGCCCGCAAATGCAAAAGTTTTATTCATAAATCATATACAAATTTGAATAAAGACTGCATTTTTATTCCCTCACAATATGAGGGACTCTGCGTGGAGTTACTAGTCTCCCATCGGACGCGTCCTGGGCTGGCGGATAGAGGAACCCTCTGCAGATATGCGAGGTAGGTGGCAAAATAAAATACCTCTCTTGGACCAAAACTAGCTAGGTGTAATGTCCAGTACCAAAAAAACCTTCCCAGATGGTATCGAAGGAATTTGCTAGATGGGGTCAACCGTGGCGTCTACAGTCCCACCCCACAACAAATACTGTGAAAAAATTTAATTTCGAAATACTGTAACCACAAGAGACCACAATGTCCGGTAACGAACGGTAACGATGTCTACAAGCCATTAGGTTTCTCGCGCCCACCAGCACCTTGCTTTTATGATGAATGATGACAGATGCTCGCAGCCAAAACGGAACCTACACGGGTAATCTGGAGGTGAAGACGAGAGCCTTGATTAAGCTCTATAGGTAAAGAAGGAGGGAAGAACATCGGCTCTTCAGAAAGGATAAAAAAGACCAAAAATCGCGCGATGGATTTTCGTAAGTTTAACCAAAGTGTAAAACATCAAAGCCAATGATACAAGTCTCGAACTGAATCCTGTCGAGATGAACAAGAAACCATCACAGTTGCGATACAGTCAATGCTGAGGATATGGAAGAACCATTTCTGCAGACTGTTAAACGGTGGTGAAGAACAATCTCCCGCTGTCAGGCAAAATGCGCCATTTATTATTGGTCACCACAGCGAAAACTACCAACCACCCATAAAGTGAAGTGAGGACAGCAATATCTAAAGCTTTTCAAGGCGCGCTGGAAATGGTAGATCTTTGAGTTGATTTGGTAAGTAACATTCACCAACTCATATGCAAAATTTGTTCGGATGAAAAAACGCCTTAAGAATAGAATCCCAGCATCGTTTGCCCGATCCCCAAAAAAGAAGACCCTCTGAACTGCGCCAACTATAGAAGCATATCTGATCGCTCCTTATCAGTGTTGTTTTAGGACAGGAAAGTCCACAACTGTCAAATCTTTACACCTCGGCAGATCACAAGAAGTACAAATCGATACCCGTCACCTTTTCATCGATTTCATAGCCGCATACGGCTACATTTATAGAGACGAACGTCAGAGAGCCATGTATAATTTTGGTATGTATACCGCCCAAAGTCGTCCGTCTGTGCAGGATGGCGGTGGAAAATTTTCGCTGCTCCATCAGGGTTGAAAACGACCCCAACGACACATTCAACACCAAAAAATGATTTAGGCAAGCCGAAGCACTGTCTTGACTTCTTTAATTTGACTATTTAGAGGATTGTGCAAAACTCCCGAGCCGACACCAGAGGCACGATCTTCCATAAATCGGTTTAGTTACTAACATACGCCGACGAGATTGACAGCTCTTCTATGTAGTATAAAAAAGGAAGCGGCAAGAATGGGTATAGCAGTAAATTAGACGAAGATGCAACCAAGAACTATAGGAGCTTGACAGCGACATAACCCCTGTCAAAAAAACTCCATATTGGTACTCCAGCTGATAGAGCCTTCGATTCCCAGCCAAACGTCTAACGCAGCAGAGAAAGACCACGCCTTAAGTGGCGCGCACAAGAAGAAACCGACGAGGCAGTTAGCTAAGGACCGGGCTAATTGGAGAGGCATGTCGGTTGAGCCCCAGTTTCATTCAGGATTGCAGCGTCACTTAATGAATGATGATGAATGACCCTTTACAAAAGTATAAATTTTAAATAAATTTTGGCAATTTAAGCTGCCCAACGGCGCAAATCTCAGATCAAATATTGTTTTTTATCTTGATTTCGATTTTATTAACGCGTATCTTAATTCGAATAATCACTTCAGATATGGAACTTGTCCTGTATGAAAGTGATGCCACATTAAGAAAATGTCTGTCACACGATAACATTCATCATTTACTGACAACTCATATTAATTGTATCACCTTAAGTTCATCTAAGAGGAATCATCTGTCGTAAAAAATGCGAAATAATTTTTAATTCGGTTTCATCCAAAGTGTGCACTTAGGGCGGATGTTGAGAGATATTGACCCCTACCAAGTTCTGATGGATGAGTTATGCCCGAACCTATGATTCATCTCGTCTTAATGCTGTAATGGTTCACGCCAGTTACATTTGACTCTCACAGAATAGACACAACAAGAACAGCCAGAGTATGCGTTAAAGGTGAAACTTTGCGAAGATATGGGGTAATTTTCGTTTTAAGGTCTCGTTATATTCGAAAAAATAGCATCGAACATTTATTATTTACTAGTAGTGATGTCATATCAATCCAATTAAATTTGCGACTTTTGTCCATTTAAATTTTAATTTGGGTGACTGTGCAAATGCTTAATTTAATAGGGTATTTCATTTATCTTTAATGTTTGTCGAAAGCAAACAAAAATATTTTATGGGACAAATTAACTTGATTTTTCTAGAAAAAAAAACTATTGGGGAGTATCCAAATCTTTGATAATAATGCCCTAATCACTTGTTTAACTTTCCTGTAGCTACGCAATTCAAAACATAACCCCTAGATGTGTCAGTTAATAGAATCCGATTTTACAAATTCAACAGAAAATGCTTACCGTTAATGCAAAGACTATTTATTGCCGACAATAGAGGTTATTTATTTTGTGACAGTTCAGGAATCTTGGAAAAATCATAAAAAAATGTTTGCTAAGTTTTCTTATATCCATTATCTTTGTTGGTTTTTATTTGACATGGAAGTTGGGGATTAAATGACCACTAGGGGAATATTTCGGAATAGGTGATTACAACGACATCTTAATACTTGTTAGTTTCGGATAGTGTTTCTAGCTTGCTGTCATTTTTCGAAAAGTTTGCCATTCGACCAGATTATGAGTGACACTTAAATACAGAAAAATGTAGCAGATTTGTAGAAAACATCGCTGGGTCAAACGTATTTTTTTAAGCTAAATGATTTATATGCGGTCTACTTTGAGATTTAAGTTGTCCGTACCTGCACTGCAAGATGAATTATGAAACTGTTGAATATCAATTGTTGAAAAAAAGATACCATTTGCTTGAAAGCACAAACGGACCTAGACATAATCGACAATTTGGTGCTTGAAATTGGCTTTCGTCAATCCAAAGCGAAGCAGGTCTCTTGACGTGAAGGAAAAATCAAACTGCTTTGACTAGGCTGAAGTCGTCAAGCTGAACTAATTTCAGGAAACAAAGTACCGAAGAATCATCAAGATTCGAAACGAAGGTATCGAATCACGCGGCAAGTCATTGGACCAATTCTAAAAAAAGTTTGTATGAAATTGCACAGTACATGCAATCATTTTGGACAAACAATTATTCAGCCAATTATCCCTTGAAATACATTCATTTGTAGTCGCAAACCCAGAATTCTGAGGAAGTGGTGGGCAACCACTGGTCCACGATCTTTGGATCCTGAAAAATTAAATATCTGGCAATAACGGCCTAACGAGGGCCTCAAACCTAGCTAGTTATTATTTTTTGGAACAAAGATCTGATCATTTACTACATATGTGCAACCGAAAATAGGTACAGCGAGTGGGTTTCACCTCCATGCCTTGCAACTTTAGGAAGAGAGGTGAGACTCATGACGAGGAATAAAAAATGTGCGAAAAACGGTCCACGGGAATACATCGTCGCTAACGGACGGTTACACTGGAAATGGACAGCATACGACAGAACGACATCTGAAGGGAGAACGATACCTCGTAGACCCCAACAATGATGATGGATGCGGAAGCATGATCCCAGGAACCTACACCCCAACGAAGCGTTTGCGCCATCATATTATGGACGCAAACGCAAGATTTTCGAAACTATCCTGCACGGTGATGGTTATCCATGAATGACTATCCCAATTCATCCAATTATCTGTAGAAGACTGCATCATGCCTGCCATCAACGAGTAGAACAAAATGTACATGTACAACCAAAATAATCCCTATGATTAGGTTAGACTTCCTTGAGAACAAATATGCTACTTTTTTCAGTTTTACTTATCCAGCTAATACATGTAAGCCCTTTTCTGTGCTGTAACCGTATGATTACGCTGGCACTGCTAGGGTACTTGTTTAGGATTACCTGAAAAATCAAAGCTTACATAGGAAAAAATTGAACACCACGAATAAATTTCAGGAAATGCACCTGTATTTTTTAAACAATTTGTAACATTGAGAAATAATTTGGATAGATATACCTTAAACGGTATGGATTTTATGGCCTAACATTTATGGGAATGAAATTTGGTATATAGACTTTATATAGGACGAAGCAGAATAAGTGTACATTTTTTTAAAATCCGCCCACTCCCACGCCCCTTTTTCAGTAAAACATGGTTTTTGGCCGAATGGTTCAAAATTTTGAAAAGTATCTGCACATTTGAGAATCCCAATATCTATATTTCGTCCATATTACGTTTTTAGACCCGCCCACTTTTTGAAAAAAAATGTTTTTAGGTACAATTTTAGGAATACTTGAAAAAACTTTCGATTAAAATATTTCGAGAATAATACTGTGTACATTTCGTCAATAGATCATTTTGATCCACGCCCACTTTTGGGGGCGTTAAAATACTTGTAAAACCTATCCCATACCATATTCATAGAAAAACGTCGTTTTCTGTCAACCGTAGATTTAGATACACCGTATGAACAAGATTCATTCAGTTTTTAGTAACGTCCAACTGTTGAAAAAAATTGACACTTTTGCAATTATCAACTGTGCACCTACAAAATAATCAATGCTCTCATAACGAATGTTTTTCGTCAAATCATCTTTAAGCCGTTTTTGCTTCGGCTCAGGTTGAATTGGTGGTTCCCTGTAGTGTGTACCGTAATAAACAGCGATTGATCGTTTGAATTGCAACTGGTATAATGGTATCAATCATCATTGCAGTTGCCAAGCATTATTTACTGCGACGTCAATTAACCATGCGGAAATCGATCTTCACCACTTTTTCACTCGGTATGAGATTCTATGATTATTCACATTTAGATCAAGACGATCGACACCGCACATATATTTGGTGTACTTAGTAATTGCACATAGTTTAACAATATCCAAATTCCTTCAAGTTTCGAACAACGAGATGCTATTGAGGCTGGCAAGGCACCACAACAAGATGAGGCAACGAAAACAACAGAACTATCAACCCATTTTGTTAACCTTATGCCTGTTTCTAACATTCCGGTGGATTTATACATATACCCTATCCCATAGGGGTATATTCGTTTTGATACATAGTTTGTAACATAGAGAAATAATTTAGCTAGCTTAAAGTGTATGGATCGACTCATAATCGCTAGTTGAGTCGATTTGCCTGTCCGTCCGTCTGTTTGTCTGTATGTCATGTGTTTTGAGCTAGGATAATAAAATTTGGAATATAGGATCACTGCCCGAGGCTACAGAACAAGTGTAAAATTTTCAAAATCCGCCCACTTCCAAACGGTTGGGAATTTTGAAAAAGTTAGTTCAGACCATCTCAATATCTATATTTCGTCCACATAAAGTTTTTTTTCAACGCCCACTTTTTGTGGGCGTTTTTTATGTAAAAAAAACTGTTTCTGGCAAATTTTTAAGGAAATTTGAAAAAAAAACTTTCGATACGAAAACATCGATAAGAGTTCTGTTCCCGTACAAAATAATATTTACTGATTTTTACAGATTTCTACTGCGGAGTATTATTTGCAAGCAAAACTTGCGTACGGGTTTTAAGTAAAAATCAGTAAGAATCAGTAAATATTAATTTGTACGGGAACAGACCTAATGTTGACGAGAATATTTCGTCTATAAAACATTTTTACATACGCCAACTTTTTGGGAGCGTTAAAAACCATATGTATGCCATACCTCATAGCATATGCAGGAAACAAACATTTAATATATTGTGACAATGTAACGACCACTTTTTAGGGATGTTTAATTTGAGGATGGAATGGTATAGAATATTCAACCATTCGCGCATCGGATTGTAGCCTTCTCATATCGGGTCTTTTTTTTAAAGGTTGGTTTTTCGAATGGAGATAAAACTGACTTTTGTGGTCAAATCGGGCAACTCTAATGTCATTTATGTTCAGTTTGGTTTGCTATCATCATGAACAGGTTGACAAATGAACAACGCTTGCAAATCGTGCAAATTTATTTCGAAAATAATGGTTCAGTTCGCTAAGTTTACCGCAACCTCCGTCCATTTTATGGTCGACATGATCGTCCATCAGAGCAATTAATTCGGTTAACCATGGATCGTTTTCATACTACGTTTACTCTATGTTTTAATACGCATCCGCAGAAACGTCGAACAGTGCGCACCGAAGAAACAATTGCCGCTATAGAGCAAAGTGTTGAAGAGGACCCGAATGAATCTATTCGCCACCGTGCACAGCAATTGGAGCTTTGTCCATCAACTTTATGGAAGATTTTGCGCAAAGATCTTGGCTTGCGATCTTACAAGATCCAGCTTATGCAAGAATTAAAGCCGCGAGACCATGCAATGCTTCGTAGTTTTGGCGTATGGGCCGAAAATGGGATTGATCTCGATGCTGATTTTCACATCGGCATCGGCTCTTCAGAAAGGATAAAAAAGACCAAAAATCGCGCGATGGATTTTCGTAAGTTTAACCAAAGTGTAAAACATCAAAGCCAATGATACAAGTCTCGAACTGAATCCTGTCGAGATGAACAAGAAACCATCACAGTTGCGATACAGTCAATGCTGAGGATATGGAAGAACCATTTCTGCAGACTGTTAAACGGTGGTGAAGAACAATCTCCCGCTGTCAGGCAAAATGCGCCATTTATTATTGGTCACCACAGCGAAAACTACCAACCACCCATAAAGTGAAGTGAGGACAGCAATATCTAAAGCTTTTCAAGGCGCGCTGGAAATGGTAGATCTTTGAGTTGATTTGGTAAGTAACATTCACCAACTCATATGCAAAATTTGTTCGGATGAAAAAACGCCTTAAGAATAGAATCCCAGCATCGTTTGCCCGATCCCCAAAAAAGAAGACCCTCTGAACTGCGCCAACTATAGAAGCATATCTGATCGCTCCTTATCAGTGTTGTTTTAGGACAGGAAAGTCCACAACTGTCAAATCTTTACACCTCGGCAGATCACAAGAAGTACAAATCGATACCCGTCACCTTTTCATCGATTTCATAGCCGCATACGGCTACATTTATAGAGACGAACGTCAGAGAGCCATGTATAATTTTGGTATACCGCCCAAAGTCGTCCGTCTGTGCAGGATGGCGGTGGAAAATTTTCGCTGCTCCATCAGGGTTGAAAACGACCCCAACGACACATTCAACACCAAAAAATGATTTAGGCAAGCCGAAGCACTGTCTTGACTTCTTTAATTTGACTATTTAGAGGATTGTGCAAAACTCCCGAGCCGACACCAGAGGCACGATCTTCCATAAATCGGTTTAGTTACTAACATACGCCGACGAGATTGACAGCTCTTCTATGTAGTATAAAAAAGGAAGCGGCAAGAATGGGTATAGCAGTAAATTAGACGAAGATGCAACCAAGAACTATAGGAGCTTGACAGCGACATAACCCCTGTCAAAAAAACTCCATATTGGTACTCCAGCTGATAGAGCCTTCGATTCCCAGCCAAACGTCTAACGCAGCAGAGAAAGACCACGCCTTAAGTGGCGCGCACAAGAAGAAACCGACGAGGCAGTTAGCTAAGGACCGGGCTAATTGGAGAGGCATGTCGGTTGAGCCCCAGTTTCATTCAGGATTGCAGCGTCACTTAATGAATGATGATGAATGACCCTTTACAAAAGTATAAATTTTAAATAAATTTTGGCAATTTAAGCTGCCCAACGGCGCAAATCTCAGATCAAATATTGTTTTTTATCTTGATTTCGATTTTATTAACGCGTATCTTACTTCGAATAATCACTTCAGATATGGAACTTGTCCTGTATGAAAGTGATGCCACATTAAGAAAATGTCTGTCACACGATAACATTCATCATTTACTGACAACTCATATTAATTGTATCACCTTAAGTTCATCTAAGAGGAATCATCTGTCGTAAAAAATGCGAAATAATTTTTAATTCGGTTTCATCCAAAGTGTGCACTTAGGGCGGATGTTGAGAGATATTGACCCCTACCAAGTTCTGATGGATGAGTTATGCCCGAACCTATGATTCATCTCGTCTTAATGCTGTAATGGTTCACGCCAGTTACATTTGACTCTCACAGAATAGACACAACAAGAACAGCCAGAGTATGCGTTAAAGGTGAAACTTTGCGAAGATATGGGGTAATTTTCGTTTTAAGGTCTCGTTATATTCGAAAAAATAGCATCGAACATTTATTATTTACTAGTAGTGATGTCATATCAATCCAATTAAATTTGCGACTTTTGTCCATTTAAATTTTAATTTGGGTGACTGTGCAAATGCTTAATTTAATAGGGTATTTCATTTATCTTTAATGTTTGTCGAAAGCAAACAAAAATATTTTATGGGACAAATTAACTTGATTTTTCTAGAAAAAAAAACTATTGGGGAGTATCCAAATCTTTGATAATAATGCCCTAATCACTTGTTTAACTTTCCCATTTACCCACAACTTTCCTGTAGCTACGCAATTCAAAACATAACCCCTAGATGTGTCAGTTAATAGAATCCGATTTTACAAATTCAACAGAAAATGCTTACCGTTAATGCAAAGACTATTTATTGCCGACAATAGAGGTTATTTATTTTGTGACAGTTCAGGAATCTTGGAAAAATCATAAAAAAATGTTTGCTAAGTTTTCTTATATCCATTATCTTTGTTGGTTTTTATTTGACATGGAAGTTGGGGATTAAATGACCACTAGGGGAATATTTCGGAATAGGTGATTACAACGACATCTTAATACTTGTTAGTTTCGGATAGTGTTTCTAGCTTGCTGTCATTTTTCGAAAAGTTTGCCATTCGACCAGATTATGAGTGACACTTAAATACAGAAAAATGTAGCAGATTTGTAGAAAACATCGCTGGGTCAAACGTATTTTTTTAAGCTAAATGATTTATATGCGGTCTACTTTGAGATTTAAGTTGTCCGTACCTGCACTGCAAGATGAATTATGAAACTGTTGAATATCAATTGTTGAAAAAAAGATACCATTTGCTTGAAAGCACAAACGGACCTAGACATAATCGACAATTTGGTGCTTGAAATTGGCTTTCGTCAATCCAAAGCGAAGCAGGTCTCTTGACGTGAAGGAAAAATCAAACTGCTTTGACTAGGCTGAAGTCGTCAAGCTGAACTAATTTCAGGAAACAAAGTACCGAAGAATCATCAAGATTCGAAACGAAGGTATCGAATCACGCGGCAAGTCATTCTAAAAAATTCTAAAAAAAGTTTGTATGAAATTGCACAGTACATGCAATCATTTTGGACAAACAATTATTCAGCCAATTATCCCTTGAAATACATTCATTTGTAGTCGCAAACCCAGAATTCTGAGGAAGTGGTGGGCAACCACTGGTCCACGATCTTTGGATCCTGAAAAATTAAATATCTGGCAATAACGGCCTAACGAGGGCCTCAAACCTAGCTAGTTATTATTTTTTGGAACAAAGATCTGATCATTTACTACATATGTGCAACCGAAAATAGGTACAGCGAGTGGGTTTCACCTCCATGCCTTGCAACTTTAGGAAGAGAGGTGAGACTCATGACGAGGAATAAAAAATGTGCGAAAAACGGTCCACGGGAATACATCGTCGCTAACGGACGGTTACACTGGAAATGGACAGCATACGACAGAACGACATCTGAAGGGAGAACGATACCTCGTAGACCCCAACAATGATGATGGATGCGGAAGCATGATCCCAGGAACCTACACCCCAACGAAGCGTTTGCGCCATCATATTATGGACGCAAACGCAAGATTTTCGAAACTATCCTGCACGGTGATGGTTATCCATGAATGACTATCCAAATTCATCCAATTATCTGTAGAAGACTGCATCATGCCTGCCATCAACGAGTAGAACAAAATGTACATGTACAACCAAAATAATCCCTATGATTAGGTTAGACTTCCTTGAGAACAAATATGCTACTTTTTTCAGTTTTACTTATCCAGCTAATACATGTAAGCCCTTTTCTGTGCTGTAACCGTATGATTACGCTGGCACTGCTAGGGTACTTGTTTAGGATTACCTGAAAAATCAAAGCTTACATAGGAAAAAATTGAACACCACGAATAAATTTCAGGAAATGCACCTGTATTTTTTAAACAATTTGTAACATTGAGAAATAATTTGGATAGATATACCTTAAACGGTATGGATTTTATGGCCTAACATTTATGGGAATGAAATTTGGTATATAGACTTTATATAGGACGAAGCAGAATAAGTGTACATTTTTTTAAAATCCGCCCACTCCCACGCCCCTTTTTCAGTAAAACATGGTTTTTGGCCGAATGGTTCAAAATTTTGAAAAGTATCTGCACATTTGAGAATCCCAATATCTATATTTCGTCCATATTACGTTTTTAGACCCGCCCACTTTTTGAAAAAAAATGTTTTTAGGTACAATTTTAGGAATACTTGAAAAAACTTTCGATTAAAATATTTCGAGAATAATACTGTGTACATTTCGTCAATAGATCATTTTGATCCACGCCCACTTTTGGGGGCGTTAAAATACTTGTAAAACCTATCCCATACCATATTCATAGAAAAACGTCGTTTTCTGTCAACCGTAGATTTAGATACACCGTATGAACAAGATTCATTCAGTTTTTAGTAACGTCCAACTGTTGAAAAAAATTGACACTTTTGCAATTATCAACTGTGCACCTACAAAATAATCAATGCTCTCATAACGAATGTTTTTCGTCAAATCATCTTTAAGCCGTTTTTGCTTCGGCTCAGGTTGAATTGGTGGTTCCCTGTAGTGTGTACCGTAATAAACAGCGATTGATCGTTTGAATTGCAACTGGTATAATGGTATCAATCATCATTGCAGTTGCCAAGCATTATTTACTGCGACGTCAATTAACCATGCGGAAATCGATCTTCACCACTTTTTCACTCGGTATGAGATTCTATGATTATTCACATTTAGATCAAGACGATCGACACCGCACATATATTTGGTGTACTTAGTAATTGCACATAGTTTAACAATATCCAAATTCCTTCAAGTTTCGAACAACGAGATGCTATTGAGGCTGGCAAGGCACCACAACAAGATGAGGCAACGAAAACAACAGAACTATCAACCCATTTTGTTAACCTTATGCCTGTTTCTAACATTCCGGTGGATTTATACATATACCCTATCCCATAGGGGTATATTCGTTTTGATACATAGTTTGTAACATAGAGAAATAATTTAGCTAGCTTAAAGTGTATGGATCGACTCATAATCGCTAGTTGAGTCGATTTGCCTGTCCGTCCGTCTGTTTGTCTGTATGTCATGTGTTTTGAGCTAGGATAATAAAATTTGGAATATAGGATCACTGCCCGAGGCTACAGAACAAGTGTAAAATTTTCAAAATCCGCCCACTTCCAAACGGTTGGGAATTTTGAAAAAGTTAGTTCAGACCATCTCAATATCTATATTTCGTCCACATAAAGTTTTTTTTCAACGCCCACTTTTTGTGGGCGTTTTTTATGTAAAAAAAACTGTTTCTGGCAAATTTTTAAGGAAATTTGAAAAAAAAACTTTCGATACGAAAACATCGATAATAGTTCTGTTCCCGTACAAAATAATATTTACTGATTTTTACAGATTTCTACTGCGGAGTATTATTTGCAAGCAAAACTTGCGTACGGGTTTTAAGTAAAAATCAGTAAGAATCAGTAAATATTAATTTGTACGGGAACAGACCTAATGTTGACGAGAATATTTCGTCTATAAAACATTTTTACATACGCCAACTTTTTGGGAGCGTTAAAAACCATATGTATGCCATACCTCATAGCATATGCAGGAAACAAACATTTAATATATTGTGACAATGTAACGACCACTTTTTAGGGATGTTTAATTTGAAGATGGAATGGTATAGAATATTCAACCATTCGCGCATCGGATTGTAGCCTTCTCATATCGGGTCTTTTTTTTAAAGGTTGGTTTTTCGAATGGAGATAAAACTGACTTTTGTGGTCAAATCGGGCAACTCTAATGTCATTTATGTTCAGTTTGGTTTGCTATCATCATGAACAGGTTGACAAATGAACAACGCTTGCAAATCGTGCAAATTTATTTCGAAAATAATGGTTCAGTTCGCTAAGTTTACCGCAACCTCCGTCCATTTTATGGTCGACATGATCGTCCATCAGAGCAATTAATTCGGTTAACCATGGATCGTTTTCATACTACGTTTACTCTATGTTTTAATACGCATCCGCAGAAACGTCGAACAGTGCGCACCGAAGAAACAATTGCCGCTATAGAGCAAAGTGTTGAAGAGGACCCGAATGAATCTATTCGCCACCGTGCACAGCAATTGGAGCTTTGTCCATCAACTTTATGGAAGATTTTGCGCAAAGATCTTGGCTTGCGATCTTACAAGATCCAGCTTATGCAAGAATTAAAGCCGCGAGACCATGCAATGCTTCGTAGTTTTGGCGTATGGGCCGAAAATGGGATTGATCTCGATGCTGATTTTCATTGCAAAATTTTGTTCAGTGATGAGGCTCATTTTCGGTTGAATGGCTACGTCAACAAGCTGAATTGCCGCATTTGGAGTGAAGGGAATCCACATGAGACCCATGAGACGCCATTACATCCACAAAAAACTGACTTTTTGGTGTGCTCTATTGGCTGGTGGAGCCATTGGGCCATACTTCTTCCGAAATGATGCTGGAGAGTAAGTTACCGTTAATGGAGACTGGTATAGAGCCATGATAACCGATTATTTTGTTCCCGAATTTAATGGCATGAATGAGGATGAGATGTGGTTCCAACAAGACTGTGCTACATGCCACACAGCGCACGTCACAATCGATTTATTGAAGGAAACATTTGATGAGCGCATAATTTCGCGGAATGGACCTGTCAATTGGCCACCAAGATCGTGTGATTTGACACCATTGGATTATTTTCTTTGGGGATATGTGAAGTCGTTCGTCTACGCCAACAAACCAGAAACGTTAGGGGACTTGGAAGCCAACATTCGTGGCGACATACGGCCCAAATGCTCGAAAAAGTGGTTGAAAATTGGACCTCTAGACTTGGCTTTATTCGAACCAGCCGCGGCGGCCACATGACCGAAATCATATTTAATCATTAATGGCATAAAATTATCCTTCCATTAAACCCAACTTAATGGACATTAAAACGTTTCTCTTGTGTTTTATTTCAATTCGAAATTCTACACCTCTAAAAAAAACACCCTTTATGTTTGTACCTATCCCATAGAGGTATATTAGTTTTGATACATTTTATAAAATATCAAGCTCCTACTGCTTAAAGATAAAAAGATTCAAATCTGCATTTCATCTTTAAAATGCGTTTCCGCAGTTACATATATGGCCTTTATTTCTTATTGCTTCCAATTCAACCGATTCCTTGGCTGATAATACTGCTCTCAGGTTTTCATATTGGTTCCCTTTACCTGTCGGGTTTGGAAAAGGAACACCATCATATGCTATTTTCCCAATCCTTGATATTGAGTTTTTCCGTCCTATAAATAAGTATTCAAAAAATAACTTGGCGTTTCTAACATAACCTCAAAAAACCTGTTCCATGATAGTACCTACTTTGAAAAACATTGTTTATGACACATCGAATATTTTTGTTCAACGACAACTTAAAGATAATCCATCAACAATTCGTAGTGTTGTATTATATTCTAAAATTTGTGCTATATTCTAAAATTTGTAAATTCCTTGGAAATTCTAAGTATCTATCAGTTTAATAAAATGTGCACTATAAATAACGGTACAAAAGCTTCTCCTTAACTCGAAAGATATTCTCGAAGAAATATTTGTACGAAAATTACGATCCAAATAAATCTTCGCAAGTATGATATAATCTTTCCTGAAGGCATTCAAAGAACTTTCAAATCCGGTATACACCCACGAAAGATTTCCCTTAAATGGTAGCATACCCTTTTAAGAATTTCCAGGGGACAGAGTGAAACATTCTTCTTAACCGCTTAGATGAAACGGTGCTTTGTTTGCATTTCATGCTATTTACATTTTCATGTTGTCCTTATCCTTTATCTTAAGCTTTCTTTGTTGTTAAATAAATGTTGATGCTAATTTAAATTACCTAATTTAATGAAAACTAAAGTTTCGAATCAAAATAAACGGCAACGGGGGAATTTTCAACTCTCTTTGTATTGCGAGTTCAAAGGTCCTTTATCTGATAGTAAAATCAGTGGTCAAGTTTGAATCATACCCACTGAATTTTGTCAATATCTATGTCAAAAGACCTGCAATTCGTGAAACATATTGTTTGATTGAGAGCGTATCTTTTTACAAATAAATGAGTGTACTGTCAAAAAATATCCAACGGAATTTCGAATATTCTGCTGCTTTAAAAAAAAAAAAAATAGCACAGAGAAGAAACGATTGCAGTTACCATCATTAACCTGAAGTTATGTAAATTGAATACTTGTTTCAGGAAATTTCATTAATAGAAAACATTTTCCCTTACGCCGTAATGATGACCAACCGGAAAGTCTATCAAATGATTGCTTAGGTGACGGGAATAAAATAATATTCGCAGACCAAAATTATAAAAGGGTAGGGAAAATATGAAATAACTGGCATTAACAACCCATACAGGTCCTCAAATCTAGCTTTTTCCTGCATTTGTGTGTTTAGTTATTATTTTTGGCACAAGGAAGAGGACCTTAACCCCTATTCTGAACGGAAAATTTGAGAAGCGTCTCATAAAAGTGTTACTCTTGGATGTTTTTCAGACTTTCACAAGATGAGGAGCAGTGTTGTCACTTTCGAAATTTGAAGCAGGCACCCATCGCTTAGTAGTCCAACGCACTAGTCACATGGCCACTACACCCACCTCGGGTTAGGGTTCTTAATCAAAAATTCACCCCGGCCCCAGGAAATAATTTCCAAGATGGAATTAGCGATGACATCTAAAGTTACAGTTAAAGTGGACGAAGTATGCTTTGATAAAATCACACAACAGCGAACAGCCCATATAGAAATATCAATGGTTATTCAGGTCCTTGCATAGAGATGGCATTGTATAGCCAACGGGTCACTCAATCCCGTAATAGATATTGGCGTTATTTGAAGGCTGTGGTTTGGGTTAACTGCTTCACGTAAGAAATCATTGTTACGATGATTTAAACGCCATTCCAGAAAAGATAACTTCAAAATAGGCGATTCGCATTTAGGATGTATATTCTCATAAATCAGGGCAGCGAAGAGCTGTTTTTTTCTTTCAATTATATAGATATAGTTACTTTTACTTTATACTTTTCCCCTTCCCGAACGCTCGTACTGTGGTAAAACATTTAAAGGGGATTCATAACCCCTTGAGTGCGTGCAAATTATAAAAAAAGGTTCCAACAGGAACGTAAAGCATAGGTTCACAGAAATAATAGGTTCGTACCAATTATTGTTGACCTTACACGAATCATATTCTCGTGCACCCTAAGCCCATATGGTGTGCGTTAACCATTGGGGGTGTCGGGTGTCCAGCAATTGCATATCGTTGAAATCGGGGCAATGACCTGCTGATTCAGCTGTGGACAGGTTCGTGTACAGTGGGAGGTGTCGGGTGTCCAACAAATGAGAGTGGTTCAACTTGGGCCAATGAAATGCTGACTCAGTTGGGAACCGACTTGCGCTTGTTTGCCAGGTAGGTGTAGGATGGTGATAACTGAGTCATATATGCGATAATGTATAAGTTCCAACATGTTTCATGCAGAGTAAACAAATATTTGCAGGCATCTTGACTCTTGTTGTCAAATATCAAGACAATATGAGGAATTTTTTCTACAAATTTGTATCGAAATTTTGTCTTGATTATGCAAAAGAGGTAACTGGATTCACTTTGGAAACATATTCCAGTTTGTACCTTGGAATTTAAGCCCGACGAAGTTTTTAATGTCAAAATAGTATATAACTTGATAAGAAACTAATAAATGGCCAACATATTATTTCGACAGTTTTCTTCCAAAAAAAAAATTGACTAATTTTGATTATGGATAGCAGGATATAAGACTCTGCTAAACCATGACGGTTCGGTGATATATTGCACACATTCTTTCATAAGAAACAGTAGTTCTGGGAATAATATGTTGATTTTTGACACAAGATCAACAGTTACTAGATAATGTCGGTATAAAGAAGAAAGAATACTAAAAGATAGATAAACAAATGCATCTAAATCATCCTTAAACTAAATTACATTCTTGCAACGTTTTCTTGTCAAAGGATGGCTTTACAATAAGTTAGTATATTTTTTATGACACATACTCATAACAATGCGGATATCCAGCATGCTACAACAAATGAGAAATACTGTGTAATGTCGAAAGACGGCAATCGCAAAAGAACTCCAAGTCCTTTGCAGATCGCGTATCCCTTAACCTATGAATAAACACCAAACCACGAGCACCTAATGTTGACTAAGAATGGCGACGATGACAGCCACCACTGATGTGCAAAAACTACTTACCACCTTACTACCTAAGCGAAGTGAGAATAGCAATATCTATAAACTTAAGGCTGCCGGAAATCATGGCCTTCCAACCGAGCTTTATAAAGCCGGTGGAGATGATGAAGACGATGAATGAAACATTAGCATCGTGTGTAAAATCCACAAAAATGGAGACTCTGAAAAATTCTCGCAGCTACATCATGGTCGGAAACGACCTTACCAAACAGTTCGATATCAAAAAAATGTTGTAGTCGATGCGATGCACTGTCATCTCATTCTTGAGAGGATTGTGCAAAACTCCCGAAGCAAAACCAGAGGCAAAATATTCCATTAATCGTCATGGACGACGATATTGGCATAGTTTCTACTCAACGTCTGCTAGTACAGAGAAGGAAGCGTCAAAAATGATGTTACCAAGAAATGAGGGTAACACCAAGTATATGCTGTCAACACGAAAGGACACACAACATCGACGAATTGGACAGAACGTCACCTTACTTACTTACTTACTTACTTAAGTGGCGCTACAGTCCGGGATGAACCTGGGCCTCAACCAACATGCCTCTCCAATTAGCCCGGTCCTTAGCTAACTGCCTCCAGTTGCGCACTCCAAGTTGGTTGAGGTCGGTTTCCACTTGTGCGCGCCACTTAAGGCGAGGTCTTCCTCTACTGCGTCCGACGTCTGGCTGGGAATCGAAGACTCTGCGAGCCGGAGTATTGGTGTCCATTCGTTCTACATGTCCTAGCCATCTTAAACGTCCAATGCGGAGTTTTTTGACCAGGGGCATGTCGCTGTACAGCTCGTATAGTTCTTGGTTGAATCTTCGTCTCCATAGCCCGTCAACGCAAACGGGACCGAAGATTTTTCGAAGAATTTTCCTCTCGAATCTACCAAGGATTTCTTCATCCGCTTTTGATACGGTCCATGCTTCAGCGCCGTAAAGCAGGACTGGGATGATCAGGGTCTTATATAGGATCTCCTTAGTAGTTCGAGTGAGGGCTTTACTACTAAATTGCCTTCTTAGCCCGAAGAAACAGCGGTTGGCAAGAGTAATTCTTCGTTTAATTTCTGACGAGATGTTGTTGTCAGAGTTAATAGCGGAGCCGAGGTAGACAAAGTCCCGTACTACCTCAAAGTTATATCTGTCAATGGTGACGTTCTGTCCAATTCGTCGATGTTGTGTGTCCTTTCGTGTTGACAGCATATACTTAGTCTTACCCTCATTTACTGCTAAACCCATTTTCGCCGCTTCCTTCTCTATACTAGCAAACGTGGCTATGACATCACGTTGAGTCCTACCAATGATGTCAATATCGTCAGCGTATGCTAGTAGTTGCACCGACTTTTGGAAAATTGTGCCTCTGGTGTTGGCTTTGGAGTTTTGCACAATTCTCTCAAGAATCAGATTAAAGAAGTCACATGACAGCGCATCGCCTTGCCTAAATCCTTTTTTGGTATCGAATGTGTCGGTGAGGTCGTTTCCGACCCTGATGGAGCAGCGAGAATTCTCCATCGTCATCCTACACAAACGGACGAGTTTGGGCGGTATACCAAAACTAGACATGGCTCTGTACAGTTCGTCTCTATAAATGCTGTCATATGCGGCTTTAAAATCGATGAATAGGTGGTGGGTATCGATTTGGACTTCTTGAGTTTTTTCCAGGATCTGCCGAAGTGTGAAAATTTGATCGGTTGTGGACTTTCCTGGCCTAAAACCACACTGATAAGGGCCAATCAGGTTGTTGGTAAACGGTTTCAGGCGTTCACATATTACGGCAGATAGGATCTTGTAGGCGATGTTGAGGAGACTTATGACAGAACGTCACCATTGACTGTTATAACTATGAGTTAGCAAGGGAATTTATCCACTTCCGCTCTGCTATTAACTCTGACAAAAGCATCTCTTTAAAAAATAAAAATAATACAGGGTGCGCCATTTCGTCTATGTCGGTATGTAAACATTGAATAAATTTGACATTTATAAACCGATCGACTCGAGAAGATATTTTTTTGGAACGTCAACTCAGGATAATTTTAACCATGATTCTATTAATATCGAAAAAAACCAGGCCGACATGGGCCGACATAGTGATCGTGGTTAATAAGCATCGTCTGACAACACTATTAGTCGCTTGGTGTCCAATTTTGTTTGCAGAAGAAGGTGTACGATCGTCGATATGCTAAATCATCAAAGCCGAAGTGAGGTCAAAGCGGAATTTCCCTAGACATATGGTGTCATGAAATGGCGACATTGACTGGTCACCAATAACTCTGCAGATTTGACCCTTCCGGACTTCTTTTTGTGAGGTTATTTGAAAAGAAAAGTTTACGCCAGCAAGCTTCAGACTATTATTGAGTCCAAGCTAACATTCGTGCTAAAATCATCGCTATACCACCCAGAATGATTGAAAGAGTGAAAAAGCTGGCTTTGTATTTAGAAACTAGTCTAAATAAATTATATAGCACCAAATTAAGTAAAAAATACCACTCACAGTAAAGCACTCACTCTAACTACTAAATAGATTATCTATAAGACCCAGATCATTCCAGTCATGCCCTACGGCACCAAAACATGGACCATATGAAAAGCCGAGGAAGAAATCCTTGGTTATTTTGAGCGCAAATTTCTTCGTAAAATCTTCGGTCCTGTTTGCGTTGCAGGCACATAGACCTGTTTAACAAAAAACTCTACATTGGCATTTAAGATTGCTAATTCATGTAGATTGAATGGATACCAATCCTCTGTATAATAGTTATAACCCTGTATAAGAGTAACGAACTTGCCAGGGAACATTGCAGAGAATAGCCCTCTGTTATTAGTTTAATTTAAGTTGATAATTTTCAGGATTCTTAGGAACTCAATTTGTGTATGCTAAAAACGAATTAAAATTGATTCCCGGAAATTCAGTCGACAGCGACTTTGACTTTGTCGACAAAGTCAAAGTTATTACTGCACACTGACAACCTGCAAGTCAAAAGAAATAAATAAATTGATCTGATAACATTCATTAAAAACACAACTTTTCATTAAAAGTGTTTCTTTTGACAAAGCAAGTGCACATCCAGAGGGAACCCGAAGTAATTATAAGGACGACTTACATTGGAAATTTTATGTGAGTCTCTGTGCAACTCTATGATAAGAGTGCAAGATAATAAGAAAAAAAAAAACCAATCCATCCCTGTAGTTAAATTGCGTCCAATCTACAACCGACAAGGTTTCGGACAACAGCTTCACAAACTGAAGAACCACCGAACTAATTATTTACGTCGTCGAAGCGCGTACGCTTGGACGATTATTCATATGCAAACCAAAACCAAATGCTCGTCCAGTGTATTGCAATTGCGTACAGATGCATTTTCATTCTTTACACACAGAAAAGGTTAGAGTGGGGTCATATATCCTGCGCAAGTGTATATCCTTGTGTTTTGTACATATAACATCCCCTACATCTGGTCAAAATGGATTTCCGTAGAAATTATGCGGTGGCGGTTGTCATAATGGCTCTTGGACAGCGTTTGCGGTTAATTTTTGTGTAATTTCCCTTGTAGGGTGTATCTGGATGAGGGTGTCATGTAATGGGGTGTAATAGTATTATCTTGGGTCCGCTTTTGTCTGATGATAAATTTTGGAATTAGACCTTTTCATGTTATTTAGCTATTGTAAGAAGTGTCGTTAAGAAAGTCGTAGACAAGGTGGGAGGCAAAAGGTTGTATAGCATTTGAATTGATGTTCGCCGTTGGTGATCCTTTGCGTTGGTGAGTAGGTACATCCTTGCAGTGATGAGGAGGCGTAATTTGTCTGTCCTTTACTGGATTATATGAATGACGATTATTTCTTTTTACCCATCGTCAATTGGAATATCTTGGTGACATATTGTGTTAGAGGATTATGCTGAAGGACGTTAAAGGGCAATTAAGACATGAATGCAATGTGCTTTGCTCTTGTGTTGACAATCGGTTGTAATGAATGCTGTGAATTATGGCAATTGGGGTTGCTAAGTGATATAATTTACAGGTAGATGGTAAGCATTAATTCTTTCATTAAATGCTATGGTGGTTTGTCGGTCGTTAAAGGGCTAATTATATCTATGCCCTTGGTCACGCAGTGTGCACTTTATACATACGATCTTTCAATAGGTTTGTTTGGATTTTGTTTTAGGTTATAAAGTGGCCATGTTGTTTAAACATCATCTGTTCAATGTCTGTTCAACGTGTGGAAATCAGCAAAGGTTGTGCTCCGCTTGAAGAACGTTGAACGCTTGAAGAACGTCAAATTTGGCATATGTAAGATCTTGGATAGCTCGAGAAGGAATTGAACAGTCTTTTTTCTCTTATGTTCGTCTTCGCCCAAGGAAACTTTTCAAGGGGGGATATTTCGGTACAATCGTGCTCTCAGAAGTTTGGGATTTTTACTCACTATAACCACCACTTTTTTTGTTTTTCTAGCAATTTTTTTTATCATGAGTATATATCAATGTTTGGCAGGTAACTTTCCTTCAAGAGTTCCTGCCTTATCCGCAATTTATAGCGTGGTTTGTGATCACAGGGCAAAATCCAAGGGTTAGTTCTTTGAAGACGCTGCAATAAATTTGTTTCGTCAAGAATTTCGAGAACCCTTGTATTAACGTCGTCTAATAAACGTTTATTATGTTTTCGTGCAAAATAAGTAGTTTCATATTTAACCGCGAGAATACCAGGTCTAATAAATTTGAAACAAGCCTTCTAGGTTAGAATGATTTTACTATTGACGACCAAGCTAAAGGATAAAAGGTTCATGAAATTTGTATCTGAATATAAAAAAGTACACTAACTAGCAGAAGTGATAAGCTGCTAAAATAGACATTACTGCTTTCTAAGGAAATATGATAGGGCGAGCCAACAAAAAGAACTGTTGGGATGTGTTATGGCAGACGTTTTCAAAAAAAAAAAATTAACATGAAATATATATGCTGTCAGAAAACACTGAACACCCACTGAACTTGCAATGTACATGCAACACCCACATACACATAATATATATGTACACATCAGTTGAAACGAAGTAGCCATGATGATACTTATCAACACCAGACACGTGACTAATGCATTACTACACTAATAAAATTAGAAACAGCATTAGCATTGAGTGAATGTAATGCCAATGAAAATAAAAATTCATTAGCATTGAGAAACGCAATGATAAATATTTTTTTTCATTACCATGTAAAATTTTCAATGAAATCAATCTTCATTACCATTTTGCAATGCTAATGCAACGTATGAAAAAAAAATTAAAATTTGTTTTATCTTTATTTCTTTATCTTTTATTTGCAAATTTGACCCCAAACCGGCATAGACCTCTGTTTGGAAAATAGAATTATTATCTATGGAGAGTTTGTAGTTGGAAGCTAAAATTCTAGTTTCTGCTCGATGCACATTCCATTTTTGTCTACTAGGTTCACCCAGTTAATTAATAACTTAACGAACTTTGTGTTTCTTCTATCGTTGTATGCGGTTTTCTCACAAAAATAAATAAATAAAAAAATGCCTTATTACTCATTTATTACTCATTGGCATGGGCAATGAATTTTTTTTCATTGGCATTATTATTTTTTTGATAAATTCAATGCTAATGAAACAAAATTTCATTAGCATTGATTTTATCAATTCATCAAAACTAATGCTAATGCAATACTCCCATGGCTGATCAACACTCACTAGTTTCGCAATGTTATGCGTGTGTATATTTTGCCGGAATGTCCATTTTCTTTGTCCACTCTCGTTCTCTGTCATCTTCTTCAATCTCCATCTCTTCGTCAAACTCTAATTATTCCGAATTGTGTGTACGATACATCAGGACGAGGCAATTGACCGGGGGACTACGTATTCTTGTCACTTTTATAAATTACAATCTTTTGAGAATCTTGGAGTATACAAGCAGTTGAAAAAAGCAACAGGCAGCTCTGGTGGATTAAATCCGAAAAAATCAATCAGTGTTTTTTTAAGAAAAAAAAAAAAAGAGTTTTCTTGAAGGATAAGCGTCCAAAAGGAAGGAAGGTAGAGCATACAGAAAAACGCCATCGAGAATGCCGACAAGCTTATAAATGTATGTATATTATTCACTCACTTGCTTTCGTCCTCTTTTTGTGGCCGAGTCTGGAATGTGCTTTAGAATACACCCTACCTTGTTCCATTTCTTGACTTCAGGACACAGTACCAAGAATCCGAAGAAAAACGAAGATGAACGCTTGGCATAAGTACGGTGGAACGTTGAGATATATCCTCACCCCCACATGCAGATGATACCATATCCTTGAAGTGGTGTTAAGCACGACTCAAGAGGTAACATATTTTCAAGTCTTCTCTGCGCCACCACGATGAAGCATACTTGTAGTGCCATATATTCGTGTGAGTATGTAATACATTGTGATGTTGCATAAGTGTGATGTGCCATGGTGATTTGATATATAGGAAGCTAGGTACATTAAAAGTAAACCACACAAGCGCACACATGCAAAACAAATGAATTAAAGTCAAACACATGTACACAGAGAAAGATACCCACCCACATGATTTTAGTCCAAAATTTCAGCTTTTTTAAAGCCTGTGGCGGCGGCACTTAGAAACAGTAGCACGCTGACAAGTGCTGTTGTTCTGATTTTTAGGACGAGCACTTTACTCGCGGGGGCTGTAGGTGAGGTATAGATAACACACGACGTTTTATATGTTAGTGTAAACGCAGTTTAAATTACTTGTGTCACTTTGAATGGATGTAGCGCTGCGATATGTTGTCCTGTGGTGAAAGTTTTCAAATATAAATATAAACTGACATACATTAAGCAGTGTCGCCTCAGGAAAGGAGTCAATTTGGATTATGTCACGCCACTTAAATTATTGCCGTTGAGATGGTTTTAATAATGTGTAGAGTGTAGGTCTGTGAAGAAAAGGTTTTCATTGTGGAAGGGTTTTGATGAAAATAGTTACTGAATGTTTGTGTCAAAACCCAATTACATTTTTTTAAGTGAATTTGAAAATGAGCTAAATTGTCTAATTGAATTAAATTGAAAATTAATCAACCAATGAGAGTATTATTTTGTAGTAATGCCTTATAGTTAGCTTGGCCTATAAGTCTCTTACCGAAATTCTCAGTTTAGGCCTTAATTGAAGAAATCGCTATTTTCTAAAAGCCTCCACTGATTTTCTTAAAATGCATGATCAAGATTTCTTACAATTATAAGTTTAAGTCGATCGTCCAAGGACCAAGTATTCACTCAGATCATTTCTAACGTTTTGCAACCGCTATTAACAATTTCCAACGACAGCTATATCAATCGTTGACATGATACGTATTTATAACCTTAAACCAAGCGTCTGACAATGAAATTTCAAAAAAATTGGCAGTCATATTGAGAACCGTGTAAACTGGCAATCTAACTGAGGAATATAGTTTGTTTTAGCTTATCAGTCGACAATTGTCAATACGTTGGTAGAGTTGTAATAAAGGGTGTTGTAACGTAATGTAACGTGGTGTCGTGGAAATTGGTTCGTCGGTAGAGCAGTTTTCAGCGTGTGGACTCTTGATTTTGAATTTTCCTGTACGCCTCTCGTGGCGCAATCAAAGACGAGATGAATTTGAAGATTTTATTCATTTTTATTATAAAAAAAAATCAGCCAAGGGGCAACAATCAGCCAAGGGGCAAAATCAGCCAAGGGGCAAAATCAAAATTTAATAAAAAAAATACAGTACCCACAGGTATGCTGTCCTAAGACTGCAGTATCTGTTGAAGCACAGAGATAACGCGCAAGAAGTGTGGTGGGTTTTCAATTGGCAGGAGAAAACAACTGACCGAATCAATGACCGCATCAAACTCCTGACTGAACAAGAGTGAAAATCAACATCAAATGATTTTGGGCTGGTATTTATACATTATACCCCTGCAGTGGTACATTTGCCAAAATATCATTTACATATAACGGGTGATCCAAGTAGAGATACTTTTTTTAATAGCCTTTTTTGACAGATCACGTGTGAGTCGTGTCATGCTGTCATGTTATTTTTGTTTAGTATTGTTTGGCATTTCATAATGGAAAGACTTACGCGTGAACAACGTTTACAAATTGTTCAACTTTATTATGAAAATTCACGTTCTGTGAGGAATGTGTTTCGTGCAGTTCGCTCAACTTATGGTCAACATAATCGGCCTACTGAGCGTACTATTCGCACCACCATCACCCATTTTGAGACCCAGCATTCATTATTGGATAATATTCGACCGAATAGACCACGTCCAGCACGCTGTGAAGAAAATATAGCGGCCGTATCTGAGAGTGTACACGAAGACCGTGGAGAGTCGATTCGGCGCCGTTCGCAGCAACTCGGACCATGATAACCGACTATTTGATGCCTGAAATTGAAGCTCGTGATCTCGGCGACATTTGGTTTCAGCAAGACGGCGCCACTTCCCACACATCGCATCAATCAATGGACTTATTGAGAGAACATTTCGGTGAGCACATAATTTCACGTTTTGGGCCGGTCGATTGGCCACCAAGATCGTGTGATATCACACCGTCAGACTTTTTCCTGTGGGGATATGTAAAGTCAAAAGCTTATGCCGACAAACCCGCTTCGATTCAGGCCTTGGAGGAAAACATCACGCATGTCATTCGCCAGTAACCAGTCGAAATGCTCGAACGAGTGATCGAAAATTGGACTCAACGGATGGACCATCTGCGACGTAGCAACGGCCAACATTTGATAGAAATAATCTTCAAAAAATAAATGCCAAAGAATGTTCTTTCAAATGATAATAAACATTCTCCATTTAATTTGAATTTTCTGTGTTTTTTTCTTTAAAAAAGTAGGGAACCTCGAAATGGATCACCCTTTACATACATAATATCAATTAGTTCTAAACTAAACATACTACTTTTAGTACATTTAAGTACATTTAGTACATTATAGAAAAAATAAAAGTACAGTACAATTGAAAATTATTATATTCGTTATTTTAAATAACGAGTAGCGAGTTATAATTATTAATGAAATTTGAATTTAAATGAAAATTGGTAGTTTAATAGTTGAAGAAAAGTTAACGAAAAGAAAAATATATTGAGTTGTTACAGTGTTTGTTTTTTATAACTTTCTCTTACAAAGAGAAAGATATTCTTTTCGTGAAAATTTTCGACCTCGAGATTTTGCCATTTATTTTTTGCTTTTAGCCATGTTATTAACGGTACCTGCCATATAAAAATTACACATAACCTCAATTTTCTCGAAAACGGCTCAAACGATTTTGATTAAACTTTACATATATTATAAGCATAATAGTTCAAACAAAACTGCTTACCCAGTTTTTTTCGAGAAAATCCATATAACGGTTTTTGTCATTTAGGCCATATAAAGAAAATTGTTAGTTTCTCGCAAACTATTACGGCAAAATGAATGAATTTAATATATATACTACTATTACAGTTTGAAACAATTCCACATAATTAGTTTTAGCCCAACTATCACTAAACGGAATTTTCAGTTTTGGAAAATAAAAAAAAATCATCATTATGACCGCCACGGCTGGGCTGGACATAGTCTTATCTGGAGGTTTTTTGACTTTTTCCAACATTTGTGGCCGTATATGGGCAATAACGCGGCAATTGTTGTCCATCAAACATTTCGGGCTTATCGGCATAGACTACCGACTTCACATATCCGGGCGTTAAATCGCACGATCTCGGTGTCCAATTCACAGGACCAAAACGCGAAATTATGCGCTCACCGAATGTTTCCTTCAACCAATCAACTGTGGCAGGAGCTATGTGACATGTTGCGCCGTATTGTTGAAACCACAGCTCCTGCATATCATGGTTGTTCAATTACAAAAACAAATTTTTGGCGCAACAGCCTCGTTAGTACCCAGGGCCTAGCTTTCTCACAAACATTCATGTGTGCGTGTGTACTTCTTGCACGATGGCGGGACCTCCTGTTTTATGCCGACTCCGAACGGCAAAGTTGAGATAAGCTATTCTTGACAATTGATACTACTCGGACGATTTGTCAGATCATCACGAGAGGAGGGCCAGTGAAAAATCATTTAGGTGTTGCTATGGCTGGGAATCGAACCCAGACCTTCTGCGCGGCAGTTCATCGGACTAACCATCGCGCCACTGAGCCCTCGAATTGTTCAATTGATGAACGAAAAAGTCAGTAATCATGGCTCTATAGCGGCCATCTTTGACTGTAACGTTCTGGCCAGCATCTTTTTAAAAGAAGTACGAACCAATTTTCCTCCAAATCCATAACAGTAAGTTTATGTGGATGGAATTATGGACGGAATTCCTTAAGCACTGGGCAGATTGCTATAAAGTGAAACACGTCTTCTCTTATTTTCAGGTTACAGATGCTGCACAGGATTGGTAGGCCTGGACGGTTTGGTATGAAATTTAGATTTACTAACTCTCCTCTTAGCTTAAAGATCATACTAATTTTTTTCTAAAGAGCTATGGTTTAGGAAATAAGTTCTATCGTGAAGGTGATGAATCATTTTGCTGTAGTAACATCTATACTGGGAGGACCGAGCTTCGTGGGAGTACTTTTTGTATAAGATGTGGGCTATTTTATGAAACAGAATACTAAATTGGCTTCTTAACTTAGTCAATTGGTCATATTGTGTAGGAGTAAACTTAGGCCGCAGTCGCATGCAAGAAGTTCCCACTCTTGGACTACTTTTCCTCTCGTTCTTATGGCGTGTGTTAAAACTATTTTCGGTATCCTTTCATCTTCCATCGCTATCACTGTAATGACGTAGTAAAAATGCATTTTGAGTGTCTCAAATCAAGGGTGGTGTTCCAGTTTCAAGGTATAGCAAATAATTTGCTGTATTACTCGACAGTCGAAAAATTCTCTTAAGAAAGTAACGGAAAAACTTTTCTACTGATTCAAAGGGACAATATCCCCATACTTGGGTTCCATTTAAAAGAATAGAGGCTGCTGTTGAGCGAAACAGTTTTAGCTTAGCACTATGGGATACATATCTATTTGTAATACATTTAATCCAAATCGAAGATATAGCTCGCATGGCTTTGGGAAGTTTGCTCTCGAGGTGTTTGTTCATATTTAAGATGGCAGTCACAAGTACTCCCAGATATTTGTATTCCCGTACAATTTTCACAGCACTTCCATTGTATGCCCACTTTTCGTCCCGGCAGTACCGCCCACTAGCTCCTCTAAACACCATCATCTTCGATTTACCCAGATTAACGACCAGGTTCCAGCATTTACAATACTTTTTTAGTCTGTTCATCATAAGTTGCATTCCAACAATTTGGCCAAGCTCTATACCACCTCGAACAGCATCAGTTATATCATTAATGAACAGTATAAATAGCAGAGCACTCAGGATACAGCCTTGCTTCAAACCCATAGAAGTTGGAAATTCATAGGCTATTGAATTACCATCCCAAACATAGGCTATGTTGCTACTATACATCGCTCTTAAAATTCGGATGATTTTACTTTATACTCCAATTCCATACAATTTATGGAAGAGTGCTTCACGTGATATAGAATCAACAGCCGCACGAAAATCGACGAAAAAGGCTTACAATTTCTTACGCTTATCTTTAAAAGCTTCCGCAATGTTCATCAGTGAAAAGATTTGGTCAACTGTGAAATACTCTTTTCTGAATCCTGCTTGGAATACCGACAAAACCTTCTTATTAGACCGACTGGGTAAGTCTATTAAATATCATAGCAGCAAATAGTTAAGCAGATGTGTTTAAAAAAGAAATTCCTCTATAATTTGATGGGTAACTGCGATCTCCTTATTTGTGTATCGGAAATATAATTGACTTCTTAAAATCAGGAACAACTGCGGTATCGAAGATTTTATTGAATTCTGTAGTGAGCACAGTCATTATTCGCACACTTTTGTAGAACTCAAAAGAAATTCGATCTTCACCTGGAGCTTTATTTTTCTTGGTATTCCGGCGAACGTGTCGAACAAAATGGAGAAGACATACTAAATTCATTCAACGATTATGTTGACCGTAAAATGGACGTAGTACGCGATACGAATTTCGAACAGAACCATGATTTTCAAAATAAATTTGAACAATTTGGAAGCGTTATTCAGATATCAGTCTATTCATGTTGAAACTAAAATAAAAATAAATCATTTGATAGCTGACAAAATGGACAGTTAAAATAGTGTTGGCAGCTTAAAGTTATATACCTCTAAAAAAAAAAACCTTTTATATGACAACTGTCTGAACATAGCTTCTGTCATTGTTGAATACCAAAAACAAGGACTTCGATCCCATCAATTTCTTTCATGAAATTGCATTAGTAATTACGAAACCAATCAATGGTTGGCACTCATCTTTGCCTTTGAATATCAATTAATCTAATCATTCTTTGAACTATCAAGAAGCATCGGGCTCCGTTCATGTAGTACATACCATGGGAGAATGTTTATCTGATCAAAAAGTGCTTAGCATCTAAAATATACATCGATAAGGACAATACGTACGTGTTTTTTTTATGTCAACTGTAAAAAAGGCCTGCAAATATATTCAGGCTCACAGCATGAGTTATACCTTATACCCCAAAATACCCCAAATTCTTTTTAATAAGCTCTAATTTTGTTCTTACATAATAAATAAATTCTCCGTGTAGGTGGTAGTAGGTCTGAAAATATACATCTACTTTGTCAAAACACAATTTCATCATCCAAACATTTGCACATAAAGTGTTATTTTTTCTGAGAAAAAAACCTATTATAGATTCTAGGATTCATTGGCCACCTGTGTAGACCATTTTGCATAGATGTTCAATGGTCTGGTAAATAGACGATTGACAATTCAAAAGGAGTAAAGTGTATCTTATATTCTGGTGATGTTGCTTGAAATGAAAAGTAAGCAATTGCTTCTTATTTTCATTTGCAAAGATGTAGCTGGACATGTGGCTGAGAACAAATTAAATACCACCAGAATGGGGCAAAGATAGTCTAAACATAACCTCAGAAATGAAGGGATTCGATTAAAGAAAAGTTTTTGTATATCGAGGTGAGAAATTGAAATTTAAGCTAACATTTAAAAAAAAGGTAGAACAAATGCTAAGGATAGTGATGCGATTATATGAGGACACAAGCGTTCTCACTCTAGCCTCTCACTATCAACTCCTACTCTTACCTCCACGCTGGTGACTGGTGGGTGCCTAGTACCTCGACTGGAGATGGGGTATTAAACCCCTGTGGAAGTTCGTTGGTGGCAGCAAACGAGAGAGGGGGGAGGAGTGTCCTCTCACTAAGGCACTCACTCTCAGGCGGCAGCGGAGGAATTTCCTAGATGGAGTCAACGGTGGCGCCTACAGCTCCAGTTTGATCGAACTGGTAGTGAAATCCCTATAAGAGCTGCTTTTGAACACCAGGATTATAGGGATTTCAAATACTGAGCCAGGTTATTGGAAAAGAGTTGGTGGCGGAGGAGCCCTCAATGGGCTAACGGCAGCGCTCATACCCCAAAAATGGGCTACTGACATCGGTATTTTTTCCGGCCCGCTGTCCTAGGGTCAAAACAAGGGGCCCTCCAGGTTGGGGGTTGTGTTTTGGGTTAACTACCCATCCACGGAAAAAACTATTGTTACGAAGCAACCAATAGCCTTGGAAAGACTGATATTATTGTTGACGACCATGCTAAACGAAAAAAGGGCAACGACGTTCGTATTTGCACCTGGAATGTGAGAACATTAAACAGGAGAGGTGCAGGCGAACAACTAGCGGAAGCCCTAAACTGCTACAAAGCAGGTGTCATTCGTGAAGTTTATTTTTAATCCGAGATAGGTGAACTCCCTAACTACCTCGAAATTACCTCTTCACAATTGATGACGTTTTTTCCTAGGCGGTGGACAGATGCTTGTTTGTTTGTTGATAGCATGTACTTAGTCTTGCCCTCATTTACTTCAAGGCCAACGGATTTCGCCTGTTGTTCAATCGCAGTGAACGCTTTTATCACAGCACGCTAGGAGCCAACGATGATGTCAATATCGTCCGCATAGCCCAGCAGCTGGACAGATCTGTTAAAGATAGTGCTTTCCGTGTCGACATCTTCCCTGCGCAATATCTGGTCCAGTACGAGATTGCAGAAGTCGCATCATAGCGCGCTCGGAGGAACAACTTCCAAACTGAACGTTGCAGAGCGTGTTTTCCAGCGTAACGTGACACAGCTGGATCAGTTTTGCTGGGATTACGAATTCGGCCATCGCCATTTAGAGCTCATGCTATCATACGCGGTACTGAAGGCGATGAATAGGTGTTGAGTTTCAAATTGGTCTTTTACAGGATTTGGCTCAGTGTAAAAATTAGTGTGTGTGATTAGTGATTAGTGTGTGAGAGGGTCTTGTATGCGAAATTAAGCAGGGATATGCCTCGATAGTTCTGGCAAGACAAAGGATCGCCTTTTTTGAAGATGGGGCATATGCAGCTGATAGTCCAGACATCGGGCATGTTTTCTTCCACACATACTTGGTTGATGATTCTGTGCATACTCCCAAAGCATAACCACAGTACTTAAAAAGCCCTGCTGGTAGGCCATCAGAGCCTGCGGCCTTGTTGTTCTTAAGATTTTTTATAGCTAGGCCAACTTCTTCTATATTAGGTGGTGAAACTAGTTCTTTATTGATTGGACGTGGGTTCTCTTCTTGCCCTATCACTCTATCTATGATTCCCATTAAACACCTGCTGGAAATGCTGCTTCAACACATTTCCCTGTCCCTGCTCTTCGGTGACTAGGTTTCTTTCGCTGTCTCGAAGAGCCTGCGTTCCGGTTTTGTAGTCAGCAATCAGTTGCTTGTTTTTTTTTTTATAAAACCTCCGGATGTTATTACGATCGCGAGACCCTTCGATCTCTTTGAGCTGGGAAGCTGCGTAAGCCCTCTTCTGGTTTCCTTTCCGACTTTAGCATTAAAATCACCCAGTGCAACTTTTACATCATACTCCGGACAGGCTCCGTAGGCTCCATCCAGGAGGTCATAAAACTTCTCCTTGATGAGATCTTCAGCCTCGTCGGTGGCACATATAAAGCTTATGTTTTGGAAGGTAGCTTTGATGCAGATCACAGAAAGTCGATCACTTGTCGGCTTGAAGTCGATGACTTTTGTCCTATGCCGATTTCCCACGACGAATCCGCATCCTAATACATGCAATCTTTTGTTGCAGCTGTAATAAATGTCGCATTTTTTTCTCTTCCTCATACCTGTTCCTAATCATCGTTTCTCCTGGATTGCGGAGGGTCAGGCCCTTGTTTTAACCCTAGGATATTGGGCTGGAAAAACCTATGTCAGTATCCCATTTTGAGATATGAGCGCTGCCGTTGACCCATTGAGGGCTCATCCACCACCAACACTTTTCCAACACCCTGGATCAGTATTGGATTGGATTACACTTGCCATTTCGATCTAACTGGAGCTGTAGGCGCCAGAGTAAGTACCTAAGTGAGAGGACACTCCTCCCCCCTCTCTCGTTCGCTGCCACTAACTTGGTTACCCCATCTCCAGTCATGGTACTAGGTACCCACCAGTCATCAACGTGGAGGTGAGAGTAGGAGCTGATAGTGATAGGCTAGAGTGAGAACGCTTGTGTTCTCATGTAATTGCATCCCTAACCTTAAACCCTTACCCTTAAATATAGTGTAGTGTTCCCACCAAAAAAACGCATTCCAACTGTCAAAAATATATTCATTGTACTTTTTATATTTTTTGTTTTCGATTTTGACTAGATATTGTAACCTAGTAACCTAGAAAACAAATTTTCTTTATAATTGAGAGGCATTCTTCTTTATCGGGGAAAATATTAAGTTTGCAGTTGACTGTAAATTGAGTTTCAGGCAAACGTTCTGGGAAATTGTGTGGGAATGTATAGCATTTCAGCTGAAATCACGAATTTCGCTGATACGACCAATTTCGACTCGGTGGAAACGTACTAATAGAGAAATCGTTTTCATAGATGTACCTTAAAGTTTATGTATCGATTCAGAATCGCTATCTGAGTCTTTTAAACGTCTTTTTTGATCAAACTATAAAAAAGCATGTACATAAGCATGATTTTTAGATTTTAGACTTTGTCATTTATTTATATAAAGTTTTTAGCCACGCCAATTTTTTTGGGGCGTTTTATTATAATTTATATAAAACCATAAAATATTTTGATATACTTTCTGAGCAAAATATTGTGATGTCATTTTCTTTTTACCATCTTCATAAAGATTTTAGCTACGCCAACTTTCTGGGGATGTTTAATTTAATAATAGAATTAGATAGGGTATTCAACGATTCGCAAAGCGGATTGTAGCTGCCTCATTTATTTTTTTCTTTAAAAGCAATGTATGCATAAAACAAACTAAATATTTTTACTACTAAAATACGAGAACAGCCCTGATTTGAATTTGTATGCTGTTGGAATTTTTTTAAGTTAGTAGACACCCACTAATGCTAATTACTATGGGGTATTTGTTAACCCTTAATTAAAAGTCACAGAGGGTCATCAATGTATGAAGTTAATCTGCAAGAAAAACAAAACTGTCCATCTCCTTCCCTAAACCAAATAACTTTTTTCTCTATGACAAATACGCTGTTCAAAAATAAACTTTTTTTACTTTTAACCAATGACAGCGACCAATAGTTTTCTTACCAAGATTATTTATTTTTGATGTTTTTTTTCCAAAGAATTAGTATGTCTTGAAACTTTTGAAGTTAAACTTTTCCGACATTCAAGTGAAGTTAAATAATTAAACCCATCGTTGCAATATAACCTCATTCAAGTCTGTCGGTATCCGCATAACGTTAAATTGCTCACACGTAGGACTGCGAGTGAAATAACGTTCGATGTGAGTGAGGCATGTAGAACACACATTCTCGAACATTTCACCCATGCACTAGAAATGCAAATTAAGAAGAAATTCAAAAGCGAAAACCACATACCTACCAAATAATTCAACTTAAGCACCGGTAATTGTATTCTCGAAAGAAATACTCTACTTTTAGTGTAAGGTCGAAATAGTTCTCAATTTACATAGTTACATACTTTTGGTCATGTGTTTTTTTTTTTTTTTTGAAAATTACTCATAATAGCTGTTCCAAGATCCACTAGACCAATTGTAGGTACTCAAAATAATTAAAACACCCTTTTCAGTGCTCCGGCAGAGTGTTGTCTGTTTGTTTTATATTACATTAAGAACTAATGGTTGAATGCCAACTCTAAGTTAACAACTTTAATGTTATTGTCGCTATAAAACCCCTTTTTGTAAGACATCTGGCTACTCGCACTAATGTTGTATAGGGATTAAGCAAATTAATCTTTTAATAGTTCCTGAAAACAAAATTATTTTAACAAATTACAAAATTAGGAACTTGTAAAAGACTTCACATTAACAGAACCCTAACCCTTAACGGGCTAGATTGGCAAACAACAAAAGAAAGCAAATAATTGTAATGATCTCAGGATAATATCAACCAGATTTTAATGAAAAATACAAACCTTGGAATTTTGCACAAGAATTCAATTAATATCAACCGGAAAGAATGCAATTAATATTGGCATGGCTTCTTTAAAGGCCACAACAATTTAATTTTCGATATGGCAGAGGACACTCGTACAAGGAAACTTGTAACTTTAGTAAGAAAGTAGGAACACATTAATTTGCTGCCCACTCCAAAATGGGCTTCTTGCCATATTACACACGAAACCGAATAACTATTTGCCCAAGAAATTACATTCGATATTCTAAAACGTCATTCCTAAAACACTGCTAAAAGCCGCCATACTTGTCGCAAAATGAACACACTCCGCTTGAATAAAACATCAAAGCAAACAGAACTTCTCTCAGTTGTCACAAAGAATTTTTGTTGGTGCAGAAATTGTTTTCACATGTTTCGCACAAAATAAGCGAAAAAATAATTTGGGAGTGATACTACAATGAAGCTCTAAATTTAGTCAATCGGTTTAGTACACAACTTTCACTTTTTCACATCAATTTGTTGACAGCTGGATGTGCACGATAACTTATGGCGTTTTCCGTTGGGAAAAAAATCAATTTTTTTTTTGATCTGAAGCTGTCAAAAGACCGATTTTGACAGTTGTTGTGTTCCATTGGGCAAAAAAAAATGATTTTCTTTTGATCTTAGATCAATTTTGCAAATCTGTATGTTACGGCAGATTTACCAATACCAATACAAATGATTGCTGTCAGCTTGACTAGAGTGATTTTCATTTCGATTTATTACTTTTGCTTCGAAAAACAAGAGTGCTTTGCGTTTTGATTTATTAATGGATAATTGGATATAGACAGAAAATAAATCTAAATCTAGTTCCACTTCGTCTTCGGAAAGTGATGAAGATAATTTCTGTATTTTCAAATTTTTGTTATGACGACCGACGCTAACTTCACAGACACGAAATGACACCAATACAATGACAAAAAAAATCTGAATCGTGTTCCATTGACACTCAAAAAGATCAAATTTCAGATCAAAATCTAGATTTCCCAATGGAAAACGCCATTAATTTATTGCGGCCCACAGACACGCTCGAGCTGTTCATTATGTTGATTCTTGAGTATTTGCTTGAAGGTAACTGCAAGTAGCGATATTAAAAGAAATTAACATTTTTTTCATCGGATAGATAGGGATGATTATTGCACTTATTATTTCGTGGACTTTTCACACTCGCATATGTAATTACGTATGGCGGATAAAATATGATGACGCTAAGGTAGAGACTGTACAATATGATTTATTTAAAAATTTGAGGAAATTTTACTTTTTTTTATTTTTTATTAACTTTCTCTTACAAAGAGAAAGATATTGTTTTCGTGAAAATTTTCGACCTCGAGATTTTGATTGATTCTAACATTACGATGATAGCGGAGCCTAAAAAAGTGGTTTTTGGAAATCCGTCCGTCGGTCCGTCTGTCCGTAATGGTCTCCCCAGCCTAAACGGCTTGACCGATTTGCTTCAAACTTCGTATCCAAGCTTGATTTAGTCATAATTCTAGGCCATTTTTTTTGTTTGCTTTTAGCCATGTTAATAACGGTACCTGCCATATAAAAATTACACATAACCTCAATTTTCTCAAAAACGGCTCTAACGATTTTGATTAAACTTTATATATACTATAACCATATTAGTTACAACAAAACTGCATACCCAGTTTTTTTTCGAGAAAATCCATATAACGGATTTTGTCATTTAGGCCATACAAGGAAAATTGATAATTTCTAGCAAAATATTATGTCAAATTGAATGAAATTTAATATATATACTACTATTACAACTTGAAGCAATTCCACATAATTAGTTTTAGCCCAACTATCACTAAACGGAATTTTCAGTTTTGGCCAATAACGGAAAATCGTTATTATTCACATTGACATCGATTACTTCAAATTTCGGAGTAAACGTTCGTATAAACACATTTCGATAATATTTATATCATTTTTAGCATCAATAATCAAAATGCGCACTATTTGATCTAACGCCGAACTCGCTGTGAAAGAGAAAGTTGCGTACGACCCAGTCGTGCACCCACCACTCGTTTGTGTGTACAATAATTGCACATGTATATGTCATGCCTGGGTACCTACCGTGAAATAGGTAGGTACCCAGACAGTCTCCTCCGCTATCGTCATTATGATTTTGAAAGTTACGGAATGAATCGGAACAAGATGGTGCACAAATATTTTCGTGTACACAGTAAATCTTACAATAATTCGGCCCTAGAGGACTTTTCTTTCAGCATCACATTTCTGTAAACTCAATGCGTTCCTGACAGTTGAAAGCGACACCGCACGCGCTGTGTTCGTTGCGTGTTTCAATAGACAATATTTTGGTCGATTTGTATGCATGCAATGATCAGCTATGTGAGCGATCGTCCCGAACATTCAAATTTGCATTTACGATCTTCTCCCACAAACAAAAAGTCCAGACGCGTGGTCATGGTTAGAATCGATATATGGCTCTGGCCGTAGGACTAAGTGAGCTGATACCATATAGCTAGTTACAATCCTGCCAAAAGGACACCGAGTGGCGTCAAAATGTGAGACAGTAAAGGTAGACGAATTACATCCTATAAGTAGTACCTCCAGGTAAAATTTATATTGGAGCAAAATTGTAGTCAAATAAAGTGCGCACATTAATTGCATGTATGCATGTACAAAAAAGAATATATCAAAGATTTCTGTAATCATGCATGACCAATGCACAATCGCGCAGTCAACTCCATACACTCTTATGACCGGTTTCACAGTGAGAGCTTAAGCCGTTGCTTAGCTTAGCAAAACGGAGAACTTAAGTTTGGGCTTAAGTTTTTTGGGTTTCATTTAAAAAGTGTGATTTAGCTAAGCTAATTATAACATGTAATTAAGGGTATTCATGCAACGTCGTAATTTTTTACGACGACATTTCATGAACGACCCTAAAAATGCACCACTAAATAAGTGGGTGACCACTGAATTAAATCTCATTTTAGTAATTTATTTATTGATAGAATTTTGTTCCTTGTTCTCTTCTCGTTCTCGATAATCTTTTTCAGTTAAGCGCATACGTTTTATGTGTGAAAGTGACTGATTAAATGTCAAAATAGCATTTCAAAAGTTTACAACGTTTACCATCTTAGTTTACGCACCCAATTCCTGTGAGAAAATTCCGATATTGTTGGAAAAGATTTCTTATACAAAGTTTGACAGTTCATTTATCACGTCGTAATTTTATCACGTTTACGACGACTTTCTGACGTTGCATGAATACCCCTATTGTGAATGGTTCGTAGGTAATTTATTAGGTACGCGCCTACAACTATATACCAAACGGGAATATTCTGCCAATATGACACAGGTACTACCCTTATTTAGTTCGGACATCACCCATTGAGTAAGTCCCTGCTACATCCAACAACCAAAGAAAATTTTCTCTGACAGAAGTGAAGCCAACACATAAGCCACCAAAATCGGGGGCTTACGTTTTATCAACACTTAAGTGTGGTTACTTCTTAAGCCGGCACTGTGAAACACAAAGTTATGTTAAACCGTAGGTTAAGCTTCACGTGAAGCTTAAGCTCTCACTGTGAAACTGGGCATTAGTATGTAGGCGCAATAAAATACTGCAGATGCATGTGATATATGTATGTGGACCTTATAATTTCTGACGATTCCGATATGAAGACTGTAGGGGGTAATAAACTGAAAGTTTTTTACTATATCTATTGGAAAAAATTCGGATTTCATTTCTCTCAATAAACAAATAAGAATTGATATCAGCCAAACTCGTGATTTCTGCATAAAATTCTACATTTTAAAACGCGGAATTTGTCTTATAGTACGTTTCCACCGAGTCAAAATGCGTCAAAATCACGAAATTCGTGATTTTAGCCGAAATGCGATGTATTCCGCGCTATACAATTTCCCATTCTGAAATTCGGAATTCCACTGAAATGCTATTCTAAACGAGAACCAACCGAGTTATGTCAAATCAAACATTACTACTAAAAAGCATTTTATCTCCTATAAACGTCAAATTTCTCTGTAAAGTTTGTTTTAAAAAAAAAATCAAGAAACAAATTTTAATTTAAGATAATAATAAATAATTCAAAATACTTTTAATTCATGAACATTCGAAGGATGGTCTCATGTTTTTTTTTATCCAAATAACTTTTGCAAATGCCAGACCTAATCTGCGAGTGGGTCCATTGAAAATCGTGTGTAGACAGGAAATTATTGACTTTGGGCCAGATTTGCGCGATACCCGTTGTGCCTGTTATTTATTTTCAACAAAAAATAAATACATTTTTTGGTGTAGAAACATTTTTTACGAAGTAAACGAGGACATCCAATCAATTTATATCTGGGCACAAGCAAACAGTCTTGCTCTTAATCCCACCAAGTCCAAATGTATGGTTATTTCAAGGGTTAAAGTATTCTTACCTCCAATTGAGCTTAACGGTTCAGTTATCGAGTTTGTTGATACCGCAAGGAACCTTGGGGTCACATTCACAAATAATCTTACTTCGGACAATCATATACGTATCACTCTTGGTAAAATGTAAGGAAACCTCAGGATGCTTTGGGCCTCACAGCCCATAACTCCTCTTGCAACTAGAAAAATCATAGCTAAGACTCTACTCGTCCCAACTATGCTCTTTGGTTGTGAGATATTTAGTAACTGTAACTATGAGCTTAAGCGCAAGCTTAATGTTGCATACAACAGCATCGCACGTTACATCTATGGACGTAGAAGGTATGACCACATCTCCGCTTTCTCTAAGTCAATATACGGCATAACTCTCGATAACCTTTTAAAATTCAGAACAGTAATTCTGCTGCATAATGTCATGGAAACCCGTCAACCACTTTACTTATTTACCCTTATTACTTTTTCGCGTTCCTTAAGAACTCTTAAACTTATACCGGCACACTGTAACTATTTAGTTTCAAAGCGTCAATTTTTAATTCATGTTATTGAACTGTGGAATTCCCTACCTTTAACTATTCGATTAATGAGTCGCACAATCCAATTTAGGAGAACGCTCTGGCAACACTTCACGTCACTCTAATGATAACTTTTTTTCCCCTTCACTTATTTATTTTCTTTTTTATAAATACATTTAATTTTTTATTATTTTAAATTTTTATTTCGATCTCCTGCTATTTTAAATTATTTTTTGCCTTCTAGTATTTAATTCACACACAATCTACTAATTGTAATCACTTTATTGTATCTTTCTCGATTCTTTCACTAATTTAAAAGATCTTGTATCTTACAGTGTAAAGACTTTACATAATAAATAATAATAATAATATTGAGATAAGCTGTTATTGGCAGTTGATAGTACTGGATGATTTGTCAGATTATCGCAAGAGATAGGTGCAATGAAAACAATATGTTTGACAGTTGGAGCCCTTGGAATGCGTTTTTTTTTTGTGGGAACACTATTTTCAAATGTTGAATTTCGTTAATGAAATGTTTTCGTTTCTGTGGAAACGTACAATTAACAACAAGTACCATATTTTAGGCGGCTAACAAAGACCAATTTTTAACAAAAAAATTAAAAAAACAAACTAAACAACAAGCTGTGAGAATAATAAATAAACGGAGATAGAGAAACTTAATTTGTTGGCATTTGTAATGTTTTTGTATTGATGGTTTATTGAACCGCTCTTTTGAAATATGCAAAAAGGTTTAATGAAATGAGGCCTTTCGGCTCTGTGGGAGTTCAAGTATTAACTAAATTTGGTACACAAAAGACCGCGGAAAAACCAATAAAAAAACTCAATTTTAGATTATTTTGCACTAGGTATCCATTTAATTCTCTGGTACAAGATATATGTTAACTGTTTATTTTAATAATTTCTATAATATGTGATTGTTTTGACACATATGAATACTGCTAATTAAATAATTATTTACGGTAATTATAATTTTGAAACATTTGAATTGATTTTTGACTTTGTATTCATTTTTCAAATTTTACAGCCATAACATCTTCAATAACTTTTCTCAATGACAATGTGAAAATGACACGGAATAAGAAGTGATAATCGCGTCCATATAATAGGTGATAAGATGTTATTTTATTTAATACAATCATTAATTCCTTTACGCCAATTACAAAATTATTTTCTAACAGTCCCCAACATAATAGTTAAAGTATTTGGGCATGTGACGCAAAATTTCCCTGCACTACTTGTCAACAAATTAATACGAGGTGGATGATATTGTGACAGCGCAGTGTTTGTTTCTGTGGTTGGTTGGGTTAATTAATGCTCCTACAGTAAAAACATCGCGGAAGAATTGCCTCGAATTTTTAACCGAACGTGGTGTCGTTCTATAAGTAAAAGTTTTTCCTGCAATTTCGTTCTATTTTGAAAGTATTGGGTCGCTTATTTTGTTCGAAAAATGTAAACAAATATTCTTCGCAAAATAATTTCTTATGACAGCTGAGAGTTTGATTGAAGATTTATTGGAGTGCAGTTGAGGCGTTCTTGTTGGTTGGTTGGTATCATTGGCAGTGTTGTTTGCCTGAAACATGTGCAGTGGTTCTAGATGCAGCAAACAAGACACACGAGCAGACTTTTTGTTTGATATACATTAAACATAAACAATGGCTATTGTAGGATAAGTATTTTTAAATTTTAACGTCTTGTGGTTCATAATAGAGGCATTCGTACAGAATTTCGCCGTAAAGTAGAAGTTTTGGTTACGTTGCGAAAGTCGCTCTTCCATTTTTGATACATTTGATTTGTTTTGGGCTTTTGGCGTTTATTTCTTTTTTTTATGTGGAATAAATAGGTCGGTCTGTTCCGGTACTTTTGCAGTAAAAAATAGTAAATTCTCAAATTTCTTGTAGTGGGGGTAAATTATCTCAAAAAGAGACAAAATTACCAAAAAATACGGGAACGCGTTTAAGTAAAAAACAGTTAAATTATTTATTTTGTATGTCTTTGAAAGAACAAATGACACAAAACACCTGTCAAAAGCGAGTTGTTACTGTTAGATACCAACTGACAGTTTACTGTTTTTTACCAACAGAAATTTCCGCAGTAAATTTTTTTACAGATTTTTTTGAAGGGGTAGTTTTTTGCTTTCTCGTGAGCTCTCTCTTTTACTTATTTTTACGTACGGGAACGGCAATAAGTAAAAATCAGTAAGAATCAGTAAATATTATTTTGTACGGGAACAGACCTATTATCTTTTGTATTGTGGTGGCCTTGACATTTGTAGATTTAAAAATATAGACAACTTGCACGACTGCAACGCTTGTTGTGTTCACTACCTACTATTGAATATTGTGTCTGTGTGTTCTATCTTTTCTACAAGGCAATTAAGAGTGTGTTTCATGTGCACTTGATATCCTCGAATGGGAAAGTATATTTTTATTTTGATTTCATGATAACTTTGTTTTCATGTTTTTTAATACAATTTGGAACTCATCAACAAAAAATAGTGAAGTGCTCCGCAGTGGTAAAATATTACAAAAATAAAATATAAAAGTGTTTACATTGAAGAAGCAAAACACATTCAATGCCTTTTGTGTAAATGTAGTGGTGAGTTATTTCTTTAAAAAAACATGAATGATATAGACTTCCTTCAGTAAACTATTCCCTTTCACTTTTAGGGAAATCTAGAATTCCCGGTTAACGTTAGTCTTTTGTTAATGTGAAAGCGTTTACAGGATCCTAATTAAAAGAAAATGATTTCTTTATGTTTATTAAAATCTCGCGTTTTCACTACCAACCTTGTGAATCGTAAAAAAAAAATAAAATAAAAAAAAACACCAGTTTTAGGACAAATTTACAACAACTCAGCATGAGGTTATTTCACCGCTATCATTTTTTCAACATAGGCTCTAGTTATAGCTATCATTGAAATTATCATTGAAACTCAAATCATGATGGAACTGAAGTCATATTTAATAAGATGGTTGCAGACATGATACACAATTATAAGGTATGCTGAATGCGGTGTGATGTCACAATCTACTCTTTGTGCTAGGAGCACCCAGTTGAAGCTAACCTTATATAAAAAAAAAATAAAAAATTAAAAAAATTTAGATTTATGTTGCAATCTGGTAATAAAAAAATCTTATTATTTTATATTGGAATAACAATTCAATAATTTTTGAAATGACAAAATTAGACTGGTTAAGCATTTTGACAAACATAATCTATTGGAAGAGGCAAAATGGATTGCTCAACATACTCTTTTGAAAAGTGAGAACTACTCATGCAATTATGCCACGCTGTACAAAAAAAAGTATATTAAAAGGATATCATCCTTTTTCGAAAAACAATGGATGAGCATTTAGAATTGAATTGATGTATTCAATCATTGATGCTTTATAAATGCAGAACATTCAAGTATGTTCCCAAAGCTAAGTATGGATGCAGAAATCGAATGCAAAAATAGCTGAATGGCATATTTTATTTCCTGAAGGGCAATTTGCTGCTTCAAGATGTTTGCTCAATATATTTTGAGGCAGATTTTTAATTCAGAATTTTATAGAACGAGAATATATTTAACTAGTGCGGAGTTAATTATTTTCGTTAAGGATAAACCCCTTTATTAATCAAATAATTTCGCAAAACTTTAATCACATGCGGGCTGTCTGCAAAAATTAATTTATTTTTCAAAGGTCACACGGATGAAAAATTATTGGGTTTTTTTCGAAATCAATTGTTCTCTTTATAGAGGAACATTTGTTGGTTCCATTGCCTTTTACGTTGTTTTTCTTGTCCGGTGAATTATAACACCTAAAAACAGCACAAATAAACAGCATAAATAAAATAATAAATTTAATCGAAAACACAACTAATGAATATATATCATATGAATGGACTGACAATCATAACTTCATTAATTGGAAATTAAAATATTTTTAAATTAACTCCATAAGCTTTATGTAAATATCAACTTGTTAATTATGTAATAAATTAAAAAAAAATCCGCAAAACGTCAAATAAAAATTCAAAGGAAATTTCCGATAATGGTATCCCATTATAGTTAGCTAGAGCCTTAATGTCATCAATTTTACACCCTCAAATAAACTTCCCATGAAAACAGAAACAATTTTTGACAACCAAATCACATTATGTCATGACTTATGAAATTACTCTTGCTCCACTGTGTACCTATAACAAAAGATTTTGTTGTGATAATCACATTAAAATAAGTTACGTTAAGCGATCATTTATCCCTTTTCATAAAAATCCACAAAAACTCCTCATAATTGTACAGGGTGTCAAAATGTTAAATATGTATAAACGAATTAAACTTAATTTTATTTTAATGTAAAAACAAAAAAAAAAATACACTTGCTCAAAACTATCAATGTACAAGGTGGCGCAAAAATAACCTTCCGATGTTTTTTGGCTGCAATTTAAAAAAAATGAAAAACTTTGATTCTTCTTGTGGATTATTTTTTTTTTGGTCTTTTAATTTTTTTTACATCAAGTCGAGAATATGATGTCATGTAAATAGTCAAATGTCAAAACAGAACTGACATTAGGGGCCAATCGCAAAATTTATAGCATATTCTGATAGGAGGATTACTTTTGTGCCACCTTGTATTAAATGGGAATAACTAAATTATCTAAATAAGTCATTTTGATTTTTTTTCCACTTTCGGTATAGTGGTTTTTAAAAAATTGCGTGGCAGTAGATAAACTTTACATAATTGTATACATCGTCTACTCGATACATTATAGAGTTTGTGTTTAAAATTTCATCAACCCAGATCGATTATAAAGGCTAAAAGACTGCCGACGAACAGACAGATGAACAGACATGCCTACATCGGCTGAAGTGTAAATGTCTTTGCTGAGTTAACACAAGCACGTAGTTTTAAATAACGCGTTAAAAATTGTACTGAATTGAGGCTTCATAAAACATGCCTACTCAAGCCAATCGGTTGGTAATTGCCAATGTTATACAATATTTACATACCGACATAAAATATGGTCCACCAATTAGTCTTGTTTTAAACCATAGCTCAATCATTGAAGCTGACAAAATGGTGCAACTTGAATTGGGCACTTAGTCCCGGGTTTTTAGTGCTGAGTTTACTCTGTGGTTAAACTTAAGATTTAAAACTTGCTAAGATCTAAATCTGAATAATAGATACACGCATTCATTTTCTTAAACATTTAATAAAATATTTTTGTGAACATAAATAGAATTGAAAATAATTGTTCGCTTGATATTTTATCCTCTGTCATAACATTTGATAATTCAATCCAGGGTTTACTCACCAAAATTGCTACTGGGTTAAATAGAACATAACTCTGGATTAATATTTCGGATGCGCACCACCCAACAAGGCCTCGGTGGACAGTTCAACGATCTTATATTCCGTACATAATGGCATCGATACGCCTTTTAAACGAATACAAAATTTCGATGATATCTCATACACACCGTTTCATTTAAATTTAAAGATAGAAAGCCCATAATGAGAGACAGTTTAGAACTGAAGCCCTGTATGTTTTTCTCCCAGTTAGGTTTAACTAATGATTATTTCAGCTTCATTCCAATTTTAAGGTTCTTCTACTGTTAAGTGGGTTTTCCACGAAACTAATAATTTCGTTCAACTAAAACATTATCGGTTCATGTCCTGGAATACATAGTTTTGTTATCAGTTTTTGAATAAGTTGGTTAAATAAAATGTCTTTCTTCTACGAAAAATTCAGCTGCAAAAATCAAGAAGTTGTTCTTTTTCCCAGTTAATCACATTTTAAGTCTTGTGGATTTCGATGGAATGTATATTTTGCCGCCTCAAGGACGATTCAAAATTTAAAAATACATAAAACTTCCAGCTAAGCCATCAGATGTTTCGCTAGGCAAACTATCGGTTTTTGTGATACATATTGTTTTCGCTCTTTTTATCGTGCTCTTCATAAAATTTATATTGAAATTCAGTCTCCGGGTAGCATATAATATGATTCTATGGAACAACAATTCAAGTTCTTGGAAGGTTTATTTTATTTACCTCCTCAGAACAAGAATTTCTATTCTAACATGCTATCGAAAGACTGAATAGTTTTTTAGCAAAAATGCTGTTAAATCTGATGACTAAGGATAATTAATTTTTAAATTGTTTTGTAAATATAATGTCTGTTTTAACTGACTAGTTCGTTCTGTAAATTTAAAAAAAAATCCAATAAAAGAGATAATTGGAAATGTTCATTCGTCCCACGATTATGGCGCTGGATAGCTTACATATTGTGACAGTGCTATTAACTGACCATTTTTCGTCTGCAGTCGAACTTCTTAAGGGCATGTTCTAGGCGATTTAAAGTGTTGATATGGGGTTGATAACCCTTAACAAATATGTAATAACATTTTTTTAAAAAAAATTATAAATCGCTTTACTTTTATCGCGATTGTTTTGCACCAATGTGCAGACTCTTATAATTCACCGTGTATATTCGAGTCAGCGACAAATCGCGCGGCGATAATTTTGCCATCATCGTCGCTTGTTTGGGTGCATAGCACTACCAGCACCCTCGTCTGTGGCGAAATCAAAACATTTGAAGCTATTGCGGCAACAAACTCGCAATTGTACCAAATGGCTACAGTGAACATTTTTCAAACAACAATTTTCAAAAATAAAATAATAATAAATATTGTGTTTCAACGAATTATCGAAGAAGAAAAAAAGTTATACCTTCAACCCGATCATGAATAAAAATTGAGCGAACACTTTTTTTCGAAAAAGGGGAACAGAGTATAGTAGTTGTAGAAACATTTTTTCCAACAATCCAAGCGGGCGATTTTATGGAAATGGACATTTTTTATTTAAACATTTGAGTAGTAAAATACAATACATTTAAAATTTTAAGGTTCAAAACTGTCAGAAAATAGGCCAAATTCCGAATAAAAATTTCCCGCCCTTAAAAATAGTTTTTTTTTTAAATATATAAAAGTATCTAAACGTTTAAAAACTACAACGCACAAGCTTGCACTTGTACGTTTGAGGTAATTCCTAAGAATTGGATCTGTCCCTCAATTTTCTTTCTTACTTTTCAACGGTTTTGGTGTTCAATAGTTGCTAATTCCTCACCCATCATTCTGTATGCAACGCTATTAATTTAAAAGCAAATTTTCCATTGAACAACAATCACAAATCATCTATATACTGTTGTGACATTTGATTTCTTTTGACAGAATCCCCAAAATGGCACTTAATTCTTTTAAACAGCATATTTCGAAATACGAGATATTCCCTCTCAGGGATTAAAAGTAAACAATTTTTCCGCGTTGATTCGGAATAGGAGGAATTAATTCTCGAAGAAAATAAATCCGTGAGAAAAAAATCTCCAGGAGTATTCATAATTTGCATCCCAATTATAAATACTCAAGGGGATTTTTTTCTCACGGATTTATTTTTTTAGAGAATTAATTTTTTTTTTGTAATTTTTTCTTAATCGGCTTTTTCTTCCCAATACTCCATCGAATTTTTTCCATACGTTATTTGATCGTACATTTTATGCGAATTTAATTATCTTTTAATGACACTTATGATTTTTATTAACTTTTTCTATCAACCATCATTAACACAAAATGCATACAAAGACTTTAATTTCCCTCGACAGATTGGCATTTATTTAAAATTTGTTTACACTTGACAATAAAACGGAGATGGCTGCATTTTAATTGAAGTTGAATTTGAATAAATTTATGAAAATTAATTTTTGACTACTAAAAATGAACTATAAGTTATATTTATTAACGATTATCGTTTTAAAATTCACGGAATGAGTACCCAGGCTCTACGCAGTGTGACCCTAGTACTGATAAATCGGGCCTTATACATATAGAGTATATTAGTCCCTGGGTTATTACGCGGCACATAAGTTGTTTTCCGGCTTAATTTCGTTTTAAATTCGTTGGAGCCGTTTTCGAGAAAATTGAGGTTATGTACAATTTTTAAATGGCAGGTGCCGTTAATATAAGGGCAAAAAGTAAAAAAAAATGGCCTAGAAATATGACCATAAAATCCTAGATACGAAGTCTGAAGAAAATCTGTCAAGCCTTTTAGGCTGAGAAGACAATTACGGACTGACGGACGGAATTCCAGAGCCACTTTATTGAGTTCCACTATCATCGTAATGTTAGAATCAATAAAAATCTCGATGTCGAAAATGTTTACGAAAACAATACTTTTCTCTTTGTAAGAGAGAGTTAATAAATTTTCAATGCCAAATGCATCAGATAAAAATTCCACATATATTTAAACTTTTAAGAGCAGGCGAAGCAATGCGAGCATGGGTAAGCTAGTATCACATCAAACATTCTTAGCTTTCCCGATTAATAGCACCACGCTGTATTGCGTTTTGTTGTTAATGGCAATGTCTACGTCTACACCGTGGGCAATAACCGGGACTAAGCCTAAATTTGCTTTAAGAACAATAACTATATTGTTTAGATCTGTCCACCAATTTAGGTGACCTGAACCATAAAAATGTTACTTTTTATTCTTCCTTTCAGATGCAATCATAAATTCAACTGAAACTGTTGTAATAGCGAGAATTTTTGTACTTTGCCCCAGAATTCGTGCTGATATAAAATACGTTTAATCCAAAGATGTCTAATGAACTATCTGTAGATGTCCTGTAGTCCTGTACGGTGTAAACAGACAAGTCTTAGACTAAAATAACTAGTGCCTGCAAAAATTTAGTTCATTTTTAGTAACATTTTTCTAACTGTTTTGTTAAAGCAATAAAGCGGGTTTTATTGTAATCTGTTACCCAGTTAATTGTGTGAAATATTATCCCCGTTCCGAAACTCATATTACATCTGACGAGTAAGATGATTTGGAACGCAAAATCTTACCTTAAAAGTCATCTGACAAATTTACCAACATTTTGTAATGTAATTTTTTCATATTTATTGGTTTTTGTTGGATTTCATCTATTATGAATAATTGACACAAATACTACAAAAATTCTGATAGCAACAATTCTTTTCAGAACAGTGAAAAATAAATTAAATAAATCTTTACAATCGGTTATTTTTACTTCAGTCAAAAACACGTTCATGATAGGTCGAAGAAAACTTAGCTGTTTTACACTTATTACTCAAGCGAAAATTTGTCCCCTCAATTGTCACGTGACTAAATTGGTCTATTGACGAATGAGAATAGAGCTTCATTTAAAATATCTGAATAAATCTGAGTTCCAGGACACGGCCATTGTGAATTTTTTAATGCCCCAATTAATTTGGTACTAACAAATAATCCTTTATCTTTTTAAATTAATAGAAATCATTACAAAGTACGATCTGTTCTAGTCTAAGATAAGTATAATTTTCTCATTAGATATTTTATTTCATAAAAACTAAGATTTTAAAAAAATAATAATCATTGTCAATGCTAATTTTTTTTTAACCCCTTATGGAAATCCCTTATCCAAAATGATCCACTTGTTATTTCTAATTATACTCAAGAATTAAATATTTTTACTCTATACAAGTGAAGCCACACCCATTAAATTATAACATTGTATCACTTATTTAACAAAAAAATTATATGCATATAAAATTCTTTAAATATTTTATGGTCTATAAAATTTGGTTTAACTTGCAGCTGAAAGAGAAGTTTAAAATTTGTGTAGATATGTAAAAAAAAATGTGAAAATAATAATGTGAAGAATAAATATTCATGCAATTTTGGATGGACCTTACGTTATTTAGTTCCTTGTGAATTTCGTGTATCCAAATATTTTACTTTATTGATTTATATATTTTATTTTCACTTATTTTTTTTTAATTTTTAACCACAACAGCCACTTAACATTGTAACACTTTCAACACTAATTACGATGATTTGAATATTTTTTTTTGTATTTTGTGTTATAGATGATATTTTTATTTAGTTAAAATTTTATTTTAATTTTGAATATTTATTTTAATTTAATACACATTAACAACACTTAAAACTGATTAACGATTATTATTTGTTTTCTACGAGCATATAAATATATAATATGCTAATATATATATATATATATATAATTTTTTTTTTAAATATTTAATTAAAATTATTTTTAACTTTTAATGGTATAAATATTTGTCTTTACAGTAAAAAAATCATTATTTAGAACCTTGATTGTTACGAAACCATATATTTTATATCTGTACTTTAGTCCTTGTTTTTTTTGTTTTTTTTTGTTTTTTTTATTTATGTTTGTATAGTTGTAAAAATAAATTCGAAAAAATTAATTTTGTTCTCTCCAAAAACACACACAATTTTAAAAATCCCACCCACAAAAATAACAGTGTGTTACATAAAACTGAATTATTTTCCCTATGACAAGTGTTAAATGTAAGCCAGATGAAAACAATACCAGTATCCACCGAAATGACGAATATCCTTTTAGCACTATTTCCGTTATTCGTAAAACTTCAAATATATCATCGAAATTGGTTTTTAAAAAAAATTTAAAACAAAAGTTAAACGACGAAGATTCGCGCGAGCACAAAAACAAAACGAGAATATAAATCAACAAGGACAATGTTGCAACGCGTAAGGAAGTGTGGTAATTCTTTTTTTGTATATGTGTGTGCGACGGTATTTAACCGTTTGAAATTTCGTGAATAAGGAACATAACCGAAGCGTGGGAAAAATTCAACTGAAAAAATGGAAATTTATCCATGAGGAAGCAACACGTTGGATGGACTGCAACACAACCGCGCCGCTGTGTGCGCGTTGGAGAGTATGAATCTACGATGTGTGTGCCACGAGGGGGTGGCTCCAGTGGCTGTATCTTTTTTGTTTATACCCTCTGAATGAGCTTTTTTGTAACATTCGAGAGCGATTCTAAACGAATGTTGAGAGTAGTCAGTGCGTGGCGTAGCGTTAGCGCATTTGTGCTCAAATTTCAGTCGAAGCTTTTTGAGTGAAAGCACAGCCAGAGTAGACCATTCTTGTGAGTGACTGTTGTGGTATCCTTGTAGGAGGCGAACGTGTTTTTGTTTGTTTGCTTAAGTTGTTGGCAATATTGTTTATTTCTTTTACCTTCAATACTAGTACCTACATATAAAAAAAAAAACAAATAAAAATATGTATGTATTTAGAAAAGGGTGTGCTATGTCAGCAAAACATGACTTTCCTTGTACATCCTAGTATTTTGTGGGTATACACCTAGCAACATGTGTATATAATATGTTGTATTGAACATTTTAAATTTGTGGTATTGGTTTCTTTAAATATTTGAAGGCTTGCAGAGGCTATTAAAAAAATCAAAGGCCATGGGTGGAACGGGTGGGAGGGTATTTCGTGGATTATAAACGTAAAATCTCCGGTGATAGGTTTTTTTTTTAATTTTGGGATAAGGTTTATGTGCCCGCATATCGCATTGGTGTTGTTTTTGTTTAATCTAATTGTATAGTGTGATGTGAAGGATCATGACAAGTTATTCGTCCAACGTAACTGTCCAAGGAGGTATGTGTAACTGAACTACAGAAACAAATTCCTAGCGACGATATAAAAAAAAACAAAATAAAACAACCAACATAAATGTATGTGAAGCTGGTTAAGGTTCTGCCAACTGTAGATGTAGGTTGATTTTAGTATGTAACTTAAGCTATTTAACCTGTTCAGTCTGGAATGACTTCAACTCTGTTGAGGACTTTTGTAGGTCATATTAATATGGAAATTCTGTTTTCTAGGCAGGTGAAAGGTATTTAAAGAAGATAAGTTTCCTGTCATGGTAGGTATGCAATTACAATTTTAACAAACATTTGGGTGCGGGACGTATCGCTGGTAGGTCTAATCACATGGACAATTTAAACAAACAAATATGCTTTTGGGAAATGGGTTGTTCAAGGATGTTGGTGTACCTAATTCGCGAAAGTTTGTTGAACTGTTATAGCCCAATCAGTTCAGAGGTGGACCATAGAAAGAAAGAAAAGAGAGATAAGCCGTATCTTATATCAACACCATTCCCAGCAGACTTATTACGTAGTACTGCAATATTTGGAGTCTTTAACTGTGCACATTCTCATCTCCATCGAGAAAGACCATACATCCTCGTCTTTCCAGAAACTTGGGGAAAGGTAAAAACTTGTTAAAAAAATGGGAAATGTTTTTAAAAAATATCGAAAAAAAAAATTAAAACATTTAGAAAAACACCCACTTTTTTCGATTTTTATTTTAGGATGGAATAATACAAGGTGGCGCAAAAATAACCTTCCGATGTTTTTTGGCTGTAATTTAAAAAAAAATGAAAAACTTTCATTCTTCTTGTGGATTATTTTTATTTGGTCTTTTAATTTTTTTTACATCAAGTCGAGAATATGATGTCATGTAAATGGCCGCCGCCACAGTTGACAGTTGACATTAGGGGCCAATCGCAAAATTTATAGCATTTTCTGATAGGAGGATTACTTTTGCGCCACCTTGTATATAGCAATATTCAAACTTACTTAATAAGGCTGCCGAACTAGATAAATCCGGTGGAGATGATTTGGTAAGTAAGATTCACCAACTCAAAAGCAAAATTCAGTATGAAAGTGGGCCTGAAAATTAAAACTTAGCATAGTTTCACGATCCACAAAAAAAAGACCATTCGCGGCCAAAACCCATGAAGACCAAATCAATACCCGCTACCTATTCATCGATTTCAAAGCTGCATAAGATAGCATTTATAGAGACGAAATATACAGAGCCATGTCTAGTTTTGGTATAAAGTCCAAACTCGCCCGTCTATGTAGGATGATGATGGAGAATTCTCGCTGCTCCTTCAAGTTCTATACCAAAAAAGGCGCTGCGATGTCATGTGCCTTCTTTAATTTGATTCTTGAGAGGATTGTTTAAAACTCCCGATCCAACACTAGAGGCACAATTTTTCAAAAATCGGTGCAACTACGGTGTTGACATCATTGGTAGGACTCAACGTGATGTCATATCTACGTTTGCTAGTAAAGAGAATGAAGCGGAAAAATGATTTTAGCAGTAAATGAATTGGACAGAACGTCACCATTGACAGATATAACCCTGATGTAGTACGGGACATTGTATACCTCGGATCCGCTATTAGCTCTGACAACAACATCTCGTCAGTAATTGAACGAAGAATTACTCTTGCCAACCGCTGTTTCTTCGGGCTAAGAATGAAATTGAGTAGTAAAGCCCTCACTCGAACTTCTAAGGAGATCTTTTAAAAGACCATCCTGCTCTACGGCGCTGAAGCATGGACCGTATCAAAAGTGGATGAAGAAATCCTTGATCGATTCGAGAGGACATTTTCGAAAAATCTTCGGTCCCGTTTGCGTTGACGGGCTTTGGAGACGAAGATTCAACGAAGATTATACGAGCTGTGCATCAACGTATTCCTGGACATGTAGAGCGAATGGACACCAATACTCCAGCTCGCAGAATTTTCGATTCCCAGCAAGACGTCCGATGCAATAGATGAAGACCACGTCTTTAGAGAAGCGCACAAGTAGAAACCGAACTGAGCCGGTTCATTCTGGACTTTAGCCCAACTTAAGTAAGTAAGTAAATATTTGCGGCAACTACAGAGGCATAAGTCTCCTTAACATCGCCTAAAAGATCCTATCTGCCCAATTATGTGAACGCCTGAAACTACCTTGACGGGCGATATCAGGGTGGTTTTAGGCCAGAAAAGTTCACATGTAGGCACAAAAATTTCCCGCACCCAGATCTCCGATTCGCAGCCAGACGTCGCGCGTTGTACGCAGTACAGAAAGACCACGGCTAAAATTCGGTCAACCAACTTGAGGTGCGCGACTAGATGCAACCAGCTAAGGATCGGGCTTATTAGATAGATAAGTTGGTTGGGACCAGGTTTATTCCGGCATGTTGCGCAAAAATGATTCGGGAAATTGTTAAGAATGCTATCACCATCTTATGCATTAATAAACATTTAGATTAAGATTTCTTTTTTTTACTGAGCGACATCATGAATTTTTAATCCTCCATTAACCTCATCTACTACTTTAAAACAAACTCACAAAAAACTTCTAAATAGCCATCATTTTACTTTTGACCTGTTAGAGGACATATTTTTTATTTATAATTAAAAATTAATTTGTAGCTCATTATGTTGATAGACTAATTATGAGGGGTAACTTGATGCTTACAAACTCATTATGCTTTTACCTTTGCAATTATTAATAACTGTATACGAAAATGAGCCACGTTTATATAAGGATAATTACTAGATAATTTAGGGTAGTCAATTCGGTGGGGATAAAAATAAGTGTGGAATATAAAACAAGCATGAAGGTTTGGGTATTGATTTTTGGCATTCCCATTTAAAAGCGGTTGTATAGAAATATTTAATGTCTGGAACTAACATTTTCGAAACAGCTAAACTGTCTTCAATTCCTCTCAGATTTAATCATACTGATTCTCTGAGTTTCTGCAGTCTTTTATCATTTCAACCTATTTATTGAGCAGTGACCAATTTCAAAAGAAGTTGTAAAATTGTTTATAATACATACACCGCGCGTATCATCTATCGTCTATAACGCTGTGTAAGACTAGTTATTTAGTAGCTATCTATGATATTTTATGAACATTTTAAAAGTAACATTGACCAATCAAATTTTAGACCAACAAAATGAGTATTTTTTGCATATCACTGAAAAAGAGAAAAGTTATCCAGATTTTATCATGGGACTGCAGAGTAATCATTTTACAGAAAAAGTTCACAACTAGATGATCGTGAATTAATGTACCAATCAAAATATTTCTCAAACCAAAAAGTCAAATTTTCCATGATTATGGCACATAAATCAGGATGAATTTTACCGATGGCATGGGCTATGTTGGCTTTTGTGGACGTAGTGGTTTGTGGCCTAAAAGCCGCAAGAAAATTTCTAACGCGGTTAAATCTTATCTCTAAGTGAGATAACCATCTTAAATCGCTTGCTCAGAATTTCCAATGTGGCGTAAGCGTTGTGGCATGTAGCACCTTCTTCGTGAAGCAACATGTCGTTAGTGTCCATATTGTCCAATTCAGGCCAATAGAAGTTGATAATCATCAACCTATAGCGTCCGCCGTTGACGATGATGGCCTAACCAATGCCTTTCTCAAAGAAATATGGACCGAATATGCCGCCAGCCAAAATTCACACCAAACAGTGACTTTTTTAGATCTTGCGTTTCGTCGGTGTTGATTTATCGTTTACTGAACCAGTGGACTCAAATTTATTCGCGGTGTGAATAATCTTTTCAGTAGGACGATGGATGGATAAAGAATTCCGAAAGATGGTCGCAACCGACAACGAGGCCTACAAGGCTAAGGTACAGGAGATACCGTGAGACGCTATTGAGCTCTACAGGCAAATAAGAAGGGAAGACCACCGGCTTTTCAGAAAGTAGAAAAAACAGATCGAGATCAAGGATACAGAGGGTGCCACTCCAGGAATGATGTTCGCAGGTTTTACCAAAGTGTAAATCGTCAAAGCCAGGAATACAAGGCACGAACAGAATCCTGCCGAGATGAACAATATTGATAGCTTCTCCAATTTAGAAGAAGCTGTTAAAAATTTTTATTTTCTAATAAAAGATTGCATGGATAGAACAATCCCAGTCAAATATTCAAAAAATGCTCAAACGTAGCATCCTTGGTACACGAAAGAGCTTAAATCTCTTCGAAATAGACGTAATCGGGCCTGGAATAATTTTTTAAAAAGCCAGAATCATTACGACTATGATAAATACCTCAATTATTTTAATGAATTCTCTACGACGTCAAGTAGTTTATATAATGGCTATATAGGCAATATGGAGAACGCTCTTAAAAATGACCCAAAACGATTTTGGGCCTTTGTCAATTCGAAGAGAAAAACGGATGGATATCCAGCCAACTTCTCTTATAATAATTCAAAAACATCGAACTCTCTAATTTTATCTAACTTATTCGCAGAGAATTTCAGTAAATTATTTATTGACACCCCTCTTGTCTTAGACGAACATTATTCAGTAAATCATTTATTGATACCCCTCTTGTCTTAGACGAACATTATTTCTCAATGATTGTCCTCAAGTTAGTTTCAGCAACGTTATATTTGACGATGAGACACTACTTAAATATATCTCTTTATTAAATAATGACTATTCTGCGGGGCCCGATGGAATCCCACCAGTAGTCGTAAAGCAATGCAAAGATGCTCTTTTGCCATACCTTAAGCATATGTTTGAAAGCTCCTTTGCCACTAGAGTATTCCCAACTCAATAGAAAAATGCATTTATTACACCTGTTTTTAAAAAAATGTGAGCGTGGAGATATTTCTAATTATAGACCTATATCAAAACTATCTTGCATTCCCAAGTTATTCGAACATATTATTTGTGATTAATTGGACTTCCTTTGTCGAAACATCATCTGTGATGAACAACATGGCTTTGTTAAACATCGATCCACTGTAAAAAATCTATTAACTTTCGTGCATCATTGCTCCAATAGTTTGGAAAATAAAAAAGAAGTCGATTGTATATACACTGACTTCTTCAAAGCCAGTTATCACATAACATCATAATTTTTAAACTTAAGGCGTATGGATTCCCTCCAGGATTCATAAATTGGTTTAAATCATACCTCTCATTGAGAACATACCAAGTAAAATTTAGAGGTTCCAAGTCAAACCCTTTTGTACCTCAAGGAAGTCATTTAGGACCAATTTTATTTATACTTGCAATTAACGATGTAAAAGCTTGTATTTGAGATAGCAAAATATTGATATATGCTGATGATATGAAAATTTTCAAATGTGTAGGAGATCTAAACGATTCGCTTTCACTACAAACCGATATAAATAGTTTTACCATATGGTGTCTTAAAAACGGTTTGAATCTGAACCCTACAAAGTGCCAGCATATGCCATTTTCACGGAAACGCACTCCATGTAATTTTAAATATACTCTGTCCGGGCACACTCTCTGTCGTGTAAACAGTTCTAAAGATCTTGGTATATATTTTGATCCCAAAATGGAGTTTAATAAACACACTAACGTTATCGTCAATAAATCAAACTCTATGTTAGGATTTATTAAAAGATGGTCAAAAGAGTTTAATGACCCTTATGTCACTCTTTCGCTCTGTCTAGTTCGGCCTCACAATTGTCTCAACGTAGACTTAACAATGACATGGTTTTCTTACACCAATTATTATCAGGACAAATTGATGCTCCTGATCTTTTAAGTGCTATTGGTTTTAATAATCGGGGAGGTTCCTACAACATGCGTAGACTCAATATATAACATTTACCTAGCCATAAACACAACTATGTTATGCATGAGGGTAATAATTGCATGAGTAGAGTTTACAATAAAAATAACGATGTAGTTGAACTGCATGTAAGTAAAAGTAGTTTGAAAAACACTCTGCGAAATTGTATTCTAGAGCCGTAATAAGTATATTTAAAATTGTAATCGTTTATTGATTTTGCTAGTGATTTCAAACTTAGTGACATCTATGTTCTGTTGTGTCCCACTAACAAATGCACTAAATGATGAGCCTGTGGATGCATATTATATGCTGTGGCAAATCTCTGCTCGTAGATGCTACTTGTATTAAGCTCGCTACAACACAGATCTGATAGTGTTAAAAAAAAAAAACAAGTAAATATCGTAGTTGAAACACAGTCGGAGCTGAGGAAATAGAAAAACCAATTCTTAAGACTGTTAAACGGCGATGACGAACAATCTCCCACTGTCAGGCAGAACGAACCATTCAATATGCGCGACGAGAGCGAAAAGTACCAACCACCGGACCTAACTGAAGTGAGTTAAGATAACTTAAGCTTAACAGGGCTATCGAAAATGACGGCTTACCCGCCGAGCTGTATAAAGCCGGCGGATATGATTTGGTAAGTAACCTTCATCAACTCATAAGAACAATTTTGTCAGAAAAAAGTATGCCTGAAGAACTAAACCTCAGCATCGTTTGCCCGATGCACAAAAAAGGAGACCCTCTGAAAGCGACAACTATAGAGGCATAAGTCTCCTCGCCCATAAGATCCTATCTGCCGTAATATGTGAACGCCTGAAACCGTTTACTAACAATCCGACCGGCCAAAAAAGTCCAAACTGATCAAATCACTCCGGCAGATGCTGGAACAATCCCAAGATACCCACACCCACCACATATTTATCGCCGCATAAGACAGTGTTTATTGAGACGAACTATGCGACACATTCGATACCAAAAAAGGATTTAGCCAAGGCAAAGCACTGTCATGTGACTTATTTAATCTGATTCCTGATCCCGAGCTGAAACCAGATGCATAATCTTCAATAAATCGGTGAAACTATTTACCAGCACACGCCGATGATATAGACATCATTGGTCGGAATCAACGTGATGTCATAGCCACGTTTTCGTTTAGAGAATGAAGTGGCAAAAATCTGTTTAGCAGTAAATAAGGGTAAGACTAAGTATATGCTGTCAACACGAAAGGACACACAACATCGACGAATTGGACAGAACGTCAACATTAGCAGATATAACTTTGAGGTAGTGCGGGACTTTGTATACCTCGGATCCGCTATTAACTCTGACGCTATTAAACGAAGAATTAATCTTGCCAACCGCTGTTTCTTCGGGCTAAGAAGGCAATTTAGTAGTTAAGGACTCACTCGTATACAAGACCCTGATCATCTCTGTCCTGCTCTACGGTGTTGAAGCATGGATCGTATTAAAAGCGGCTAACAACAAATTCTCCAACGCTATATCCAGTTGCATTTTATCCATTGAACCATTCAACCGTACTGCTCGTCGTGATAGAACTAGAGATACATGTCTACGAAGGAAAACACGAATTTGTAACGCTTTATCAAATTCAGTTTTTCTTCCCCATTACAATTTACAGAAATTTAAAAGAACGCACATCGCTTTATCGTCTTATTTCCCCCCTTAATTCTCTAAAGCGCACGCTGTGCTCAAACATTATAAGGATATTCATAAACCCTCTACTACGTGCTGATTATAAAATAGCCTACTGAGATATTGTACCTTGAAAAGGCGTTTACGTCAAACGATAATCGGGTGAATCACGTGGGTTTTTTAGCTTATGAAACAAGACGAATAATTAGACACAACGTCAGAAAACATTAAGTTAGTTTAGATTTGACGAAGATTAACCCTAAAAATGTATCCTACTTTGGTTTCCTAAAATCCTTACTTCCATATCATAATTGATTTTCAGCAGTACATTCCATATATCCGTTCACTCTCAAATAAGTGCAATTACATACCAAAATCAATTCGAACACATTCTCTTACCAGCTGTTTGTGATTTTGATAGATTCTAAAACTCTTGCGAGTAATAAATCTCATTTGTAGTAAAGTGTGTCCAATATAATCGAAATTCCATTCAATTTCGATTGTTCCACAATGCTCACGTAATCATTAATCAGCTATACAATGTTTTGGTCTGTACTCTGTAGTCCTTTTTCGTGCTTGCACAGTACACACTGCACATGCAATCTTCCAAGTACATTCTAATGAAAAATGTGTTTGTATACACAACACTCTCAGCAATCAAGTTTCACCACGAGGCTTGCACAAGTTGCAACGCTCCTGTTGATAACCCATTATTTTCCTTTTCTGACACATGATAGTCGTGACAACGGGCTGTGTTAGTTATTTTTTGTTGTTTTTGGGTGTCTCCATCTTAATTAACACCTTTGGCCACATGTCAACACTTTGGCCTCCATTCGAAATGACATGACTAGAACATACATTTTCTAGTTCGAATTTTTCATTTTGCTTGGTTCGTTTTGACATTTTTGGCAAAATCAATGTAGATCGCTGGTTGATGGTGATACATTCATAATACATAGTATTCGAGAGAAGACGTGGTAATAGAATATTTAAAAAAAAAATTCCAAGCACAAATGTATCCACCGTATAGCTAGGCCAACATTTAGCTAGCGACAGAGTGTGCCCCCGAGGTTGGAAAATTCCTTATCCGTAACTTGGTTTCATGATATCCTTTTGCCAGTCTCAAAAACATATTTTCGGACTGGCATGCTACATGGAATTTTACTATGCCATTTTTTTATGTTTATTTTTCATTGTTGCTGTTTGGGCGGAATGTTTTTCTTTTTTTTGTATATGTGCTTCTTCTATTATATGACCGTAGTTGAGCGTGAGGATACGTTTACAGGATTTACATGTTTGGTGCGAGTATAGTTATGTCCCCGGCTCACGGAATGGAAATTTGTTATTCGTGTTAATTTTTACTTTGTTGGATGCTTTACGAAATTCTTTCGGTGTCAGGAAGACAAAAAAGAGTTTTATTGCTGACTCTTAGTAATAAAGAGGCCTACCAAAGATGCTGCCTTTTTTATAGCGTACACAAAAACACTTTGACTTGTGGGAGTAAAATCAAGGCGAGGTATTTTTGTTTTTGGTTGAGTTTGATACTGGGAACAAGGAGTTGATTGTGTCCGTTGATTTTCTGACTGTAAATTAAATGCTGCTCAGTTCAATGAAGCGCAGTAGAAGGCCGTGACGAAGAAACCTTTAAAAAGTGCACAGAACTTTAAAAAAGTCATATTAATACCTACAAGTTATCTTAAAATATTTAGTGGATCGATTCAAAAAAGTAAGCCATCTATTAAAAAGTTGTTTTTTTAAATATTTAAGGACCCAATTTAGATATAGCAGAAAGGAAGCGCTCAGAGGCGCGATGGTTAGTGCAATGAACTGCCGCGCAAAATGTCTGGGTTCGATTCCCAGCCGTAGCAACACCTAAATGATTTTGCACTGGCCCTCCTCTCTTAATGATCTGACAAATCAACTAAGTAGTATCAATTGTCAAAAGAAGTTTATTTCAACTAAGTCGTTCAGAGTCAGCATAAAACAGGAAGTCCCGTCATCGTGCAAGAAGTAAACACGCAAACGTGAATGGTTGTACTAACGAGCCTGTTGAGCCAACAAAATTTAGAAAGGAAGGTTTTAAATATTTTAAAAGTTTTCTAAAAAAAAGTTAAACACCTTCAGAGAACTATTTAACTTTCTCTTACAAAGAGACAGGTATTGTTTTCGTAAAAATTTTGGACCTCGAGCATTTGGTTGATTCTAACATTTGGATGATAGGGGAACCTAAAAAAGTGTTTTTTTTTTAGAATTCCATCCGGCCGGTCCGTAGGTCCGCAACGGTCTCTCCAGCCTTAACGGCTTGACCGTACCATATATCTACGATATAAAAATTAAATATAACGTTAATTTTCTCCAAAACGGCTTTAAAGATTTTGATTAAACGAAGAAAGAAACCACTGGTTTGATGAAAAATGCCTACAGATGCTCGCAGCCAAGAACGGAACCTACAAGGCTAAGGTGCAGGTGAAGACAAGAGCTGCCATTGAGCTCTATAGGCAAAGAACAAGGGAAAAACACCGGCATTTCAGAAAGAAGAAAAAAGAGCAAGAAAAGCGCGGGATCGAGGATATGGAGAGGTGCCACTCCAAGAACGATGTTCACAAGTTTTACCAAAGTGTAAAACATTAAAGCCAAGGATACAAGGCTCGAACAGAACCCTGTCGAGATGAACAAGGAAATATCGTAGTTGAGACACAGTCATTGCTGAGGATATGGAAGAACCACTTCTGCAGACTGTTAAACGGCGATGACGAATAAGATTAGAACGAACCATTCATGCCAACCACCCGACCTAAGTGAAGTGAGAAAAGCAATATCTTAACTAAAGCTTAATAAGGCTACCGGAAATGACGGCTTTTTAGCTGAGCTTTATAAAGCCGGCGGAGATGACTTGGTAAGTATCATCTAGTCGGATGAAGGTATGCCTGAAGAATGGAACCTCAGCATCGTTTGCCCGAACCACAAAAAAGGAGACCCTCTGAACTGCGCCAACTACAGAGTCTCCTCAACATATCCTACAAGATCTTATCTGCCGTGATCTTGTAGGATATATGAACGCCTGAAACCGTTTAAAGTCCACAACCGATCAAATTTTCACACTTCGGCAGATCCTGGAAAAAACCTAAGAAGTCCAAATCGACGAACTATACAGAACCATGTCTAGTTTTGGTTTACCGCCCAACTAGTCAACTTGTCCGTTTGTGTAGAAGGCCAATCAGGGCGTCACGACTCCAATGACCTCACCGACACATTCGATGCCAAAAAAGGATTTAGGCAAGGCATGTAATTTCTTTGATTTGATTCTTCAGAGGATTGTGCAAAACTCCCGAGCCAACTAAAGGGTGATACAAGTAGAGATACTTTTTTCAATGGCCTTTTTTGACAGATCACGTGTGAGTCGTGTCATGCTGTCATGTTATTTTTGTTTAATATTGTTTGGCATTTCATAATGGAAAGACTTACGCGTGAACAACGTTTACAAATTGTTCAACTTTATTATGAAAATTAACGTTCTGTGAGGAATGTGTTTCGTGCACTTCGCTCAACTTATGTCAACATAATCGGCCTACTGAGCGTACTATTCGCAACACCATCACCCATTTCGAGACCCAGCATTCATTATTGGATAATATTCGACCGAATAGACCACGTCCAGCACGCTGTGAAGAAAATATAGCGGCCGTAGCTGAGAATGTACACGAAGACCGTAAATTATGCCGGTGCGAACGTAACCGTCAATGGCGAACGTTATCGTGCCATGATAACCGACTATTTGATGCCTGAAATTGAAGCTCGTGATCTCGGCGACATTTGGTTTCAGCAAGACGGCGCCACTTCCCACACATCGCATCAATCAAAGGACTTATTGAGAGAACATTTCGGCCGGTCGATTGGCCACCAAGATCGTGTGATATCACACCGTTAGACTTTTTCCTGTGGGGATATGTAAAGTCAAAAGCTTATGCCGACAAACCCGCTTCAGGCCTTGGAGGAAAACATCACGCGTGTCATTCGCCAGTTACCAGTCGAAATGCTCGAACGAGTGATCGAAAATTGGACTCAACGGATGAACCATCTGCGACGTAGCAACGGCCAACATTTGATAGACATAATCTTCAAAAAATAAATGCCAAAGAATGTTCTTTCAAATGATAATAAACATTCGCCATTAAATTTGAATTTTCTGTGTTTTTTTCTTTAAAAAAGTAGGGAACCTCGAAATGGATCACCCATTACTAGCATACGCCGACGATATTGACATCATTGGAGTGCGCAACTGGAGGCAGTTAGCTAAGGACCGGGCTAATTGGAGAGGATGTTGGTTGAGGACCATGTTTATTCCGGACTGTAGCGCCACTTAAGTAGGTAAGTAAGTATGTAGGTGCAATACTAAAACTAGCAGAACCTAGGGGCATCCATTATGGCCCAATACAGATAAATGTGTAAAGTTTAAGCAATGTTAAATTAATTACTATGGTGACCAACCAACGAGCGTGACACATTTCGAACACACTCAGGAAGATGAATGTTCCAATCATTCTGCCAAGCCAAAAATACTTAAAAATCTCATCATTTCAAAAGTGGGCTTTTAGACATTCTTTTTGCTGTGGATCAACTTTTTTTTAATTTTTATAATTTACAACTGCTCAAGAGGTTTGGGTTTTTAGCACATCACGGGCATTCAAAGAGAACAGTAAGAGATAAAGAGTTAGGAAAGACGTAGTGAAGACTTAATCCATATAGGTGCTGTCCAAACATACTTTTCGGAGACACTTCTGCTCATTGATTTTGGCTGGGGTTTGTTACGGTACGCACAATCTTCCACTTAGCAAGCGAACACATTACCAGTACACCGCCGCCACCCTACAAATGATTACACATGACAGCTGTGCAACAAATATGCTGTATGACTGACATCTGACATCTGATATCACGACTTTAAATACCCAACTGGGTTGTTGAATGGTAGGTGACTCCATTAATACAATTACCTCAGTTTGCACAGTTATGGAAAGGTGATCCTCTATGATAAGTTAAATAATTGTCCACCACCTATTGTCTTACCCATTCAAAATCCATACGCAACTGATACAGAACTATAATTTAAAAAGGAGAAGTTAAACGCTGGCACAGTAAGCATGACTATTGAAGCTAGAGTACAGTCCAAACCATCAACACCTGCATATTTAGTTCAACCTTAATGACAATCAATTATACCCCATAGTCCTTTATAAACCTTCATCTCTATACTTTCCCCAAAGGCGCACAGAGGAATCGTACCCAATTATGAACATACTCTCACAATGTACCTACTAAACGCTACAATTTTGCAACAGGTCGATCATACGTTATGGCCCACAGTCATTTCGTTTAAAAACAAAACAATGACAACGTATAGGAATGTCTAAGGGGTATATGTAGCCCGGTCAGATGGTGCATGAAACTGAAGATATTGGCGGATTGATGTAATTACCCTCACACTATGCGAGCACCACTAGATAGTGCTGCCGGTTGTAAATTCCCAAAAACCACAAACTGAATAGCTTCTTTGCTACTTTGCATGCAATTACTTTTGCATAAATTAGATTCCTTTAACAAGGACTTGGGATAATTTGTCCTCTATCAAATATGAGGCTAATTTCATCTGCCACGAACAAGAGCGGCACGGTTCGCTAAGTCTTTGTCCACGGATGGGGGGAAAAAAAGTGAAGTACACAAATTTTCTAATTCGCTTTGTTTGCTATCTACCCTCGTACGTATTCTGTTAGCAAGTTTTTTTTTTACTATGACTTATCCTTGAGTCGCCTTTTGTTATATCAGCTGCAGAAGTATTCTTAAAATTTCTGTGTGTCATTTATAGCCATGTAATGTCCTCCAAAACCGATTCTGCTGTTCCTTTTGTTAGACCATGAAGTACTCCTAAGTCGCACAGTACCGTTACCGCCATTGTCGCCCTATGCCTGTTTGTTTATGGACCAACGAAACGTTCATTTATGGGGTGTATTCATTTTCCATTTTCTGGCGAAAAAAGATTTTCCGAAAGAGATTTAATTTTAATTAAGACAAAGTACAACAACACACATAATATGGGACTCGGTCGACTCGCGTAAGCCTTCCAAGCTGGCGACCGTCCTGTTGCATGACTGTGTACAGATTCATACCTACCAGTACATGTATCTGCATGGAGGAATTCACGTTTATATGCGCATTCTATGAGAATCCCTATCATTACTTAATAGCGAGAACTTTTGTGTGTGTATGCATACTGCACAGCCCGAAGGATGGAGGTTGAAGGAATTCATCTTCCCTTTCGGTTCAAGGTAGTTATGTGTCTGCCTGTGCTATATATCTATGCAGCCACTTCTTAACAATAACTATTCGACTATGTCGAGGAACTGCATGCTCTTGGTATACGGTACGGCATTATAAATAGCATGAAAGGCGAGTTACTCCTTTATAAGAGACTTGGTACGAGTTTCTAGGAATTTTCATCTGTATACAGGCCCTGAGATTCGCATAAATATTTTGTGTCTTTGTGTGAATGTGCTGGTACTACGCCTCTGACTATTATTGTAATGCCCTAACAAAATGACATGAAAATTAGTTTTTCTTCCATTTTTTCTTGTGACATTTTCCTTTATTATTTTCTCTCCTGTAAGTCCTTTCAATATTGCAGATTGCATACCTGATGTAAATGATGACGGGGGAACGAACTGCATCGAAGCAGGAAATAATTCTTGGAATTTCAGCAGGTGCATGTCTATAGTTTGACATTCTGACAAGGGTGATGGGGTGCTATTGTACTAGAATTGTAGTTTAGATTTAATGCAATAAAGGTAGGGCAAACCGTCCCCAGCGGGTGTTAATATCCGAGATTAGAGTTACAAATGAGATTAAGCATTTCCGATGTGCAAACATACTGAGAAAATATTTGTTTTGCTGTTAAAACACAAAATAACTTTACAGCTTTGGAACCAAGTGAGTTTTGATAAATATACAAATATGCATCATATCTATAAGCGGTTCTGAAGAACAGTGTTGCTTGTATTAGTTCATATATAGATAGGCAATTTTTGCTTTCAAGTGAGTTTAGTATAAGAAAATCAGGTAAATTTAATTATTCGATTGACTGGCAACCTCATTTTTATAAAATGTAGTACAGTAGTGGATCTGGTAATTCTCTTGTATTACATTCAAAGAAATACGCTTCAATCTTTGTTACCTACCATCCCTTCTGGGCAGCGTTACCAGATTTAGCAGTTTCCTGCGATTTTAGCAGTTTTTGATCATGAAAATGACCTGCAGCAGTTTTTTTTAGCATTTTCCTAAAATTTAGCAGTTTTCAGCAGTTTTCAAACAAAAAAAAATTTATACATGTTTTTAATTGCTTGGGCGACAGTAAACACGAATACACACGATCATCTTCAAGAAAAATGATCCCAAAGAAGAAATGCAAATACGCAGAGTTAGGGTCAGAAAGCAAACACAGCTGTTTATGGATAGTGTCGGTGTGGTGAATACTTATTGATGTAACTGCGTAGCATTTCCAAAAGGAAAGGGTGCAGATATATAGTTATTATATTATTTACATAGGCATTGTTTGGACAACGACACTCAATTCGAATTGTGTATTTATTAAATGCGTATGTCACTCGGTTGCTCTAGCTGTCAGTCATGACAGTAAGAAATTGCCAAGATCCATTGAGCAATTGGTCAAAGATGTCTAATCATACTTTTCTCAAAGTAGTAAAAGACAACGAGAATTTTTAGAATTTCAAGAAAAGAAATATGATTTTGCGCCACATTAGATGGCTATCGCTACATGCCTGAGTCAATCAAATTATAGAACAATGGAGTGCATTATTTCCTGTATGTATTTCCAAGTTGAATATTTAATAACAAATTCTGTCCCGAACGAATTTATTTTTAATAGTTTCAATGACAGTATAGGTAATAATACTTTTTATGCTATGGATTACATCTTACCTATGGTAAACAAATTTTTCATGCAACGTCGCAAAGTCGTCGTAAACGTTGTAAACGTGATAAAATTACGACGTGATGAATGAACTGTCAAAATTTGTATGGGAAATCTTTTCCAACAATATCGGAATTTTCTCACAGGAATTGGGTGCGTAAACTGAGATGGTAAACGTTGTAAACTTTTGGAATGCTCTTTTGACATTTAATCAGTCACTTTCACACATCAAACGTAAACGATAAACTGAAAACAATTATCGAGAACGGAAAGAGAACAATAGGAACAAAATTCTATCAATAAATAAATTACTAAAATGAGATTGAATTCATTGGGTTACCGCATTATTTAGTCGTGCAGTTTTAGGGTCGTTCATGAAAAGCCGTCGTAAAATTATAATCTTTCTCACGTAGTAAAATTACGACGTTGCATGAATACCCTTATTATATTTCAAAGCGATTATGCCAATATTCACTATTTTGATAGTAAAAAATTAAAGGAAATGTCAGTAAACAACAATAGGTAAGTATCCAACAATAACTAAATTTGCAATATTTATGCTTACCGACATCAAATACTGCTTGTGAAACAATATTTTCGCAGGTAAATTCGTTAAAAACTAAAAACCGTAATCGCTTCAGTAACGAAAATGTTGCTTTGCAAGTAAAACCGAGGGTTTCTTAAGGTGAAGGCTGTTATAACTTTGTTCTAACAAATAAAATGGTAACTTCAATAAATTCAAAGATTCTCTATAAAGATTCCGAACGTTGTAATTTAATAACTTTGTACATATTTAAATTTAAAAATTATCATCTTTTATAAATTATCATCTCATATAATTACAAATGTAACTGTTTATGTATTTTTTGAACTAAAAAAACGTATTTCTCAAGGAAAAAACGATCGCAGTTTTTTTTAGCATTTTTTTAAACTTCTGTCTAGCAGGTTTTGCAGTTTTTCGTCCTACCTTTAGCAGGTTTGAAAAAATTTATCTGGTAACGCTGTCTGGGAGTCAGTTGTAGTTGAAACTTTCAAGTGTAACGGTGTGGCAGTCAAACAGTGTTCACTAAATTTAATAATAATTTTTGGTGAGTTTTACTCTCTGAGTTGTGTGTAGATCAGAGCATGTTTAATATATATTTTATTTTGTGTTTATTTGTTTGTGGTACTGAAATATTGAAACAGGCGTGTGTTGCGACGGTTTGTTTTTGTAGCATAGAACATAGGTGTAAACCCATCGGTTCCCTTGCGAACTTTACGTTCAATGGTGTGTGTGATGGTCGCTTGCATTAAGTATGACGTGTTGGCATAACATCCACCGATATACCTGCGGGAAAGATGCTTAACGGTGTGTTTGGTGGTCGCTTGTCGGTTATACGAAAATGGTGTAAGTCCGTTATATAAAGGCCGCCTGGTATACAAATAAACCCCTTTCGATCGCTAGTTTCCCCTATTTCTTATTTCGATGTGTGCCACACACACTAGCTACATTTTGATCTTCTTACGTATCTTTATTTGTTTAATGTATGGGAGTAGAGTAAGAGGGATCTGGGACTGTAAATAATGTGTATTTACATTAACTCATGTTGCTTTGTTTTCGTAATATCGTTTCAGCTGAAGGGGTTGCTGTCTTGCTGAAGTTGTCGGGTGTTGCCAGATAAATATTGTATTTGTTATCGGTTCATAATAAAAAAATTAATAAAAGAAACATTAGTTGTTTGGCTGTTCGATTTTAATATCTTCTTATATTAGTGATAAATTTAGTTTCAATGACTTGTTCCGCAAAAGTGCTTGCTTCTGCCATGCCCGGACCTATTCATATAACGTGGAGCTCTCCATGGAGCTCTATTAGTTAAGGTCAGGAATGCAGTACACAGTGAAAAAATTTTCACTCAGAAGCCGTAGTAAACCTATCCCAAATTGAAATTGCAGGCTGTGTGGCATACAGAAGTACCTACTTCGATCTGTTGATAAACCTTTTAAGGCCTAATAGAGGATTTTCTCAATGGCTGAAATATCAGCTCCATATGTTCATACTATCAAAAAAAATCAATCCCATGCCTTGGAACAATTACCGGTGCATATCCCTGATAAATCTCACATATGAGTTCCTATCCAACGTATACTGCGTTAACGTCTTAAGCCTTTCTGCAACACACTTATCAGCATGTATCACTGTGGCAAAATAGAACTGGATATCCCTCTCACGAGCCCTAACGATGCGAGGCCATCAGTGAAACTCCAACTTTGCCACTCTTAGGAAAAAATTCAGGTAACTATTCAACAAAGCCAAGATCTCCAAAGAAACACTAGACTGGGACCATTAAAATCTCTTTGAAAACATAAACCTCAGAGGCTTCTAGACTCCGAAAAATCTCTTCACCAATACATAAATATCTAGCTACTTATTTAAACCAGACGGTCAATGGACAACTTCCAGTATGGAAACCATTGATCTACACAACAATTGACCTACATGGACACTCACTTTACTGGTAGCTCCTGGATATCAATGATATCATTACCAAAGAAAAACTTCTTTGGGCCGTCAAAAGCTTCAAATCATTCAAATCGGATGAGATGAAATTATACCTTCGGAGCTGCAATACAACCTTGATATCCTGCTACCATGGCTACTAACAAATATGACCAGTTGTCTGCTATTAGTGCACATCCCAAAGGCATAAAGGGAAATAGAAGTAGAAGTAGAAGTAGAAGTATCTTCTCCAACGCAGGAAAGAGCTCACATATATATCCGAAGAATCTCCGTCCGATTTATTTTGTTTTTAAATCTTTCGAAAGATTAATTGATCTACAACTCCGGTCTTTCAATCTGTATTGCCTAAATGGACCGCCATATGTGGACTCGGGGCGAACCCGTAAAAAACCGAATTGGTCCTTTTCAGCACGAAAAACGTAGTCCCGCATATTGACCCTATAATATCCTTGATATTTTATGGTGCCGTGGAATAACCCTTTTACAAAGGGAAATAAAGCCGTAGGTTGGATGTATACAACCCCCCTGCTTGGGGTCACTTTTGTGTTGCTGGGCTCACTTGTGTTTCAATACATGCAACCACGCACGCAACCCAAATCCAACAATTTTTTAATGGCACAACCTTTCAGAAACGCTCTCTCTCTCTCTATGCCCTCTAGGACTACATGCAGCAATACTAAGTTTTTTTAGGAATTCCTACTGCAGAAGCTGCTCTTGTCCACCTCTCTCCAATAAAAGAAAACTCCATCTAGGAGACTACTTCTTTGACAATCTAGGTGAGTAATGTCAGAAACCTCCTCCGCTTTATAGTAAGCTCGGAATGGTTCACTTGGGCAAACGAATATTAGGAAGAATCGACAGATGTAGGTGGTTCCACAACGGATCTTTTCTGCCCTAAGTGAACACGCGCACTGCGTGCAGAAAATTGGCGTCCAGCCCATCAGATCGACTATAGACCAAATGTTCACAATAAGGCAACTCCAGGAAGAGACCAACGAATTCAAGTCCAGATACACCATCTTTTCATCGACTTTAAGGCCCCGTATGATCGCCTAGAGCTTTATAAAGGGATGGCGAAATTCGGAATACCATCAAATAAGATACAGCTGTGTCGTCTTAAACTAGAGGACATGCGATGCAATGTTTAGTTCAGCTCATCATCCAAACATGTACATTCCGACAAGGAGATCCAAAATCATGCGAATTCTTCAATCGGTCAGGAATAAATACGGAAGGCACTATTTTCAACAAATCCTTCCACCTAATTGAGTACGCATGACGATATCGAAATCATTGGTCGCTCCCATCGTGCCGTTATAGAAGTATTTACGGCAATTGATGAAGAGTCCAAACAGGTTGAACTTGTAGAAAACCGATGCTATTTTGGTTTAGCGAAAGAATTGACTCTACTGGACCCTTATTTTGACAATAAAAGAAAACAAATTCTTCGCCGATTCTTTGGTATACGAGGAAGGCAAATGGAGGAGAAGATACAAGCACGAAGTTTATGAGCTGTACCCAGATGTAGATGTGGTACAAAAGGTAGAAACACGTAGACTATATTGGCCAGCCCCCAGGTTACAAAGGGTACAAGGACAGAATAACTGGCAGCAACATATTTAGGATTGAAGAGGGTGGAAGGCTGCCATGTCTGACACAGAGACCCCTAACGGGTCGAGAACGAATCGAATTTCACATTTAAAGATATAAACGCTGAAAAGCGTTTCCGGCCCAATACTAGTCCTTTGACATACTCGCCATATAGGTACTGCAAGAAGAAGACAATGTTATAAAAAAAAACTTCGCAGACGATACGGCTGTATTAGTAACGAGTGGCTAAGTGGAGTGGAGCAAACCTTAAAAGTCCAACGAGCTATTAATAATATCTCACAATGTAACACCGCTTTTCTCCATATTTTGGACAAGAAAGACTTGGTGGGATTACTTCAAGTAACCAAATCGTTTGATCTGGTGCACTAAATAACAACCGACATTTTGTGACACTAATAGCAGTGTCCTTTATTGGCTTCCTGCCATATACGTATTTCTATTGAAAAGAAATTACTATTAAATTATTATAAAATTGTATGCCTCGCCTAGTTGTAGTATTAAAATATTGTACTTGTCGATCTGCGTATATCGATAGGGAAGATGTTCTTACCACTAACAATATCTTCCTTATTCAAGTCCCACACTATTATTGTAATCGAACGCCAACATATTGTCTTTTAAGACTTTTACCTTCGTCACGAAGAAAAAAGTTCTCTGGAGGTCCATTCAAGCTCTGATCCTTGACAATAAGTCAGCATAAAGATTGGCTACTTTAAGAACAACATTATTCGGGCAAACTTATGTGCCCGCATTATCCAAATTTGGAGTTCTCGGATGACGTCAAACCAGGCCGTGGAGGCAATATAATGACATCTTGAAATGAAAGGATCCCTTATACATTTAATAGAATTTGGGGTCCTTAAATTGAAATATATATCGCGGATAATAATAAATGACCCTATCCTAGAAATGAAACGTGTCAATCGCACATATTTACTTACTTATTAAGACGTCAGATTATGCCATCCTGTTTGCAACAATCCTCAACTTATTTTCATTCCCCATAATGTAATCATTCAAAATACACCCTCCATGTTATAAAAGGGAACTTTTTTCCACATTAATCTAATTAAACAAAACTTCGACGTAACGCAAGAGAAAAATTATTTGTTACCCAGACAACAATGACAAGCGAAATTTCGGGCTTCATTTTAATCCAATTAATTGTTCGGATTACTTTTTTTTTCATTCCATTTAATCAATCACGTTTACACATGTAACCAACAGTCAACTGATCAAACTGAATAATAGAAATCCTTTAAAAATGTTCGCAACCTTTACCTATCCAAGGACACCCACGAAAACCACAAATATCAGGGGTGTTAATGCTTGGTTAACAAAACCACAAAACATTCAACATAACCCAGAAATTGAAAATCCATAACAAGTTTTATAATTTTCTAAAGGTCTTGAACCTCAGAGCCTTACTATGACTGCCGACAAATAGTACACGCTTTAACGTAACATTGCATCTGAGGCTGAGAATTTCCTTTTCCTTTAATTTGTTTGTTGGCGCGGTTTCATTATCATCTGCATCACCATCCGCCACCTTGCATGCGTTTAGAGGTTGTGGAGATTTTCGTTCAGAGCCTCACAATAGTGAATGTAATGCAATGTAAAGGAAAGCTTTTTGCAACAGGATGTAATTAACTTAGTCAGAGGTGAGTTTAGCTAAGGGTGGCACATGGGTGGGGGTATGTCCCGCTCGAACAACTCGCACATGCTGATGAATAAACCCGTCCCCATTATGGGTTGTTCTATGCTTAGTGCACGATAAATCGACGGTTTTGTATGTGAAGTATGCTATAGCATTGTGGCTTTATAATGGAAAGCCTTACGACACGAGTATATAATTGGCATGTACATATATAGATACGTTAATACAAACGTCAGGTAAGCGCGTTATAGCCAGAATTGCGTTAGTTCAGACAGAGCGAACTTGTAGTGTAAAAGGCTGCAACTTACATGCTATGGTGTGATTTAAAAAGAAGCGGTTATTAATTATCCAACAGCAACATTCATGCAAAAAAAAAAATACAAATTTTTGGCGCAACAGGCTCGTTAGTACCCAGGGCCTAGCTTTCTCACAACCATTCATGTGTGCGTGTGTACTTCTTGCACGATGGCGGGACCTCCTGTTTTATGCCGACTCCGAACGGCTATGTTGAGATAAGCTATTCTTGACAATTGATACTACTCGGATGATTTGTCAGTTCATCACGAGAGGAGGGCCAGTGAAAAATCATTTAGGTGTTGCTACGGCTGGGAATCGAACCCAGACCTTCTGCGCGGCAGTTCATCGCACTAACCATCGCGCCACTGAGCCCTCATGCAGATATTTTTTATTTCTGATGACATGGCGGGCTGAGTGGGTGCAATGTTCAGTGCGACGAAATGGGTTTGATTCCCAGCCGTAGCAACACCTATATTGAATTCCCTCCTCTCCCGCTGATCTGACAAATCATCTGTGTATAATCAATTGTCAAAAAAAAAACCTATCTCATCTCAGTCATTTTATTCGGCATACAGCAGGAGGTCACGCCATCGTGCAAGTGCACACGACCACGTGAATGTGTGTGAGAAAAAGCAATGCCATGGGATTTGTATTTTTTAAGTGACATAACGTTTGAATAAGCCCATTCCAGATTTGCTTTTAAAATTCCATCTTACGCAACCAAAAACCACGGAATATATAGGAAAAACGATGTACATAATACTAGTTAGGCTTATGGGATATCGGGCGTTCGTTGTCGTTGCGTGCATATAAGTCCTTTTCGACTGAACTATATATTGCCATTAATCCGGCATTCTACCATCTGACAACAGTTAAAATATTCTTTTTGCTGTAAAAAGTTAAACTCATATCTTTAACTGACTTTTAGACACCCCAAATAACGTTTTTTTTTTTTGATAAAACAAAGGCGCTAATACTTCAGCGAATACAATTCTTAAATGTTTACCAAGTAGCGAGAAGGAAAATAACTTTGTTACTTGTCGCGGATCTTTTTTTCTATTAATAATAAAAGAAAAGGATGCAATCTACGCCACTGTAGATTCGCAGCCATACTTATTAGATTTTCTTTAGGGGTGTCTCAGAGGTTAAATAATTCTTGTATTTCGGAATTCGCGAGGAACAAAAATTATGTTTAAGCAAGAATAGCCCCCAACACCGAGCAAACCCCGGCTGGACCACCTATTTTTTTGGGGTTTCAATATGGGTTCAGTCTATTGTTTCAACAATTTGTGGGAGCACATGTATTTCTTGTATTTCAACAATTTGTGGGAACTCATGCATTGATTGGAACCCATGGAAAGGAAATATCCTTTATTTTATCCTGAGGTTAGGAGACCTTTACGCAACCTTGCTTAAATGTGAAAGTCGACTATAAAGGATGACCTGAAGAGCTTCCTAAATTATTATTAAATAAAACACAAAAAAATCAATGTATTGAGGAAAATCTTAATATGAGGTGTAAGTTCGTTTCATGCTCTTCAATATTTAAATAAAATTTCTTTCCAATGTTTCCCACGATTAACTCTAAAATGGTCTATTATGTGGGTTCAATTTTCGACCTCTCGTTGAAGCATATCGGCTGGTATTCCATGAACAACACGAGTTATGTTGGCTTGCAAAGCTTCAATAGTTTCGGGATTATCAACGTAAACAAAATCCAATGGTGTCAAATCACAACATCTAGGTGGCCAATTGACAGGACTATTTCTTGAGATGATGACCTAACGTTTTCCTCAACAAAGCGATTGATTCGTTAGATGTATGGAATGAAGCGCCATCCTGTTAAAATTATACATATGAGCTACACCACTGTACATTGCTACATTGCTCTGTAGCGATCTCCATTGACAGTAAAACGCGCTCCTTCCGCATTTTTAAAGAAATACAGTCCGATGAGGCCGTTGCCCATAAAACGCTCCAAATGTATTTTTGGGGTTGATTGGTAGCTGTTGGATTACAGCTGGATGTTGATCGGTCCCAATACGGCAATTTTGCTTATTAATTTCTCGAAAAAAAAAGATCAATTTTACACAGTTCCTAGGCCCACGACCGAACAGAAATTAATACTTAAACCAAAGTCATTTAGCTTCAATTCTTGAACGAGCCATATTTTATATGCTTTAAAACCAAGATCCCGCTTTAAAATTAGCCACAACGTTCCATAAGATATCCCCAAACCTTCAGAACGCCTACGATTTGATTGATCACTCATTATTACGGGCTCTACGTCTGATAATGTAAAATTGGTTCGAAATTTGGTGATTTAGTTGAACGATTATGACGAGTTGTTTCGGCGTAAGTCTATTGATGATGAAATGGCAATGCATACAGAACCCAAGTAATAACTTTAAAAACAACGCTATTGAAAAAAGTATCTCCTATTGGATCACTTGTTAGATACCGATTTTTATACCCTACCCCTTAGGTTAGATTAATGTCGATACATTGTTTGTAGCATGGAGAAATAATTTGCTAGATATACCTATACCTAAGGCTAAGGCCACGCACTGAGCGGCAGAGCGACAAAAGGCTGAGCTAGATCGTCGCGGAGTTGATTTAGCCATATCTGTTTGCCCGTCCGTCTGTAGGTCAAAGGTTTAAGGCCTTAAATTTTGGTCTAATATAATGAAATTTGGTATTTTCGATCCTTGCACTTGCAAAATGTGGTCTTTATGGTCATAAAGTATTGAAAATGATGTTGTCACAACATATTGTTCAGAAGGTTTATCAAATTCTTTTATGGTTCGGCAAAAAACAACGTTTTTGTATTCATATGCCATTGGGTAGGGCATACAAATGGATTTTGTAAGAAAACGCCCCCAAAAAGTGGGCGTGGGTTAAAATGTTCTATCGAGGAAATGTTCATATAAATACTGCCAATGATTGTGCATCAAATTTTTTTTCGAAAATTCTAAAATTTGACCAGAAAACGTTTTTTATGCTCAGACCATTTTTTAAAATTCTTTACGGTTTGGCCAAAAAAAAAAACGTGTTCCTAAAAAGGGGGCGTGGCAGTGGGCGGATTTCAAAAAAATTTACACTTGTTCTGGTGGAACGGACAACGATCCTATATACCAAATTTCACTATCCTAGCTCAAAATTTAAGGCCCAAAAATCGGTGACGGACGGACGGACAGTCAGACATGGCTAAGCGATTCTGAGTCGATCCATATACTTTGAGGTGTATGTAGCAAAATTATTTCTCTATGTTACAAACTATGTATCAAAACTAATATACCCCTATGGAATAGGGTATAAAGAAAACATTTGCAGCAAAATTTTAGTAAAATTCGACAAATTTTTGATGCAAATACTTCGAAAATAATGTAATGGGCATATATCATTTTGACTCACGCCCACTTTTTGGAGGCATTTTCTTACAAAAACGATTTATGTACCCTGCTCCATAGTATATGGAATAGAAGAACGTTATTTTGACGAACCATACAATATTTTGATAAACTGTTTGAGCAGCACTTTGTAAAAATGCCACTCCCACGTTTTGGCGATGTTACATTTAAGGATGGAATGGGAAGGATATTCGACGATTCACACAGAGAATTGTAGCCTCCTCATATGTTTTTCAATTCAAAAAATTCAAAAAAAACAACAAAACAAAAGCCTTGATATTATAATATCATTTATGGCAAAAAAAAATTACATTTTGATTAAACATTTTATATTAAAGTTAGTTTTATATATAAAGTAAGGCAACCTCTAAAATGTTTTTATAAATTCGGCTAAGCAAGGGGTTCATTTCATGGTACAAATCCCAAAATAACATCATTTAAAGTTTTTTAAAATATCCAAGGGTAGAAAGCTAAGCTTTAGTCGAAAACATAAGTTTTTAGTACGTCGTGAAAGAAGCATATAACTAACGGGTGATTTTTTAAGAGGTTTAGAACTTTTTTAAAAAAATTCGAAAAAATGGATAAAATATTTATTTGAATCGATAGTTTGAACCTTGCAATTTAATGTTTAAAGATAATTTCATGCAAATGTTGACCGCGGCTGCGTCTCAGGTAGCCCATCCGCTGAGTCCAATTTTGGCATACTCTTTCACACATATCGGCCGTTATCTCACGAATGAATGCATGGATGTTGGCTTCCAGTGCGTCAATCGAAGCGGGCTTGTCCCTATAGACATTAGCCTTGACATACCCCTACAAAAAATAATCTAATGGTGTCAAATCGCACGATCTAGGCGGCCAATTGACCGGCCCGAAACGTGAAATTAACTGTTTACCAAACTCGCCTCGCAATTGCGCCATTGTTTCGCGTGCTGTGTGGCATGTGGCACCGTCTTGTTGAAACCACATATCATGCAAGTCAAGAACTTCCATTTCGGGCAAAAAAAAAGTTTGTTATCATCGCTCGGTAGCGTTCACCATTGACAGTAACGCTGCGATTCGCATCATCTTTGAAGAAATATGGCCCAATAATGCCGCCGGCCCATAAGCCGCACCAAACAGTGGCTTTTTCGGGATGCATTGGTAGCTGTTGCAATGCTTCTGGCTGATCTTCACTCCAAATGCGGCAATTTTGCTTATTTACGAACCCATTCAACCAAAAATGAGCCTCATCGCTAAACACAATTTTTCGATAAAAAAGCGGATCCTCGGCCAGCTTTCCAAGAGCCCATTCACCAAAAATTCGGCGTTGTGGTAGGTCGGCTGGCTTTAGTTCTTGCACCAGCTGTATCTTAAAAGGCTTTACGCCCAAATCCTTCCGCAAAATTTTCCACGTAGTGCTGTAACAAAGGCCTAACTGCTGGGAACGGCGTCGAATGGACATTTCGCGGTCTTCTGTCACACTAGCTGATACGGCCGCAATATTTTCTTCACTACGCACAGTACGTAAACGTGTTGGTGGTTTAATGTCCAACAAAGTAAATTTGGTGCGAAATTTGGTCACAATCTTCCGAATAGACTGCTCAGAAGGTCGAGAATGCCGATCATAAAATGGAAGCAGCGCGCGATGAACATTTCGAACCGAGCACGAATTTTGATAGCAAAATTCAATAATTTGCAAGCGTTGTTCATTTGTAAGACGATCCATAGTTAAATTGCAAACCAAACTGAAGCTGTTTGACAGTGACACAAGGTACTAAACACACGTCAGCTGTCAAAACCAGTGTTGCCAAAACCAAACCAGCTAAAAAATCACCCGTTATCTGTTTACGCTTTACATGGGAACTAAAAGTCGATTCACATCTGGTTTGTCAGGCGAAAGCGATATACAAAAATCTTAAAATTATGTGATTTGACATCTGGCGTATTTTAGGTTTATTTACCATCAATTTGGTATGAAGTCGAAAATTCAACCAAGATGTAACCACTGTTCTTTTAACGCGCTGATTTATAAAGGGTCCCCCAAATATTTTTTAACTTTCTCTTACAAAGAGAAAGATATTGTTTTCTTGAAAATTTTCGACCTCGAGATTTTGATTGATTCTAACATTACGATGTTAGCAGAGCCTAAAAATTGGTTTTTGGAATTCCGTCCGTCGGTCCGTTGGTCCGTCTGTCCGTAATGGTATCCCCAGCCTAAACGGCTTGGCCGATTTCCTTCAAACTTCGTATCCAAGCTTGTGTTGGTCATAATTCTAGGCCATTTTTTTTGTTTGCTTTTAGCCAAGTTATTAACGGTACCTGCCATATAAAAAATACACATAATCTCAATTTTCTCGAAAACGGCTCTAACGATTTTGATTAAACTTTATACATACTACAAGCATATTAGTTCCAACAAAACTGCATACCCAGTTTTTTCGAGAAAATCCATATAACGGATTTTGTCATTCGGGCCATATAAAGAAAATTGTTAATTTCTCGCAAACTACTATGTCAAATTGAATGAAATTTAATATATATACTACTATAATAGTTTTAAACAATTCTACACAATTAGTTTTAGCCCAACTATCACTTTACGGAATTTTTGGCCAATAACGAAAATTGATTATTTTTCACATAGACACCGATTCCTTCAAATTTCGGAGTAAACGTTCGTATAATCAAATTTCGACATTTTTTATAATTTTGAGCATTAATAATCAAAATGCGCACTATTTGATCTAACGCCGAACTCGCTGTGAAAGAGAAAGTTGCGTACGACCCAGTCGTGCACCCACCACTCGTTTTTTTTTTTTTGAAAATGCTATAAAAAAAACTACTGAACATTTTCTCAAATTTCTTTTTTATTTGAAAGTACAATCCTTCCGGTTAGTAATGGAAAATAATTTCATTCAAATGGCTGCCTCGGCTGGCCAAGATAACGAACATACGGAGCTGACGGTGCTTCTCTTCTTACAAAATCCGTATGCAATTTTCGCACACATTCTGCAACATTACCATGATTTTCAAAGTAATGTCGCAATATTTCCCAGCGTTGTTCAAGCGTATACACAACCATATTCGTTTAGCGGAAGGATAAAACTAATTATCTGTCAAATCAGACATGTGCTAAGTGTTACCATTCACGAAATAAGCACTAGTTGAAAAAAAAAACGTTAGATGGCGGACCCGTTAGAATGTTAGATAAAGCTAATGTATACCAAGACTACGAGTCTCATTTGTATTTCGTTTGTCGTTCGTCGTTTGAAATTAAAATCTTCAATAAACTGTGTTTTATCAATGGAAGGTTTTGATAGAATTGACCTTAGGTAAAGGTGGTACCCTTAAATTGTGAGGGATATGCAGTCTTTTTCTTAATTTTTCTATTACAAACCAAATCGTGATTATAACTAGGTTGGTTAGTATATCCTGATATGGGTGCACTGTTTTCGATTTAAAGATGGAAATATGAACAAAAAAGTTGCAGGATGTTATCCTTGTCGAAACAAACAAATATAGAGGCCCTCAAGCCTAGCTTCTCCATTCATTTGTTAAATGGAGTTATATATTTTTCAAAAAGAATGTGACCTCCTGTTTAACGCCGAATCAGAACGCTAAATTTGAGAAGCTAATTATGACAGTTTAATACTCTTGGATGTTTATCAGAATTTCTCAATATGTAATGCAATGAAAAAACTTAGGTGTTACTACTTTTGGGATTTCAACCAGGTGCCCTGCGCTTAGTAGTCCAATGTACTAAGAAACTGCACCTAGTTGTGTAAACAACTTTATTCTCTTATTAAATTGCCAGGGAGGCACGAACATCACTTTTCATTCTTAATGGCTACCAGTACAAATATTACTTTATATATGTCTATAGAACCTCTATAGTTTCTACTTATGACAGAATTGATCTTCAGTTTCCACTTGTGTGTTCTATTTAAGGCGATTCTATATCACAGCTCGTAAAGTTCGTGGTTTAATGTACACCTTTACGAGACTAACATTTTTACAATGATTCGCTTTAAACGATCAATATTTTCTTTATACCCTCTTAATACGGTCCATTCTTCAGCGCACATGACTGGGATATGGTCTGGAAATCTCCTTAGTTGTTCGAGTAAAAGCTCAATGCCACCTAAGCTTTATGAAATAGAATGGCTAAAGTATCCAATATTAGTTTGATTTCAGACGAGGAGGTGGTATTAAAGCTAGGGGAACCAATCCCTTACTACCTCAATGATATGTCTGTCGATTGCGACGTTTTGTCGTCTTTGCCTTTTTATTGACATTATTTAATTTGATCTTGCCTTCGTTTACTATTAAGCCCACTTTAACTGTTTTTTTTTTCATATATTCGCAAACGAAGGGCGGTGACATCTCGTTTGGCACAACAAGTAATGTCAATATCATCGGCAATAGCCAGTATTTTCTGAGCTTTATAGAAGATTGTGACCCTAATCTTGACGTAAGGCACAATCTTCTTAAGAAAGGTGTGAAAGATCTCCCAATAAAATACGTCACTTTGTATAAATCATTTTTCTGGTATCAAATGTTTCGCTAAGATTAGTTGGCCCCCTTGATGGAGTAGCGATAATTCTCCATCGGCAGCTCTGTATACTTCATTTATATGAGGCTTTAAAATCGATCAATGGTCTTGCTTTTAGTCCCATCAAATCCAAATGTCTTATAATTCCAAAGACTAAAATATACATGCCGTACTTACCTCCAATTAGACTTACCGGGCGAGATATTGAGTATTTTAATTCTGCAAAAATCTAGATGTAAGATTCACAAATAACCTTACATGGGAGTTTCGCATACGTCTTTCTCTTGATAAAGTGTACGGAAGCCTTAGGAAGCTTTGGGCATATTATATACCTAATCTAATCGTATTCTCACGTCCCTTAAGAACCATAAACTCAAAATTATTTCGACATGCTATGCTCACTTAGTTTCTAAGCGCCAATTTAAAAAAAAATGTTGTTGAACTAAATCTAACTATTACTATTTATTGAAATCTAAAATCTAACTGTTCGATTAATGAGTCGTCCAATATAGGAAAAGGCTCTGGCAACACTTTTACACGAATCACTGCAATGATATTTTTCTTTTCTTAAAAATCTAAATCTAAATCTCATTCAAAATCTAAATCTAAATCTAAAGAGACACGTGTCATTTGTCAAGCTATCTACTCAAAAGTCAATCGAATTTATTGTTAACACTTGGTATTAAATCTAATTTATTATTTTTAATATAAGGTGTCTTTATCTACATAATCTCTGGTTCTATTCCTCCAACTTGAACACTTAAATATTAAATTCCTCTAACTTTAACCAATTTTTGTTTCCCATAAATGTTAAAGCTAGAGGAATTCGTCTGTAATTCACCTGTCCCAACTAATCAAGATGGAACATGTATAAAATCTCATTTCTATATAAATCTTCGAACAGAACAATTAAAAATTGGTAACCACACTTGCCTACAAAATCTTTGTAGCTTATCTAATAATAAAAAAAAAAAAGGTTTACAGCCCCGAAAGTTTCAAATATCTTCGAACTCGTTTGCATTTCATTCAATAAACCCTCGACATAGCCATAAAATTACATTCCTCTGCCAATGCCACCCCCTAGGGATTGGGGGTTGTCGTTTTGTTCTACATGGAATGTCATAACATTAGCTTTAGCGTTCACAAACTTCCGTTAGCCGTATATGTACAAACTTCCGGTTGGGTATGTTACAAAGTTACGCTGGAAATTGGCTTTGCCATTTCGTTGCTCCAGGGACAAAAGAGGGCCGATTAAAAAAATGAGAAATAAAAGAAAACAGAAAAGTATTTTGTATGGCATGACAACAAAAGCAGATATCAACAAGCGGAGGGTTAACGTGAATACCAGTAGGGTGGGATTTCGAGAGATGTTCCCAAGATATCCAAAGTTTTCTGCTTTACCTGTTGAAATGCTCACCAAAAGTTCTGTAAATAGCAGTACCTACTACACTGGAAGCAACTAACAGAAGAAGTACTGGAAAATAGCTTTTTCTCTCCCGAAAGCTTTCTTTCCGACTTGCGCAGTTTTATTAAGCTTTTCATTAAGCTCAAAGTCGTCGAACTTTTTTTTAGATGAAAGTCATTGCATATTTTCAAGACCTAAACAAAAAGCTGTACTTGCAAGAGCTTTTACTCATTTCTGTAAAATAAAATAGGGACCATTTTGTTTGAATAGGATCTAAAAGGATTAAGGACAGTAAGTGGGTGAGAGTAGTGTAACCTGGGTAAACTTTTAATCGAAATTCAAATAAGCAAATGCTAAAAAAAAATGCGCACAAATTTAAGGAGGGTGACAACAAGAGTTGAAAGGTACACCAACACAATAACAAATCAGAGGGGGTGTATCAGCAGCAGTAGCGACATTGAGGGTAAAAAAAGATTCGCCGGCGGGAATTTAATCGCACGCTTTTGTTTTCAGCCTGGAATGTAGGTCAGTTTGTTGAAATACTTAAAGCATAACTATTACGGGTATCCTTGAACACTTTCTCTCATCCTCCGACGAACTTGTAGGCACAGTTGTAAGGCAGCAATTTTTTTTTATTTAGAATATTGTGCAGAAATAATTTGCAGTTTTATTTTAAGGTTGTTCGTGTGAATTTTTTTTTATTTAGGAACGCTTTCCTGAGATGCAGTTGATTTTTCGAGGTAAATGGATACGGTTTCCGGTGGTGTTATCCGATTATATATTAAATATTCACACTGTTACTGGCAACATTTTTATTTAATAGGGTATATGAAAATATTTGAGTTACAAAACTTACCCATATCATCGATGATAGGTGCCATTCGTAGTGTGATACCAACTAGCATTAGGCACATTAGGAGTAGAAGGAATGCTGTGGCTATAATAGTCCATCGGGCCCGCTGAGGAAGATCATCAGGGTCGATTACCTAAATAAAAATGTAAGGTTTATTTTTCTTGTTTTTGCTAATCGCAATACATTTTGGATCCTGATTTCATAACACAGTAATGGTTGGTTTTAATTGTATCAATTAATGCCTCCATATTTTACAGAGCTGTTGTTAAGGGATTCTACTTACATATACATACTCAATCAATGACCCTATTTGCAAAAAAGGTATAGATGCAATGTGTGAATACAAGCTCACATCCAACACTGCCTCTTTATCTCGGCTTAAAGACCGACGTGAGGTAATATGGAATACAACACTCAAAAAGGTTTATTCGGAGAGTCGATGTCCATATATCCTCAGATAAGCACAGGCTCATAAGAGAGCTGCAATATTAAATATTGACTTTGTGTCAAATCCAGAGTAAGATTATGCAACTTTCTTGTGTCTTAAATATTATTTGAAGCAGTTCTTTATAAGGTAGCAGTTATGAATTCATAACTATCACGTCCTGACATAGAGAACACTATCTTTGAGTATAAATGCATCCATAAATTAACATTTATCTGATATACCTTTTAATGACACCTACAATATATTATTGGATTGGTTACGGATACATCTCTAATGTGTAAGACGAATGCATGATAATCAATGTAACCACATCCTGGATGAACATACATTCAGAGCGGCAAACGTCTACTATGACCATTTTCTCGTCGAGAAGAAGCTGCGATTGGTGCAAAAGAAAAAACTTCACGCTTTAGTGAGCCATGTGAAGTGAGAGACTCAGGCAGCATTTCCAGCAGGTGCTTAATGAGCAACATGTCGGGATAGTGATAGGGCAAGAAACCAACACACCTAAAGTTAACGAAAAGGTACATCTTCCTCCTAGTATTAAAGAGGTAAGAGCAGCCATCAAAAATCTGAAGAACAGCAAAGCAGCCGGTTCTAATGGATTACCAGCAGAACTCTTCAAATATATAGGTGTTGCCATGGAAATGTGCATGAACCAAACCATCAAGAAAGCCTGAATGGATGAGAGAATGCCCGATGACTGGAATATCAGCTCCATATATCCAATCTACAAGAAAGGTGATCCAATGTCTTTCACCAACTACCGAGGCATATCCCTCCTAAATGTCGCATATAAGATCCTATCCAACGTACTGTGTGAACGTCTTAAGCATTTCCGCAACACACCTATCGGCACGGACAAATTTTCACACTAATGCTGGAAAAGACCAACGAATTTCAAGTCGAAAAACACGATCATTTCATTGACTTCAAGGCCGCGTATGATGCGTCCATCGCCTAGAACTTTATCAAGAAATTGCAGATTCGGGATACCATCAAAACTGATACAGCTGTGTAGCCTAAATTCGAATCCCAGCCTTCAGGTTCGACGCTACAAGGAAGACCTAACCTCCGGTTTAAGGATAAAGCGATCACGGATATCAGAGGGTTGGGACTGGCAGCAAGATGCTAGGGATTGAAGAGGGCGGAAGGTTGCCTTGTCTCAGGCAGAGACCCTCAACTGGTCGGGAGCCCGTTAAGTAAGTTTTATTTCATAGATTTCATTCAAACTTTACTATGTCATTTTGTATCGGTTTAGAAAACCTTCGCTTCAACGAAGTTCGTTACTAACAAACATAGTCTGCTTCCACACGTAGACTCACGACTCACGACTCACATGAGTGCAAAAGAGAAAGAAAATTCGAAAAGTTGAGAGGAAAAATATTTTGCCCTGTGAGTCGTGGGCAAAATTTTCAGCGACTCTTTTTGACGTTTTCTTTTCTCTTCCTTCTTGTTATCATCATGTTGCTTCATATAATTTCGTTGCTTGGAGAGTCAGTTTCGGCTACTTGCGTATATTTGTTCGGTTGCTGGTGTTTTTTTTTCAAGCAGAATAAAAGAGGAATGTCAAATTTGAGTCAAGAGAAAAAGTCGTCGTGTAAAAGCGCGAGACTCACGGAAGAAAATTAACAAAGAGAACTTCGAAAAAAGTCTTGACTCACCAGTCAACGTGTGGAAGCAGACATACCAAGCATGGAAGGTTTCTCGGTTTCGACGATGCAAGTGTCATTCATGGACATGACAGAAGACAGCATCGCGTTTTGGAAGCATTAAATTCCACTTTATTACATTTATCCCATTTAAGTATGTTTTTGAGGTCGGAATTTAATGAATTTAACATATTTTGTCGTTTTTGTCCCACATCCGACCGTAAAGGGCGTGGATTCGAGAACGATTATGAAAAGTTGAAGTTACTGTTATCAACAAAGGAATGGATTGGACTAGAAGTTGAAGACAAGAGGTTATTAATAAAAATGACATAGAGTGTCAAAACAACTTGAATTGAATATTTCCAGAGGTAATTTCTAATCTATAGAAAAAGAGTTTTATCGATTCTAAAAACACGCATTTTCAACAAAAGGGCTTGATGCCAAAATCTGTCAAATGTTATTGAAATATCAACAATAGCAATGATCTTGTTTCGGACACCAAGGAGGATAAATTGGTTCAACTTTTCGTGAGATATGACATCAAATCACCAGTGGACCGGTTGCTACGAAAACCGTATTATCGGTCATTTCGTGAATCAAGATATTTCATAAGCTGAAAGTTTATCAGCTTTTCCATCTGGACCAGGCGATCTGTATGTTAAGATCAAATAAAATACTCTTGCGACTGTATACGAGCACAAAATTGGATTGGTTCCATAGAAAGTTCTACGTTCTTAAATACAAAAGGAGACTGGGTACAATCTGGCAACGTGGAACTAGCTGCAAAATGAGAAACAAGCGGGTTGGTTTTGTCTAGAGAAGTGACTGCTGGAATGTCATTGTAAATGAGCATTGGAATAGAAGATGAGATAGAATTCTTAATGTTTGTTTTTTTTTACAAAAGACCAATCGGTTTTACTTCATTTGGCACATAATAGAATCTGTTGCGTCTGCTTTTGATCGGGGAGAATTTGACGCATTGAAGGGTATTCTGGCTCGTTTGAACTTTATTGGGTTTTCCTCAGAAGGATTGGTCTTATGTGACCAAAAACATAACTCTTTCAACCTAACAGCCTCTTTATAATATGAGTCATACCACCCAATTGTCTTATTTTTCATACTGGTGTTCGTCACGTCACTATCGAGGAAGCATAGTGACCAGTTAAAATTCTTAAAGAAACCGTTTAGAGCTTCCCAGTTGGCTTTCTCGTATTGCCATACTATTCTTTAGGAATATGTTCATAAAGAACATGTAAAGTGCAGCTTGTTTGTAGTTAGCGCATTGTGTTCTAACTAAGCGACAGCAAATTGTGTTCATACCCAAAATTAATTTTCAAGTATTTTTTTTACTCAAGAGGGCGCTTACACGCCCGCCTTTAAACCGCATTCGTGCTCGCATTTCCTCTCACTTACTTTCTTTTGCAATTTAACTATGATCGCGACCAAACGTCTTCTCTGAATTCGCAAAAAAAAATAGTTTAATTGAGATTTAGTTGATCCCATTCATCCTAAAGGAATCAGCTATATATTGATAAAGGTAGGTGATTTCTTATTAACTTTTGTGCGCGAACCTATTTTATTGATCTTTAATTTGTTTGATCACAGTACAATCCATTTTTAATTGACCGCGCGAGGCAGCATTCGGGGTGAAGATCACAATCTTTGACCAATCTCGCAAATCTCTTGATCGGCAAGTTGTGACCACTCCTACCTGTCGCCAGCGGAAAAACATTGTCTCTAACGACGGAAGCATCAGGCCGTTGACACTCTGGACCCCTACTCTACCGATCGCAGGAGCTCCGAAGAACACTCCCAACATCAATAAAGCCAGGCTATCTGCTTAAATCATACCCGCTATACAGCGACCGACGCCCGCACGTCCCAACACTCGCTTCACCTTCAAGCCCTATTATCACTCGAAGTCCAGCTCTGCGAGACGAAAAACAAGACCCCCCCTCACTGTGCATGCGTAGGAGTAACGCCGACCTTGGCCCCTCAACATTTCCACTACCACACGATAGTGAGTAACAAAAAGTGTGTATATGCATTTTAGTGTGTAAAAAGTGATCTTGCTCACAATATCAGTGAAAGCTAGAAAACTATCATTGACCTGTAGTCAATGTGCGCTCTGCATAAAATGCAAATCGAATACGCGTCTAAATATATTGATATTTGAATACTTAAATACTTAATTTGGAATACCTAAAAATATGTCTATTTACAAAAAAAGGAACTAAAACTACTTGAACTAAAGAAATACTAAAAAGAAAACATATTAAAAATATATTTAAAATACGTACCTAATTAAATACTTAAAGCATAATATAATCCTAATTAACTACTACTATATAAATACAATGAACTATCTAATATAAATGAAAACACCTAAAATTAGTCTAGAGATTAATAATAGTGCTCGTAAGTGTATATTACCCTTTGCTACATGCTAATATACTAGTTAAAGAAGCTTATTTTTTTTGTGAGCCGAGATAAGTTTTTGCGCAATTATATTATCGAGGAGGTAGAAATAGAAATAGACTAAATGAAGTTTTGAAGGAAAGAGTTTGATAGCAATAGGTGCAACTTATTAATTATACAAATAGTAATGAATTGCGGCGAAATAAATACTTACGAGTCTTGAAAATGAAAAGTGACATTTGTTGTTATTTTGAGATTTCGTTCTTTACCGGTGGAATTTATTAGGCAATGAGCCACTAACGAGAGAATTGAGGTGAGGTCAGTGATGAAGTAAAGATTGGTGATAAGGAAATACAAATTAGGGGTCATCGTATCAATATTATCGCGGGAAGTGATGAGAAGGTGTGACAGTCGCGTAGCGTGTCATAAGGAGTGGGTAACCCGAATCTGGTGGACGAACACCTGTGCCATCTAAGCGTTTAGTATATAAGGGATACGCGGCTATGATCAGTCGCAGTTACATATTGTGTTAGCGATATCGTTTATCGTTATTTATCCTCGTGGGAAAGCATACAATAAGCTAATTATTTCCTTTTTTTTATTTAATTATATTGTTCTATAATTTGGCACGAAATTTATTTGTATGTGAGTGAGAGAAGAAGGTAGCAAGAACCCCGACAATTACGGCGAGCTAAGTCGAGCAACCGCCAGCGTGCCAACCTGCTACTGTATCCTAGGCATATATCATCTTTTTTTTACTAGGCTCTCGTCACAAACATGGTCGGACGAGCTTAAAGGCGATGATACTTTGATAGTGCATTTATTATGATGAGAGGTTAGAAACAAGTGTTAGTGGCTTTACTGTGAATGTCCGGATTTTTGTTTGGCTTATTTCAAACCGGTTTAGTTAATTACCTCAGAACATATCTCAATGTCGAAGCCACGAAGAATCCTGTACATTGAAATTGCCTAAACAAATACTCTATGGATTGGGATTGGGATTGGATTGGGTTTTAGTTTAAGTTTGATATTAAAAGTTGATATTTAATTGCATTTTTGCTAAGGCTTCATTATGAATGTACAATAAAATCTCGATAATTCGTTCCCTGTTAAATCGTAAACCCCGCTTAATCTTGGTAAACTGCAAGTCCTTGAAAAAATCGCGATTATTCTTAGAAAACAGTACATTTTGGTCCCCTCGGTAATTAGCAATGGTTTCTGTAGTCAAATTTATTAAACGTCTTACAATTCGTAATTTTCTTTTGAAAACCCCGTTTATTCGCAAAAAAAATTTTTCTCTGGATTTGTCTGTTGTGTTTGTTATTGTAATCACAACACAAGGAGACAACTAGGAATATGTAGTGAGAATGATAGGGAAATCCCCAAATATTGAGAGCCAAAAGGGGGCATATAAAACTTGAAATCGAGTGAAGGGTCAAGTGTTTTTTTAAAAAAAAAACGAGTGGTGGGTGCACGACTGGGTCGTACACAACTTTCTCTTTCACAGCGAGTTGGGTGTTAGATCAAATAGTACGCATTTTGATTATTAATGCTTAAAATGATATAAATAATGTCAAAATGTGATTATACGAACGTTTACTCCGAATTTTGAAGGAATCGATGTCAATGTGAATAATAATGATTTTCCGTGATTGGCCAAAACTGAAAATTCCGTTTAGTGATAGTTGGGCTAAAACTAATTATGTGGAATTGCTTCACGCTGTAATTGTAGTATATATATTAAATTTCATTCAATTTGACAAAATAGTTTGCGAGAAATTAACAATTTTCTTTATATGGCCGAAATGACAAAATCCGTTATATGGATTTTCTCGAAAAAACTGGGTATGCAGTTTTGTTGGAACTACTATGGTTATTCTATATATAAAGTTTAATCAAAATCGTTAGAGCCGTTTTCGAGAAAATTGAGGTTATGTATAATTTTTATATGGCAGGTACCGTTATTAACATGGCTAAAAGCAAACAAAAAAAATGGCCTAGAATTATGACCAAAACAAGCTTGGATACGAAGTTTGAAGAAAATCGGCCAAGCCGTTTAGGCTGGGGAGACCATTACGGACAGACGGACCGACGGACGGAATTCCAAAAACTACTTTTTTAGGCTCCGCTATCATCGTTATGTTAGAATCAATCAAAATCTCGAGGTCGAAAATTTTCACGAAAACAATATCTTTCTCTTTGTAAGAGAAAGTTAAAAACGGACTTGCGTCCCAGTAATTTTTAACTTTCTCTTACAAAGAGAAAGATATTGTTTTCGTGAAAATTTTCGACCTCGAGATTTTGATTGATTCTAACATTACGATGATAGCGGAGCCTAAAAAAGTGGTTTTTGGAATTCCGTCCGTCGGTCCGTCTGTCCGTGATGGTCTCCCCAGCCTAAACGGCTTGGCCGATTTTCTTCAAACTTCGTATCCAAGCTTGTTTTGGTCATAATTCTAGGCCATTTTTTTTGTTTGCTTTTAGCCATGTTGATAAGGGTACCTGCCATATAAAAATTACACATAACCTCAATTTTCTCGAAAACGGCTCTAACGATTTTGATTAAACTTTATGTATACTATAACCAAATTAGTTCCAACAAAACTGCATACCCAGTTTTTTTTCGAGAAAATCCATATAACGGATTTTGTCATTTAGGCCATATAAGGAAAATTGATAATTTCTCGCAAACTATTATGTCAAATTGAATTAAATTTAATATAACGGGTGATTTTTTAAGAGGTTTAGAACTTTTTTTAAAAACACAAAAAATTCGAAAAAATGAATGAAATATTTATTTGAATTGATAGTTTGAACCTTGCAATTTAATGTTTAAAGATAATTTCATGCAAATGTTGACCGCGGCTGCGTCTCAGGTAGCCCATCCGCTGAGTCCAATTTTGGCATACTGTTTCACACATATCGGCCGGTATCTCACGAATGAATGCATGGATGTTGGCTTCCAGTGCGTCAATCGAAGCGGGCTTGTCCCTATAGACATTAGCCTTGACATACCCCCACAAAAAATAATCTAATGGTGTCAAATCGCACGATCTAGGCGGCCAATTGACCGGCCCGAAACGTGAAATTAACTGTTCACCAAACTCGCCTCGCAATTGCGCCATTGTTTCGCGTGCTGTGTGGCATGTGGCACCGTCTTGTTGAAACCACATATCATGCAAGTCAAGAACTTCCATTTCGGGCAAAAAAAAGTTTGTTATCATCGCTCGGTAGCGTTCACCATTGACAGTAACGCTGCGATTCGCATCATCTTTGAAGAAATATGGCCCAATAATGCCGCCGGCCCATAAACCGCACCAAACAGTGGCTTTTTCGGGATGCATTGATAGCTGTTGCAATGCTTCTGGCTGATCTTCACTCCAAATGCGGCAATTTTGCTTATTTACGTACCCATTCAACCAAAAATGAGCCTCATCGCTGACACAATTTTTCGATAAAAAAGCGGATCCTCGGCCAGCTTTCCAAGAGCCCATTCACCAAAAATTCGGCGTTGTGGTAGGTCGGCTGGCTTTAGTTCTTGCACCAGCTGTATCTTAAAAGGCTTTACGCCCAAATCCTTCCGCAAAATTTTCCACGTAGTGCTGTAACAAAGGCCTAACTGCTGGGAACGGCGCCGAATCGACATTTCGCGGTCTTCTGTCACACTAGCTGATACGGCCGCAATATTTTCTTCACTACGCACAGTACGTAAACGTGTTGGTGGTTTAATGTCAAACAAAGTAAATTTGGTGCGAAATTTGGTCACAATCTTCCGAATAGACTGCTCAGAAGGTCGAGAATGCCGATCATAAAATGGAAGCAGCGCGCGATGAACATTTCGAACCGAGCACGAATTTTGATAGTAAAATTCAATAATTTGCAAGCGTTGTTCATTTGTAAGACGATCCATGGTTAAATTGCAAACCAAACTGAAGCTGTTTGACAGTGACACAAGGTACTAAACACACGTCAGCTGTCAAAACCAGTGTTGCCAAAACCAAACCAGCTAAAAAATCACCCGATATATACTACTTTTACAGCTTGAAGCAATTCCACATAATTAGTTTTAGCCCAACTATCACTAAACGGAATTTTCAGTTTTGGCCAATAACAAAAAATCATTATTATTCCCATAGACACCGATTCCTTCAAATTTCGTAGTAAACGTTCGTATAATCACATTTCAACATTATTCATATCATTTTAAGCATTAATAATCAAAATGCGTTCTATTTGATATAACACCCAACTCGCTGTGAAAGAGAAAGTTGCGTACGACCCAGTCGTGCACCCACCACTCGTTTTGAATGTTATTGGTTTTTGTTTTGTTTTCGGTACATATGTTAGTTTTGTTTGTTTTTTGTATCTACATATATACAAGGTGGCACAAAAGTAATCCTCCTATCAGAAAATACATCGGAAGGTTATTTTTGCGCCACCTTGTATAATATGATTTTTAACTACTGAAAGCTGACTCAAATATATTAATGGCCCTTTCTGAGAAGTGTAAACAATTATGCAATGCTTAAATGTATCTTAACCTTATTCATAAATTTTTTTTTAAATGCTTAATAAGGAATGTTAGGTACAAGGTGGCGCAAAAGTAATCCTCCTATCAGAAAATACATCGGAAGGTTATTTTTGCGCCACCTTGTATATTAATAACCGCATATTGCATATATGCAATGAATTTTGAAAACTTATAAAAACAAGCTATTGTAGGTATTCGCTAAGCCCATGTACTATATGCATCTAACAAACCAATAACAAAGGCACTCAAATCGCCGCGGCGGTTCAACTTAAATTACCTACTGCGTAAACTGCTTTAAGTAATGCGTGGACGTATTTTTTAATAAATGTTTATACGTATTTAATAGTACTACACTTAATCCTTGTGCATGTGAAATCAGGATTTCATTCGCATTGAAATTTTATATGTTACTTACCTTTACAGTTTGCGTATCTAAATCATGGACTAGTATTTTTGGTTTTTTATGCCGATGACGTTTTTTATGCTTATGATGTCTGCAAAGAAAATTATTTTGGAATTAGATCAATCAAATTTACTATATAAATGTTTATTCACAACTGTGCCGAAAATAAAATGCGCTCATTTTATCCGTCAGAAAGGTTGACTTGTTTTTTTGCGTCTTCTATTTTATTTAGCTGAACAAATCTTCAATGCCAAATCTTTACCAAACCACAATAGGTAAACATGAACGTATCAATCATTTTACTGAATTTCTATAATGATCAATTTTCGAGAAGGCAAACGAATTTGGCAATGACCTAGAATGACTAGCATTTTGTAGGAATTGGGGTTGCTTAATTTCTCCTATTTCCTGTAGGAGTATATTCGTTTCGGTAAATAGTTTGTGTGTAGGTTACAGAAAAATATGATTTAATAATTTAAAAAAAAGTAATAATAACAAAAAGTAAATAAAGTGTGTACCAGAATTCACGCGAAATTCGAATTTGCCACCAATTGTCCAGTAAATTGTTCGCAACCAATATAACAGTTTGACAACTAGGTTGGTAAAAAATGGAGCACCACATGAGAGAAAACCGCGATTTCATTATTGAACAACATATAAAAAATAACAAAATTATAACTGACATAGTTTGCGAATATTCGTACGAAATATGGTCCAAATATTGATTTGACTTCGTCAACTCTGAATAGAGTTATTAAAAAAAAATGATAAGCAAGAGGAATTCTTTCAAAGGGCTTCTGAACATTAAGAAGCGGGTCCTGCTTTTTAACCAATAGCAAAAGTTATCATAGTTGAGGTTTAGAAAACCCACATCTGAATGCGAAAAACAAATGAATCCTAAAGGTATTTGTTCAACGGTGGATATTCTATACTAGCAAACGTGGCTATGAAATCACGTTGAGTCCTACCAATGATGTCAATATCGTCAGCGTATGCTAGTAGTTGCACCGATTTTTAGAAAATTGTGCCTCTGGTGTTGGCTCGGGAGTTTTGCACAATCCTTTCAAGAATCAAATTGAAAAAGTCACTTGACAGCGCATCGCCTTGCCTAAATCCTTTTTTGGTATCGAATGTGTCGGTGAGGTCGTTTCCGACCCTAATGGTGCAGCGAGAATTCTCCATCGTCATCCTACACAAACGGACGAGTTTGGGCGGTATACCAAAACTAGACATGGCTCTGTATAGTTCGTCCCTATAAATGCTGTCGTATGGTGTGTATCGATTTGGACTTCTTGGGTTTTTTCCAGGATCTACCGAAGTGTGAAAATTTGATCGATTGTGGACTTTCCTGGCCTAAAACCACACTGATAAGGGCCGATCAGTTTGTTGGTAAAAGGTTTCAGGCGTTCACATATTAAGGCAGATAGGATCTTGTAGGCGATGTTGAGCAGACTTATGCCTCTGTAGTTGGCGCAGTTCAGAGGGTCTCCTTTTTTGTGGATCGGAAAAACGATACTGAGGTTCCATTCTTCAGGCATGCTTTCACCCGACCAGATTTTGGCTTATGAGTTGGTGAATGTTACTTACCAAGTCATCTCCGCCAGCGTTATAAAGCTCAGCGGGAAGGTCGTCATTTCCGGTTGCCTTATTAAGCTTGAGTTTAGATATTGCTATCCTCACTTCACTTAGGTCGGATGGTTGGCAGTTTTCACTGTCGTTGCCAATATTAAATGGCTTGTTCTGCCTGGCAGCGGAATGTTGTTCGTCATCGCCGTTAAACAGTCTGCAGAAGTGGTTCTTCCATATCCTCAGCATCGACTGTGTCTCAACTGCGATATTTCCTTGTTCATCTCGACAGGATTCTGTTCGAGCCTTGTAGCCTTGGCTTTGACGTTTTACACTTTGGTAAAACTTGCGAACATCGTTCCTGGAGTGGCACCTCTCTATATCCTCGATCGCTCGTTTTTCTTGCTCTTTTTTCTTCTTTCTGAAAAGCCGATGTTCTTCCCTTCTTCTTTGCCTATAGAGCATAATGGCAGCTCTCGTCTCCACCTGCAGCTTAGCCTTGTAGGCCTCGTTCTTAGCTGCGAGCATCTGTCGGCATTCCTCATCAAACTAGGGGTTTCTTGCTGGTGGCCGCGAGAAACCTAGCACATCAGTTGCGGCTGATGCTTGTTGGCATCGTTGCCATTGTTCTTCGACATTAGATGCTGGTGGTATATTGTGAGTCGAGAGGTTAAGGGATACGCGTTGCGCGAAGGTCTTGGCGGTCTCTGGCGATTGCAGTCTTTCGACATTAAATTTTTTCACAGTATTTCTGTTTATTTGTGGCGTGGTGGATATCCGCATCCTTACTTTGGCTACAACAAGGTAGTGGTCCGAGTCGATGTTGGGCCCTCGGAATGTTCAGACATCCAAAATACTGGAAGCGTGCCTCTTGTCTATCGCAATGTGATCAATCAAATAGTCGCTGTTTCTGCTGACTATACCACGGTCCATAGTAGATGTCACAGTTTTTCATCCTCTTCTTGCCCGGCCCATCCCATCGTATTTCCTGGATGGCAGTAATGTCTGCTCTGTAGCAGTTAAGGGCTTCCGCTATTTTGTTCGCTTGTACCTCTCCTGTTTAATGTTCTCACATTCCAGGTGCAGATGCGAACGTCGTTGTCCTTTTTTCGTTTAGCATGGTCGTCAACAATAATATCTGTCCTTTCCGAGGCTATTGGTTGCTTCGTAACATAAGCTTTTTTCCGTGGATGGGTAGTTAACCCAAAGCACAACCCCAACCTGCAGGGCCAGGCCCTTGTTTTGACCCAATGACATCGGGCCGGAAAAATACCGATGTAGTAGCCCATTTTGCGAAATGAGCGCTGCCGTTGACCCATTAAGGGCTCCTCCACCACCAACTCTTTTCCAAAACCCTGGCTCAGTATTGGAAATACTGGTTCAAATATGTCGAAGCAGCTCATATAGGGATTACACTACCAGTTCGATCAAACTGGAGCTGTTGGCGCCACCGTTGACTCTATCTAAGGAATTCCTCCGCTGCCGCCTGAGAGTGAGTGCCTTAGTGAGAGGACACTCCACATGCCATACAGCCCGTAAAACAAATTATTTAATTATTGAAATATTTCCTAGTTGTGTTCTCTCTCATCTTGGTGATGAATAGTTGCCTCCTATATGATGTGATTTAACACCACTGAATTTATTTCTATACGGTAATTTTAAGTCAAAAGAAGGACCTTTAGAAATCGCTTCAATGTATCCCGTTTGGTCCTGTTTCGGATCGGAAATCAATTGCTACATGGGTACTATGTTCAGACAAACAGCACGAGTGTGACAATGTGACAATACGAAAAATTCAATCCCAATAGACGACCTTGCAACAGTAAGAGCTTCAATCTATTAATCCACCGGCCTGGCATGGAAAGGATTCGGCTGTTTGAGTGGCGGCTAATCCGCGACGGGTACGTCGACAATGCTCTGGAACTCCTCCGCTTTAGCACGGCGGTATCAGATCGCGATAGAACGGATGCTGAAAAGCAGCGCACCGAATTTTGGTGTCTATATGAGAAAATGGTTTCTGAACCTTTTTAGGACTTTAGTTCACTCCTTAGTTTTAAGAATAAATTTAGGTACAAGGCCTGGGGCGAGGCTTGTACACCATATTGGGGGACAATATGGTTGCATACATGCTGGCCTGTCAGAAAAAGACTCAATCGAGATGGCTACCCCGATTTTAATTAAGTTAGGCTTAAGTAGTTAAGTTGTGTAAAGTAGTTTAAGTTAATTTTTAATCTAGATTAAGATTAGTTTAAGTTAATTTTTAATCTAGATTAAGTCTTTTTATATAAAACCCAAAAATTTGTTAAGTCTCAAAGTTTTTTACTTTTTCTTTGAAAATTTAAATATTTTATAAGAATAAACTAACGATATATTTAAGCCCAAAGACAAAAATAAAAAAAGTTATTGATAAGTTAGAATTAATCTTTTTTGTCTATTTATTTAAGGATAATAAAAAATGATTTTAAATGTCAACAAAAAGTCCACCGGCCTGGCGTTCTGAGGGAAAACTTTCATCTGATTTGGTCTTTTCTGATAGTTTAATGAGGTGAATCTTGTGTAGATATCTTTATTATCATTAGTATAAGTTGGGGATTGTGAAGGAACGCTTTTTCAATTCTCAGACGAACGCATGTGAAGCGCTTCACGAAAAGGTAAAATCCGCTTCCTCGATTTGCCCTTTTTCTATTTTCTGTGGGGTTTATGAAATTCGGCGTTAGTATCAATTGTCCAAGGACAATATGGGACAGACCTGATGGCTAATATCCGGACAGAAATATGAAACATATCGGCATATTCCTTGTAAGGGCGACGTCTTACTGATTTTTAAAACATTGCAAAACAAAAGATTGGGTTATCAAATAATAAAAAAATTCTGATTCATCAATTGCGTTTTAAAAATAGGAAGACATGTTGCCACACCTTGTAGGAAAAGATTCGTAAAAGATGGGCGGTATAAAATCTTATTGGGGAGGCCGAATTGAATATAAGTTGAATGGATACACAATGTTTCCAGTGATGAATTAAGAAGACAGACGCAAGAAACTTTACTGGTCAGACGAGAATAAAGGTGGGACACTTTACTTTAGAAAGAAGGACCTACCAATTGAACCATCATTATCACAAAAGCATCTAAATGTAACCTTTTAAATGACGCAATTTTTTCAGGTCATGGCTTTTTTATTGGTTTACTGATGTCTCGGCAGAATGTCTAGCATGTTTTGAATGCGAACACCGAGTCTTCTTCGAATCCAAAACTGCCTTCCTTTAAAAAAAAGGATTACAAGATAGGAATATGAATGCCACCTCAAATACAAAGCATAAAATGGAAGCGGTTTCCAAACTCCAAATATAAAGACATTCCTAGATAGAGGCAGCCGGGGAATATCAATTAAAAGATCGACCGAATAAAATCTAAAAGGTGGGGTCGGTGAAATAATATCTGACATTGGTTTCCTATTGAGCTAGTGGAACTAACCTTATAGTCTCATTTAGTTTAGACACGTGAAACTGAGCTGCTCTGAAATATTCAGACAATAAATCATTACAAACGGCAATGTGTTGGAAGAATGAGAAGGAAGTAAATCTATTGTAGCAAAAAGAGAGAACAAGAAAAATATAAGGTAGCCCTACTAAAGATGATGGCACTAGCAACTGCAGTAAATACAGCTTAAGACAATAAAAAAAATATTTGACATTAACGGCCCAATACAGGACCTCAAAACAAGCTTCTCCTTTCATTTATTTTTTTTTTAATTCTGACTCGCCGAAGCAATAAGGTGCACGTCGACCTAAAAGATCTATTGTGCTTGCCGTCATATGTCTGTTTAGGTTAATAGCGCTTCTACTTTCCTAATGTAGCTGATAATTCATTCAGCAGAAGATTTAATTAGTTCTTAGGTACTTAATATTTCTCTGAAGAAGGATTCCCTTATACTGTAAAGGGCTGGGCAATCACATTTGATGTGTTCGGCTGTTTCGTCTTCTTCTAGACATAGTCTGCACTCCGGTGAGTCGACTTAATGCATTTTATCGCAGGTCTGTGATATCGCAGACCGTGGTGACCCGTTAGGTAGCCTACTAAGTTTTTGATATCGTGCCTGCGAAGATTTAGTATCTTGTTGGCATCTGCTTTGAAGGGCTGAATAGCTCTTTTGGCCTGTTTTGTTTTGTTCCCAGCTTTTAATAGCCAGATTTATGGCTGATTTGGGGATTGCAAAGAAGGGTTCGGGTCCAATAAAAGGGGTTCCCGAGCCTTATCTAAGTGTTTGGTTGGAATTAAAGGAGTGTAGTACTGATTTGGAGTCAATAATGTGTGAGCTAAGGGCTGCTTGATAGCTGCTTGACTGTCCGTGAATATATGAATGTTGGCGCCTTTAATACATGAATTGTGTATTAGGTTTGCGCATTCTTTGATGGCATGGGGCTCTGCTTGAAATTCCGATTTGGTCCAGGGATACCAGCTTCTACCCCTGAGTCCATTTTAGAACCCTCCATATACCACTTTAGGCCGTTTTGGAAGCTTGATGTGTTATTGCTAACCCATGCTTCTCTGGTTGTGATCTCCATTGATAATCTTTTGTTGAAGCATAGTGTCTTTGGCAAGCGGTCTGTAACCGCACAGATCATGTCAAGTTTTGGAAGTTCGGATAGTAGTTCAATTAGTTCTGGGTGATTGCTAATGTTTAACTCTTCGGCTTGTATCAATCTTGGTGAGCTGCGAATTGCCCCTTTTTTTTATATATATGTGGAGGGGCGTTATTCCTATTAAGGCTTCTATAGCCGCAGTGGGACAGATACGCATGGCTCCGGCAAGCCGTTGTATCTTGTTTAATTTATTGATGGTTGTTTTTTGGATGACTTTTTTCCACCATACAATTGAACCGTATGCTATAATAGGCCTGACCATGATCGTGTAGATCCAGTGTGTGGTCTTTGGAGAGATCCCCCAGGTTTTACCATACATGCTTAATTTTTTGACGGGCTATAGTAACGAAGATTGAACCAAGGAATCTAAGAGCTGTACAAGGTCAAAAAACTCTCCATTGGACGTTTAAGAAAGCTAGGACATGTTGAGCGAATGGACAGCAATACTCCAGCTGACAGAGTTTTTGATTTCCAGGTTGATGTTGGGCGCAGTAGAGGAAGACATTGCCTTTAGTGGCACGCATAAGTAGAAACCAACCTTAACCAATGTCTCTCCAATTATTGGTTGAGTCCCAGGTTAATTCTGGGCTATAAGTAAGTAAATAAGTATGATCAATATGATGGCAAGCTGTAATGACGACATCCTTCATCCCGTTATCTTAGTGGGAACGTATCAGCGCAATAATTCCAGTATCATCTGTGACCGAAAAACTGTCCTCTGGGCGGGGGATGCTCTAAAAAGCTGCTACACGATCGATAATGATGATCTGATGAAACCTTTAACTGTTCTACGGTTCATTAACTAACAACTAAACTTAAAACTCGTCCTGAACTTTTCCGCTAGCTTCTTAAATGGTGACACTGCATTCAACTTGTGGGAATTGCAGGTATCATGTCATAATCATAATTTGCTGGAATGTGGGATCAGGCTGCGCGTGTAACATCATGCTGTTTGCCTTGAGATGACTAATGGAAAGAGTGGGTGTGGATTTCCATATTTACGGAAGGGGAATGACATTGCGATGTTTCTATATATTTGAAGGAATGATGCTACGCACCAGTCAAAAGGCATAACGATTCAACGTTTCCAACACATCGCAGTAGTCAGACAGGCCTACAAACCGTCTAAAAACAAAAATTCTACCAAACCACCATTTAGTTGCCTATACTTTTGAGAATACCCCCTGTTGGAGTGGGGATCCTTCTATTTAGATCATAATCTCATCACAGAAAAAGATCTAAATCTGACTTACCTAAATCCATCTCCAATCCAAATCCGGCCTGGGACTACCTCTAAATGGTTTTTTAATTTATGGACGACGATCTATATTAATGGACCAATTGAAAAAAAAAATGAATAAAACCGTCAAGGCTGTATCCCCTAATTGCACAGAAAACTGGCAAATAGTCCTTAGCTTTAATACGTTTTCAGCAAAAAAAAATCAAATCAATTAACAAAGATGGCAAAAACCTTGCTAGCTTAATAAGAACAGTAATTTGTTTTGTCCCCACTCTTTGTACCCTGTACTATCATATTACAAATACACACACTACTATAACATACATTTCCCATTCAAATCTAAGTCGTTATCCCGAATGAGAGCAAACAAAGCGAAAAATCATTAATAACGACGTTATCTGCCCTGGGCGATGATTCCTGCAACCAAACTAGGACGCAACGCTATACGAGAGCATTTAATCCCAAAACATTTCGTTGTTCACAGTAATTGAAGTGGAAATCCCTCCCACCCCATAACCGGCCATTCCAAGTGCGTGTATACAAATTGTGGCGCCGTAACTTACCGATGCTTCCGATTGCGACTGCTTGGAACTATCTCCTGGAGGTCATCGTTTTTGTCCGATTCCACTTGCAGAGTCATATCGTAAACGAAATCCTCATTGTAATGGAATTGACTGCTCATCGTTTGTAGTGGTGGTGCACCAAGGGGTTGATGGTGGTGATGTTGGAAAACAAGAGTAAACGCAGGCAATTAGGTTGCAATGCAATTATATTACACGAATTGTGCGGCTACTTACATGGGCTGATTGGGGGGCATACTTAGGATGCAATGTTGTAAGCCGCTTGGTGAAGGATAAACCAGTACCGGATCCGAGCATCTATGGTGGCGTTCTGCAAAGGAATTTTAACCGTTGTTATTGATTGACATTTCGAATATATTTTCCCTATTTGTATACCACCACAATGAAAGTGGTGAGTGAGTAGAACGAACATGAGAAATGTTGCGAAAAGGATCGAAAGATATGAAAAGCTACGACAACTTTGACTTACTATACTTTCTCTTCCGCTTCCGGTATTCGTCGTCGCTGCCACTCTGCCCCGATGGCCAGCTGGGCTTAAAGCGTTTCTCCTTGTCACGGGATTTAGTTGCACAGCAACCGGTCGGTGCAACACTGGAGCCAGTCGATGTCGAGGTCATACGATGTAGCTTGGCGGTGTCGCTTGGTAGCGTGCCACTAGGCACAATAGCCGATGCAGGTGGTGGTGCAAATTCATCTGTGGGCGTGGCATAAGCTGAGCTGTTAGCACCGCCACCATTTGGTGCGACCACAGTTGCGCTTGTTGCAGTTGCCGCTGCAGTTGTCGTTGTAATCACAGGAAAATAATTCGACGTCGTCGTATAAGCTATATAGGACTCACGACGTGGAGCAAATATTTGATTAACTGTACTACGAGTGTTACTATCTAGACGGCTACTTAATGTTTGCTTATGTAAATTATCTTGGCTTGACTTATTCGAAATAACTAAGAGGCTGGCGCTTTTCGACTTTCTGCCCAGATCGTGACCGGTCAGTGGGGCTTCCTCGCCCTCGTTTAGGAGTGTGCTTACGGTTAGATTGGCGCTATCTTCGGATGTGTTTTGGCGAGAAATGAATTTCTGTGCTTCATCGTGGCGGCGATCGGTGTGTCTCTCCGATTCGTTGGAAAAGGACACCTGGTGATGGGGCTGCGAAAGCTTCTCAAATCGACGTGCCTGTGTTTGAGTGTGCGCCGATGTAAAACTAGGTCCTGTCTTTGTTATAATGCTCAGTTTTGGATGCCTCGGCAGAATCGGACTACACTGGGCACTAATTGACTTGGCTTCTAGTATTCGCAACCGCTTCGCTCGACTTTTATCGAATATGAGTGAAGCACTCTCCAAGCAACTAGGATTAACGGTGATTTCGGGACACACGGCACCCGCTCCGAATCCACTTACGCTCACAGTGCACCGTGAACTTGGAAACGACAAACTCTCGATGCTGTCACGAATCGAAGTGAGGCTATCGTCCGCCATAGTGGATGTATTGTGCTCATCAATGGGATTGCTGCCCACAGAGATGGCGTCGAAATATTGGCCAACAGTGGCGTCATCGGTTAGAGGGACTGACGTCGCTTGTCCCATTATTGAACCATCATCATCGTAGGCAAAACGTGCATCATGGTGATGGGTGAGCACTTCGACGATAAGATTTCGCACACCATTTCCAACACCATTCTTCTCCGACAGGCTAAGACTATCGTTGTACGCATTGCTTGCAATACTGTCATCTCCCTGCGGAGTCTGTGTTTTAATGGCATTTCGCGATTTTCTCAATGACACTGCCGCCTGACTAACTTCCTCTATATCATTGGCAGCAGCTTCCTGATATCTTCTGGTATTCGACTTAGGTGTTGTCTCGTCGTGTATATGACAGTCAGCCAGCTGTGAAGTCACATTTCGTTGAAAGTCACCCTCCTGTGATGCCTTCTCGACGTCGAGTTCCTCCGGCGATGTGGGTTTTCTCCCACTGCTTCCGAAAATCTTCTTGCTAAAAAGTATCCTTCCAAAGGATTTGCGTTTCTGTCGTTTGGCACGCTTTCGCTCCTCGCAGTCACGTTTGATTGCCAGCACTTTGTTCTCGATGAGTGTGGTGAAGATTGCTTCGTATGTCAGGGTTTTGCCCAGATCCTCCATGGTGTCGTTCGTACATACCGCTTTATCAGATTTCATCATTGCCGTCTATGTTTTGTTGTCTACACGTCACGCTCTTGCTGCTGCATAGCTAGCTTCCTCACAGGATGAGTCGTATGTACTTGGTTATGCACTCGATACTATAACGTTGCCATCTTTAAAGCGTTGCAATTGTTCGCGATGAATTTCTTTTTTGTCAACATTGTATGCATTTAGACAATCGTTTCGAGTGACTAACAAGAGCTGTTGCGACAGGAGGGATCTGAACTGTGACGAGTTGCATTTATTCCAGATTGCTTCGGTGTGCTGGTTTGTTTCAATAACGATGTCAGTGCTCGACATAGTTTCTGAAAAAGAGAGAAAAATACGTTTGAATACGAGTAGTGAATAGTAAGGGAAGGACTTTCTGGGAGGATGTGTTTGTATTGAAATTGCAATCAACTGGTGAATTTAAATAGATATATATTTACAGCGTTTTAACCTAGGTTACGTGGGTCATCATAACACGTTACCAAGTTGTAAGAAGTTTAAAAATCCGACGTTATGCTTAGTAAAAGGATAGATCGATTATATTATGACAATTTTCCAATGTCGATTCCGAACCACTAAATCCGGACCATTTTATGTACTGTTCTTCGTACGATATTTAAATGGCCTCAAGAGAATTTGTTAGTTGAGTAGTTAGGTGCGGGAAAGTTCCAGTCCTTAACACGTAAGAAGATGTTACTCTACTTCGGAAAGACCTCCTTTAGTAAACACGTTTTCGAAATTAGATTGATCACCAATTATCAGCTGGAGCCTTATATTCCGACAACTACGAAGTAAACGGTCAGATTCTGGACCTGAGTACGGTCAGTCAGGCTCACATATTTTTACGCCCCATGAAACTGATAGGGGTGTTTTTGGTGTGCTTGAGTATTGTATATATTTAATATATATTTAATTTCAGCAAGATATTCAGGTGAATATCAGGCAGTAAGCAACGCCAACCTTCTTAATAAATTTAACGAACTACAAACGAACAGAAGAAAAACAACAATCTTCCCAATTCGGACTTTCTCGTTCGGAAACAATCTCTTTCTTAATTTTCACATCAATGGCTGCTGCGTTGACTAAAACTACCATAAAAGCTTTAAAAAACCCTTTAGCACCAGCAACATTTGTAAAAGGAAGTTCTTGTACAGTGGGATAGTGGATAGTTCATTGGACTTCTAAGCGCGGGGTCTTTGGTTCTATTCTTGAATTTAACAACACCTACGTTTTTTTTTGCTGCCAACCCCTGTCATGAGAAGCTTCTGAAAGTTGTCTTTTCGGAATCGGCATTAAATTGGATGGCCTATTCCTTGTGGAGAAAAAAAACTTCCCACACTCAAATGAATGGTGAAGCTAGATTTGAGGCTGCTCATTCCAGATATCAGAGAGAATAATATTTTTGGGGCACGTTTTAACCACACCTACATTTTGTATACCCAATCCCATAGCAAATGCCATAGAAATACTGTTACTTTTGTCGAACCATATAAAAAACTGTCTGAAGCCAGTTTCTATATTTCACCACCATAAAGTTTTCAGCCACTTCCACTTTTTAGAGGCATTTATTTTAAAGATGTGATGAGATGGGAAAGGGTACATAACGATCCGTCTATATGTTTTTACATATTTTTTATTTATAGGAACAAAATAAAATGGTCTCCATAGGTAGGTATGTAGTGCTACTTGTTGAACCCAAGTAGCACTGATGTGCCTTGTTGTAACTATTCGTGTGACCTTTATTATGATGATCATTGAGGATGTGATATAAGCGTTATCTAGATCCAGCCTGTGAAGTTTAGAAATCGGATGTATGGGATACCTATCGCCGTAATTCTTTCGATATCTGGGCCAGTAGGATGTTTGTTTTGTTCTTGCCAATATCTTCCTCGATATGATGCAGTTCGTTAACCTCCTACAATTCAAGTCGACCTTCTTCAGAAAGTATGAGTGGATTTGTCCCTTAACCTCACCTAGCATAATATGGACCCTTGCCGCAAGTGAGCATGCAGAGCTTAGCCTTGCCTGGTCAGCTCATCTGCACGCTCGTTTCCTTCAATGTCACTGTGCCCTGGAACCCAGAGAAGTGTGACTCTGAAGGATTCGCCTAGGCGGGCAATTTCATTCCGACATTCCTGTACCAGCTTGGAGGATATGGTAGCCGAGTTGATGGCCTTAATGACAGCTTGACTATCTATGAGGATGGTCATATTTTGCTTTTACGTAGTGTCACACCCCAGTTGAGTGCAAGCCTCTCGGATAGCCAGCATCCTGAGTCTTACTGCGCTGCATAGTGTGGTATTTTTAATATGTAAGTCGAGAGGCAAGAGATGCAATAGAACAGTTAGGGCATCCATTGGCGCCGACCTCAGTGCGCCCGTGGTGCCTATACTGGTTGTTCGTTGCAGCCTTTTTAGTTTTGTGAGGTTGTAGACTTTACTAAACGCGAGCCACCATACCTGTGAACACTATTTGAGAATTGGACGTACATCTTTGGTTGAAGTTCCCACTTCTTTCCAAAGGTTTTGATGCAGCCATAGAAAGCAACACACGCCTTCCTTTGGTGGTGAAAAGCAAAAATTACGTTCTGCTCGGGTTAACACCGAGGCCACAACTTGCAGCGCAGGTGCTAACCTTGATTTCGATTATCACGGAGGGGGAGTTTTAATGACACTAATATAACCACGTCATCCGCATACTCGACAACTTTGACCCGTTCCTTGTCTAATTTAACTGGGATTTTATTCATAACCATTAGCCAGAGTAGAGGAGAGATAACTTCGCCATATGGAGTTCCTCTATGGGCAAATTTGGTTAAATGACTGTTGCCTGAATAATTCTTGTTCCGAGCATAGATTTCTCTTTACCCAGCTCGATCACAGATTCAAGAATAGCTCCAGTGAGGACGTTGTTCAAAGCTCTCTATATATCTAAGAAGGAGGCTATAGAGTGTATTCTATATAGTATATGGATTTTTCGATTGTCCGCACTACCTCGTGGAGAGCCGTTTCAAGGTCGATCTGCCATGGAAGGCGTGCTGTGATTTGAATAGCGAAGATTTTTCTAGAAAACTTCGCATTTGGATGTCTAGAACACGCTCTAGGGTTTTTAGTGCAGAGGAGGTTAGACTGATTAGTCTAGCGGTCTCGGGCCCGCGTTTGCCTACCTTGCTGCGTCTGCGACAACATTTGGTTCTGGGGGGTCACCTCTTTACACCTGTCCCGCTTCACCGCCTGACTCGGTTTGTTTTCCAGGTGCTCGTTTCACTCGTCAACGATTGCCTGGTACTTGATTTTGTCCGCCTGGTCCCTTTCGTGGACCTTTCCGGCAGCCTCATTTTTGGCTATCTTGCCTAATATGAAGAAGGCAATTTGATATTTGCTCTTAGTGGCTTTCTCTGCGGAGTTTCGGTTTGTTGTGGGCACCTCTGATGAGGTGCCCACCTTAGGCACCCTCAGTTAGTCTTTATATTCCTCAAACTTCATATCCAGCGTTTTTGTTTGGTCATAACTCATAATTATAGGCAATTTTGTTTGCTCTCAGCTATGTTATTAACAGTAGGTACCTGCGATATAAAAATTATAGATAACCATTTTGATTAAACTTTGTATATAAGATATTAGATCCAACAAAACTGCATACCAAGTTTTTTCGAGAAAATGCATATAATGGATTTTTGCATTTGGGGTATATAAAGAAAATTGTCAGTTTCTCGCAAAAAATTTTGTCAAATTGAATGAAATTTAATTTATACAGTAATATAGTAATGTTTGCAACAATTCCACATAATTAGTTTTGGCCCATCTATCCCTTAACGTAATGTCCAGTTTTGGCCAATAACGGAAAATCATTATTATTCACATAGACATTATTCCTTTAAATTCCATAATAAACGTTCGTTTAATTACATTTCGACATTATTATCATTGTTAGCATCAATAATCGAAATGGCCATTTGCGACCAGTTACGATTGGAAATACAGCCGTCAGCACGGGTACCCCGAGCCTTTGGTTTTAAAGTGGGATTTGGAATAGTGTGTACTCCCTGCACCTCATAAAAAAGGTTTGGTTACGCTTAGTTTCGTTCTAGAGACAATTAAGTGGCTGCACTCATTTAGATGGTGGCTTTGCGCTGACCCTCTGTTGATTACGCCATCCCATTTGTTTGGTAGATTTACTACAAGCCCTTCCGCCCCGGCAAGGGGACAACCCGTCGGAAGATTTGTCTGCATACAAATAAAAATCTAAATTGCGGAATGTCCTCAGATCTAAATACTACTTGCTGAACATTAAATACCTTACTTCCATGTAGATTTGTATATTAAACTTCCAATAAGCCACTTATAAGTTGCGGTTCAATGAATCACACCCATGCATGCATGATTCTTACACATCACAGATGAACTTAAACACCAATGAAGCAGCAAATAGTCACGTGCAGTGTTTACGGATATTAATATCTGATTCCAAAGGATATAATACCGTACGACATTTCCACATGACTTTGGACATCAATACATAATGACCATTAAACCGTGGTGGGGTTTACCGAATCCTCTTCAAATATATCCATATAGCGTCTGCTGTTCTCATCTTACCCATATCACCTATTTTATTGACGAAACTACATTGTTCAATGTTTATCTAGCGATTGGAGTTGTGTTACATATCTACGGATATTGGTATGCCCAATTAATAAGCTGGAGCAGGTCAATCGTATAAGATCCAACTTATGGCCAACTAAAGCTCAGTAATGTCACCCTCTTAACCACATTTTGACAGTCTTGCAAAAGCTATGCTTGCATAATCGATTAATTTTACATAAACATGGTGATTATACGTTGGAAAACCGTGGACGTGAGGATATTTATTGAAGGATGCCCGCAGAGGCTGACCCACTTTAATTATTCGAGACTTACAGATGTTTCATTAATTTAAATTACCAATGATGCTAATCTTTTGGTGTGGAATATACAACCATGAAAAGTTTAGAGATGGATTGGTCGTATGTTAGTCTATCAATCGCGATATATAAAACGGCTTTTATAAATTACACAAATTTTAAAGAAATATAAAAAATGTCCCTCCGTTGTTCATTTTTCAAGTTATATGCGCACATACCCATCACTATGTTTGTGCTTTGGAATATGATTGCTTAACCTGCTTAAAACAATTTTTAAAAAGATATTTTAAAAAAGATTGCTTCTTTGAGGTCCTCGACAAAACTTAAAGAGCGATTCTGACAAAGTATGATATCCAAGGAAGAGAGGATAACTTTAGTAATATTGTTGCAAATCATAGCTTATCACCCAAACCTTTGCAGAACGCGTCAACCCTAACCTTTTCGATTAATAACATACAATCAGCATCTAATGTCGAAGACCAATGGCGACAATGTCAACATGCTATAAGATCGATTGCTACTGATGTGATGGTATGGGCATCACATCAGTGACGAAGAACGCCGATGGATGTTCGCAACCAAAAGTAATAAACATATTAGGGCGCTCCTTTAGCGTTTTAGGTTTGCAGCAACGTTTGCTGACGATACTTCTTTACTAGAAGTTGGCTCAACAATAGAGGAAACAAATATGAAATTAAAAAATGCTCTTAGTGAGGTTAATGAATGGACAAAATTCCTGCGGATTGCACTTAACAAGTGCAAATCGATTCATGAATATTTTTCGTAAAAGCGGAACAATTTGCCTGTATAAGGAACGAAGATCTACCTAGAGATCTGTGTATCCCCGCGGTTAAAGATGAAACAAAAATTTTGCACGAAAACATAAAAAAACGTTAATTGGGACACGTTGACACAACGGTCATTTAAATTCTTGGCGAAACAAATTTATTGCGGCGTTAAAGTTAAACCCTTGGATTGTTCCCGATTATAACAAACTGCGCTATAAATTGTGGAAAAAGCAGAAACTCTCGAAGGAAAGTTACCTGCCAAACATTCATATAACGGGTGATTTTTTAAGAGTTAAGCTTTTCAGATTGGCGGCACTGGTCCAAACGTCATCTGTCAAAGTAAAAAGTTTTCAGTATACTGTGCCATTTAATCATGGAAATACTTACAAACGAGCAACGATTGCAAATTATTGAAATTTATTATCAAGATTCGTGCTCTGTGAGAAATGTGCATCGTTTGTTACGACTAAATTATGATCATCATAATTGACCTGGTGAATCATCAATTCGTGTTGTTATCACCAAATTTTGTACGACATTTACTTTGTTGGACATTAAACCATCGACCCGCATGCGATATAGTGCGTACCGAAGAGAATATTGTAGTCGTAGCGTAGAATGTTAATGAAGATCGTGAAATGTCACTTCGTCACCGTTCTCAGCAATTGTGCATGTGTTACTCAACCACATGGAAAATTTTACGTGTCGATTTGGGTTTAAAAGCCCATTAAATTCAACTTGTACAAGACTTGAAGCCGAATGACCTACCACAACGTCTAATTTTTGGTGAATGGGCCTTAGAACAGCTCCATGAAAATCCGCTGTTTTTTCGAAAAATTTTGTTCAGCGATGAGGCTCATTTATGGTTCAACGGATACCTAAATAAGTAAAACTGTCGCATCTGGAGTGTTGAACAGCCACTTGCCATGCAAGAATTACTTATGAATCCCGAAAAAACAACAGTTTGGTACGATTTATAAACTGGTGGGATTATGTAAAGTCGTTAGTCTATGTGGACAAACCGAATACGATTAAAGCCTTAAAGTATAACATAACACGCGTAATTCGTTGAATACAAGCCGAAATGCTCGAAAAAGTGACGCAAAATTGGACCTTCCGAATGGACCATTTGAAACGGAGCCGCGGATAACGTTTACATGAAGTTGTCTTTAAAACGTAAATGAAAAAGGACTATTTCTCGATTACAATAAACATTTTGAATATTTGATGCAAATTTGAGTGTTTTATTCGATTTAAAAAAAAAACCTACGTTTAAAAATTCACCCGTTATATACTCGCGATTAAAAAAAGAAGATTTTCACCAGCACATAGAAAAAAGGATTTGGCTCACCTGACACATGCTAATACAAAAAAGATGAATAAAAAACAAGAAAAGCTTGCTATCGAAGATATACAGCGATGCCCAAAGATACAAACCCTTTCGTCAGACAGAACTAACCATTCAATATTGGCGGCGATAATGAAAACTACGACCCATCCGAACTAAATGAGTTGATGATAGCAGTATAAAAACTGAAGCTTCCTCTGAAATGACGGCTTTCCTACCAAGCTATATAAAGCAGAGAAAAATGACTTTGTATATATCTGTCTCCAACTCTTTAGCAGACTTTGGTCGGATGAGGGGGTAACTGGAATCTAAGCAACGTTTGCCCATTAGGCAAGGTGACGAGCCGTTCGGTGACTTCTTTATTACTTAAGTCTTCAGAGGATTTTGCCAAACCCGTGAGCCAATACCAAATGTGTATCTGCTTCCCTGCTAGACATCAGACACAGTAGAGAAGGGTCCCATCTTAAGTGGCGCGCAAAAGAAGGAAACGACCTCAACACACTAGAAGTGCACGACTGAATGTAGCTAGCTAGCAACCGGGATAATTGGTGAAGCATGATGGTTGATGCCAAGACTCATACTAGTGTAATGCACGACTTAAATAAAAAAAGGTAGCTTCATTGTACTCCATGATACACTTTTGAAATAATATTAAAATAAATGTGAAGTTATGTCGAACGATCCACTTAAATTCATCATGTAAGGCTTTATCCTTTTTTTAATTTTTATAGATATAGTTAATACATTATAGATGACCTACATTATATTATTATAGTTACTGTCGGTATGTGGTTCTTAAAAATAAACCATTTCCGCAAGAGCCTTCAGCTACCTAGGACTTTGTATTTGCATACCATTCGATTCAACAGACATGTACACACTATCCACGTCGCTTGGAATACAGCCCAATAGTCGAACGAATTATTGACACTGAACAATGATTGTAGGAATCAAATTTTGATAGCTGACGAAGCCCATCTAAGGGTCCAGTTATAGCTATCATTCATAAACCTCATTAAAACAAAGCCTACGAACCAAAAGCCAAAGTTGCGCACATAATTATTTAAAAATATTTAAATTTTTAATTTAAGCTTTCTTAGAAAATCATTTTTTGTTTTTCAATAATCAAGACTTATTTTTCTATAGTAATATTTGTAATTCTAACCAAATAAAACAAAATTTAACAATGTTTCCTTTAACCAACTATCCAAGTAAAATTTCAATTCCATGATGTTTTGTGCTTCAATGATGATGTTCAATTCTGGCTATAACAAGATCCATAGATCCTGTGGAGAATCCACACGAGATCTTTGAAACACCATTGCATGACCATGAAGTGTCTGTTTGGGTTTGGGTTTCCGCCCAAACCATCATTGGGCCATTTTTCTTATGAAAAAGCGAATGTCGATGGAAATCGATATCGGTAGATATTGGCTGAAATAGGTATGGATGGTTACTGCTTTTAACAAGTCTGTAGATCAAACAATGCAATTTCTATAAAGAAAATTTCCTTAGACATGTGCTGTCAAGAAATGGCGACATTGATTGGCCAATCAGATCTCCGTAGATTCCACCTCTCTAGACTTCTCTTTGTGGGGTTATTTAAAAGAAAAGTGTATGCCAGCTAGAGGCAGGTGAGCACAAGGCAAATATTTGTGACGAAATCATTAAGGGAGCACTTGATTGATGTTTTCATTAAAATCTAGTTCACATAAAGTGTAAAAGAGCAAATTAAATAAAAATACCCCAAACAGTTTTTTTAAAAGTTATTCAATATTCACATTCCGTCAAAAAAGATGGCGCATATTATGTGCCCCACAAATGTGTCCACAATCGAGAGAATTGTGCGCAAAATTCATTAAACCGGATCTGAAGGAAATGTGAAAACACGACTCGTTGTCGTGCCCAACAATTGAACATCTCACGAACATCACTGATGCAAGGTTCAATTGACTCAAGATCTGAAGCCTACTGACTATTTCAAGCGTCGTCAATACGCCGAATGGTTGGTTGAACAGACAAGCAGAATTGCGGCACTTGGGCAAATGAGAATCCACGAGTGATTGTTGAAAATCCGATGCATCCACAAAGAGTGACTGTTTGGTGCGGCGGCGTCGCCGGGCCGTACTTCTTCGAAAATGAGGTCGGTCAAGCAGTTACCGTGAATGGTGTTCGCTATCACAAGATGATAACGGACTTCTTGTGGCCAGAAATTGAGGATATGGACCTAAACGATATGTGCTTCCAACACTTGCCACACAGCCAACGAAACAATGGCTCTTTTGCACGAGGTTTTCAATGGCCCTTATCTCCCTTCGGGACGATGTTAATTGGCGGCCACGACCATGTGATTTGGCACCGTTGGACTTCTTTCTTTTAGGATATTTATAAGCTAAGAACAATTCACGAGCTAAAGGATGTAATAATTCGGCATATTAACGACATTGAACCTCAATTATGTCTCATGGCGTTTTCCATTAGTATTTTTTTTATCAAGATCTGTGAAAACACCGATTTCGACAGTTGTTGTGTTCCATTGGGCAAAAAATTGATTTTTTTTGATTTCTTAGTGACTGCTTTTCCAAAAATGACCGATTTTTGCTTTTTTCACCCTGTTGACCCATTTCGGTATGCTCCAGAAATGGTGATCCATTTCAAGGGATGCTATTCGGCCTTAATTTGCCAACCATCCACCCCGGTTATTTATTTATGTACCTTTCACGTAGACGATTGCAAGTGTCATCCATCTACATGTGTCATCATCTACACGGATACGTAGATAAATATTTCCTTGTCGTCATAAGTCTAAGCGTACCTTAACATTAAGACTGAAAATGCAGTTCTTTTCTTCGTAAAACCACATTGAGAATAGTTTAATTATTTGCAGTAAGACGTTAATACCAAACCAAATTTGCATTTTTCTGGCTTATTGCTTAAAGACTAAATTATTATGATAAATTTTTAATACCAAGCAAAATAAGCAAACAAATTTAGTTAAGCCCAATCAAAAAACAAAAAAAAAATCAATAAGGCGCACGCAGGACAACACACGTTTGACGCCTTAGAAACTGTAATTTTGTTTTAACCCATTCTGAAAAATCTCACAAACCAAACGCAACGTTAATTTATACAAAATGGCTTTCCAATGACTATTTGGTCCTCTACGATATTCGCAGAATTCCATTTGATGATTAATAATAAAAAAGTACTAGTAGCTGACAATCAATATTAAATGTATGTGTTAATATAATTTCAAAGTGGATCCTTAACCTTTTCAAGAATGTGTTATTATGCATTCCACGTACGTCGATGCCATTCTCTGTAAATAGCTATGTCAATCAATATCGATTTTACAGTTCGTGAGCTCCACAACAATGCCTCGTCCTCATTTCGCAATACATTCTCAAGCGACACCTATCTCTTTACGATACGATAAGATGTATGAAATTTTCTTCCAAAGGACACTCTTCGAGTATGTAATCATCGGCCCATCAATAAGAGAGAGAGAAATCCCCACTCAAGTATTACTTCCACACAACTCCCTTTAGAACGGAAGAATGAAATAGAATTTCCTTATGGACTGACTACAAGAACCTTTGCTGAACGGATTTAGAGTTGATATGGTACTACAAATGGCGGAAAATTAACTGTCCCAAGTGGACTTGAAACTTGGACTTGTTGCTTAACTTTTTTTTAGTATTCATCCTTGTAAGAGAGATATACGTATGTCTATGTTGTTCATCACATCCTTCCATGGAACAGGAGTGCCATGAATTCAAAATCTCTTCTCTAACGTTAGACACGCCATGTCCACCATCTTCTGAACCACGGATACTCGTATATCCTGTGCCACAAAATCAGACGTTTTACAAAAAAAACAATAAACTGAATAAAGGCACGTTCCTAAGCTGTTTTCATTTCAATTTAAGCTCAACGTTCATGATTTTTGTAAATATTGAATTTCAGGACCAGCTCTTCCTCCTTCACCTACAAACGTTGAGTATTTTTTTGAAGGAACAAAAATGAAGGGAGGCGGGAAATCTGAAGAGATGTCTATAGACTGTAAATTCAAAGAGATGATAGTGCACTCAATATCTGAAACTGGCTTTCAAGGCCTGCTGCAAAAGCCCTTGTGCCATTAATGCTGCATTTGTGAGTGAAGTGGATATCTGCATTCCAAAGAAACGCTCTAAATCAAATTCATACTTACAGTGGATTTGGTAGGCACGTGTATGATGATTTATCTGCAGGATCGAGTTTACTATATCAACTTTATTGGGAGCTGTCAAAGTCGGTAAAACAAAATTGGAGTAATGTTTCAATAGGCGAAATAATGTTTCATCCAGGAAATATGATGACAAATTGTGACATCTACTACGGACCGTGTTATAGTCAGCAGAAACAGCGAATATTAGCAGGAACAGCGACTATTCGGATGCTCCTTGACAAAACCTATATGTGACTACCGTAGTAAGATGTTACAACTGTGCTGGGAGATTTTTATGCAAATGTATACAGAAAGAGAAGACATCTCGAAATTGTCGAATTGTCGAAAAACACAGCCTACACGACCACATTGCGGTCCCCAGATCGCAATGTGATCAATGTAAGCCCATCGGAATGTTCGGACATCCAAATTACTGGATGCGTTCCTCTGGTCTATCGCAATGTGATCAATTTGGTTGATCAGATAGACCAGAGGAACGCATCCAGTATTTTGGATGTCCGAACATTCCGATGGGCTTACATCGACTCGGACCACTATTTTGTTGCAGTCAAGGCTAGGATGCAGATATCCACCACGCCACAATAAACCAGAAATACTGTGAAAAAAATTTAATGTAGAAAAAATGCAATCGCAAGAGACCGCCAAGACCTTTGCGCAGTGCGTATCCCTTAACCTTTCGATTAACACCATACCACCAGCATCGAATGTCGAAGTAACGATGTCAATTGATATGCTAGGTTTCTCGTTCCAACCACAAAGAAACCCCTGGTTTGATGGGGAGTGCCGACAGACGCTCGCAACAAAGAACGAGGCCTAAAAGGCTAAGTTCAGGTCAAGACGAGAGCTGCCATTGAACTCTATTGGCAAGAAGAATGGAAGAACACCGGCTTTTCAGAGAGGAGAAAAAAGAACAAGAAAGGCGCGCGATCGAGGATATATATCGGATGAAAGTATGTCTGAAGAATTTAACATCAGCATCGTTTGCCCGATCCATAAAAAGGAGACCCTCTGAACTGCGCCAACTACTAAGCAACTACTAGGCATAAGTCTCCTCAACATCGCCTACAAGATCCTATCAGGTTTACCAACAACCTGATCGTCCCATATCAGTGTGGTTGTAGGTCAGGAAAATCCACAACCGATCAAATTTTCACACTTCGGCAGATTCTGGAAAAAAACCCAAGAAGTCCAAATCGATATCCACAACCTACTTATCGATTTAAAAGCGCATACAACAGCATTTATAGAGACGAACTATGCAGAGCCATGTCTAGTTTTGGTATATCGCCCAAACTCTTCCGTTTGTGTAGGATGACGATGGAAAATTCTCGCTACTCCATCAGGGTCGGAAACGACCTCAAAAAAGGATACCAAAAAAGGATTTAGGCAAGGCGTTGCGCTGTCATGTGACTTCTACAATTTGATTCTTGAGTTGATTGTGCAAAACTCCCAAGCCAACACCAGAGGCACAATTTTCCAAAAATCGGTGCAACTAGCATACGCCGACGATATTGACATCATTAATAGGACTCAACGTTATGTCATAGCCACGTTTGCTAGAATAGAGAAGGAAGCGGCAAAAATGGGTTTAGCAGCAAATGAGGGTAAGACTAAGTATATGCTATCAACACGAAAAGACACACAACATCGACGAATTGGACAGAACGTCACCATTAACAGATATAACATTGATGTAGTACGGGACTTTGTCTACCTCGGCTCCGCTATTAACTCTGACAACAACATCTTGTCAGAAATCAAACGAAGAATTACTCTTGACAATCACTGTTTCTTCGGGCTAAGAAGGCAATTTAGTAGTAAAGCCCTTACACGAACTACTAAGGAGATTTTAATCCTATATAAGATCCTGATTATCCCAGTCCTGCTCGACAGCGCAGCGTTGAAGCATGGACCGTATCAAAAGCGGATGAAGAAATCCTTGGTCGATTCGAGACAAAAATTCTTCGAAAAAACCTTCGGTCCCGTTTGCGTTGACGGGCTATGGAGACGAAGATTCAACCACGAACTATTCGAGCTGTACAGCGACATACCCCTTCTCAAACGCCGCATTGGACGCTTAAGATGGCTAGGACATGTAGAACGAATGGGCACCAATACTCCGGCTCGCAGAGTCTTCGATTCCCAGCCAGACGTCGGACGCAGTAGAGGATGACCTCGCCTTAAGCGAAGAAGTAGAAATCGACCTCAACCAACTTGGAGTGCGCAACTGGAGGCAGTTAGCTAAGGACCGGGCTAATTTGAGAGGCATGTTGGTTGAGGCCCAGGTTCTTTCCGGACTGTAGCTCCACTGAACGTACAAACGTAACGAACATTCCGAGGGACTGACATCGACTTGGACCATTACCACACTTTTATATGTAGTTGGGAAAGATATTTTCTTGTCTCTTAAACAACTAGGAGTTTGTCCTATTTTTTTAAATTAGCCTTTGAAACAGGGTGAAATTTACAGGACATTCGTTTGGCAATGTTGCAGTAGGCCAGTACGGTGTCATTCACGAGAAAATTCTCCACAGGTGCGACATTATTGTTATGAACTATTTTTTTTGATAAAACACACGCCCTGAAGGGTTTATGAATACCTTTATAGTGTTTGAGCACCGCGCATTTATAATGAAAATTGATGAAAAGAAAAGAGGAGATACAGATGTGCGTTGGTCATAAATGTCTGTTAATTGCAATGAAGAGGAAACAGTGTGTTTGATAAAGCATTCCACATTGGTTTAGTACGGCTAAGAAAGGAATCTCTATATTTCATAGTAGGTCTGTAGATAGACAAGAAATCATATCATTCATAGAATGTAGAGTATTACGGTGGCTATTTCTTTTGAGGATTACTTGCGATAATATCAGTAAAAAAATATTAGGCAGGAGATACCTCAATGTTCAGTCAAGACTAAAGAGACTACGGTTGAATCTCCTATCAGTTTTATTGACTTTCGTATCATATTCAGTAGGTGCCGCTGTGCAGATGTGGGCGTTAAACTGAAATTTGGGGATTCTTGATTGAGGCCAGATCGGAATGGGTGAAATATATCTTACATCGATTGAGGAAACCTATACATTTCGCTGTGTTGTAAGCGATTTCAAATATATATGTTCGTTCCAACCATGGTCGTTACTAACACATATAGCGAGCATGGAAAGTTTTTTGTAAAATGACTTTAAATTTTGATTTGGTTAAACGTTTCGAGAGGTAGAAGAAGAGTTTCATCAACTCAAAAAGCACGCATTTGCGAGAAAAGGGATTATTGACAAACCTGTAAAATGCCTTTAAAATATAAAGTGCAACGATCTTGTATTCGCCATCAAGTTTTGTCAATTTGGAAGAACACCTCTTCAGAATTATGGGGGATACAACAATGTGTTCCAGAAACATACGTACAAATGATCATAGGAATATAAGAGGGAGCATAGACTAGGGTAAAGGTAATACCTCAAAAGCTCAAATTAAAAGTGGGTGCCTTACAGAGAAGCAACTAAAGTCATTTTCTTTTTCGAATAGTAACTTATTTCATGACTGAAGCAAAAAGGAATAAACTTCAAAGCATACCTAGCAGTTATTCTTTGCTTATAAAAGTGGGAATCCAACGTCCTTTTAACGAGGGTTTAATGGATAGATTCATGCTGTGGATAGAGTAATTGGAATCTGATTGGTTTCTGTTCTAGTAGGATGAAGCTATACAAACCTTAAAGAGAAACAATTATGATGATGTAAAGAAGAAGCTGGTAATCTTTTTAAAAGTTATTTTATTACAAAACGTCAATTGCTAATTAGCGTTGATTATTTATGTTAAGTCATCAAAAATGTGTCATTTTCGAATCCTAAGCCGTAACATAAAAAATAAGCCGTTTAGTAATCCCAACTAATCCCTGAATTCTCATCGCTGTGACAAGCACTGGTGCACTAAATTCAATCCTCTAAGTCGATTCAATTCCACCTTAACAGGACACCCTCCGGAAATAAAGATACCCAAAAAAATCCACTCCACAATAGATGGTATGGGATAAAAGCACTTAATCCTATTTAATCCTCACTGTGACAAAAATAGAAAAAAAGACCTTCATAAAGCAAAACATATCAGCAAAGGTTTCCGCTCCCCAATGAGAGATTAGAGCGATTAGCGTTCATGCCAGTGATACAGGCATCCGGATTCCATTTGAACTCCCACATAAATTGCAATTAATCATTCGAAAACAAATACTCTGAAATGCGAAACGCGTTTCCATCGAATTTGAAATAATTTCTCTTGATAACTTAATCAACTGAAAATTAAGCTATCAGCGAAATGTTTTCGCTTTGTGTGTTTTATTGGGTAGTAAAATTACACTAAATTCTTAACGCCCGCTCTTCCCCCGAAAATAATAAAAAACTTTTTAATAAAAAAAGGAAGTCCACCCCATACGATGGAGAAGTTTTCTTAATGGCGCGCAGAACACTAACAAAGAAAAGAGAAAATCGTATATAACTACCTCCAAGGAGCTCTCGTAGCTGTTGCGCTCCATCAAACCATTCCACAGTTGACTCAGAACTAGGATACTGGGTTGTGTTTATTATCTAGCAGTGGCGTGGATCTTATATATTCCAATTCCTAACGGAGGACTCAGAAGTTGAAGAAATTATTTTTTCCTCATGTTTATTTACGAACCAGGTCTTTGACTGATTTAGACACTACAAGACATTACGATCCTACGCTACTTTCAAAGCCCAAGCATCAGTGATCATATGATTCTTAAACAGAATGTTAGGCCTTCCTTGTGAATTCGAACCTAGGGGCTGCAGATCCTTTGTTTATTCGTTTAATATGGCTGAACTACTACGTTTACATCTTAGCTCATAAATCTGGTAGTGGTATTTTCTCCTTGCTCACATCTAGGACCAGATTCGACGAAGAATTTTTCGTTTGAAAGTAACAGAGGCGTGCGCCGTAAAGTGGTACAACTTCAGGTGGTGGATTCTATCATGCCTTAGTGTGATCATTTGGTCTATAGTCGATCGGAAGCTACACTAGTATGTGTCGTTGGTCTTGCCGATCTTGTATGCAATATTTACCATAGTTATGCTTTGGTAGTTGGTGCAAAAACATGGGATCGCCTTTCACGCAGATTAAAAGGAACACGCTGATAAGAGTAAAGAAATGATTCTCAACGCTCTCATCTTCTGCCGCCAATACTTTAGAAAGTGTTTTGTACTCAATAGAGTCAACCTACCAGGCAACTTAGAAAAGAGAGCCTAAGAATCAGTGTAGTAGGCATTGGCCGTGTGGTCCATTATGAAAAAAACAGTAATTACCATTTTTTTCTACGATAAAGGACGACACCCAATCTCTCGGAATCAAATTTTAATAAATAACGAAGTCTCAATCTTGTTTTAACTTCCGCAATATACGTAGTATTGGAGGTTTGAAGATAGTATTGTGATGGAGCGATAATTGGACAATTTTTTTATGTTTTGTAGGTCCCTAAGCTCAAAAAAAGTAGTTTATCGAAATATGGTCCGTGATCTGGAGTTCGTAATCTGTTATTAAAACTCCTTAATATATTTAACTGAAATTTCAGGTATTTGTGTTGCAAGTAGGCGACCCAAAAATCTCTTTAGAGATATTTTCTAGTTATTATTTTTTTGTTTCAGACATAAGGCTTGGGAAATTTAGGATGGTACACAAATGCACAAGGAATTAAATTTGTTACCTACCTTTTTTTTTTAAACAGGCATAGATAATTCGTACTCATCGTGCCTACCGGGCATTTTATAGTTGTGGTGGTCAAATTTGAGCAATATGGGAATGCTGGAGATGTGAGCCGTTCAGGCAAACCTTGTTTTGGAAGAACGATAGAAAACATCCAGGTCAACACGGCGACGTTCTACATATTAAGGCATACAGCGTAGCACGATTCATCGGATTTTAAGGAAAAACTCCATCCCATCCCATTATTAAAATGAATATCCCAACATGTAGGCTTTATGGGAATGAAATATAGAAAATGGTATTGTCACACAATATTGTTCAACCAGTTGACTAAAATCTGTTATGGTTCGACTTTACATTTTGGGGATATTAATTTTAAGAATGGTATGGGATAGGGTATTAAACGATCGTAGCCTTGTCATATATGTTAATATATTTTTTTAAATAGCTATTTGTATGTTCTTTCTGGATTTTTTTTCTTTTTTTCCAATTTATATTCAAGGACCTTCATTTCTAATGTATGTAATAGATTTGAATATGCTTATTATACTTTCAGGAACAATTTGTTCATATATAACTTGTTGTTTCCAATCTAATGAATAATATAGAGTTTATATTTTTCAATTGTTTTTATGGGTAGTGTTTTGCCACTCTGGTATCTGGCACCCATCAAAATAAAAGTTGCCACTGCGATTTTTTTTCAGCGGCAGCACTACTGGCGATACCAACACATGATATCACCATCATTATTGATAGTAAGATTGCAATTAAAGCAATTTCTGCTGTCGAGATAGAGTCAAAGAGTGTGTAGCGTTGTCGTGAAGAGCTGAAGGTATAATACATAATGTTAAGCACTGTTGGATTCCCGGCATACAGGGCAATGGAATGGCTGATGAACTGAAGAGGAAAGGATCTGCCATAAGCATTGATCAGGCAGATTAGTCCATCAAACCGCCACTATGTGACTACAAATTACGGATGGGACAGAAATAACAGGATATTACCAAAAATAGGTGAAACTCAGTATCCACCTGTGGAACATCCAAGAAGATGTGGCACGAGTTTGATAGAGCCAGAACCCACAAATTTCTTCAAAGAAACAGGAAATCTATTTCTACACCAGCAGGGATTCTTACTGGATACAACTTACTCAAAAGCCACAAACTGAAAATGCAACTTATAGATGATGATCTTTGTGGAGGCTGTGGTGATTAAGAAATACACGAGGATACCCGCACTTTCTCTGCCACTATCCAGGCCTCAGTGAATTAAGAACAGGGAAAATATTTTTTCCATGACCTCACGGATCTTTCTCCTCTCTAATATTTTTAGGTTTCCAACAACATATGAGTGGGTGGAAAAGGACTAACAACATACCTACAAACGTGAACCTACAACGGGTATCACAATGGGTATATACTGACCTGAGTGTGATGAAGTAAAAAGTACACTGTCTACTTCATCCACCCACCAAACTAACCTCACTTTACTCCAGTGCTTCAAACTTCTAGGAAGGTCCTTAGCGGATCAAACACTGTCTGAGCTGTGTACGATCTTTCATTTCTACGACGATCTATTTAGAAGATGTGAATCCCAATTCTTTTTTCCTTCACCAGTACCTGAAACATAAGGTTGTGTACATATTGTGATGTTTACCTGATTGCTCTCATAAAAATTTTTAAATCGAGATTTTGATTGATTCAAATAAGACAATGGTAGGGAAACTAAAAGAAGTGGTTCCCGCAATTCCTCCTTATTGTCTATCCACCGTCCCGTCCATTTGTCCACACTTCTTCGGCCTAAACGGCTAAACCGATTTTCTGCTAAGAACGTAACTGGAATTTTTATGGCTACATGCCATTTTAACTTCCTCGTATTAGAGCAAATATTAGTTTTGTGAAAAAAATCTAGCTCGAGATTCAAATCAAATTTGACATAACCATGTTGGTCAAGTCTGAAAAAGTAGATCTGGCAATACTGTTCGTCTGTGGACAAAATTTACAAAATGACGATGTTCTCGGATCAATATCCATAGTAGCTGTTGAAATTGGCATTTTGGGGTCAAAACAACTTATAGCACTTATTCTTTCGATTTTGATAAAGTTAAATTTTTTAATTTATCAAAATAATAAATTTTTTATTAAGGATTCAATATATCGCTATATATTGTCTAGTTAAATGAAATTATTAATCAAGGTTACCACTGATATTTAAAACACTAACTTATAATAAGTTTTGACATGAAAGTTAACGATAAATTTTCAGGTTTGACCATTAACGAAAAATCACGTTTTTTAAACATTTATTTAAAGTCGAGCGCCCAAGGAATAAGTATTCACCCACCACTTCTTTTATTGAAGTCATAATTTTCTATACCTCACTGAGGAATTAAAAAGATGCGTTTTGAATGATGTCAAAACAGTCCTTTAGTCCTTTTTTTATTTGAAACAAAAATATTCGATTTACCAGCTCGCAATGTTATTTAAAGTTTTCTTCGTTTTACAAAAAAAAAACAGCACGCCACTGGCTTAGGCATATCTACCCAATTTGATACCTCATTACAGTGTTCGTTTCACAGACAGCTTTGAATTGCCAAAGAACTTACAATATTGGCACGATGTCAACCAACCGATGACATAGCAACAAGTTCAGGTTAGTATACCTTCCACACCACTACCTTAACAAACTATGTATTGAACATGAAGCATTGTCCACCCACTCCTGGAATAGTGAAAAAACGGACTTTGTTCGTATTTTTTGTTTTCTGTTGGTTTGTGTTGATCTTTATCGACGTATATATTTTTTTTAGGAAAAACGTGGTAATGTTAACTCACCCCAGGAATAGGGTTGTAAATTGTGGTTGGCGAACGGTTTCCATCTCTATCTATATCTTTTTTGTAATTTATTTATTTTTTGTGTCCTTCTATAAAGACGGAAATGTATAATTTTACATCCCTCGAGTGTTGGGTTTTTCGTAAAAGTTCGTCTGATTTACCTACTTTCGAACTATGCCAAGATGATGGGGTGTTAGAAAGTTTGACGCGTAAACTTTTGAGAAAAGTCGTTAAGAAACTGCTCATTGCACCAACTACTTTTCACTTTCAACTCTTACTAACTTAAGGTTCAGCAAACTTCAAAGTTTGTCACGTGTTAGATGCTATTTGAAGGGTATACAATCAACTGGAAACTAGCGTGTAATTTTAAATTTTGAAAAGTGTAGCCTGCACAACTGTTCCTAAAGTGAAATCATCGTTTAAGGGTATGTTATAGTTTGACACACACCACAAACTAACGCTATTATTCAGATGTTGACTCTCCTAAAGCGTAAGCCCTTAGTGAGTACCTAAATTAGGGTGGGGAGCTCAATGTACACTGCGAACTTACTTTCGGAGTAAGTTGTGGCATAACCACTTAAACGTTGTAGTGGATAACGAGTTCAAGTTATGTTTTAAGAGTGGGGAGGTGGGTTGGGGTGCCTTCAATGCAAACGGGACCGAAGATTTTCCGAAGAATTTTTCTCTCGAATCGACCAAGGATTTCTTCATCCGCTTTTGATACGGTCCATGCTTCAGCGCCGTAGAGCAGGACTGGGATGATCAGGGTCTTATATAGGATCTCCTTAGTAGTTCGAGTGAGGGCTTTACTACTAAATTGCCTTCTTAGCCCGAAGAAACAGCAATTGGCAAGAGTATTTCTTCGTTTGATTTCTGACGAGATGTAGTTGTCAGAGTTAATAGCGGAGCAGAGGTAGGCAAAGTCCCGTACTACCTCAAAGTTATATCTGTCAATGGTGACGTTCTGTCCAATTCGTCGATGTTATGTGTCCTTTCATGTTGACAGCATATACTTCGTCTTACCCTCATTTTCTGCTAAACCCATTTTTGCCGCTTCCTTCTCTATACTAGCAAACGTGGCTATGACATCACGTTGAGTCCTACCAATGATGTCAATATCGTCGGCCTCAATGCCTCTGGTGTTGGCTCGGGAGTTTTGCACAATCCTCTCAAGAGTCAAATTGAAAAAGTCACATGACAGCGCATCGCCTTGCCTTAATCCATTTTTGGTATCGAATATGTCGGTGAAGTCGTTTCCGACCCTGATGGTGCAGCGAGAATTCTCCATCGTCATCCAACACAAACGGACGAGTTTGGACGGTATACCAAAACTAGACATGGCTCTGTATAGTTCGTCTCTATAAATGCTGTCGTATTGAAATCGATAAATAGGTGGTGGGTATCTATTTGGACTTCTTGGGTTTTTTCCAGGATCTGCCGAAGTGTGAAAATTTGATCAACTGTTGACTTTCCTGGCCTAAAACCACACTGATAAGGGCCGATCAGGTTGTTGATAAACGGTTTCAGTTGTTCACATATTACGGCAGATAGGATCTTGTCGGCGATGTTGAGTAGACTTATGCCTCTGTAGCTGGTGCAGCTGAGAGGGTCTCCTTGTTTGTGGATCGGGCAAACGATGCTGAGGTTCCATTCTTCAGGCATGCTTTCAACCGACCAGATTTGGCTTATGAGTTGGTGGATGTTACTTACTTACTTGGCATCGTTGCCATTGTTCTTCGACATTAGATGCTGGTAGTGTGTTGTGAGTCGAGAGGTTAAGGGATACGCGTTGCGGGAAGGTCTTGGCGGTCTCTGGCGATTGCAGTCTTTCGAGATTAAATTTTTTCACAGTATTTCTGTTTTTTTGTGGCGTTGTGGATATCCGCATCCTTACCTTGGCTACAATAAGGTAGTGGTCCGAGTCGATGTTAGCCCCTCGGACCATAACTCTATGCGTCATAGTAATTTATGATGTCCATTGCATATTCCTTATTGATTGTAAGAGCTGTTATTATAAATTTATAAACCTTTGTTCTTCATTTTTTTTTTAAAGAAAAAAATGTTTAGCTTCATTTATCACTTAATGGCACACTATATGCTAACGATAGCTAGCTAAGCTAATAGATGCTAACAGTTCGAGTGTTATATTGCGGTAGGGTTTTTTTTTTCTTACATGGTTGAAAGAAAGGGTACGGTTAAAATGTTTGGCAAAGGAGAAATAATTAGTTATGGGCATTTGAAAAAAAAAACAAAATATATTCATGCATGGGTATGAATATTGCACATTACAAAACAGGCTTTGGGTTCATATGTGCAAACAACGGAGTGCATATGAAAAACGCAAAGGCTGGGAGCTCATGTTCTTATATCTTTGGAGTGGTATAAGGCGATTTTACCATTATCGTCTTTGAGTTCGTAAGAAGTATTGCCGACTTTTCGGATTACTTTACACTTTACAAATTTTGGGGCCAATTTTGCGTTGAACTTTTTAGTGGCATCGCTTTGGGCAAAGTTACGCCGAAACACAGTCTGTCCTGGGTTAAAGTGAGAATTAGTGCTACGAGTGTTATATCTTTTTGCGCTGTTCTCATAGGCTTTTTGGATGTTTGCTTGCACCTCTTCTCTTATAATCTGCAGCCTGTCTTTGTGATCAAGAATAACTTCATCAGAATCTAGATTATTCAGTTTTCTCAACAGTTTATAAGAGGAAGCATGAGTCAACATTTCCTGGCCAAACAGGGTGAAATACGGTGAACACCGAAGCGATTGATGGTACGAGCTACGAAGAGCGCACGCAATGAGTGGTAGCTGTTCATCCCAATTGTTTTGTTCGTCGCCTAAGTAAGATCGAATACCAGCAATAATAGAGCGGTTCACACTTTCAGATGAATTGCTTTGTGGGGAATATAACGCGGTATATGTGTGGTGTATGCCATACTTTTTAAGAAAATTGTTGAAGATATCACTTTTAAATTGTGAACCGTTGTCCGTAAAGACATTTTCCGGAACTCCAAAAATACTAAAGACGCTTTCTTCTAAATAATCAACGATTTTTTTCGATGTCATTTGTTTAATAGGTATAAAAAGAGGGAATTTCGTAAAATGATCCAAGGCAATAAAAATGGCAATGTTTCCAGATCTAGATCTAGGAAAAGGTCCTATGATGTCCATGTACAATTTCTGAAATGGTCTCTCTGATTTAGGTTGCTCTCCCATTGGGGTACGCAAGACTTTATTAGAAGCTTTTGACTTTTTACAAATCTCACAGTTGTTCACGAAATTCCTTACATCAGTAACCATTTTTGGCCAATAAAAATGTCTTTTTAGTTGCTCTAGCATCTTATGAATTCCTGAATGATTGTGAATAGGAGGACAATGAAATCGGTTCATCAGATTAGTTGTCATTTTTGAAGGTATCCATAACTTCCACGGTGTAGATTCCTTTTCTAAATCATGCAACGATTCAGAACGACGATAGACCAAGTTGTCAACAACTTTAAGATTTGGGAGTTGCGATTCGCTTGCGAGTATATTCGATCTTAATTTTTGATATTCATCCGAGTTGAAATGTTCAGACTCTAAATCGATTCCAGTTTCAACAGAAAAAATTGCAGAAATGTCATTCTCATTCACACGAGACAATGTGTCGGGAACAACATTCTCCGAACCACGTCGATGTTCAATTGAAAAATCATAACCTTGTATCTTAAGTGACCATCTTGCTAAACGCCCAGAAAGGTCTTTTTGTTGCATTAGCCATTTTAAGCTAGCGTGGTCTGTTATGATTTTAAATCGTTGTCCTTCTACGTACTGGCGAAACTTTTTCAAACTTAGTATGGCAGCTAGACACTCAAGCTCGGTTACGCTATACTTTCTTTGAGCTGAGTTGAGCTTATGAGAGAAATATGCGATAGGTGTATCAAGACCATCAGCATTTGTTTGAACGAGAACACCTCCTACACCAGATTGACTTGCATCACAGTGTATTGCGAATGGGCGAGCAAAATCGGGATTTACGAGAATAGGAGCAGTGGAAAGCAAATGTTTAAGAGTTTCAAAAGACGTATGGGCTTCTTCAGTCCATTTAAACGTCTTTGATTTCTTTAAAAGATCGGTGAGTGGTGTTGTTATACCAGCGAAGTCACTGATAAATCGGCGATACCAACCCGCCATTCCAAGGAATCGTCTAAGTTGGCGAACTGTCGTTGGTTGGGGAAAGCTGGTGATCGCTGCAACTTTATCTGGGTCAGTCCGAAGAGTACCATAACCGACAATGTACCCAAGGTACTTAACTTCTTTTAAGCAGAACTTACTTTTCTCAAGATTAACAGTTAATCCAGCTTTTCTGAGCCTTCGGGAAATATCGGCAAGTAAATCGAGGTGTTCCTCAAAAGTTTCGGACAACACAAGGAGGTCATCCAAATAAACAAATACTTTTTCTCGAAGTCCTGGGGGAATTACTCGATCCATAAGACGACATAGTGTTTGTGGGGCGTTGCAAAGCCCAAATGGCATCACTTTATATTGATAAAGTGGACGGTTTGGAACGGTAAAAGCAGTCATTTGTCTAGATTTTTCACTCAAAGGAATTTGCCAGAAGGCTTCTTTCAAGTCTATGCTTGATATGAATTTAGTCTTCGGTAATCGACTTAAAATTTGTTCAATTAACGGTAGAGGATATGCGCTTTTAATGGTCTTTTCATTTACTTTGCGAGAATCTAGACAAACTCTGGCCTTTCCGCATGGCTTTTGAAGAAAAACCACTGGGCTACTCCAAGGACTATCTGACTCCTCAATGACTCCGAGCAAAAGCATTCGATCGATTTGGTTGTGAAGCAGTTTTTCTATGGCTGGGGAGATGGGGTAATATCTTTGTTTAATTGGTTTGCAACCTGGCTCAATTTCAATTTCGTGTTCAATGAGATTTGTTTTGCCAAGACCTTCGGTAGCGTACGATGGAAGCAAACGTATTATGCCATCAAGACTTTTCCTCTGGTCTAGTGTTAAAAAGTGGGCATCACTTGGCTGAATAGAATTTTCTATTGAAACTCCACTTATGACATTAGGTGCAATATTAAACGCAGACCAAAAATTTATACCTAGATAAATTTCTTCTAATAACGTAGGAATTATAAAGAATTTAATTTTTTTCACGATATTTCGAAAAGTAACATCGACTTCTATACAACCCTTTATTTCTTGTTGTTTCCCATCGGCAGTTGTAGCAAAGGTGTTAAAATTAAACTGTTTATTAGTTTTCGAAAAAATATCTTTCGCAGCTTGACCACTTATACAGGAAATGCTTGCACCACTGTCAAGAAGACCCACATACTTTTCCCCAAAAATATATATAGTTGCATATGGGCGAATATCTGATGAACCAGTTTGTAGACTAGATATAGATCTTTTTAAAAATTTTCTATTCGACTGAACTGCTTTCCAGTATTTTCTCAATCGTATAGTTGATCTCTTTGGATATTCAAAAGTAGGTGATGATGTTTGAATCGAATTTAAAATATCTGCTCTTTTCTTATTGTAGTTATCTAAACGTTGTTGATATGAAACTATTGGGTGAAGTTTTGGTACTGGTTTTGGTAAGTCAGGTGATTGTGCGTCTGTTTTAAAAATTGTTATTTTCTGGGACATGTCAGGTAAGGGTTTGTCCAAGATAGTCTCATGTATTTCAGTAAGATTCATCACTGAATCGCCGCCAAGCTCATCTTTTAATTCGAACGAGGGTGAGCTGGAGCATTTTTCTGTCTTCCCGCGTTCGCTTTCAAGTTTCCCTTTTGGGAGCACTTGGAACAATTAGGTTTATAAGTGTCCGGAGTACCACAACCGTAGCAGAATACAGTTCTTTTCTCCAAACAATCAAGGTAAGTATGTCCTTCACAACCACAATTCCAGCATTTGAATGGTGTTATGCCAGATATATCGAGCGTTGGATTGTAGTTATCAACTTGGATATCATTTTCGACACTTATTTCACTTACTGGATGTTTGTTATAATAAGGTCTGGACGTTAATTGAGATTTGTTTGAGTTTTCATTAAAAACTACATCTCTTCGAAAACAGAAGTTCCTAAGTTGTGCCACCGAGGCAAAGCTCATATAAAAAGTCTGTTGTCTTATTTCTGGACGAAGATTACGATGCAATATGTCAACAAGTTCATGGTCCATTAAAGGGTACCTGAGCTTGTCGCACAACTTCATGACAGCATTATAGAAATCTTCAAAAGTTTCTTTTTCTTTTTGTTTTCTTTTCCAAATCATTTCTTTTATGTCGGTGTCCGATTTATAATCTTGAAATTGTTGACGGAAAGCAAAACAGAAAGGTTCCCAGTTAATACGTTCTACGCCCCTTCTGTACCTCCAGTACCATTCTCTGGCACGATCAGTAAAGAGTATATGGAGATTGTCACACAGAAGATTAAAATGGCCGTTCAGACAATCTTTAGTAAGGGCAGTAACCTGATAAATAAACTGATCAACAGAAGTATCTGGATTTATACCATCAAACCGCAAGTTCCAGCTATTTATTATATTTGCTACACGATTTCCCTCAATCCTAGGCATTTCTTGACCTTGAAATGAGTTGTTGTAACTGTAATTATATGAATGTGGTCTTTGAGAATACAAATTTTCTGGGGGTTGCCTGCCATTCGGGTTAGGGTTTTGACTTTCTAAAACGTTTTCAAAAACACGGTTGTTACTATCATTCTTGTTTTGGTTGAGGACCATGGTTTCAAGACGATTTATCATAGCGTTAAATTTTTTTTCAAACTTTTGTTCTATCAAACTTTCAATGTGTTTAGTAAGGTCTTGTTCTTGTGAAGGTTCATGAACCGTTCTCGACTGTACGTTTGACGTGTTGTTTGAACATTGTCTTATTTGACCTTCTATACGAGGATTTTCAAATAATTCAGATTGACTAAATGCTTGTTGCGTCACTATAGATTTGCGTAAAGTTTCTTCAATATTTTGGACTGACGGTATGGTTGTTATTGGAGATGGATTCAATGACCAATCTATAGGATTTTGTTCAATCTGAGGAAGCTCTAGATCTAATTTTTTCTGTGAACGAGTATTTGGGATTTTATTTTTAGGTAAAGCTCCCGTTGTAGCAAATGAAAAAGTTGGTTTTACAAATTTAGAAATATCTTTAAGAGTAAGTTTAGCTTTACATTCTGGACACGTCGAAGAATGTTTAATCGTTTCAACAATGCATATTTTATGAAATATATGTTTGCATATTGTTTTAACGATATTATCCTTATCAGGAAATGATTCGTGGCATATTGCACATGAATTATTTTGTAAAAGATTTGCAGACGAATTTTCAGGAGTGCGTGTTAGAGACATATTAATTTTTTTTTTTTTATATTACTATCGTGCAGACTAAGTTAAGGGTATACTTCAAAAAATAAGCTTCAAATTCCTTAATAATTTCATTCAGACAAAAATAGATCCAATAGTTGAAAAATAAACATTTCAAAGTTTATTGAAATAATATAGTGATTGATTTTAATAAGAAGACAATCTTTAAAAATTAACTCTAAAAGATTGTAGTTCTTTCTCTTAGAAACCACACTGAACTTTTAAACATGCAGAAGTAGCACGGTTTTTATTTATCAAAGTATACAGTGATCTAAACGATTAATCGGACAATTATGTAGAGTAAACTACGTACATAATCATAATTCCAGATGTCGATTAAAGTTGTACACATAATAAGTATTTTAAAATTTATTCGAATTTTATTAGCAAAGTGTTTTGGTAATATAGTTGATAACCACTGATCAAAATTCCAAAATCTAATAAAACGAATCTTAAATTACTGAACCTTTGTCAAATCTTTGTCCAAAACACAACAAAAATTCATAATTCAAAAGGCCTATAACTAAGATATAGGTATGGAAATCTTTTAAGAAGAAAGCCACACGCTTTGGGCGCCATTTGTTATGTTCAGCTAGGGAAGAGGTATTCTTTTTCCCAAAAAAAAAACAGAGTTGAGTGAGCACTTTAAATTCTTCGGCTGCTTCAGTCCGGGGTGGGTTTTTTCTCTGTGCTTGGCCAAACTATACAAAAATATGTGCTCTAAAAAAAAAGGAAGGGTGAACTAAAGGAGAACGTTTGTGGATCTATTGCTGAAAGAATTTGGAACCAGGGTTGTAATTAGGTCCCTACAATTCCCTCCCAACCATGCACATTCGATTAATTTTTTTTTGAATGGCCCAAATAAATAAACTTGAAGCTTTACTGTAGTATACCCTTACAAAAAGTTTATTAAAAATTCATTATTGATTATATATTATAATGTATAATTCTAGTTTTTGTATAGAAGAAATTAATCATTATTCTTGTTTAATCGAAACGATAAGAATGCTGGAAAATAAACTATATTATATAGGTTTTTAATCATAACAAAGACTAATAATACGGAGAGGGTATAGTTATATGGTCTCCAAAGCATTTAAACGAAAAATTAGACAAGTTAATATCCCTCGAGTGATTATAAATTGCGGCGTAAAACTACAAATTCCCTACTACTAATAGGCCTATTATCTAGGAGAATCGTTGCCTAACCAAATTAACAAAAAAAAAACCGTTTCTGAAAAAATGTTCGGAAGACTACACACCTATTTACCTAAACGTATTTTCAGGTAATATTCAAAGATATCTACACGAAAGACAGTCATTCTTTTCGCTTTTGAAAAAAAATAATTTCATAAACTATTGAATTTAGAATAAAAAAAATTAAAATAGTTAATTATGGGTAATTTAGTTAATGGAAAATCAAAAAAATAGATATTCAAACAAAATTTAAACTTGTTAGTTGAACGTTGCATGATGATCAGAACACGGTATCCTCAACTGCATTTCTTTTTATGAAATCCGGGATAGATGGATAGCTCTATTTCTTCAGAGTTCGTAGGGAAGATTTCTTGCACGATCCGAGTCCAAATTATAGGTGTGATAAATGTTCTTTTTGTTATTTTGGTTTTTTTTTTCTTCACAACCACGATGAATAAAGTCTATCGAGTCAAAAACGCATGCACTTTCATTTCTCTGCATGCACTTTATTTCTCTTTTTTTTTTTTAATATAATTAACTGCGAATTTATGGGGCACTGTAATCACTTTAATTTAATTTTATGTCTCTTCTCTTTTTTTTTTTTTGATTTTTAATTTAAGCGATTCACTACTTAGTGTTCTTATGCAACTCGATTGATGCTTGCTTATGCTTTGAAGATTTTTGCCCAACTCCCCGATGAATTTTCTTTTTTTGTTCGGTGATACTTCGATCTTTCCTCTTAACTGCTCAACCGGTTTAACCGTAAGCCCTAGTTTTGTTTTTTTTTTTTTTGTTTTTTTGCTTATGTACTCGAACTTGACCCTGAAATCTAAAGTATGTACCCACATAGGAAACAGTTCGAGTGTTATATTGCGGTAGGGTTTTTTTTTTCTTACATGGTTGAAAGAAAGGGTACGGTTAAAATGTTTGGCAAAGGAGAAATAATTAGTTATGGGCATTTGAAAAAAAAACAAAATATATTCATGCATGGGTATGAATATTGCACATTACAAGTAATCACCCCATGGGTGGCCTAAGAATTAGTACGTTGAAAGTAACAACACATACGCTTTTTTTTCACTGCGAAAGTTTGACAATAACTGTCATCAGAAGCTTTCTGATCGAAATCGGCGTTAAACAGAAGGTCCCATTATATGTGAAAATATAGCTCTGCACACAAAAATGAATGAAAAGGTTTGTGAACATGTTGAGCCAGATATTTCATTTATTCCTAGAACACATTTTTTTTCCAACTTTAAACTATTTTTTTTTATAAACCTACATTTTGACATATATTCATATTTCCATATGTTCATATTTTTCTTATACTCATTTCTCGGTGCGCTACAGTCCCTAATGCAACTCGATTTTGATTTATACAGTCCTCTCAACAATGATATTAAAGAATTAACATGATAGTCGTCTCCTTACCTGAGTCCTTTGTTGGTATCGAATGTTTCGGTGAGGTCTTTATCGATCTTGATGGGCAGCGAGAATTATCCATCATCGATTTGAACTTCTTACGTTCTTACAGAAGATAGGTTTTGTAAGCGACGTTGAGGGGACTTATACCCCTGTAGTTGGCGAAGTTCAGAGTTTCTCTTTTTTGTGGATCGCGCAAACGATGCTGAAGTTCAATTCTTCATGCATACTATTATCCAACCAATTTTTGATTATGACTTGGGGAATTTTATTTACCAAGTCATTTCCGTCACCTTGCTAAGCTTGAATGTAGATATTGCTTTCTTCACTTCATTTAGGTCGGGTGATTGTCAGTTTTTGCTCTCACCACCAATATTGAATGGATCGTTCTCTCTGACAGTGGTAGGTTGTTTCTTATCACAGTTTCAAGAAGTGGTCTTCCATATTCTCAGCATCTACTTTGACTCAACTAGGATGTTGTCTTATTCATTTCTATAGATTTTCGTTAGGGCCTTGAATTCCTGCTACTCACGTTTTGAACTTTTTTAGAACATGCAAACATCTTTCCTGGAGTGACACCTTTCAATGTATTCGAATTTAAGCTTTTTTTGCCCCTTTATTTATTTGGCAGCCCTCGTCTTCAGCTGAGCTTAGCCATGAAAGCCTCGTGCTTGGCTGCGAGCATCTATGTTTACTATGCGAGACACCTACCACCTTATTGTCGGCTAATCTATTGGCTTGGTCACATTGTCGCTATAATTATTCTACGACAGTAAATGATGGTGATATGGTGTTAGTCGAGAAGTTAATGGATAATGCGATCTGCAAAGAACTTGGAGGTCTCTTGCGATTGCAGTCTTTGGATATTAAATTTGTTATGGCGTGTTTGGTATCCGCATTCTTACCTTGGCTACAATAAGGTGTTGGTGAATATCCAGATGGCGAAATAGTGGCATTTCGTTACGCAGCAATAATATAGTGGTCCGAGTTGATGTATGCCCCTAAGAATGTTCGGATGCATGCCTCTTGTCTATCGCGATGTCATTAGTGTGATTAAACTTTCGTTGATCTGGAGACAGCAATGTTCCCTTATGATTATCGAGTGGTGCCTATAGTGGCAGCATCTAATTACTCTTACTTACTTACTTAAGTGGCGCTACAGTCCGGAATGAACCTGGGCCTCAACCAACATGCCTCTCCAATTAGCCCGGTCCTTAGCTAACTGCCTCCAGTTGCGCACTCCAAGTTGGTTGAGGTCGGTTTCCACTTGTGCGCGCCACTTAAGGCGAGGTCTTCCTCTACTGCGTCCGACGTCTGGCTGGGAATCGAAGACTCTGCGAGCCGGAGTATTGGTGTCCATATCTAATTACTCTATGTCCATTGAAAAACTTGGTATAAGTTCGGATGTGATTTCCAATAGAACTGCTAGAGAAGGCCTCTCTTCCTACCTTTGTATTTAAATCTCCCAGCATGATCTTAACACCGTACATCGGAAGTCGCTCGAAAGTTTGGTCCAGGAGCTCGTCGAAACAGTATTTCCCAATGTCATCTTTTTCCTGCATAATTGTCCATTTAAAAAAAAAAGTAATATTCTGAACGGGTAAACAAATTTTTTCAACGCATAGAATATTTTGTGAAATTAAATTTTATTTATCACATGTGGGCTTGGAAACTTTTTTGTGTTGGACCATATGCCGCTTGGGATTATAGAATCTGCGTCTCCATATTGCAATATAATTAGAAGACACATAAAGATTTATAATTCTGTTCCGGAAGGGATAACTAAAAGCTTTCAAACTCATGGGGGACATATCTTATATAACTTTTGTATTTCTGGATTCCGTTCAGATTCCGGTGAATTTTTATTAAACATTGATTGTTCAATAACTGGTGGCTAGTGGACTGTAAATTTAATAAAATTAGAAATACACAAAACACAATGATATAATTTAGCGTGCTCTTTATTTAACGTTCAAAATAGAAGTGAAGTACCGAACATCAACCTCCCTGTTGATTCGTGTTGCATTCATTATGCGTACACACACAAAGGTAAAATGTAGTCCTTGACACAAACACTTAAGACGTGGCGATATGTGTGTGTATGTGTGTGTGTGTGTCGATATGTGGTACTCGATATTCACAGAATATCGAACATCCTGCCCACTTTGAAGCCGCAGGCTTAAAAACGCTCGTAGATGTTTTCAATTTGATTATTTTGGGGCTTTCTTCTGAATAGCATTTGCTCATGGAGATTGGGAAAACCATAGACGCCCCTAATATGTCTATGGAAAACCAACTCGATTCAGGAATTATGTCTGCATCTGTCCTAAAATGCATGCGTCGTCCTGTGACAGATTGCAGCCCTGAGTGCAGTTGCCATTACCACACATCTCGTCGTGTGGTTGTAGATTGGTCTCCATTGGTATGAGACACAACTTTGTGATGGGGCGGTCGTACAAGCGACCGCCTGCTCATATGCGAGCGCTGCGCACCTGCCCCATTTTATTAGGATAAACGTTCGTAATACGCGCACGCTTCCAAACGCCTGGTGGTTGATTATCCTCCTTAAGAAAAACCAAATCGCCAATTTCCAAATTGCGATTCGGCTGCTGTGACCATCTGCTCCAGATACTTTGCTCGAATTTGTGAATTTGTCCCAGCTGTCCAACTTATGTAACGGCACTCCGCTCATATTCGGACCAAGCGCCTGCGCCAAGCATGTGCCTGCTGCATTAATCGTTTGCTGAGAATAGCATCTGCTGGTAGTATAATCGGATGCTTCTTCTCGAGATATGCGGCCCGCAAGCCGTATAATGCCGTCGGTTCTTATGAATGGTGTAAATGACAAAAGCTTGCTATCATTCGGAAGTGGTTTGGATTGGCACAATCTGCGATATTCTGTGGATATTTTGATTTTTGGGTGTGTCGAATCCATAATGCTAGTGCACGGGAATATTCCTCATATGTGACTGGTGGTACAGCTTCAACCAGATCCTTCACCCGATTTTGGTCCTCCGTCAATGTGCATTTTTTCGTTGACGACGTTGCTATATCTTCTTGGGTCTTTTTGGTTGGATTCTGCTTCTGTGGTTCCTTTTTCGGTCTTCTCTTGCGTGTAAGAAGAACATTTGTCGGCTGAACTTATACGGGTCTTAACCATTTGGCGCAAAACAAATGCACAAAGCGTTGAACGTATGCTGTTATACGTAATGATTTATTCAATGACGAATGATTGATCAGCAAATCCTGCATAACTGCATGTCCCTGCCCACTTTGACTTGTTAAAGTCAAAACCATGATTGGTGTACCGAAAACCTTGTTTTTCCGTAGTTCATCATCTGCTTCCGATTGCTGATTCGTTGGAAGTTTCAAAAATTTAGGCCCGTGCCACCATAATTTGGAATTGATTAAATCGGTTGCCAATACGCTACGTGAAATGAGATCAGCCGAGTTCTCTTTTGTTGGCACATGTTTCCATCTCTGCACGTCACTGTACTGCTGGATTACAGAAATCCGATTAGCCCCGAAAACCTTTGTGTCGCTCGGGCATTTGTGCAACTAGTGAAGGACAATTTCTTTTTTGCCAAGACTGCTCCCATTGTGGCTGCACACAACCGAGGAATTGGCTTCGTCAGTTTGGGCGCCAATTTGTTTTTTTTTTTTTGATGTAACAATATTCGCAATGATAGTGCCATTGGGTTGCTCAACTCTTGCATACACGACTGCACCATATGCAATGCTGGAAGCATCACAGAAAGTGTGTAACTGAAGTTTACAATCCGGTGCACTGCCAATCCAACGTGGAATTCGGATTTCGGCTAATGTAAAAATGCTTTTAAGATAGGTTTTCCATGACTTGGCTACCTCTACCTCCACTTGTCGTCCCAATCCGTACCCGTTTTCCACAAGTTTTGTATGAATAGCTTTGAAAGAATCGTCACTGGAGCCAAATAACCGTTTGGATCATAAATCGTCGCCCCTTCGCTGGCTATTATCCGTTTCGTTATCTTCTCGGCGTGATTAAATTTTCGAACTTTGAATCGCAGTGAATTATCTGTTGGGTTCCATATAAGTTACACCTGTTGATCCTTCTTCCTCTAGGCTTTTACACTGCTCACGCTCATTTTCCAGCAACATAGCCAACTCATTTGAAGTCCATTTTGTCAACGGAAAGCAACCTCTGCTTAAAGACGCCTCTAATTGTTCTCTAGTCGCGATGGCTTTTTTCACCGTGTCCACGCTTTTTAGTAAATCGTCAACGTAGAATGAATTGTAAACTGCTTCTTGTGCTAACGGAAATTCCTCAACGTATTCATCTACACATCGTTGCATCGCTTTTACCGCATTACCACGATTTTGTGAGCCGATTTGAACTCCCTATAATCTCGCTGTAACTGCCGACAACGTGACAACAATGCTGTTCCCACCATTGCTGTGACATTATTTGAGTCTCGTAATTCGTAGAGCCGATTTGGAATTGCTCTTGCGCTTGACTTCTGCCATTGCCGGAATAACTCTCGTACACACATAAAAAAAAAAAAAAAAAAAATAAGTAAATAAAAATAAATAATAAAAATAATGTACATGATGTTCCTCTGCTACTAGGAAATATATTTATATATGACTGTTGTATCGGCTTTGCCGGGTCATCCCCTTTGAGATGAAAAGATTGCGTCGAGAGTAAGCAGTACGGCTTTAACGCACGTCCCCCCTCTCTGTCTCTTCACATTAAATTGTTTCGGGCTACCCCACTGAGTGGACTCGGCCACAAAGAAAGGTTTAGCTGGATTTTGAATCCTTGAGATGAAGAGATTGCGTCGAGAACAAGTAGTACGGCTTTAACGCACTGCCTCCCCCTCTGTCCCTCCCCATGACATTGTTTCGGGCTGCCTAACTAAGTGGACTCGGCCTCAGAGAAAGGTTTAGCTGGATGTTGGATCCTTGAGATGAAGAGATTGCGTCGAGAGAAAGTAGTACGGCTTTAACGCACTCCCTCCCCCTCTGTCCCTCCCCATGACATTGTTTCGGGCTGCCTAACTAAGTGGACTCGGCCTCAGAGAAAGGTTTAGCTGGATGTTGGATCCTTGAGATGAAGAGATTGCGTCGAGAGAAAGTAGTACGGCTTTAACGCACTCCCTCCCCCTCTGTCCCTCCCCGTGACATTGTTTCGGGCTGCCTTACTAAGTGGACTCGGCCACAAAGAAAGGTTTAGCTGGATGTTGGATCCTTGAGATGAAGAGATTGCGTCGAGAGAAAGTAGTACGGCTTTAACGCACTGCCTCCCCCTCTGTCCCTCCCCATGACATTGTTTCGGGCTGCCTAACTAAGTGGACTCGGCCTCAGAGAAAGGTTTAGCTGGATGTTGGATCCTTGAGATGAAGAGATTGCGTCGAGAGAAAGTAGTACGGCTTTAACGCACTCCCTCCCCCTCTGTCCCTCCCCATGACATTGTTTCGGGCTGCCTAACTAAGTGGACTCGGCCTCAGAGAAAGGTTTAGCTAGATGTTGGATCCTTGAGATGAAGAGATTGCGTCGAGAGAAAGTAGTACGGCTTTAACGCACTCCCTCCCCCTCTGTCCCTCCCCATTACATTGTTTCGGGCTGCCTTACTAAGTGGACTCGGCCACAAAGAAAGGTTTAGCTGGCTGTTGGATCCTTGTGATGAAGAGATTGCGTCGAGAGAAAGTAGTACGGCTTTAACGCACTCCCTCCCCCTCTGTCCCTCCCCATGACATTGTTTCGGGCTGCCTAACTAAGTGGACTCGGCCTCAGAGAAAGGTTTAGCTGGATGTTGGATCCTTGAGATGAAGAGATTGCGTCGAGAGAAAGTAGTACGGCTTTAACGCACTCCCTCCCCCTCTGTCCCTCCCCATTACATTGTTTCGGGCTGCCTTACTAAGTGGACTCGGCCACAAAGAAAGGTTTAGCTGGATGTTGGATCCTTGAGATGAAGAGATTGTGTCGAGAGAAAGTAGTACCTACGGCTTTAACGCACTTCCCTCCCTCTCTGTCCCTCCCCATTATATTGTTTCGGGCTGCCTTACTAAGTGAACTCGGCCACAAAGAAAGGTTTAGCTGGCTGTTGGATCCTTGTGATGAAGAGATTGCGTCGAGAGAAAGTAGTACGGCTTTAACGCCTTCCCTCCCTCTCTGTCCCTCCCCATTATATTGTTTCGGGCTGCCTTACTAAGTGAACTCGGCCACAAAGAAAGGTTTAGCTGGCTGTTGGATCCTTGTGATGAAGAGATTGCGTCGAGAGAAAGTAGTACGGCTTTAACGCACTCCCTTCCCCTCTGTCCCTCCCCATTACATTGTTTCGGGCTGCCTTACTAAGTGGACTCGGCCTCAGAGAAAGGTTTAGCTAGATGTTGGATCCTTGAGATGAAGAGATTGCGTCGAGAGAAAGTAGTACGGCTTTAACGCACTCCCTTCCCCTCTGTCCCTCCCCATTACATTGTTTCGGGCTGCCTTACTAAGTGGACTCGGCCACAAAGAAAGGTTTAGCTGGATGTTGGATCCTTGAGATGAAGAGATTGCGTCGAGAGAAAGTAGTACGGCTTTAACGCACTCCCTCCCCCTCTGTCCCTCCCCATGACATTGTTTCGGGCTGCCTAACTAAGTGGACTCGGCCTCAGAGAAAGGTTTAGCTGGATATTGGATCCTTGAGATGAAGAGATTGCGTCGAGAGAAAGTAGTACGGCTTTAACGCACTCCCTCCCCCTCTGTCCCTCCCCATGACATTGTTTCGGGCTGCCTAACTAAGTGGACTCGGCCTCAGAGAAAGGTTTAGCTAGATGTTGGATCCTTGAGATGAAGAGATTGCGTCGAGAGAAAGTAGTACGGCTTTAACGCACTCCCTCCCCCTCTGTCCCTCCCCATGACATTGTTTCGGGCTGCCTAACTAAGTGGACTCGGCCTCAGAGAAAGGTTTAGCTGGATATTGGATCCTTGAGATGAAGAGATTGCGTCGAGAGAAAGTAGTACGGCTTTAACGCACTCCCTCCCCCTCTGTCCCTCCCCATGACATTGTTTCGGGCTGCCTTACTAAGTGGACTCGGCCACAAAGAAAGGTTTAGCTGGATGTTGGATCCTTGAGATGAAGAGATTGCGTCGAGAGAAAGTAGTACGGCTTTAACGCACTCCCTTCCCCTCTGTCCCTCCCCATTGCATTGTTTCGGGTAAATATTGGTGGTTATCAAATCTTAATGTATACCAAAAGGGTTCAATCGTCCCGCATTCTGTGGTACCGTCCTGGATTTGCAGGTGTAAGCTCGCATTCAGCAAGTTCATGCATAGATTTCGAAAAAAAAGCAGAGACGCAATACAAAACAATGCTGGGATACAACAAAACAAGATGGCTTGCACCTTTGCCTGCAGTTGAAAGAATCTTGCAAATGTATTCGCCATTTATCACAAGAAAAATGTCCCGCTGCATTACACCATTTTTTCTCCAATATGCATGCTCAGAGCTGTGGTAGAGCTTTATCCATGTGCAAGCATCAATATATAGCGATTCATTGAAAATGATTGAAGGAGACAAGACGAGCTATTCACATTTCTCACATGTTTGTGTATTTAAAAAAAAAGTCAACAATCGGTTAGAAAATATGAAATTTCTCCAACCATAAGAACAGAACTGGCAACACTTATTGAGAGTGGTCGAATCAACAGAAAAGATTTCATGGGGCATATTAGTAACTTGATCACAATTGAATATGGGCAGCTGTGAAACTGTTTTCGACATAATTACTTCGAACCCAGAATTAGATTGTTGAAAAAGTCACTCATATGAAAAGGACGATTTCAACAAATAAAATATATAAATGCTAATGGTCAAGCTTGTTAGTTTATGGTTATACATACGTTGGCCGCCTCATGTATACCCCCATACATGTGTGCCATATTTTTTTATTTCCCTTTTTCTTCTTTGCCCTTTTCCTTTTCAATTGGACTCGACGGTGTCGTTATCGACAAAAAAAAAAAACTACCTGTTGCAAGAACAAAAGGATTTTCTCCAAAAGTCCAAATTGATTAAACAACACATCCTTTCTGGTTGTGCTTACACTCATAATATCTATTGGGTACCTATATTCAAACCTGACATTCACAATGTAAACATTTGATGCAACCATTGCCAGCACCAATATTGTGATATAGCTACCTGCGCAAGTTTATTGTGTGTAGCGATCTAAATAAAAACTACCCGCTATAACAGCCGTGGAATTTTCATTCCAAAAGGATTTTTTTTTTTTTTTTTAAGTAAACCTCATGGCATTGTCTGAATTGATTCAACAATACATCCTTTTTTGGTTGTGTTTACTCTCATTATATGTATTTATCGGGTACCTACATTCAAATTCACATTCACAATGTAAACATTTGATGCAACCAATGCTAGCAAGAATATTGTGACATAACTACCCGACAGCTGTGTTTACCTACGCATGTTTATTGTGTGTAGCGATAGCGATCTATGAGCAATGCAAACACTCGATGCAATAAACGTCCATCTCACTAGAGAAAGGAAGATGTGGCTTGTTTACAACTGAAAATATTTGGGTAGACCCTTTGGCATAGATAGCGTAAGATAGCGATCTGCGCGTTTGTATAATTTGTTTTGGATCATGGTCAGCAATCAGCTGGTATGCGCACAATCACAAAACACTAAGTAACATGGAAAACAAATGTTAAATTTTTGATGTTATTAGGCATATCCGTGCAAACGATATCGGTAATTAAGCACACTAATTGGGTATTTAAATTGAGATGGTAAACTTCGTGAAGTCTTAAACGCTATACCTATATTGTAACATCAATTGGTCACTTCATCAAATTAAATAAATGCAAAACATACACGCATGTCGGTTTAAATGGGTTTTATGAAATGATCGTCGTCGTCGTAGGTATACAATTTTCGCACGTTGCAAACTCATGACGTTGCATAAATACCCTTGTACAATTATGCATTGTAAATTTTATTACTCACATTGTTGATTAGATATCCCTGGTGTGTTCGGATGCGGGCACAGTTGCACAGTTGCAACAATACACAAAACAATATACAAAATAAAAACACTCAAAATAACAGTTAGACTAGGCCTGAATCTAATTTCGACTACGAAGGACCTTGTTCAATAACTGGTGGCTAGTGGACTGTAAATTTAATATAATTAGAAATACACAAAACACAATGATATAATTTAGCGTGCTCTTTATTTAACGTTCAAAATAGAAGTGAAGTACCGAACATCAACCTCCCTGTTGATTCGTGTTGCATTCATTATGCGTACACACACAAAGGTAAAATGTAGTCCTTGACACAAACACTTAAGACGTGGCGATATGTGTGTGTATGTGTGTGTGTGTGTCGATATGTGGTACTCGATATTCACAGAATATCGAACATTGATATTGATTTATTTAATCGCCATTTTACCCAGAGCACACATTTTTAGGATCTAAAAAGTGATTTATATTACATAAGGCACTTGACAGCACTTACTGAGCAATAAAAATCAAGAAATGATTTATTTATTGATCGTAAATTGTTCATATTCCAAATGTGTCGTACTTAACTGGTCAACTGTGAGCCAGGATATCCAGCAAATGAAAAATACCAACGTTGAGATGGGTTTTGATAGTAATTACGTGTGAGGATATTTTTAGCACACCTTTGGATAGCCAATAGCCATCAATTGAATGTGTTTCAAAAAAAAAATAGATTGCTTGGGAAAATAATTAATGGGATTCGAATAAGTAAAAAATTGTACTTAATTGAAAGGTCCTTTTGTTGTGTCCAGTTTATTCTTAAGTTACAATGTAATTTGCATAAACAGTAGAACAAGTAGGTTGGGATATTGTAGGAACAAACCTTTTTGCAAGAGGTGGGATTTGTAGTACCTTTTAATTAGTTTCATGACATAAATTTCAATATGTATTTCCATATACAAATGAATGTATAAATGCAGATAAAATACAGAAAGCGATAGAAGAAAAATGATGGGAAATTGGTTCAACTCATTTTTCCTCCGCTATAAGACTGTCCGCTATAAGAACGCGCTCAACGCCAAGAGCTGAGTGTCTACAGACGATCAAATTTCAGTGTAGTAATTTATAGAGCTATAGCTGGAGACTTCCCTTAAGATTTAAATAATCAGTAGTGCTTTTTGGACTAACAGATTGGAACGTAGTAATGAAAGTTACTTCATACAAAAAAGAACATTAAAATTGTCTATCTGCGCTAAGAGAGAGTAGGATTTTCCTAACAACTTCGGTCGGCCTGCAGGAATGAAAAAAAAAATCCATATACAAGGTGTCTCCAAAGATAGATTATACCTCTTTAGCTTGCAAGCTCTAGGAAATTTAATCGCTATGGAGTGTTTCTTGGGAGCGCACTGCTTATTGTATGTGCGAGAGTGGTACGCGTAGAAGTTTCTGCAATATTTGATGTTTTCGATTTATAAATTCTAAAATGGATGACCAATTTTGAAGTAATCGGTATAACAACGAAATTCGAGCGATCAAGATCATCAAGAACGTTCCTTTTATATGGTAATCTCACAAGTGCTTTAAATGCAGAGATTATTATTAAACCATATTTTGCACAAATAACTTAAGCTGCACCGTATATATTTCAATTAAAGTCCCAGGATGTTAGTCAGAGGGTTTCTATTTATAATTTACTCGTACCCTTTAAATGTTTTTATCACAGTACGAGCGTTCGAGAAAGGGAAGAACGAGAGTGATAGGAAAGATTTTTGGATGAAGTGGAGACTAACTCCATGAGTGGTGTTCGAACTAACATCGGGGAGTCACTGGTTTTTGTGTTCGTTAAATTCGTTAAAGCTCTGCGAATTTAACGAACACAAAAACCAGTGACTCCTCGATGTTAGTTCGAACACCACCCATGGAGTTAGTCTCCACTTCATCCAAAAATCTTTCCTATCACTCTCGTTCTTCCCTTTTTCGATGTAACTACCGACTATATTTTATTTCTAGGAATAAAAGTTTCATGGATTTTGGATGGGATTGAACGCGAAACCTTCCACTTAACAGGCGAACACATCACCACTACACCAAGGCCACCAAGAGGTTTGACTTCGTAAACCATGACTTCGTAAATTGAGCCGTTTTCAACGCTTTCCAACATTTTATTTTCGGATGAAGCTAATTTCATCATAATGGACACGTAAATAATCAGAAATATCGCTACGGGAGTGCAATGAATCTGAAACGCAAGCATCAGAAACCACGTTATTCACATTAAATGACTGTATGGGCTGAGAGAGGGATTATCTGCCCTTAATTATTTGAAGATAAAAGGGGAATGCAGTTTCAATGAAATCTGACTTCTGGGTATTTGAATTAAAAACTTCCAAATATTGGCATTTCATATCGCCCATATTGTAAAACCAACATCTGTCGAATTGGCTGTGATTTATTAAATCTATTTTGCCAAATTACCAAGGACGGACATAGCGTTCTGCGGATTCTCCTAGGTAGTCGATTTCGCGTCGCTTCCGCAGACCACAACTTGGCGAACTTTGCGTCGCGTAAAAAAAATCAACTGACCCAGGAGCTGAAGGTGAACTCCAATAGAGATCCACGTGTGCTCGCTGAATGAGCTCTGGAGCAGTTGGGAACTGACCCGAATTTTCATTGGGAAATCATTTTCAGCGATGGGGCCCTTTTCTCGATGAATGCCATGTTTGGTGTGGATTTTGGGCTTGCGGCTTCATCGGTACATATTTCTTTGAGAACTACTTTGGCCAGGCCGTCATCGTCAACGGCGAGTGCCATTATAGATCGATGGTCATCAACTTCTTTTTAAGTTCAACCAGATTCGAAGGCATGGTCTTCTCATGTGAAGGTTAGACTTTTTCTTGTGTGGTTTTTTGAAGTCTCAACTCTGTGCGAACAAGCCTCAAACCACAGCGGCCCGCAAAGCTAATACTAATGGTATAAATACCATGGCATTGGTACCATTATATTGGCAATACCTTGGGTGGTGACACACGCCCAATGTAGTATGAGTTGAAAAATGGCAGTACACAATTTAGTTCTTCAACGTACCGCTTAGGAAGAATGGCGCCAGTAGAATTCTATGTATACCATTTCATGACACATATGTGGTAAATCCGTATACTAAAGTATTGATACCATCAGTGTGTCAAAGGTATAACATAACTCATGCCATCGGTCAAATTCAGCCTAATTTATGTGCTAGAGTCATAAAAAATTGACATCTTTGATATGCACAACCCAGAGCGGGGGACATTTAAACGATGTTATATTTCATACATAATGGCATCGATAGGCCGGATATCTCACAGACTATTCCATAGGGGTATATTCGTTTTGATACATCGTTTATAACATAGAGAAATAATTTAGCTAGATAAAACTTAAAGTAGTTATATGGATTGATTCAGAATAGCTAGCTGAGTCGATTAAGTCATGTCTGTCAGTCCGTCCGTCCGCCTGTTAGTCACCGATTTGTATGTCTTAAATGATAAGCTAGGATAGTAAAATTTGGTATATGAGATCCTTGTCCCAGCCTACAGAACAAGTGTAAAAAATTTCAAATGAATTTTTAAAGATTTTAATAAATTTAATAAACTGTCTGTGACAATGTCATTTTCTATAGTTCATCCCCATTCAGTTCTAGGCATGCCCAATTGTCCACTGTTTGGTAATGTTTAATTTAAGGATGAAACGGGAAAGGGTATTCAACAATTTGGATTGTAGGCTTATAGTATATTTTTATTTAAATTCAATGAAGAGGATGCGCTAAATGAACGACCCTTTACTTAAAACAATAATGCTTCAGTCTTTTGTCGAATGACCATCTTAATCCTCTTTATCATTCTTAAATAAAGATGCTACGTGGATGCTACGGCTGATGCGATAACTAACACCATTCTCCTGGGTATGAAATCTTGTATCCCTCACCGGGTAAAGAGTATCAAACCGAAGGTAAACGGGTGGTATGACTCGAGCTGTAAAGAGGTTTCTGGGGCGAAAGAGTTATGTTTTCGGTCATATAAAGCCAACCCAACTGAGGAAAACCGTTTAAAATTCAAACGAGCCAGAAATGACTGCAATGCCCACATTAAGCGTGTCCAATTCTTCCACGACCAAAAGTTGAGGCAAAAATTTCAAATATGTCCCAAAGGTAGTAAAAACTTTTGGTCGTTTGTAAAAAAACAAACTAATTCCACGCTGCCAGATTGAGCCAAGTCTCTGTACTATAGAACGTAGAACATTCTATGGGACCAATCCACTTTCGTACTCGTACAGTCGCAAGAGTATTAATCGATCTTGACATACACAAATCGTCTGGTCCAGATGGTATCTCCCCCATAATTCTGAAGAGGTGTTCTTCAACGCTGGCAAAACCACTGCGTAAGCTTTTCCATCTGTCCTATTCATCAGGACTCTTTCCGAGTAGATGGAAAACTGCATTTGTACAGCCCGTCCCCGAAAAAGGCGAATCTTCTTCTCTCTCCAACTACCGACCAATTATACTTACCTCCCTTCTTTCTAAGGACATGGAAACGCTGATAAACCGTCAGCTTATGAAATATCTTGAATCACGAAAAGTCCTCAATGACCGACAATATGGTTTTCGTAGCAACAGGTCGACTGGTGATTTGATGTCATATCTCACCGAAAAGTGGAACCAATCAATCCACCTTGGTGGCGAAAACAAGACCGTTGCATCAAGCCCTTTTGTCGAAAATGCATGCTTTTGGTATCGATGATACTCTTCTTCAATGGATTAGAAACTACCTCTCGAAACGTTCAATTCAAGTAGTTTTGGACGGTTTCATGTCTGCTACTCACCAAATAAATGCTGGTGTTCCCCAAGGCTCAGCTTTGTCTCCGACACTCTTTCTCATTTTTATTAATGACCTATTGTCTGCAACTTCTAATCCAATCCATTCCTTCGCTGATGACAGTACCCTCAGCTTTTTTGTTTCGCTCGAACATCATAGGAATAAATAAACGAGTGGTGGGTGCACGACTGGGTCGTACGCAACTTTCTCTTTCACAGCAAGTTGGGCGTTAGATCTAATCATAAGCATTTTGATTATTGATGCTAAAATGATATAAATAATGTCGAAATGTATTTATACGAATTTTTACTCCAAAATTTGAAGGAATCGATGTCAATGTGAAAAATAATGATTTTCCGTTTTTGGCCAAAACTGAAAATTCCGTTTAGTAATAGTTGGGCTAAAACTAATTATGTGGAATTGCTTCAAGCTGTAATAGTAGTATATATATTAAATTTCATTCAATTTGACACAATAGTTTGCGAGATATTAACAATTTTCTTTATATGGCCTAAATGACAAAATCCGTTATATGGATTTTCTCGAAAAAACTGGGTATGCAGTTTTGTTGGAACTAATATGGTTATAGTATATATAAAGTTTAATCAAAATCGTTAGAGCCGTTTTCGAGAAAATTGAGGTTATGTGTAATTTTTATATGGCAGGTACCAGTTTTAACATGGCTAAAAGCAAACAAAAAAAATGGCCTAGAATTATGACCAAAACAAACTTGGATACGAAGTTTGAAGAAAATCGGTCAAGCCGTTTAGGCTGGGGAGACCGTCACGGACAGACGGACCGACGGACCGACGGACCGACGGACGGAATTCCAAAAACCACTTTTTTAGGCTCCGCTATCATCGTAATGTTAGAATCAATCAAAATCTCGAGGTCGAAAATTTTCACGAAAACAATATCTTTCTCTTTGTAAGAGAAAGTTAAAAAATGTCAAATCAAAAAAATACCAAAACATATGAGAAGGCTACAATCCGCTGTGCGGATCGTTGAATACCCTATCCCATCCTATCCATAAAACTAAAATCCCCAAAAAAGGGGGCATGGCTAAAAACACGATGTGGATAAAATAGAAAAAATGATATAGTGACAACAAATTCTTCAGACTGCTTACAAAATAATTTTACGGTTCTACAAAAGACAAGGTTTTCTCCTGCATATGTTATGGGGGAGTGTATAAAAATGGTTTTTATATAAAAACGCCCCCAAAAAGTGGGCGTGGGTTAAAATGGTATATAGACGAAATGTTCATATTAATAATGTTAATGATTCTGCATCAAAATTTTTTTCGAAAGTTTAAAAATTTGGACAAAAAGCGTTTTTTACTAAAAACGCCCCCAAAAAGTGGGCGTGGCAAAAAACTTTGTATGAACGAAATATAGATATTAGGATTGTCTAAATATGCTACTCAGACACTTTTTTGAAATTCCTTACGGTTTGGCCAAAAAATAAGTTTTCCTAAAAAGGGGGCGTGGCAGTGGGCGGATTTCAAAAATTTTTACACTTGTTCTGGTGGCACGGACGAGGATCCTATATACCAAATTTCATTATCCTAGCTCAAAATTTAAGGCCCAAAAACCGCTGACGAACAGACGGACGGACGGACGGACGGACGGACGGACGGACGGACGGACGGACAGACAGACATGGCTAATTCGACTCAGCTAGCGATTCTGAGTCGATCCATATACTTTGAGGTATATGTAGCAAAATTATTTCTCTATGTTACAAACTAAGTATCAAAACTAATATACCCCCCTATGGGATAGGGTATAAAAAGTGATTCGAAGCTTATTTTAAAGGGGTTTGTGTCATATCGCCCTATATTTAATCTCCAAAATCTATTTAACATTATGATTGATAAATCAAAAATAAAAATGTCAAATCACCAAGAGAACTTATAAAAGTGCGAGCGAAGTGAGCAGCTCTTCTTAATATCTAATGAGGCTGGTTCACAGATTACTGAACTATATTCTGCCATGTTGCGTCTTGAGCTCCTGCATGTGAAGCCAAAAGACGTCCAGTCCATAAGCTTGAGCAAAATTAACACCCATGAACATTTTTGGATGACATGGCGTTTATCGTTCTTTTATGTGATGTGACATTTTTCAGATTTATGTGATGTTGTTTTTGAAGATTTGACACGGTGCCGGCCCGAGAAGCCTGCAGATAATTTCATTCTTAAGTTGTTGGAGATTGTTATTTGCAAGTTTGTTTCCTGGTAGTTAATAGTACTAGTATTGCATTGTTTGTATTTTTCATACTTAAACTATATATCTATGCACTGCAACTGCGTGTCTTGTAAATTAATCAAATATCACCCACCTAGAGAGTAGTTTAACGACATGACAAGCGTACGATGCAAAAGTGCTAATTGGATTTCAACGCCCAAATTTAAGAGCAAATTAACAATATTCGAAGGTTCAGAGAAAAGCACAGCATCCCCGAATAAGCATCACACAATGAGCGGCTATTCAAAGCGTTTTGGTTAAAACGTTGCTTTCCTTAATTTTTATAATAAATACCCTAAATAACTAATTTTGGGTTCACAATGAATACAATAATGTTCGAAATCTCATACAGAAAAAAAGGCTAAAAACAAAAGTCCATTTTTTATCTGCATAAATGGAATTTAAAACCCAAAATGTCTTTAAATCAAATTGTCTCCTTTTGTTTATTTTATTAGTTATTGATTTTAACCTTTGAACGACGATATGCTGAATATTAGCACTATGTTTGCCTAAAATTCCCCAAATTAACTTTGTAATTCTCAAATGGCACACTGAAAATTAAATTATTCAAGTGCTTATGATACGAAGCATCCTGAGTATTTGAAAATTCAAAGGGACGAACATAGAATTTTAACATTTTCTTATCGCAGCCAAATATAAAGGACCAATGAACCTATGAAAAACATATGAGAAGGCTACAATCCGCATCCCATCCTTCAAATGAATGTACCCAATGGGTATGAAATATAGAAAATGACACTGTAACCATATAGTTCAGACTGTGTGTCTAAATCTTATATGGTTCGACGAAAAAACAACGTTTTTCTATTGCATATGCTATAGGGTAAGTTATACAAATGGTTTCTATAAAAAAGGTCACCAAAAAGTGGGCGTGGGTTAAAATGATCTATAGATGAAATGTTTAGACTATCATAACCAATATTTTAATATTTTAAAACTTTTCATATAAACGTTTTATACTGCGACTCAACTAGCGATTCTACGTCGATCATTATACTTTGAGGTATATATAGCTAAATTATTTCTCTATGTTACAAACTATGTATAAAAACTACCCCTATGGGATAGTTTTGATACATAGATAGAGGTTTGTTATTGCGGAAAAATCGATCCAGTTGGGTTGCGAGCTCAGTGTCGCTGTAGTAAGTGTTATGAAGTAAGAAGTATACACGCATGGATGAATGCTTGGGATAAAACCTTGTTGGACCTAGTGGAGGGGAACATACACTTGTGAGCTATATGGTTACCAAGATGTGTATTTTGTCAGAAAGTAGTTCACCCAAAGTTGGCAGGTTTGGAAAGCAGGCGTACCTCAGATAAAGGTTCTCAACAGGTTATCAATTGTTGCCTTATTATGCTCGGTAACTAACATAACATAACCACCAACTTATAAATAGACAATCGGCGTTACTAATAAAAAAACGCAAATGTCGACATTAGTTACTTACCTGGTTAGCTTATAATATACAGCTTTATAGAAACTCTACCAATAGTCAAAACGCAATCGCAAAAGCAAAGGGAATGATGATTAAGATGTACGTAAAAAGAAGATTCCTATAAAGGGACCATTAAGCGAGATGTTGTTCAAGGTAGTGTAGGTTGTAATGTTCGGGGTGTGGATGTTGAATCCCCTATGGTGGTAGCAGGTGGCACGCACATGGTGCTCGGCTCCCCTCGCCGTATTGAGGTGAATTCTTGTTACCTCATTAATCCCGTTCAAAAATAAAAAAAAATATTCGTGCCAATATAAACACTCAAAATAAATAATATCTACCAAAAATTTAACTGACTACATCACCTGTTTCTGTCGGAAAATATAGCCTACACGACAACACGTCTGGTAACGGGTTTAGGCTAATTGACTTCGCTACGGAACGAAATGCCACTATAGCCAGCATACGGTTTCCTCACCTCGATATCCATAAGGGGGCATTGCGGTCTCCAGATCAACGAACAGTCAACCAAATTGATCACATTGCGATAGACAAGAGGCACGCATTCAGTATTTTGGATGTCCGAACATTCCGAGGGGCTAACATCGATTCGGACCACTACCTTGTTGTAGCCAAGGTAAGGATGCGGATATCACAGAAATACTGTGAAAAAATTAATGTCGAAAGACTGCAATCGCCAGAGACCGCCAAGACCTTCGCGCAACGCGTATCCCTTAACCTCTCGACTCACAACACACTACCAGCATCTAATGTCGAAGAACAATGGCAACGATGCCAACAAGCCATAAGATCAGCAGCAACTGATGTGCTATGTTTCTCGCGGCCACCAGCAAGAAACCCCTGGTTTGATGAGGAATGGCGACAGGTGCTCGCAGCCAAGAACGAGGCCTACAAGGCTAAGCTGTAGGTGAAGACGAGAGCTGCCATTGAGCTCTATAGGCAAAGAAGAAGGGAAGAACCTCGGCTTTTCAGAAGAAAAAATAGCGAGAAAAGCGCGCGATAGAGGATATAGAGAGGTACCACTTGCGTTGACTTGCGTACCGTTTGAGTTGACGGGCTATGGAGACGAAGATTCAACCACGAACTATACGAGCTGTATAGCGACATACCCCTAGTCAAAAAACTCCACATTGGACTTTTAAGATGGCTAGGATATGTAGAAAGAATGGACACCAACAGTCCGGCTCGCAGAGTCTTCGATTCCCAGCCAGACGTCGGACGCAGTAGAGGAAGACCTCGCCTTAAGTGGCGCGCACAAGTAGAAACCGACCTCAACCAACTTGGAGTGCGCAACTGGAGGCAGTTAGCTAAGGACCGGGCTAATTGAAGATGCATGTTGGTTGAGGCCCAGGTTCATCCCGGACTGTAGCGCCATTTAATATACATCACCTGTTTCCCTACCAAGATGTTACTGGTAGCTGTGACAGAATTGATAAAACGCTTTTAACCTTTGTCAACGATACTTATATTATAATTGTCTTCGCTGACCCTTTGAACTATCATCTTACTTCGTCCTTTCTACACCAAACTGACAAACAACTATTTTTAACAAATTTTTATATAATATTTACGAATAAACTTATGCAAAAAAAAATTATCTTTGTACTTCATTTTGTTTTTTGTTAATAAAAATAAAATTTGATATTCATTATCAAAAAAAAATCTATTCGCGTAATTGATAACTTAAAATTTTCTTTATGTGAATACGATCGAATACATTTTTTTGATAAAACGGGTGGATCCACACCTAAACGTCAAGTTTTTTTCTGCATTTCATTTGACATTTCTCAACTAAAATAATTGAACCATGGAAAGATACACAATCGAGCAACGCGTTAAAGTGATTCAGGCTTATTTTGAAAATGGGCGTTCAAATCAAAATGCATATCGTGATTTTTTCGGTCAATTTAATCGTCCAAATGGGCGTACAATCGGAAAAATCATGCAAAAAGTTGAGCAAACCTGGCCTCTATTAGATGTGAAAACACCAGTGCATGCTCGTACAGCTCCGTACTGCAGAAAATATTGCTGCTGTTCACGATACAATTGCACCTCTCACGTTCGCGTTGATGAACATTATGCATAAAGACTGGCATTTACACGCCTACAAGGTGCGATTGACTCAAGAACTAAAGCCACTTGACCATTTCAAGCGTCATCATTGGTCAGAATGGTGGCAAGAAATGGCAACAGTGGATGATCAATTTTCGAAGAAAATCATCTTCAGTGATGTGGCACATTTTCACCTCAGTGGATTCGTCAATAAGCAGAATTGCCGCATTTGGGCGAATGATAATCCAAGAGTGATTGTCGATAAACCGATGCATCCACAAAGAGTGTGACTGTTTGGTGCGGTTTATGGGCTGGCGACATCATCTGGCCGTATTTTTTTCCAAAATGAGGCCGGTCATGCAGTTACTGTGAATGGTGTTCGCTATCGTGAGATTATAACGAACTTTTTATGGCCCAAATTGGAAGATATGGATGTGGATGATGTGTGGTTTCAACAGGACGGTGCCACTTGCCACATAGCTGACGAAACAATGGCTCTTTTGCGAGACAAATTCAATGTCCGTGTTATTTCACGTGGTGGCGAGGTCAATTGGCCGCCAAGATAATGTGATTTAACACCGTTGTACTTCTTTCTTTGGGGTTATTTGAAAGAAAAGGTGTACGTCGATAAGCCATCATAATGAAAAGAAATGACAATAATTTCCTAAATAATTTGTGTTTTATTCAAAGTCAACATCGGTCCTTAAAATTTAACCACCATTTACTAACGTTTTTTTTAAATACAGGGTGGCGCACGAATCGTGCTACAAAAATAAAACGTAATAACTTTTTTTCTGTGTGAGTAATCGGCTTATTTTTTTTTATTTTGTAGGTTACTATTTAGATTTATAAAAATGGATGCTTGGGATACGGAGAAAAGAATTTGGATAGTTCAACGGTACCATGCTTTGCAGTCCGTCATTTCCGTCCAAAGGGAATTAAGGCGGGAGTTTGGCGGTAATCCCCCGAGTAGATGGACCATTATGAGGTTTGTAAACATATTTGCCGAATCTGGAAGCATCGCACGAAGGCCGTACCATCGAGATGCCAATGTTCGGGTTCAGGATACAATCGCAGCAGTAGCATCTGCAATACAGGCCAATCCGAGCGTGTCGACCCGAAACTTATCGGGGCAAATTGGAGTTAGTAGACGGTCATTACAACGGATACTTCATGACGATTTAAACTTGTTTCCGTACAAAGTCCAAATTACTAGCAAGTTAAACCCTCAGGATTTGCCTCAGAATTTTGCCAAAAAATGATATCAATGGCCGAAGAAGACAACACATTGATCAATTGTTTGTTCATGTCTGATGAGGCCCATTTTGATCTTAACGGCAATGTAAACAAGCAAAATTGCCGTATATGGAAAGAGTCTAATCCAGAAATGCTCCATGAGACGGAACTGCACCCAGAACGAGTCACTGTGTGGTGCGCAGTTTCATCAAGGTGTATTGTCGGGCCGTACTTCTTTGAAGAAAACGGTGTAACCGTTACTGTCAATGGGGACCGTTATTTAAAGATGTTGAAGGATTTTTTTTACCCAGAACTGCGCCGAAGACGTATACCATTCAACAGCGTTAGCCAGACCAGTTATGGCGGAGCTAAACAAAAAATTCGCAAACAATTTAATTTCTAGGAACTCCACTCTTCGCTGGCCCCCAAGGTCACCTGACCTGACTGCACCAGACTTCTTTTTATGGGGTTATGTCAAGCAAGAGGTGTATAAAACGAAGCCCAGGAATTTAACTGAATTAAAGCAGTCCATAACGACAATAATTGAGGCGATCCCAACTTCAACTCTTCAGGCCGCAATGAATAATTTTTTGATCAGGTGCCGCATATGCGTGGGAGAGCGTGGAGGTCATTTGCGATCTATAATCTTTAAAAACAAATAACTATTTAAAATAAAATTTAATTTTCTAACCAATAAAAAAAAATGAAATACATCGATTAAAAAAAAAGTTATTTGAATTTCTTATTGTAGCACAATTGGTGCGCCACCCTGTAAAACAAAAACGGTTTTGGATATCAATGAAATTCTTTATTCCTGTGAAAGTACGTTCGAAGCCAGTAGGTATGGAACTCGATTTCTTTTGCATGGCCACACAGGCACGCTTGCAGAAGTCCAGACGCTGAACCCAATTTTCTATGGTTTTCAAGCATAAATCGACCGACACTGCTGCAATTTTACGTTCGATATTCGTACGAAGTTCATCAATCGTCGCTGGTTTGTTGGCATAGACCAAAGACTTGACGTAGCACTACAGGAAATAGTCTAACGGCGTCAAATCGCACGACCGAGGCGGCCAAGCGACTAAAACATTTCGTGAGATAACACGTGCTCCAATCTTGGTTTCCAATAAATTGATTGTGACATTCGCTGTGTGGCTTGTGGCGCCATCCTGTTGGAACCACATGCCCTCCAAGTCCATATCATCCAATTGGGCCAAAAATATTCGGTTATCATTGAACGGTAGCGATTCCCATTCACAGTAACTTGCCGGTCTTGATCATCACGGAAGAAGTACGGCCCAATGACGCCGCCGGCCCATAAACCACACCAAACCGTAATTTTTTCGGGATGCAATGATGAATCATAGAGTACTCGTGGATTGCTGCCTGATCAATACCGCATATTTTGTTTATTGACGAAGCCATTCAGCCAGAAATGAGCCTCATCGCTGAAGATGATTTTTCGATGAAAATCCGAATCATTTTCAAGTTGTTGCTCAGCCCAATTCACGAACATGCGACGCTTCTGGAGGTCAAGCGGCTTCAGTTCTTGCGTCAATTTAATCTTGTAAGGATGTAGGCCAAGATCTTTTCGCAAAATTCGCCACAACGACGTCACAGAGATGCCCAACGCTTGAGAACGACGTGTGAGAGACACATTTGGGCTTTCTTCAACTGAAGCCTCAGCGGCAGTAATATTCTCGACACTACGGGCACTTCTTTGTCTCACTGGCACGGGAACATTTTGTACTGTGCCTGTGGATTCAAATTTGTCCACTAGACGCTCAATTGTTGATCTGCTAGGACGATTATGACGACCATAAATTGGACGTAGCGCTCTTAACGTTGAGGCCACTGACTCCGAATTTCGGTATTAAATTTTAATAATTTCGGCTCGTATATCTTTCCATCATGAAATCATGAAATGGCAAACCATACTGAAGAGAAATGTCAAAAGAGCGGCAAGAAATATGGCGTCGTTTGCTGTCCCTGTCGCTCTACTTTTGTAGCGTCCCTGTTGAAAAACACTTTATATACAAATGTAGAAAAGTTTGGTTTCATAGCTGTTGAAGATATCTCACTGCTGTGAGAGTACGCTTTTCTTTCCTTTTTGTTGGTTAAAAGTTAAAAAAACTTTGTAAAATCGAAAGGTAGTCTTTGCACTTGGTCGAATTGTCCGAATTTAATGAGGGTTGCGAATAAAAAGAACGTGCGTCGTTGATGGGAGGTGTTAGTCGCCATTGCAAAAATTCTTTAGTACGATTGTACTAGTTTATGTCATCTTAGCTGTGTAGGTACTAATTGGGGTGTGTATGGAAACGGTTTAACATATCAGGGATGGTAAACAAAAATGATCGCGTTCAGCATTTCGCAGGTGGACGCTACAAGGTAGAGACAGCTTCTTTCAAGCGCAAAACCCCAACGCGGCCCGAAAGTCTGGCATGGACAAGATCCTACGCCACCCGATGACCAAACAAGGTCAACATAGCAGCAGAATGAGGAAAGGAAAATTGAATTCCGCCTTATACACTATTCCACCCTAACTTCAAATTGACTCCAAATCAGAACTACACTGCTTCAACTCCCTCCACACACTCAGTTCCAGGAACAAAACCAGACTATGGTGGGTCCCCGGACTTAAGGGAGTTGAAGGTAACGAAAAAGCTGATGAACTAGCCAGAAAACGTTCGCAAACCCCCTTCATTGGAGCTGAACCCTTCTGTGCAATCCCCAAATCAGCAATAAATCTGGTCATAAAAAACTGGGAACAAAACAAATGTGTTTCATACTGGTGAAACATCCAAGGCCTAAGACAGGCCAAAAGAGCTATTCAGCCCTTCTAATCAGATGCCAATAAGATACTAAATCTTCGCAGGCACGATATCAAAAACTTAGTAGGCTACCTAACTGGTCATCACGGTCTGCGATATCACCTAAACAAAATGTGTCTAGTCGACTGGAGTGCAGACTATGTCTAGAAGAAGACGAAACAGCCGAGCATATCATATGTGAATGCCCGGCCCTTTAGGTATGAGAAGGGAATCATTCTTCAGGGAATTTTTAAGTCCCGAAGAACTGAGTAAATCTTCGGCTGAAAGTATTATCAGCTTCATTAGGAAACTAGAAGCGCTACTTACCTAAAAAACATCTGACGGCAAGCACAATAGATCTTTTAGGTCGATGTGTATATTACTGCTTAGGCAGGTCAGAATTTTAAAAAAAAAACTTCAAATCGGCAGTCTTTGGCTCAGCGAGAATCTTGGTTAGGCATAGAAGAAATCGCGACTAGGTAATGGAATATAAAATAAATTAATAAGAGAAGCATGTAAACGCCTTATATATGAAAATCACTGGCGGAAAATTAACTGAAAGTGTCCCAATCCCTCTACACTTATTACTACGTCGTCGATATGGAAAGAAGAAAGAAAAAGATTTATCCTAAGATCTTCAATTCTTCATACATTCAAATATAGAAGAACTATAACCAAACAACAGTTATCTATTTAATTAATTTATTTGCGTATACTTTGCTGTAGTACTTTTACTCAACAAGAGGTCTGCGGATGCTTTGCCAAAATAACGAGTTGTGGGTGCAAGACTGGGTCGTACGCAACTCTCTCTTTCACAGCGAGTTGGGCGTTGGATCAAATGCCAAGCACGAGAGAATTTAACGATTTTAATAATTTTACCAAAATACACAATAATATTCATAATGATTATTGATTCCAAAAATATATGTAATTAATGTAAAATGTGGTTATATGAACGTTTATTCCGGAATTTGAAGGAATCGGTGAATATGTGAAAAATAATTATAATTGGGCAAAACTGAAAATTCCGTTTAGAAACTAATAATATGTGTAAACAGTAAATGTAGCATATAAATTAAATTTCATTCAAATTGACAAAATAGTTTGCTAGAAATTGACAATTTACTTTATATTGCCTAAATGCAAAAATATGGATGCATTTAAGTGGATTTTCTCGAAAAAATGGTTATGTAGTTTTGTTGGAACTAATATGTATATGTACCTCAGGGAAATAAGTATATGTGGATGAAGTTATTAAAAGAAAATATGCTTTTCACAAAACGATTCAGTTAAATTTTATTTTTAGTTTATAGGTCTTTTGAATAACTAACCGAATATATTATAATAATACTTCATTTTATGGAAACTTATAAAAACATTGAATGAACTTTAAATAGTCTTTAGGAAATAAGTATATGTGTGTTCTTCATTTTTAATCTTAATCTTAATATTTATTTCTATATATTAGTATATTAGTTATATTAGTAATTTATATCCTTTCCCTTAGCCAATAAAAGTTTATAAATGCGATTTGGCATAGAGTCCGCTAGATTTTCTAGAGTTACATTGCTAATTAGCTCCCACTCTGCAACCAAAACGTCTCTTAATTGTTTGACATTATCAAACTGAACTCTTGCTGAAAGAATTCCCCAGAGATCCTCAATCGGGTTTAAGTCTGGACTTATCGCTGGCCGCTCTAGAATTGGTATATTCTTTGAAGAAAGAAATGCTTTTGTGACGCGTGAGGTGTGGATTGGAGCGTTGTCCTGCTGAAAAGTCCAATTATCGGCGTATAGCTCTGTGGCAAAGTCTATTTATTCTTTGTCCAGCAACTGGGTATACATCTCGGAATTCGTTTTTGTTGGAATAAAACAAATGCTAGACTTTCCTGCATATCCAAAAGCAGCCCAAACCATCAGTGATCCGCCGCCAAAGTTCCTCTTGTGTCGTGTTTCTCGGGGGTGTCTTAAATCACGCCAATACTTATGACACCCATCAAGGCCATCCAGATTCCACTTTTTCTCATCCGAAAATATAACACTGCGGAATTCTTCGGTCCAAAATTTATATTTGTCGGCAAATGCCAAACGTGCGGTTATGTGACGTGGTAGTAGCTTACATGTTATTCTTGTGTACAAAATAATTTTTTTTTAAAATACAGTTAATTAAAACCAATCCACTCAAATCAAAGATCACGTTGATTAACAATCGCGCACAAACTTCTGTATTAACATATACTTATTTCCTAAGAAAATAAAATCGCGGCACACAAATTTGAGTAACGGTGCTAAGAATAGTGAGCAAAGAAGAATTTTTCATATGCATTGTAAAAACAGTTAACAACAATAGAGTATTGCATACCAATAATAGATTGACGAATAATATAAGAAATAATAGAAGTAACAACAAACATACACATATACTTATTTCCCTGAGTGTATATAAAGTTTTCAATAAAATTGAGGTTATGTATAATATTTATACTGCAGTTTTTTTGGGTTCCGCTATTGTCGTAATGTTAAAATCAATCATAATATCGAGGTCAAAAATTTTCACGAAAACAATAAGTTTCTCTTTGTAAGAGAAAGTTAAAAATGTCAACACGGTAAGCCATGCTAATTATGTGTAAAACTTTCCCTCATTCAAAATCGTTCTCGTCCTTTTGTCTCCTTCGATGTACCCGCTCAAAATAAAACAACAAAATAGTAGAAGTAGAGGATGAAGAAGATTACAAAAAGGCAAGGAACAATAATTCACCCTTCACGTATCTAAACATATATACTGCCAGTAGAATGTAATTTCATCTGAGAACCGACAGGCTGCTCATTGGTACAGCAAACCTCTGTATTCCCTCCACCTCATCTTCCCACATTTCGAGCACACCGTATGACGATAATGATGATGGTGGTGGCGATGCTTTTTGCTCCTTCCCACAGAAAAAGTTTAAGCCACCCTTCAGCATGTTTTGGGCATAAAATTAAATTTAAATTTTATTTCACTGCTTTGTGCGTCATTCCATTACATGGTCGTGGAATGTCTGTTCGGGAACATATAAAAGAGAATTGCTCAAGGAATCGTTCGTACCTGAATACCCCTCTGAGTTGTATTAGTGTTAGTCAGTGTTTTGTAATTGTACGCAAATAAATGTTTAACCTTTATTATGAGCACCGTTCTACGCATAACATATACAAAGGCACCTTTACAGATTAATTTTTTGTTATCGAAGCAAAACGGATGTTTGACATTATTTTCATCCTGTGTGTCCTAAAACATTGTCCCAATGTTGTTGGCAGAATGACCGTAATAGATTCTTGGCAAAGGAATGTCCTGCGCAGTTTCGACGACCGTCTCTCCTGTTGCTAGTCTGTCGCTCTACTTGTGTAGTAGTACTTCAGTATGTCAACCAGTGTTGCCTTGTGTATACGATATCCTCGCTCAGGATCCCTGGAGAATGCAGTTTGCTTCACAACAAACTCAATTTTATCCATTGCCCCTGTTCCTGGTGGGGATAGATAGGTGGACCATTCGAACATCGAATACTTTAAATTGTCCATGTATTGTAGTTTGAGGTGCCGACAGAACTTGTCAGCTGGTTGTTAGGCAAAATGATTGCCAATTTGGTATTTTATTTACGGACGTTGTTATTGCGGTGGGTATATGTGTGACATAGTCGTGTAGGGAACCTCAGAGTAGTGTTTTATTTTTTTTTTGTTTTAATAATTTTTCTGTTCCAATATTCTTTCAACGCCCATTTCAAATTTGATTGGCAACATGGAGACAGGAAGAATGGGTTTTTGTCGGTAATGATGATGGCTGCCAGTGGGAATTGCGAGCGGAAATATTTTTTTCCCGTGGATGTGCGCGCAAATCTTCGCTCAGTTTATAACACACTTTCCAAAAGTTTTATTCAAACCTTTAATATTTTTCGTATAGCTAATGTCTTAAATCGAAATTTAATTTTTGAGACTAAATATAGATTTTTGTGAATAAAATCTAGAGATTGGATAAGAGTTGTGCTATAAAAAGTGTGCATGAATGGGAGATAATGCATGATGGCTGATGCAGGTTTCAAATGCGGGGAGTTTCGTTTGGCATGTGAAGGAGTACGGACGCGTTGGTGGGTTCGACAAAAAATCTTTTTTTTTTGTGAAAAGTTCCAAAGTTTCCTGTGCGGTATTAAATAAATTGGTGGTGGCCACGTGAAAATTTTAAAATTATTTGAACAAATTTATTGTGCTGGTTTGAAACCAAAAGTGCATGTTCCTAATAAAAAGGAAAATTATAAAATAAAAAAAATAAAGCAAAAGACATAAAACGCATGCTAACCAATCGCATGAATTGCATGCACACGTGAGCCTACAATCAGGCAAAGTTTAATTAAAGGCTCCCTATTTAACAATACACGCAACAATTAAAGAAAAAAGTAAAAAAAAAACACAATCAAGAAAACCCCACCACGCGCCGTCGATCCGTTATAAGCTCCAGTGAAAAAAAAAATTTGCTAGACGATACGAAAGTGATTGGCAATCCACGTGCACCAACTCGCAATCCGACGTAAGATACCGGCAAGCAGCTTCATATACGCATGGATGTACATTGTGCATGTTCCTCCTCCCGCACCTCGTCAGTGAGATAACCTAAGTTGGTGTCGAACAGAATAATATTCCAGGCGTGACGTCACACGAGGAAAAAAAAACATCTCTGCAAAACTGAAGACACCCAGCAACAGAACCTCACTATCAGCAGCCATCATCATCGTAGCAGACAAACCAACTGCCTACTCAAATCCGTTCACCAACCAGTTAGAAACCCAGTTAGCAAAAAGGCGTATCATTTAAGATAAGTTTCTGGTCAATAATTTTATTTGTTAATCGTTTATGTTCAAATCTAGTTTGCGTTCTTTTTTTTTGGTTTTTTATTTAGCATTACGTTACGTTGCCTGCAGATTATAGTAGCAGATCATTTCCAAGGAAGGAACGTAGTGCACTTCGTCCCACCCCCTTCGGAACACGGGTAAGTGATCGTAAACTTTTTATTTGAATAAACGATATTTGGTAATTGTGACCAGTGCTTAGGGCTTATGTTCAGACCTTTTTTTTATATGAAGAATAACCAAAATAATAATGTTCCGACGAAAATAATCTACAGTAAAAGAATAAATAAAAAAAAAATATTTCAAAAACATTTTAATATCATACGAGTAGCTATGCTCATAAATTCTTAAATTTTTCTTTGAAGATACGAGTACCTATTATCTTTTTTGGTTTGTTTTGAAGATACGAGTACTATATTTTTTTTTGTTTTGAAGATACGAGTAGATTTTAAGAAATACTATTTTGAAAACATTTTTTATTTTTTTTTTGAAATATTGAAAAAAAAAAATTTAATTGAAATATTGGAAAACAAAAATTTAAATATAATAAAACGAAAATTATCTTTATATCTTATATATATATATTTTCATTTTTTTTTATGTATTATGTGAATATAAAGACTCATATAGTTAGTGGTTTTTGTAGGAAAACGCCCCCAAAAAGTGGGCGTGGCAAACAACTTTGTATTGACGAAATATAGATATTACGATTCTATAAATATGCTTCTCAGACACCTTTTTAAAATTCTTTACGGTTTGGCCAAAAGGGGGCGTGGCAGTGGGCGGATTTCAAAAATTTTTACACTTGTTCTGTAGGCACGAGCGAGGATCCTATATACCAAATTTCACTATCCTACCTCAAAATTTAAGGCCTAAAAATCGGTGACGTACAGGCGGACGGACAGACGGACAGACAGACATGGCTTAATCGACTCAGCTAGCGATTCTGAGTCGATCCATATACTTTGAGGTATATGTAGCTAAATTATTTCTCTATGTTACAAACTAAGTATCAAAACTAATATACCCCTATGGGATAGGGTATAAAAAGAAGTCAGCGGGAGTCGATGGTATATCCAACATTGTACTGCGACACTTACTCCCTGAAGCTGCGTACATTTACGCCACGCTGAATAATGCATAGTATCCAGTGCGGTGGAAGACGGCGGTGGTTCATCCTCTCCCAAAAAAGGGAAACGATAACTCCAATCCGGAAAATTTCTGGTCGATAAGTTTCCTTCCGAGTATCAGCAAGGTATTCGAAAAGATTCTTAATCGGGCTCTGTTCAAGTGGTCTGAGGACAATAATATTATACCAGAGAACCAGTTTGGTTTCAAGGCGGGACATGACTGTATTCATGCCGCCTCCAAACTCGTCTCTGATATACAAAGGAAGAAAGCCATGGTAAGAGGGCCTCTATCTAAAGCTGACCAGACCTGGCATAAGTAAACCACTGCTTTATATACTTTATGACATGTTGACTGGTAGAACGTTTGTTGACAAAAGTAGCAATGTAACTTCTACCAGCGAATTTTTCATTAAAAATGATCTACAACAGGAAGCTTTGAACTCGCCGATTCTCTTCAGCATTTACACCAGCGTTATGATAGGTAGTCTTACTCAGGCAATTGCGTATGCGGACGATTTTATAGCGTACAGAACAGCACCTACTGTCGAGGTCATTCGAACTCTTTTGCAGCGGGGTTTCGACAAGACCCAGAGATATTGTGATAACTGGAAGTTGAAAATCAACTTTCAGAAATCGGAAACTATCCTGTTTAGGACACCGTTGTCTAGGGCCTCTAGGGATACGAGAAAGAACTGGCGCAAGCTGGTGATCGTTGGACCGAACGGACAGCCACTGGCGAGTAAAAGTGAAGAAAAGTACCTTGGCATCTGGCTGGATCAGTATCTATATATCGGAAGACATGAAATTGCTGCTCTGGCGAGAGCTAGGGGAGCTTTTGCCCTGATAAGATGATTGTTTTATGAAGGTGATTTGCTACATTGATCAGGCCGATGATTGCCTATGGGTGCCCGCTGTGGTTCAACATTGCCCCATCCCAAATGGAAAAGATACGGGTGTTTGAGAAACTTGGACTTCACAGAAGATCAGTGTCTGACTATACAAAATATTATTCCAACCAGGTCCTATACAACGGGGCCAACATAAACAGGATAGACAATTTTCTAGTGAAACTGATTTAGTTTCACGCGGCAAGAGCGATGTCCTCGAGCAATCTCATCCTTGGGGACTTCTACCCCAATTATGAATATTTTGACAGTGCGCTCTTAAGCGGCTTCATTCCGCTTGAAGCTGTCCTATTTTTGGATAGTCGAGGGCTGATACAGGATGGATCGGTGGTTCCGCTAATCTACCACGTCTTCCTAAGAACTGTGGATAGGCGGCTCCTATACGACCGATACGTCGCGTGGGCGCTCAAGGCGGAGAAGAGCGCCTGCGGTTCAGCAGGAAAAAAATGCTTGCTGGGGCTTTTCTAATTTTTAAGTTATATTTAGGTAGTTTTAATTAATTTGTAAGTTGTTGTAATTAGTGCATAAGTAGTTTTAATTAGTAAGTAAGTTTTAATTAACATTAAAAAACGCATAAAGCATCAAGAGTTTCGTAAATTGTTTCTTGGCCTAAAAAATGCCATTAGATTTAAGTTGTTATTGTTTAATTTAGGGCGCCCGCAGAGGACCAGCAAGACCAAACAATTGACTGCTAAATATTCAATCTCCGCGCACAAGTACTTTATAAGGCCTATAGAAATAATTGCTTGTGGAAATTAAATGTTTGCGCCTTATAGAAGAATAATTATAAGTTGGGTCGTTTCGACGGAGCAGTAACCTAAACTTATAGACTTTCTGTTGAGACACATTTTTATAGATTGGGTTGTGTATACCAGTGTAAACAAAATTGAACACTCAGTTGTTAAATGTGCATGGAGTATCCTATAGTAGTTAGTGCGTTTTCACTACTCCACAACTCTGCCAAAAATTCAAGAGCAACAACGCCATGATAGGTTTCTCAAATGTTCCATTCGGAAAAATAATAAAATTGCAGGTTTAAGACTCTGTATGGACCGTTATAATGCCAGATATTAAAATTGTTTTCAGGTTTTACGTAAAAATTAGCTCATAGATTCTTCATTTGGTTATCACTAGGTTCCTAGTATCCCAACTGTACACTACGTTCTCGCAACTTCTTAATGCTTGATGGCAAAAGAAAGCGGGGAAATTTATATATTAACTAAGGCACCTCTTCCTTTTCTCAAACGATAGCTACGTTTTTTTCCCAGATGAAGTCAATAATGGCGTCTATACTATCAGTTAGACTGGATAATGTGGAGAACATATAGCTACTCTGACTTATTTCGATAAAAATTCCTAATTCATTCAGAACAATTTGACAGGTGGTAGACGAGGCCACAACCCCTTGTTTTGTGGTGAGGTCCACTCCATTATGTATAAGGCTCCGTAAAGTAGTTGTTACTACGTTTCTTAGTTTGACAGATGTGCTGGCCCAACAAGGGCGGGAACCAAATGGCACATTCTGGAATAGAGAGTTCTGAAGCTAAACTCATTCCCCATTCGTATTTTGGGGGGGGGGGGGGGGGGGGGGGGGGGCTATTCTAGAGTAAAGATTATGCAACAAAATAACACTAAAACCAACCACACAAAAAAACATTTGTACACCAACATTTCCAAAAAGAAACACCACACATTCTGGTTCCAACAGACCAAACTAATCTTCGGTGCCCTGACTGAACTGTATCCACGTCTCTGTTTTAAGGGTGGTCTATGTGAATATACAAGATCTGACCTAGCTGGGAGAGGAATTGATGGAACCTGTTAACTACGATGTTTTATGGCCTAATCTTGTCTTCCAGGGAATCTCGAAATTCATATGCTGCATTAATCGCTCCCCAAATGATGATCAATCTGCGGTACTATTTCAACATTATCCGACTGGATAAGAGCTCATCATCAAACATCAAGTTTTCATTCACAAATTGAACTATAGAAAATCACTGGATCTAACGGAATTCCACATATTGTACCTAAAAACGAAATGGAGAAGAAGAACCAGAAGAATTCAATCATCTGCTTGCAAACAATTGGAGTTGTTTCATGGCAACAACATGAAACCAGGCTAAAGGATATTTTGCGCCAGTCCAGCTTCTTCTTCAGTACAAGGCCCAAGTGCGACCAGGTCTTGAATACTGGGACCATCTTGGTAGTCCGCAGTTTTCGTACCCTTTGGTGCATGACATTGTTTTCTCCTCCATTGTTAAAACGTGGTCACAAAATGTTATTTTCCTTTTCAATTTCCATGAATTTCCATTAACTATTAATGAAAACCCGAACTTGTCAAATTGAGAAGCAAAACAAACGAGCTTTTTGTTGCGTTCCCATCCATCCCTTCATTATAATGTTATTGTTTAAACGGAAACTTGGTTACACCCAACCATGAGTTCGACTGAGATCTTTGATTAAACGTTTGTTGTTTACCGAAATGACCGATGCGTAACAAGCCCGGAGTAAGGTGCGGGAGTTTTAATAGCTATCTCATCTTGCACAGTTTAGCACAAGCACTTCCCCGGTAAGCATCCCTAATTTAAGATTAAGTATATTAAAAATAAAGTGTTCATATTTAAAAGAAATTTAATAGAGTGTCCGTTATTTGAAACACATCTTGCTTTCAAAGGAGGGAAATTGCATTACAATATCGAACTGTCGACGTTGAACAATTGTGTGCGTATTTTTTGATGGCTATGTTCGAAGGTTTGGTTCGATGGTAATTTTAGTCTCCTAGATACCCCCTAGAAGTGCTTCCAATGCTTTGAAAAACACATTAGTAACTCGTCTGGAACACTAAGAGGTATGTGAATGGTGATTAAATACCATCCAATATCAGACATGAATGCGAACATATAGTCATTAATTGACTTCTAACGGAAGATTTATTTCAAATAAACAATATTCGAAATAGGCTAAATAGAATTCTAGTTTTTTAATAATATGTTAATTTTAATTTAATTTTTGGTTGGGTGTAGCAGAACGAGGGTAGACTCTGATTAGCTTTAACTTGGCAATGCCCAGTGCTCGCAACTATGACTACACATCAAATGTGCTCCAAGTGGTAACCATCGGGAACTGGTCTCAACCAACTGGATTTGACTTGCTAAACGATAAGTGCGAGTGTTGATAACAAGACGTTAAAGCGGATGAACCGAAAGGTCAGCGCCAGCGCTCAATCCCGTAGTGTAAACTGATGACCCCGTTTCTTAGGGGTATCTACTAAATTCGAACCCAAGTTAACCCAAAGGACAACCCCCAACTTGGAGGGACAAGATTAGGGGTTGTGCTTTGGGTTGAGCAACCAATAGCCTCAGAAAGGATTGATATTGCTGTTGACGACCCTGCTAAACGAAAAAAGGATAACGACCTTCGTATCTGCACCTGGAATGTGAGAATATAAAACAGGAGAGGTGAAGGCGAACAACTAGCGGAAGCCCTAAGCTGCTACAAAGCAGACATTACTGCCATCCAGGACATACGATGGGATGGGACGGGCAAAAAGAGTACCGTGATATAGTGAGCAGAAACAGCGACTTTTCGGATACGCATTTCTTAAAAGTGCCAGACTTAGGCAAAAAGCCTTATGTTTCCAAGACATTAGCGAACGCATTGGAACAATCCGCATCAAGGCTAATTGTCTTCGCTACGGAACGAAATGCCACTATAGCCAGCACACGGTTTCCTCACCTCGATATCCATAAGGGGACATGGCGGTCTCCAGATCAACGAACAGTCAACCAAATTGATCACATTGAGATAGACAAGAGGCACGCATCCAGTTTTTCAGATGTCCGAGCATTCCGAGGAGCTAACATCGAGGATTGTGCAAAACTCCCGAGCCAACCCCAGAGGCACAATTTTCCAAAAATCGGTGCAATTACTAGCATACGCCGACGATATTGACATCATTGGTAGGACTCAACGTGATGTCATAGCCACGTTTGCTAGTATGGAGAAGGAAGCGACAAAAATGGTAAATGAGGGTAAGACTAATTATATGCTGTCAACACGAAAGGACACACAACATCGACGAATTGGACAGAACGTCACCATTGACAGATATAACTTTGAGGTAGTACGGGACTTTGTCTACCTCGGCTCCGCTATTAACTCTGACCACAACATCTCGTCAGAAATCAAACGAAGAATTACTCTTGCCAATCGCTGTTTCGTCGGGCTAAGAAGGCAATTTAGATTAAAACCCTCACTCAAACTACTAAGGAGATCCTATATAAGACCCTGATCATCCCAATCCTGCTCCACGGCGCTGAGGCATGGACCGTATCAAAAGCGGATGAAGAAATCCTTGGTCGATTCGAGAGAAAAATTCTTCTAAAAATCTTCGGTCCCGTTTGCGTTGACGGGCTATGGAGATGAAGATTCAACCACGAACTATACGAGCTGTACAGCGACATACACCTGGTCAAAAACCCCGCATGAACGTAGCATATAATTTCGCAAGAACAAATTTGGTTGCACTCAAGATTAATTTAAATAATATTAATTGTGATGTTTATTTAATATCGTCCAAATTGGAAGATAGTTGTTATAAATTTTTTGAAAAAATCAATTCCGATTTTGAATTGTTACGCGTAAAAAAAATAGTTTTAAAATTTCATGCCCAAATAAAAGATTGACAAACTTGCGATATGTCAAAATTAAATCGTATAAATATTTTTTATATAAACAAGCAGCCACAAATCGTGAAATTTATCCGAGATACAGAAAAGAATATGAATTCTTAAATTGATTTTTTATAGGAAGTATGCTTTGTCCATTGAGTCATCGAGATCGGTTCATTACATTAATTCAAAACGAAATACCTCGGGTTTACCGCTGGTTATGGAGTTTCAACATGTACTTTAAAATTATTCGACGAGCTGATTTGTTTGAATCAGTATATATACAATCTCGGGTGCACTTAACGGAGAACCATTATTTAGGCAGTCCGGAGTTACTAGATGTCGGTTTGATACAATTTTCGGAGGAAGACCTAACAAACGCGTTATATAAATTAAAATTGAACAAAAATCCTGGTCCGGACAGTATAGCAGACGTCAAATTAAAATATTGTTTCTCGTTATTAAAAATTATATCATTATTTACTGGAAAGGAATGCAATAAAATACTTATATTACCATAATCTATAAAAACGGTTTATGACAAAAAGTAGAAATTTCGAAGCTTTATGTAATTTCTAAATTGTATGAAAGCTTTTCTTCTTAGTGAAAGAGGTGTGTTTATAAATACTTCTCGCGAAATTGATGTAACATCCAGTGTTCCGCAAGGTAGCCATTTAGCTACATTTCTTTTTATTTTGTTTTGAATCGATAAATTTAGGAACGTTTTAACTTTCTCGGATGATTTAAAATTATATTCACGTATAGGTAATATAAGAGTTTGTGGCAAATTGTAATCATAATGCTAAAAAGCTTAATATCTCAATTGTAAAATGTTTACAGCATTCCGTATAAATACGACTTTAGGAACTTTTTTATTATATGGACGATCTTGGACAAACAATTTGACAAATAATTAAAATTGTCTTCTCATTATGATTAGACTATAGCAAAATCAAACTCTATGTTTGGTTTTCTTTAGCGAAATTGCAAGGAATTCGGAGATGCATTTGCATTAAAACTATATACTGCTCGTCAGTGAGATCTCTGTTGGAATACACGTTTATCATATGAGAATCGCCATATGTAATGCAGGCACATAAATCAGAAAGAATTCACGAGGTATGTATTGCCTTGATATGATTTTTTTGCGATGACTACGACTAAGTATCCTTAACAAGTAGTTTACGCTTCTGTAGTGTTAATCGCGTTTGGTAGGTAGGATTCCAGTGAACGCACCTACTAATACCGTCATAACATGCGGTTTTCCCTTATGGCGCTAGTTCGAACGGTCTTGATCTTTGTAGTCAGCGCTCAAGGTTTGTCATGTCCAGAGTACGAATTATTTCATTATTGCAATGGACATAAATACGAGTACGAAGCTTACGAGCAAAGTTTGTTTCTTCGTTACTCACGGTAGCAATTCCTAGATCTCTGTGAATATCGCTATTCCTTATATACCATGGAGCATTCACTACTGCTCTTAGGGTTTTGTTTTGGAATGTTTGCAGTATAGCAATATTGCTTGGTTTGGTACAACCCCAAAGCTGTATACCGTATGTCCAACAAGGTTTAAGCACTTGCTTATACAGAAGCAGTTTGTTGTATATGCTTAGCTTCAAGTATTTCCCGAGCAGCCAATACATTTCTCTTAGTCTGATTGCGAGCTCGTCCCGCTTTTTTTTTTTAACGTGTGGTTTCCACTTAAGTTTTGCGTCTTGGGTCATTCCTAGATATTTTGCCTCATTTGCGTATGGTTTTTGTCCCGAGTTAATGAAAACAGGTAAGTTGTTCATCTTTTTGTACGTAATGTTGACATGCGTTGACTTGGTCTCGTTCAGGGCAATTCGTCAGGTCTTTGTCCACTCACATACTTTGTTTAGAGCCCGTTGGAGTTTTCCCGTTGATGATTCCATGGACTCATCCATTGCGAGGATAGCTATATCGTCTGCTACGATGGTCCCTTCTTCCTGTGTTGGAGTTTTCCCGTTGATGATTCCACGGACTCATCCATTGCGAGGATAGCTATATCGTCTGCTACGATGGTCCCTTCTTCCTGTGGTATATCTTTTGTATAGAGCAAGAATATGATTGGTCCGAGAATACTTCCCTGCGGAACACCAGCGTGGATTTCTTTGAATTCTGAGTATTCCTTCTCATATCTAATACGAAACAGTATGTTTTCAAGGTAGGATTCCAGTAGTTTGTATAATTTTGTCGGTAGGATTGTCCTTAATTTATACCTTAGACCTTCCCGCCATATCTTGTCGAAAGCTTGTGATACGTCAAGAAAAGCGGCAGAGCAGATCTTTTTCCATTCTAGAGCATTTTCAATTTCATTAGTTATTCGATAAACCTGATCGATTGTGGAATGTTTGACCCGGAAGCCGAATTGATGATCTGGGATCAAGGGTCTTTCTTCAATATTACTGGTTGTAATCGTTTTTGCATAATTTTCTCGAAAACCTTAGATATGATCGGCAGGAGCGAAATGGGTTTATATGATTTCTTATAGTTTGGACTTTTCCCCGGTTTCGGGACCATAATGACTTCAGCGATTTTCCATTGCCTTGGAACATATAAAAGTCTCAGAGAAGCATTTATAATGTAGAGCAACTTAACTAATGCTTTTTTCGGTAGATCCTTCAGGATTTCGCCGGTGATTAAATCATATCCTGGAGCTTTGTTATTTTTTAACTTTCATATTGTCATTCGAAGCTCGGGCAGGGATACGGCTTTAACATTTTAGCTGTCGGGTGCCATGTTATCATTCAGTTCTCCGTTCCATCGAACGGCTTGAACGTTTCTTCTAGATGCTCGGCAAATAAATCCGCTTTCTCTTTATCTCCTTTTGCAAATTCGCTTTTCTTATTGGTAGCGAGTGTATTTTAGGTTTCCTTATGGACTTCCATATGGACTTCAACTTTGGACTTTGAAGTCTTATCAGTAGTCAAGCCCTTGAGGTATGTAGAAGGATTTTAGAAGATTTCTTAAATCCTGTAGCTCATTCTTGAGTTTGTTACAGAGATAGTTTAGATAAGTTTTATCAGTGGGTGCGCGGGAATCTTGCCATCTCTTGCGTGCTCTCCTTTTTTCTCGTTTCTGTTGCTGCGTGCCGCTGTCTCCGGAAGGGAGTGTTTTTCCACGCTGCGCTCTGAATGGTGTCCACGAGATTGTCGATTTCATCTTCTATTTCGAGCGGTGTGTTTAGTGGCACATTTAAAGCAACATTTTCCTTGCAGTCTTTTCTGAAAAGATCCCAGTTGGTTTTTTTACTAGTAAGCCTAGGAGGTCCTACTTTTCTTGCTAGACTTCCGTCCATTTTCAGAGTGACTGCTGAGTGGTCTGAGCATAGATCATAACATTCTTCGACTTCCGTCAGATTTTTAGTTCACCCTTTTGCGATAAAGAAATCGACTAGGCCAGGGATTTTATTTTTGTCAGTTGGCCAATACGTTGACTTGCCATTCGAATAAAAGTCCACTCCACGCTTCATACAGGCTTTGTACCTACAGTAGTCTGCCTTTCGTTGAAGTACATCTTGAACCCCAAAAAATGTGTTTTGCATTAAAGTCCCCACCAATGATAAAATTAGACTCGAATAAGTCAAAGAGGCGATCGAGGTCGTCGTCTACCAGTCTATATCCCGGAGGGAAGTAACTAGATCCGATGAGGTAGTCTAAATGGTTTACTTTTACAGAGACTGAAATTATTTGCTTAGAATCGAGTTCTATTTCAATGTTTTCAGAGTGCTTCATACATTCATTGATGTAAAGAGAGGATCCTCGTCTCGCATTTTCCGAAGGATGATGCGCGTGATAATCACTGTAACCTTTTATTTTGGGTCCAGCTCCCTTTTTTAAGTGAGTTTCCGATATCAAGCATATATCAATATTGTTTTTCCGTAAAAAAACTTCTAGTTCGTCAATTTTGTTTATGAGACCATTTGCGTTCCATGTTAGTATCTTAAGAAGCTGTGTCATATTAATGTTTTGTTATTTGGTTTTCGAGGTTTGAACTCGAGCTTGCTCAATTTGTCAAATATAACTTGATTGATCTTGATTTGTTCATCAAGTTTTTCATATATCACAGTTAATAGTTGGCGGATCGGATCTGCTGTATCTGATCTTGTCTGATTTCCCTGTGTCACAACTTGCGCGTATGATCTCGTATCAGATAATGCCGATGGGTCAGCGACGTTCTATTTTATAACTTTTTTATTTTCCATTACTGGTTTCGTCTTTTTGAGTGGCTTAATGGTCTTTGGCTTATCAGTTTTAGGATCTGCTAAGCTTTTGTCCGGGTGTGGGGGTTTCTTTAGAATGTCGCGTCTTTTGTAGTTCTTTCGCGATTTCGCAACCTCGATAATTCGCTGGATGGTTTTTTGTGCAATTGGCGCAGACTTCTGGGGACTGCTTGGTTGTGGTGCACTCTACCGAGAGATGTGTACCGGCACATTTAACGCACCGTGGTTCTTTTCGGCAGTAAGCCTGCGTGTGGTTGAAACCTTGGCATCGTTTGCACTGAGGTACAGTTTTCCTTCCCTTACGCATTGGCTCGATTTTGACCTTGATTTATAGAATGGTCTTGATTTTGAAGACGCCGTCCATATTCTCGGTCCTATCAAAGGTGAGCATAAAAAGTAGAAGTCCGCGTTTGACTACGGTGTCTTTGTCCCCTTCCCCACTTTGCTTTTCCTTCTTGATAAAATTCACGGCGTCAAGAATTTTGAAACCTTGGGTTTGCGCGTCTTTGATGATATCTTCCTTTATGCAAGACGGGTGGAGTCCCCTGACGAAGACTCGCATCGGTTTTTCGTACTTATTTTCTGCGTTTAATTTTAGAGACAGTGCTCGGTAAGAGTCAGAGTCCTCTACGTATATTTTCCACACGTTATTTCGGCGTGAGGTTATATTGTGCTTTGTCATCAGCGTATTTTTGAGAAGGTTATGAAGTTTTCCGTAGTCCTCTATCCCGATGACACTTATTGCGGGTGGAGGTTGAGTTTTCGCTTGAGTTTTTGCCATGTTTGGTACGGCGGGCTTATACGCCTTTTGTAGCACTTCGGGTGAGGTGACAGCCTTACGCTTTTTGCTAGGCCTTTTCTTAGAGGCGGGATTGGTTTCGCGATCAAGTTCTTCCTCATCCGTAAAATATTCACTTGCTGGTCGGTTCGGTGTTGTCTCGAGATCTTTCGGTACACGAAGGTTTTTGAGATCCTCGTTTTCTTTTCGCAAGGAATCGACTTCCTTTTTAAGATCATTGAAAAGTTGCTCCATTTTATAAAGTTTGGAGATCCAGGTGGAGATCGACATATCTTTGTTCTTATTTCAAAGGGATTTATCGGCAATATTGTTGGTTTTGCACTTGACGCTATTGGTGGTGATCTTAGCATATTTTTCCCCCCTTTGAATGGGTCGTTGAAAGGCAATAGTTGGTCCTCCCCAGAATTCGAGGGACCAATCTCCGTAGAGGGCGGATTTTCCAGTACAACTGGTCTGCCACCTGGGATAATAAAATCAGTTGTTTGTTCCGTTGCATATCTTCTATTTATTTTTTGCATTTTATACCTTCTGCCAGGTTTTAGCACTGCCGTCCTTCTAGGATCAGACACAGACTAAGGAGTCGCCTACTATAGGGCAGACGCTTTTGGATATGGGTTTGCTTTCGGGTTTGCCCTTCATCTATGACCTGTCTGCCTAGGGTGTCCCTACCAGGAGAATACTCTCCCGACAGCATAGCTCATTGCATCATAAAGGCTACTCCCTCGGGCGTTAGATTTTAGTCGCATTTTACGACAGGCATGCAATATTTCAAGGCTATTCTAACCCCGTCCTTGCTGGGGCTAGATATGATTTAAGATGAAAACTAATAGGCTTTCAAACCATAAGTTTCCGGCATATGGATTATCATATTGTATGACCGGAATTTATTTCTCTTATTAATTTATGTTACTAAAGAATCGCTTAAGCAGCGAAATTTGTTAATGTCGAACTCTCATAAAGCCAACTATGGCAGCAATGAGCCCATAACACGATGCACACAAATACAAAAAACAAATTTTTAGCGCAACAGGCTCGTTAGTACCCAGGGCCGAGCTTACTCACAACCATTCATGTGTGAGTGTGTACTTCTTGCACGATGGCGGAACCTCCTGTTATGTGCAGAATCCGAACGGCTAATTTTAGATAAGCTTTTCTTGACAATCGATACTACTCGGATGAATTGTCAGATCACACGATGCATATGCATGTTTAATTTGGTAAGCAACAATCTTGATTTTTGTTTGTTTGTGTCGGTTTGATTCTAAAAATGGTTTGTACTCAATGGTTTTAAATTAAAATATTGTTTTTATTTAAAGTAGTCTATAAGGTTGAAAAATCGGTAGATGATTATCAAAGTCACGCAACAAAAACCAGTTGTGTAAAGCGATTAAGCAATATAGCGAAATGATACATCGATGTCCAACGAGAGCGACGAAGCCCATTTCGACTTATGTGGCTTTATTAATAATCAGAATAGCCCCTATTGAGGAACTCGTAGGGTAACTCTGTGGTGCGCTATTTTGGTCGACCCGGCGGCGTCATTTGGACATATTTTTTGGAGGATGCCATAGTCAATGGTGTAACAGTTATTTTTGACCGCTATCGGGACATGTCGGAAAACTTTCAATAAGGTCCACAGGACATTTTTTTCCAACAAGACGGTGCCACATTACAAACAGCTCATGCAAAATTTGGATTTTACGAGACATCTTTCCCTGCCGAATAATGTTAAAAGTGGTGATGTCGACTAGCCCCCAGGATCCACTAATTGACGCCTCCTGACCAAAAGCACCCACTTGACCGACCATCTCAGTGCAGACATCCTGTTTATTTCTATTATCGTTGTAAGCTCATCTGTTAACAAATTCCTACTGGCAATTTCGTACTTTTACCCCAAAAACCAACACATTAAAGTCAATTGCTCTTGCAAAGCATTGAGTACATGCTTAAGTTTGCCCAGGGATACCAAACTATTGATTTATCCTTATAGAACGAAAGCAGATTCGGTGTTGTATGGCTCTGTAAATTCTAAAATTTCGGTACCTTTCGGTGAAAGAAAAACAAAGAAAAGAACAAAAACAAACCAAACGAATATGTTGAGTGAAGGACATGAACGAAATGATCGAAACGGAAATTAAGCCACATACCTCTAGTGTTATTCTTAAAATTCCGAATCCCACACTGTGTACGACCGAAATAGTTGATATTTTAATGCAATTGGTTCTGCATTTCCCACCTTGTACGACCACATACGGGTAGATATTGATTACGATTTGGTCGGCAGTCAAATCATGTCCGTATGGGTCCTTCCTAACCGACTAAACGCTGTCCATGCCCTCTCACAAAACAACCTGTCACCTGCCATACATGGAATACCATTCGAAACAAGTTTATCGATTCAATGCATCCTCTCGTTGCTCCACATTCCAACTTAAGATCCATACATCCAGTTGTGTTGGTTAAAGGACAACAAAAAAGGAATATATAGGTCACTACGTTGCAAAGAACATCCAACAGATATCCTGCTGCCACGAGGAACAGCCTAACAGCAACGTGTTAAATTGAAATTTGTCCGCATAGCCGTCATATTGCAATTTTGTGTAATATTAACACACATTCCAACTGGGGGTGTCCTTGCTCATCGTTGAGTCAATTCAATTCGTTTGCCGTGTGCTGGCTTTTTGACAGTGAGAATGAATATAGGCTACCCCTCATGCATTTGTATCCTGTTTACATTTGTACAGCTTGCATGAATACAAGCCCTATATGGTGGGAGGGCTCCGCGGAGCTGAAGTGAGCATACTTCAATAGTGTCTTGACGTCCTTCAGTAGCTGGTGATGATTTTTAATTAACAACAACAAAAAAGCGAACAAACTGCGCGCCATATCCGGCACGAACGAGTGTGTCCCCCGTGCACTTGAATAAATTTAAATTTTTACGCGATTGTCCTCATGTCGTAGTCGGTGTGCGTGTGTGTAGACATCAGACCAAAAACGGATGCTGGTGCAGATTCTCATGGAATTAGCAAACGCGCCGCATCTACACACCACACAGACACAAATCCTTTTTTGTCACGTGAAAATAATAATAGAAATGGAAAACATCCTTTTACTTATGCAGGGTGGTGGTAGTGGTAGTGGCAGTGTCAGATGATTCTAGGGGATGGGGATAATTAAAAAGATTAACAAAGCAAAGAATCTAGATTGCTTCTCCGGGTTGCCTAACGATGATGATGTTTAGCTGTTCGCGTGGCTGTCGGTAGGTGGTGATATAGGTAATGGGGCCTCACAGAAACGTGGCTCAGCATAGTATGATGCATTTATCGAAAGGACTTTGCTGTGAAATGTTGTAAACACTATTGTAATCTGAAATTGGCCTTGAGTAGGAAATTCTATATGTGTTGTTACTTTTTTTTGTTAACATCAAGGAGTCTTAGAAATCGTTTAACGTTGGTTTTTGCTTAAGAATTTTTTTAATTTAGAATTCAAGGACTGTGCTCATGGGGGATTATGCAAATAATCTGGGAAATGCAATTTTTAAAAAGGGAAATAAAATGTGGCAATGACCAAATTAGAGCGCAGAGGTTAAACATTTTGTTTATACGATTGTGAAAATAATATTGGAAACGTTTTTTTTTATGGATAATTAGATTAGGTTAGGCTATAGTGGCTGCACACAAAGACCAGAAAAGGTCCATTGTGGTACCATGCGGATATGTCGCCTTTTCCAAATATTCATTTGTGTAAGTGAGCCATTCCTAAGTGAACCATTGTCAATGAAGTAGTCTCCTAGACGGAGTTTTTTCTGATTGTAGAGAGCTGGATAAGAGCAGAGAAGGTGAGGTATACATTCCTCGTCCCCCTTCAAGCAGCTTCTGAAGTAGTCATTGCTGAAGAGATCTAGAGGGCAATATCATGTAAGGACTGATGGTACTGGTGCTGATGTTTGTGATATCATAAAAAAAAATAATTTGATCCAAAACTTAAGTGATCAATTTTAGGTATTTTTTTTTTAAACTAAGCAAAGTATGGTTTTTAACTTCCTCTTAAAAAGAGAATGATATTGTTTTCGTGAAAAATTTTTGACCTCGAGATTTTGATTGATGCTAACATTACGATGATAGCGGAGCCCAAAAAAGTGGTTTTTGGAATTCCGTCCGTCGGTCCGTCGATCCGTCGGTTAGTCGGTTCGTCGGTCCGTCTGTCCGTAATGGTTCCCCAGCCTAAACGGCTTGACCGATTTTCTTCAAATTTCGTATCCAAGTTTCTTTTGGTCATAATTTTTTTTGCTTACTTTTAGTCATGTTATTAACAGTACCAGCCATACAAAAATTACACATAACCTAAATTTTCTCGAGAACGGCTCAAACGATTTCGTGGTTGAAGTTTTTACTTGTGGCCGCCGCTTAAGGCGAGGTTCGTTGCTTTGATGTCATTGAGCAAATATGATGGGTCTTGACTTAACATTTCACGTATGGTTAAGATTTGTCCTATAGTCGATCTGCCAGAATGTACTGGAATAAAATCATGCTTGCGTCATTTAGCGGGGGTTTACCTTGGTGTGCTTTTTCAACTCATCCGTTCTAATTTAGCATTAAATTTGAGGTGCCGCCATAGTGCAAGAAGTACACATTAATGGATGTGATAAGTCAATATACGGCATAACTCTGGATAACCTTATAAAATGTTGGACTGTTGCTCTGCTGCATAATGTTATAGAAACCCGTGAACCACTTTATTTACTCTAATGCCTTGTAAATTTGTCACGTTCCTTAAGAACTATGAAACTACTCCTACACTCTGAACTTATTTAGTTTCCAAGCGCCAATTTTTAGTTCATGTTATTGAATATCTCTTACTGTTCGATTAATGAGTCGCACAATCGAATTTAGTAAAACGCTCTGGCAACACTTCGGGTCACTTTAATGATATCCATTTTTCTATTTTTTTTTTATTTTCGTATTATTTTCTTAAACATATTCTTTTTTATTTAAATCTTAATTCTATTCTTCCTTACTATATAGTTTCATATTAATCTTGACCACCATAAAATTTTATTTTAATTTTAGTTGTCATCTCAATTTCGCACATTCTCCTACTTAATGTAATACCTAAATTTAAAAATATTCGATTCTTCACTAATTTATAAGATATAGTATCTTAAAGTGTTATGACTTTACAAATGAATAAATCGAAATCTAAAAAGAAATGGTGGGCCATGGTCCCTAAAGATTCTTTTGGTACAACAATGTATGTATGTATATTTATTTTGTGTCTTGGTATTTGGAGACTGATATGGAGTCGCCTTTCTTGTTGATATGTCATATGAAGGCATTCCAGTCCTCAGACATGCGTGGTGCGTGCACAATTCTTAATTGTCATATCCATATTTGAAGAGTTCATCTGGTAACCTTTCAGAAGCGGGGGCTTTATGCTTCTTCTTAGGTTCTGTATAGCTGCCCTGACTTCTAATATACTAGGAGGGAAGGCAATCTCTTCGTTGTTCAGTTTCTTACCTATCACTCAATATACCCAACAGTTTTTGGAAATGCTGCAGAGGTTTTCAATAATATTTCATAGAGCCTGCGTTCCCACTTTTAAGCCAGCTGGTTGTTGTAAGGTTTTCATGTAGAATTTCATTAACGACATTGAACCGAAATTACTTCTCAAAGTCATTGAAATTATGGACTATTGGATAGAGGTATGCCACCTAAGCCGGGAGCTATTTGCTTCACACACAATTGTCATAGATCCTTCTATCATAATAAAAAATATTAAGATAATTCTCCGAATGGTAATATACCCGAAGAGGCGAAATGGATAGAAAGAGCCAGATATGCACTTGCTTTCGGGCAAAGAGAAAAAGAAAAAGAAGAACAACCTAGTGGACCCAGCTCCAGCAAACGCTGCCTTTCCACTGACAGCTCTCCTATAGTGGAAATTAGGAAGACCACATACAGAATCACGTAAAGACACATGTGGAGGCATGAATAAAGAAGGTGTTAAACATAAATCTGCCCCCAAGTCCTACTCAGATGGTACTCATAGCTCAAATGAAGATGATCAGGAATATTCTACATTGACACTATGACCCAATGCAAATGCACCCGGAGCAGACTCTCACAGACCAACAAATAAAGGTAGTGAGGAAGAATATACTAGAAGAGATGGACAAAACAGTCAAGCTATGGAAAGACCTTCGTATAAATCAGGGACCAGAAAAACACAAGCTCGGATTGCCAAACAAAAAGTAGGCATACCCACAATGAACTGGCTGAGTCCTCAGGTCCACTGAGCCACAAAGAAGAAGAGCGGAGGTGAGACTATCGTCATTGTAGTAGATGAGGTCTCAAAATGTATAACGAAACAAAGATGTAAACTGTCCCTCAACTTCCTCAACTTCTCTTGATATTAGTCTGCTCCGTATGACGAATTCGATTCCTTACATATTCAGCCTTTAAAGGCAGCTGGTATAGTGATCATTGGTTTTTTTTTTATCCTAAACTATTTTTTGTATTTCCGAAATCGTGGAAATACCTGCCTTGTGCCTGGCAGACTCCACGTTATGATTAGCACCCATTATACAAATATCTAACATTAATGAACCATACATGGCCTCAAACCTAGGTTCTCCATTCATTTGTGTGTGCGAAGCTATAAATTTTCTAACAAGGAATTATCACCGTTTTGACTCTGATTCCGAACGGCGAACCTCAAAAGTTCCTCATGACAGGATCATACTCTTGGCATACTTTCACAATATGTAGGGCAGTGGGAAGCAATTTGGTTTTATTACTTTTAGGCCGTGTGCCAATTGCGTTAAAATTTTAGCCACTGGATAATTTTTGACATTAGTGTGGTGAATAGAGACTTCAAAATTGTAACCTGCTCAACAGCTCGTTAAAATTTATCCAGTGGCTAATGTTTGACATTTGGTATACCTACTGAGGAGTGAGAGTGATGGAAAGCATACCAGTGTTCACATGTGTGGGAAAACAGCACAGCATTCAGATTTTAATAAAAAGCAAAGAATGTGTATTTCATATCAGAAAATGTAAACAAAGTTTTAACATAAACTAAAATTGGGTTTTTAAAAAAGGATGGTTACAAAAATGTTATGACTACATTTGTTTCGGTATATTTTGTATGCGAAATGAGTGTAATTTGAACGAGGTAAAATGGATATCCTTAAAAATGAACACAAATTGTACAACAATCATGTTTTAATGTCAATAATAAATAATTATGGTTTTATGTATGATATCTCTAAAGTCTATTTAAAATAATAAGCCAAATTTTGTTTACCACAGCAGAAATGTCAAAAATTAGCCAGTGGATAATATTGAACCCCTTTTTAACGCATTTGACACACGGCCTTAGGATCTAAACCAGGGACCCGCGTTTAGTAGTCCAATGCATTATCCAATCGGACACTGACGACATACATGCCTTACACATATTCGTTCTAGGTGAATTGTATTTGGACGTATTTGATGGGTCCGTTATTCGAACTAGATGGTTTAATATGTTAATGAAGTTACCCTGAGGACACCATATATTGATCATCTGCAACCACCTCAGTACAAAAACCCAGTCTAGTCCTTGAAATTCCCGATGACCTATTGTTGGAGTAGGTCGGAGTAACTCAAATAGGTTGTTCCCTATCACACCTGTTAACTCCATCTAAGGACCTTTTTTCCGATGCGTCTAGGAAAATGAAGTGAAGCCTTATTGTAAGGCTGTGGGCCCATTGTCCTTCATTTTGTTTATACCCTATCCCATAGGGGTATATTAGTTTTGATACATTGTTTGTAACATAGAGAAATAATTTTGCTACATATACCTCAAAATATATGGATCGACTCAGAATCGCCAGCTGAGTCGTATTAGCCATGTCTGTCTGTCCGTCCGTCCGTCCGTCTGTTCGTCAACGATTTTTGGGCCTTAAATTTTGAGCAAGGATAATGAAATTTGGTATATTGGATCCTTGTCCGTGCCACCAGAACAAGTGTAAACATTTTTGAAATCCGCCCACTGCCACGCCCCTTTTTTAGAAAAACATATTTTTTGGCAAAACAGTAAGGAATTTTAAAAAAGTGTCAGGGCAGCATATTTAGAGAATCGTAATATCTATATTTCATCAACATAAAGTTTTTTGCCACGCCCACTTTTTGGGGGAGTTTTTATTAAAAAACGTTTTTTGGCCAAATTTTAAAATTTTCGAAAAAAATTTTAATGCACAATCATTGGTAGTATTAATTTGAACATTTCGTCAATTGATCATTTCAACCCACGCCCACTTTTTAAGAGCGTTTTCCTACAAAAACCATTTGTATGCCCTACCGCAAGGCATATGCAATACAAAAACGTTGTTTTTTGTCGAACCACAAAAGGTTTTGATAAACTGTCTGGGCAATATATTGTGAAAATGTCATTTTCTGTATTTTATCGCCATAAAGCCTACATTTTGAGGATATTAATTTTAAGGATGGGATGGGATAGGGTATTCAATGATCCGCACAGCGGATTGTAACCTTCTCATATGTTTTTATGTTCATGTTAATTTTAAATTTTGCAACGTTTTAAATTTCGCAGACGATTTAAAATTATATTCTCGTGTAAATAATATAACAAGCTGTATCCGGTTTAGTCTGATAGAAATTGTTTGTTGGCATGCTGTAATCAAACCTTAAGCTTCCAGGGCAAGGCATCTTGCGTCATGTTTATACGCGATATTCTAAATTATCATGATGTTTCTACGGAATTGATTTCTCTTGTTAATTTGTATGCTCTTTAAGAATCGCTTAGAGAGCAAAATTTGTTAATTTCGAACTCTCATAAAACAAACTACATGAAACCCAAAACACGATTCATTGCATATGCATGAATAAAAACACTCATTATATTCAGTTAAACCACCTAAACTATCCGGCGATTAGCTGCCTTAAATCAATCTGACAATGCCTGGGGAGTTGAACTAACAAGTTAGTGCAAGTGATCCTTAAAAAACTTACCAAGTAAGTAAGGACTGATTCACATCCAAGTGCATGCTCAACTCTCAGTATTTTAAAGTACCCTCATAACCTCAATCAGCTTATTGTAATGGCTTATTCTGTCACAAAAGAATCCCCTCTGTCAATGGAATGCAACTCATTTAAACAAGCACCCAATCCAATCTAGATTTTCCGGACATTAATTTGATTGAATTAAATAAATTTCACCACGGTTATTGCACTGCCCATTGTTGTTCAAGTTTAGATGGATTAAATCTGACAAAAGTTGACACTGAGATAGCTCACAAGAGGAAAATCTAAATCTGCATAATGCACATTGCACATGCACACAAGAAAAGTGCTTTTCACATAATAAGAAGAAGATTGTGTTTGAGTGCTATGCACGTACCTACATTTATTTTTGGGATACCCCTTGACTGGTTATTTTATTTTACGAAGGACTTTAAAGTGCTTGACAATGTTGAGAAAATTACGATTTCTCTGGAAAAAAGTGATTTTATTTCGCAATACTATAAAAAGATACTGCGCAAGGAAGCCCAACGGTAGTGGGTATGAGTTTTACTGGGAAAGTAACTTTGTTTCAAGTTGGGTTAGCCGAACCTTTTCTGTTTTAATCACACTCTTAATGATACGATGGCATAGTCTAAGTGAACATTTTAGTTGCAATTTGGTTTAGTAAGGGGATTTTTTTTAAATTTTAATTTAGAATTTGAGGATTCACTTTGTTTTTTAGAAGTATTTAGAGAAGGGGCGAATTTAAGTTACCTGACGTTATTTTCAAGTGTGACGATAAAGAAAAGATATAAACAAATAAAATTGAAAGAGGAATGCTGAAGTATCTTTACGATGTCTGTGGGCATTCGAAAAGCTAAGAATGCAAATGGATGTGATGATAGAATTTTTAATTTGAAGTTTATAAGTATTAAATATGGTGATTTTTAAAGTAATCGCGTGGTTATGGCGCTTTCTTATTTCATATAATATTAACTGCTTATCACCATCACATATCAATAACCTTTGAGAGCCATGATTGCAGCATAGATGGGTAAGGAAATACATAATATGTAGAATATGTATTGTCATTGTTTGACGCGCATGTAGGGTTTTCGATTACCCAAAGAAATACATTTTTGTCTCCACTAAATGAAGTGTCATAATCTTTGGGTACTTATTTTGATATAATCATGAAATTCACAAAATCCCAAAATCCGTTTGCAAACTAACAAATCGAAAATCCTCAAATCCAAAATCCCCAAACAGGCACTAAAGCCTATTAGGAAAGCGGTACAGTTATTTAGAGACCGTAATATATCATGATTAATTGGATCGTAAAAGGCGGCCATAATAAGCGGATAAATGATGTCTAAATAGTAACTGGAGAGCAGCTCAAACGCGGTATTATCCCATTTGCAAACATTTTAATTTAATAATTGTAATAGGTAATGCAAACAAATGGACATGGATATCACCAGACGGGAATACAAGAAACGAAATAGACTTTATATTGACAAATAAACAGAAAACCATAAGTGATGTATCCATAATAAAACAACTAAAATTTGACAGTGAACACCGAATGCTGAGAGGAAAAATAACAATAAATCACAAAACATTAGAGCGGAACCAAAGAAAACTATATATTGCAAGAATGACTCCAGCTAATATCATAGCAAGATATAACGAATCATTAAATAGACACATCCAATGTGAAATAAATGTACAAAATATAGACACCGAAATTCAGACTATTTATAACAAACTTGAAGTAATAATAAAAACGACAGCTAAAACAATTCTAATGAAAACAAAAGCCACAAAAATTGACAAAATTTCAGAAAACACCAAAAATCTAATAAAGAAAAGGGAAAACTTGAGAAACAAAATGAACCTCAACAACGAAGAGAAGTGCGAACTCAAACATCTTAGAAATACTATAAAAACAAGCACAGAAAAGGATATACAAGACTACAACGAAAGAACTATTAAAGACATATTTACCAACACAAAATCAATTAAAAAGACAAAAAATTATCTAAACAATGATAAGGAATGGATAACATCAATCAAAAATAATAACAAAGATACTACAAATAGAAAAGACATTAACGAAACAGCAACGATCTTCTTCGAGTCTTTATTCAAATCGACAGAACACATTTCAGACCAACAAATTACAGAGAGCAACATAACTACCTCAAACTATTTTGATCAAACTGAAATTAACTCCTCTATAGACAATTTAAAAACAGAAAAAAGGACTGGCAACGACGGCATAGATGCAGAGATGATAAAATACGGACAAAAAGCCCTTACACCTATTCTGACAAAGTTATTCAACTCCATTATTTCAAAACAGAAAATACCATCACAGTGGAAGCAAAGTACAATCATACTAATCCACAAAAAAGGAAAAAAAGATGATGGAAATAACTACAGACCGATAAGCATAATCTCGACTTTATATAAACTCTTCTCGAAGACAATATATATGAAAATGAAACATAAATTAAATGATAAGCAACCAAGGGAGCAAGCTGGCTTTCGAGAAGGATATTCAACTACTGACCATTTACAGACTATCAACCAATTGATCGAAAAATTCAACGAATACAAGAAAGGCTTTTGACATGGTAGAACACAAAAGGATTTGGACGGCGTTGGAGAACCAGAACATTGACCCCACCTTCATAACAACATTTAAAAATATTTATTCCAACAATACAGCAAGAATTAAAACTGACAAAACGGGACGAGAATTCAAAATTAACAGAGGAGTTAGACAAGGAGATCCAATATCGCCTCCACTATTCGCAGCTGTATTAGAAGATATATTTATGCAAATGAATTGGACCAATAAGTATGGAGTAAAAATACATGGACAACGTTTGAACAATTTAAGATTCGCTGACGATATCGTTCATCAAATAAATCTGACAACATCCAGACAATGCTTAACCAACTTTCATTAACATGTAAAATTCATGGACTAAGTATAAATATGACAAAAACTAAAGCTATGACTAATAATATAAAATATCCCATAATATTATATAATAATGCCATTGAATATGTTGAAGACTACTTATATCTAGGACAAATAAAATCATTTTCAAATCAGGAGGAAAAAGAGATCAACAGACGAATCACAAATAGCTGGAAACAATACTGGAGTACTAAACAAATACTGGATTGTAATATAGGAGCAGACACGAGAAGATATATATACGACTCGACGATCCTACCTGTTATGACATATGGACTACAGACATTAGCAATGACAACAAACATAGCCGAGAAGATTCGAATTTGCCAGACGAAGATTGAAAGACACTTATTAAATATTAGACAAATATAACGAGTCAGAAATGATGAAATAAGGAGAAGCACAAATATAACAGACGTAATCACAAAAATAAAACAATTAAAATGGAGCTGGGCAGGACACATATCAAGAATACAGGACCAAAGATGGACGAAAATAACAACAAAATGGATACCGGATGATTATAGACCAGTAGGACGACCAAAGAAAAGATGGAATGATGACCTACTTAAATTCAATCGCAACTGGTACAACGACGCAAAGAACAGGAATCTATGGACAACAATGGGGGAGGCTTATGACAACCGAAACAACGACTAGAAAATATTAAATATAAAAGACAATTATTAACGGAACTTAGAAGAATTAATTGGAAACATAAGATCGCAACAATTATTTAACTTATATATGTAAACACAAGATTGTAAAAATGTAAATGTAATTGTAATGTAGAATTAGTATGTATGGCTATACTAAAAGCTTCTAATAATAATAGGTAAGAGGTAATAAATAAAATGTACATCACAACTTGAACATATCTTCCTAAAAATTTAGAAGATTATTTCTTTTGCTTAACAGCAATTTTTTAACGTTATTATATAGTTTTTAATGTGAAACACTGAAAGTGGCATTTTTTATAAGTTCGGGCGCTAAAGTCGTTCTGAGAAATAATAGTTATTTTACATATTATAATATATTATAATGAGCTAAGCAAAGCTAATTTTTGGGACAAAATTAAGTAAATGGGTTTATGGTTATGTTTACAATGCCCATTCGTTGCAACTTTGACTATACATCAATTCATCTGATTTAACATCCGAGTGGTGGCCATCCAGGTTAGGAGTTGAAGTAGCCTCGGACTAAATTTATTGTTGACGGTGGTGCCAAATGAAAAAAAGGACAACGACGTTCGTGTTTGCACATGGAGATGCAGTCGAACAACTAGCAGAAGCCCAAAGCTGCTATGAAGTAGACATTACTGCCATCCAGAGATAAGATGGGATGGGCCAGGCTGAGATATTTTAAAGCAAATGTAGGAAAAAAAGACCTCGTCTCGCAAAGGTCTTAGGCTAATTGATTACTTCGGGACGAAATGTCGGTGTAGCCAGCATACGGTTTCCTCAATATCCATAAGGCAACATGGCAGTCCCTAGATCAACAAACTTTCAATCAAACGACATTGCGGTATAAATGGTGTATCATAATTCACGGAAAACATAATTTTGGTAAAAAATACAGATTTTTAATTTGAAAGAGTACATAGATTGAGATTATGTATGCGGATAAATGGCCGCCACGGCTTTGCTGTCAAGTATGTAGCTAAATTATTTCTCTATGTTACTCTTTTATTGAACCGTTTCGTATAAATGTGGCTGAATTTCATTAATTCACCGCCCAATTTCCTCTTTCAATTCGTTGGTGGTCGTGAGCTTGTTTACATAGATCTTTGAGTTAAAAAAATCCAAAGAAAAAAAAAACATATGAGAAGGCTACAATCCGCTGTGCGGATCGTTGAATACCCTATCCCATCCTATATGTAAAACTAAATCCCGAAAAGTGGACATGGCTTAAAACACGATTTAGATTAAATATAGAAAATGACGTTGTGACAATAAATTGTTCAGACTGTTTACGGTTTTACAAAAGACAAGGAGAAAATCCTTGTATAAAAATGGTTTTTATATAAAAACACCCCCAAAAAGTGGGAGTGGGTTAAAATAGTCTATAGACGAAATGTTCCTATTAATATTACCAATTATTCCTTTTCGAAATATTTAAAATTTGACCGGAAAAAAGTTGTTTACTGGCAAAAAAACTTTATATAGACGAAACATAGATATTGGGCCTCCGCACATGAGATGACTTTAAGTCGGGACTGAAACTGGTTTCACACCATACTCCAAGCGCAAAAGAGATGAATATGCTGGCAGAACAAATTGTATTCATGAACCCCTTTTCGTTGTGTTAGTAATTCTATAGAAATTGACATTTGCCTTGAGTACTTTTGGCAATTCGCAAGCTCTTAGGTTTGTGTGAGAGTATATGCAATTACATTGATGTTGACTGGTCGACTCATAAAACGGGTATGATAGCCGAATGACATAAAAAATGTCAGACCTAAAATGTTGAAAAATGTGTTTGTATTAGTTTTCAACCTTGTTCCACCGCAAAAACTCGGTTGAAGATTTTCAACCATTTTCTCTCCGTATGCCTTAGTCCCCTCGCCCTTAAAACCGGTTTCACACCATAATATTCATCTCATGGGCGAAGGCCCATTAAGATTGTCTAAAATTTTACTATCCTAGCTCAAAATATAAGGCCTAAAAATCGGTGACGTACAGACGGACATGGCTTAATCGAATCAGCGATTCTGAGTCGATCCATATACTTTGAGGTATATGTAGCTAAATTATTTCTCTATGTTACAAACTACGTATCAAAACTAACATGCCCCTATGGGAAAGGGTATAAACATGGAGCCGTCGTGGGATGGCCGAAAGAAGCAAAGCTTTTACGTATTGGCCCGTGTGACGTTTCACTTTTCTCGGTTCACTACCCATCTTCCAAGTGCCTCATGGAGGGCGAAGTTAATGGTACGGTGACGGTCACGATTTCACTTTTTCTCGGTTCACTCCCCACCTTCTAAGTGTGCCATGGAAGGGGATTTTTGAATAAGTTTTAAACGTGACCCGCACACCGTACGCAAAAAAGGTACCTTCACTTCAAAAAGTCCAATGACGTTAAGTCGCTAGATCTAGATAGCCCATTCTGATTGCAAAATCGGCCACGATTTTTTTGTACGAAAATTGCGGACTGTAGCTGACAAACCTTCATTATTTTTGAAATATTGCTCATCAATGAAAATGAATTGCACTTTCGTTTAGCGCTCCATTTTTACTTACTCTGAACTGTCAGATTTCACATTGTTATCTTTTTTTTCGATAATAAGTTAGTTTGCATGAGTTTTTTTTATTGGCTTAGTGCAAATTGAGCAAAGTGACCGAAGAATTGAAATTTACTTCTAATAAGTGACATCGCAGTGCTAATAATGATTTTCATACACAATAGCAGAGGTTTTGGCTAATGATCAAGAACGATGCATCAGACATTGAAAATAATGTGATCATCCAAACAAATGAAGTGTATGATGGTGACAATGATGAAGAAGATGGATAATTATAAGCTGCGATATTTATTTCTATGGTACAAAATTAAAAAAAAAAATTACCAAATAGTGTTATTCGATGGCGTCAACACAATAATATGCCTTTTCGAACTTGACCAATTTGAGAAAATTTTCGATTCAATTTGTTATAATCAATAGAACATATCGTTATGGAAAATATGTAGTCCCGAAATAGAATACAGCTAATCCAAATAACATAAAAAAAAAGTTTGAAAGGATGTGACCGAAAGTTTTTTGGATTTATTCGCGGGAATACTTTTGGCAGCTGGTGTTTCAAAGTATAATATGCAATAGGCACAGTTTTCGTTACATTCAGATAGCCTTCCCATGACATTGATGACTTATCATAGATTCGTTGTACTGACGTGATTTATTTGTTTTGATGATGGTAGAACACACTAACATCGATTGCCCGATGACAAAGCTTCACCAATCTGAGATATATGAAACTTTTTGAATAAAAATCTTGCCAAAAATGAAAATAGTACCATTGACGAACAACTATTTACACAAATGGTGGAAAAACTAAATTTAAACAATATATTCCATGAAAACAAGCAAAATACGGTATACATGTTTGGTGGAGTTGCGGTTCTAAAACCAAATATCCATTGCAGGGAAAATTGTATACTGGCTGATAGATAACAAGGCGAAAAGCGTGAAGTTAATCAAATCGCAAATATTATGTTGCAACTCGAAAGGCCGAACACTAAAAGTTGTTTTCATCAAATTGGATGAAGTACAGCTTCTATTCAAACTTGGTTTTGCATTCGATGGTACCATATGGTGCAATAAAAGACGTACCCCCTCAGAAATGGCAAAACATCCCTCTCGTCATGTTCTTACACCGTTATTTGAATTTCACGAAGATTTAGTATCAATATACAACTAGGTGCCAAAAAAGAACAAACGTGCGTACATTATACAAAAGACTGAGAAGGCGAAGTAATGTAAACCGAAGCAATAATGCAAATAAAGACGGCTTCGATTGCATGGATCAATTGGTTAATTATTTCACAAAAAAATGTACCAACTAAACGTTGATTTTTGTTTTTTTTTACAACATGTTGAATTTTATGGTATTTCCAGCTAATTGCATTTGCAATATGATAAAAGAATTTACTCACGAACATCATCTAATACATTCGTTAACCCAAACTTTGAAAATCAAATGAATATGTAATAGTTTCAAAAAAAGCCGCTCTTCCATAAAAATTCAAATGTGTTACGAATGTGACTCTCCGCTAATTTCTTAGCAGAAGGAGTATCTCTAAACCTCTCGATTAAAACCATTCCATACAAGGGAAGAACGATTTCTGCACAATGTTAAACCGCTATAATGAACAATATTCTGCTTTCAGGCAAAGCGAAGACAGCGAAAACTACCAATCATACGACCTAAGTCCTAATTTCACTTAGGTCGTATGATTGGTAGTTTTCGCTGTGTTCTCCTTTGGGCCCTTATCAGTATGATCTTAAGAATTCATCAAATTTTCACCTTCGGCAGATCCTGAAAAACCCCAAAAAGTCCAGTTCTATACCCAACACTTAATAATTTCAAAGCCGCATACGGGAGCATTTATAGGGATGAAATGAACAGAGCCATGTCTAGTTTTGATATACCACCCAAACTTGTCCATCTGTTCAGGATGAATCATTCGATACCAAGAAGGATTTAGGCATGGTACTTCTTTAACATCCTTTTTGAGAGAATTGTGCAAAACTCCCGAGCCAACAACACCATAGGCACAATCATTCACAAATCGGTGAAAGTACTAGCATACGCCGACGATATTGACATCATATCGGATTGAACGTGATGCTAGTATAGAGAAGGAAGCGTGAAAAATGGGGTTAGCAGTTCATGAGGGTATGACCAAGAATATGCTGTCAATACGAAATGACACACAACATCGACGAATTTGACAGAATAATACCATTGACAGATATAACTTTGAGGAACTACGGGACATTTTCCAAATTGGCTCTGGTTTTAACTAAAAACAACATCTCGTCAGAAATAAAATGAAGATTTGCTATTGGCAACTAAAGCACTCAATCTAACTTCTAAGGGGAGGGTTAATAAACTCCGTATTTGAAGTTAAGGATGGCTAACATATGTAGAGCGAATGGAAACCCATAATCCTGCTCGCAGTCTTTAATTCCTAGCCTGACGTCCGACGCAGTAGAGGAAGACATCGTCTTACCAACCTACCAATTTGAAGTTCACAACTGGAGGCAGTTTCCTAAGAATATGGGTAGTTGGATAGGCATATTTGTTAAGGCGCAGTTAGTAAGTTAATAGACTTTTTCTTGGGGAATTATCTCAAATAAAAAGTTTACGCCAATAAACCGACTTCTGCTATTGAAAGAAAATATTCATAACGAAATGGCCACAAAGGTGTCTACCTAGAGTCGTCAAAAGGGAATTTTACTTAGACTTAAATTTAATCATTAATAAACATTTTTTGAATAGATTCAATAGATGACTTGCTTTTGTTAATATATCCATTAAACATATCCTATATACTACTGTGCCACCTGTTCCAGCTCATCACGAACGCCGCTTATCGAAGGTTCATCTACAGCTTTGGTGCCCTGGCAGAGATACCTCTATCAGATCTCAAAAAAATTATCAGCTGATCTAAGTGGTCCTGTAAGTCATATGTCCAAACATTAAAATGTTGAGTACTCACAGTGGGCGTTTATGAGGTCTGTGCGATAATTGGTACATTATGTTAATACAGCCCTTCTAACCTAACCTAAACTTTACACCTCATAGAAAGGAAAAGGAATAAATTCATAAAGCCCAGTAGGAGGCAAACCTTTGAGGCTACATTTTGATTGCATAGAAGGTTACCCCACTTTTGTACTACTAATTTAAAAGCCCCCTTATAACCGCTTTATACTCTTAGATACTTGTCAGTCTTTCGCAGTAGGTGGGTATGTTAAAAAAAATTAATTGTAAACATAAAAATATGAGCACATTAATTTCTTCAAATTCAACTCTGCACAGCGGTGTTTATACAATTTGATGAGATACTCGTGGATAGAAATACCTATTCGTATCTTTGGTATGCAAACAGCTAACGAGATCTTAAATGATTCTCTTGGCGGAGAGCTGTGAAAACATAATTTTTTACGACTTGGTAATAATTCGTATGCGTCAACCTACGCCACATTTATTCAACATTTTGCCTGTACTCGCAACTTTTTTATGAACCATCAATGACGAGGCTTGCTTATAATAATCGCTCGCTAGAACACCTTAAATCGTCTTCTGCTGGGGAACATACGAGCCCTGGATAATAAAATTCCTAAACCGATGCTGATCAAGCAGATTTAATATAGGTACGAGGTGAAATAAATGTTTTTATCATATGTCGGATTGTATATAATTTCATATATCGTTGGTGCCCTCCTCCCGCCACTCATTGCCAATGTGTTCTCCACGAGATTATTCACAGCTCATGAGGCAGAAGATGGTGATAAAATAAAAACAAACGCCATCAAAATAAATACTGCAGATACTGTCTTGATGAAGACGGAATTTTTGATTTCGTGTTGATATTCATTTTTGTCGGCGTTGATGTTTATTTAGGCTAAAATATTGATTTCTTTTTTTTAATCAAAGCCACGCAGTTTGCCCGATATGTATGAGTTTTTATGAACTGTAAACAACAACAACAACGGAAAGAGAAACGGAAAGGAAATGTTTGTTTTCCTTTACTGAATCTTAGGTTGTTTATGTTGTTGTTTTTTTTCGAGTCCAGGAATGCCATGAGAGGAGGAAAATATTATTCAAGGAGCTACTGAAATTGCCTGAGGGCAAAACAATTTTTTTGGAAGTCGAAATATTTCTGCATATTACCGTTCTATAAAGAAATGAAGTGGGTATCAAGGTGGTAATTAACAGAAGATACCTAGGAGTATTTACAGTGAGGACACATTTGTGTGTGCTAATGATATCTTTGATGTTTCTTATCATGTATTACAAATTAACAGGTCACGATTCCCCATTAGGGAAGCCTCTACAATGATACTCTGAGCTACGATATAGTAGAAATTATTTTTACAGAGGGGGGTTACTAAATACTTCTGAAAGTTGCAATCACCTAGGTGATAGAGGCAGGAAGAGTAATTGGGGACCCAATGTAAAGTAGCGAGTAAAAAAAGATTTGATAGATTTATACTCATTCAATGTATAAAATTTAAGCAATGCGACTAAATGAAAACACCACCATTTTCATCTGGTTGATGCCTATCAACTCACTCCGACTCTCAGCCTCTTTGTGTACCTAGTACTAGGCCATAGATTGAATAGATCTCCTGTCTAAAATATTGGTGGCAGTGGATGAGTTCTCACATTTAGGCAACTCCTTCTTTCCGAGACGGTTGTGGAAGAATTCCCAAGATGGAGTGTATGGTAGGGTATGCAGTACCAGTAATGATGGCCAAAGTGAACAATTTAAATGAGCTGCTCCGAAATATTCATCTGAAAATATAAAGGGTTAGTCAGGCCCCTCTGGGTATCATGGGTATCTAGTAAAAGTGAAAGTTGGTTGAGGTCAGTTTGTACTTATGCGTGCCAATTAAAGTAAGGTCTTCCTCTTCTGAGTCCGTCTGGCTAGTAATCGAAGAATCTGTGAGCTGAAGTATTGGTGTCCGGATTTTTTGACTATAGGGTTATGTCGTTCAACAGCTAGTATAGCTCTTGGTTGAATCTTCATTTCCATAGCCCGTAAAGATTTTTAAAGAATTTTTCTCTCAAATCGACCAAGGATTTCTCCATCCACTTTTTACCAGGGTCTAATATATCTACTGAGTAGTAAAAGTGACTGCTTTACTACTGAATTGCCTTCTTAACACGAAAAAAAACAGCGGTTGGTAAGAGTAATGTTTTTTTTTTGATTACTGGCGAGATGTTGTTGTCAGAGTTAATGGAAGACTCGACGATATTGACCAATGATGTCAATATCGTCGGCGTATGCTAGTAGTTGCCCTATTTATGGGAGTTATTCACAATCCTCTGACAGTGCATCGCCTTGCCTAAATCCTTTTTAGTATCGAATGTGTCGGTGAGGTCGTTTCTGACTCTGATGAAGCAGCGAGAATTCTCCATCTTCATCCTGCACATCCTGTACGGGTTTGGGCGGTATACTAAAACTGGTTCTGTATAGTTCGTCTCTATAAATGCAGTTGTATGCTGCATTGAAATCGATGGGTGGGTATCGATTTTAACTTCTTGGGTTTTTTTCAGGATCTTCCGAAGAGTGAAGATTTGATCAGTTGTTGAAATGCTGGCCTAAAGCAACACTGATAAGGGCCGATCAGATTTTTGGTAACCGATTTCAGGCTTTCAGATTTTACGGCAGATAGAATTTTGTAGGCGATGTTAAGGAGACTTACACGTCTGTAGTTGGTGCAGTACAGAGGCTCTCTTCTTTTTTTGTGGATCGGGCAAACGCTGCTGAAGTTCAATTTTTCAGATATAAATTCATCTGACCAAATTGTGCTTATGAGTTGGTGAATGTTACTTACCAAATTATCTCTGTCGGCTTTTTTAGGCTCGGCGATAAGGCCGTCATTTCCACTTGCCTTGTTAAGTTTCAGCTTAGACATTGCTATCCTCACTTCACTTAGGTCGGATGGTTTGTAGTTTTCGCTGTCTTCGCCAATATTGTATATTATTTGTTCTGCTTGATAGCGGACTATTATTCGTCATCGACAGTTAACAGCCCGCAAAAGTGGTTCTTCCATATTCTCACTTTTGGAAAACTTTTGAACATCTTTTCACCTCTCTAAATCCTCAATCACTCGCTTTTCTTGCTATTTTTTCTTCATTCTGTTCTTCCTTCATTCTTTTACTATAGAGCCCCTTAGCTCTTATATTCACCAGCAGATTAATCTCGTAGGCCTAGTTTTTTGCTGCGAGTATCTGTCGACATTCTTCGTCAAACCAAGGGTTTCTTGCTGGTGGTCGCGAGAAGCCAACTAGCAGATATTACCGTGATTCAGTGTATATTGGATTGGAATTACAAAAAGAGAAAAACGTGAGACATTTATTACTGCAACCACCAACGGTTGCACTTTATTAGGTTGCGAGTTCGTTGTGGGGTATCGCCTTAGGTATAGATAAAATTGTCGGATCATATTGTTCAAACTGTTTATCAAATGTCTTTCAATTTAACAAAATACGATTTTTTTTATAAAAATGTGGCTGTGGTAGTGGGCGTGCAAAGTTAAATCATTCTCGCCGCAAATTTTATGACTAATATACGCTTATGGCATATGCGATGGGATAGGGTAAAAAAATTAATTTTTTTTTAGAAAAAAACGCCCCAAAATGTTATTTATTGTAACGCTTATGGAACAAAGGGATGTGGCTAAATCTGTTTTATAGATAAAATAAACACGACTTTGCGTGGAATACTTTAGCAGCATTAGGCTTCATCGTCATCGAATGCATTAAGCAACCTTGAGATCTCCGGATTGTCGAACCGCAAATCAAATCGACATGTGCTTATAGATACGAGGAATGCATGTTGCGACTGTACTCGTACGAAAGTTAATAAATCCCTAAAATGTTGTACGTTCTCAAGCTTGATTAACATTATCTTTTCAAGCGAACTGCCTCATTATAGCTCGAGTCATACCACCCATTTATCTTTGGTTTGATAGTCTTTACCTCATATCCTCGATAGTGACATGCACCATCATGTCACTATCGAGGTAGTCCAGAAACCAGTTAAAATTCTTAAGGTAATCGTTCAGACCTTTCCAGTTAGTTTTCACGTACTGTCATAGAGTTCTTTTAAGAACTTTTCACCAGCCATAGTCATCGCCTGGTATTCACGGCGTCCGTGAATGGTACGTGGATTCTTAATGCTTAAAATTAGATGTGTTTAAGTCCATTCAGATGGGAATTATCCTTGTTTCCTCATAATGAATTCGTCCACTGCGTCGTTAAAGTTTTGCAGATTGTGGACGTATTATGGATGCGACTGCCGGTTTGCAGGCAATAGTTGATGAATTGTCTGCTATACTTCAGAGATAAACGTTCAAAGGCCAATTGCACGACGTCTAATCGATGTGAGCTTGCATGTCAGCGTTATTTTCGATCGACCGAGTGGTTCTTCCAGCCTCTGTTCATAGTTCCAATCACTTCGAGGTGAATGACTAAAGGACTTAGTGGTTTACTAGTGGCCGTACGAGAGCCGAGAAATATGCTAGGAAATTTACAGGGCTGACAAATTGTTCCTTAAAAAAACTAGTATTCTGCGATCTTGACAAGTAAAGCGTTTTATGGCTTATTGTATTCTGTTCTATTAACTTCTCAAAATATCGAACCAAAACAGACAGTTTTCTCCACTTGCATTATTTACAGAACATACATTCTGGACTACATAATTTGTACAGAGGCCTCGATAAACGTCATTTTTGGGACTGAAAAAATGCGACGTATATTCAAATTAATAAACTAATGAGATTTTATCGAATAAGTTGCAAGCTTCAGGCACTTTATTCAAAGAATGTACAGGATTGCGCACAAATTACTTTTTCCATTGAAATAACATTTTTTATTTTGTAAGTTACTAAAATTATTATTAAAATGAATGCTTGGGATTACAAAACGAGGATTTCGATATGCTTTGCAGTACGTCATTACCGTTTAAACGTAATTTTGGCGGTACTCCTTTGAGTAGATGGACCATTACGAGGCTGGTAGACATGTTTTCCGAATCCGAAAGCATCACACGAAGATCGAACCATCAAGATCCTTATGTTCAGGTTCATGTCAGGTTCGCAGTTGTAGCCGCATCAATACAAACAAATCCAAGCTTTCGACTCGAAACTTATCCACGCAAATGGGACTAAGCAGACGGTCATTACAACAAATGACTTAAACTAGTTTCTGCACAAAATCCAAATTACGAGCAAGTTAACCCCTTCTTGAATTGTCTTTCATTTTTTGAATCAAACAATTTATCATTAAGTATTCCTTCAATGCAATTTTTATATGTCTCGTTTCTGCACCAGCATATATTAAAATCTCCATCTATCAGTATATTTTCTACGTTTTCCATTATATTCCATTGTATTCCATTGATATAATTTTTTTGCTAATATCCAATTCCTTTCTTTTTTGTCTCCAACTTTTGTAAGTATACCGGGACATTTATTTCATGTCATGTAATTTTCATCAAGACCCATATTGGTTCTCACACAATTTATACATATTAAAATTGGATCCTTGTAACATTTGATTGATAATGCATGTTTCATCTTTTTTTACATTCCGAAGCTCTATGGTAAAAACTTTTGTAAGTTTCAGGTCGCTATTACAATTACAAATTATAGAATTCTGTTTTTTTTTTTCAATTTCAATTTCTTCATGTAGCACGAATCGTGCGCCTCCCTGTATTTGGTAATGGAAGAAAATTTAATTGAAATTGTTACAACAAAAATACAAATTGAGAAGTTAAAAACTGCAGAACCTAAATTGAAATAATATAATCGTGGCGGTATCATCCGCTTTCATGGTTTGGTGCTTTTATACTCTAGCTTTTAATCTAAATGATGTAAGATTCTACTTGAACCCTTCAACCACCAGAACACTTTAGCGTATTCGATAATTCTATATCTGCAAACATAAATTGAATCTTCTTGTAAGTCTCTTCGGTACCTACGAAAATAAATAAAATTATTCATAAACATTTTTGTTGACAATTTTATTTATCTGAAGTTGACAGCATTTACAATTTTGTCCTCCCAGACTATGATTTCCCTCCTGTGTAGGTCGTATATCTTTATCAATCAACATTTTACATACAATAAAAGTTGTTTTCTGTAGTTCATTCAAAGATCGAGCAATAATTGGTAATTACCAAATCTCTTAGCTAATTAGCTCAAATTCAAATGGAGGTCGCCTACTCACAATGTCAAAAAGTCAGCATCAACCTACCCCCTCTTGACGAAATTGAAAATCCAAAAACTCCACTTTAACAGCCAACAAAACACGTTTGGAAATTTAAAAAAATGATTTGAGAGTCAGACCGCCCTCCCAAATCACATTATCAGGGTCATGCACTTAAGACTAAAACAATTTAAATTTAATTAAACAAACCACCATCGAATTTCCTCCGTTTGTTGGTTCAAATAAATGAAGGACATTCAACTAATGGAAACAGTGCACTTTCGATAACGGTCTTCAAAGCACCTTATAGTTTGTGCGCTGCCAAAAGAAAACTTTTAATTGCTTCCGTTGAGTAGCATTCATTGGTGCTCAATGAGTCTTATGGAAAAGTGGTTGGGGCTGGCATCACAGTCTTTAAAATTTTAAATTTTCCGTTGATAGCTCTCTCAGGTGTAGATGAGTTGTTTTTAAGCGCTTTACTTTATTTTCGTTTCTCAAGAGATGTTTTAATGAAAACATTTTACAACTTTGTGTTAACAGAGTAATAATTAGACGCATTCCGTAATTAAATTAACGAGTACTTAATGTGAGCATATAGAGTGGGACTATTAGGAAATTTAGGACCAAATTTACTAATACGAATTTGCAAGTTTTGTGTGAGTTATAGGGCTGTCATCGTTTTTTTTTATTATTATTGACAAGGATAGCGATCATACTTACAATAGTACCCTTTCTATCTAAATTTGAGCAGACTTTTAATGTCCAGTTGAACATAATCGGGTTTAATTTGCACCATTATCCAAAAATCACATTTTTAGCATTCTTGTATAAATTGTATTAAGAACTAAGTCAAGCTTTGTTTAGATATGATATAAATCGTGTACTCCCTATATGGTATATTTTAAAATCCGGAAAGTAAAGTGGCTGATTGGGCATTTTGAGTACGTCAACAAAACGAACATATTGCTGTTCGCTTGTTATGTCAACAAGCCAAAAATATAAAAGAAGCTCAACAGCAATATCGAAAGAAACGTTTCGGCCAATATGTGTAGAAAGGTGATTGAAAATTATATATCGTTTTTATTTTACTTTTATAATATGTAATATGTATAAAATAAACTACGCGCTGCATTATTGGGAACAATTTTGAAGACCTCAAAGCTGATAAATCATATACTTCATATTTAGTTCTTGAATATGGTAAATATAGACTTAACCGATATAACAAATTCATATAAACGGCCAACACTTTTTAATGAAATTTCCATCACCAAACATAAACTTCGTTCTTCTAGGCCAATGTCAACGCCAGAAGCAACAAAATACTTGCTCTTTTTAATGGCTCATAAAATATGGATCATATAAATTACCCAAGCGATAGCAACTTGCTCTCTAACCTCATCCTTCAAAGGCAGCTGCCATTTGACCAGGCCACGCATAAATTGGCTCTTCTCCAGCGGATTGTTCTTCTGCATATAGTCCCATTCTCTGCTATTGTGGGATAAAACCCCCATCAATGTGTCAGCTTTATTATTGATTTTCTTGAAACAATTATGCGCCAAACAGTTTTCAGATGATTTCCAGATTTGATGTCTTAAAGCAAATATTGATTCTCACACACCTTTCAAAAATTTCATTGTTTGCAAACAGACAGCATTCTCGAGAGTTTAAAAATAATCATCTCACCAGTATACGTTGGGGCTTTCCATTTTCGTTTCTCCCCTATTCCAGGGCTCCCGTGTAAAGTTTTTATTAGGGAATGTAGCTTAAGATTTTAGGTGAGTACCTAAGAGCTAACGACTTATATTAACATTGAATATAAATTCTATTAGTAATATGTTTTGGGTACCATTCCGTAATGGAACCAAACCTATGATTATTTTTGATCCATGTCTTTGTCTTACAAAAACTTTAGAATCATAGAACCTCCTTCCGTTTGTCTATGGCATATGCTATGGGATAGCGTATACAAATAGCTTGTTCTGCTTCATCGAATAGAGAATCTATATATAAAATTTCATCATTTTAGCTCAAAATTTAAGACTCAAGAATCGGTTGCAAATATGACTCAGCTAGCGATTCTAAGTAGAGCCATTTACTTAAAAAAAAACTTAAATAAGTTTGTCTCCCCTCCCATTCATCTGTATATCACCGATTTTGCGACGCAGCGCTGGTAAATACTTTCATACTAATCGATACAAAAACCTTCATTGGAAATAATAAATAATAGTAGATATCAATAATCTTTAGAGAGTTCGGATGCACAGGTACACTTTCTAATACTTGACATTTTATTTTCAAAATGATTTCTTCTTCTTGGGATCTCTAGTCTTATAATAACAATGGAGCATCCGTAAATGATATTCTTGGAATAAATTAATGCAAATTTGATTGGTTTCATTGAATAACTAAAGGGCTTTCAAGCTATGAAATTGGAATCTTTTATTAAATTGCTACTTTCACTCTCCCAAAACTGCATTGCTTGCTATTTAAAGGTGATTTGTGCATTCACATCTAACAAATTGCAAATAGTGATTGCGTAAACATTCGGAAATATTCTCAGCTACTTTTAATGTCATAACTGCAATCTTCAAATTAAATTTGATTACCTCTAATCTTATAAACGTGGTAGTCAGATTAGTTCCATAATTGTGGAATGGGTCTAAGGTTTTACAGTTCTTTTAAAATTCAATGACTTCTTTTTGTGTTCAAAAGTAAAATTTATTGGTATTCACAAAAGGAATGATGGAATACAATTCCTCTCCTATTGGTCAAAGCTGTCCTCCTCTTGACGGTTACTTTCGTCATACGGTCAAATCGGTGACAGTACTGGACCGAATCAGGAGTTTTGACGTAATAAAGTTGCTCATAATTGATGATTCCCTGGCAATCTCAACAAACACAAAGCCACACTTTTCTGTCTAAAGATGAAAAATACAGCCAAATACAACAATTTATTTTCATAACATACACAAAAAACAATACATTTGATATTTGACAGCCATCAAATATGAATGCAGCAGAATTTTGCTTTTTTAAATGTTCCATTCGTATATGATCATCCCAATGAAGTTTCTGGATCATTCGATAACGTGTGCATTTTACTCACACGATATCTGATGTGGTAATTCGGTCCCTGATTTAGATTTTCATTGTTATGATCTGCATTACCATGGGTAGGATATAGGGCATTCAAAATTACAGGAGCTGAGCATTCGAGGAGCATTCGAGGTCTTAGTGGCAGAAAAAATGTTTTTTTTTCGTTAATAAACAGCCACTAACCCTAACTCAACAACACCAGTGGGCGACGCCATGCCATGTATTCGTATTATTTAATTTTTATATTGTATGTGTGCACATATATAAAGGGTGTTTATTTAGAGGTATATAAATCGAATAAAACAAAGATGATTTTTTTAAACTGACATGAAATTTACTTTATTTGAAAGATAATATTCTAGCATTTTTATTTAAATATGATTTCTGGCATATGACCAGACGACTTTTTCCAACATTTGTGGCCGTATATCGGCAATAACGCGGCGAATGTTGTCCTCCAAGTGGTCAATCGTTTCGGGGTTAACGGCGTAGACTACCGACTTCACATATCCCCACAGAAAATAGTCACGCGGCGTTAAATCGCACGATCTTGGAGGTCAATTCACAGGACTAAAACTCGAAATTATGAACTCAAATACCATGCGATAATTCATAATTTGGGTAAATTGCAAACTTTTACATTATGAGGAACTATGATTATTAGAACTTTAATTTCGGAATTCATTGTCCATTCGGAATTCGGTGTCCATGTGAATTATAATATTTTTCCGTTAGTGGCCAAAACTGAAAATTCATTTAAAGAATAATAGGGCCAAAACTAATTATGTGGAATTTTTGCCAATGGTAATAGTTGACTAAAATGGCCTAAATCCGAAAATCCGAATTATATGTGTTATTTTTATCAAAATCGTTAGAGCCGGTTTCGAGTAAATTGACGTTGTGTAATTTTCATATTAAAAATTTAATAAAATGGCTTGAAGAAAATCGGTAAAGCCGTTTAGGGTGGAGAGGCCATTACGTACAGACGGACCAGTGGCCTTAGACGGACGGAATTCCAAAAAAAAAAAAAACATTTTTGGGTTCCGCTATCATCTTAATGTTTAAATTAATTAAAATCTCGAGGTTAAACATTTTCACGAACACAATATCTTCCTTTATGTAGTTTAAATTATTATTAATATAAATAAATATTATGTTTAAATAAGAAAATAAAATATGATACCAAGTTTAAAAAAAAACGTTGCCTTGGTTTCTAAATAAAAATATATTGAGTTACCAAATTACATTTTATGTTTAATTTACACCTTGGTCCATTGGTTGTATGATTGGGGTGGTATTTGGAGGCATAAAAATAACTTTTATATTTTCAGAAAATTCATCTGAATAAATGGATGTTCAGCATTGTCTGATTTCAACAACATTTTGAAAAAGGGTTTTAAGTCAGGAACTGCCCAATTTTCTACCCAATCTTTGAATAGAGCTGCAGTCATCCAGGCATTCTCGTTCATACGCCAATAATCAGAAGATCACATTTTTGTCACATTTTTAAAAGTTATTGGATTTTCAGAATGATAGACTAGTAAAGGCTTAAATTTATAATCGCACTCTGCATTTCCTTTTAGAAGAAGTGTAAGCCGATCTTTGCTGACTTTATAACCAGGACAAGATTTTTCAATTTGCAGCTGAAATATCTGCACGAGGTGGTTCTCCTTTCAACGCTATATTATGTAATTTTGCTCGAGTTTTGAAACGTTCGAACCAACCAAGGCTTGCTTCAAATTCTTCTAAATATCCACCACTTGATAAAGGGCAACTATCTTTTAGATCATTAAACAAGTTCAAGGGTTTTTTCTGAATAACCATTTTGCAATAAAACCACTTATCCTTAGCTGATTTTGTTTTTTTTTTTGTAATTTGTTTGGACTGTGTGTAGCACTCTTAGTAAACTCTTTTATTTTTAATACCCGCGCTGTGCTTAAACAACATAAGGGTATTAATAATCCCTTTAGCGCGCGCCAATTATAAAAAAAAGCATAGCGGTGACAAATTGTTCTTACTGTGGTGCGAGTTAAATCAAGACTTCTTCCAATGTCAACAGCTTTTTCTCCAGATTTGAAATGTTTTAAAATTTCCAGTTTTAATTCCAAATTAATTTGTTTTCGCTTTTGTCTCATTTTGATGCTGACTGCAGAAAAGTTGAATTTCACTGTTGCAAATATTTCTCTGACTGACTTTACGTACATATTTACATAAATCTTAAACTTGGGGAATCCCCTTTAAAATAAATTAAAATAGGAATAACAAAAACGCAGACCGAAATAATTGACGCAACTTCGAAACCACAACATTTTGTGAACGACGCAAAATGAAATTAAAACGACACATCTTCGAAACCACGATAATTTTTTAAACGACGCAACTTCCAAAAGACGCAACTCGAAACGACATAAAACCTGGTTTTGGTGTATATATAATTTCGTCGATTTTCCCATTAATTCATCCCACTGGTACTAGGTATATGGTTGAAAATATTTTTAGTTTCCCGTGGGCTGGTGGAAATCTTCATAGACACGATGCGCATGTGCTCAAAGTAGTGAGATTTTTAATCACTAAAACTACCACCGTTTTTTTATACCCTATCCCATAGGGGGGTATATTTGTTTTGACACTAAGTTTGTAACATAGAGAACTAGCTAGCTGAGTCGATTAAGCCATGTCTGTCTGTCCGTCCGTCCGTCCGTCTGTGTGTCACCGATTTTTGGGCCTTAAATTTTGAGCTAGAGTGTTGAAATTTGGTATATAGACTCTCTGGCCGACGAAGCAGAACAAGTGTACAAATTTTTGAAATCCGCCCACTGCCACTCCCCCTTTTAGAAAAACGTAGTTTTAAGCCAAACCGTAAGGAATTTAAAACGAGTGGTGGGTGCACGACTGGGTCGTACGCTACTTTCTCTTTCACAGCGAGTTGGGTGTTAGATCAAATAGTGCGCATTTTGATTATTAATGCTAAAAATTATATAAAATGTCGAAATGTGATTATACGAACGTTTACTCCGAAATTTGAAGGAATCGGTGCCTATATGAAAAATAATTAATTTTCGTTATTGGCCAAAACTGAAAATTCCGTTAAGTGATAGTTGGGCTAGAACTAATTATGTGGAATTGTTTAAAACTATTATAGTAGTATATATATTAAATTTCATTCAATTTGACATAGTAGTTTGCGAGAAATTAACAATTTTCTTTATATGGCCTAAATGACAAAATCCGTTATATGGATTTTCTCGCAAAAACTGGGTATGCAGTTTTGTTGGAACTAATATGCTTATAGTATATAGAAAGTTTAATCAAAATCGTTAGAGCCGTTTTCGAGAAAATTGAGGTTATGTGTAATTTTTATATGGCAGGTACCGTTATTAACATGGCTAAAAGCAAAAAAAAAAAAATGACCTAGAATAATGACCAAAATAAGCTTGGATACGAAGTTTGAAGAAAATCGGCCAAGCCGTTTAGGCTGGGGAGACCATTACGGACAGACGGACCGACGGACGGAATTCCAAAAAACCACTTTTTTAGGCTCCGCTATCATCGTAATGTTAGAATCAATCAAAATCTCGATGTCGAAAATTTTCACGAAAACAATATCTTTCTCTTTGTAAGAGAAAGTTAAAAAGTGTCTGAGCAGCATATTTAGACAATCCCAATATCTATATTTCGTCCATACAAAGTTTTTTGCCACTTTTTGGGGGCGTTTTTAATAAAAAACGCTTTTTGTCCAAATTTTAAAACATTCGAAAATAATTTGAGGGCGTTTTCTTACAAAAACCAGTTTTATGCCCTACCCCAAGGCATATGCAATAAAAAAACGTTGTTTTTTGTCGAACCACAAAAGATTGATAAACTGTCTGAGCAATATATTGTGACAATGTCATTTTCTGTATTTCATCGCCATAAGGCCTATATTTTGAGGATATTAACTATAAGGATGGGATGGGATAGGGTATTCAACGATCCGCACAGCGGATTGTAGCCTCTCATATGTTTTTGTTTGTATTGCAACTAAGTATGGGACTTAGCTAGCAATTTTTTTTAAACACGAGTAATAAAATGTTTGTCAGGTAACTTTCCTTTCAGAGTTCCTGTTGGGCGGGAATACCCAGATCTCTGCGTAGATCCTCGTTCCTTTTGTACTACTGCGCATTGACGAATGATCTTAACATTTGGCTTTCAAAAGTTCGTAAAATTTTAAATTCGTTTCCATTTTAATTTTGCATCGAGTGTCATTCCGAGATATTTCGCTTCATTTACAAAAGGGACTCAAACCGTATTTAGAAATACATTATTTTGTTTGTCCGTTTATACGAAATATCTATATGAATCAATTTGCTCTCGTGCAATCCGCCAGGTTTAAAATATGAATCGACATAAATATATAAAGGGCTGGAGTTTAGAGGTTCCGTTCTATTTTTTTAATTGCTTTTTCCCAGTTGACTTATGCATGTTTAACAAACTTCCAGGTTCTAACTGCGTTCAGTGTTAAATACTTTAATACTCTTACTAAAATTAGTGAAATAAATACTTTAGAGTTGTTGCAAATTGCCATCACATGTCATTACTCCATTTTCATGAAATTGAATCCATTAAAACGGGCCAAGGAGCCGATGACTATCACTTCCATTATTGCATCTAAAATTAGTAAAACCGCCACAAAAACTACACGCTGCATTAAACAGCATGTTTTAATTTTTTTTGGAATGGTTCAAGGTGTACATTGCCTTTCAATGTTTAATATTGTATGAGAGGTCATTTTTTGCTGCCGTTTACATTGTTTCAGTCACTTGTTTGTATATTTATTTTTTCTCTGCAGAAGGTTGTCTTAAAATCTTCAAATTATTTTCCTTAAAAAAAGACTGAATAATATTTTGAACCCAATTTATATTTTTTTAGTAACATCCCCATTTGAAGGACAGATGTATAACCCATTACTACAAATTGCACGATCCTAACATAAGATAAACAATTGACCAAATGAATAATTAACAAACATTTTTTTTATATTTAAAAAAAAACAAATGGAAGCCCGATAATAAATCATGTGCGCGTGGGGTGATACATATATTTTTTTACTGTTTGATTAATTGTGTAGATGTGGGATTTTTTTTACAGTTATATTTGGTTTTGTATGTACAGATTTTTCTATATATATACATTTCTATGACATCGAAGTAAACAACGAATTTGATTGAAGTTTAAAAATTATTAATTAGTATTTTTTTTAATTCCATCAAAATGTTGTTTACATCAAAATCAGAGCAAACCACGTTTACTTTATTCATGTGTCTTTGATGGCTATTTATGCATTTGTCAATATTTAGTTGATTTTTGAAGAAACTCTAACGAAATAAATTAGATATCGGTGTAATTATTTTCAAATTTTATAAGAAAAACTGCCATACATATCTTAGGTTTTGTCATTAAGATTATTATATTAACTTTTTCTGAGCATTTTCATAAATAAAAGATCTTTCATTAAGCGCTTCACATATTAAAATTTAAATAAAACAAAGTTTGTGTGAGATATCGTTTAAATGACCTTTCAAAGAATTTACAATGTGGTGTGAACTGTGTGGCATGTAGGATGTAGCGCCGTGCTGTTGAAACCACAAATCGTTGGTGTCAATATCATCCAATTCAGGCCAAAAGATGTTAGTAATCATCAACCTATAGCACTCGCCGTTGACGGTGAAGGTCTGAAGGCCAACGTCGTTCTCAAAGAAATATGGATCGATGTCATCGCCAGCATAAAATCCACACCAAATGGCGACTTTTTCCTGATGCATTTGACGCTCTTGGACATCATGCGGATTGGTATCGTTCGAAATTCGAATATTTTGTTTGATGGCGTACCCATTCATCTAGAAATAGGCCTCGTTGCCGAAGATGATTTTTCGATAAATATTTGCGTCAGTTTTCAACTGCATAAGAGCCCATTTAGAGAATACACGTCGTTTTCCTCAGTTCCTGTGTCAGTTGAATTTTGTACAGGTGCAAGCTCTTCGAAAGGCCGAGTTCTTGTGAGCGTCGCGAAATTGACTACCTGGTATTGTCTTGCGTAGTCTTACTGACAGCGGAAATATTGGCATTGCGTTTCGCCGACTTACGGATGTTGGTTTATTGTTCACTGAAATGAGTTCGTGATCTTATTTAGAAGTACCAATCGTTAATAGAAATATTTAAAGCCGTTCCTGTGGAATTCGTATTTTTGTAAAGTATCGTTGTACGCATTTTTATCCGAAAACTTCATACTGCGTTTTCACTTAAAAAAAATGCAGCTTCGAATTTTCGCGCCATCACAATTCTTTCTTATACTTGTAAGAAAGAACAAATTTGTTGACATTATTTGTAGGCTCAGAGGCGACATGTCCTGCACTTTCTAGTACCATTAGTTAGTTAAGGGCCAAACCCACCGAGCAACCGAAACCGAAACTTCGTTTTATTTTTTCATTTTTCTGTTCAATTATGACATTTCATTCCCACCGAACATAGCACAGAAACTGAAAAAAAAAAAATTAAACGTCACATTTGACATTCAGTGAATTCAGAATGCGGATCTATAAAAAAAAGAAAATTTTGTTATATGTTGCGTTATATTTTGCAATGCTGAAAAGAACAAAACGCTCCAACTATTGGATTCATCCCCTAAATCGAGACCGAAAAATTAATGGAGAATTCTACCGAATCTCAACAAAATTGGAGGAGTATCCGGCCCGGTATTTCCAATATTTCCGATATTATGAACGTCAGAAAAGTGACGTCTGCGAACTTCGGCAAACAGAAATTACAACGATGAAAAAAAAAGTTGCAAGTTTCGGTACGATGAATTGCAAAACTGCAAAATGAAAAAGTAAAATTTCGGTACGGAAAAAAAATAAAATCGTTTTATATCAAAATAAAAAGACTTTAAGAAATAAAAATAGATGAGATTAGTGTGGTTTATTAATATCTTTTATTTAAGAAGTATTTTTAACTGAAAAACACATCAAATTTTAAGTAATTAGCAGTTTAAAAAAAAATGAAAAACAAAGTTTCGGTTTCGGTTGCTCGGTGGGTTTGGCCCTTTAGTCTTCAAAGTTAATTGCAAGAACACAGTTGGCAGACGTAGGTTTGTAAAGTCCTGTTTTTACATAACAATACAAAATGGACTTTCTTATTCTGAATCAGGGACACCTAGCAGGATGTTAGCATCATAAACTTTTTATTGATGTCATATTTTTCCTCCATTGAAAAGTGAACGCATATGAAGCTTATGATGACGAAATTGGCCACAGGATTTTTACGTCTGTGTGTCACTGCTTTTGTGCCTTGAATTTCGATGAAATTATGTATGAAGCAGAACAAATGTAAATATGTATGTTTTTCTAAACTTACTACCATCTTCAAGTTATTTTCGGTTAAACCTCCTTTTATAAAAAAAAGTTTTGTAAAAATATTTCAAAAATAATGGAACATACATCTGATATTCGATGTGTATATGTATCTGCAACGAAATTTTGGAAACTACTTAACGGATTTGAGTGCAAATTTCTCCTGTAGATTCAGAATTCTTCTACGGAGTTTTTTTTTTTCAATATTACATATTAAGTTTCTGTTAAAAAAACATTTTAAATGAGTGGTGGGTGCACGACTGGGTCATATACAACTTTCTCCTTCACAGGGAGTTAGATCAAATACCAAGCATGCGAGAATTTGACGATTTTCATAATATGGCCAAAATACACTACAATATTCATTTTCATTATCAATGCTAAAATTATATAAATAATGTCGAAATGTGATTATACGAACATTTATTCCGGAATTTGAAAGAATCGATGACTACGTGAATAGATTTTCGTTATTGGCCAAAACTAATTATGTGAAATTGTTGCAAACGTACTTGCCTAAATGGCCTAGAATTATGAGCAAAACTAACTTGGAAACGATTATTACGGGCAGACGGACGGTACGAACCGCCGAACGGAATTCCAAAAAATACTGCGTCATCGTAATGATAGATTTAGACTTTGATCTTTCTAATGAAGGGTGTTATTGTAAGAGGTATAAAACTTTGAAATGCAATAAAACAAAGATGACTTATTTAAAATTGACGTGAAATTTACTTTATTGAAAGATAATCTTCTGGCTTTATAATTTAATTATGATTTCTGGCATATGACCGCCACGGCTGGCTCGGACGTGGTCTAATCTGGAGGTTCAAAGTTATATACATCTAAAAAAAACACCCATAGTACGATTCCATCGAGTCGAAATGCATCATTTCAGCGAAATTAGTGATTTCAGCCGAAATGCGATGTATTCCGCCATAAAATTTTACATTATAAAATTCGGCATTCCGCTGAAATTCTATTCCAAACGAGAACCAACCGAGTTATGTCAAATCAAACATTACTTTTACTACTATAAAATCTTTTTTTCTCCTATAAATGTCAAATTGCTCTGGTAAATGTTTGTTTAAAATAATCTTTCAGAAAATAAATTTTAATTTAAGGAAATAATTCAAAATACTTTTAATTCATGAATATTCGAAGGCTGTTGCCCTTGGGCCGGATTTGCGTGATACCCGTTGTGCCTGTTATTTACTTTCTTGATCCCATACAAACAAAAACAAATAAAATTTTGTTTGGTGTAACACGATCGTTAGTACCCAGTGCCTAGAATTTTCTCATAATAACTCCTATTTTATCCCGAATACGAACGGTTGTATTGGATACAAGAGACGTAGTGAAAAAAATATTTGACTATTTTCAAATGTTGAATTTCGTTAATGAAATGACTAGTTTCGGTTCGGTGGAAATATATACTATCAGATAAGGATCATATATTAGTTACACATTTATTTAAACTTCAAAGCTAGCTATATCGTGCATGGGTCAGATAGTTATTAAAATAATGTTATTTATATAAAAAAAAATGGCTCTACAGGCTCGTAAGTAACCAGCGTCTTGTCTTTCTCATAAACATTCATGTATGCTTGTGAACTTCTTGCACATTGCCGAATCAAAACGGCTAAGTTTAAATAAGATTTGTTGACAATATTTTGTTAGATCATCACGAGGAAGTCATTGTTCAAAAGTCCTGTATACGATTTAATGCCATTCAAAAGTCTGTCCTATATATTAAACGCAAGTGTTTTATTTTAATTTAAAACCATACATCCCTCAATGTAAAACACTCTATATAATAAAACTTAAATTATATTTTTTTTAAACACTCTCTTTTTAAAGTCCAGTTTGCTCTTTCATACCTGTGCGAAACTGATAACGATTTCATAGATTTATTAGTCCATTCACGGTAAATTGTCCAAATGCTATACAAACAGTCCAACCCACTCGTTTATCATTTCTTTGTTGCACACAAATGGTCATGTTTCCATTTCTAGTTCCCAATGTCCCCATGTAAGGTTGACATTATTCAAAACAAATAATTCACATCACCCACACTGCCTCCACCTAATGGAAATTACCTTCCATTTCCTGTATGCTAGCCTTTAGAATTCACGACTCACATATATGCATGACAGTCATTACGCACTGAACCGCATACCAGTGAATATGTGTAAGGCCATGTGCGTCAACTTCTGTGTCCTTTTGATGACGATTTTGGCGTTCACAACTTATTTCCGTCCTAAAATATTCATGCGGTTTCCATTGTGCAAGTGGCAAATATATATACGCGAGCGGACACAGCCGCAAGGGGAACATATAATTATAGCAAAGCCTCCATCGCCTGTGAACTCCATCCTTCAACTTAAACGCTGCAAGGAACAGATGAACGCAAGCAATACCACCAATGCGCGCAGTTGTTTAGTTGTAATAGTGATAGTTGCATACAACCTACCACTCGTCGTCGTCCTTTCCTATTTTTCCTTATTTCAATATTAATTTTGCTAAAAAAAATGTACAGCTCTACAGAGAATAAGAGCAAAAAGCAAAATCACTGGAAACCTGCGAATCCTTGAAACTTTCACACCAACATAGGCATATGAATAAAGCGAGGTCTATATGCTCTCACGTGTAAACACAGAATGTGAGTCTATGTGTGCTTACGATGTTAGCAAGGATTTGCGAGTATTTTTATCGTTTTTTTTTTCCTTTTTGCTCCTTAAAGGAGCACATCATATAAGCACTGTGTATAAATAGTATGTGCAACTGTATAGCTGACGTATTAATAATTAATTTAGCGAAAGCAAGAGCTCGAGAGAGCACGAAACTGGAGTAAGTAGGACGATATCCGAGAACCAAGAGTGAGAGATAGAGACCTGGGGGGACGGAGTAGATTTACTTCGAAGAGAATAATTTGAGAAACTTAAGAGCAACAGAGCGAGAGAGAGTTCTTCAAAATGTTACAACAATCCAATCTCATGGGCCAAAACGAACCCTCCAGAACCAACATGTACATGTTCTTCCATGGTAAAGCATTCTAACGTATGCGTACAGACTGCGGAGATGGTGGTTTCTCACACTAGTCTTCCTTTGCTTAAGTGTTGTTTTTTTTGTTCCTTTCATCTTTTACGTAGCTGTCACCTGTTGAACAGAGAATGGTCTAACATAAAAGTGGGGCAGGACAACTGAAGAAGAGTACTTCTACTTAAAGCGTAGCACAGATTTCACGCACACACATACATGGATACACAAAATGGCAGGTTCTCTGTCGGTAAAAATATGAAATGCGATAAACATAAAATATATACTAGTATATATGTGCGTATTAACGGTAACCGAAATGGACGGGTGGAGAAAGTTGTCACAAAGGGCAATTGAAACAGGTTATTGGTCAACATTTCGTGCCGGGAAGGTCGGAGTGCGGCAACAAATTCGTGATACCGACTGAGATCGGCAAACTGTTGGGCTAGAGGTTAGCAGCTCCCAAGTAGGGGTGATGGCAATACCGGACTTGTAAATAATATTTAAGTGGTGAATGGGAGCTAAAGTTATTGTAATTTGTTTGCTTAGTTATTACAGTGTTGTTGCTGGAAAATGCTGAATAATGTAATGAGAAAATTGCAGACAAATAATGTAAATTGAAGCAATTTACAGGTATGTTTGCAGAAATAAATTATGTGCGCCTTAATGTGTCAATGGTGTTGCAATGTCATATCGTTTATATTTTCTTTTAACGGATATATTATTTTCACAACATAATTTTAAATTATTGCATAGTATAACAAAATATAAATATTTTCAAAGGGCCTACTTTTTTCTCACAACCATGTGCCTATCTCAACCGAAAGGCTGAATTGAGATAAGATTTTCTTGATAGTTTATACTATTCAGGTGATTTGTGAGTTCATATCGAGAGGAGTGCCAGTGAAAATCATTTAGGTTTTGCTACTGCTGGGAATCGAACCCAATCCTTTTACGCGGCATTTCATCGCACTAACCATCGCGCTACTGAGCCCTCATAGTATAACCCAATTATTATACAATTATTCTTCTATAAGTTACAAATATTTAATTCCCACAAGCAATTATTTCTATAGGCCTTATAAAGTAGGTACTTGTGCGCGGAGGTTGAGCATTTTGGCAGTCGATTGTTTGGGTAGAAGCTTGTTTAAGACATTATGCAGGAAAATTCACAAGCATAACCGAAATAATGATGGCGTAACTTCTGTAAGGTTTTTTTTAAGCTTCCGGAGATGTGTGTACATGTACTATAAGTTAAGAACTTTGCACGAAGTTAATCCGAAGCATAGCATGTATAGAGCCTACGAATTAAGGCTTAAAAAAGCTAAGGTTAAAAGATCGGGAAAAAGGTGAAAAAGGTGTAAAGATTGGAAAAAAGGTGAAAAGATCGGGAACCTCCCGGAGAATGAGTCAACACGATTCAAGTACTGTATTGTATTTACTCGTCTTTCATGTTTGAGAGTACGAGCTCGAGTCCCAGTAATCCCAGTAAGATGGGAGTAATTAATTGCATTGAATTTCACACTTTCATAATAACGAATTGGGTTTTAATAATTATAAGAGAATATAAATAATGTAATTTTTCATCTTCGATAAGGCTTGCAAATATTTTCCGGAATGAATTTTTGCGAAGCCTATAATTTGCTTCTGTATGGCCTTTTATAAGCAAACAAAGGTATTTCTGTAAGGCTTATTAGAAGTATTTAAAGAAGTCTTATAGAAGTAAATAGCTTCTCCTAAAAGTGCGCCAAATGTTTTTCCATAAGACTTCCTACAAGTAATATTGCTGGAGGGGAAATAGCTTCGATAGTGCTTTATCGAAGCGACATTTTTAGTTGGGAATCTATGGAAATGAACAGAAATGAAACTAAATTACCAAAATTACTAAATTACTAGCGCAACATGCTAATAGCAAATCAAACCTCAGATGGAGTCTTGGGACGACGTGTCAAATAACCAAACAAATTTGGCCAAATCTTAATTTGAGAAGATCAAAGGCACACTGAAAGGTAGGCACGATGAATGGCTAGGCCTCTTCTCAAACGACTTCCGTAGGAGCTGCATGGACGAAGAGAATGATGAAACAATACTTCATTTCCTTTGTAACTGCCCGGCCCTATTAAACAAAAGGAAGCTACATCTTGGAGCTTACTATTTTCAAAATCTCAGTGATTTTGCAAAAACGAAAGTGAAAAGCCTCCTCTGCTTCATCAAAAGCTCAGAATGGTTTTCCCAAGGAGAGTAAGGAGAATAGACAAGATCCACGTGGTAGCACAATTGACCAAAAGGGTCTACAGTCGCCAAATCACCGTTTTTTTAAAGGGAGCAAGTCAAATAAACCCTGTGGCAAGTTTAGGGTATTTACTCCTAATACAGAATCAAATACATGTTTCGATGAAGAAGAGCTCTGCAGATCCGACTCAATTTCCGGAAGTATCTCATTTCATGAGATATGGATTTGAACCCATTCGATGTCAGTTTTCATATCTAAAGTATTCTAATAAATATCCTTAGACTTACCAAATATCCAGCTATCATATTGCCAATATCTGCTATAAGCAAGAAATCATTTAAAACTGGAAAACATTCAACTTTCTTCAATTCAATTCAAATTAACCAAAAAGGTTAGCAGATGAAGACATATTTTTTTCCTGTTGGAAAACTTTGAAATCATCACGAAGTTGAAATTATATAAATAAAGCTTTTTCTCGGGAAAATTATCTTATTTCCGTGTGCAGAAGAAGTGATTCGTACTGACTTCCCATAGCTCTGCACACTTTTGTCCACAATCTCGATTGGAGACGACGAGTTTTTACGAAATTTACAATCTTCACATCATCAAGAACTTATTTCAAATCATTGTTGTAAGTCACGGTAGTCCATATAGGCATCCTTGATCCTGGAGATAAGGGTACGCCACGCTTGCGATTGCTCGGCTTAACTCGGCTTAACAAACATCACAGCTCAAAAAACATTTTTATTCTTGAAAAAAGAAAAGAAAAGAAACTATCAAAAACCTATGTCTATACCACTGAAAAACTATGCAATGCAATGACTGCTGTTACTTCCTGGCGCAGTGTTTTTTTTTTTAATTTTGACACAACCCTTTAACTTTTCCTACAATTTCTGCGGCTCCGTCGCTTCCTATATCAATACATTTCAATTATAGCTGTGTTTATTTATAAAACAACTAGCTAACCCGGCAAACGTTGTTTTGCCATGTATATTTTTTTCTAGAAAACATTTGTTTAGTTCAATAAAAATAACTATTTGCTATAAGTGTATATATATATATATATATATATATATATATAAATTAGGGGTGGACCACCCTTAACATATAGGGGGATGAAAAATAGATGTTGTCCGATTCTCAGGCCTAACGGATATGTACACAAAATTTCACGAAAATCGGTCTAGCCATTTCGGAGGAGAATAATGACTAACACCGCAACATGAGAATTTTATATATAAGATTAATGGCCTTGAATATTTCTTCACTTGTTGTATTGGTTTCCAAAGGTCTGCAGACGAGCAAATCTTTTTGAATAGATGTGTCGATACCTCATGGATACAATAAGTATTGAAAGGCCGGCAACATCCGTGCTTTCATCAAATGCATTTTAAATATATCACAAGCATTCAATGTGGACAGATATTTTTTGAATCCGATCAGACACAGTGCTGTTTGAATATTGAACAGCTGCAACTTCTTTTGACCTGGCTTCTCTAAGTACGAAACGGATTGGTTCTTATATACAACAATAACAAAAAAATTTATATTTTTTTTTGTCTAACATTTTTCCAAAAAAAATTACATACTTACTATTCCTAATTCAACAAAGTCGCGGAACCCCAGGGTTTTCAATTTAAGAACGGAGGGTATAGGTTATACAAAAAAGGTTACGTATTCGCCTCAGTGGATTAATCAATCAAATTTCACTTTCTCATATTGGGTAAGCATTATTTAAGTAAAAAACATATGAGAAGGCTACAATAATATCCCCAAAATGTTGTTGGGCTTTTCTTCTTAACTACCTATTTTCTGTGTGAGTAGTATTACTATCAAGATTTATTAAAATCAATGCTTGGCTTTGCAGCACGTCATTTCCGTCAAAAGGGAATTTAGGCGGGAGTTTGATGGCACTTCCACGAGTAGATAGACCATTATGATGCTTGTAAGCATGTTTGCCGAATCTGGAAGAAAACGAATACCATACATCGAGATCTATATTTTCGGGTTCAGGACCTAATCGCTGCCGTAGACTCGAAAATACATGGAAAGCTTTTAGGTTCGAATCTTACTCGCACAAATGGTGGTTAGCAGACTATCATAACAACGGATAATCCATGATGACTTAAATTTTTTTGTACAAAATCCTAACTACGAGCAAGTTAAACCCTCTGGATTTGACTGTTTGCCTGGAATTCTGCCAAAAAATAAAGAAACTGCAATTGTGCTGACCAGCAAGATCACCTGAACTGACACCAGACCTGGCATCAGCTTGTCAGGTCAGGTGTCACATATGCGTGAATAAGCATGGAGTTCATTCACGGTCTATCATTTTCAAAAACAATAAGATGTATCAAGTAGAATTTAACATTCTATATAATTAAACAAAAATAAATGAAATACGTTGATTAAAAAAAAAATTTGAATTTCTAAATGTAGCACACGAAAGTGGCAATTACTTTGAAAGTCTCCTGTACAAGCGAAATTGTTCAAAGAAATACAAGGATACAAGGATAATGAGCTTTTGTATTGGTATACCAGAATCTTAAAAAAAGAGAATCCAATTACACAAAAAAATGAACAAAAATTATGGTAATATATAAATTTAAAAAAACGTTACGTATTCGCCTCAGTGGATTAATCACTTAAATTTCACTTTCTCATATTAGGCAAGTGAAGCCCAAAAAGCTGGGTCTGAAAATTCTCTCGGCTGGACAGAATCTGTAAAAATATCTGAAGTTCTGGGAGCAATACTCAGAGAGAGGAATTGGAAATTTTGGTCGAAAACGTTTTAAACTTTATATATTTCTTGAAAATAATTGTAACGAATTTGATTATTATTTTTACAAGAATGTGATGACATAATCAGTAATTAAACTAAAAAAGTGAGGGAGTATTATTTAATATATTATAAAATCTAAGGAAATGCTTCCAAAATAGGTGTGATAATAGCTTTATATAGATGAAATATAAAAACTAACACTGTCCAAATATGTAGTTCTGAATCTTTTTTTTTTATTTTGGTATGGTGATTAAAAACTATGTTGACAATTTTTAAAAATGACTACAATTGTACTGGAGACTTGAACAATGAAATTATATACCAACTTTAATAATTCCAGTCTACATATTGATGGACGGACGAACTAAAAGGAATTGTTAGGCCAATTCCGCTTAGAATTCTGGTTCGATATTTCCCTTTGGTTTAGATTGCTTGATAGGTTCTAAAACTAATATGTGGCAGGTGCATGTCTGTGTCCTTCGTACGCTCTTTGAACACTATTATTATTCTTAGCTTGAGAATAATTGTTGCCTCTCACTCGCATACCATTCATATTTTCTTTTAATCTATAAGCACTATACCCTGAACGATTTCTATTTTGGTTGCACTTGTAAGTATCGTTTATTGGCTTATTGCTAATAATGGGTTTTAAACGCTGCTATTGAATTTAATTAGGAACGATTATATCCATATGAAGAAATGATATCTATTATTGTTGTTGCTCACAAATTGACTTCCCTTTACCTAAAGTATTATGGGGGAGTTTATATGGATGAGCTGCTAAAGGTAAAATAACAAGGCGCCCGGACCCGACGGCATACCGAATTATGCTTTAAATGCTTAAAAGGCGGGTGTAAAAAACAACCAGAACTCTTCATGGCAAGTGCCTCGAAGAAGGAACTTTCCTGAATTTTTTTTTCAGTTCCCCCAGGAGGTGAGGAGTCATAAAACGATACCAATGTTCAGTACCATTGGTTATGCCCGATTGGTTATGCTTCCTTGCGGAACACCGGCATCTCATATTTAACACGAAAGAGTCTGTTTTCAAGGTAGGATTCCAGTATTTTATATTTTCCGGTATTTGTGGTTCCGATAGGATTGTTCTTAGCTTATACCTTAGACTTTCGTGCCATACCTTGTGGATAGCTAATGATACGTCGAGAAAAGCGCTGGAGCAAATCTTTTTCCATTCTAAAGCTTTTTCGATTCCATTCTGGGATCAAGCGTCTTTCTTCAATTACTGGTTGTAATCGTTTTTGCACAATTTTTTCGAATACCTTAGCTATTATTGACAGGAGCGAGATGGGTCTATATGATTTCTTGTCGTTTGCACCTTTTCATTGTTTAGGAACCATAATGACTTCGACGACTTTCCATTGTCTTGGAACATATGTCTCGGTATCTCCTTTAGAATTTCGCCAGTGATTAAATCATATCCTTGAGCTTAGTTATTCTTCAACTTTCTTATTGCCGTTCGAAGCTCGGACAGGGATACGGATTTTACTTTAAAGTTATCGGTTTTTCGTTCAAAGCATTCGGTTTTTCGTTTAAAGGTTGTCCATCACTTTACTTCATTTCGTTCATTCGCCTTTAGCTTTTCATATCGTTGGCGAGTGCTTTTTGGGTTTCCTTATGTACTACAAGGCTTACCATAATGAATAGTTTAACTCTTATCAGCAGTCAAGCCCTCGAGGTATGTAGATTTCTCACGATTTTTCTTAAATCCTGCAGCTCATTCTAGAGTTTGTTGCAAAGATGGTTTTGATAAGTTTTATCAGGTGGTGCACGGGATTGTTGCCATCTTTGCGCACTATCCTCTTTTCTCGTATTAGGTCCTCGATTTCAAGCTGGTATTTGAATTTGTTGTTGCCTGTTGCTATCTATCAGGAAGAAGTGTTTTTCCGCACTGCGCTTCCAAAAATAATGCAGAATGGCTTCCACGAGATTGCCAATTTCGTCTTTTATTTCGAGCTGTGTCTTTAGCTGTCGTTTCCAACAATGCTGTAAATTATCAAACAGAGTTTTTGAACTCAATGGATTTGCCAGGCATGCTAGCTACCACACCTTCTACGACTAAAAGTCGTATCTTATCTTTATTAAAGGGTGATAAGAGCTTCCTGACTTTTTTTTTAACCCTTAAATGCCCAGTGTGTCTTTAAAGATACAACCGTTAAAAAAATGATTTCTTTATTAGTTTTGACTTTATTAGAATATGGCTTACTATTTTTGCTTTATTGACTCAAAATGTATCCACTGTAAAAAAATAGGTCCTTATTTTGTAAATTAATTTACTTAAAAGCAAATATTAAATAAAAATTTAAAAAAAAAAAAAACATTTTTTGTTATTTTATAACTTTATAGTTGGTAACACTGCTGTGACAGAAAAAATATTTCCTGGTAAACGTATATATTTTGAAGGAAAATACAGTTATTTTAACATAATACACTTTACCTTGCTCTTATAAAATAGCGGTAAATGGTTGTATCTTTAAAGATACACTGGGCACTGCGGCCTATATCATGATTTCGGTTGAATTTTTCTTATATCTTCATTTGCTCTGTATTCAGTGTAGCTGCGTATCGTTTCAAAGTGCAAGTTAGTTGGCTTTAGTTATGTATCGGTGCAGTTAAACATGTTTGAAGGTATATATAACTGACGATACTAATGAGGGTAGTACAGATGAATATCTGAACAATACTTTTGGAAGCATACTACGATTAGACCGGCTTTGTGTTGATGAGAAAACGTGTTCATCAAAAATTGGACATTTTATGAAGCATGTTGGTGATTGATAAAATCACCATGAAGGTCTTTCTTTTATTTGTTGCAAATAAATAATCAACAAATTAATCATCATGGAACATTTAATTCAGCACATAAAAGTTGCTATAAAACAATGGATGCATCCATTAAGGATGACAGATGTAGTTTGTTTACATTTTGTATAAAGCGCCAAAGAATGTTATATACCGCCAAAAAATTGATGATTAACTCTAATAAATGTATTAATTCCTTTGTTCTCGAAAAAAGAGGTTGTGTTTGATTTTAACTATTTCACAAAGACGGAAAAACATTGGTCCTATCAAGCCTCACAAGTGGGAATTCAAGCTGTTTGTTTTATGCGACAGAAGCGGATTCGCTTATAAGTTTAAAATTTACAGCGGATCCCCTGAAGGACCATCTCAAGACGAACCAGATCTGCAACCATCGGCAAATATTGTTGTAAGATTGCTCCGGGAAGTGCTACGGAATAAAAATTACATTATACACTGGGAAAACTACTACACAACCCTGCCTTTGGTGACATATCTTCGGACTCAAGGCATACTTACAGTTGGTGCTATACGTCGAAACAGAATAAAAAATTGTAAGCTACCGGAAGAAAAGACGATGATGAAGTGGGAACGTGGAACAAGCCAGGAATTTGTTGCTTCTATTCACGGCATGGATGTTACGTCCATATCTTGGAAGGAAAACCTTGTAGTCAATCTCGTGTCAACATATTTCGGAATAAAACCTCCTTCTTCTGATAGTCAAACGGGTCTAAGTGTAAGGAGGTTCGATAGAAAAGAGAAGTCTGTAAAAATGATACCGTGTTAAATTATTAAGACTATAATCAGCACATGGAAGGAGTGGATCTGATTTATAGTTTCATGGGACGCCATAAAATAGGCATGAAAAGCCGAAAATGGAGCAACCGGTTATTTTTTAATATACTAGATATGACTGCAGTAAATGCAAAGATGTTGCATAAAAGGATCAACAAAGGCCGCCGTGAATACAAACAAATGAAGCTCATGGATTTTAAGTTGGAAGTTGCAGATGTTTTGTTTAGTTACGGCTCTGTTGAACCTAACAAACATGGGCGGCCGATATTTTTGGAATCACCTATTCAAAACAAACGTTCGAAGCCTAAATAAATACCTATGTAATAATTTATACTTTCTACTAATATTGCTTTTTAATCACAGCTATATCTTAATTAACAAAACGATTATATTTACTCAAGATCTTCTCATTTGCTTTTGTTTATATATTTCATAATTTTGTTTACTAAATAACCTAAACTTACTTACTTACTTAAGTGGCGCTACAGTCCGGAATGAACCTGGGCCTCAACCAACATGCATCTCCAATTAGCCCGGTCCTAAGCTAACTGCCTCCAGTTGCGCACTCCAAGTTGGTTGAGGTCGGTTTCCACTTGTGCGCGCCACTTAAGGCGAGGTCTTCCTCTACTTCGTCCGACGTCTGGCTGGGAATCGAAGACTCTGCGAGCCGGAGTATTGGTGTCCATTCGTTCTACATGTCCTAGCCATCTTAAACGTCCAATGCGGAATTTTTTGACCAGGGGCATGTCGCTGTACAGCTCGTTGATTCTTGGTTGAATCTTCGTCTCCATAGCCCGTCAACGCAAACGGGACCGAAGATTTTTCGAAGAATTTTCCTCTCGAATCTACCAAGGATTTCTTCATCCGCTTTTGATACGGTCCATGCTTCAGCACCGTAGAGCGGGACTGGGATGATCAGGGTATCGAATGTGTCGGTGAGGTCGTTTCCGACCCTGATGGAGCAGCGCGAATTCTCAATCGTCATCCTACACAAACGGACGAGTTTGGGCGGTATACCAAAACTAGACATGGCTCTGTACAGTTCGTCTCTATAAATGCTGTCATATGCGGCTTTGAAATCGATGAATAGGTGGTGGGTATCGATTTGGACTTCTTGAGTTTTTTCCAAGATCTGCCGAAGTGTGAAAATTTGATCGGTTGTGGACTTTCCTGGCTTTCTCTTACAAAGAGAAAGATATTGTTTTGGTGAAAATTTTCGACCTCGAGATTTTGATTGATTCTAACATTACCTACGATGATAGCGGAGCCTAAAAAAGTGGTTTTTGGAATTCCGTCCGTCGGTCCGTCTGTCCGTAATGGTCTCCCCAGCCTAAACGGCTTTACCGATTTTCTTCAAACTTCGTATCCAAGCTTGTTTTGGTCATAATTCTAGGCCATTTTTTTTGTTTGCTTTTAGCCATGTTAATAACGGTACCTGCCATATAAAAATTACACATAACCTCAATTTTCTCGAAAATGGCTCTAACGATTTTGATTAAACTTTATATATACTATAAGCATATTAGTTCCAACAAAACTGCATACCCAGTTTTTTCGAGGAAATCCATATAACGGATTTTGTCATTCAGGCCATATAAAGATTTTAAAGTTTTAGCCCAACTATCACTTAACGGAATTTTCAGTTTTGGCTAATAACGAAAAATAATTATTTTTCATATAGACACCGATTCCTTCAAATTTCGGAGTAAACGTTCGTATAATCACATTTCGACATTTTATATAATTTTTAGCATTAATAATCAAAATGCGCACTATTTGATCTAACGCCCAACTCGCTGTGAAAGAGAAAGTTGCGTACGACCCAGTCGTGCACCCACCACTCGTTTTCATCAAAATCGGTTTCCTTGGGCATTTAAGGGTTAATAAAATTCAGACAAAATTTGTATATGAGGTGTTAGTTTAGTTCACGCATTTATTGTTTAAAGATATTTTCCTTTAATTGTTGCCACTAACTCTTAAATTCTCACTTTTTGAAGCATATCGACCGGTATTCCATAAACAACCAGAGTTACGTTGGCTTCCAAAGCTTTAAGCGTTTCAGGGTTATCCATGTAAACAAGACATTTCACGTTTCCAATGGTGTCAAATAAAAATGGTTTTGTGGCCGATTGACATTTCATGAGATAATGTTTTCATCGATCTTCTTCGCAAAAAACTATTTTTCAATAAAAAAAATTTTGAAGTGTTCCAAACGAAATTAAAATGTAAACTAAAGTCGGCTTCAGTTCTTGAACAAGCTGTATTTTATATGTTTCTAAACCAAGATCACGCTTTAAAATACGCCACAAATTCCATAAGAGATGTATAAACCTTGACAATGGGGACGAAATTATTGATCACGTTCTTCACGAATACCCTGCGATACTGCAGAAATATTCTCATTATTACGTGCTCTACGCCCTCTGGTTGTTGAATTTCTAATAATGTATAAATTGGTTCGGAATTCGGTGATGATTTTATGAATAGTGCGTTTAGTTGAACGATTATGAGACCAAAATGTGGTCGAAGAAGTCTTTAACAATGTTTTACTGAGCACTGATTTTGGAAATAAGTTTCCACAATTAGTAAGCGTTGTGTCGGTGCATGTCTATTTATGATGAAATTGCAATGTTACTGAACACAAACGACAGTTTATAAATAATAACTGTAAAAACAACGCTATGGAAATAATACCTACAATGTTTTGCTATTTTGTATTGGGCCTTATTTACTCATGTTAATTGACGAAAAAGTGCATTCTTTATGAATGCATCTATAGCGAATAGACAACTTGCAAATTTTCTTTATTTTAAATTTGACAATTTTACATATTAGCTTTATTGAATTTGATTGGAACTTTTTTAACTTTCTCTTACAAAGAGAAAGATATTGTTATTGTAAACTTTATATATACTATAAGCATATTAGTTCCAACAAAACTGCGTACCCAGTTTTTTCGAGAAAATCCATATAACGGATATTGTCATTCAGGCCATATGAAGAAAATTGTTAATTTCTCGCAAACTACTATGTCAAATTGATTGAAATTTAATATATATACTACTATTATAGTGGAATTGTACATAATTAGTTGTAGCCCAACTATCACTAAACGGAATTTTCAGTTTTGGCCAATAACGAATAATAATTATAAAAATAATTATTAATCCTTCAAATTTCGGAGTAAACGTTCGTATAATCACATTTCGACATTATTTATATCATTTTAAGCTTTAATAATCAAAATGCGTACTATTTCATCTAACGCCTAACTCGCTGTGAAAGAGAAGTTGCTACGACCCAGTCGTGCACCCACCACTCGTTTAACTTGTGGCTGCGATGAAATTGTTCATTGATTCCTTCATCGCAAGAAGGGTGCCATTTCTAAGACGTGGCTGTATTATAAATGAGAGTTTCGATATCAGCAATTTCGAGAAATTGTTTGTTAAAAACTTCTCCAATTTTTCTTCACATATTAATATAAGTGTTTGGACGTATTTTCATAAAATGAAAACCTTCAAACATTTATTTAGTTCGTCGGCTGGCGTTGATCGTGGAATCACTGGCAATGTTTATCGAAATAGAATCATCGCACCACAAAAATGTTTTTTTTTTAATCTTGCATCGTGCGGTTTAATGTCTCCAAAGATTTTTTGTGTGTCATCGTGCATTCATGATTATTTCATTAGTTTCCATGTTCAACGGCAACTTGACTACTGAATGAGCTGCTCTAAGCACGTATTTTACGATCGAATCGTTGCCAATACCAATGATATTAAAAAGATTTTTTTCCGTTTCCACCGGGAGCATATAAGAAAAATAGTTTGGTTCCTGATTTACCTACCAAGGAATTTTATTGGGTTTCGCGTCTCAACACTTGATTAACTGCATCTTGCATTGGGCGAGTGGGCGTTATCATACCTAATTGTATAATACTTTGTTGGTAAGCATAGACCACATGTCTTCAATTACAATTCATTAATGCTTCATTTTTATTTTTTGATTATGTGCAAATCTGAATTTGATATCTTAAGACGCATTCGTTTTCTTAATTTTTCTTTTTACGTAATTGGACAAATGATTTGTATTATGAAGGCCCACTGGTTATGAAGGTGGTTATGATCGCGCACCCGGATCCCAGCTGAACCTTCAAATGCGCATGAATAATCCAAAGTATAGCTTCCAGTTTCTTTTGTGTTAAATTAAGGCTAATTTTTAAGTAGGTACATACATACGAAATGCAAATTAAGAAATCAAAATTAATTTGTCAGGAACTTGTGGTGGTCTGCTAAATATCATTCTCTTACTCCACAGTGATGGTCAGGGAGTTGCTGGACTTAAATCAAGCAATCGATGGGTTATGGTATGCATGATATCAACTGCAATAGCAAACAACATTTAGACGATGACAATGCTTTAGGTATGCACGAGGACGTGGTTGATGACACAGACATAAAAAAAACAGTATGAACGATATTCTGAGCTCCGAAAAAGAAAATGTCCCAAAGCAGCGAATAATAACTAAAAACGACACACATCTCACGCTCATCTCGAAAAACAAGTTGACCATCAAAACAATATGTAAGCTATTATCCTAATCAAAACAAATTGCGACACTCTCCATATTTATTCATTGTAATTTAATTGTTTCACGATAAAATCTTTTTCCACAGAAACTATTGTTAAGTTTTTTTTCATTTGAAAGTAGAATCGCAAATATGTTTCGAATAAAATCAAAAGTAGAATCGAAATACATAGCTCTGATATCCTACAAAAAATATTTCCTTATCATGGTATACATATCTATATATAAATCAAAAGTAACGGCCCCATATCTTACTCAAAGAGTCCTCTAAATTCGCTTTAGATTTGCCTTTATGTTAACTGGATCTTGCCACATAAATATAAGGATTCCTTCCAAGCAATTAATCCTTCCTCAACAAAATGTGGATGTGATTTTCATTTCAACCACAAGGATATATTGTGGTTGAAATGAAAATCCACAGGTTTGCGGTACCTACATTCAAAAATAATTTCAAAAAGTTTTCTCCGAAACTAATTTTTCAAAGAAATCGTCACAAAAAATGGAATTTTATTCAAGTTTCTTCTTTCACTTCCTTTGATGTATACACTGAGAAGGATTTACTATACAGTCCACTGTTAATAACGAGTGAAGGGATGAACTTTTTTGTATTTATTTAATTCAATGTCATTGACAGGGAACTAATAGTAGAAATAGTAAATTGTACGTATGTATTAGAGTGTCCTTTATTTTTTGATGTCAATATTTTATCCCCCCTATTAATAAACAACGAACAACGGTGAGTTAGCACTAACACATCGGTTAACTTGTAATTCTTGTTAAAAAAAAAACTTTTCTACAACGGATAACTTAACTCATCGAATTTCGTGTATAAGGAGCGGATAACTTTTAATATTTCTGAGATGACGTTTCGCTTTTAATTTCAAAAATATTTTTCTCGATTTCATTGACTTTACACATACATGTACATTACTCACATTATCGTACTTTTTATTATTTTATTTTATCATACGTATACCTGGATCGTATTATTTTAAATACTTTTTAGTAAAGTGCTGCCATGCTCTGTCGGGATTTTTATGAGAGAGAGAGCGGATAACAAACATTTATATAAAATATATTTATCAATAACAAAAGATAGCAAACGGATAAGCTCACTATCCGTAAGCTACATAACTCGTGTGTTAAGGAGCGGATAGTGATTTTTTATTAATACGGGGGGTAATGTGTGACCTGTCGCATAGTGCCATAGCTTTTACAAATGACTTCGAATGCTTATTTAGCATTTGACTTATTTATGCAATAATATTTTTAAAATATCAATTTTTCAAAAATCAATATCTACTTATACAACACAATAGTATTGAGTTATTTAAAGCCAATTATATAGAGTAGATATTTATTTATTGAAAAATGTAATAGTTGTTGTCATATATTTTGGAGGTTCTGATGTGTAGGATGTCTAAAACAGTTGTTGCAAAATGTTAACTAATTTCTTCAAACCTTGTCCAAAATATGTTTATTTTAGAAACCACAAACGATGATCGGAGTGACGATAAAGATAAAGTTTTTTTAGTTAGATTGGTATAGGCAATGCGATTATATGAAACCTTGAGTTATCAACTTATGATGCCTACCGTCTCCGAATCTCAGCCTCCCGTGGAGGGTTCTTAGTACCTTAACCGTAAATAGGGTTTCAATCCCCTGTAAAGTCTTGGCAACAGCAGATGAGAAGTGTACTTACACTAATGCACATATGCCATTTTTAGGCAGCAGCGGAAGAACTCCAAAGATGGAGTCAACGGTGGCACATACAGTCCAAGTTAGGATCGACAAAGTGAGCTGCTTCGACATATTCGGGCAACAGCTTATCTAGTAATCTCAAAGCTAAGTCAGGCCCCTTGATCAGAGATGATGGCTGATGAGCCGAAAGGCCGAATACAGCGCTTAGTGGATACTGATGGCCCGTGTCCCAGCCATATCCAATAAATTGAAATTGGCCCTCTAGCGTGGGCGTTGTGCCTTGGGTTATCTACAGAAAAAAATATTTTTACGAAGTAACTAAGAGCCCCGGAAAGGACTGATTTTATTGTTGACGACCATGCTAAACGAAAAACTGACAACGACTTTGTATCTGCATCTTGATGAGAACATTAAACAGAAGAGGTGTAGGCGAAAAACCCGCGGAATCCAAAAGCAGACATTACTTCCATGCAGGAAATACGATGGGATGGGGAGGACAAACATATTATGAAAAACTGTGACATCTACTACGGACCGTGTTATAGTGAACAGAAACAGTGAATATTCACTGTTGGATTTATAATAAGTGCCAGACTTAGGAAATATGTCTTATGCATTGTTACAATCGGCATCAAGGCCAAATTCGCCAACATTAGCCTTATATGCGCTCATAGTCGAAGAAAAAAAGATGATATTGCAAAAGACTGTTTCTACGAGCTCCTTAAAAAAACGTATGAGCTGCTTTCCAAAGTCGTGCTGAGAGATTTTAACGCAAAGGAAGGAGGCAAAACATATGTACCAATATTGTCCGCAAAAAGAGACTTCACGACAATACTATGCGGAACGAAATCCCACTATAGCCAGCACACGGTTTCCTTACCTCGGTATTTATAAGGGGACATGGCAGTCTCCAGATCAACGAATGGTTAATCAAATTGATCACATTGTGATAGACATGAGGCACGCGTCCAGTATTTTAGATGTGCGAACATTCCGAGGGGCTAAGAATGCGGATTTCCATCATGCCACAAAAAATCAGAAAGACTGCAATCGCAAGAGACACACACATCCTTCACAGAACTCGTATCACTTAATATCTCGATTAACACCATAAACCAACTGAACAAGGAAATATCGTAGACACAATCGACGCTGAGAATATGGTAGAACCACTTCTGCAGACTGTTTAACGGCGATGACTAACAATTTTGATCAAACTCGTTTGTCTGTGCAGTATGATGATGGAGAATTCGCTGCTCCATCAATGTCGACAACGACTTCACAGACACACTCTATACCAAAAAAGGATTTAGGCAAGGCGATGCACTCAGTATTGTCATGTGACTTCTTTAGAGGATTGTGAAAAACTCCCGAGCCAACACCAGAGGCACAATCTTCCGTAAATCGGTGCAACTACTAATACGCCAACCATGTTGATACGATTGCTAGTATAGAGAAGGAAGCGACAAAAATGGGTTGAGCAGTAAATGGGGTAAAGACTAAGTAAATGCTGTTAACACGAAAGGACACAACACCGCCGACGAATTGGACAGAACGTCACCACTGACGCAGATATAACTTTGAGGTAGTACGGGACTTTGTCTACCTCGGCTCCGCTATTAACTCTGACAACAACATCTAGTCTAAAATTAAACGAAGAATTACTCTTGCCAACCGCTGTTTCTTCGGGCTAAGAAGATAATTTAGTAGTAAAGCCATCATTCGAAGTACTAATGAGATCTTATACAAGACACTGATCATCCCTGTTCAGTGTCCGGGACTGAAAAATGTTAAATTAAAAATCTTTTCATATTACATCGGTTTTTACAAAATCATCATCAATACATTTTTATGTTTCAAATTTGCTAAGAAAGAGTGTAATAGGAATCAATGTTTATTGTGTAAATTATATTTGCAGAATTCAAAAGTTGGCACATACTTTTAGGCAACCAACTGCTGAACTTTTTATTTTTATTTCATCATTTTAATATTCAATGATTCATCTACATTGATTTATTGAACAGTAAACTCCATACGATAAATTTTCAGACTATTCAGCACGGTTGGGACGGTTGATTAAAATTATGTGATTTTAAAACATATTTAGATAGTGTACATAAATAACACACTAACACATATTAGTGTCTTCTCTTTACATGTAGGTGTGAGTATTCAAACCGAAAGATCAATATCAACATCTAAATCCCAGTTTCAATTACAGCGAAGATATTCCTTTGAATAATATCTACATTCAAAACAAACATTATACCCTAAGTACACGTTAGTGAAGGTTGATTGCAAAAACTTCAATACAGCGAAAAAATATATACATCTCCAAAAAGTTCATCCTTAAAAGTGTAGAAAACGAAAAATATCTTACCCTTAAATCACCGATACACAACATTCAATTCGTAGATATCCGTTTTTGTGTAAAAAGCTCCGTGAAATTTATCGCTGATACCATTTTAAGAGCGGAAATCAAACAATTTATTACAGTCCGTCTTGGCTGATTTCAAGAACGTGCTACAAATCCAAATGGCTCGTTAAATCATTCGATTTTTTTATATAATATTTATTATATTTAAACTTTGGAATAATATTTTTTTTTTAAATTTATTTTTCATGTATTGCTTTTTGTTAAATATATCTTTGTTAACATTTACTTTGGATTAAAACTGGAAATTAATTTTGTACACTTACAATTTTAGAAAGATACTTTTACAAGAGAACATTTTATTTTTGTTTCTTGACTTGAATTTATATTTCTCCCACACTTAAATTTTTTTAGAAATACACATTTATATACACTGAGATACAAAACACCAGTCGATTTTTTTTTATTTAATCAGATGCTGTGCTGTGCGATCTACGTATCTTGGCTTAGGTCGAAAACATTATTAGAGACATTCGCACATATAGAATTTTGATGTGAATTTTATTTCTTGACGAAAAATTTGCCTTGTTGTTTCTATAAGTATTCGTTATCCTTACACACGCACACACACATGACTTGTACACGCACTTCGAAAAGGAACTTACAGACGGTATGCGATATTGTGGCTCTACTCCACTGGCCTGGTTGTTGTTATTACTTTCAAAAGTAGCACTGTTGCTCCTTGTTGGGGCATTTCGAGTAGGCCAACATATGTATGTTGTTGCTAGTGATGCTGAGATCCGCAAAAAGGACAAAACATACACGGCAAGAAAGAAGTAAAGTTATTTTGGGCTACATTCTACTCCGAGGATGTGTGCACATGAGCACTTCGGTACAGGTAATAGGTAGTTTGGTTCCGTTTTTTGTTTGCTTCTTCCTCTTTCTTTACACACGTTTTCTTTTGCTGTATTCTTTCTCGTTTATGATTTATAAATCATATCACTGATACGTAGAAAGAAAATTGCACAGTGTGAAGAGAACAATATTAAACAAATCAGCATAAAGGTGTCACTCGTTGTCTAATCCGAATCTCGGTACTAAACCTTATTTTCACTTTTGTATGGGTGCTTTTTTATATCTTTTGGATGGGACCTGATAGGTACATTTATAAGGGTTAAAGATGATCCTATTTTAATAACATAAAATATGTTTTCAACTATAAAGATACACAACTCGCACTTGTTTATTTTATAGGAAAAAGGTAAAATTAAGCTTGAAGGTAAAAATATTAAATGAACCAACGGAGGTTCATTTAATATGGAATTTTAATTTTCTGCAATACCACGTTTTAACAAAGCATATAAACCCACTAGAACAGCACCCAATAACCAACCCGTACACGAATCCGAACTCATCAACTATTTAAACAAAAAACAGAAACCTCTTGAAACGAGAATGAGAAGAAGTTTTGAAAAAAAAAATAAAACATCCGCATTAACACACAGCTTTTCTCTTTTAAAATCAGAACAGAAATAAAACCGCCCGCCGCGGATGCAAATAATCTATCCGCCGGATACAACCAGACAGACTGAAATTTCAATTTACACTGTGGAATGTGAGAGATGTACAAGAGTAGCACAGCAGAACACTGCGGAGTATGAAAGTTGAAGAGTCATTTTTTTTTATTTTACAGAAGTGCTGCTTCTGTACATCCTATGTACGGTACACGCGAACGCGATATAGATACTCAAATATGGTTGAATACAAAAACTAGCTCTTCTTCGTCATTCGCGAAAAAGGAAAACAAAAAAGGATATTATGACCATTGAAGGAAAAGAAATTGTATATTTGACCGGGAACTAGTAACACACTACCGACTGCCTAAGCCCGAAGCATACTAGGTGAGGAAATAGCAAGTGTGCCAGTTGAAGATATCCTTTCTGAAGCCACAGAATCTCTCTTTTATTTAATTTCTGAGTTATATTCACAGAGAAGAGAGAGAGAGATTTCTCACGAGGACTGCACTGCACCCAATGAAGCTGTTTTAGATTTTGTTCACCCACTCTGCTGTGAGTCCTTCCTTTCAGGATACATTTTCATGCAAATGGACGAACTTAATGTCGTAAAAAGGACGTATGCTGTAGTGAGGATTACAAACAAAAAAAAAACAAAATGAGGAAAGGAAAAACGAAAACAATTGCTTATGTTAGCTCAGACAGCTGTGGCTAGGATAGACGTAGACCGACACGCGAAAGATATGAGTTCGAGTGTGCCTACTGCCTACAGCTACACTACTGTGGGTGCTGCGGAAGCTCTGCTGTACGTCATTGTATTGAAAAGCTCAATTCAATGCGCTATTTGCTTGTAATAGCAGAGAAATGATGGGTACGAAGAGAAATAAAAAAGGTATCCTGTGTATGTTTTGTTTATGTTGGATGGAGCTTTTTCCTCAAAATTGTTGAATATTTATGGCAGGAGAATAACAAAGTGCGTAACAAGTGTACATATCACCCAAAAATCATAATTTTTTTCAAAATTGATACAAGGAGTATTTGAGTGATGTAGGATAAGGGAGGTAAAGTCGATTCTTGTCGATGTTGATGAAATTTTGACGGATTCCGAAAAATTGCACAATACCAAAGATAGTTTTTATTGTTATCGTTAAATTTAATAAAATGTTTTTTTTTTTTTACTTTAAAATCATCTCTTATTATTTATTTTTACCTTTTTTTCTATTTTAGACTGAAAAGCTTAAATCTAACTTAAATGTTAGAGGGTGTATTAATGTAACATACTGACACCTTGCGGGCACATTACCTACGCTAAGCTTTCCGACACCTAACAACATTGACATTAAATTAAACTACAAAAAAAATCGAAATATATTTTTATTTATAACCTCAACCTTACTAAAACAATAAACGGATTGGCCAGCATGCATTGCATTCTTGCTTCAGCTGAACAAATTCCAACATTAGAACGATACAGAGACGATCAGCATGGCCGCTGCGCAAGGATGGCATACAAAATTGTGAAGCGTTCCTCATTTTTAAACCTGAAACGACTAAATTGACTGATAGTTACCCCAAATAAATGAGGTCATCAAGTTCAAAGCATCTAACTATCTCTAGAGTAGCTATTTCTGACGACCAGATGGAGAAATATCGAACGCCATAAATCGATGCACTCCACAAAACCAAAGCACACTGTTGCTTAAACGCGTGCACAGGCAGTTTACTGACAGACAATATCCTGGGATTAGGGCATTGACGTCGCTGATCAAAAATCTTTAATACCTTACTAATTTACTCACTTAAGTAAAACTACAGTCCAGAATGAACCTGGGCCCCAAACCACATGACTCTCAAATTAGCCCTGTTTTTAGCTAACTTAATCAAGTTGCGCCCTTCAAGTAGATTGAAGTCGGTCTAAATGTGAGCGCTACGTAATGCAAGGCATTCCTTAACTGCGTCAGACGTCTAGCCTCCTTTGTAGTTCGCATGATACTCTTCTTAGCTCAAAGAAACAGCGGTTGGCAAGAGTCTTCGTTTTATTTTTGACGTCCCGTAGTGCCTCAAAATTATATCTCTCAATGGTGATGTTCTGCCAAATTCGTCGATCTTATACCATCACTTTGAGTCCGACCAATGATGGCTATATCGTCAGCGTATGCTAGTAGTTACACCGATTTTTGGAAGATTGTACCTCTGGTGTTGGCTTGGGAGTTTTGCACAATCTTCTCTAGAATCAAATTAAAGAATTCACATGACAGTGCATCGCCTTGCCTATAATGAGGTCTTTTTCGACCATGATGGAGAATTCTTCATCGTCATCCTGAAAACATGAATGAGTTTGGGTGGTATACCAATACTAGACCTACCCCTGGATAGTTCGTCTCTATAAATGCTGTCGTATTCGGCTTTCAAATCGATAAATATGTAGTGGGTATCGGTTTGGACTTCTTGGATTTTTTCGGGATCTGTCGAAGTTCGAAGATTTTATCAGCTGTGGCCTACAACCACACCGATGAAATGGTCGATAGGGTCGATCATGGTATTGATAAAGGAAATGGGATGCGATGGTGAATAGACTTATGTCTCCGATTTGCCGCTGTTAGAGGGCCTCCTATTTTGTGGCTCGGTCGAATGATGCAGAAACTCTATTTTGAGGCATATTTTCATTTTGCTTATAATGTATGTTACTTACCAAAACATCTACACCGTCTTTATATAGCTCGTAGAAAAGCCGTTATTTCTGACAGTTTTTTTAACCTTAAGTATATAAATTGCTATCCTCACTTCAATTAGGTCGGGTGGCTGGTATTTTTCGCTGTCCTCCCCAATATTAAATGGCTTGTTTCATTTGATATGCTATAGTCTTCAGAAGTATATCTCTCGTAGTCTCAAGAAAGACAGGATTCTGTTTAGACATTGTATCCCTGGCATTAACATTTTATACTTCGGTAAAACATACAGCATTATTCCTAGAGAGGCACCTATCTCTTCTCTTGGATTGCGTGCTTGCCCTACTATATTTTTTTCTTTCTTTAAAGCCTGCGATCTTCCCTCAATCCTTGCAGAATGGATGCTCTCATCTTTACTTCAAATTTTGGCCTCATTTTAGTCTGTCAGCATTTTTAGTCACACCTGGGATTTCTTGCTGGTGGGCGGGAGAAACCTACCACATCAGTTACGGAACGATCGCATGGCTTGTTGACATTGTCACCATTATTCTTTGACACTAGATGCTGGTAGTACGATATTTGCAAAACAAAGAATTATTCTTGCCAACCACCTGAGAAGGCTCTACGTGACTACCAGGAATATTCTATATAATACCCTGTTTTTGCCAGACCTGCTCAATGGCACCAAAGCATGGACCATATCAAAAGCGGATGAAGAAATCCATGGTCGTTTTGAGCGAAAAATTTTTCGGCATTGATGTGGTATCTATACGAAGATTTAACAAGCAACCAGCAACATAGATTTTGTCAACAAAGTTCTCGATTTCGACGTTTAAGAAGAGTGGGATATGTAGATCGAATGGACACCAATACTTCGGCTCGCAGAGTCTTGGTTTTCCAACCAGTGCTCGGACACAGTAGAGGAAGACCTCGCCTTCATGGGAAACCGAATTCAACCAACTTCAAATATGCAACTGGAGGTAGTAACTTTTATACCGCGCTAATTGGAATGGCCCATGTTCATTCTGGACTGTAGCGCGTAAGCAAGTAAGTTAGTACTTTTGCGTTCACATCCGTATTTATTTAAAAAAAAGTATTTTCATTTTCGTCCAGATACAAAACATTTAAACATTGTATTCTATTGTATTGTGTTCACATCCAAAGCATCAACATCAATTAGGTTTATATAAAACAAAAATATAAACAAAAAAAAACACCAAATAAAATTTAGCTGCATCCGCTGGCTGAATTTCTATGCTTTTAACTTCACGTTTACGATATACATACATCGACATTTATAGCTTGCCAAGATCTTCATGACGAAACGTTAAAGACTATCCATGCATCATGACAGCTTTGTTTATGTTTATATCCAAATGAGGTGTTGTAAACAAACAGTGCAATGAACTTGGTTATATTTGGATTAAATAACAATATGCAGCATAGTTGTCACGGCTTGATACCATATAGTTGTCTCAAATTCCAATTTGGTCAAAATATTTACATTCAGCGTTTTTTTTTTTTCGTTACGGCCCTCAATCCATTGGAAATCTCTGCCTGAGTCATGGCTGCCTTTTTTTCTCTTCAATCCTATGCAAAATGCTTCTAGTCATTCAATCCAAGTGACCTAGTATCCGCGGTCGTTTGATTCCCCAACCAGCAGTTCGTTGTCAGGGTTCCACAGTTTCTTTTGGATGGGGTATTACTGTTTGTTCGTTCAGTGTAGCCCAGATAATATAGTTGACGTGTTTTTACTTTTTGTACTTAAACCACATCTTGGTACAGCTACTGGTTGTGTCTTTCTATCCACTCGTCATCCTCGCATTTTCAACAAGAAATTTTTCGTTTAAAATTTGCTCTGTTTTCCTTCTAGCACTCAGCACCGTAATGTAGAAATAATCTTGAATTAGGGCCTTGAAGAGCAAACATTTTGACTTTTGAATTGATTCCACAATGCGAGGCAAAATAACTTTATTTTTGAAGTTTGTCGTCAAGGTCTACATTCTTAATAGTCCCGGCCCGGAAATCAATTATTACTTGGGTCACTATGTGTAAAAAAAAAGAGTTGGACTACCTCGGCATATCAGATCACCTGAGAGCAGTTAGAGCTTTAATCTGTAAATACTCAAATCATTCAGCATCGCTGAAATATAATCTTCCCTTGGACTTTCCAATCGTTGAATGAGGCGACTTCTTCACGATGACCTATGACATTAACGACACATACAGGGCCTCAAATCTAGCTTCTCCCTTCATTCATGTATGCGAAGTTTTCATTTGTGTCACAAAGAAAAGGACTTCCTGTTTTTCATTTCCAAAACGGAAAATTTGAGAAGGTTCTCATGGCAGTGTTACTCTTGGATGTTTGTCAGACTTTCGCAAGAGGTTGATCAGTAAAAAAAACGTTGGCCTTGCTACTTTCGAGATTTGAAGATTTGAGTGACCCCATCCGTAAGCATCCGTACAAGTTAGCGATTATGCAGGAACTCTTAGAATGTGACTTCAATTCTCGGAGGGCTGCACGTTGAAAAGGACACAACTATTTTTCAGCGATGAAGCCCATCTTTACTTGAGTGAATGCGCCAATAACCAAAATAGCTACTGGACTGACACCAATCAAGAAAATTACACCAAAGGCCTTGGCATTCACCTAAACACTCAGTCTCTGTGCAATTTTAACAGCTGTGGTTGATTGTCCTTAGTTTTTTAATATAATGAGATTATAGTGAATTTAGACTGTTATGTGAACATGACATTTTTCCGACTCAATATATTGGGCTTTATGGACATTTAGTTCCAACAGGACGGAGCAAAGGATCACACTTCAAGGTCATCAATGGCTGCTTTGAGGGAACATTTTCCGGAGTCTATTATCTCAATAAGTGCGATTTGGAGTAACTGTGGAATGTCCTCCTCAACGACATCTGTATTCCTGCATAGTTTGTCAGTTTGTTTTCCTTGGAGTGCGTATCCAACAGGTTGTGACCTGTTATCACTCTCACCGCTATAAAAATGGAAGCTCTATTCAGAGCAATGAGCTTGTTTGATTTACTCACTTACTTACTTACTTAAGTGGCGCTACAGTCCGGGATGAACCTGGGCCTCAACCAACATGCCTCTCCAATTAGCCCGGTCCTTAGCTAACCGCCTCCAGTTGCGCACTCCAAGTTGGTTGAGGTCGGTTTCTACTTGTGCGCGCCACTTAAGGCGAGGTCTTCCTCTACTGCGTCCGACGTCTGGCTGGGAATCAAAAACTCTGCGAGCCGGAGTATTGGTGTCCATTCTTTCTACATGTCCTAGCCATCTTAAATGCTGTACATCTCGTATAGTTCGTGGTTGAATCTTCGTCTCCATAGCCCGTCAACGCAAACGAGACCGAAGATTTTCCGAAGAATTTTTCTCTCGAATCGACCAAGGATTTCTTCATCCGCTTTTGATACGGTCCATGCTTCAGCGCCATATAGCAAGACTGGGATGATCAGGATCTTATATAGGATCTCCTTAGTAGTTCAAGTGAGGGCTTTACTACTTAATTGCCTTCTTAGCCCGAAGAAACAGCGGTTGGCAAGAGTAATTCTTCGTTTGATTTCTGACGAGATATTGTTGTCAGAGTTAATAGCGGAGCCGAGATAGACAAAGTCCCGTACTACCTCAAAGTTATATCTGTCAATGGTTACGTTCTGTCCAATTCGTCGATGTTGTGTGTCCTTTCGTGTTGACAGCATATACTTAGTCTTACCCTCATTTACTGCTAAACCCAATTTCGCCGCTTCCTTCTCTATACTAGCAAACGTGGCTATGACATCACGTTGAGTCCTACCAGTGATGTCAATATCGTCGGCGTATGCTGCTAGTTGCACCGATTTTTGTGCCTCTGGTGTTGGCTCGAGAGTTTTGCATAATCCTCCCAAGAATCAAATTGAAGAAGTCCCATGACAGCGCATCGCCTTGTCTAAATCCTTTTTTGGTATCGAATGTGTCGGTGAGGTCGTTTCCGACCCAAACGGACGAGTTAGGGCGGTATACCAAAACTATACATGGTTCTGATAGTTCGTCTCTATAAATGCTGTCATATGCGGCTTTAAAATCGATGAATAGGTGGACTTCTTGAGTTTTTTCCAGGATCTGCCGAAGTGTGAAAATTTGATCGGTTGTTGACTTTCCTGGCCTAAAACCACACTGATAAGGGCCGATCAGGTTGTTGGTAAACGGTTTCAAGCGTTCACATATTACGGCAGATAGGATCTTGTAAGCGATGTTGAGTAGACTTATGCCTCTGTAGTTGGCGCAGTTCAGAGGGTCTCCTTTTTTGTGGATCAGGGAAACAATTCTGAGGTTCCATTCTTCAGGCATGCTTTCAACCGACCAGATTTGGCTTATGAGTTGGTGGATGTTGCTTACCAAGTCATCTCCGCCAGCTTTATAAAGCTCAGCGGGAAGGCCGTCATTTCCGGCGGCCTTATTAAGCTTGAGTTTAGATATAGCTATCCTCACTTCACTTAGGTCGGGTGATTGGCAGTTTTCGCTGTCGTTGCCAATATTGAATGGATCGTTCTGCCTGACAGCGGAATGTGGTTCGTCATCGCCGTTTAACAGTCTGCAGAAGTGGTTCTTTCATATCCTCAGCATCGATTGTGTCTCAACTACGATATTTCCTTGTTCATCTCGACAGGATTCTGTTCGAGCCTTGTAGCCTTGGCTTTGACGTTTTACACTTTGGTAAAACTTGCGAACATCGTTCCTGGAGTGGCACCTCTCTATATCCTCGATCGCACGCTTTTCTTGCTCTTTTTTCTTCTTTCTGAAAAGCCGATGTTCTTCCCTTCTTCTTTGCCTATAGAGCTCAATGGCAGCTCTCGTCTTCACCTGCAGCTTAGCCTTGTAGGACTCATTCTTGGCTGCGAGCATCTGTCGGCATTCCTCATCAAAACAGGGGTTTCTTGCTGGTGGCCGCGAGAAACCTAGCACATCAGTTGCGGCTGATCTAATGGCTTGTTGGTATCGTTGCCATTGTTCTTCGACAGTAGATGCTGGTAGTATGTTGTGAGTCGAGATGTTATCTTTTTGTTTCCACGTAGGATTTCCATGTCTGTCTTCTTCTGGATAAATACTCTTCGCACCCAATCGGGATTTGCGTTCTAGTTCTTGATGCTCCAATTATGTTACCACTTTCTGATACTGCAAGCAATAAGCAATAGCATTCCACGGGAAATCTTGAATCTGGAGTTACCTGAAGGTGACTGGTTCTCGCTGTGGATGGCTGGTGCCCCTCAATAGATTTAGCTAGTTCAGCAATAATGTACCGACACTGCACCCAGTAGATGTTGATATTGGTGGAGAATGAGGTTTCTAACTCATCATTTCCTCGTAGACCCTAGCGAACTCTGATTCTGAACCACTGGTTTTTAACTAATGTGAAATCTCATTTTCTGTACCATTCGCAGTTTCTTCTTTCTGGATAGACGAGCTATTAATTTAACTGAGATGAAAAAAAAATGTTTAAAGTCGACGTTTGCCTCTGAATGAATACAAGTCCCGGATGCTGAGTGAGTGTTTCGCATCCATAAGGAGATAATCGATTTTGTTGGAGGTTCGTCCGTTGCTTTGTGAATTCGTTATCGAAAAAGTAGTGCTTCTCATAGTATTATACGGTGCAGGCAAGTTAGTTAGTCAGAATACATCATCTGTCGTCGTTTTGGGAAAGCTGTGTGCTTTCTTACTTTCCCATCTTCGACATAAACATTTCATAGCACGATTTTTACATCCTAGTTAGTTAGATTGGCTGTTCGTACAAGACGAAACACAATTAGCGCTGGAGTGCGCCGTTTTGATGCCAAATACTCGTGTGGTTAAATGTTATATCTTGTTGTTAGTTGGCGTGTACTAAATCAAACCAGTGACATTAAGGAAGGCGATCAGTTCTTTGATGTGTTTATCAGAGAGGTCGCGGATATTGTCAAAGAAAGGTTTGCCTAGAGTTCGTTGTCTTGCTCTTGACAGAGCCGGGCATTTGCACAGAAAGTGAGTTAAAGTTTCCTTATCCCCCACCTCCTTGCAACTGCGACAGTTGGTGTTGTGGGATATACCCATTCTAACAGCATGGTCACCGATGGGCCAGTATCCAGTGGTAATTGCTATCACCCTGGAGACTTCCTTACGGGATCTGCTTAAGAGGTCGCGTGTTTTTGTCTTGTTGTAGCGAGGCCACATATCTCTTGAAATGGCGCACCCACTGAGGTTTCGCCACCTATGTTCTGCTGTTTTAAGAGAGTGTGTGTTGATATTATTCATGATAGTTTTTAAAGGAGTGAGAATGCCGATTGCACGTGAGCTGGGAAGGGACGAGACCAACCTGGCTAGGGCATCAGCCTGTTCATTTCCATCTATGTCACTGCGGCCTGGAACCCATATGAGAGTGATATTGTACCGACTCCCAATGGAGGCCAGTTCGTTCTGGCATTGAAGTACTAGTTTTGATGACGTCGATACCGAAATAATCGCCTTAATAGCGGCTTGACTGTCGACAAAAATAGCGATATTTTGCTTGGGAGTACTATCGTGTCTAATCGCGTGACAAGCCTCCCTAATAGCCAACAATTCCGCCTGGAATACACTGGAGGAATCAGGGAGGCGAAACGATTTTTTTATTTTTAGTGTGTCCGAGTAGACACCTGCGCCAACTCCGCAGTCCATTTTGGAGCCGTCGGTGTATATAAGTGTGTCAAAATCTTTTTCAACCACTGCGTTTTTCCAATCCTCTCTAGTTGGAAAGCCAGCGGTGAAGTGTTTGTGGAAGGTCAGTTTGGGTATCATGTAGTCGGTATGATGGTCAGCTAGACCTGCTGGCATTGAATCTAGGATATTGCTGTGCCCATAGGGTTTATTGAACCAGCAGCCAGATTCTGTGAGCCTGACTGCACTGCACATTGCAATGTCTTTGATATGGATATCTAGAGGGAGAAGGTGGAGAAGAACCGTTAAGGCATCAGTGGGACAAGATCTCATGGCCCCAGTTGTGCCGATACAAGCAGTTCTTTGTACCCTCTTAAGTTTGTCAATGATATACCCTTTACTCACAGAAGGCCACCAGACTAGGGCCCCATAGGTGAGTATAGGCCGAACAACAGCAGTGTACATCCAAAGTGTCATCTTTGGTTGTATGCCCCATCTTTTGCCAAATGTTTTTCTACAGGCATAGAAAGCTATACATGCTTTCTTGACCCTTTGTTCTATGTTGGTTTTCCAATTAAGCTTAGTATCTAGGATAGTCCCTAGGTATTTGGTATTGGATGAGAGTGAGAGCGCTTGTCCATTAAGTCGGGGGAGATTAAAGGCTGGTATTTTGGTCTTCGTGGTGAAGAGCATCATTTCCGTTTTGCTCGGATTAACACCCAGGCCACAGCTTGTAGCCCACGTGCTCACAGAACCCAGAGCGTACTCCATGATTTCGCTAATCACTGGGAGAAACTTTCCTGACACTAGGATCACCACGTCGTCCGCGTATGCCACTGCCTTAATCCTATCCCGATCAAGTCGGACTAACAGTTTGTTCATAATAATAAGCCACAGCAGAGGCGATATCACACCACCCTGTGGTGTACCTCTGTCAGCATATCGCGTTAAGCTGCTGTTGCCTAGTGTTGATTGAATGATTCTAGACCTTAGCATGGATATAAACCATTGGCTAAAAAGCTCCTCTACACCAGTTACGGTTAGGGCTTCTAGTATACCGTCAGTTTGTATATTTTTGAAAGCCCTTCTATATCAAGGAAGGTGGCTAGGGTGTAATCTTTGTAGTAGAGGGACTTTTCGATGGTCTAAATCACCTCATGCAGAGCTGTTTCAGTCGATCTGCCTTTGAGATATGCGTGTTGTGATGTGGATAGCGGTGATTCATGAAGAATGCGTCGCACATGGATGTCAAGGATCCGCCCCAGGGTCTTTAGTATAAAGGAAGCAAGACTGATGGGCCTAAAATCTTTTGCAGATTCATGTCCACGTCTGCCTGCCTTTGGTATAAAAACTACCCTGACACGTCTGCATGAGTGCGAAATAAAGTTTAATAAAATACAACTTCTATAAATTGGCAACAACCACGTTAATACAGTGTCCTGTAAGTTTTGTAGCATGATCGGCAAGATGCCATCAAGGCCAGGTGATTTATAGGGTGAGGAGCTATTTATTTACCAGGATGTCTTTTCTTTGGTCATGATGGATTTGATATTTTCCCAAGTTGCATGGTCAGCGGGCCGAGAGTCAGCAGATGCTGGCGGCACCTCTTTACAACCCGGGAAGTGTGTGTTAATTAGGATAGACAGAGATTCGGATGAGGTCCCTGCCCAGCTACCATCCGACTTTCTTATTAAGGACGGGTTTGAATGGTCCTTCGCTAAGATTTTGCTCAGTCTGGAAGAGTCTTTAAGGGTATTGATGGATTCGCAGTATTACTGCCAAGATTCTTTCTTGGCGCTACGAATAGCCGCTTTGTATATTCTGAGGTAATCTTTATAGGGTTGCCAAAAATTGTATTTATGGCAGATGTTAAAGATGACCCTGGTCATATTCCTAAGTTTACTAAGGTCCTCACTCCACCAGGGAGGTATTTTTTTCTTACCGAAACTGGCTGGACACGAGACCTTGAAAGCAGTACTCATTGCCTTCTCAAAGGTAACGATAGCTGCGTTCAGTTCGTCTGTCGAAGTGAACTTAGATTTTGGTATTACTTGAAGTCTAGAGTTAACTATTTGGTCAAACTTTGGCCAGTTGATTCTTTTGGGATTTCTAAAGGGGATTGGTGCATTAATCCGAATATTGACATCAAAGAGTATACAGCTGTGATCAGAGAAGGATTTCAGGTTATGCACCTTTAGGTTGTCGTTGTTTGTGGCTTGTGTGATGTCAATAACTTCTTCCCAGCCCCTAAAACTCACCGTGCTCGGGAATGTGAAGGTTGGGGTACAACCCTTGTTGCAAATTGACAGGTTGTTATGAATTATAAAATCAAAAAGAGACTCACCTCGTTCATTGGTCTCTGAGCTGCCCCACAGGGTATGCCTGGCATTGGCATCGCAGCCCAGAATCAAGTGCGTCTTCTTTTTTGATAAAGTGGCTGTGAGAAACTCTACCTCCTTCGGCGGAGCATTCTGGTTATGTGCCATCAATAATTTTGGCCACTACTACCACAGCGATATCGTCATCGTATTCCATAATGTCCACTCGATATCCTTACTTACTTACTTAAGTCGCGCTACAGTCCGGAATGAACCTGGGCCTCAACCAACATGCCTCTCCAATTAGCCCGGTCCTTAGCTAACTGCCTCCAGTTGCGCACTACAAGTTGGTTGAGGTCGGTTTCCACTTGTGCGCGCCACTTAAGGCGAGGTCTTCCTCTACTGCGTCCGACGTCTGGCTGGGAATCGAAGACTCTGCGAGCCGGGGTATTGGTGTCCATTCGTTCTACATGTCCTAGCCATCTTAAACGTCCAATGCGGAGTTTTTTGACCAGGGGCATGTCGCTGTACAGCTCGTATAGTTCGTGGTTGAATCTTCGTCTCCATAGCCCGTCAACGCAAACGGGACCGAAGATTTTTCGAAGAATTTTCCTCTCGAATCTACCAAGGATTTCTTCATCCGCTTTTGATACGGTCCATGCGCCGTAGAGCAGGACTGGTATGATCAGGGTCTTATATAGGGTCTCCTTAGTAGTTCAAGTGAGGGCTTTACTACTAAATTGCCTTCTTAGCCCGAAGAAACAGCGGTTGGCAAGAGTAATTCTTCGTTTAATTTCTGACGAGATGTTGTTGTCAGAGCTAATAGCGGAGCCGAGGTAGACAAAGTCCCGTACTACCTCAAAATTATATCTGTCAATGGTGACGTTCTGTCCAATTCGTCGATGTTGTGAGTCCTTTCGTGATGACAGCATATACTTAGTCTTACCCTCAATTACTGCTAAACCCATTTTTGCCGCTTCCTTCTCTATACTAGCAAACGTGGCTATGACATCACGTTGAGTCCTACCAATGATGTCAATATCGTCAGCGTATGCTAGTAGTTGCACCGACTTTTGGAAAATTGTGCCTCTGGTGTTGGCTTTGGAGTTTTGCACAATCTTCTCAAGTATCAGATTAAAGAAGTCACATGACAGCGCATCGCCTTGCCTAAATCCTTTTTTGGTATCGAATGTTTCGGTGAGGTCATTTCCGACCCTGATGGAGCAGCGAGAATTCTCTATCGTCATCCTACACAAACGGATGAGTTTGGGCGGTATACCAAAACTAGACATGGCTCTGTACAGTTCGTCTCTATAACTGCTGTCATATGCGGCTTTGAAATCGATGAATAGGTGGTGGGTATCGATTTGGACTTCTTGAGTTTTTTTCAGGATCTGCCGAAGTGTGAAGATTTGATCGGTTGTGGACTTTCCTGGCCTAAAACCACACTGATAAAGGCCAATCAGGTTGTTGGTAAACGGTTTCAGGCGTTCACATATTACGGCAGATAGGATCTTGTAGGCGATGTTGAGGAGACTTATGCCTCTGTAGTTGGCGCAGTTCAGAGGGTCTCCTTTTTTGTGGATCGGGCAAACGATGCTGAGGTTCCATTCTTCAGGCATATTTTCATCCGACCAGATTTGGCTTATGAGTTGGTGGATGTTACTTACCAAGTCATCTCCGCCAGCTTTATAAAGCTCAGAGGGAAGGCCGTCATTTCCGGCGGCCTTATTAAGCTTGAGTTTAGATATTGCTATCCTCACTTCACTCAGGTCGGGTGGTTGGCAGTTTTCGCTGTCGTTGCCAATATTGAATGGTTCGTTCTGCCTGACAGCGGAATGTTGTTCGCGATCGCCGTTTAACAGTCTGCAGAAGTGGTTCTTCCATATCCTCAGCATCGACTGTGTCTCAACTACAATATTTCCTTGTTCATCTCGACAGGCTTCTGTTCGAGTCTTGTATCCTTGGCTTTGACGTTTTACACTTTGGTAAAACTTGCGAACATCGTTCCTGGAGTGGCACCTCTCTATATCCTCGATCGCGCGCTTTTCTTGCTCTTTTTTCTTCTTTCTGAAAAGCCGATGTTCTTCCCTTCTTCTTTGCCTATAGAGCTCAATGGCAGCTCTCGTCTTCACCTGCAGCTTAGCCTTATAGGCCTCGTTCTTGGCTGCGAGCATCTGTCGGCATTCCTCATCAAACCAGGGGTTTCTTGCTGGTGGCCGCGAGAAACCTAGCACATCAGTTGCGGCTGATCTAATGGGCTGTTGGCATCGTTGCCATTGCTCTTCGACATTCGATGCTGGTGGTATGGTGTTAATCGAGAGGTTAAGGGATACGCGTTGTGCGAAGGTCTTGGCGGTCTCTTGCGATTGCAGTCTTCCGACATTAAATTTTTTCACAGTATTTCTGGATTGTTGTGGCGTGGTGGATATCCGCATTCTTACCTTGGCTGCTACAAGGTAGTGATCCGAGTCGATGTTAGCTCCTCGGAATGTTCGGACATCCAAAATACTGGATGCGTGCCTCTTATCTATCGCAATGTGATCAATTTGGTTGACCGTTCGTTAATCTGGAGACCGCCATGTCCTCTTATGGATATCGAGGTGAGGAAACCGTATGCTGGCTATAGTGGCATTTCGTTCCGTAGCGAAATCAATAAGCCTAAGTCCGTTACCAGACGTGTTGTCGTGTAGGCTATGTTTTCCGACAATACTTCTAAAGATGTCTTCTCTTCCTACCTTTGCGTTAAAATCTCCCAGCACGATTTTAACATCGTACTTCGGTAGTCGCTCATAGGTTTTGTCGAGGAGCTCGTAGAAGCAATCCTTAGCTATATCATCTTTTTCTTCCGTAGGAGCGTGAGCGCATATAAGGCTTATGTTGGCGAATTTGCCCTTGATGCGGATTGTTACTATGCGTTCGCTAATATCTTGGAAACATAAGACTTCTTGCCTAAGTCTGGCACTTATAACAAATCCGCATCCGAATAGTCGCTGTTTCTGCTCACTCTAACACGGTCCGTAGTATATGTCACAGTTTTTCATCCTCTTTTTGCCCGGCCCATCCCATCATATTTCCTGGATGGCAGTAATGTCTGCTTTGTAGCAGTTTAGGGCTTCCGCTAGTTGTTCGCCTACACCTCTCCTGTTTAATGTTCTCACATTCCAGGTGCAGATACGAACGTCGTTGTCCTTTTTTCGTTAAGCAGGGTCATCAACAATAAAATCAGTCCTTTCCGAGGCTATTGGTTGCTTCGTAACCATATTATTTTCTGTGGGTGGGTAGTTAACCCAAAGCACAACCCCCAACCTGGAGGGCCAGTTCCAATTTATTAGATACCCCTAGGACACGGGGCCATCAGTTTCCACTAAGGGATTGAGCGCTGCCGTTGGCCTTTCGGTTCATCCGCCACCATCTGTGTTCAAGGGGCCTGACTAACCCTTGAATATCCACATATCGACATTATATTATATGGAATTGGCTCCAGAGACGTTTCTATTTTCTTTTTCTGTCAAAAACCTTCTCCGCTTTATAGTTACCTCGGAATGGTTCAATTAAGAAAACTAATATCAAGTAAAGTCGATAGATTAACGTACATGCGCATCCCTTGCAGCCCCTATAAAAAGTCTCCTATAGTTACCACCTTACTTGGAACAGGACAATTAGTTCATCCTGTCGCAAACTGTTCATTAGGGTTTCGGCAATCCTCGCGTCCTCCCTTTTGGCTGTTGCTTAGGTATGGTTGCGATCATCACAGTGACATGAGCCTAACCAGTCCATCCCACTAGAAGCCTGTGCATTGAATAAAGATCTGCCTAATTGAAACATTGGGCAAACTAGTTAATTATTTCTATTCATTCATCCGCCTTTGCACGAGCATTGAATGGTTAGAAAGTCCAGATATTGATGGTAATACTTTAGAAAATAACATTCAACTTTGATTTGTCGACGATGGAAGTTCTACGATTATTCTACAGTCTATATTAAGAAGTGCTGCTGCGTTAGTACAAATCTTATCCATTGAACAGTTTTGTATTTTCAGATTTTTTTCAATGAGAGCCTACATACATTTTTAATTCTGCCTTTTTCACAAAAAAATATTTGAACCAAATATACTCCTTCCACCTGCCTTAATTTCCCACGGTATTCCATTTCTATCCTGTTCTCCGTATTGTCTCCAAGCAAAACAATGCTCTGACGTCTGCAAACTTATAAGAACAAAAAAACCATAAACCGAGCGAAGAAAACCAATTTAAAGAAGAAAACTTTCCGAAAGATCCTAATGCTGATGACCAAGTGAAACACATGGCACCATTTTGAAAATGATACCACACAATCTGCTTACACCGCCCCACCACCATCGCCACCGCCTGACATTTACCAAGTGTCTATTCCATTTAACTTCCGACTGTCGAGAGAGTTTTATGTCCATCCCATCCCCCCACGGTCGTTTCATTGCATCCGCACTTCGCACAAGGTATTTAACGTTCGTCGTCGTCCTCATCCCAATATCCTCCTACTCCTATCAAACGGTTGTGTGTGAGGGTAATCGGGCTTTCATTCGAAAGCTCTCTGGAATGTTGGTTCGAAACTGTTTTTTCATTAGGAGTACATTTTTGTTGTACATGCTAAATTATAACATTCTCTGGTGATTACGAGAAGACGATTATGATCTCAATATACACCGCAGATACATTATTTCGAAGCATAAAGTGTTCTATGCGATATTGGGTTTTTGTTGCGATGTGTGGTAGTTTCGGTTAACCGGAGATATTTGCGTTGTTTGCCACCACCTCCATGGTTGAGTGGTTGTAGTTTATTTACTCGTGACTGGATTCATAAATCCTTTGAAATATTCAGCATTGCTTGTGGTCAGGCGATAAAAAATTGGGACGAAGAAAAGAATATTTTTATTATGCTTAGCGTGGTATGTGTTGCTGGTTGACAAGAAAATGATGAAAAGTGTTGTTTGCAGATGGATTGAGAGATAGATAGCATTTCACGCTCACCACCATGAGTGTATCAATATTTCATCAGATTTGTATTGTACCTACTAGCATACATTGCTGGGTATAGTGTGACATGAAAATGTAACTATTCCTTGTTTGAAATACATTTAGGTGGATTATTTGTAGATTTCTTGTGCCATTAAAACATTCATGGACAACTCAGGAACTTTTCAAGATCAAGACGATTTTAATGGAATTGTGTTTTCGTTCCCACAGGCATATTCTCGGATGTGTAAAAATCATATTATTTACTCCTTTCACCCTATCGTATTTTCTGAATTTAAGTAATACCTGCTTGTATTTAGTTGCTTCGAGCTTCCGTTTGTTGACTGAGTAATTCACCCTAAGCACAACTATTCCACATCTTGCCAAAGCCTGACAAACATATAAGAGTATAAAACTGTCATGAGAAGCTTCTCAAATTTGTCATTCGGAGTCGGTGTTAAACAGGACGTACCATCCTATGTGGCAAAAATAAAACCTAGTACACATATATTGCCCGTAAAAATCAGAAATTTCATTTTGACAACCTTGTTCATGATCGCCAGACCCATATTTTGTTCTAAGAACAATAGGACGGATATTTCGCCCATTCATTTTGACCAGGTTTTTTATGGTTCTGCTATTTTTCTTTCTCACACTTATAGAATAAGACTACTATTCGATGGAAGGTAAAATAAGTGCAATTTATGAGTAGCTCAGCGTTGTACCAACACCCAAAGGAAATTTATAGACATTGAATATTTCCAGGAGGAGACGTATTTTTTTTGCTGACAAAATTTAACTCATGTCATTTTCATACCCTATCCCATAGGGGGGTATATTAGTTTTGATACATAGTTTGTTACATAGAGAAATAATTCAGCTAGATATACCTTAAAGTATATGGATCGACTCAGGATCGATAGCTGAGTCGATTTAGCCATGTCTGCCTGTCCGTCCATCCGTCTGCGTGTCACGGATTTTGATGCTTTAATTTTTAGCTAGAGTGATGAAATTTGGTATACAGACTCCCTATCCTGTAAACATTATCAAAATCCGCCAACTTCCACGCCCACTTTTCAGTAAAATGTTGTTTTTGGCAAAACGGCAAAAAGTTTTTTTCGGTGTTTTGTTTAAAAAAATATATTTTTTGCAAAAGTTAAAAAAAAAGTTTATATGCAAATACTTCGAAAATAATGTAAGATGCATTTTGTACATACATCATTTTAACCCACACTCACTTTTTAGGAGCGTTTTCCAAAATAAATGATTTGTATATCCAACCCCACAGCATATCCAATATGAACATATGAAAAGTCTACAATCCGCTTTGCGAATCGTTGCATACCCTATCCTAAAAAATGACGTTGTCACAACATATTATTCAGACAGTTTATCAAAATCTTTTATGGTTAGACAAAAAACAACGTTTTTCTTATACATATATGTTATGGGTTAGGGTATACAAATGGTTTTTGTAGGAAAACGTCCCAAAAAGTGGGCGTGGGTTAAATTGATCTAAGGAAGAAATGTTCATATTATCGTAACCAATGATCTTGCATCAAACGTTTTTCGTTTCGTTGTAGCGAAAAACGTTTTTTACTGAAAACACCAAATAAAAAGTATAGATATTTAGATTGCCTGAATATGTTGTTCAGACACTTTTTCAAAATTCCTTACGGTTTGGCCAAAAAACTAATTTAAAACCAAACGAGTGGTGGGTGCACGACTGGGTCGTACGCAACTTTCTCTTCCACAGCGAGTTAGGCGTTAGATCAAATAGTACGCATTTTGATTAATGATATAAATAATGTCGAAATGAGTTTATACGAACGTTTACTCCGATATTTGAAGAAATCGATGTCAATGTGAATAATAATGATTTTCCGTTATTGGCCAAAACTGAAAATTCCGTTAAGTGATATTTGGGCTAAAACTAATTATGTGGAATTGCTTCAAACTGTAATAGTAGTATATATATTCAATTTCATTCAATTTGACATAATAGTTTGCGAGAAATTATCAATTTTCCTTATATGGCCTAAATGACAAAATCCGTTATATGGATTTTCTCGAAAAAACTGGGTATGCAGTTTTGTTGAAGCTAATATGGTTATAGTATATATATTATAGTATATAAATCGTTAGAGCCGTTTTCGAGAAAATTGAGGTTATGTGTAATTTTTATATGGCAGGTACCATTATTAACATGGCTAAAAGCAAACAAAAAAAATGGCCTAGAATTATGACTAAAACTAGCTTGTATACGAAGTTTGAAGAAAATCGGTCTAGCCGTTTAGGCTGGGGAGACCATCACGGACAGACGGACCGACGGACCGACAGACCGACGGACCGACGGACGGAATTCCAAAAACCACTTTTTTAGGCTCCGCTATCATCGTAATGTTAGGATCAATCAAAATCTCGAGGTCGAAAATTTTCACGAAAACAATATCTTTCTCTTTGTAAGAGAAAGTTAAAAACTATGCATGGCAGTGGGCGGATTTAAAAATGTTTACACTTGTTTTGCTGGGAGCATCAAAAAGCACGTGTACCAATTTTCATCATTCTAGCCAAAAATGTAAGACCCAAAAACTGGTGACTTCCAGACGGACGGACAAACATGGCTAAATGGATTTACCTAGCGTCGATCCATATACTTTAAGCTTTATCTAGCTAAATTATTTCTCTATGTTTCAGAACTAATATACCCCTATGGGATAGGGTATAAAAACGGTGTTTTTTGTCGAACCGTACAAGATTTTGATAAACTATCTGAGAAATGGTTGGTTATCTTATGCCTCTGTAACTGGCCTTTTATTGCTATTCGTGCAACGATATTGAGGTTTGATTCTTTAGGAATACTCTCATCCGATCGAATTTTGATTAATTCATAGTATTTCTAATGCGCTCGATTTGATTGACCATTTGAATATCTTCACTCATGAAGCTTGATGGATGGAAACCGTGAGCTCCACTATGGTATCAAGTGAAGCGGTCGGCCTTTGCGGCTATATTCTCTGTTCAAGACTTATCCTGTTAATACATACATAAGACAATATTATGGAGGTTGTTCACCTTGTTCTGACTAACTGCGAATATAGATAACTCGATATTGTTTTTTTTCCATCTTTGGACTTTGATAAATTTCCACATTTATTACTCCAATTAATTAGAATTGCACTATAAATACAGATCTAAACTGTGATTATCACGGGGATACTTATGTATGGCAGAACTTTATCGTGACTTGCCCTGAAGAAGACGACCAACTAAAGGGTCCGCCAAATAACTTTTTTTTTGAAAATGCTATAAAAAAACTACTGAACATTTTCTCAAGTTTCTTTTTTTATTTGAAAGTACAATCCTTCCGGTTAATAATGGAAAATAATTTCATTCAAATGGCTGCCTCTGCAGGCCATGCAGTAGCCTACACGATCGGTCCAATTTTTAAGCACATTATCGATTGTGTGCAGCTGTATTTCACCAATGGCTTCACGAATATTGTCCTTTAAAGCGTCAATTGTCTCTGGCTTGTCGGCGTAACACTTATCTTTTACGGCACCCCACAAATAATAGTCCAACGGTGTCAAATCGCAGCTCCGAGGTAGCCAAACGACATCAGCTCTGCGGCTGATAATGCGATCTTCAAAAACAGGACACAAAACATCGAGTATAGCTTCGGCTGTGTGGCACGTAGCGCCGTCCTTTTAAAACCAAATGTTTCCAATAGCCTCCTCTTCAATTTTTGTGAACAAAAATTCGTTCAACATGGCCCGATAATGATCGCCATTGACTGTAACGGCCACTCCTTGCTCATTTTCGAAGAAAAATGGCCCAATTATGCCTCTGGACCAAAATCCGCACCAAACAGTGACTCGTTTTGGGTGTATCGGCTTTTCAATGTATGCGTGCGGGTTTTTTGTGCCCCAAATGCGACAATTTTGATTGTTTACATACCCGCCAAGATCAAAATGAGCTTCATCTGAATAGATGATTATTTTGGCAAAATCGGCATCTTCTCTAAGTCGATCGCATACCCACTTAGCGAAGCGAAAACGCATTGGATGGTCAGTTGGCTTCAACTCCTGAACCAATTAGACGTTGTATGGCGTCATACTAAGGTCTTTATGCAAATTCGTCTCAATGATGTCTCCGAAATGTTCAATTGTTGAGAACGACGGTGAATTGATGTTGATGGCGCTTCACACACACTTTCTGCCACAGCAGCAATATTCTCGAGTGTACGCACTGTTTTTGGCTTTTCACGCTTTGGTTAATCGATGAGAATGCCAGTTTCTTTCACTTTTTTCACAAGATAAAGAACATACGGAGCTGACGGTGCTTCTCTTCTTCAAAAATCCGTACGCAATTTTCGCACACATTCTGCAACATTACCATGATTTTCAAAGTAATGTCGCAATATTTCGCAGCGTTGTTCAAGCGTAAACACAACCATATTCGTTCAGCGGAAGGATTAAACTAGTTATCTGTCAAATCAGACATGAGCTAAGTGTTACCATTCACGAAATAAGCACTAGTTGAAAAAAAAATCGTTAGATGGCGGACCCGTTATAAGGTACTTAAACTAACTCAACAAAAAGCAGGAGCACAGATGAGGTCTTATATAGCTTCATACTATACTCCAATCTGCTACAGATGGATCTGCAACATCCAATAAAAAATTAGGTGGCGATCGTGACCCCGGGGTTGTCAGAAAATTTTAAAATTTTAAAAAGGGTGATCAAAATTTGAAAATTATCTTGATTCCGAGGTCGTCAAAAATATCGAAAATTAAAAAATTTTCACTTTTGATTAAGTTGAAAATTATCGTCTTCAAAAATTTCGAAAAACTTGAAAACTTTGATCAAAAGCTTAAAATTATAGTTACTCCGCGGTCATCAGAAAATTTGAAAATTTTCAAAAGGTGAAAATTATTCTGATCCCGAGGTCGTCAAAAATATCGAAAAACTTAAAATTTTTAGATATTTCCATTTCGAAAAGGAAATAACCCCCATGGAACTGTTACAGATGATTAAAAAAAATTAATTGGCAAACAAGTGTAGTGTGTACAGTCTCGAGCACTATTCTTAGTGCATTTGGTCTAAGGTCACAAACTAGTTTGGCCTTATGACACGTTACCTAAGCGACATTATGCCAATTTATAATATTCGGCTAGTGTCCCTTTCAAAGGCGTCATTATGCCAAATTTAAACATTTAGCATAACGACGCTTGGCACAATGTCACGGCACCAAGCCACGCTATGACTAGATTCTAGTGCCTATCCAACACTCATAATTATATAGTTAAACCGGCGATGTCCAAACTAGATTTCAGCACAATGTCACCCCACGTGGTTTACATCAAACTACAGGCGGACACTTGACAAGTGCAATACGTCCTTGATTATTTGGCCACAAAATTACATCAATAGTTCGAAGTCGCTAATTTAAATAAGGCGGGAAGCAGTATAATCATGTTAAACTGAAACTCCTATGTAGACATGCTCTTCAACTGAGTAATTCTTACAGCGGATTTGGCATAGCCGTCAGAGTAGAAGAATGAAAATTTCATGCTACTGACCTTTCGCTCACCCTTTCAAATGGCCACCTGTAAATCAGAAAAACCATCTAAGATAAAGTAACCTTACTTATCCAAGTGGTATTATAATCACCTTTTATGGTCTAAGTGCACCTTTCTAAAAGACACTCTTAACACACAAACATTAGTATTTACCTACCTAACAACTATCTCAACCGTATTTCTTTGCCGAGTGCATTCCTTTTGAACAAAAAAATTATAAACACATTGCAGTTGTTCGGTCTAAATATAACTGCATGCCAAAAATCTCGTAACACCTTTCTTCCTCGAAATGCTACAATTCCAATGCTCAATTATAAGGTATTCCGTAGATACTTGCTGCTCTTACAAATATCGAACGGATTCCAATTCACTAAAACTAGTGGCCTACAAACAATCATCTGAGCGTCATACCAACCCATAGGTGCACTCTCTGTAGTAAGGTCACAAATACATCCTTTTCAGCGTTAATCGCCGAAAATTCCTCAGGTGTTTACCTCAAATCATCATAAACAAGCGAAGAGTATGGTAGGCATCTCACACACAACTACATCCACTTGCCAACTAATCGAAACGTATCTATCAATCACGGTTTTATTGCTAGATGCACACTGCAGCGCTACCATCGAGATGATCTGATTTAATGTGTTTGTTTTGATTTTGCAGTCGAAGTCGACCGAATGAGTGCACCGCCAGCGCCACTGTTTATACAGTTTTCCTCCATCGAAACGGATGCGAACAAATTGATTCCTAAGTACCCGCTCTATACTAGGTACGAGTATTTTGACTAGAAAGTCGGGCAAATTTATTCCCACATTAAGAGTCAGCATCCATCAATTAGATGCGCCCAAACAGTTCTAGCTGATATCCGCATTCGAGCGGGAAAACTTTCAATGACTCTCGTTAGTGAAGGTGTCCCAAAGCTGTTCTGTCCACATGGATGTGAACGCAAACTTATACGCTGAAGGTTAAGCACACAGGATGTCTGCGCTCAGTTTGAAAACTTTGCCCCACTAAAAATTATTTTCCTTTTCTTGTGTATGTCACCCCGACCAAGACTTCCTTAACGAGGATAATTAAATTTGCTATCGCTACAAAGTGCAGGTTGCATGGAACACGAAACCGGAAGCACGTGCTGCAAGAGCTCTGGAATCTTACTGGTTTACTGGTGATAGAAGCGAAAGTGAACAGCATATCCTTGTGGTTCCTGTTGCTATTTTTGTTTATGGCATTTTTCACATTGAAAATCTGTGCTGCGCTGAAAATCTTTTAAGATTGCAAGGATACAGGAGGAATCGCCTGAGTAGTGGAACGATCTGCAAACTGTGGAGGTGTCTATTGGATTATATCTATGCTATTGGTGTTTGGTAGTGTTTCCCGTAGTATACAATTCTAAGTTGGGTCAAGGAAGTTATGGATTAATATTTAAAAAGGAATTTAGTTTTTGTGCAAAGCAAATGCATTTTGCTTTCTCTATTTTGACAAATATAAGTAGAATGTGCTGTTGCTAACCCCTCACTTGCCTTAATTAAGTTCTTGACAATTTGGCAGGTTACTTTCAACTCACGAGTATACATATAAGTACTGGGAGATGTTAATTTGCATTTTAAGTCATCGTGTCACACAATATCAAAGGCTTGCGAAACGTCAAGGAATGTGGTTGAGTCTATTATTTTTTGTTCGGTCATTCGTTGAATTCTAAATCCAAACTGGTGGTCAGGGATAAGATTATTATTTTCTATAAATGGCTGTAAACGCCTTAGTAATATCCTCTCGAAAATTTTAGATATGATAGGAAGAAGCGAATTGGTCTATACGATTTTATTTCGTTTGGCGGTTTTCCTGGTCTTAAAACCATTATGACTTCCGCAACTTTCGATTGGTTTTGCACGTGTTTTAGTCTGAGCGCAGCATTTCTAATATGAAATGTCTGTGGCGATTAAATCTTAACCAGGAGCTTTCTTAGGGTTAACATTTCCGATTTCGAGTTTTAGTTCTCTTAGCGTTGCTCTTGTAAGTACTAAATCGTCAAATAGTAGTTCCGTCCTATTGGCATTGACGTGATTCGTTTGATCATCAAAGGGTTTAAAGGTTTCTTCAAGATAGGCGGCTTTTTCTTTATCTTTAACTTCCCTTGACCATTTATTTTGATTTATTCTAATTGGTGGCGCACCAATTTTGGGCCTTTTGGGCCATTTGGTGCCTTTTACAGCTTTCTAAAGTGAATAATTGGACTCTTTCTTCGCTCTTAGGCTTCCAGGTAAGATCCTAGAGATTCTCTAAAGCCTTAATAGAATTCTTCAACATTTTGTACGCGCTTCGCTTTATTCTATTATTCCCGGCGATTTCTTTGGTTTGTTCGTATTTGTCCAGGATGCAAGCTGTACGATCTTAACGAAGCGGTCAACTTCAACCTCAACTTCATAGGGTGTCGTTAGTGGAACACTCAGTTTAACATTTTCTTCTACATCGTTAAAAAACATTCCCAGTTAGTTAATTTACAATTAATCTCGCTGGGTCCAGGCTACCGAATATTTTAAGGCTTAATGTCAAAATAAATAGTGATTGATGAGACGACAAAAGTTTTCTTCAACTTCTATATGATTGCTAGATATTCCTTTCATAACGAACAAATCTATTAGTATTTTCGAAGTATAAGCAATGGTTTGCTCGTTGAGTGCAAATCACAACTGTATTCCATACCTGCCTTTTAGAGATTTCTACATTGCGAGATGTATCTTGAACCCTATAACGTGTGTTTCGTATTGAAATCGCCGCCAATAATGAAATTATGTTTCAGAGATTGAAGCAAGTTAGTAAAATCAGTTTTTATTCCAAGCGCGGAATGTGGTGGACAGTAGATTAAGAGTACATTGACTACTTTTAACTTGGACCGTGCACAGATATGCATAGTCTCAAGCCCTTTAGGTCTTCGTATTGTTCTATGTAGTCTTTAATAAACAAGGACAATACGCCTCTGGCTCTTTCTGTAGGAAGATAGGCTATTACTAACCTTGTGTTTTGGAAATCAAAAAAAATATCGTTATTTCTTTCGTATTTGACATTTTTCGTTTGAAGCACGTGTTTTCTGTGAAATACTTCGAACTTCATCAACCTATCGAGAATAATTTTCGTTATTTTACTTTGTTCTTCAAATTTCTCCACTATTACTGAGAATACGTGAGAAATAGGGTCCTTCGAAATTTCAATAAAATTGTCCTGCGGCCTGAGTGTAATTCTGTTCTTCGGCTGTCCGAGGTCCATTTTGCATTCCTAATGATAACTTTTCACTCTATTGTTTTCACTCTTTGCTGTTTTTTATGCTCTGGACCCGGTGGCTTTATATTGCGTACTATCACCTGGGCGGTCTTCCGCTATGTGTTAGTTAGCGGCTTAGATTTTGGATTTCGACGCGCATCCCTTTTCGTTTTTTCAGTTCTTCAGCCCCATTACATTTGCCGGGTGCTCTCTGTTACAATTAGCACATGTGGCGGAGGTTTGTATTGGTATTCCACAGTCTCGCGAGAAGTGATTTTTAGCACATTTGACACATCAAAGTTCTTTTTTGCAATACGTTTGCGTTTAATTGACTCCTTGGAATCTTTTGGACTGTATGGTATTATTTTTAAATTTCTATGCATGGGCTCGATTTAAACCACGATATTAAGAATAGTTTTAATTCTGTAGGTATCCATGTTATAATCATCCTTATCGAAGGTAATCTTAAAGAGCGTAAGCCACGTCTTACCAGAATATCTTTATTTATTTCCGTTTGTTTCTTCTACTTCTTGATTATATTGACGGCATCAAGAATTTTAAAGCCATTGTCTTTAATGCCGTTAATGACATATTTTTTGGTGTATGAGTGCCCTACCCTTACTACATTCGCTTCGCGTGCTAGCTCTTTTTCGTCGGTGTGGTATTCCTGGCTAGCTAAGCGTGTTGTAACTTCTAATGCATTCTTTCTGCAACCTTGTTTTCTTCTTTTAGCAGATCAATCTCTTTTTTGAAAGCTTGATAGAGACTTTTCAAAAAGTCGTTGTGTATCTTCGGCTGACGTAATTTTTTTATACGGCTTGTCCGACGTAGGTGATAGACCACTTGTTTGAAAGGCTTGTAAATCTAGTTAATATAATTCGTTATAAAAACATTCGCTGCTTATGTATTCTGAGACATTTAGTAATACGAACTGTTTATGGGTCTGGCGTCATAACAAGCCAAGGGTCCATAGCTAATGATTACTTGCAATTTTTTTTGTTTAAAACCTTTTTTTTTCATGAGTAGGTAATGATGTTTGTCGCTAATTCGCCTTCATATGCATATTAGTTCTTAAATATTGTTTAAGCTTTGTATCTGTTTTAAAAATTATGAGCTGTAGAAATGTCTTAACCTATGAAAGTTCAATTATTGGTTTGTGAATAGAATACGAATAAGCTTATGAAAACTTGCACGTTTTATGGGAAAATTGTGTATGGTGGTGGCTTGCAATAGGTTCATGTAGTTGATTTATTTATGTAGTTAAGTTTTACGTAAATGGTTTATGCCTTTGCTTAGAAAGTTTTCTTGTTATTTTTAGTTCAGCTACTGGCCGCATGTATGGAATAGAAAAAAATTAGACGAATGTTGTTAATATTTATAACAGGTGCTGTTTGGCGCAAGTTAAAGTACATTCTCAGTATAAGGTGACCAGTTTTAAATTTAATCTGAGCCTATTAAACCGTTACCCAGTTATCAGGGAAAATTTAAAAATCTTTCGGTGCAGTTCGTATATACCATATCCCAAATGGGTATATTAGTTTTGAATTTAGCTAGATATACCTTAAAGTACATGGATTAAATCAGAATCGCTAGCTCAGTCTATTTAGCAATGTCTGTCTGTCCGGCTGTGCCACCGTCCGTGTGACTGTCTGTAGGTCACCGATTTTTAGACCTTAAATTTTGAGCTAAGGTAATGAAATTTAGTATATGCGATACCTGTTTGAAAAGCACGAACAATTGTAAACATTTTCAAAATCCACCCCACTTTAAGAAAAAACATAATTTTTTGTTTAACTGTTAACAATTTTGAAAAAGTGTCCGAACGGGATATTTAGACAATATTAATAAGCTATATTTCGTTCATATGCATTTTTTGCCACGCACGCTTCTTGTTTGTGTTTTCCGTAAAAAAATATATTTCGGTAATATTTTAAGAAAATTTGGAAAAAAACGTTCTATGTAAAAACATTAAGAAATTTACTTATATTTACACCTGTTAGAATGTAGCCTTAAATGGATTGGAAGATGCTCCATAAGAAAAATGTTAGATACCTTAAAGAGTTTACTTGGCGCGGAGTTACGGGTAAAGAGTTTACAGATCTACTAATATCAATGCTTTGTCTCTTGAATTATTTTGCTGATAGTGCAGGAATGAATATACCATCTGTTCCTACATACTTTTATACATGGAAAAAATATTTTAAGAAGGTTCTTTTACCTGTATTCCACAAATATTTTTTTTTTATCGAGATCACTTTTCATAGATATTTTATAAGATCTACAAAAAAGAACTACTTTAATGAAATGATAAAAGAAAATTTGTAAAATTTGTGCCTGTTTAGCACAGCACAATAGGAGAACTACACACAATCAGGGGTCGAATTACCACATCAGTTATCGAGTGAATTAAATGCATACGGTATAGAACGAGTGAGTATTTGCATTCGGATCATCACATACTAATGTTCACAATTCGTTTACAATTTTAAATGTGCATTCGATACGTTTAAAATTGTACCAATTGTAATAACACAATTCTGCTACATACATGTTTGATGGCTAACAAAAGTCAAATGTATTGTTTTTCTGTTAATGTTTTGAAAGTATATTAGTATATTTAAAAATTCTTAAATTTAAAATCTAGTACTGGGTGTATTTTTCATCTGTTGAGTCAGAAGATTGAAATTTTGAGTTCATTGAACGAAAACGTTTAAGAAATAAAAGCAATCCTTTATTTTTACAAAACTCAGCGTACGTATACTGAAAGTTACATTTTCTTGAAACATTTCATAACTCAAACTTTGGATTTTATTTTATTAAACAGTTCAGAGTGAATAAGAGTCAATTATTGTTTAAAATGGAGAAACTAAAAATAACAAAATGAAAATACATATCTTACATTATCTCTCACAAAAAATGCATCCACTCGACACCACAAACCCTACCGTATGAAAATATATGTACTCGATCATGACAGATGACAGAATTCCAAAATTCCATACTCTATACTCCATACTCGAATCTCGTATGCGATCATACCAAACCAACATTTATCAGTCACGTATGACTCGATTCGATAACTGATGTGGTAATTCCACCCCAGGTCGGAATCAAACGTGAGAGACGTCTATGCGGAAATGATATTTAAGGATCTTTTTGTCAGTCGACAGTAAAGTCGTAGCGACCTCTTGCCTTGAAATAATAAACTTCTTTATATTATTGAATGAATATGAATACAGCAGCTGCATGTCACCACTAAGAATATTAGATATAAATTATAACAGTTTTCTATTAAAATAATAAATACTCAATCAATCAAGCAGGTTACTTAAAGGATGACAAAATTTGAAAATAATGACGCATCTCACGGAATTCCACTTATTGTACTTAAAAACTGTGACCCCGAACATCCACCCCTTCATTCCCATGAACGACCCAAATAAAAAAGCGTCGTTGGAATGAAGTCAACTTCGAGCACGGGGAAATGAGTATTTTGCCAAAATAAATTCATTTGGAAGTGAAACGTTGATGCCCATACCGAGAATGCAGTTTGAAATGTATTCTCGGTGGCTTCTCGGTGCAATCATCCCTTCCTTTGTTTGCTTACACAAAACCTACCTGTATCTTTGGAGATGACATTCATTCCAATGAACGTGTAGCCATGCACTTACGGGTTACTTTCTTTGTTGTATGATCAACAGGCTTTCCCCAGTTTCTGAAAAAAATCCTGAATCCAAGTGATTTCGAAAACAGGAAGAAAATACGCCAAAACTACAGAACTTTTTCGTTATTTTTGGAAAACGAATTAACATCGAGATTATTGATTATGTATAAAGAATGAGTTCCGAAGGAAACGCTTAACTGATGACTTGTGAAGTACCATATGCGATGGAAAAACATGAGGAATCGAGAGCTGGTTATTTCCCAAGCTTTCGCTGGATACGGACTACCTCAAATACTGTGCAACTGATTTTTGAAAATAGTAGTGAATGGTGCTTCATCAGATAGATTCTCTACAATTCTTTATGGAATTCCCTCAAGGACGATTTCTCTGACTCACTTTATCGTTGCTGCACATTAATGATCTATAAGGGTCAACTATATAAAATACTTTGGGCAATACATAGCCTCAAAGCCTTTAAATCCGCGGGACCCGACGGCATTGTACCAGCCGAGCTGCAGCGCAGTTTGGATCTCATCCTACCATGGGTTGAAGCCATCCTTAGGGGCCGCATCGAGCTGATCTACATTCCCAAGTTTTGGAGAGAAGTGAAAGTAGTATTCATACCCAAATCTGGTAAAAGTTCTCACGTCAATCCGAAAGACCTAAGGCCGATTAGCTTATCATCATTCTTTCTGAAAACCATGGAAAGATTAGTTGATATTCATCTTCGCAGTAGCATTGATATATAAATCAGCTACCTGCATCCCAACATGCGTACTGCAAGGGACAATCTGTAGAAACAGCCCTACACACAATAGTGCGCAACTATGTTTGCATTCCTGGACATCGAAGGTGCTTTTAACAATGTTAATTCGGAGGTGATCATTAAGCCGCTAACATGTCGAAAAGTCGAGCACTCACTTGGAATGTTGATTAATTTTCTAATATTTCTAAATAGTCGCTATCGCTGTCTAAGGGAAACACCTGAATACACTAAAGGAGCTTCTCCAAAATGCAGTACGTAAACTTGCCAAATGGGCGGTCAGCTGTGGACTGGGTGTCAACCCCCACAAGACTGAACTGGTCCTATTCACTAGGAAATATAAAATTGCTCACATTCCTCCCCCGTCACTAAACGGAATGGAACAAGCAAAAGACAAGACAAAGCAAAACACGAGGGACTTATTATGGACAGGAAACTTAACTGGAAGCCAAACATAACAGATAGAGTAAAGAAAGCGACGGTACTTTACATATCCCCACAGGAAAAAGTCTAACGGTGTGATATCACACGATCTTGGTGGCCAATCGACCGGCCCAAAACGTGAAATTATGTGCTCACCGAAATGTTCTCTCAATAAGTCCATTGATTGATGCGATGTGTGGGAAGTGGCGCCGTCTTGCTGAAACCAAATGTCGCCGAGATCACGAGCTTCAATTTCAGGCATCAAATAGTCGGTTATCATGGCACGATAACGTTCGCCATTGACGGTTACGTACGCACCGGCATAATTTACGGTCTTCGTGTACACTCTCAGCTACGGCCGCTATATTTTCTTCACAGCGTGCTGGACGTGGTCTATTCGGTCGAATATTATCCAATAATAAATGCTGGGTCTCAAAATGGGTGATGGTGTTGCGAATAGAACGCTCAGTAGTCCGATTATGTTGACCATAAGTTGAGCGACGTGCACGAAACACATTCCTCACAGAACGTGAATTTTCATAATAAAGTTGAACAATTTGTAAACGTTGTTCACGCGTAAGTCTTTCCATTATGAAATGCCAAACAATACTAAACAAAAATTTTATGACAGCATGACACGACTCACACGTGATCTGTCAAAAAAGGCTATTGAAAAAAGTATCTCTACTTGGATCACCCTTTAGTATGGTGGACAGCGCTAGAGATAGCTTTAAACAGAAAAAAAATAGCCAGAGTGTAGAAAACTGCGTGTCTGTACATCGGGTTGCACAGTGCTGCCACTCAGAAATTCAAAAGAACATGATTTTAATGATTTTTAATGATTTGAGTTTAAATAAACATGATTCATTCCGTTGGATAATGGTAAAAATAAAAAAGAGAAAGAACTTGAGATAGAAATTTTTAAAGCAAACTGTGACTTGTAACGATTAAAACAACTACATTGACGGGGAAAGGCGAAGGAATGAGTGAAATGAAAGTACAGAAACAACAAGTAAACATACAAATAAAGTGTTACTGTTCATTCTCTCTGCTTTTCAGTTGAAGCCCAATATATCGCTGACACAAAGCGATTATAGATCTTTAAATAAAAAAAAACAAGATTTTTGACTCGAAAACATTAAAACATGACTTGAATCCAAAAAGCGTGATAATCATGCTAAATCGCGATTCCTGGCAACACTGGTGGTGCACTCCGTACAACCCCCCAGCGGCACTAGATATTCTTTTTCACCTGCTACCCCCAGATATTTTCGGCAAGCAAATGGCAGCTAACTTAGCCATACGTCGTAAAGCCATCCAACAATGGTCAAATATTCAATTTGGCCACTCAAAAATTCTAAACGAACATACAAGTATTCCTGAAAACACCGATTACACCATTACGAGGTTAAAAATTGATAAGAGTTTCCGGGTCACAAACTCAGACAGAACGTCATGGGAGAGTAACGAACTTGAGCTAAACGACTCGATCCACTTTTACACCGATGGCTCCAAAACAAATGAGGAGTGCTGGTGTCTTCTCCGACTCCGACAGGCGTAATCTTAGCCTATCTTTCCGTCTTCCTGATCATTGCAGCGTTTTCCAGGCGGAACACATGGCGATCAAAGAAGTCTTATCCTGGCTGAAAGAGAATGTAATAATCTGCCAAGGATACAGCATTTTCTCGGACAACCAAGCGGCCATCAAATCCTTGGAATCAGTCTCAACAAATTCAAAGGCAACCCTAGATTTCCGATTATCTTTGCAGGAGATGTCAACGCATTTTAACATTCACCTATGCTGGGTGCCTTGGCATAGTGACACTCCAAGGAACTGTAAGGCTGAAATGGAAACATATTACCAGTTGTACCCGACACGGGTGCACTAGGTATTCCTATCGATACATGCTTTATTAGCGCAACATGCTAACACCAAATCATACCTCAGATGGAGTCTTGGCACGACGTTGCAAACAACCAAACAAATTTGGCAAAAGCTAGATTTGAGAAGATCAAAGGAACTGAATTCGCTTGATAGAGTATAGACCGTATATTTGCGCCACCATGGGTGTCATCAAGAGACTTCTGAAGCAGTTGCATGGACGAAGAGGAAGAAGAAACAATACTTCATATTCTTTGTAACTGCCCAGCTCTATCAAACAAAAGGAAACTACATCTTTAAGCTTACTATTTTCAAAATCTCAGTGATTTGGCAAAAACGAAAGTGAAAAGCCTCCTCCGCTTCATCAAAAGCTCAGAATGGTTTTCCTACGGATAGTAAGGGGATTGAACAAGATCCACGTGGTTTTACAATGGATCCAAATGGTCGAAGTGTGCTGGCAAACGCTAACCTAACCTTACCTAACCTAATCTAAGGGTCAACTAACAACCATATGACGGGCTCAGTACCGCGATTGTTAGTGCGATGAACTGCCACGCAGAATGTATGGGTTCGATTCCCAGCCATAGCAACACCTAAATGACTTTTCACCGGTCCTCCTCTTGCAATGATCTGACAACTCATCCGTAGAAGTCAAGAAAAGCTTATCTCAGCTTATCCGTTCGTAGTCGGCATAAAACAGGGGGTCCCAAAATCGTGCAAGAGGTATACACTCACACATGAATGGTTGTGAGAAAGCTAGGCCTTGGGTACTAACGAGCCTGTTGCGCCAAAAATGTTTTTTGTTGTATTTGTTGACGACAGTAGTAGCCGGGTCACGTACAGTGGTGTTGGTGCCTAATATTTGCTCCGTTTTGCTACTTATTGTCCAGCTCCCGGCCGGCGTCGGCACCGTAAAGTATGACTGGTAGGATTAGGGTCCGGTCGGTTAGAGTAAACAATTGCACTTTCGGGTTAATAACTTTGATCCCATTTGTTTTGCGAAAGAGCATTCGGGTCAGTCTTCGTCGTATCTCCACTAAGGTTTTAATTGTGGGGTTAATGCTGACTCTCTACTTCGGTATTAGGTATTTAACCTTTTTAAATACCTAAAAATTATTGCTATCAACATTGACATTTGTGCAGAGTTGTGTGTTGTGTGTACTTTGTTTGTTGACAGCTTTTGGCTCCCATGTCGACAGTTCAGAAAATCGAAATGGAGAAATGTAGAATCCATGCATCTGCTAGGTATCACAATTGGGTCAGATGTATCAATATGTAACAAATAAGCAACGGCATCTAAGTTACTGATTTGCAGCTAAGTGAGATTTTATACCAGCCCAGCTACATCTTTTCTATAAAGCCCATGTGCATTTAGGGAATAAAGCACATGGGCTATCGACTCTTACGTGACTGATATCTACAAAACACGCAGGTGCTGAAACTAAAACTCTTTGAACCTAACTTCCAGAAGACCAGATTCAATGAAAATGTTCAAGGATCTTTTTCAGGGCACTCTCTGGGCGTTATAGATTCGCCTCACCTGGGAAAATTTTCTAAAAAAAAAACACATTTTTGTTTTCAATAATTTCTCTTGTTGTTGTTTGTATTTCATCATTAAAATGATAACAATTAAAAGGGATAAATAAAATGTCAGTTTGCAAAATATTTTTTCTTTCTCTCTGTTCCATTCATATTTTTGTTGGTTTTAAATTTGATTTTCAACATATTTATACAATATTATTTGTATATATATAGAAATAGTCAGTTGATTTATATTATTATAACTTTTCTCTTTTTTTTTAATTTATCTAATAATATATTTATAAACAATTTCATTTTTTAAATACATCTAAACAGAAAACTGAATACAAAAACCATTGGTTTACTTAATTTGTATCGTTATTGTATTGTTTTATACTAAATATGTTTATTCAAACATATATATGTATATGTTTATTTTGTTTTTAATTTAACTGTAAAATAAAAATATTTTTTTAAACCAAGTTAAACCTTAGTTTTCATTGGCAAATAAATATTTTTATTTTGTTTGTTAAGTTTACTTTTATTAAATTTTTAAATTAATTTAGTTAACAAAAATTAATATCGAATTTAGTTACTATTTTGTTTTTTAGTTCTTAATTAGATTATATTATACCCCAAATATATATATAATATTATTTATTATATTTACCTATGCATAGGTGTACATTTTGTTAACACTTTCAAATATTTAAAGAAATCCATTTTGCTTATGTCTATTAGTTTAGATTTTTATAGTTTTATTTGTTTTATAGAAAGAGTAATAAAACATGGGTCCTTAGATAGAATTTAAAATTTCCTTACATGTTTAGTTAGTATTTTGTATTGGTATTATTTCATTTAACTCGTACGACGTACATTCTATGTAACATTAATGCGATTGGATTTATTTTGTTTATATTTATTAGCTTTATACATTACCTAATTAAAATTATTGTATAATAGTTTTTATTTAAACAAATTTTTGTTTTTCTTTTAATTTATTTAAAAAAAAACTTCAATTTGAATTAGCCGTAGGTCTTAGAGACATTTAATTACTAACATTTTGTTTGTTTTCCTTAAACATTATTTTACAGAATGTATACACAATTTCTATTTACAATTACAATTTGTTGATTTGATTAATTTATTTTTTTTTATATAAAATATAAGTATATATGTTACAAAAATATAAAACAATAATATTGTACAGTTTTTGGTTTTAAAATTAATAGAATTGCATGAGTGGATGTCATTTCCACGCACACAATTGTGAGAGTATACTGCCCTTCTCTTGGGCTTGGAGTTTTGAGGAAGTATTTCGAAGCCGTATAACGTGAGAGATGAGCTGTTAATAAAATAAATATAAAATAATTAGTGAAATAATTTATGAAATTCATTTAATTTTATACAACTTAAACATATTTTTTGCGTGTAACAAAGATATCAACCAACAAGAAGAAAATCATAATAGCTACATACATAGCTAGTTCTGGCATGTCCCAGAAGCTCACGGCCATTTTGATTAATTGCAAAAGAAGTCAGTAATAATTTTACCCACTCTACATTCTCTCTGTTAATCAGAACTGATGGATTGCTTGATGCACCACACAAAGAAAAGACTAACTTATTCGCTAAAATGTTTTCAGGAAATTCAACTTTAAACTCGGATAAAGTGATGCCCACAACATTAGATTACGTAAACGGTTGAAGTAAAATTGCAACCTTGAAAAAAAGATGCATCCTGAACAATTTCAAATGCAAAAAAAGCCACTGCATCTGCCGGAATTCCACCTATTGTACTTAAAAAAATACACATCTGAACTTGCACCCGTTCTTTGAAGATTATTTTCTATGTCACTTGATCCACAGGATTTCGCCAGTTGCTGGAAATTGCTTGAATCCAACTGATTCCCAAACAGGAAGTAAATACATGGCTGAAAACTACATGCCCATTGGTTTGCTGTCCATACTTTCAAAGGTAATGGAAAAATCAATTACCCCGAAATAACCTGCAAAGGAGTGGTTTAATAAGCGATCTGCAATCTTGGTTCCGAAAGAAATGCTCAACTTGATACCTGATAAGTTATTTAAATCATAGACTGTCGAGAGCTGTTGCCATAAATATCACCAAGCCATTCGATCGATTCTTCAACAGACCTTTGCTAGCCAAATTTAGGAAAGGAAAACAAATTTCAATACAACTCAAAGTAAACGCAGTATACAAAATTTACATGTAAGTCCATAGTTCCGGACTTCAATATAGTGCTGGAACAGATAGTGCGAATGGCAGGAATTAATACGGAAGGCAGACATCTTTGGTAGCTCCCACCGTGCCGTTGTAGAAGCATTCACGGCCATCGAACAAGCGGCGCAACGCGTTAGTCTTGAAGTTAACTAGGGCAAGAGAAGGTATGTGCTATCAACAATTAAAGTACTGTCGACTCACAACCATGGCCAAAATGTCACTGTTGATAGCAACATTGTTGAGGTATTTAAAGACTCCATTTTTCTCGAAGTCGACATTAACCCCAAGAATGACACCTTAGTGGTGATACGACGAAGACTATGAAGACTATAGCTAAGAAACAGATGCTATTTCGGGTTTAGCAAAACAAATGGAATCAAAACTCTTAACATAAAAGTTCAAATGTCTACTCTACCAGACCCTAAGCCTTCCAGTCCTATTTTACGGTGCTGGACAATATACAGGAAAGTTTAGCAAATATTAGGCGCAAGAAAAATTCGATTTTTTGTCCTGTATACGTGGAAGGAGAATGGAGGAGAAGATACAACCGCGAACTTTATGAGATGTACCAATACAACACTCAAATTTGCATCAAATATTCCAAATTTTTATTGCAATCGATAAATAGGCCTTTACGATTTTCGTTTTAAAGACAACTTCATGTAAATGTTGTCCGCGGCTCCGTTTTAAATGGTCCGTTTGGAAGGTCTAATTTTTCGTCACTTTTCCGAGCATTTGGGCCTGTATTCCATGAAGTACGCGTGTTATGTTATCCTGTAAGGCTTCAATCGTGTTCGGCTTGTCCAAGAAGAAATATTCAAGAGGCGTTAAATCGCACGATCTTGGCGGCCAACTCACAGGGCCATTTTGAGAGATAAGCTGCTCACCAAATTCATCCTTCAACATTTCCATTGTTTCACGAGCTGTGTGGCATGTGGCACCGTCTTGATGAAACCACATGTCAACCAAGTTCAACTCAGCCAACTGGGGCAAAAAAAGGCGCGTATCATGGCTCGATATCGTTCGCCGTTGACGGTAACATTTCTTCCATGGACCGATGATGCCACCAGCCCATAAACCACACCAAATTTTCGTTTTTTGGGGATGTATCGGTAATTCTTGTATGGCATGTGGCTGTTCATCACTCCAGATGCGACAGTTTTGCTTTGCTGAATTGCTGAACACAATTCTTCGATAAAACAGCGGATTTTCATGGAGCTGCTCTAAGGCCCATTCCCCAAAAATTAGACGTTGTGGTAGGTCATCCGGATTCAATTCTTGCACAAGTAGAATTTTCAAAACCAAATCAACACGTAACACTAAGGCTGCAATATTCTCTTCGGTACACACTGTACGCATGCGAGTTGATGGTTTATTGTCCAACAAAGTAAATTTGGTGATAACAGCACGAATTGTTGATTCACCAGGTCGATTATGACGACCATAATATGGTCGTAACAAACTGTGAACATTTTTCACAGAGCACGAATTTTGATTATAAATTTCAATAATTTGCAATCGTTGCTCGTTTGTAAGTCTTTCCATGATTCAATGGCAGAGTATACTGAATTCCAGAGCACTTGGACTGAATAACTGGCAGCAACATGCCCAAGATCGAAGAGGATGGAAGGGAACCTTGTCTTAGGCAGAGACCCTCAACAGGTCGGGAGTCAGTAAGTCACGTTAGAATAGAAGTTGACTGTCATTTTGTAAGAAATAAAAATATTGGGTTCTGTTTTCAATAAAATTTATTATAAGGTGTAAAATTGTTGAAATTAAGTTGATGATATCGGTCTTCTGAGTTGATGTATATATACGTTCGTTTTACGGAACTTTAAATCTGGCCCTAAATAGGTCTTACAAAGAGAAATGTTTTTGTAAAATAAATGATACCTTACGTCTACCTCACAGTGAAAGAGAAAGTTACGTACGACCCGGGACTGTAGAACATGTTCCAAAAGGATTGAGGAACGGATGGCGCTTACTGCACAAGCCACAACCGAAATTGTGAGTTCTTCATTTCTGTGTCGCATAATTTTTCATTTTGGTGCGGCATGATCCCCTGATTTAACCGTTCCAGACTTTTTTATGTAAGGTTTTTTGAAGTCAATAATCTATTACAACAAGGCTCAGACTCTTGAAGCCCTCAAAGAAAAAATCCGATAATAAGCCTGAAGTTCAGGAAAGAGAAAAATGCCATATATCACGGATCAAAATCCAAATGCACAACCGATGGGTTTTATTCAAAATATATCCAGCTACCATCGGGTGACAACAAGGTAATTGCTTCAGAAAATCGAACATATGAAGCTTATAAAAGAAATATTTTACTTTTAACAGCACAGAACGCATAAAAAAAACACAACTTTGATCCTAAGTTGTAAGCGGTGATGAAGAAACACACTAGAGTACCTAGACCTACCCTTCCATTGTGGTACAGCCCAGGTCTTATTCAAAAAAGAAAACTAGCTAAAGCTGTTTCCAAGATAAAAGTGATTTGATAAAACCGTTTTATTTTATGCGCTGAAAGGGTTAAATCGTTTGCGGATATTGTTTAGCCCCAGCTATCCAATCCATTATACATTAAGCATACATGTGGGTTAATACAAACTCCATAAACAGTCCTGTAAATCCTATACCTGTCATTTCTTCGAAGGTCCAGGTTATGACATCAAGTCCTATTTCTAAAAAGAATGCAGAGTGGTCCAAAATATATGATTCATAAATTTAATAATAATTCATATTTGACATTTCTAAAACAAAGATAATTACAATTTTTATGAATAAGCAATATGCATTTAAAAAATCGATATAATTGGCACGAAGTTTTTTTTTAAGAACTATTCGTCAGTGATTTTAGCAGCGTGTAGCGTTTTTCGTTTTGAATTTCCTGGCCACGTGGCTTTCACTGGTCGCTTGATTCATAAAAAATTGGACATCAAGCAATGCCTGGAAGGCTCCGTATCCCGTGACCGAAGTTGTGGTGAAACTCCGCTGATACCGATCCCATGACGCAATGTAATTGGTTAAGGACTTGAATATGTTCCTAACAAAATTCAGGTCCATCTTATAATGGTAGCGTCTTACCTTCCTTTTTAAGTCTCAACATCGAAGTGGATGATTTTTTTGAGATAACACCGGACCGAGCAAGCCTTGTAAAGCTTCAAATCTCTTGGTAAGATCGCCTGATTTAACCATTCCATCCCTCAAGGAGAAAGTGCGGCGGCGCTAATGCGAAATCATTTTCTGAATAAATATTAAAAAATCGAGTGTGAGTTCACACGCGGTAGAAGTGAAACTTCTCACTATCTCTCTTTTTACGACCCCCATAGTGTGTTCATTTCATTCGAGATGAGTTGAACTAACATATTGACTTGGGTACTTTTTGACAATTCGCCAGCTCTTGGGTTTATGTGAGAGAAATATTCAACTAATGATGTTGACTGTTCGAAAAACAAAACGCGTTTACAGCCGAATGACATACAATTTTATTTGTCATTCGTTGTTTAACCTTGCTCTACCGCTCGGTTAAAGATTTTAAATTATTTTCTACCTAAAGTAAACCTCAGCTCCCTCGCTTACACAACCGGTTTTATGTTGAACTCATCTCATTCTCTTACAATAACCAAGAACACGTATTCTCATATCTAAGTACTAAATGCGACCGACGCTGCTTGATTTCGGTGATCAGACGATCTCGTTTTTTTAAACTTTTTCGTTCCATTAAATCGAAAACATAACGTCGCAAAAAAACTTTCATTATAGAAATATCACCATTGTCCCTTCTCCAAGATCTCCAGTGTGAGATCCAACCAAAGCTACACGCTCCAGCTTTCGGAAAGACTTCCAAATATCGATAAAACCGTCAAACATTTAAAAGACAAGCTTAGCCAAAAGTATCGTTATACAACTGAATACATTAACAAATCTGAATACGTTGTCACACCCGAATCATACCACATACCAATTTCCATCTTCATATTGCAGCCTCTCTCATCTAAACTGTCCTTGTGGGTGTAAATATTTACATTCACAAACGTTAAAGGCGTTACTGATAGCATCTTATTTTAAAAATATCGTTATATAAAAAACACCGTCCTTTCTGAAGGCAAAACTCCAATTCCAAAAATTCATCTTCGTTATCTCTAATCACATACATATAGAAACTTTAATCAAATCTACCTTTTGTATTCAAGCATCAATTACAGACGTCAGACATACACCTTCGCTAAATTACATTTATGACACCAAAAGAATGTTAGTAGGGAAATCAGAGGGCAATAACCATTTTAACCGCCTACATGGTACCAAATGTCGCATCCATATATCTAGCAACTTTCGTTTGATTGCTTAAAATAATGGATACTGCTTTCCTGGACTCACCGATGAGTTTCATAATTTGATCTTGTATAGTATATAGAAAAATAGATTCATACATTCTGATCAACCTTCCATCATCATTTAAAACCATCTTTGTGAATATAATGCTATTATTTTGGACACAGGGTCCTTCAAAATTGAAAATTTGCAAACACTTGCCAACACAAATGCAATACTTCATATTGCAATTTGCAAAGAAAAACACAGTACGCCCGCCGGCCTATCAAAGATACCCTGATATTTTGGGTAGCAAGTAAATGAGCTGACAAAACAAACCCCCTCTTGCTAAAGTTATGACACTTGGTTAAATTGGTTAAACATACTAATTGGGTTAATTGAGTTTCACTCGCTCCTTATGCTGGCAAATCAACAATTTTAAGATCCTGAAGGTTATTAAATTCTCATAAATAATGTCCAAAAAAGTAATGCATACCTGCTGGTTGAGAATTCAACATCAGCGTTAGGACATACATTCCCTACCCATCCAAGTAATTCATCTCCATCTCTCAACTTTTTCCACTAAGAATCTTAATTACTTCCATGTAAATGTCAGCAACGAAGTCCGTGAAATTAGGGAAACTCTCATTTTGTTTACCCGACGCGTTTTCACAACCCAGTCCTGGTACGAATTTCCCATTCTTGGTGCTGACAATAAATAACTTCTCACCCCACTGGCATTTTAGTTGGCATCAGTGTTTTTTTTTGGAGGCGTCAACTTCTCGCATTATAAATCATAAACAAGACAACGTTATACCCTCATCATTTTCCGCAATTTCACGCCTCTCATCAGAATGATCAAAAAAATAAGAAAAATACCCCTCCTATTCGCCAACCAACCTTTTTAATTTATAGATCACAATTTTCCTCCTGCAAGGAGCAGAATTTTCTCTCGCCCACTGAGGCAGAAAAAAACGTCCTACTTTTTTCACCTTAATTTACATGAAATGGAAGGTAACAACAGCGTCGCGTCATCTTATACAGTGTCCTTAGTGTTTGTCCTTAGAGCGGTGCTTTTGCAAAAATTAAGTGTCATCCTTCGTTTCGACGTTTCCAAAATATTCACAATTTCATTATAACACTTATTCGTAAGAACCGAAAATTATGTTCTTAAGTATCCTACTGACGGTTATATGCTCAAGGACAGAGTGCCTTTTCCATGTGAATGGTGCTACTTTTATTTAAGTCTATAGTGACAATCCTGCCGAGACTATCCACGTGTAATATACCTTGCTGCTGTTGACCCAATTTCCAAAGGCAACAATTTCCATGGCAGATAAATGAGAATCTCTTAGTTTTTGAAACGGAACACGAGCCTTGTTCAATTATTCACAGGCATTGGATATCCGTCAAGTAATCTCGGTGTACACCTAGCCAGGGGACGACAGCTGAACCAAAACGATTGGAATAATAAAATTACATTCTCAGCTGTAAACGAGTTTTGGATTCAATTAAACTTTTATAAGAACTGTAAATACAAGTGAAACGAATCAAAAAACGGTACGAAGGACTATACCCCCCCCCCACATCCCACCTTGCAATAATAAATTAATGAAAATTAAAAACTTTTCAAATTGATTGCTTTGTGTCGGGTTTAATCATTACCACTTCATCTTCGCTTTTATATTGAACGGAAAGGTAGCTTTATTAAACAGAAAACAGTTCTAATTTATTTTGAAAAATGCTGAAGGACGTCCTTAAAAGGGAGAAGGGTTACGTTGATTGGAAATGGAATATTGAATTGAATTTCGACATAAAACAAATGTGTCGATAGGGATACTTTTATCATATCTGTAAATGAAAGGTCTCTGATTAGATAGCTCTTCAACTATACAAAGTGCTTATGCCCATTTATGTGAAGTCCTGTTTGGATATCCGTTAGGTCAAAAACAAAGTAATTGGAAATCTTAGCTTTGAACCATAAGTTGTTTCATACAAATCGATTTTAACAGTGTGGAGGTAAACAGACGGTTCATATTTTTGGTTAATCATAGAGTCCTAAATAATGGAAATATATTGCACATACAATATCCATTCAGAGAGCAGTTATGTTTATGTTTAGTGGACTCGTCTGTCTGTGTAGAATGAGTCAGGCTACTTGAACAGACATGGTGGACGTAGTGTATACTTATGGCCCCGCGTCCTTGTGGTGTCCTAGGGGTATAAGTTGGGACAACGATGTTCGTATCTGCACTAGAATATGAGATCATTTAAGAGGAGAGATGCAGCCAAACAACAAGCGTAAGCCATTAGCTGAAAAAAGCAGATATTACTGCCCTCCAGGCTATACGATGGTATGGCCGGGCAAAAAGAGGATGAACAACTGTGATTTCTACTACGGACAGTGTTATAGGGAGCAGACTTAGGCAAGAAGTTTTGTGGTTTGAAGTCAATCCGCATCAAGACTAAATTCGCCACCATAAGGCTTATATGCGCTTACGCTCCGACAGAGGAATATGATAATATAGGGAAATACTGCTTATTATCTTTATGTTTAGTGGACTCGTCTGTCTGTGTAGAATGAGTCAGGCTACTTGAACAGAGATGGTGGACGAAGTGTATACTTATGGCCCCGCGTCCTTGTGGTGTCCTAGGGGTATAAGTTGGGACAACGATGTTCGTATCTGCACTAGAATATGAGAACATTTAAGAGGAGAGATGCAGCCAAACAACAAGCGTAAGTCATTAGCTGAAAAAAGCAGATATTACTGCCCTCCAGGCTATACGATGGGATGGCCGGGCAAAAAGAGGATGAACAACTGTGATTTCTACTACGGACAGCGTTATAGGGGGCAGACTTAGACAAGAAGTCTTGTGGTTTGAAGACAATCCGCATCAAGACTAAATTCGCCACCAGAAGGCTTATATGCGCTTACGCTCCGACAGAGGAATATGATAATATAGGGAAATACTGCTTCTGAAACCTCCTTAAGAAAACATTATTAGTGACGAAGTAGGAATTTAAAATCGTGCTGGGAGATTTTAACGCAAAGATAGGAAGAGAGGGCATCTTTAGCAGTGTTGTCGCAAACCCACTAACAAGAGATCAATCACAGAGTTTGCGGCACCGTATCTAGGTCGAAGATCCTAGCCATGCTCGAAACAGCCGAATCGGCTAGAGTATTGGACATATTACACGAGGATATCTCCATTTACGTAGATAGCGGCCATAAAAGCTTGATGGCAACATGATAAAATCACGAGCATTTGGACGCTGCCGCCCAGAGCTTAAGGCTATATATAACCAGAACAAAGTCCAACTTATCTAGGTGCCAGGACATAATAACGTTCCAGGAAACGAGAAAGCAGACGAGCTTGGCAAACTAGGATCGTCCAGCTGCATCTCCTTATGCGACAATAATGTTAGACCCCCACTTGCTTTAAAAAAAAAAACAGATTCACGGAAAGTGAAACAAAATCTAGGTGGCAAAACATTAACACTTGCAAACATACTAAAGACCTTCGGCCGGAATTAAGCGGAAGTAAATCTAACAAGCTTATAGCTCTAAACAGAGCTTCCATTTCTTTAGCGGTGAGAGTTATTACAGGTAAAAATCTGCTGGGTTAACACTCCCATAGAATTTACCTAACTGACTCGTACCAACTTTACAGGAAATGCGGATATCCAGATGTCGAGGAGGACATCGTCTACCTACTGTGTCGCTGCCCCGCCATCAGCAACAGCCGTAACAAACTACTCAGCAGCTTCTATTACGAGGACTTGACATAGCTACCTACAACCCCCATAGCACAGATCGTCAGCTTCTGCTGCAAGTCGAGATGGACCAATAACCTCTTTGAAGCTAATTGAGCAGCTCGTAGCAACTAAGTATCACTCTTTTCACTAACGCAGCTTTCTTTTCTTTTGTATCTTTCTTTTCTGTATCGCTATGGGCCCACGTAGACCTATGCGGGTTTGACGGCTCACATGAGCGTCAACAACCCATTAAAACCTAACATAGACAACCCAACAATCACCAAGTTATTCATAAAAGGACATCATAAAAGGTCTCCAGATTAACGAACGCTAAATCAAATTGATCAAATTGGGGAAGACAAGAGGCACGCATCCAGACTCGGACCACTACCTTGTACCCGATATCCACCACGCCACAACAAATGCGAAGTACTTTGAATAAATTTAATTTCGAAAGACTGCAATCGCCAGAGACTGACAAGTCTTTCGCAGAACGCGTATTCCTTAACCTCTCGATTAGCACAATACCACCAACATCAATAGATAAGCCGCAACTAAAATGCTATAAAATAAATAAATAAATAAATTGGTTTGGTGAAGAGTGTTTTACCAAAGTTATAAAATCAAAGACAGGGATTCATGGTCCTGACGGAAATGACGGCTTTCCCGCCAAGCTTTATAAGACTGGCGGACATGAATTGGTAATTAACATTCACCAACTAATAAATCATGGTTGGGTGTTGTAGAACGAGGGTAGACTCTGATTGGCGTTAACTTGGCAATGCCCAGTGTTGCAACTCTGACTACACATCAAATGTGCTTATCTTTACCTCCAAGTGGTAACCATCGGGTACTGGTCTCATCCAACCGGATTTGACTTGCTAAACGATAAGTGCGAGTGTTGATAACACGACGAAAAACAGCAACACTATAAACACCCTGGTGAGAATGGCACGGATGAATACCCGGCCTGCTGTCCCAGGCGAACCTAGATGAGCTGCTCTGACATATTCGGACAACAGGTTGTCTAGGAGTTTCAAGGGTTAGTCAGGCCCCTTGAACAGAGATGGTGGCGGATGAACCGAAAGGCCAACGGCAGCGCTCAATCCTGTAGTGGATACTGATGGCCCGTGTCCTAGGGGTATCTAATAAATTGGAACTGGCCCTCCAGGTTGGGGGTTGTGCTTTGGGTTAACTACCCACCCACAGAAAAAAATCATGGTTACGAAGCAACCAATAGCCTCGGAAAGGACTGATTTTATTGTTGACGACCCTGCTAAACGAAAAAAGGACAACGACGTTCGTATCTGCACCTGGAATGTGAGAACATTAAACAGGAGAGGTGCAGGCGAACAACTAGCGGAAGCCCTAAACTGCTACAAAGCAGACATTACTGCCATCCAGGAAATACGATGGGATGGGCCGGGCAAAAAGAGGATGAAAAACTGTGACATATACTACGGACCTTGTTATAGTGAGCAGAAACAGCGACTATTCGGATGCGGATTTGTTATAAGTGCCAGACTTAGGCAAGAAGTCTTATGTTTCCAAGACATTAGCGAACGCATAGTGACAATCCGCATCGTTCTTCGAATTGTTACAATGTGTTCGCTAATGTCTTGAAAGCATAAGACTTCTTGGCTAAGTCTGGCAGTTATAAAAAAAATCCACATCCGATCAGTAGCTGTTTCTGCTCACTATAAGACGGTCCGTAGTATATTTCACAGTTTTCCATCTTCTTTTTGCCTGGCCCATACCATCGTATTTCTTGGATGGCAGAAGTGTCTGTTTTGTGGAACCTAAGGCCTTTCGATTTAATTCTATAAAATAGACGAAATATACATATTACCAAACACCGTCCTTTACTGAAAACCTTTCAAAAAACTTAATATGGACGAAATATAGATAAATATATATCTAAATATTTTGTTCAGACACTTTTTCAAAATGCGTAATTTTTTTCTTAAAAGCGGGCATAGTATTGGGCAGATTTTGTTTATACTTGTTCTGTTGGGAACAAAATTTCATCATTCTAGCTCAAAACGTAAGACCCAAAACGGGTGACGTACAACACAGAACAGCAAGCGATTCTGAGTCGAAAAATATACTTTACAATATGTCTATCGAAATTATTTCTTTATATGCAAAACTATCAAAACTAATATACCCCTAAAGTATAGGGTATTAAAGTCGTGCATTCTCTTGTCTCGTTGATCACAATTGGCACCATAGATCATGAGATTTAACACCACTGTCAACACCACATTTCACGAGCGTTCAAAACATTCACCACCGTCGCGGATACAAATTCATTCAATTTCCATATCAATTGGTTATACCCCCCCCCCCCTGCACAGATAAACCACTTTAAGCCTACCACGAATATCTATAACAAAAATAAAAAATTCACAAACCCAGTCGAGTCGGACCAAAGACAAGGTCAATCAAACCATTTCTGCAAATCATTTGATGAGAAATCATCGTCAGTCGCAAAGAGCCCAAACGCGCTTGCGTTTCATCTTAATCAAAAATTGAAACGTCCTGTTCAATCATGGATATGGCCCACCATACTATAAATCACTATATATCCTTCTGCATCCAATCAATACATACAGTTGGCATTCCTACTAAGCCACAACATCATGCAACAGAAGTCAAATAAATCATAACCCTGCTAATCCAAAAATCCCCTTAAACGACTGCCTGCCATATAGAGCACTAGAGTAAAAATAAATCTATATCTGTGGATAGGACATCACTCATAATACATACCGTTATTTTAGTGAAAATCACCGGAGACGCCATCCCTCAAAGACAACAACAATACTAATAACAACCAACGACAACAGTAGTGCAGCAATAGGCCATGTTCATATCTTCCCACTTCGATAGTGGACCGGCCGATGTCCACCGAAGAGAATCCGTTTGAATGCTTGTCGGAACTCCGGACTGAAAATCGTGTATATGACGGGGTTCAGGGTCGAATTGAAATATCCAAGCCATAAGCAAAATGACTCAGCGGCATCACTGAAATTACAATCTTCACAGAGCGGCAGGAGTAACGCCATTAGAAAGAACGGCAGCCAGCAAACGACAAACGCACCCGTAATGATGGCCAGCGTTTTGGCAGCTTTACGTTCGCGCTTTGCTTCGAGCGTCTCTTTACGCTTGGTCACCTTCGAGTGCGGATTCGGTATGCTTGACAGATTTTGATGGGATTGCTTGCTTTGTGGCACCGGTGTCACCTGATTCGATGAGGATGACAGGCCAGTGGTCACAGCGCCACCAGTGGGATTCATCGGGGTCTGAGGTGACAGCGCTGATATTGAGGTGATTGTGGTTGCCGTAGAGGTGGTTGCATGTGAATGCTGCTGTTGCTGTTGTGTTAAATTGCTGTTTTGTCCGGACAGCTCGTGATGGGGCTCCTCAAGGACATCACTGGAGATTACTGCGGCATGGTCAGTTGTTGCTGCCACTGCCGTAGCAGCAGCCGCTGCTGTTGTCGTTATCGTCGTTGACGTTGACGTCGATATTGATGTGGGGGTTTGTACCATTTGCTGCTGTTGCGTTTGTTGGTGTAAATTTTGATTATGTTCATTCTTGTTCGCTGTTTGACTGGCGATTGCTACGAGATGGGAGACTGTTGAAATTTGGCTAGTGGATGATGTGGGAGCCTGCAAAGAGACAAAATACACAGGGAATGTATAAGTAAAGAGGATGGTGTTGATGATGGTTTATGGTCCGATATTGGGAGAGATTTGGAGGAGTAATGGAAGTTTATAAAAAGGTTTGGTTTTTTTTGAGCCGACGATATTGAAACATGCGAAAGACAAATTCTGTGAATGATGTTGGCAGGAGAGACCATAAATACAGCCTAAAGTCATCGACTGAAGGGATTTTCTATGAAATTGATGTACTTTCCCAGGAAACGAATATATAAAGAAGAATTTAAATATTTTCAATGATCTGCGCATTTTATTGGTGCTTCATTTAAGACTGCGAAGCTAATATGAGATAAAAAATCGTTTCATATGAAATAAAAAACACGAAAAAAAAACCAACAGTTGCTCATATATTTTGAAAATGACTACCACTGTAGCTGTGTTAATAAAAGAATGCTACAATCCGCTGTGCGAATCGTTGAATACCCTATCCCATTCCATCCTTAAATTTAACATCCACAAAAAATAGGGCGTGCCTAAAACTGCATGGGGATGAAATATAGAAAATGGTATTGTCAACACATCTTGTTCAGAAAGTTCATCTTATTCTCTTATGGTCCGACAAAAAAATTACGTTTTTCTGTGGGTTATGTTTTATAAATGTTTATAGGTACCCTATCCCATAGGGGTATATTAGTTTTAACAATAAGTTTGTAACATAGAGAAATAATTTCGATAGTTATACCTCAGTTATACCTCAAAGTATGTGAACGGACTCAGAATCGCTAGCTGAGTTGATCTTGCCATGTCGGTATATAGACGTTTTGTCCGACGAAGCAGAACAAGTGTAAAAAATTTCCAAATCCGCACAATGACACACCCACTTTTCAGAAAAACGTCGTTTTTGGCCAAACGGTAGGAATTTTTTGAAATAGTGTTTGAACAACATATTTAGACAATCTCAATACATATATTTTGTCAATACAAAGTTTTTTTCAGTAAAAAAACGTTTTGCGGTCGAACCATAAAATATTTTGATAAACTGTTTGAACAATATGTTGTGACAATTTTATTTTCTATATTTCATCGTAATAGAGCCCACATTTTGGGATATTCATTTAAAGGATGGGATGGGATAGGGTATTCAACGATCGGCACAGCGGATTGTAGCCTTATATGTTTGGTTTTGGAAAACACCCCTGAAATTTGGCGTGCGTTAAAATGACATATTATTCTCGAAATATTTTCAAGTTTTTACGAAAATTGTAACGAAACAATTTCACCAGACTGTTAAATAGTGAAAGCAAGCGATTTATATCTGTCAGACAGAACAAACCATTTTATATTGGGAAAGATATAAAACTGAACTGAACGCACTTACGTATCATGTAAAAGGTGGCGCAAAAATAACCTTCCGATATTTTTTGGCTGTAATTTAAAAAAAAATTGAAAAACATTGATTCTTCTTGTGGATTATTTTTATTTGGTCTTTTATTTTTTTTTACATCAAGTCGAGAATATGATGTCATGTAAATGGCCGCCGCCACAGTTGATTGTCATTTGAACCCTTTTTATGGCATTTTCCATCACTTTGGCCAAAACTTCCGGCGATAGGTCCTCACATTCTTGACGGATATTGTCTTTAAGAGCTGCAAGAGTCTGAGGCTTGTTGACATAAACCCGCGACTTCAAAAAGCCACACAAAAAGAAGTCTGGAGCGGTCAAATCAGGCGATCTTGCTGGCCAGTGCAAATCGCCAAAACGAGAGATTAGGCGCCCGAGAAATGCATCCTTCAGCATATCGGTTGTGGCACGTGCAGTGTGTGCCGTTGCACCGTCCTGTTGGAACCACATGTTTTTCAATCCCAATTCATCAAGTTGCGGCAAAAAGAACTCGTTGATCATTGCTCTGTAGCGCTCACCATTCACAGTAACCGTTTGGCCCGCGACGTCTTCGAAGAAAAAAGGTCCGATGACTCCTCCAGCGAAAACAGCACACCATACAGTGACTTTGAGCGGGTGTAATGGCTCTTCGTGGTTACACGCGGATTTTCAGTGCCCCAGAAGCGTAATGGGAAATGGGCCTCATCACTCATGATTATTTTTTATGAAAAATCATCTTCCTCTTGGTGGTGATTAAGGATGGCTTGAGCGTATGTTAGACGCGATTGGCGGTCAGCAGCTAACAGCTGATGTACCGTCTGGACTTTGTACGGAAACATCTTCAAACCTTGTACCAAAATTCGCTGTAAAGACCGTCGACTGATACCCATTTGCGTGGCACGTCGTCTGGTCGATGTCGACGGCGCTTCCATGACATCTTCGGCTACAGCAGCAATATTCTCTGCAGAACGGCTACTCCGGGGTCTGCCACGCCTGGCAGCATCTCGTGTTGTGCCAGTCTCTTCGAGGCGAGCGGCTAAACGTCGCAGTGTTTCACCAGTAGGCGTTGGACGGCTAGGAAATCTGCGACGAAATTCACGTTGTGCCAAAGTCACCGACCGATTATTGCTCAAATAAATAGTCACCAATATTCCGCGTTCTGGAGCAGTGTAGCGTAACATTGTTTTTTAACGTGTATTTCGCATGTGTTTACTACACAAATGTCAAAACAGAACTGACATTAGGGGCCAATCGCAAAATTTATAGCATTTTCTGATAGGAGGATTACTTTTGCGCCACCTTGTACTAAAACCTACTGATCCACTGTAACGATTTAATTTCACGTTCTCCAATGATTCACCAACATCTCTATTACCGAACAAAGCTTATATTAAGCCGCACTGGCGAGGATAGAGATCTTTTACTCATGGCAATTAAAGACGTGCATATGGTAGAAAATACCTATCCCGCACGGTGGAATTAAGAAAGTTTTATCATTGGAAAGTAACTCGTGTCTTAGGTTAAACAAAAGTTATTAAGATTCAGCAATCAATATCAGTCGATTAAACATTATCAGTAAATTCGAGCTATCAAGATCAGTATTCTATCGAGATCATTGATTTCAAGCAAACACGATCGGAGAATTCGATAAAACCAACATCCGACTAGCTAAACTCAAAGTTTTGGAGAGGAGAGCATGGTGTATACCTTTTATACAAAAAAGTATATTAAATTAATACAGGTAATTTAACAAGTCTTAGTCCGAATAAGCCCTAAATCGTGAAAATTCTCGTTGTATAGGTGTGTTATCACACAATTTGCCACGCAGCATATGCGATTCGAATAAAGTTAAAGCGTTCGGTACAGGAAACTAATGGTCATCGCAGATGCCACGCTGTGTATGAGAGCCACCAAAAGCGTCACAATTACGTTCCCATTTAAGCCACGCGCTAACCTAAAATACATCTTATGAGAAGAAGCCACCGTAGTGTGCGTCTCAAGTCCACCTAACTGCTTAGAGCAAAGGTTCTCCTCCAAAGCATCACCTCAGTCTGTCAAGGCCCCAACAAAATCACTGTTCCAGTAGCAAGAAGGCGTTCGAGATACCAATTCCTCGTAAAGATTTCATATTGTAGTTTTATTATTTAGTTATTATTTGAACTTATGATCATAAAACTATTTATAAGTAAGTGTATGTAAATGGTATCGAATGAAGGTAAGGAGTGCCGAAACAATTTTCTCTTTTTTTCTAAAGCTAATGAAGTATTATTCCAAAAATATAGTGGAAGTAATCCTGACCGACATGCGCACAGAAGTCAAGAATCAATACCACCACGATCATCACTTCGTAAAGGATTATATTATCCCACGTGTGAAAGTCATTTTGGCATTTCTTTATGCAAAGAGGGCCAAAAGAGATCACCCTATTGGAAGATGTTCTTATTTTTGCAAATGGCCGCCAATGTCAAATCTGTTTTGACATTTGTGGACTAGACAGATGTAGAATACAAATAAACAAACCATGGAGCGATACACTCCCCAAGAACGCGGAATAATCGTCTATTGTCTGTTTTTTTGCGTAACAATTCGTCTGCAGTTTTGCGCGGCGCGAATTTAGTCGCCGATTCCCTGGCTGTCCGACATCGATTGCGCAAACACTGCGCCATTTGACCACCAACCTTAAAGAGTAATGGATCTCACGAGACGTTGCCAAGAGTGGCCGACCCCGGAGCGCCCGTTGTACCTACCGAGAATATCGCCGCTGTTGCCGAGGATGTCGAGCTGTCGCCGGAAACATCGACCAGACGCTGTGCCTCGCAATTAGCCATCAGCCTTTCGTCCCTAAGGCGAATTTTGGTCAAAGACTTGCGCATGTTCCCGTCCGTGCATCAGCTGCTGCCTGTCGACCGCCAAACGCGTGTAACCTACGCCCAAGCTATCCTCAATCTCGAGGAAGAAGTGGACGATTTTTCTACCAAAATCATAATGAGCGATGAGGCTCATTTCCACCTCAGCGGGAACGTGAAGAAGCAAAACTACCACTTCAGGGGCACCGAAAATCCACGAGCAATGCACGAGGAGCCATTACACCCGCTCAAAGTTATTGCATAGTGCGCTGTTCACGCTGGAGGAGTCATCGGGCCATTTTTTTCGAGAACGCCGCTGGTCAAACGACGAAAGTGGACGTTGGGCGCTATAGGGCCATGTTAACTGAGTTTTTTCTGCCGAAATTCGACGAATTAGGACTGGAGGACATGTGGTCCAAACAGGACGGAGCGCAACGGTACACACAGCGCGAGGCACAACCGATATTCTAAAGGTGGCGTTTCCGGGTCGCCTCATCTCTCGTTTTGGCGATTTAACCGTTACAGACTTTTTTTTGGGGGTTTTTTGAAGTTCCGTCTTTACGTGAACAAGCCCGAGACCCTATAAGCCCTCAAGGACAACAATCGACACGATTGCGAAAATCTGTCGCCAGATCTCCAAATTAAGCCACTGGACTTCTATCGATATACGGATATGCTCGAAGAAGTAATGCAAAACGACAAAAAGAGTCCATTTTGGTGTGATCTATAGAGGCGGCTACTTGAATGACGTGTAGTTCAAAAACTATATTATATATGTAACGGGTGATTTTTTAGCTGGTTTGGTTTTGGCAACACTGGTTTTGACAGCTGACGTGTGTTTAGTACCTTGTGTCACTGTCAAACAGCTTCAGTTTGGTTTGCAATTTAACCATGGATCGTCTTACAAATGAACAACGCTTGCAAATTATTGAATTTTTTTATCAAAATTCGTGCTCGGTTCGAAATGTTCATCGCGCGCTGCTTCCATTTTATGATCGGCATTCTCGACCTTCTGAGCAGTCTATTCGGAAGATTGTGACCAAATTTCGCACCAAATTTACTTTGTTGGACATTAAACCACCAACACGTTTACGTACTGTGCGTAGTGAAGAAAATATTGCGGCCGTATCAGCTAGTGTGACAGAAGACCGCGAAATGTCGATTCGGCGCCGTTCCCAGCAGTTAGGCCTTTGTTACAGCACTACGTGGAAAATTTTGCGGAAGGATTTGGGCGTAAAGCCTTTTAAGATACAGCTGGTGCAAGAACTAAAGCCAGCCGACCTACCACAACGCCGAATTTTTGGTGAATGGGCTCTTGGAAAGCTGGCCGAGGATCCGCTTTTTTATCGAAAAATTGTGTTCAGCGATGAGGCTCATTTTTGGTTGAATGGGTACGTAAATAAGCAAAATTGCCGCATTTGGAGTGAAGATCAGCCAGAAGCATTGCAACAGCTACCAATGCATCCCGAAAAAGCCACTGTTTGGTGCGGTTTATGGGCCGGCCGGCGGCATTATTGGGCCATATTTCTTCAAAGATGATGCGAATCGCAGCGTTACTGTCAATGGTGAACGCTACCGAGCGATGATAACAAACTTTTTTTTGCCCGAAATGGAAGTTCTTGACTTGCATGATATGTGGTTTCAACAAGACGGTGCCACATGCCGCACAGCACGCGAAACAATGGCGCAATTGCGAGGCGAGTTTGGTGAACAGTTAATTTCACGTTTCGGGCCGGTCAATTGGCCGCCTAGATCGTGCGATTTGACACCATTAGATTATTTTTTGTGGGTGTATGTCAAGGCTAATGTCTATAGGGACAAGCCCGCTTCGATTGACGCACTGGAAGCCAACATCCATGCATTCATTCGTGAGATACCGGCCGATATGTGTGAAAGAGTATGCCAAAATTGGACTCAGCGGATGGGCTACCTGAGACGCAGCCGCGGTCTACATTTGCATGAAATTATCTTTAAACATTAAATTGCAAGGTTCAAACTATCGATTCAAATAAATATTTCATTAATTTTTTCGAATTTTTTGTGTTTTTTTTTGAAAAAAGTTCTAAACCTCTTAAAAAATCACCCGTTATATATATTCAGTATTTACATACCGCCGGAATAAAATATGGCGCATCCTGTACATATAAAACAGGCGAGATGACTTGGTAAAGGGCACACAAACAAATCATTTAAGCTTAAAGAATGTAGCCGCAGCATCGTATTCCCACACCACAAGAAAGAAAGATTCTCTGAACAGCGAGTTTAAGGGACGTATGTCCCTGTTTGCCGTAATATTTTAACTCATTTCTAAAACCGTCATGAGAAGCTTGAAATTGAATTTTCCATTGGAAGTCGGAGTTAAACAGAGGGTCCCATTCTTTGTTGAAAATATATAACTTCGGGCACACAAATGATTATAACAGTTTAGTTTGTGGCCCTGTATATTTCTTTACAAAACCGTTCACCAACTATCTAATCGGCCCTTATAAGTGTGGATTTATGAAAAGTCCATGTCTAGTTATGGTATATCGCCCAAACTCGTTTCACTGTAGTAGATGACTATGGAGCATTCGGGCTGTTTCGTTAAGATCGGCAACAACCAATCGCAACATTCGATACCTTAAAAGTTGTTGAGTTGTAATCAACAGTGTTCTTGAGAAGCCAAGCTAATTATATGGAGATAATCTTCAATAAATCTATGAAACTACTAGTGTACGCTAATGATACTGGTCTCAACTCAAAAATATGTCACCTTCGCTTTTGAAGTATAGCGAAGTATAGCTAAATAAGATTACGAGTTACTAACTTGAAGTGTACAGTTAGCTAGGTACTTTTCTTATTAAAGAAACATGTCAGTTTAGGACTAGGTTAATTCCGTAATGTGGTTTAACATTTTCCCAAAACCTAAACAAGTAAACTTTACTCTTAATCTTGGATTATTTTTTTAAGGACAACAATTTACAAATCACAGGTTCTATTTGAGGAAATGGAATCAATGTGCTTCAGTCGACCGCGTTTCCGATCATCAAGTCCCAAGTTAGAGATTACTAGAAAAACCAAAACCAAATTACTAGAATACCAAGTACTTGTGACTGAATATCAACATAAAGGATGTTTTATCGCAAACAGATAACTAAATGATGTATTTTTCAACATCCCATTCCATTATAGTCTATAAAACTGATGCTGTCCGCTAAAAATTGCCTAATTGAAAAGCTACCTTCAATGTTAACTGTGACTATGGGTAATTGCCGATCCAGTTTATACACATTTCATCACCATCTGGTCGACTAGATACGCCAAATAGGAATACGAAATAAATATTCAATCCCTCGCAGTGCATATATCATGATGAATAACCAGGATGCGCTCTGCAAAAAAGGTTTCCCATTCAATTGTGGTAGTCTATACCACCAGGATTCGTTTTTTAGCAAAAAAAAAAAAAATTAATTTTGCCAACTAACCCCGAACATAGTACAACACCACAACCGCAATAACACCGATAGTGTATCTTTCGTTCAGTTGCGGTTGAGTACTGAATTCCAACAAAAAACTAAAAAAAAAAGAACCTAAGCCGACCACCTGGCTGACAGATGATGAATTGGATGGACAAAACGGGGTTATGTACGAGACTTTATTTATTGCCATCCTCCCATAATCGAATGCAGAACTATGCACCCCTCCAGTGACGCCCCGAAACTAGAGAAAGAAAACAAAGTTATTCCAACTCGACAAACTGTACTATGGTTGTATGTAAATACATATCCTTATAGAAATATTGCACACAATGAAAAGTTTTCGCATATTTTTCAATCTAAGAACGTGCGGATTTGGCATGTGCTAGTGCTCCCATCGACCCAATCCAAATTATTTTTGCAGTTTCAAGGAAGTGCTGGGGTTTCACAGGATTATGATGAGTATAACAATACCACTGGATATAGTGCAACACAGTACATCTTGGAATCCCTCGGGGCTCGGACGTATGTACATTGTACATACTTACATTTTTTGCAATTCAAACAATGCAATTGCGTTTAGTATCAAGGGAAAATTTCAAAAGGATCCTATCCCTCAATTTAATATGCGGCACCACAGATCAAAACATTTTTGATTTTGTTGAATACCATACGTAAATTCCGGACATTGCTTGAATATAGATTTTTATTGCGAACATTAGAGCGTTGGATAGCACATATGGAATCACAAAATCTTCTTATGGTGTAAGCTTGTGCTATGAAATCCTTAATTATATTTTAGAAGGATTTTTCTGTAAGCTTGTAATACCTCTTGTGGAATTTTTGAAATTATTATGCCAGTGCTGTTGTGATGGAAATTTATATTTTTGAAAAATTGTTGTTCGTGTATGTATTGTATATATCTAGGACAATGTTTTTAAAGTTCCTAACTGTAAATGTGTCAGTGAAGAAGGGTTGAATTTTTGTGAAGGGAATTAATTTAAGGTGTTTTTTTATGAATTGATGGGCAAACAAATATCGATTTCTCTCATTGAAATATCACCGCAAAATGTTGCCAATAGAATAAATAAATTTCTATAGTGATTTCAATAGCTTTATAACAAAGGAGAAATTACCTTGAAAAATACAAAGTGGTTTTAGTCACTCAAGAACGAGGTACTTAATGCCATTGCGGCACACAACAGTATCCAACCAGAGCTGGAAACTATTCTAGAGACTGTCTATATTGCATCTGTGGAAAGTAATGTATAAATCGCTCTGAACTCAATAAGCTTATCATTCTACATAATGGGATAAATTTTAAAAGCTTTTACACCGGCATTTTAGAACAAGGACTTTTCGTTGACAATTTACATAATACAAAGGTAAAGAGTGGCGTTGTCAACAAAAAGGCTGGTGCGACTTCCAAATTGTGACGATGAACTGTAACTTGTCACTGCAAAATAACCCACACTTCCTAAGCTCATCGTTTTCTAAAAAAAACGATTATCGTTGACGATATGTTAGGTTGTAGTGGCTGCACGTGTATGCGCGTGCACACTTATACTATAAAGTTCCGTTGTGGTACCTCGTGGATAAGTCGACTTCCCTATATTCGATCGCCTATTTGAACCATTCAGAGCTTACTATGGCGTAGGAGGTTTCTGACATTGACACTCGCCAGCTCAATAAGATTATCGAAGAAGTAGTCTCTCAGATGATGCTTCCTTTCATCTGAGAGAGCTGGACATGAGCATAGGAGGTGAGTAATACTTCCCCCTCTTCCTTGTCTAAGCAGCTTCTACAGAAGTCTAGTCTTTTTGCGTGTAGGCCTATAGGACAGTGTGCGCTTTTGGTTAAAGTTATTCCAGAGTTGCTTGGATATTTGACACGTTGTGCCGTTTATCCATCTGCGGTTTGCTTTCTTGATCGCATCCTGTTTGATCTGCAATTTACATGTATCATGGAGCATACCTAACATCTCTACTGTCGGTAGAATGTCAAGGGTAGTGCCCTGTCTGTCAAGCTCATCTGCTTGCAATTCCCTGGTATGTCTCTGTGACTCGGCACCCAAATGAGATGAATGGTAAAATGCTCCGCCATCTCGTCAAGAGACTGTCGGCATTCGTGGGCTGATTTCGAATTAAGCGAGATGGCTTCCAGGAATTTGATTGCCGCAACACTTCGTGGATATTACATTCCTTTTCAGCCAAGACAAGGCTTCTTTGAATGATTTCCGACTGGAAAAAGCTACAATGATCGGAAAGGCGAAAGGATATTCTCAGGTTAAGCATTTTAGAGAAAACACCCACTCAATATGCTGTTTTAGACAAATCCGTGAAGTTAAGCTCAAAACTGATATGGGTAGTGGTGTTGGCGGTGTTTTCTGTAATGTTAAAGTGATTTAGAATCTGTATGTTCACCCTGATTGGGTTTCCATTGTGAAGAGGCTCTCAGTCTCACAGTTGCACAAGCTGCGGTCTGTTTGCCGTAGATATCTAGGGGCACTAGATGTTAGATATCATCTAGGGCTGCCGAGGAGGTTGTTCTAAGAGCACCGCTAATATGTAAGCTGATCTTTGAAATTTACCTGGTAGGTTGCGGTTGGAGGCTGTTTTCTAATGCGTCCACCAGACTGAGACACCATACAGGAATATGGGTCTAATGATAGACACATAAAGCCACAAAGAGATATGTGGTTGCACACCCCATTTCTTTCCAATCGCCTTTTTACAAGAGTATAAGGCTACGGTGGCTTTCTTAATGCGTTCTTGTATGTTGGCTTTCCAGTTCAATCGTTGACTATAGTGTAGAAGGCATTCTGTGAATATCATGAATACAATTTATACGATACAGACCCAGAAAGCCTAATTCAATGTCGTCAATGATTATCGTTTCGAAAGTTACGGAATAAGTATCCTGGGTTTCGAAGATATTGAATATAGCCCAATATAGTAGAAAGAGTTGCGAATTTTTGGTTTTACTTTTAAAAGAAATGTATTGTTACCATCCGGGAGATAGAAACTCTAAACATGTACTGATGCCGATCCATATCCCGGTCGTCAGACTGACATCTCTAAAAAGCGCTATAAATAGAGATAAACTATACGTAAGGTGCATAAAACTGAGGAACACTACTTTAGTGACGATATAGTCCAGAATGAACCTAGACCTCAACCAACATGCTTCTCCATTTAGCCCGATACATATCTTACTGCCTTTAGTTGGTTTCTACTTGGAGGGGCTACTAAAGGAGAGGTATTCTCGGCTGCGTCCGAGGTCTGTCTGGGAATAGAAGACTCTGTGACCCATCGTAGTATTGATGTATATTCGCTCTACATATCCTAGCCATTTAAAGCGTTCAATGCGGGGAGTTTTTTCTGACCAGATTCTTGGTTGAATCTGCGTCTCCATAGCCCGTTAACGCAAACGGGGCCGAAGATTTTTTCGTCAAAGCGACCAAACATTTCTTAATTTGTTTTAATACGATCCATGTTTCGGCGCCGTAAAGTAAGACTGACATAAGAAGGGTCTTATGTATAATATCCTTAGTTTTTCGGTACGATGATTCCACCTGTCTATAAACCGCACCAGACAGTGCATTTTTGGGGTTTGATTGGTAGATGCTGGATTGCCCCTGTCTGTTCAACGACCCAAATACGGCATTTTTGCCTATTAATGTAGCCTCTTAATCAAAAATGAGCTGCATCGCTAGAAAAACTTTTTCGATACAAAATTGAATTAATTTGAAGATGTTTCAAGACCCACAAATTCCACGATTAATATGCGTTGTTCCGGCGTAAGTCTATTTATGATGAAATGGCAAATAATAACTGTAAAAACAACACTACTGAAAAAGTAGCTCCTATTGAATCACTCGTTTTATTATGGCATGGCAAGTCAAAAAGGAAGGAGAAGGAGACAAAAAGTGTGTGAATTTTTGTTGCTCTATGATGACACTTGACCGAGTCGATGACCCAACGCTACCCAATTCGGATGAGTATATCGGTAACCAACTGTAAACTCACGCTACCTTCAGGCTAGCTACACAAAAACCCACTTCACAAACTATTCATACTTCAACTACATCCCAGTCTTTATCACATTCTGGTCCTTAATCACTTCTCTTTCCAACATGACGGTATTTTCCCAACTCCTTCGTCAGAGCACGCACCAGCTGGCAAAGACCGTTGTACATTTCGAAACATGGTCGCATAAACTAAATCAATCTAAAGTTTCTTTTGATCCACTGACCCCGATTCGATGACCCGGATCCATTTAGATAACCGGCATTCATTTGGTGTATGAACTCTGCCATTTTGCACTTAATTAAGATGAACACCATAGGCACACAAAACCACGACCACTTTCATTTCGTTTATTACAGTAACAGGAACGTGTGTAGGTATTGTTTGGATTGGCTAGGCAAACGTTTTCGGGTGTCCTTTGTTTAATCAACCGAAATAGCCAAATGAATAAACAATCTTGCTCGGTATTTATATTTAATTAGTCCTTCAGATCGAAAATTAGAATTTATGGTGTATAGTCCTTGAGGTGCTTTATTACTATTAGCACAGATTTTTACCAAGAAAATTAAAATACCTACGTTCATTTGATTGATAACCATTAAGGACTTTCAAGGAGAGTATAAATTATAATATTTGAGAGTTTGGAAAGACTAGCATCTTGTTCTATATTGAACTGATAACATTTTGCTGATGATGGAGATGGACCTCAAGGGAGTATTTCATTTAGTTAAACATTTATTTTATCCTGTGTATAGAAGGCATTAACAACTCAACAACTAGGCTCTAAACCCTATGTCTCTCTCTATTAGATTGTGTGTGCGAAGTTATATTTTTGCACAAAGAATAGGATTTACAACCTAACAACGCCCCCGAATGGCAATTTTGTAAAGCTTCTCATTTTTATAATTTTAAGTATAATACTGGAAGTATATAATTTTATAAAAGTTCTTGTTTTAAACAAATTTTCTTATTTAACATCAAGTATATAATAATAACGAATTTGAGTAATTAGATTAGCTTAGCTATGAAATTTTATAAAATTATTTCGATTATGACTCTGCGGTTACCGAAGTGTGTTTGTTAGCAAGATTTTTCGCTTCGGTTACCTAACCGTAGATGTGCGATAAAACGTTCCAGTTTATCTGCTTAACTCATTCTGTGGCCTGTGGGTTATCTTTGTAATTGTTTGTGTTATGTTTATTTTTGTAAATACATTATTACACAAACAAAGAGGTCAACGAATTTTTCGAAATGTGAAGAGGAAAAATTAATTAAATTAGTGATCCTCACTCTCGTCACTACTCCACGAATCGCAAATTCAATTTCCAAATGAACTAAATTTGTAATTAATATATAAATAAAGAGTTTTAATTTTACATACAAAGTACAAGTAAGTTCAACAAATTTACTCACTGTATTTTTCCGTAATATTTATTATTATTTAATATTTATAATATTTATTAATTAAAAAAAAAAAATTCAAAAGACTGCAAACGCAAGAGACCGCCAAGGTCTTCGCGCAACGCGTATCCCTTAACCTCTCGATTCACACCATACCACCAGCATCTAATGTAGAAGATTATTGGCAACGATGCCAACAGCAAGAAACCCCTGGATGGATGAGGAATTCCGACAGACGCTCGCAACCAAGAAGGAGACCTAAAAGGCTATGCTGCAGGTGAAGACGAGATCTGCCATTGAGCTCTATAGGCATAGAAGAAGGGAAGAACATCGGTTTTTCAGAAAGAAGAAAAAGGAGCATGAAAAGCGCGCGATCGAGTATATAGAGAGGTGCCACTCCAGGAACGTATAAAACGTCAAAACCAAGGATATAAGGCTCGAACATAATCCTGTCGAGATGAACAAGCAAATATCGTATAGTTGAGACACAGTCGATATGGAAGAACCATTTCTGCACAATGTTAAACGACGATGACGAACAACATTCCGCTTCCAGGCAGAATGAACCATTCAATATTGGCAAAGACAGCGAAAACTGCCAACCACCCGACCTCAAGCTTAATTAGGCCGCCGGAAATGACGGCCTTCCCACTGATCTTTATAAAGCTGGAGGAGATGACTTGGTAAGTAACAGCCACCAACTCATAAGCCAAATCGGGTCGGATGAAAGTATGCCTGGAGAATGGAATCTCAGTATCGTTTGCCCGATCCACAAAAAAGGAGACCCTCTGAACTGCGCCAACTACAGAGGCATAAATCTCCTCAACATCGCCTACAATATCCTATCTGCCCTTATCAGTGTAGTTTTAGACCAGGAAAGTCCACAACCGATCAAATTTTCACACTTCGGCAGATCCTGGAAAAAGCCCAAGAAGTCCAAATCGATACCCACCACCTATTTATCGATTTCGAAGCCGCATACGACAGCATTTATAGAGACGAACTATACAGAGTCATGTCTAGTTTTGGTATACCGCCCAAACTCGTCCGTTTGTGTAGGATGACGATGGAGAATTCTCGCTGCTCCATCAGGGTCGGAAACGACCTCGGCGACACATTCGATACCAAAAAAGGATTTAGGAAAGGCGATGCGCTGTCATGCGACTTCTTCAATTTGATGCCTTTAACCGAACAAAATCGGGCGGTTACAGATTCATCAGGTTAACTAACCTAACCGTGGATTCTGCGATTAATTTTTTGATGAACAAACGCATTCGTGGGTTATCGGCTGGAATAACCGTTCGTTAAAGTTAGCCGAAAGTGAACAAACCGACCCCCAACAAGATTTTGAATTGACATTAAATAGAAGCTCTTCATGAATTCCGCTACTAACTACATCAATAATTCTGGAATTCAATACGTCTATATACATTGCCAGTATCTTTAGCAGACAATAGCAGCCTCGATGTCGAATTCGCCACGATATTAACCCACAAATATCTCCTCCATTTCCATAAACTGGAGGGGGGCTCGATAGAATTATGGCATAGGTCGAGACCGATAAGGAACATACTCGTAGACAATCTATTTGCCATCGAACGAAATTCAGAAAGCAGAAAATTAGCTCAATGCCCACGTCCTAGTTTATGTTAATGTTCCATTGCGGTATCCATGATCTCAAATAAATAAAAAAATAAAACACCAATTTGAAGCTATGCCGTAGCAAAGACCAGAGATGTTGAATAGGTATGTATCGACGTTCCATTATTATTTTCTTCTTTTTTTTTGCCAATAATTTCTGTTCGCATCGAGTTGGTCGCTGCCTTGTACGGAAGCAAACACCACTTACGGTACTTGGTAGTTTGCGAAGGTTCTTCAAATAAATTGAAACAATAATATGAGAATTGTCTATCGGAGGAGGTTAGGAACTACAGATTGATAAGGGTGACAAAATGATGTGAGCGTGTGTGCTGTATCTTTATTCATGGTTTATGGTTCATCTGTTTGATCATAGAGTTGTGCCTTTTAAGTGGTTTCTTGTTCAATTACGAACGACTTTCGGTTTTTTGTGGAATTATGTTACAGTGCATAGTGAGTGAATGTGTTCTTTGAACGAAGCCGAGTGCTGTGTGGATAAATGAAGTGGACTATAATACTTAAATCAACGAGATATATAAACCAAACAAAAGATGATATTTTGTACAAACGTTTGGCAGAAGAAATGCCATCAATGAGGAGAAGATAACCCCTGTGGTATACTAATTATTTGTGACAAAACTGAAAGTCACTTCGCACTCAAATAAATAGAAACGCTTGGATTGAGGAAATGCATGGACCATTTTTATTCGTCACCTCTGAACTATTGGTATCCCTGACTAAGAATCATAAGTTCAGAGCTTGGGTATCCAGAGCCGAAGATAGAACATGGCAGTCCGACAAAGATCTATGAGTATAAAGAAAATTAAAATTTCTGGCGTCTTAAATCGGCAATTTCAGTCAGAAAAGTGTTTTCCACTTACAAAAGCTGATTATTAGGTGCTAACATATGTGCAGTGCAATAATCCTGCGGGGCTGAATTCCCCAAAAAAAGGAAAAAGACCCCGCGGGGCTTATTTCCTTTTACTATAGAGTTAGGGGACATGCTGCCCCCCTACTTGGACTCACTGTGTTTGAATTGCGTGCAAAGTTGAGTGTATGCTTAATTTCTTTGTATTGATGTATTATTATTATTATTTTTTTCCAAAAATGTAAGGTTTTTAACTATAGTAGGCCCCGTTTAATTGCGTTTCCAGCATAATTGCGTTCGAAATCAAGCAAACTTAAAATTTCATACAAAATATATGGAGCGTTTCCCGTTTAACTGCACCTCCCTTAAATTCGTTTCCCGGTTAATAGGACTGATATTTTCGGTGGCCTATTTTAAAATACATGCATTTTTTCCCTTTTAAATGAACCTTTATAAAAATATTAGGAATTGATAAGAAGTATAATTTTATCAGGTAATTTAGCTTAATGTATAAAATGTAAATTTGGCAGCTCTTTTGCTGTACTGTGCTTAGTTTGAATTGAAACAATAATTGAAAATTGCAGTCCGGTGGATATTGCTTCAATGCTGATGAAAGTGGACTTGCTTATAAAGCTTTGCCGACATCAACACTTTACCAACAAGGATACGAAACAGAGTGGGAACAGAGGGTATTAAAAATAGTTAATAAACTATTTGTGAATTTTTAAAAATATTTTAGAGGTATTTTAGGAAGACTTTAAGGAAATGTTTGATTTTGTTGAAGGAGGAGGAACCGTTGACAAGTTTGCGAAGACAATAACACTTTTTAATGCACGTAATTAAGCATGCTTGGTGATATCCATTGCCAACTGTTTCAGAAATCCGAATGTAAAGATTGAAATGAACTTAAACGTTGTTCGCTTTGTTTTTTAGGCGAAATTTCTCGTTAGTCAAGAACATGAAGTTAAAGAAGTTCAAGCGAAAGATGTTTTTGAGAATATTCTAAGAAAAAAAGACTTCTGATGAAGATATCGTTAGCAGAGTGACCTTTTTGATAATACTACAACCAATTAAGAAGCTACCAATTAAGTTCACTGATTATTCTTCGCCACTATTTGCTACCAGCCAATATGTTGCTAACAATAATAAGTTTTCAGTATAATAGGAAAACATTGAAAAATATTGTATTACAAAAATTATGTGTAAAGAAATTGAAGGCAAAAATAACTTACGTTTATATTGCTCATATTCTACATCATACCTTTTTGTGTAATTTTTAATAATCTATAAGCTATATTAACAACAAAGTCCCTGAATTGCTTAAGTTTTAGTTTTTTTTTTTTTATAAAATGGGATTTTTTATCAAATTACATATTTTTTCTTTCGTAAAAAAACCCGCATAATAAAATTGATTCAATTGTGCAACTAAGCGGGATTTCTGTAATTGACTTCCCCGGTTAGTTGCGCCAAAAATCGTGTATTTTAGGACGACGCAATTAACCGTGGATTACTGTAGTTTTCTTTGAGAGTTTTGAATAGAATTAAAATTTCACATGGCATGGGATTCATGACCCTGAAAACAAATATGTGAAGCTAAGAGTACTAGAATCAGCGATGGAATGAAAAGAGAGTTGGAGACCATGTTGTAAACTTTAAACTGTCCAAAAACAGTTTAAATTGAACCTTTTGAGAGATAATATCTAAATTATTAATAAAGTCTTTTAGCGATTCAAACTGCATACATTTCCGACAAAAGGGCTTGATACCCTGTCTAATTCCTTTGAATATAAAGCAATCTTGCTTGACGTGACGGATTGATTGATTCGGTGAGATGTATCAACAAATCATCAGTACACCTGTTTCAGCAATAACCATCCCGCGCGCCGGTTACTGAGATATACAGTGTGTTCGGTGGAGGATTTAGGTTTTCAAAAGTTAATTAAACTAAAAACATGAAACGTATTTTTTTTATTGTTTAGTTTGTCAAAAACAAAAGTAATCCAAATACCGATCATTGTTTCATGCCACGCGCTGTAGTAGGCTTGGCTGGATTAATTTCAGTGCGGATATTTTCCTTCAGCTTAGTGACAGAGTGGGGATTATTACTATAGACTTTACTCTTGAAATAAGTCCAGTACGGAAATGTTCACAGAGCAAATTCATGGATGTGTTGGCAGTATACGGATGCGCTCCATCTTGCTGAAACCATGAGAGTGACGAGTAAGATAGATCCCCATATTTTTCACTGTTCACATTTATGGCTTGTCCCTTGGAATTTTACAAAAAAATGGGCCCGATGATTTCGTTCTTCGATAAAACGCACCAAACAGTAACTTTTTCATGTGGAAGTAAGCCTGGTTGCTCCAAGAGATGCAATTAACAGTGCGAAAGTATTGACATCATCTCAAAAACTTTAAGCCAAACTGAATCCGGGATTTGATGGTATACCATCGATATTAATATTAAAATGTAGTTAATCTCTTTCGATTCCACTAACATTCATTTTTGATTTATCCCTTTCGACAGGCATTTTCCTAAATTTTTGGAAATATTCATTTGTAACGCCTATTTATAAGTCCGGTAGTAGGAATTTGGTAACAAACTATCGTCCAATTTCGAAGATGTCAACGATTCCGAAATTGCTCGAAAGTTTAGTGAAAGATAAGATATACTTTTTTGTAAAGGAATCTTTATCCACCAATCAACATGGATTTATGAAAGGAAGATCCACAGTTACTAATTTAACTGTATTTACTAATTTTGCCTTAACGGCAATACAAGAAGGTTCACAGGTTGATGTAATGTATACAGATTTCGTTAAGGCTTTTGATCGGGTAGACCACAAATTGCTTACAAGGATATTAGAAGCATTTGGTATCCATTCAATACATAGCAAGTGGATTGCATCCTACCTAAGTAATATGAACTGCTTAGAATAGGAAATACTTATTCGAGGCAGTTTGAAGCAAAGTCTGGTGGTCCTCAGGGAAGTCACTTAGACCTTTGTTGTTTGCATTATTTGTGAACGATATAGATTCAAGGGTGTCTTTCTGTAAGTGTCTGGGGTTTGCAGATGACTGGAAGTTTTTTTGTAGAGTCAATTCTGTAGCCGATTGCCATAACCTATTCAGATTGATATAGACGCAATTACCGATTGGTGTAATTGTAATAATTTGCAACTGAACTTAGAGAAATGTAAGGTTTCGTCATTTTTTCACATTAGGTGGCCTATATTCCATGGTTACTCCATAGGTGGACACGGAATAAATAGGGTTGAGGAAATTAAAGACTTGGGCGTTACGTTTGATCCGAAATTAAATTTCTATAAACACATAGACAGTACAATATCTAAAGCAAATTCCCTTCTTTGGTTTATTAAAAGGAAAAGCAAGGATTTTTCAGACATACATACTCTTAAACTCTTAAAACCTAGCATTGTTCTTTAGTAAGATCTCTTTTAGAATACTGTTCTATTATTTGGTCACCAGCTTATCAGGTGCATATAAATCGTATTGAACGTATACAAAAGTTTTTTTTCAAGATATTGCCTTCGTCACTTTAATGGGTCAGTAGAAATGCCCAGTTATGAAGAAAGATGTCGGATAGTAAACTTTAAGTCCTTAGAAATGAGAAGACATATTCAGGACATAATATTTATTCAAGACATCGCTTTTGGAAGAATAAACTCAACGTTTCTACTTTTTACAATCCGGGTATACCGTTTCGTGCGCATGGCTTGTTTTATGAACCTAATCATTCAACAAGCTATGGAAGGAATGAGCCCTTAAAAAGGTGCATTAAGAGTTTTAATTCAATATGCAATACCGTTGATTCCATTACATTTAAAAAAAGATTAAATGAATTGTTATAATTGCTCAAAGGATTTTTTTTTACTTTTGCTTAGAATTACTTACGAATGTAATTAATAAAAGCACAAGTTTTTCCCTTAGGGTAATTTCTAAATTTGTTTTCCACATTTGGTGGAAGTTTTTTTGAATTACATTTTATTATTTTTTTAATTTTTTTAGATAAGAATTTTATAATTTTTTTTCTCTTCACTTGAAGAGTTTTTTATATAGTTATATAGAGTGTAAGTTGTAATAATAATGGTAGACTTAAATAAATAAACAAATCTCTCCTTTATTTTTAAAGATGTTTTTGCGTACATTAATCTTAGAAGTATGAAATTTAAAGTCATTCTTAAGAATTTAGTGATCAATACTTTTTGGTAGTGGCAAACCAGCCGCTCACGCAAACTTCGTCCTACCGCCTGAATCTTTGCACCCACGACCGAATAAAACATACAATTGTTTCATCGCTTAATCGCCGAATATTGAACAAAATTGTCGGCGTGCACTCAAGTAAGAATCTTCACTTTTAAAAAGCGCATCGATAGCGAACGCACGATCACTGCGGCATTGTGACTGACTAACCCGCACTTTCGGTTATTCAAATAGCACCACCCTCCCCACACACTATTTTCAACTTTTTGATATATAACATAAATCCGCCACAGGACACCCTGTAGATAAATGGTAACGTGAAATTTTCCGACATTTTATTACAAAGAGTATAAATTAGCGACTCTAAGACATTTGTGTAAACAAACCATAATGGTTTCGAACGTTATTTTTAAAATTTAAAAACAAACTTATTCTAATAAAATCAAAGATGCTTCGCGTCGGTAGCTAAATACTTACTTACTTACTTAAGTGGCGCTACAGTCCGGGATGAATCTGGGCCTCAACCAACATGCCTCTCCAATTAGCCCGGTCCTTAGGTAACTGCCTCCAGTTGCGCATTCCAAATTGGTTGAGGTCGGTTTCTACTTGTGCGCGCCACTTAAAGCGAGGTCTTCCTCTACTGCGTCCGACGTCTGGCTGGGAATCGAAGACTCTGCGAGCCGGAGTATTGGTGTCCATTCTTTCTACATGTCCTAGCCATCTTAAACGTCCAATGCGGAGTTTTTTGACTAGGGGTATGTCGCTGTGCAGCTCGTATAGTTCGTGGTTGAATCTTCGTCTCCATAGCCCTTCAACGCAAACGGGACCGAAGATTTTTCAAAGAATTTTCCGCTCGAATCGACCAAGGATTTCTTCATCCCCTTTTGATACGGTCCATGCTTCAGCGCCGTAGAGCAGGACTGGGATGATCAGGGTCTTAGTAGTTCGAGTGAGGGCTTTACAACTAAATTGCATTCTTAGCCCGAAGAAACAGCGGTTGGCAAGAGTAATTCTTCGTTCGATTTCTGATGAGATGTAGTTGCCAGAGTTAATAGCGGAGCAGAGGTAGACAAAGTCCCGTACTACCTCAAAGTTATATCTGTCAATGGTGACGTTCTGTCCAATTCGTCGATGTTGTGTGGCCTTTCGTGTTGACAGCATATACTTAGTCTTAGCCTCATTTACTGCTAAACCCATTTTTGACGCTTCCTTCTCTATACTAGCAAACGTGGCTATGACATCACGTTGAGTCCTACCAATGATATCAATATCGTCGGCGTATGCTAGTAGTTGCACCGATTTTTGGAAAATTGTGCCTCTGGTGTTGGCTCGGGAGTTTTGCACAATCTTCTCAAGAATCAAATTGAAGAAGTCACATGACAGCGCATCGCCTTGCCTAAATCCTTTTTTGGTATCGAATGTGTCTGTGAGGTCGTTTCCGACCCTGATGGTGCAGCGAGAACTCTCCATCGTCATCCTACACAAACGGACGAGTTTGGGCGGTATACCAAAACTAGACATGGCTCTGTATAGTTTTTCTCTATAAAAATGCTGTCGTATGCAGCTTTGAAATCGATAAATAGGTGGTGGGTATCGATTTGGACTTCTTGGGTTTTTTCCAGGATCTGCCGAAGTGTGAAAATTTGACCGATCCTGGCCTAAAACCACACTGATAAGGGCCGATCAGGTTGTTGGTAAACGGTTTCAAGTGTTCACATATTACGGCAGATAGAATCTTGTAAGCGATGTTGAGTAGACTTATGCCTCTGAAGTTGGCGCAGTTCAGAGGATCTCCTTTTTTGTGGATCGGGCAAACGATGCTGAGGTTCCATTCTTCAGGCATGCTTTCAACCGACCAGATTTGGCTTACGAGTTGGTGGATGTTGCTTACCAAGTCATATCCGCCAGCTTTATAAAGCTCAGCGGGAAGGCCGTCATTTCCGGCGCCCTTATTAAGCTTGAGTTTAGATATAGCTATCCTCACTTTACTTAGGTCGGGTGGTTGGCAGTTTTCGCTGTCGTTGCTAATATTGAATGGATCGTTCTGCCTGACAGCGGAATGTTGTTCGTCATCGCCGTTTAACAGTCTGCAGAAGTGGTTCTTCCATATCCTCAGCATCGACTGTTTCTCAACTACGATATTTCCTTGTTCATCTCGACAGGATTCTGTTCGAGCCTTGTAGCCTTGGCTTTGACGTTTTACACTTTGGTAAAACTTGCGAACATCGTTCCTGGAGTGGCACCTCTCTATATCCTCGATCGCTCGCTTTTCTTGCTCTTTTTTCTTCTTGCTGAAAAGCCGATGTTCTTCCCTTCTTCTTTGCCTATAGAGCTCAATGGCAGCTCTCGTCTTCACCTGCAGCTTAGCCTTGTAGGCCACGTTCTTGGCTGCGAGCATCTGTCGGCATTCCTCATCAAACCAGGGTTTCTTGCTGGTAGCCGCGAGAAACCTAGCACATCAGTTGCGGCTGATTAATGGCTTGTTGGCATCGTTGCCATTGTTCTTCGACATTAGATGATGGTGGTATGTTGTGAGTCGAGAGGTTAAGGGATACGCGTTGCGCGAAGGTCTTGGCGGTCTCTGGCGATTGCAGTCTTTCGACATTAATTTTTTTCACAGTATTTCTGTTTTTTTGTGGCGTGGTGGATATCCGCATCCTTACTTTGGCTACAACAAGGTAGTGGTCCGAGTCGATGTTGGCCCCTCGGAATGTTCGGACATCCAAAATACTGGATGCGTGCCTTTCGTCTATTGCAATGTGATCAATTTGGTTCACTGTTCGTTGATCTGGAGACCGCCATGTCCCCTTGTGGATATCGAGGTGAGGAAACCGTGTGCTGGCTATAGTGGCATTTCGTTCCGCAGCGAAGTCAAATAGCCTAAGTCCGTTACCAGACGTGTTGTCGTGTAGGCTATATTTTCCGACAGTACTGCTAAAAATGTCTTCTCTTTTTACCTTTGCGTTAAAATCTCTCAGCACGATTTAAACATCGTACTTTGGTACTCGCTCATAGGTTTTGTCGAGGAGCTCGTAGAAGCAGTCCTTAGTTATATCATATTTTTCCTCCGTCGGAGCATGAGCGCATATAAGGCTTATGTTGGCGAATTTGGCCTTGATGCGGATTGTTACAATGCGTTCGCTAATGTCTTGAAAATATAAGACTTCTTGCCTAAGTCTGGCACTTATAACAAATCCGCATCCAAATAGTCGCTGTTTCTGCTCACTATAACACGGTCCATAGTAGATGTCACAGTTTTCCATCCTCCCCCGGCCCATCCCATCGTATTTCATGGATGGCATTAATGTCTACTTTGTAGCAATTTAGGGCTTCCGCTAATTGTTCGCCTGCACCTCTCCTGTTTAATGTTCTCACATTCCAGGTGCAGATACGAACGTCGTTGTCCTTTTTTCGTTTAGCATGGTCGTCAACAATAATATCAGTCCTTTCCAAGCTATTGGTTGCTTCAAAGCACAACCCCCAACCTGGACGGCCAGGCCCTTGTTTTGAACCTAGGACAGCGGGCCGGAAAAAATACCGATGTCAGTAGCCCATTTTTGGGGTATGAGCGCTGCCGTTGACCCATTGAGGGCTCCTCCGCCACCAACTCTTTTCCAATACCCTGGCTCAGTATTTGTAGCTAAATATAAGGCTTAAATTAATTATCAAACAAGTTTATTAAAATAACGGATCAGTTGTCAAGTTTCCAAATTTAATTGTTCAGCGCAATGTTATCACTACTATTCACCAACCCATAAGATATCGGAATATTCTGGACAGGTTCTTTTACCATCTATATCTACTGGGCTTATGCTGTCTTAGTGAATTTAAAATTAAAATGTATTCCCATATCCTTGAGATATTAAATTTCTATCTATCCGTTTGTTTTTATATCATCCGCTTGATTTGTTTGTTCAATTAAACCTTACATCTGGAGCCTGGTTTAAAAAAAAAAATCACCCACAAATATAAACTCTCGGCAAATAAGAGACCATTTATAAAATAACATCCAAATCAAACGATCCATTGATTTTAATTTTCAGAGCTGACTTATCAAGGAAATAAATCTCGACTGATCCTAAAAGCTTTTTTCCAAACCCGGAAAATAGTGCTGCAATAAAATAATTTCATTTCATCCCAATTCCCTCTCCCAGCTTTTCTTATGTGAATAAGCTCGTTTTCATGCCTTTAAAGTACAGTCCTAAACAAATTCCATTCGCTCAAAGTACGAACTGTGTGTTTGTCTTCCAAAGCAATCTAATTTTCTTTTCTATATACATTCACATTCACACTTACACACACACTCCAATTTTGTAACCAATTCGATATGGCAGACGTTAAATAAATGCCATGGATTATGCAGAGTAAACCGGATGACTGAGGCAAGGAAGAGCAACGATTTCCTTTCGTAGGATGTCTCAACAGCATACATCTTTGGGTATGCATAGGTGTGCCGTTCTGTAACCAGTCACCACACAATGGGACAATCTCCGAGCTTAATACAATTAGATGGGATTGTTTGAAACGCCATCGTCTTTTCATTACCTACCGGTGTCAAGTGTCAATAAAAGATCAAGGACTTTTTTTTCGTCTATCGATTCAATAGCCGCACAACCGCTATGCACAGGAACGAATACAAAAGATTAAATTGCCATAAACTGGCATATAAATTTGACCTTTTTTAAGTGCTGGTCACCGACGTGAATTCGTTTGTCACCATGACACAATCTGGTGTCCCTTTGGCTTGCATATATAATTTTTTTATCCTGCCCAACTTTTCCCTCACACAGGGATTAGATGTTATTTGTTTGTCATCTCTTTGCGTTTAAGCATTTGGATTCATTTCAAATTTGAAATTCGATTTCAATTGGGTAAATTGTGGTAGTCATCGGCCAATTGATATCGATATACATTCTTACATTATATATGAAAGAGGAGAAACCTGTGGTGTGCCCGAGAGTGTGAAAAGTATAAATATCACAAAAAAAGTGTCAAGTGTTAAATTTAATTTTTTGGCAAACTTTTTGCTGGCTACTGGGTCTTGAATGAAATTATAGATTAACCTGGAAATCAGTGAAATCAATCTTCGAATCGAATTCAAGAACATCCCTGTTGCCCCACTTGAATTGGGTAAATTGTGTCCTCCTGAACAATATTTTACATCCCCATGGATGGCTTCATTTTGTGTCCCTTGAGAGGGATAAAGTTCTCCGGCATTTCAATTTCAATCCAATGTAAATTTGTTGCGAAATTTATTCACTTGGAATAGAATATCTGCACGTTTGGTCACCAGGGGCGCTCTGAGGCTTTTTTTTTAATTTCATTAATTTTTTTTTTTACATTTGTGAGAAATTGTGAAAAACGAAATTAGTGAAAACTGCAATTTTGTCCATATTACTGTAAATAGTTCCTTTGGCATTTTAACGGCTTATTTAACGATTTTCATAAAAAAACTGATTAACTGGTATCAAGAGATAGTTTCGAGAAATATAATATGTGTAAGTGATCTCTTTGAGATTTTAATTAAAATCTTTATTTATTTTCGAGAAAACCATGAATATATTACCGTTATTTCACTATTTATAATTTTTTTGGTTAATTTTAAAGGTAGCACTTTTTGAAACAAATATGAGGATTACTCTGTATTTTTGTTTTAAATTACAAGAAAGAAAGAAAAAATAGAAAATCATCAAGTTATGATCTTTTTACTGCTCAAATCTTGAAGGAACTGCTCTCCTTTGCATTTTTGAAGGTTGTGTTAGGTTAGGTTATAGTAGCTTTACGCAATGCATGTGAACACATTCATCAGGAAGATTCGTTTGCTAACTATGAAGCAAAGGAGGTTTCTGACATTAATTATAGCAAGGTCACTGAGATGGTCAACGAAGTAGTCTCCTGTTGAGCATTATCAAGCAGAGAGAGCGTTTCTGGTTATAATGCTACCAGAGTAGCCTGGGTATTAGATCCTTTATCTTCTAAGCCATTCATCTTTTAAGCGCTTCAATTTTAAGCTACTTCGGGAACCAGTGTCTACAATTCGATACCGAGGATAGCGTGAAGGAGAACACATAAAGGAGGAAAAACTCAAAGGGTTTGCTGATGATAGTACACTCGTTGAGGTTGAAAAACACTTGGAAGAAATGGGGGGTATAGTAAACGACTGTTACATCTCGACGACACAATCACCATTTAGGTAGGCAACCATAACACAACGTCAAAACCAACTATAAGATACCTAGGTACGATGATCGACGCGAGGCTTACATACATACAAGCAATACTTTAACAGTATGTGCGGCAAAGCTGCTTCTGTAAGAATCTAGGATAACAGCATATTTGTAAAACTCAGGCAATAAATAAGACTAATTCTGTCAAGGGTGGTTTAGTCTATCCTAATCAATGCCTCACCTATATAGACTAAGTCAATGACAATTAAGTCCTAAGAAAGTGCTAAGCTTATCGTACAGTATAAGATGATGCAGTATGTGTCATCGCGGAAATGCTACCAGCGGAAATCATGGACATGGATTTACGATGCCAGAAGCAATATCCGAGCTCCAGTCAAAGATATAAAACTGGAAGAAAAACGGTGAAGCTATACTCTACTGCTTTGTGGTTTTTGTTCCACCTTTATATCTTTAACTGGAGCTCGGGTAGAAGGGATGGAACAGTTTTCAAAGGAACTATGCCATGATGGACCATTAGACTTATAAAAAAAAATGATCTGGCCCAGAGCCGAGCTTTATCACAACCATTCATGTGTGCCTGAGTACTTCTTGCACGATGGTGGGACCTCCTGTTTTATGTCGACTACGAACGGCTCAGTTGAGATAAGCTTTTCTTGACAATTGATACTACTCGGATGATTTGTCAGATCAAAACTAGAGGAGGGCCAGTGAAAAATCATTTAGGTGTTTCTACAACTGGAAATCGAACCCAGACCTTCTGCGCTGCAGTTCATCGCAATAACCATACTCCACCGTTAGACTACTACTGGATATTAAAAAAATAATGGACATGAACCACGGAGAAGTAGATTTTTACAGTAACCTGTTCCAAACTGTGCATGGTCAAGAAATCTCCTCACAGTTAAAACTGCGTAGAGGTCTGAGAAATAAAAAAATACCTAACGGTAGTTCCGAGGAGAGAGTGGTGAAAGTGTGAAGAGTCTAGGTTAGTCCTGTAAATAGTGGTTTATAAATAGTGTATGCTTATAGCCCGGGCTGCTAAAATCTTTTAAAGATTACATACCCCATGGCGCAATCATAAAAAAAACACACACACATGAAGCTACGGATACTACAATGTGCCTACAATCACCTAAGTGTGATGAGAAAGGAGGAACCTCATTTTACCTTACCTTAGTCCAATTTAATAGGAATGCAGATAATAAAAAAAGAACTATAAAATGTACTTAAAACAAAAGGGATCTTCAAGCCTAAAAGGAAAGTATTTGTAAATCACTCACTTTAGACAATTGGTGGATATTTTTTAACAACTTCTGAAACTACTGGTTAAAGTACCAACGTTTGTAAAAAAAAACCTTTTATGGTGAAAAAATAATTTCGGGGTATTAACTAGAGACGTAATATCTAATAAATTTGAACTGATTATGCATGCTAGTGATTGGTTTTTATGTTAACAATCACGTGAAAAACTACTGAAATAAATAAACTAAGAGTCTCGAAAAGATGATTTTGCTGTTTAGTCGGAATTGTAAATAACTCGACCGGTGCCGTTGAGCTTTATACGCCGAGGAGAAGGGCTACCGATATTTCAGAAAGAACTAGATAAGCGCGAGATAAAAGACATAAATTAGTGCCACTTCACTTCACTTGACAACTCCAGACTATGTTGCCTAAGCTATATAAAAAAATAATAAAACAAATATTTCTTATGCGCCCTGCTATTAGCAGGCGCCTTGATCTATGACTACCCAACCCTCTATCGATTTTGAAAGGATTCACCGTTCCACACGAGTAAATACAGTGTATACCAAACAGATGGAGAAAAGGATATACGATAGACAGGCATACACTTTGATGGATTCAGAAAAGGAACAGGAGAAAATCTCTCACCTCATCGGGATTGGAAAAAAATGTTGTCACCTCAATTCCGGCACGACTTTTGCTGTCCAAATTGCTACTGCTAAATTCGGTGTCCTCGACTGTGTTAACTGTATTTGTTGAATTACCCTCGACTAGACCGAGAGAGGAAGCCGCCGATTTTCCTTTATCAGAGAATTTCCCTATTCGAAGTTTTAAGCGATTTCTTTTTTTCTGTGATAGCGCAGGCTGAAAGAAAAACAAAATTTGGAAATAAAAGAAAAAAAACATAAAAATATACCCCGAGCGGAGAAATGAGATACAAATGAGATGTAAATAAAAAAAAGAAAAAACAACACAAATGCACAAACAATCGAGTTAAATTTTTCTTTATTCGTTTGTGTAATATTTTCTTTTGCAAATATTTAGCTTAATAAAATGAGCATCCTTAAATCAGCCAATTGGAAGTTTTTTCTTGTTTTTTGAAAAGTTTTGATTTTTCTTGTAATTCAAGAGAAATTAAGAGAAACAAAATTATAGGGAGGGGGGTTGTTTTAGATTATTATTCAAAAGCGTAAATATACATGCAGTAGAACAACTTGGTAATTGAAAAACACCTCCCCCGTACACCCTTTTATGCAAACCTGAAGGCAATGTGTGACCGCAAAACATCCCCAAATCAAATCTAACCTAGCTTGCCACTTTTATCGAGAATTCCCCAACGTACTAAACAACTGTGTACGAGTATAATCAAGTCCAACAGACCATAAACTCGTCCTGTATACATCTAATTTTCTATACAAACACAAACATGTGCTAAAGATACAATTCATCTCCCATGACGGCGATCTGACGGTTTCGTGTTTCTGATTAAATACTCCTCCATACACCAAAGGTTGCCACATCAACCATTCAGCTTGGAATTCATTAGTAATATGGAGATTGATCGTTGTGATTAATTAAATTCAGGCTTGCAACACCTGCCCTTGTCGGATGGCTGATTATCTCTAACTAAAGGAGGATGTTTTACAATTCCAAATCGATTATCCTGAAAATTCGATTCGATTCCGTTGAGAAAAATGTATTCATAACCCAAAGCTAAGACGATTCATAATTTTGAATAATATAATTCGAAGAATTCACTATTCGAGAACGAATACAAACCAAAATGTATCTCTATTTTTGAAAGGAGAAATGTTCGTCGATTTTCATGGGAATCCTTTTCGGAAAGATAAGAAAATATCCTTGAACCAACTGCACTGGTTGACATAAAAAACTTGTTAGGAATTGGAAAGAAAACTGGTACAATCCCCTGGGGGTTAAAATTTACGAGCGTGCTCGGTGGCATTGTGCTTGTAATGAAAGTTAAAGGGAAAAGTTCCAATAAATAGGGATTTCTTTTTTCGAACGTAGATATCTTCAGTGCAAGTTCATAAATTTAAGAATTCCATTAAGGCAACGCTTTGTTACATGAAGGGCAAAAACCTATGAATTGAAGCAAGTTTTTATATGTATTGAGTTACATTCAAAGTAATTCATCCATAAAATTAGGATTAGAAATAATATTTTAACTTTCCTTTTTATTGTCAAAAGGGGGACGGGTCTTAGATAGAATGAACCAATTAAAGCTTATGAAGATAACGAGAACTAACTTCTATCTAAATTAGAAAAAAAGTAGAGATAGCAATATCAAAACTAAAGCCAAAGTAGATGCAAGGCATACCTGCTGTCTTGATAAGGCGCATCAGTAAATTTAGTTCACATAAAAGTATGCATCGTTCCATCATCTGACCCTTAAAAAAGACGACCCTCTAAAATTCTTCAAAAACATAACTTCATGGACTTGTCATAATCAAACACAATATTGTTGACAGTACAGGTTCAAATTAAGAATTTTGTGATAAAGGAGAAACTCGTTGTAGGTATTTCCCTCCCAATCCCGCCAAACACAAAGCAAAACCTTTATTCAATCCTGGTGTGGCCATTGTTCGTACCGGCTTAAGGCGTATTTTCACTTTGAATATTTCCATCTTTGATGCACACTCAAACAAAACTAAGTTGACCAATCATAAAACTTTTAGCGACGCTTTTGGTATGATATCTCATCGTTCCAACGGCATTTACTAAAACTAAATTAAAAGATACATTTCCAAGATAAAGCCAACGTTAGTCATAGTTAGAAAAAAACAAATGAAACGACCTTCATATGCTGCTATAACGGCCGGGCCGGCCACGAGCTGTGCATGATGTACCACCATCTTGTTGAAATCACATGTTCAATAGGCCAATCTAATCCTATTCTGACACAAAAAAGTTTTCCAACATTTCTCAAATTAATGTCGAAAGATTTCAATGTCTTCATCCCTCGATTAACACCATACCACTAACATCTACTGTCGAAGAACAATGGCGACGATGTGAAAAATCCATGAGATCAGCCGTAACAGCAGTTTTGGTTTCTCGCGGTTACCAGCAAAAAATCTCTGGTTTGATGGAAAATGTCGACAGATGCACGCAGCCAAAAACGAGGCTGCAGGTGAAAACGACGGCTGCCTTTGAGCTCTATCGGATCTTCCCACCTCCAAAAAGAAGCAAAAAGAGCAAGAAAAGTGCATAATCAAAGAAAGGTGTCACTCCAGGAAACATGTTCGTAAGTTTAAAGGAAGAATTACTCTTACCAGCCGCTGCTTTTTTGGGCTAAAAAGACAACTAAGTAGTAAAGCCCACACTCGAACTACTAAGGATATTCTATATAAGACCCTGATCATCCCACTCCTTCTCTACGGCTCTTATCCCCAATTTCCTTAACGCCCTTACTGTATTAAAACATATAAAGGGTATTCATAACATAAAAAAAAGAAATCCTTTGTCGTTTTGAGAGAAACATTTATCGAAAACTGCGTTCCCGTTTGCGTTGACGGGCTATGAAGATGAAGATTCAACCAAGAACTATGCGAGCTGTACAGCGAAAAAATCCTAGTCAAAAACCTTAAGATGGCTAAGACATGCAGACCAAATGGAAACCAATATTCCGGCTCGCAGAGTCTTCGATTCGCAGCCAGACGTCGGACGCAGTAGAGGAAGACCTCGCCTTAAGTGGTGCGCACTTAAGTAAGTTCAAGTAGCTGCTAGGTAAGGATAATGTCGAGAAAGTGATAAGTTAGTAGACCAGATAACCCTAACCCCAGTATGAAAGAAGTCAGTGCAGACCCCAAAGACCTTAAGGAGCATATAATATCAAGCGCTTGGAGATGATCTAGAGTGTATATCGAATTCGGGATTAAAATTGATGCTGCTGATGGCACACATTTCAAAACATGTTCCCTATTTCGAAATGCAGATGTATTAGGTGATTTCGGGCCATATGTAGTAGATAGTGTTTAAGTGCAAACGTGGAATTTTCAGGATTTGAACATAGGATCCCGCGCTTGTTGTCCAACTCAATTCCCACTCGGAGAATACATCTGCGGAGTGAACTTCGAATAACACCTTAGTTGAGATATAACGAATGTTGACCATTGGAAACCTATGCTACTTTGGTTTGGCGAATCGAATGATATGTGATAATAAGAGAGGCATTTATGAGCTCTCTTCTGCTGGTGCTTAGATAATTACTAGAAGGGAAGATAATTACTACCATTCTTCAGATTACTGAAACAGGATGACCGAAAACTTTGTTGCCAATGGAAAAAAATCAAAATCTTCAGCTGTCGAAAGCATTCTCTTAACAGAATAAAGGTACAGCCGTTTAAAACCTCCTCATTACTATACTTTCACACATACACTCAACAAACTATCATCCCTATAAAAGTATTGTCACAATTTTCCAATTTTTTCCAGCACTCCCTTAAAAAAATCTCCCACCGGCATATGATGACTACAACTACAAAAAAAAATCAACCGCAAGAACCAATTGAATTCCTTTGAATAATTTGAATACATTAGTCCTTTTGTCCAATCCATGGATACATCGATAACCAACCTTACCGACAGCAAAGTATTTCAATTACAAGTCATGATAGAAAGGCAGTCCCAACGAAGGCGAAGAAGAAAAAAACGAATCCTTCCGCTCTAGATACTCCTTCGACATATATTTGCCTAAGGCCAAGTTCCATTCCGGTAGTAAATAGAAAAATCACGAGCAGAGAAAGAGCACACACACACTGGCCAATGGAACACACCGAAGAATGACAGGACGAGAAAGCTCACACACGTTCCTATACCCACCCCCAACACATATATAATAAAGGAGCATCCTGAGGAGAATGGGACCCCTTCGTGTCTGGTAGTCCTGCACATTGCGATTTTCAATTAATGAGACCAACATAAATTATCGATGTTATCGTTGGGCGCCAGAGCAACTCCCAGGTTACATCTGTTCTGTAAGGATTCGCCTTCTGTTTTGTCTTCATGTTTAGTAGATATATCTATATGTACATTCTATTACCGCTATTGTGTTGGACCAGGCAGAAGATGCGGTAGATGCGGTAGGAGTAAGTGATGTTATCTCGGTTACTGGAGAGCAAACAAAAAACCAAGCAAGAGTAGACCGATTGAAAATGTAAGTCTCTGGGATTTTTTTTTATTATTTTCTCTTTTCTTTGTGATGTGATAGGGAAGAAGGATGATGCAGAAAATTGAATCAAATGAAATTGGATAAACAGTGAAGAATACGTTTGCCTTTGCTATGGCAATGGAAAGGCAATCTTTATTAATTGAGTGTGGTTAGTTCTCAAATTGATTCCATTAGGTACGCTGTGAATATGTGAAGCCAAATGTTAGTGCTTTTCCAAGTCTGTAAATATTGACAAAGTCCAGAATATTCCGTAGGATAATTAAATGAAAATTAACTTTTTAGCCATGTTTGACATATGACAGTTAGGTTTAAACGAATTTCAACTATTCCGATGATTGTTTTAACACATGGCATTGCCTCCACAGTCAAAGGTTCCGCAAATCGGTTTTAAACGATTTGCGCAACCTTTGACTGTTTGAGATTTAAGAAATGAATGACTCTACTGGATCTATGACGTAGCTCCTCCGTTAATTTGTATTTGCGGTGTTATGGAGTACTGCGAATAGAACCTTCAACAAAAGGCGGACATTATTTTATAGGCTTACCTACAGAGCCTTCGAACAGAGTTTTTCAAGACTCTAATCTATGGCCACGCTACCCCGGTACAATCAGTAATCATGATAAGGCAGCCTTGTTGAGGACAGAGTTTCACCTTACACCTCTTTAACTCTAAGCCAACAACTTATTCCAGTACCATATGTGTCCATAACCAAATCCTTTTTAAAGAAGGAATTCCATCTAACACCTCTTCAACTATAAGGCTCACAACTCCTTCCAGTACCATATGTGCCCACGACTAATACGATACTCCTACTGGGGCGTCTACCTCCTAAGCAGGCTGAGTCAAGTAGTACCCAGTCTCTCGTGTTATCAGAATTAAGCCTCAGTACAACCACCAACCCTTAAATGGAGGATTCATAATTACGAAATTATAGATTTGGTGGTTCACCGTGGATAAAAATTACATGATATAATATTATCATTGCACGAGCATTCCTCAATGCACTACCCGAGGACGGACCTGGTTTCCAACCCATTCACCCTTTCAGGACTTGAGCCAGGTATTACCAATTTTTAAAGTCAGATAGGGTTCAGTGACGCCATGGTTAGTGTGATGAACTTGAGTGTAGAAGATCTGGGTTCGATAACAAGCCGTAGCAACCTAAATAATTTTTCACTGAACATCCTTTTGCGATTATCTGACAAGTCATCCGAGTAGGATCAATTGTCAAGAAAATCTTTTTTTAACTCACCCGTTCGGATTCGGCATAAAACTTTCTCCTACCATCATGCAAGAAGTACGCGCACATGAATGGTTGTGGGATCTAGAGCCTGTTGCGACAAAAAATTGTATTTATACCCTATCAGATCTGTATCGAAGCGAACTTAATACAAGCAGCATATAAGAGCAGAGATTTGCCACAGCATATATATCATCATTTAGTGCATTTATTGTTAGTATGACATAACAAAACAGAAGTTATTGAGTTTGAAATCACTAACAAAATCAATAAACAATGAAATTACAATCAAGCTTATATACACAATACATTTATAACGGCTCTAGCACACAATTCCGCAGAGTGTTTTTATAAACTAATTTTACTAACCTGCAGTTCAACTTCATCGTTGGACTGCTTCAGTTCTATGTGGGCGTCCAAACTTGTGAGGCATACTCCAAGTGAGGGCGAACTAGACAATTATATAGAGAGAGAGTGGCATTAGGATCATTAAACTCTTTTTACTACCTTTTTATAAATCCTAGCATAGAGTTTGATTTATTGATGATGTGTTAATTAAACTCCATTTTAGGATTAAAATAAACAAATCCATGCTGCTCTTAACAGATAACGTTTCGACAAAGAAAGACCAATCTATCACCAATAATATGTTAGACGAATCTCACAACTATCTTGGATTCCTAGATAGTTTTGGGATAAGTCTTTAATTAGAGATATCTCCGCGCTCACCTTTTTTTAAAAACTATTCTTATAACGCATTTTTTCATTGAGTTGGGAATACTCCTGTGGCACGGGAGCTTTCAAACATATACTTAAGGTATGGCAAAAGAGAATCTTTTTATTGCTTTACGACATTGGTGGGATTCCATCTGGCCCCGCAGAATAATCATTATTTAGTAAAGATATATATATATATATATATATATATATATATATATACAAGCAGTATATTTAATAAATGATTTACTAAAATTCTCTGCGAATAAGTAAGATAAAATTAGAGAGCTCGATGTTTTTGAATTAATGGGAAAGAAGTTATCTGGATATCAATCCGTTTTTCTCTTGGAATTTACAAACCCCCAAAAGCGTTCAGGATCATTTTTTATAGCGTTCTCCATATTGACTAGATATATAGTCATTATATAATCTTCTTGACATCACAGAGAATTCATTAAAAAAAGCGCTTATCATAGTCTTAACGAATAATTTATTCGGAAAGCATTTGAAAGTTCGCTTTCCGAAAGCCAAAAGAGTACGATCGATCATACGAGTCAGAATTTTCGTACAGATATCCGCCTATGTCAATGAAAATATCCAGTGGAGGATGATTTTTGTGTATGTCAGTTATGCTGGTACTAGATTAAACTACTGCAGTACTAAACAGAGTCAGAAGAAAAAATAATAATAGAATTCGATTAATATGATTTTTTATCCAGCTTGTTATCTGTAAGTCAAATAATGATAAAATGTTATCAAGTAATTATAGCTCTCCTTGTGCAGAGACTTCAGATGGTATATTTTTTACTTTTATATTAATAATACATTTTTGAATACGAACGTATTTCTTGTTATTTGTTGATACATTCCTAACAATACTTTAGCATTTTACTAAAAGTTACAGGTATGCAACAGAAGACTAAGGAATCGTTCAGTATGTCAATAATTTTGGGACTATTATTCCCCATGGGCAACACTGATCCAGCTACCTTGTAAGTCAACTAAAATATCTGTTTTTAACTCTCCAGCGAACATAGCATGTGTTTAAAAAAGAAAACAACTGAAGACGGTTTGATGTGGAGTGCATAGACCTACTTTCCTTCATACTAAATGGGATTCCAACCCTTCAAGGAATAAGATAACCTTTTATCTTTTACTGCTTCCTTTTGTTCAGACTTAACGCTTGATACTCAAGTCGTTGCTTTTGTCTTCCAAGTCTTCATAAGCTTACTAAATGTGTCTACCTGTGGTACCTCTTATGTGACACTTTAAATGTTTCCAAAGGTAGGTGTAATAACCCTTTTGGCTTCTTTTCAGATTCATGCGATTAAAAAAAAATCATCTCCTGTTAACTCATTAAACCCTACCCAGCCTAACCTAGTATAATTATGCCAAGGTACAGAGAACGTCACAAAAGTAGTTAAAAAAAATTATCACCTCAAGTTTATCATTCAATCTCGGTACCTTGATATAATGCATAAAAAATCCACCCCACAAAAAAAATTAATTTATTTAATAAAAGTTTATAAAAACCATGGGCACTGATCCCATTGAAATACGGCCAAAAGCTTCCAATTCAATAAACTGTAATAAAGACCACTAATCTTTTAAGCGTATTCTAAAAAAAATAAAGCACTCCCAAGGTAATAGACTTAAGCAAAGCCTTCGTTAATTTACCTAACCAGATAAGATAAAAGAGAATATTTAAAAAAAAAAACAGGGGTTCTTAATTTCATCCTTTCAAAGTCTTTTAACAATCAAATGCCTCCTAACCTTAACGCTTTTAAACACCATTCAATTCGGATAAGGCTGGGAGAGAGGATGTAATATGTTCATCAGTAAATGATTTTGACATTTAAATTTGTTCAAATTTAAAAAAATTCATGATGCAAGATTTAAAAAAAAAGTGAATTTAAGCAACGTTAACCTGGGTACTGAAATATTTCTTTATACATTTTATTGTATTCCTATTTCACACCGACATCGGATTTTTAATGTCTGGTGTTGTGGTGGTGGGTTGACGATTCTCGGGACTTTTTTTTTTAAAGCGAAGTTAAGTATTCGTCGATTACACCACACATTCTTTTAAACGTCTAACAATTTTAGGATAGATTATTATTAAGTAAACCACTTGAGTCAGTTAGGCTTATCTGACAGAATGATAGGCTCGACATGGGAGCTACTTTCGATATTGAAGCTATTAAATAAAAACTTTGTATAATATTGGTAATATTTTGTATTTTCCAATTTAGTGGCAGTTGTCTAAAATGGAATACTTAAGTGGCGCTACAGTCCGGAATGAACCTGCGGTCCATAGCTAACTGCCTCTGGTTGCGCACTTTAAGTTGGTGGAGGTTGGTTTTTACATGTGCACGCCACTTAAGGCGAGGTCTTCCTCTACTGCGTCCGACGTCTAGCTGGGAATCGAAGACTCTGCGAGTCGGAGTATTGGTGTCCATTCGCTATACATGTCGTAGCAATCTTAAACGTAGAATGCGGAGTTTTTTTTTTACTAGGAGTATGTCGCTGTACAGTAGGTATAATTTTTCAGTGAATCTTCGTCCCCATAGCCCAATATATTTGTCGAAGAATTTATCATTCAAAACGACCAAGTAGGTATTTCTTCATCCACATTCGATACAGACCATGCTTCAGCTCCGTAGGGCAGAATTGGGATGATCAGGGTTTTGTATATAATCGTTTTAGTAGTTCTAGGGCTTTACTTCTAAATTGCATTCTTAGCCCAAAGAAACTGCGGTTGGAAAGAGATGTTGTTATCAGAGTAAATACTGGAGCCGAGGTAGACACACCTAAAACCACACTGATATGGGCCGATTAGATTGTTGGTAAACGGTTGCAGGCGTTTATATATTACGACAGATAGGATCTTAGTAGGCGATGTTGAGGGGAATAATGCCTCTGTGGTTAGAGCAGTTTAGAAGGCCTCCTATTTTGTGTCTTTAATGCATGTGGGATTGGGACAAACTAATTGACAACATAGACACTAATATACGTCTGGCAACGGACTTAGGCTAATTGACTTCGCTACGGAACGAAATGTCATACTATATCTAGCATACGGTTTCCTCACCTCGATAACCATAAGGGGACATGGCAGTCTTCAGATCAACGAACAGTCAACCAAATTGGTCACATTGCCGTAGACAAGAGGCACGCATCCAGTTTTTTGGATGTCCGAACATTCCGAGGGGCTAACGTTTACTCGGACCACCTTGGTGCAGCCAAAGTAAGAATACGAATATCAAGAAACAACAAACCAGAATTACAGTAAAAAAATTAATGTCGAAAGAATGCAAACGCAAGATACTGCCAAGGCCTTCTCGCAACGCCTATCCCTTAATTTCTCGATTCACACCATACCAACAGTATCTAATGTCGAAGAACAATGGCAACGATGCCAACAAGCCATTATATCAGCCGCAACTGATGTGCTAGGTTTCTCGCGGCCATCAGCAAGAAACCCCTGGTTTGATGAGGAATGCCGACTGATGCTCGCAGCCAAGAACGAGGCCTACAAGGATAAGCTGCAGATGAGGACGAGAGCTGCCATATAGGCAAAGAAGAAGGGAAGAACATCTGCTTTTCATAAAGAAGAAAAAAGAGCAAGAAAAGCGCGCGATCGAAGATATAGAGAGGTGCCACTCCAGGAACGATGGTCGCAAGTTTTACCAAAGTGTAAAACGTCAAAGCCAAGGATACAAGGCCCGAGCAGAATCCTGTCGTAGTTGATACACAGTCGATGCTGAGGATATGGAAGAACCACTTTTGCAGACTGTTAAACGGCGATGACGAACAAGATTAGAACGAACCATTCATGCCAACCACCCGACCTAAGTGAAGTGAGAAAAGCAATATCTAAACTCAAGCTTAATAAAGCTGCCGGAAATGACGACCTTCCCGCTAAGCTTTATAAAGCGTCAGATGACTTGGTAAGTTAGTAACATCCACCAACTCATCAGCCAAATCTGATTTCTGAATAAGGGAACCTCAGCATCGTTTGCCCGATCCGAGAAACCGGAGACCCTCTAAACTGCGCCTACTACGGAGGCATAAGTCTCCTCAATATTGCCCTTATAAGTGTGGTTTTTAAGCCAGGAAAGTCCAAAACCGATCTAATGTTCACACTTCGTCTGATCCTGGAAAAAACCAAAGAAGTCCAAATCGATACCTACCACCTATTTATCGATTTCAAAGCCGCATACGACAGCATCTATAGAGATGAACTATACAGAGCCATGTCTAGTTTTGGTATACCGCCCAAACTCGTCCGTCTGTGTAGGATGACGATGTACAATTATCGCTGCTCCATCAGGATGGAAAATGACACCGACACATTCGATACCAAAAAAGGATTTGGGCAAGGCGATGCGCCGTCATGTGACTTCTTTAATTTGATTCTTGAGAGGATTATGCAAAACTCCCGAGCCAACACCAGAGGCACAATTTTCCAAAAATCGGTGCAACTACTATCATACGCCGACGATATTGACATCATTGTTACGAGTCAAAAAGATGTCATGGCCACGTTTGCAAGGAAGGAAGCTCCAAAAATATGTTTAGCAGTAAATGACTGTTAACACGAAAGGACACACTCCTTCTACTGCGCTGAAATTAAAAATGGAGACGAAGATTTAACCAAGAACTATGCGAGCTGTCCATCGACATGCTCCTTGTCGAAAAACTCCGCATTGGACGTTTAAGATGCCTAGGACATGTATATCGAATGGACTTCGGCTCGCAGAGTCTTCAATTCGCGTCAGACGTCGGACGCAGTAGAGGAAGACCTCGCCTTAAGTAACGCACACAAGTATAAACCGAACTCAAAAAACTTGGAGTGCGCAACTGGAGGCAGTAGATAAGGACCGGGCTAAGGGAAGAGGCATTTTGGTTGAGGCCCAGATTCATTCCGGACTGTAGCTCCACTTAAGTTATTAAGTAAAGTAAGTATGATATTAAATTATCACAGGTGATGAATAATAATGAGGAAATATAAGTAAAACCCAGACCCAATCCTGCGGTATGGAGACCAGTAGCTGCAAATTTGCAAGTCAGAATCAAATAACAAAAAAATGCATATACACTTAGTAAAATTCATGACAGATAAAGCATCATGAAAGCAATATCAAAAGAGCTACTAAATGGAAAATCAAGGATTTCATATTAAGGATATAAAAAAATATTTACAAAAATGTACATACGAAAATGGAAAATAATATGACGAATTATTTGTCCTTTTTGATATATTTGTGCACCTTCATCAAACGAAATGCAATTCATTAATATGGCTTTTCCAATGCCAATAATATACCGTAGTTCAGGCATGATTGAAATAAAAAATAGAAGACAGGGTTTATTTCAAAAATGATTTACTCAGGACTCGAAATGAAAATATTTCAACTTCATCATACTCATGAGCGTGCGTCTACAGTGAAATATTTCCAAATTCGTAGCCTTATACGATGCTGTAAAACAAGGCAATAACAAAAACAAAATTAATTAAACTGTATTTGCGATATTAATTAAAGACTAACCTTTCACTGTTAATTATTTTAATCTTAATATAATATAAAGGCGTACCTTTTAAATTTTTCCAAAATGTAAATTTGTCGAACTGATTATAGACTTTTTGAAGCTCGATATAACATTTTTTTTTGTAACTTAGCTTAACAAATTGGACATTTTCTTAACATTTTAACAATTTTATATTTTTTATTTAATTATAGACAGTGATTCAGCATTGTGTGGGTAGAATCACTATAAAATGTGATTTAAATTCTTAACTATTAATGTTTAGTTCCAAAAGGTTATTTATACTGTTTGTTAAATTTAAATAAGCCATTTTTATGATAAGGATCTATACTATTAGAGTTTTTTTTATGAACATCTTGTGGGATGGCAATGCGATTATATGAAACCTAACGTTTTCACCTAGCTGATGTCTATCAACTCCGATTCTCAGCCTTTACATGGCGAAAGCTGAGTGCCTAGTATTTTGAACGTAGTAAGGTCTCAACCCCTGTGTAAAGCCTTGGCGGCAGCAGAAGAGAGCGGGCGGAAGAGGTGTATTTAAACTAATGCACATATTCAATTTCCAGGCGGCAGCGAAAGAACTTCCAAGAAGTAATGGATGGTGTCGTGTACAGTCCCAGTTAGGATGGACAAAGTGAACAACCTAAATGAGCTCCTTCGACATATACCATCTAGGAATCTCAAGGGTATGTCAGTCCCCTTAAGTAGAGGTGGTGGTGAATGAGCCGAAAGACCAATGGCAGCTCTCAATCCCATAGTGGATCGAACTGAAACTTGCCCTCCAGATTGGAGGTTGTGCCTTAGGTTAACTACACAATCACGTAAAACACCATTGTTACGAAGCAACCTAGAGCCTCGGAGAGGACTGATCATATTGCTGACTACCATCCAAAAACAACGATGTTCGTATCTGCACCTGGAATGTGAAAACATTCTTTAGGACACATCTTTGCTAGTATTGGTGAATGGCGTTTCCTCAGATAATTCCACTACAAATGCTGGGGTTACTCAAGGATTCAAGAATTCTTTAACCCATTCTAATGTACTTTAATGATCTTTTCGGGATAGCGACTAATCAATTTTTAATTCTTAGTATAGGGAAGTATTGTGTTGGCGCGAAAATTTCAAGTTGAGGTTTTTATAAATTCTTATGTTTTGAGATACCCCGAGAAAAAAGTGTTTTTTAAAGAAAACTTATGTTTGCCATCTGGAGTCTGTTATTGATACTGGAACCAAATTATTCATCCGATTTGATTGGAATTTCGAGTATGTGCGTTGTTGGTCCTTCTGTAGAGTCCTACAGAGATGTAACGTATCTCCCATATAACGATTTTTTATACCCTATCCCAAAGGGGTATATTAGTTTTGATACTTACTTTGTAACATAGAGAACAAATTTAGCTACATTTACCTCAAAGTATATGGATCGACTCAGAATCGCTAGCTGAGTCGATGAAGCCATGTCTGTCTGTCCGTCCGTCCGTCCTTCTGTACGTCACCGATTTTTAGGCCTTAAATTTTGAGTTAGGATAATGAAATTTAGTATATAGGATCCTCGTCCGTGCCTACAGAACAATTTTTTAAATCCGCCCACACACTGGCCAAACCGTAAGGAATTTTAAAAAAGTAACAATCTTAATATCTACATTGCGTCTAATAAAGTTTTTTGCCACGCCCACGCGTTTTCAATAAAAAAACTGTTTTCGGTCAAGTTTTAAATTTTTCGAAAAATGATTTGTCAGATCATCACGAGAGGGAGCCAGTGAAAAAATTTTAAGGTGTTGCTACTGCTGGGACTCGAACCAAGACCTTCTGCGCGGCAGTTCATCGCACTAACCATAGCGCAACTTAGCCCGCACACTGGGTAGATCCAAAAATTAAGCCTATTGCTTTGTTTTGATATGCAGCTAGGTCCTGTGAAAATTTGAAGAAAATCGGTACAGCGGCTTAGCCAGCTATATAATATAAGATGTAAAATAACAAAATTTTCTTAGAACAACTTGAGCGTCGGAACATTTATAAATCCTTATATTCCAGTGGTTCACATAATATTATAATAATTTAGAAAACAGCAAATTGAATATTTAGCAAACGTGGATTTGTTCCAACCCTTCTACATTCCTGGGGAAGTTTGTCCGAGCTCTTATTTTAACTAAGAACAATCATATTTAGGAATTTAAAATCTAAAATAAAACATTCTCTTAGTTACATGTTCTGAGGAAACCTTAGTTAAGTCACTGATTACGAAACACCCTGTAAAGTATTTTTTATAAAATGTACCCTTTTTATAGCCTTGGAATTTGTAGCGATATCATAATTCGTTCAGAGTTATTTTGCCTAGAGCGCGGAGGGTGTCAGTAGAATATGATAGGTATATGAATTATATAGTAATTACTTTGGCAGGCCTGTGCACCAAAGTTTAAAATTGTAGGGCCAGTTAAGGCTGAATCAATATAGCAGTTTAACCAATAATTGCAACAATTTCTATTGCGATTTAGGTAACAATTTGATATTTCAATTATTCATTAGAAATACAATACAATTTAATTCGAGTTCAATGGAACATTAAAATTATTTATAATCGCCTTATTCCAAACTTTATTTTTTCCAAGGGGTGGCTCTATTTATCTCAGAGGAACAAACCAATAACAAAGCATGAATTTGTATATTCCCGAAATCGAAATCTACTCTCTACTGATTCCTTCATTACGAGAAGGAATATTCTTTATATATTAATTAACATGGCACTGATGAATTTCCAGACATAAAACATTTAAAATATCGTGAGTTCACATCAAAAAACATTTTATTCGGGGGAAAAATAATATTTGTTCTGTCACATTATTTGTAGTTAATTAACATAATTTCTGCTACGCGACATGAGTCCCACTAGCAGTGTGTATGTACATTTCTTATAGGGCCCCTTACTTTAAATGAGAGTATGGGATACATTTCAAAAGATCCATACTAAGTACATGACAAAGCCTTAACAGAAAACAAAACACAAAATACACATCAACTGAGCCATTACTCTTGGATGACATAAATTGTGTATCTTAAAGTACCTAACTCAAAAAACATTTCTGCCATTTTCAATTAACAAACCCTTTAGGATACTTCAACGCGATAAAGGATTGAAGACGCAAGGGATGTATTATTATGTTGTCTGAAGCAATTTGGATATACAGACATTAAAATATCTTCATCTGCTAAAAGTCCCGCAAAGTGCGACATCTGGATGGGGAATGATACTATGATGCGATGTATAGAGTATAGCTCGTTGTTTTTTATGACACGACACAAAAGTCAGACATCTCAAAGAGTGAATGATGCGTGATGAATCGATCTATGTCTTTACAGATTCATGCCTCTAATGGGGTGTTATGATAATAATGATGCAATGACATAAAAAGGAAATTTTAATTCGTATTACCAAAAGAATAGATATGATCTAAGGTTTATTTGAGAAAACCCTCATAGATTAGTATATTCCTGACAGAGACAATGTTTCCGAAGGTACCAACGAATAAGACAGCTGTGTGACATCACATCATCTTTTTTCTAAAATATTTATTAATTCTACTACACATGTTGAAGCTGAAAATATTGAATGATTCTTGGAAGGAAGTGACATTAAAAAAAGGTAATTCTCTTCTCGATTAGATATTCCGATTTTAAATAATAGGTGAATGGACTATCAACAACGTATTAGGACTCGTTCTGAAATCGTATGCTAATTTTCAACAGAAAACTAAACCGTGATCTAAAGATATACTTATTTCATCAAAGAAAGTTCAACGTTTCATGTTACAAATAATCTTAATGGGAATATGTATGATTTGCTAAATCCCAATATTATTAAATAATAATTAGGCATTTTTAATAGGACATGATTCTAGCTTTTCAATTAATGAGTCTGTGTCTATTTCTATTTCCATATAAATACTTCCCCTATATTTAAAATATGACCCATATAAAGGGTGATCCAATAGGAGTTACTTTTTTTCCATAGCGCGTTTTTACTATTACTATTTGTCAACTAGCTTATCTATATGACGTTTGTGTTCAGTATATGCATTGCCATTTCATCATGAATGGAGTTATGCCCGGTTTCACAGTTAGCGCTTAAATCTCAAGTAGAGTGTAATCTACGTGTTAATTCAACTTGGTGTTTCAAAGTACTGGCTTAACAGGTAAACTCCACTTAAGTGTTGATATAACTTAAGACTCCGATGTTTGTGGCTTAAGTTTTGGCTTAACTCCTAAATTATAAACAAAATTATTCCTCTAGGTAACTAGAAACTAAACTATTTATAGTTTCAATTTTCTCTTAGGCATTTTTCTATTTGACATCTACGATCCATTTAGAGTAGTTAATTACCCACAAACTGTACACAATCACTTTTGATGCTTGGGTTAGCTAAACCCCACTTTTTGAATCACTGTGAAAGCCGAAAAACTTAAACCCAAACTTAAGCTCTGCGTTTTGCTTAGCTAAGAAACGACTTAAGCTCCCACTGTGAAACTGGGCATTAGGCTTACTAATTTTGGAATTAGGCTTACTAATTTTGGAAAATAATTTCCAAAATCAGTGTTTGGTTAAAACTTGTTACAGTACTTTGACCATAACAATTTTACAATATTGGCTTGTAATAATTAATATTGCTGCAGTAGCAGAGAATAATCGTGGAGACCATGATAAATCAATTCGTCGCCGTTCTCAAGGTTTGTTGCGTATTTTTAAGTGTGATCTTGGTTTAAGAGCGTATGAAATACAACTTGTTCAGGAATTGAAGGCGGCTGATTTTGGTTTATGTTTTAATTTCTGTTTATGGGCCTTGGAACCCCTTTTTTATGGAAAAATTGTTTTTAACGACGAATTTCATTTTTGGTTAAACGGCTAAGTTAATAAGCAACATTGCCGTATTTGGGCCGATGAACAACCAGATGTACCAGCAGCTACTAATGCAATCCCAAAAATACACTGTTTGGTGCGGTTTATGGACAAGCGGCATCATCGGACAGTATTTTCTTTTCTTTTTTAATGGAGAAGGAGTGTGTATTGCTGTCAATGGAGATCACTATAAAGCAATGATCAATGATTTTTCGAGGCCAAAAATTGAAGATATTGGTGCAGCTGACTTGTGGTTTCAACAAAATGGCGCTTCGTGTCATACAGCTAACGAATCCATTGCTTTATTGAGTGAAACTTTCGATGAAAAATTCTCAAAAAAAGGTCCTATCAATTGGCCACTAGGATAGTTCAATGGCTCGAGTCCTTAAAGACTCGAAATGCAATAAAATTTCGGGTCCAAATGGAATACCTCCCCATGTTCTGAAGAGGTGTTCTTTCACTCTGACTAAACCTTCATACAAACTCGTTCACATGTTTTACTCTGCAGACACATTTCCGGATCAGTGAAAACTTGCTATTGTTAAGAAAATTCCAAAATCTCCATAGTTCGAACGCCATCACACCCCATGAGCCTACTCGAAAATCATTTCCTTAGTGACCGTCAGTATGTTTATCGACAGCAACGTACCACCGGTGATCTTATGAGTCTACATTAGTCAAAAATGGAACCGTAAATTTCACCGATTCGGTGAATCTAGAATTGTTGGATATCTCAAAAGCCTTCGACAAAGTGCAGCATAGCGCTCTTGCCAATAATCTTAAGTCTTTTGATTAGTAATACTTTCATAAAATAGGTTACTAGTTTTCTGGGTAACAGATGTATTAGATGGGTCAACTTCTCAGTCCTCTCACCTAATATCTATAGTTTTAATTTTTATTAACGACTTATACTCTCTCTGACTTTTAATCCAATACATTCATTCACAAATGACAGCATTCTTTCCTTCATTTAAACTTTAACGACCCAACGCCAAGAGGCCCAAGTTGGTGAGTCGCAATGGCAGCGAATGCCAACTTAACTCAATTCCGACATCGATACAATTTATCAAACGGGGAACCAACAATCGGATTGAGCTTAAAACGTCCAAGACAAAGTGGTGCCTCCTATTACTAAAGCTGGACACAAATGAAGCAAAGCATAAAATGGAAGGAGTAAAAGTTGAGGGATCCAATTGCTGGACTTTAATACCCGACATGTATGTTAGCCCAGACCTTCGATAAAACCAGCAAATTATAGGTACTGCAAAGGGTGGTACTAGTAGCCTAGGATTACTTAAACGATGTGAACGGGTTTTCACTCCATCGGATTTAGCTAATATCTATAAAGCGTAAACATTGCAAGACTCGAATACAACTCACACATATGAGCGGGTGGTCCTGGAACTTGCATGATGCTACTTAATCGAGTCTAACGTCATGCTATGAAATATATTGGCAACCATATTGGGCCGTCTTTGCCTATACTTCAATGAAACACACATGTTCCACACGAAACCCTTTTACTTCTTCTTGATCACTGGGTTTAATTACGTTAAAGGGCTAAGTCCTAAGTGCTGAAGTAAGAATGTGGATCTTCAATACGGTACAACTACAACAACGGCGAAATATTGTGACAAAATACAATTACGAAAGGCTGAACATCGCTTATTCACGGGAATAATTCCATATTGACAGCAACCTTTTGCCAGACCGTAATGTATGTATGTGTATTTATCGATAATCTGAAGAATAGAACCTCAGTGCCCGATCCACAAAATAGGAGACTTTCTGAATCACGCCAACTATATAGCCATAAGTTTCAATAACTTCCTACAGGATCTTATATGCCGTAATATATGAACCCTTTAAATAACAACCTGTTTGGCCCTTAGCAGTGTGGTTATAGGCCAGTTAAGTCGACAACTGATCACACTTCTGAAGATTTCGAAAAAAAAACATAAGAAGTGCAATTCGATATCCACCACATTTGTCGATGTCAAGGCCGCAAATGACAGCATTTATAGAGACGAACTGAACAGACCCATGTTAAGTTTTAGTATACCGCCCAAACTCTTCCGTCTGTGCATGATGATTTAGAATTCTCGCTTCTCAGCGCGCAAAACTTTCGGACTACCAACAGAGGCACAATCTTCCGTAAATCTGTGCATGCACTAGCATACGCCGACGATATTGACATCTCTGGTCATACTCAACGAGACTTGGACAAAGGACACACAACAGCGATGTATTTGGCAGAGCGTCACCATCGACAGCTATAACTTTCAGGTAGTACAAGAATTGATCTTCCTCGTATCAGCTATTAATCCTGACAATGATATCTCTTCAGTAATCGATTAATCGGAAAATCTTCGGTAACATATATATTGTCTATGCAGACGAAGATTAATAATCGTACTGTCAACAAAAGGAGACTAACTACCTTGACAAATTGCACAAAGTGTCACAATTAACAGCTACAACATTAAGGTGGTAAAAGAATTTGTATGTCGGCTCTATTTTTTAACTCTCACTACTACATCTGCTTTATGCCTCTATAGCATGGACTTCTTTAAACCATTAATAGTACTTGCCACCTATTATCTGCATAAAATAAGTTAATCATGCAGTAACCTTAACAATTATATACATTAATACAACACCAAACGTCATTAGCAGGAGTGCAGAGTTCCCTATGGTCTATTCAAAAGAAATTAATTTAGATTCGCCTAAGGTTATGAAGTTTAAAATGTAAATTCAAATGATTTGTCATAAATATCTATCTATCTTCTTCTATCTTTTATTCTGCATAAATAAAAGTCAAATGTCGTTCGTTGGGAATCGCATCACTTCAGAACAGCTGCAGTGATTTGGGTATTTTTTTATACCCTATCTCATAGGGGTATATTAGTTTTGATACATAAATTGTAACATAGAGAAATAATTTAGTTACATATACCTCAAAGTATTTGGATCGACTCAGAATCACTAGCTGAGTCGATTAAGTCATGTCTGTCTGTCCGTCCGTCTGTTGATCACAGGTTGTTAGGCCTTAAATTTTTAGCTAGAATGATGAAATTTGGTATATGTGATCCTTGTATGAACAATTATAAAAATTTTCAAAATCCGCCCACTGCCACGCTTACTTTTTGGGAAAACCGTTTTTTATTCATTAGGTTAAGAATTTTTTAATTTATTTTAATTTATACAATTTCATTTATATTGAAATTATTATTTCAAAAAGTTTTTTTTACCACGCCCACTTTTTGGGGTCGTTTTTAGTATAAACGAGTGGTGGGTGCACGACTGGGTCGTACGCAACTTTCTCTTTCACAGCAAGTTGGGCGTTAGATCTAGTCATAAGCATTTTGATTATTGATGCTAAAATGATATAAATAATGTCGAAATGTATTTATACGAATTTTTACTCCAAAATTTGAAGGAATCGATGTCAATGTGAAAAATAATGATTTTCCGTTTTTGGCCAAAACTGAAAATTCCGTTTAGTAATAGTTGGGCTAAAACTAATTATGTGGAATTGCTTCAAGCTGTAATAGTAGTATATGTATTAAATTTTATTCAATTTGACACAATAGTTTGCGAGATATTAACAATTTTCTTTATATGGCCTAAATGACAAAATCCGTTATATGGATTTTCTCGAAAAAACTGGGTATGCAGTTTTGTTGGAACTAATATGGTTATAGTATATATAAAGTTTAATCAAAATCGTTAGAGCCGTTTTCGAGAAAATTGAGGTTATGTGTAATTTTTATATGGCAGGTACCAGTTTTAACATGGCTAAAAGCAAACAAAAAAAATGGCCTAGAGTTATGACCAAAACAAGCTTGGATACGAAGTTTGAAGAAAATCGGTCAAGCCGTTTAGGCTGGGGAGACCGTCACGGACAGACGGACCGACGGACCGACGGACGGAATTCCAAAAACCACTTTTTTAGGCTCCGCTATCATCGTAATGTTAGAATCAATCAGAATCTCGAGGTCGAAAATTTTCACGAAAACAATATCTTTCTCTTTGTAAGAGAAAGTTAAAAACTTTTTTGGTCAAATTTTCAAATATTAGAAAAAACTTTTGATGCAACAACGTTAATAAAATTAATATGAACATTTCGGCCTTAGACCATTTTAAGCCTTTTTGTGGCATTTTCCTACAAAAACCATTTATATACAACACCCCAAGAAAAACGATATTTGTCGAACCATAAAATATTTTGATAAACTGTCTGAACAATATGCTGCAACAATACATTTTTATATTTCATCGCCATAAATACCACATTTTGGGGATAATAATTTTAAGGATGGGATGGGATAACGTATTTAACGATCCGCACAGCGGATTGTAGCCATCTAATATGTTTTTTTTTTAAATGTTCGTCATAGCCCAACTTATGTTTTACGGAAAGAACAATTGACCATGCCCACTTTTACGCCCATCGGAAAACGGGTGCACCGATTTGTCATTGCTTTTGTAATGTATCGCTATTTTTTGTCCATTATGGTAGTATTTTATTTGCATTAAAAACAAGGTATTATCTGATTATAGCTGGTGTTCACAACCATCCGATGCACGAACAATTTAATCAAGAGCTGCGATGCGAAAAACAATATGATTGTGATGCTTTGAGTTCAGTTCGAACAAACGTTCCACTGTTGAACCGACAGAAAACAAGTTGTGAGCTTAATGCATGTTTGAAGAAACTCAAAATAATTACGAACATGCAAGGCAAATGCTGGCCATTGGCAATGGTAAAATTCCTGTTGACATTTCGACATTTCATAATTTCATGATTGCAAATGTAAACATACCCCATAACATAAACATAACCTGTATACATAAAAATGGTCATGCAAACATAAATTTTAAAATTTGAAGGCAAAACAACATTTGACGGGTCAGCTAGTACCTATATAACTTAACTCGGTTAAATTTTGGGCAACACTAATATTTAGATCTACTGAGTTATTGAATATCGGTATATTATTATTTTACAATTTAAAGAAAAAGACCTATAAGACTTGATGTTATATCACCAATAATCATACAAAATTTTTTATTTTCCTTTTCTTCAATTTTTGGCATTTTGTTTGGGGTGATATTTCCATTTTAAAATTGGGACCGTTTTTCATTTATGTTTTGAGGTTATTTTTCATTGGAATCTGGTGGAAAACAGATTTTTATTCGGATTACAAAAAACTGAACATTGCCTATAAAATTGTATGAAACTCCGAGATTCAAACAGTTTCAAAAGAGTGTTTCATTTTTTTTTCAATGCAAACCAAAAGTCACAATAAAGAAATTGTTTTCTCGAAATTTTATAATGTCAAACTCTTCTTAATCCGACTATGGTAGTAATGAGCTTATATAAGGTTTAAAATTCACCAAGTCAGGCAACAAAAATCAAAAGTGTTAAGCGATACTAATGGCTAAGCGCTTTAAAAAAAAGTAACATGGTTAATTTGTAGTGCCCAAACATCCGGATTCAATTAGTATTGTTTAGCGCTAATGGTCAATTATACCTCAAGGTAAAACTTCAAACGACATATGTACATACAAGTACGCCACTCGCCCACCAATTGCAATAATACCGCAACCATAAAATGAAAAATGAATGTCCATTTCGGAGTTTAATTGCACTGCGAATTAAATCGACCAAACCGCAATAAAATAAATCCCGAAAAATATTCCCAAAATAAGCCCTGTGGCATACGAAAAGATGAAATTTGTAAAATTAGTCCCTCACCGTTGCGTGGCGGCGGGTCTGATATTTATTAAATTTTATTACACAGTTTTTCGGTCGACTGTAGTAGTATAACTTTGTTGTGTGGTTTGCACTGCGATTGTAGTTATTTGCCCTTTCCTCAGGATGTTGGTTGTCTAGGCAAATAAAGTTATATGCACGTGTTCATGTGAATATGCAACTTAAAAAAGTTCGCTCATGTGGAATGACATTAAGTTCGTGTTTTGTGGATGAAACAATTTCATGATTAAATGCAGGTGGGTGTACTTGGATATATACAAAATGTTTTTTTAAGTGTATAGTGTTTGAAACCTCAAAACAAATAATTTCTCCAAAATTAGTTAAATACGATTTCAGCAAAGGACTTTCCTATTGTGTAAAGGATACATGTAAAGAGGTCACCGCTTACCATACAGTGTTTAGGTATTATATATAATTTTATATGAGTATTGGATACACCTGTTATCCACTATTATCATACGAATCCTTTAATTTTTATTTTTATACTGCAAATTGCAAACGAGCATTTTTGAAAAGTGTAATTTACATTTCTACTTTTTAGAAAAGTTATGCCAGAGCAACTAATGTAGGTATTAACAATAAAATGGAAGCAAGTTACCAGGAATTCAAGGACTAGTTGCAAATCAAATAAATTTATTTAAGGGGACCATTATGATTACAACTTTCAGGCTATATAGCAATATTAACAAAAAGCTTTAAAGTAAGAGAAATTTTTCAGTTTTGCAAGTGGTAGTAATCTACTGTACATGAGCTTCCTTTCTATCTTACCCCCTTTTAAAAGGACGCTCTGTTAAAAAATAAAGCCGTTTTCATAACGACTTATGTTTCATTGATAAAATATGCATTTGATAAAACAGCTTATGTTAGGTAATTTTCTTTAGTCTCGAAAATTTAAATTTTACGTTTTACCAGAAACATGTATGTTGAAATAATCCGAGCGTTTTTTTTTTTTTAATTTTTAACTTTCTCTTACAAAGAGAAAGATATTGTTTTCGTGAAAATTTTTGACCTCAAGATTTTGATTGATTCTAACATTACGATGATAGTGGAACCCAAAAAAGTGGTTTTTGGAATTCCGTCCGTCTGTCCGTCTGTCCGTAATGGTCTCCCCAGCCTAAACTGCTTGACCGATTTTCTTCAAACTTCGTATCCAAGTTTGTTTTCGTCATAATTCTAGGCCATTTTTTTTGTTTGCTTTTAGCCATGTTATTAACGGTAGGTACCTGTCATATAAAAATTGCACATAACCTCAAATTTCTCGAAAACGGATCTAACGATTTTGATGAAACTTAATATATACTATAACCATATTAGTTCCAACAAAACGGAAAACCTAGTTTTTTCGAGAAAATCCATATAACGGATTGAAAATTGTTAACTTCTCGCAAACTATTACGTCAAATTGAATGAAATTTTATATATATATTTCTATTACAGCTTGAAGCAATCCGACATAATTAGTTTTAACAAAACTATCACTAAACGGAATTTTCAGTTTTGGCCAATAACGTAAAATCATTATTATTCACATACCGATTCCTTCAAATATCGGAGTAAACGTTCGTATAATCACATTTCGACATTATTTATATAATTTTAAGCATCTATTATCACTGAAAAAGAAAGTTGCGTACGACCCAGTCGTGCACCCACCACTCGTTTGCTTGTGTTGCGTTAAAAAAAGACTTAAATTGATTTAAGATTTTGATAAACTGTCTGAACAATATGTTGTCATTTTCTATATTTCATCTTCATAGAACCTACATTTCTGGGATATTAATTTTAAGGATGTGGTGGGATAGGGTATTAAATGATCCACTCAGCGGATTGTAGCCTTCTCATATGTTTTCTTTCAAATTTCTCCAATTTGAACCTAAGCTACTACAGACATATATTAATCAACATTTTTAATAAAATAAAAAATATTTAAATAAAGGAAAAAATTGATTTATTGTTAAAAGAAAAAAACTCTTCAAGTGATGAGAAAAAATAATTAAATAGACATTCATAAAAAAGCGAGTGGTGGGTGCACGACTGGGTCGTACGCAACTTTCTCTTTCACAGCATGTTGGGCGTTAGATCAAATCATAAGCATTTTGATTATTAATGCTAAAATGATATAAATAATGTCGAAATGTATTTATACGAATGGTTATGATTTTCCGTTATTGACCAAAACTTTAAATTCCGTTTAGTGATAGTTGGGCTAAAACTAATTATGTGGAATCGCTTCAAGCTGTAATAGTAGTATATATATTAAATTTCATTCAATTTGACATAATAGTATGTGAGAAATTAACAATTTTCTTTACATGGCCTAAAGGACAAAATTCTTTATATGGATTTTTTCGAAAAAACTGGGTATGCAGTTTTGTGTGAACTAAAGTTTAATCCAAATCGCTAGAGCCGTTTTCAAGAAATTTGAGTTTATGTGCAATATTTATATGGCAGTTACCGTTAATAACATGGCTAAAAGCAAAAAAATGGCCTAGAATTATGACCAACACGGAATTCAAAAAAAAAAAAAACACTTTTTTGGGTTCCGCTATCATCGTATTGTTAGAATCAATCAAAATCTCGAGGTCGAGAGAAAGTTAAAAATCCTATGAGCAATTATAACAATTTATTTAATTTTTGTTAAATGCAATTCTGTTAATCGAATTATCAATACTAGAAGCAACAGAATTGCAAATTGAATGCTACTTGTTAAAGGCTTATTATTTCCATAGCTTGTTAAATGATTTGGTTCATAAAACAAGCTATGCTCATATAACGGTATACCCAGAACGTAAAAAGAGTGTCTACGGTTTTTTTTCGAATTTCTTTTAAATATGCCCGAAATCTTTTTTTATTAAAACGCCCCAAAAAGTTCGCGTTGCAAGAAATATTGTGTGGACGAAATATTGATATTGAGAATGTCTAAATATGTTATTAAAACACTTTTCAAAACTCTCCTATGTCTTTGAAGGACTATAAATAAAATGTTTGTTTGCCCAACAGGTCCGACAATCAGTCCCACAACCATTTGTAGTTCTTGCACGATTGGTAAAGCCCACAATTATATACCAAACCCGAACTTCTGAGTCAAAATAACATTTTTAGTTGGCGTAACTGGCTTTGTAGGACCCTGAACCCAGTTTTTTTTCTCAATTATTCATGCATACGTGAGTACTGCTTGCAGAATTCTGGGACTTTCACTTTTTACCGCGTCCGGTAGACTGAGTTGAGATATTTGAATTAAGAGGTTATCATAGTACGTTGCTTCTATGCGCGTTTTTTTTCGTTCGCTGCGGCGTTGTTTTCTGGGAAGGTGGCCAAAATACAAACCGAGGTGTCAAAGTATTTTGTGAACCACTTTCGGTAGAAACTGCAGCTCGAAGCCGAAAAATGGTACTAATCATCTCTTGCCCAGTGTTAAGACAATGCTAAAACAAGGCTAAATTGTCAAGGCTAAAATGGTAACCATTTTCGTTATCATTTCGGGTGACATTAAATTAATTATGTCAAGTTCATTTTCCATAGAATCTTGTGGATTCTGGCTTTGATATAATTTGAAAGCATCTATATATTTAGAGGTCTTGAGTAAATTAAAAATAAATAAATATCTGGCATTAAAGGTCCTCAAACTTAGCTTCTCACATCATTTTTGTGTGCAAAGCAATAATTTATTTATATTTAGTTATTTTTTGACCTCCTGTTTAAGAGCCCAATTATAGCTATCATTTGAAAGTCTCATTGGGAATTTTCTTTTACTTCTTTCGGCTGTTCTATAAATTCTATATACATTGGCGAGTTGGTGTCAAAATAATGCTTATGAATTTTAGAACATGATTATCTAAAAATATTTAAATTTTCAATTAAAGTTTTCGCAGAAAATCACTTTTTGATTTTGATTTATTGATCAAGATTTATTTTTTTGAATTAATGTTTCCCATTCCACCCAAATGAAACAAAACTTTCCAATGATTCCTATAACCAGCTACCGAAGTAACATTTCAATGAAGTTTTTAAATGAGAGCTTTAAATGGACCCTAACGCCGAATCAGAACGAACATTTTGAGAAGCTTCTCATCACAGTGTTACTGTTGTATTTTTGTCAGAATTTTCGCAGGAGGTGGTGCGGTGAAAAAAAAGAGGTATTTGCCGGTTTAAAAATAAATATAACATCGAATTTTTACGACCTTTAAACTAAACTAAATTTGATAAATTACAAATTTCACTAGAAACTCTTTTGAAACATTAGAAAATCATTCCATTGGCTGTTAATTTTTTTATCAAAAAATATATACTTATATAGTAAAATGCTTACCTGGTTATTGTTCGCAGTGACGTCTATTGGTCGTGGTCGCCGCCTGTGTATCCGTCTTCTGGCTGTTTGATAGATTTTCCAATATAAAACTAATATCACTAATAGTGGAACGTAAAATGTGCAGCACGTCGCAAAAACCTTGAAACGAAAGGAAACAGATTAATTTATTACCACAAGAACTAATAAGGACATTTCTCACCTGATAGGACACATCTTGTGACACCATACATTTCTGCTGTTCAATTCTCTGTAAATACTCTGGATCCTTCCAGCCGAACTGTGGCGCTAGTGATACAATCACCGAACAAAACCAAACGAGAAATATCATCATAAACACCCGCCTACTAGTCCGTGAATGTATATAGTCCACATTCGTTACGGCCCAGTATCTACAAGCCGAAAAGAGAATAAAATAATACGAATTTCGTTTTTATCAAAAATGCAGAACAGCAAATATATATTAAAACGAAAAAATGGCAAAACACAGGTGAAAAAAAATTGTTTTAACGTTCGAATCCTTTTCACGTTAATTGTCAGGTGGAGATTTGTCAATATTATCCGCGGCTTGGCAACATTGTGTAGCTTCGTGAAAGTTGTGTGTCCTCGTGTTTATGTCCCAACATACGGTGTATGGAGACTCACAAAAAAATCAACAACGGGCGGGATAATTTGTGATTTTAATTTACACGGTTTGTGTAGACAAACAATGATGGCCCGCTAATAGATGATGGTCACCACCCAAATGGCTGATGATGCGAAATACAGGGGGCATGGCTAAAGGATACCCACACACTTTTATTGAATATTTACCCCTGATGGGGACAGATTTTAATTAAGGTGAACAACACTTTTTTGATGAGGGTTGTCGAGAGTTTTTTTTATATTTTTTCTCACCGCTTGTTTTATTTATTATGAATGTTTTCCTACATAAACAATGTTAATTTAATTATATTTTAGGATCAACCAGTGGGTTGAGGTGTTTGTTATTTTCAAATAGGGATACCAAGTGGCTGACGATTTGGATGAAATGAAGTCAAGGCAATGAAGTATATTGAGTGGGTTGTAGCTTTGTTTTTTTTTAATTTATACAATTGCTACCGGTATCTTTAGGTCACTCCGACTCCAGGCGTTTTGATAAGGAATTTATCCCACTTCTACTTATTAGAAGTCGGTTACTGCAGAACTTCAGCTTAAAGATTGAATTTGTTTGTGATAACCAAACTGAAACCTACAGGCTTGCCGATCTGAGTGGAAATTTGATAGAAGATGTTTCGAATAGCGGTCAAATGGTAGACAATGCGACTCTATGGTAACACACCTAGCTGATGCCTATCAACTTCGACTATCAGCCTTGTGGCGACCGATGCACTTCTAGTCACTTGAAAGTAAGATAGGGTTTCAATCCCTGTGTAAAGTCGTGGCGGCAGCAGATGAAATCGGGGGGGAACGGTGGCGTCTATAGGCTGAGCTGCTTCGCCATATTCGGACAACAGGTCATCTAGGAATTCCAAGGGTTAGTCAGGACCTTGAACAGCGATGAGAGATGGTGCCGTATGTGACGAAAGGGAAACGTCAGCGCTAAATCCCGTAGTGGATACTGATGGCACCGTGCCCTTAATAAATTGGAACTGTACATCCAGTTTGGAGGTTGTGCCTTCAGGGTAACTTCCTTATGACGTACAAAATAGACGTTTGTGAGACAGACATCTTCGGATAAAGGATACCCTCCAATAGACACGCTGTAGAGCCCAGGTTCTATACAAAATCTTAAATCTTAAACGCGGTACAGGGCAGACTTAACCGCGATTCAGGAAATATGTTGAAGAGGATAGGAAATACAAAACATGATAAAAAAAAATTAAACCCAAGTTTCACATTATAGGACGTTTAGCACACCCCTACCGATAGGACTGACAACCCCATCAAGGAGGAATTTTATAACCATCTGGGCAGAACCTATGGAGCCTACTTGAAATATGTTTGAAAATTGTACTTGGGGACTTTAATGTGAAAATTGGTAATGAGAACATATTCGGCAGATTAATTAGAAACGCCAACTTTGAATCCACAAACCAACCTGTCAATGTACAGATGATCGAACCGCCACCCAAATCCACCATGTGCTTACAGACAAGAGGATCGCACCCAAATTCAGAGTCCGACTGTCTATTAAGAAGAAGCTACGAATGTTGTAAAAAAGTGACTTCGCGTTGGTAGCTTAGTGGGTTAATAGCGGATCCCAGGTAGACAAAGTCCCGTGTCCTTTCGTGTTGACAGCATGTACTTAGTCTTCCCCTCATTTACTGCTAAACCAATTTAACGCTCTGGTGTTGGCTCGGGAGTTTTGCACAATCCTCCCAAGAATCAAATTTAAGAAGTCGCCTTGTCTCAATCATTTTTTGGTATCGAATGTGTCGGTGAGGTTGTTTCCAACCCTGATGGAGCAGCGAGAATCCTCCATCGTCATCCTACACAAACGGACAAGTTTAGGCGGTATACCAAAACTAGACTTGGCTCTGTATAGTTCGTCTCTATAAATGTTGTCGTATGCGGCTTTTAAATCGATAAATAGGTGGTGGGTATCGATTTGGACTTCTTGGGTTTTTTCCAGAATCTGTGAAAATTTGATCGTTTGTGGACATTCCTGGCATAAACCACACTGATACGTTCCGATCAGGTTGTTGGTAAACAGTTTCAGGCGTTCACATATTACGGCAGATAGGATCTTGTAAATGATGTTGAGGAGACTTAAGGAGACTCTGTAATTGGCTCAGTTCAGAGGGTCTCCTTTTTTGTGGAAAAAATTCAACACAGGGAAATCGAACAGTATCGGACATATGAGAATTCTACAAAAAAGCTAAACAACTGGCTAGAAAGTAGAAACATAGGCTCTACGAAATAATATTGGCAACATAGTCGCTGACGCGCAGGGAATTGTAGATGTATTCAGGCAGCATTTTCAGCGGGCATAATATCGAGAGAGTGATGGGGTGAGAAACGCGACCCACGAAGGGGTAACGCTTCCTCTGAATATTGAAAGAGTTATTGCATCCATCCAAAAACAGAAGATCTGCAAGTCAACCGGTTCAGATGGACTACCAGCAGAACTCTTCAAATTCGCCCCTGGTGGGTGTAAGAAAATACGCCCGATGGAATATCAGCTCCATATGTCCCATCCAGTTGATATCTTGTCTAGCTCCAACTACCGAGATACATCACTGCTTAAAGTCGTATATAAGGTCATATGTGCTATGTGATTGTAAAGCACTGCTAGTATGCCAGTATGCCTTCCAGCTCGAGAAAGTTGACGGTTTATGGTCAACTTTTACAAGAAGAGAAATCCTAGAAAAGCCCAACGAATCTCAATTCAAAACATATCATCTTTTCATCGACTTCAAGGCTGTGTATCCATCGCCTAGTGCTAAAAAGATCGATGAAGGAATTGGGATACCGTCTTTGCTGATGCAGCTGTGTCTCTTAACATGCGCTGTCATTCGATTTCCTCAATCTCATGCTGATATAGTACATATATCAAGTGTTTATAATTTAAAAAATCGGTTCAACCAATAGGAGTAGTTGATATCGACATCATTAGTCGGCGAACAGGTGCGTAACGCGTAGAACTTACAGTTAACGAGCACAAGATGCATTATATTCTATAAAAGACCATATTTTGTCATCCTATAATCTTGGGTAAATGTTACTGTTTATAGAAACAATTTTGAGATAGTTAAAGTGTTTATCTTCTTTGGAGTTAACATCAGCCCCAAGCGAAGTGTTGCAATTCATGTCGCGTACTAACTGAACTCTGGAGGATATAAGGGCTTTGTTCGAGAACATCGTCCAGAGTTGGATCCCACAAAATTCCAAAAGCACTCGGATTCAGTTAAATATTATACGCTTCAAGCTGCAATTACTTTTATACTTTCAGATTTGTATTTGTACTAATAAATGTTACCACACTCCAGGTATAACAAATAACATAATGCATTATTTGTTTGACCCATTTTACTAAAAATTGACGCATTAGTCGGTTTTACAAAAAAAAACAGAACTGCATTTAATATAATGATGTCCTTGAGCATGCTACTAATAATAAATTCACAGGAATTAATTTTCGAAGCATTATTTCAGTTTTATATTTTAGGAAATTTTCGAGGATTTTCTTCGGACATGTTAATTAATCTGAAATTCAAGTGGCCTCTACAATTCATAAAATATAGTGTCTTCTCAGAAATTAATAATTACTTAACTTTAAAAAAATGCTGGATAATTAATGAAATAACAGTACGTAATATTAAGTTTCGTTTTTTAGAGTCACTTTTCAACATTACTTAGCCAGATTGAGACTTTGTAAATTTAAAATTAAAGCCATAAAGTCTTTGACTTTATGTGATTTGGAAATAAATTTCGATATTAATTTAAGTTGTTTTTGGACGGTTCCAAGTCACCAAATCACAATATAAATGTTCCTTAGGTTTTTTTCTGCATCCGTTAATTTTTCTCATTTTTATTAATTATCTACTGCCTGTTCTGATGACAGCACACAAAATTAATTGCTGAAGACATCGCAGTACTTAATCTGCCAGTTAATCACATTCCATTATCATCAAATTTCGAATACCAGTGGTGGAATTGCCAATAAGCCACGAGAACAGGCTTAACGCATGCCTCGGGTTTATCAAGACACAAATCCCTTATTTGACATACATTCCAACAGATAGTCACATACAAAATAGGGCCTACAAAGGAAATTTGCTCATGCGAGAACGAGAGCTGTGTAAAACATTGCCATTGAGCTCCTTACAACAAACAATTTAGAGAGGTGCCACTCCAGGTATGATGCAAAACATCAAGGTTCGAACAAACCGTAATTGAATAACAGACATCAAGCTGTGGGTAAAATCAAAGAAATTAGTGATTTCAAAAACACAACCTGCAACAATAATACAAAAAATATCGCACTAAGAAACCAAGAGCCTCGGAAATGACTGATTTCATTGTTGACAACCATGCTTAATTACAACTGGCACTTCAGGTTTGAGGTCGTGTTTTAGGTAAACTACCCACTCATGGAATAAAACATTGTTACGAAGCTAACAAGAGCCTCAGAAAGGACTGATCTTACTGTTGATGACCATTCAAAACGAAAAAAGGACAACGACACACAGTGGGGCAATGGCGGAAAGAATTTGATTTTCCGAAAATGCTGTTTTCGATTAGCTAATTCATGTTTCTAACAGTAAAGTAAATTAGACAGAGAATCTGGCTACACTAAGGATTAGGGCCAAAACTTAAGTTTTAACGCCTAAATAGGCGCCCAAAGTCAAAATATTGGAAATTATGTGAGAATTTGATTTGACTTTACCAGGATGTTACGTCCATTTTGGGTGAACTAAAACTGCGATTGTTTTTTTTTCTGCTTATTAGGGATGTTTAATAATAAATACAATACAGCGGTCAAATTCAGCAAACAAATTGTTAGTCAATTATGGTAGCACAATATCAGATTCAGTCCGCACTAATGAATGGTAATAGTCATATAACAAAAGCTCCACTTTCCTAGGGTCTGAGATAGATACTTTCCCGATGTTTACATTCAAACAAATTGTAGCTGCAAATACTTGCAAATCTGCGCAGTAAGCTACTTAAATGTTACGAAATATCAAAAAATCATTTTTTTCACTTCTGTTTCCCAAAAAGGAATATTTGTATATTTTATTCAATTATTAAGAAAAAAATTACAATACTTACCTACTTAGTATAATAATAATATTGAATAAATAATAACAATATTGAATAAATTAAAATGGGCGAACTTATATACATTTTTTAATGACTTTGAATTCATATTAATACAAACTTGATTTTTTTTATATTTTGAGTTCCAGTTCACTAATAATTAAATATCGTGATTTGTGCGAATGTATTTCGAACAACGCAAAGTTTGAAGTTTTAAGCGCCAGAATTATGAACTTGATGAGACCACCTATTGTTCATTTCTCGAAAATAAAAACAAGAGATTTTTGCCTCACTTCAACAAAAGAAATAAAGATACGTTTCGTAATCGTTATAGAGAGTAATTTAAGAACAAATTTGGTGAGTAGATGGACCATGAATTTATTTTCAGCGTAGTTGAACAATTACCTACAGAATATGTTGGCTTTGATAGACCGAGGAAGAGAGAACCAAGAGAAGTCAAATAAGCAGCCTCCAAACAACGTATTCACAAAGCCTTATAAATAAACCAGAATCGGAAACATTGTCAGCCGGTCAGGTGTTGGCATTATTTCTGCAATCCAATATGTCAATATGAAATGATACGACCAGTGAGTACCAACATTGGGTATGAAATATTCGCCAGCTACAAATTAAAGCTTACAAAAAATATGCTAACCTGACAATTTCTCAATTTAAGAAACATCCGCTATGGTCCATTTGCAAGATTTGCTGAATCACATAGCCAAAAGAATATTAGAAGCAAAATCGGCAGAGGATCTTGACAAATTCAATAATCAATGGGGTCTTCGAGGCAAAATGAAATCATCTAGCGAAAATATATTTTTCTAATTAGGTACTCAAAATTTAACTCACCAACTTTGGAATTTAGACAAACTTTTGTGTAGGCGTGTCAGTGGGTGAAAATATTTTGTTGTAATTTTTTAAACTATCCTTTATCATATATAAATATTTTATTTAAATCAGTTGCGTGGTTTCGATTTTATCAAACTAAAAAAGACTGCCTCCATACAAAACAAGTACCTATTAGAAAAAAAAATAGTAAAAAACACCCAAAAAGTGGATGCGAAAAATTTGAATGGATAACATCCATAAAAAACCACCATCTTTAATATTTGCCTTTGGATGGATTTGGATTAAAATCAATTTTGAAGATTTTTTTATTGGGCGTGGCATTGGGTGGAAATTAATTGTGGTGCTTTCTTTTCGAATGTAAAAACATAAAATAGGTGAGGTGCAGGCGAACTACTAGAAGAAGCCCTAGGCTGGTACAAATCAGACATTAATGCCTACCAAAAAATACGATGGGCAAAAATAGGATGAAAAACTGTGACATCTACTACGTTCGGTGATATAATGACGATCAAAAACCATTAGATCAGCCGTAACTGATGTGCTCTTTTTGAACGAGTCCACCGGCAATTAACCCCTGGTTTACGACGCATATCGACAAATGCTCGCAGCCAAAAAGGAAACCTAAATGGCAAAGCTGCAGGCGAAGCCGAGAGCTGCTTAAATAATAGCAAGAAAAGCGAGCGTTCCATTATATAGAGAAGAGGCACTCCAGGAATGATGTACGCAAGTTTTATATCCATGCTGAGGATATGGAAGGATCGCTTCTGCAGACTGCTTAACGGCGATGACGAACAACCTTCCACTGTGAGTCAGAACGAACCATAAAATATCGGCGACTACACCGTGAAGTAAGGATAGCTAAATTTATAAACTTAAGCTTAACAAGGCTTCCAGCAGAGCTTTATACAGCCCGTGGAAATGAGTTGTTAAATATCATTCACCAACGCAGAAGCAAAATTTGCCTAAGAAATAAAAACTCAGCATCGTTTGGCCGATCCATAAAAAAGGACACCTTAGGAACTGCACAGTGCGGATGTTAAGGAAATTCAGGATAAGAAGAGAGGAGGTACCGATGCACATTGGTTTTAAATGCCTGTAAGTTATAATGGAAAGGGAAATCAGAGTTTGGTAGAACATTCCATATTCGTGTTGTTTATGTACGAATCTCTATATTTCAGCCTTCGTCCGAAGATAGGCTTGAGGGTAAACTGATTTGAAATCATAGCGTAACGACTATTGCGGCTGAATTGTTGAATGGGAGGAATGCAGCTGGCTTTTTCATTTGAGCATTGGTTGTTAGGATACCGATAAAATGATGTAAGGCAGGAGATATTTCGACGATGTTCTAGGGAAGCTAAAGACTTCGCTATACTAATGTCTCCTATAGGTTTTTTCGCACGCAGACGTAGGCGTTGAACTCAAGGTTAGGGCGTATAAACGCGTTATATAATGTGGCCAGATGAAATATATCTGACATCGATTAAGGAAGCCTAGTCATTTCGAAGTGTTTTTAGCGTCTTTAAATATGTGGTCATTCCAACGTAAGTCGTTACTAACACACATACCTAGCATGAAAAATTGTTGTTTCTTCGAATTAAGTGCCATTCATGGATAATGGCTCTAGATTTTGATTTCGCTTTAACGACGGAAGACAGCATTGTGCTTTGGAAGCATTGAATTCTACTCAGCGAAGGGATGAATCGGATTGGGAGTTGCAGACAGGAGATCATTTATAAACATATGAGAAGGCTACTATCCGCTTAAATCCCCAAACTTAAGTAGTAAAAATGATATAGTGACAACAAATTCTTCAGACTGCTTACAAAACACTTTTACGGTTCTACAAAAGACAAGGTTTTCTCCTGCATGTGTTATGGGGTAGTGTATAAACATTTTTTTTTATATAAAAACGCGAGTTAAAATGGTATATAGACGAAATGTTCATAGTAATAATGTTAATGATTCTGCATCAACAATTTTTTCGAAAAGTTTAAAATTTGACCGAAAACAGTTTTTTTTTAATGAAAACGCCACCAAAACGTGGGCGTGGCAAAAAACTTTATATAGACGAAATATAGATATTAAGATTGTCTAAATATGTTGGTCAGAAACTTTTTTAAAATTTCTTACGGTTAGGCCAAAAACTGAGTTTTTCTTCAAAGGGGGCGTGGCAGTGGGCGGATTTCAAATTTTTTTACACTTGTTCTGTAGACACGGACGAGGATCCTATATACCAAATTTCATTATCCTAGCTCAAAATTTAAGGCCTAAAAATCGGTGACGTACAGACGGACGGACAGACAGCTAGCGATTCTGAGTCGATCCATATACTTTGAGATATATGTAGCTAAATTATTTCTCTATGTTACAAACTAAGTATCAAAACTAATATACCCTTATGGGATAGGGTATAAAAATGAGAAAGGGAGTCGGAAACAAAACTGAGCCTTGAGGGACACCAGCATTTATTTGGTGAGTTGCAGACTTGAAACCATCCAAAACAACTTGAATTGAACGTTTCAAAAGATAATTTTTAATCGATAGAAGAAGTTTTTCATTGATTCCAAATGAACGCATTTTCGACATAAGGGCTTGATGTCAAACCCTGCCAAATGCTTTTGAAATATCAAGCGCAACAATCAACCATACTGCTATTCATAGAAAAGTTTTCGTGTTTCAAGATATTTAATAAGCTACCGATTTATCAGTGTTTCCATGACCGTAGAAAGGAGGGACGTAAGTGCAATTGGTCGGTAGTAGGAGAGAGAAGAAGATTCGCCTTTTTTTTTGGTACAAGCTGGACAAATACTGCTTTACGTCTACTCGGAAAGAGTCCTGATGAATATGATAGATAGAAAAGCTTAAGCAGTGGTTATACGGTCGATTTAATCATCCTATCGAGAGGGCCACTGGTAAAGTAAGCAATAAACTAACACCCGTACATCAACGGAATGAAAGATCTGCCGTAAACATCACCGCTGTCACTGAGATAAGACAGGGGCATCCGAGAAAGTCGGACTAAAATTTTATGAATCGTAACATGAACCTGCACATTGTTCAACTGACCCTGACGAAGACGTCACTGTTTGGTGTAGATTTTGGACAGGCCATCACCGTCAACGGCGAGCGCTATGGTTGATGATTACCAACTTATTTAGGCCTGAATTGGATGATATGGACAACAACGCTCGAATGTTTTTGTTAATGAGCGTCGGAACTGATGATGAGGCCGAATTTTTTATATTCTTGACAAATTATCAAAAGTTTTTACTACCTGGGACATCGTAGAATTTTTTGCCTCAACTTTTGTTCGTACAGGAATTTGACACGTTTTAAATGGGAATTACAGTCATTTCTGGCTTGTTTGAATATTGTTCGGTTTTCTTCTGTTGGATTGCTCTTATATATTCGAAAGTTTGTCTATCTCAACCTGATATTTTCTTTACAGTTCAAGTCATACCACCCTTTTGCCTTTGGTCTGATAGTTTTTATTCTGTTGGAAATAAAGGACCTCATACCAAGGAGAATGGTGTTTGATATCATATCAGCATAGTGACCAGTTAAAATTTAAAAAAAAAAATGTTTAGTGCTTATTTACAAGCTGGGTTAGGTTATTTACCTCAGCAAATATCTCAACATAACTTCCTTCGTGCGTTGTCTGTACAGAATGTTAAAGCCACATACAATTGTGTACATTGAAATCGCCCACAATGACGATTTCAGTGTGAGGATGCAGGGATACAATTCTAGAGATGAAATCAGACAGCGCATCAAATTCATTAATAGTTGAATGACTGTCAAGGTTTGGGCTTTTATAAATGAAACAGTAGTGATTAATTGCCTATGGCATTGGAATTTTAGCCATTTAAAATTAAAATACGGATTTGAACATTGCCCGTATTGAGTTTGAATTTGGTGGGCTACATCACTACGTAAGTGACTATATGGCGAGACCGCGATGAAAAAAGAATAATGGCACCGAATTATATCCAGGGAAGGTTAATTCTGATAAGTCAGAATGTTCTCTTCTCTGGCAACAAGATTGATGATACCCCCATTTGTGTCCGTTACATCTTCTTCGTCTTGCATAATTGACGCCAAAGTGCAGGGCTACTTCATAACAGAGTTGTGAATTTTCCGATTATCCAGAAATATCTAGGTCGACTCAACTTCTGCTGTTGAAACTCTTCATGACTCAATTCGATGTATCCCTATATTATTTCTCTATGTTTTAAACCATTCATTACTCTATGGGAAAGGATGTACAAAAGAAATTCTTCCACCACTAAACTTCAACCACGAATTTGCTAAGCCACCCTCCAACTGCCCATTTATGCCGATTAAAATTTTCTTATTAAGACAAAAGTATTCATTTAATTCCTGCTGCTTAAACGCTAAAACATACATATCTAATATCGCCTCTGTTCCTGCTCATGATATGCCGCCTGCCCTTATCAAATGATTACAAATAATGTATGGTTGCACGTCTCATGCTTTGCCGGTTTGGAACCACCCTCAACTGCTAAAATTTGTCGTTTTTCCTAGAACTACACCTCGACGATATTGTGAGAAAATCGTTTGGTTAAAAAAAATATCTTCAACTTATATCCCCCAAAACAGTACAAAAACCTATAAATCAAAACGTGTTGAGAAAAAGTTTTCCATCGCAGATGTGAACCCCCTTTCTGTTTGCCACCGGCCTTTTGCTAATCTGAGATTTTATAGCAAACGAACAGAGATGTTGCCCCTTTCCGAAAAGTGTTCGGTTTCCCCTTCTGCGACACCCTCATTGAGGCATGCTTTCAAATTGGTTCAATATTTTAATTTTAAGGTAAATAAATTCTTCAAACGTTTTTTTTTTGTTTTGCAGTTGTTTTTTGCTTTGTACAATTTTAATTAACTTTTTTTGCGCCTGTAATTATTTCAATTTGCCGGTTCGCAGTTTGCTAATTACTCAGCACTCCTTTCTGTTTAAAGCTTTAAGGCATTCAGCAGGTGCACACTTGCCTCTAGTAAATATTTTGATTGTAGCTCTCTGCGTTTATAGAGGTAAGCCGTGTGATTAACAATCCTTTTAATTCTCTGAACTCATTTCTCATTCTGGATGCGATTAATTATGACGAGAATCATAAACAAAATCTGAGAGGAAAAACAAATGTGCGAATGGGAACCATGTCAACTTGATGGTGGTGGGAACACCCATTGGCCTGGGTTGGTTGAATACTTACATAATTTAAATGAAGTTGCATAAATGACCTTAAAACATACTGCGCTTCGCAGTCATTTTACCTCAGAGAAAATTGATTTTCCATTCATTCTTAAAACCGAAATAATTTGTGTAAAGATAACTATTGCAAATTAATATCTTTTTGTCGCAAATGCGTACATTCCCTCTTTTTACTCTGTATTCTGAGCTATCGAAGGCTTTAGAATACATCCTTGACTTATCTTGTACCTTCCGCACATGGAATGGGTGCCTTAGGAGGGAGAACCTCATTTTATACTTTCAGAAGTCTCTGCACAACAAGAGCTATCATTACTTGATAACATTTTATCGAATTCTCGATTTAGTTTTTAACTTTCTCTTACAAAGAGGAAGATATTGTTTTCATGAAATTTTTCGACCTCGGGATTTTGATTGATTCTAACATTACGATAGTGGAACCCAAAAAAGTCGTTTTTGGAATTCCGTCCGTCGGTCCGTCTGTCCGTAATGGTCTCCCCAGCCTAAACGGCTTGACCGATTTTCTTCAAACTTCGTATCAAAGTTTGTTTTGGTCATAATTCTAGGCGATTTTTTTGTTTGCTTTTAGCCATGTTAATAACGGTACCTGCCATATAAACATTACACATAACCTCAAATTTCTCGAAAACGGCTTTAACGATTTTGATGAAACTTTATATATACTATAACCATATTAGTTCCAACAAAACTGCATACCCAGTTTTTCCGAGAAAATCCATATAACGGATTTTATCATTTAGGCCATATAAAGAAAATTGTTGATATCTCACAAACTATTATGTCAATTTGAATGAAACTTAATATATATACTACTATTACAGCTTTAAGCAATTCCACATAATTAGTTTTAGCCCAACTATAACTAAACGGAATTTTCAGCTTGGCCAGTAACGTAAAATCATTATTATTCACATAGATACCGATTCCTTCAAATATCGGAGTAAACGTTCGTATATTAACATTTCGACATTATTTATATAATTTTTAGCATCAGTTATCAAAATTCTTATGATTTGATCTAACTCCCAACTCTCTGTGAAAGAGAAAGTTGCGTACGACCCAGTCGTGTACCCACCACTCGTTTCTTCTGACTCTAACGCTAACTTCTCTTACAATAATTCAAAAATGTCGAGCTCTATTAATTTTTCTAACTTATTCGCAGAGAATTTCAGTAAATCATTTATTGATACCCTTTTTGACAAGTTATCACATAACATTATCATTATTAAACTTAAGGCATATGGATTCTCTTCAGGTTTCATAAATTCGGTTCAATCATATCTCTCATTGAGAAGTAATCACGTAAAATTTAGAGGTTCTAAGTTCAACCCTTTTGTTGCCCAATCTGGAGTACCCCAAGGAAGTCATTTATGACCTATCTTATTCATACTTGCTATAAACGATGCAAGAGCTTGCATTCCAGAGAGCAAAATATACATCTCGCGAAAATGTGGATTGCTCTATAAGGAAGGTACTGTTGTAATTTCCACTCAAGGGGAAAATTGACCTACTGGACAGCTAATACTTCAAGAAAACCTGATTTTTTTTTCATCTGATCATTCCCCAGTTATTTTTAAATTGAGCCTAAAAAGAGTCTATTACCGATAAACGATATAGAAGAAAATGTTGAACTGAGTGTTCCACTAGCGACAACTTATGAGTTTAAGGTTGAAGTTAACCGCTTCATCAAGAACGAACAGGTCTACTTACTTACTTAAGTGGCGCTACAGTCCGGAATGAACCTGGGCCTCAACCAACATGCCTCTCCAATTAGCCCGGTCCTTAGCTAACTGCCTCCAGTTGCGCACTCCAAGTTGGTTGAGGTCGGTTTCCACTTGTGCGCGCCACTTAAGGCGAGGTCTTCCTCTACTGCGTCCGACGTCTGGCTGGGAATCGAAGACTCTGCGAGCCGGAGTATTGGTGTCCATTCGTTCTACATGTCCTAGCCATCTTAAACGTCCAATGCGGAGTTTTTTGACCAGGGGCATGTCGCTGTACAGCTCGTATAGTTCTTGGTTGAATCTTCGTCTCCATAGCCCGTCAACGCAAACGGGACCGAAGATTTTTCGAAGAATTTTCCTCTCGAATCTACCAAGGATTTCTTCATCCGCTTTTGATACGGTCCATGCTTCAGCGCCGTAGAGCAGGACTGGGATGATCAGGGTCTTATATAGGGTTTCCTTAGTAGTTCGAGTGAGGGCTTTACTACTAAATTGCCTTCTTAGCCCGAAGAAACAGCGGTTGGCAAGAGTAATTCTTCGTTTAATTTCTGACGAGATGTTGTTGTCAGAGCTAATAGCGGAGCCGAGGTAGACAAAGTCCCGTACTACCTCAAAGTTATATCTGTCAATGGTGACGTTCTGTCCAATTCGTCGATGTTGTGAGTCCTTTCGTGATGACAGCATATACTTAGTCTTACCCTCATTTACTGCTAAACCCATTTTCGCAGCTTCCTTCTCTATACTAGCAAACGTGGCTATGACATCACGTTGAGTCCTGCCAATGATGTCAATATCGTCAGCGTATGCTAGTAGTTGCACCGACTTTTGAAAAATTGTGCCTCTGGTGTTGGCTTTGGAGTTTTGCACAATTCTCTCAAGAATCAGATTAAAGAAGTCACATGACAGCGCATCGCCTTGCCTAAATCCTTTTTTGGTATCGAATGTGTCGGTGAGGTCGTTTCCGACCCTGATGGAGCAGCGAGAATTCTCCATCGTCATCCTACACAAACGGACGAGTTTGGGCGGTATACCAAAACTAGACATGGCTCTGTACAGTTCGTCTCTATAAATGCTGTCATATGCGGCTTTGAAATCGATGAATAGGTGGTGGGTATCGATTTGGACTTCTTGAGTTTTTTCCAGGATCTGCCGAAGTGTGAAAATTTGATCGGTTGTGGACTTTCCTGGCCTAAAACCACACTGATAAGGGCCAATCAGGTTGTTGGTAAACGGTTTCAGGCGTTCACATATTACGGCAGATAGGATCTTGTAGGCGATGTTGAGGAGACTTATGCCTCTGTAGTTGGCGCAGTTCAGAGGGTCTCCTTTTTTGTGGATCGGGCAAACGATGCTGAGGTTCCATTCTTCAGGCATATTTTCATCCGACCAGATTTGGCTTATGAGTTGGTGGATGTTACTTACCAAGTCATCTCCGCCGGCCTTATAGAGCTCAGCGGGAAGGCCGTCATTTCCGGCAGCCTTATTAAGCTTGAGTTTAGATATTGCTATCCTCACTTCACTCAGGTCGGGTGGTTGGCAGTCTTCGCTGTCGTTGCCAATATTGAGTGGTTCGTTCTGCCTGACAGCGGAATGTTGTTCGTCATCGCCGTTTAACAGTCTGCAGAAGTGGTTCTTCCATATCCTCAGCATCGACTGTGTCTCAACTACAATATTTCCTTGTTCATCTCGACAGGATTCTGTTCGAGCCTTGTATCCTTGGCTTTGACGTTTTACACTTTGGTAAAACTTGCGAACATCGTTCCTGGAGTGGCACCTCTCTATATCCTCGATCGCGCGCTTTTCTTGCTCTTTTTTCTTCTTGCTGAAAAGCCTATGTTCTTCCCTTCTTCTTTGCCTATAGAGCTCAATGGCAGCTCTCGTCTTCACCTGCAGCTTAGCCTTGTAGGCCTCGTTCTTGGCTGCGAGCATCTGTCGGCATTCCTCATCAAACCAGGGGTTTCTTGCTGGTGGGCGCGAGAAACCTAGCACATCAGTTGCGGCTGATCTAATGGCCTGTTGGCATCGTTGCCATTGCTCTTCGACATTCGATGCTGGTGGTATGGTGTTAATCGAGAGGTTAAGGGATACGCGTTGTGCGAAGGTCTTGGCGGTCTCTTGCGATTGCAGTCTTCCGACATTAAATTTTTTCACAGTATTTCTGGATTGTTGTGGCGTGGTGGATATCCGCATTCTTACCTTGGCTGCTACAAGGTAGTGATCCGAGTCGATGTTAGCTCCTCGGAATGTTCGGACATCCAAAATACTGGATGCGTGCCTCTTATCTATCGCAATGTGATCAATTTGGTTGACCGTTCGTTGATCTGGAGACCGCCATGTCCCCTTATGGATATCGAGGTGAGGAAACCGTGTGCTGGCTATAGTGGCATTTCGTTCCGTAGCGAAATCAATTAGCCTAAGTCCGTTACCAGACGTGGTGTCGTGTAGGCTATGTTTTCCGGCAATACTTCTAAAGATGTCTTCTCTTCCTACCTTTGCGTTAAAATCTCCCAGCACGATTTTAACATCGTACTTCGGTAGTCGCTCATAGGTTTTGTCGAGGAGCTCGTAGAAGCAATCCTTAGCTATATCATCTTTTTCTTCCGTCGGAGCGTGAGCGCATATAAGGCTTATGTTGGCGAATTTGGCCTTGATGTGGATTGTTACTATGCGTTCGCTAATGTCTTGGAAACATAAGACTTCTTGCCTAAGTCTGGCACTTATAACAAATCCGCATCCGAATAGTCGCTGTTTCTGCTCACTATAACACGGTCCGTAGTATATGTCACAGTTTTTCATCCTCTTTTTGCCCGGCCCATCCCATCGTATTTCCTGGATGGCAGTAATGTCTGCTTTGTAGCAGTTTAGGGCTTCCGCTAGTTGTTCGCCTGCACCTCTCCTGTTTAATGTTCTCACATTCCAGGTGCAGATACGAACGTCGTTGTCCTTTTTTCGTTTAGCAGGGTCGTCAACAATAAAATCAGTCCTTTCCGAGGCTATTGGTTGCTTCGTAACCATGTTTTTTTTCTGTGGGTGGGTAGTTAACCCAAAGCACAACCCCCAACCTGGAGGGCCAGTTCCAATTTATTAGATACCCCTAGGACACGGGGCCATCAGTATCCACTACGGGATTGAGCGCTGCCGTTGGCCTTTCGGTTCATCCGCCACCATCTCTGTTCAAGGGGCCTGACTAACCCTTGAAATTCCTAGACAACCTGTTGTCCGAATATGTCAGAGCAGCTCATCTAGGTTCGCCTGGGACAGCAGGCCGGGTATTCATCCGTGCCATTCTCACCAGGGTGTTTATAGTGTTGCTGTTTTTCGTCGTGTTATCAACACTCGCACTTATCGTTTAGCAAGTCAAATCCGGTTGGATGAGACCAGTATCCGATGGTTACCACTTGGAGGTAAAGATAAGCACATTTGATGTGTAGTCAGAGTTGCAACACTGGACATTGCCAAGTTAACGCCAATCAGAGTCTACCCTCGTTCTACAACACCCAACCATCGAACGAACAGGTCACCTTCTGGAATAAAACGCCAGCCAAAATGCGAGCCAAAGTAAGTGATGGATAATTATGATTCAATATAACCTTCGGAAATAAAAGAATTGGTCAAGGAAAAAAGGAAAGCCCTTAAAAATGACAGCATTCTAAGGATTTTAAGAATCGTGCGGTAGGATCTTATCTTAAGAGCCTAAAAGCGAATAAAGAGTCCAAAGCTCGGCCGGCGATGGCAAGGAAGTGTTCTTGGATCGCTTCTTTACCTGTTACATACATATCACGAGTATGAAGATGGCATAACTCTTGCAACGTTTGCGGTTGAGACCCTTTTATAGCACAGGCTATGACAGGCAATTGCAAAACGCACTGAATAAAGTAAATGAATCGACAAGGGACTGCGTAAGATACTCAAAAAAGTCATGGAAAACGCAGCAAAAAGGGCACATTTGGCTTTTATCGATAAAGGGTCTTTCATTAAGCGCTTCCTATCTTTAAAATTAAATAAAACAAACTGTGTGTGACATATCATTATGCGTTTGAAAGCCCTATCGATGCTATTATGTTTTGGGATATGACATCGTTGTCCTCTGCGTATTTTCTTGGTGGCGCGCATCGGAAATGTCCAATTTTCCATTAATCTGGAGCATAAATCAGGCTGAATTTGACTGATGGTATGGGTAATGTTGACTTTGAGGGCGGCTGTATTTTGAAGTTTTTTCGCCTAGACCTGCTACTTCAGAAAACCCAACAAGAAAAATTATAATCAAATCGCACGATCTTGGTGGCCAAGAATCGCTCCTATAGAATTTAAAATGTGCCATGAGCTGTGTGGCACGTAAAGCCATCAAAATGTGGGCGTAGGTGAAAATAATCTATGGACTAAATGTTTATATTACCATTACGGAAGTATTTGCATCAACAAATTTTTCGAAAGTGTTGAAATTTGGACAAAAAACGTTTTTTACTAAAAACGCCCTCAAAAAGTGGGCGTGGCAAGAAACTTTGTATGGACCAAATATAGATATAAGGATTGTCTTAATATGCTGATCAGACACTTTTTAACTTTCTCTTACAAAGAGAAAGATATTGTTTTCGTTAAAATTTTCGACCTCGAGATTTTGATTGATTCTAACATTACGATGATAGCGGAGCCTAAAAAAGTGGTTTTTGGAATTCCGTCCGTCGGTCCGTCGGTCCGTCTGTCCATAATGGTCTCCCCAGCCTAAACGGCTTGACCGATTTTCTTCAAACTTCGTATCCAAGTTTGTTTTGGTCATAATTCTAGGTCATTTTTTTTGTTTGCTTTTAGCCATGTTAATAACGGTACCTACCATATAAAAATTACACATAACCTCAATTTTCTCGAAAACGGCTATAACGATTTTGATTAAACTTTATATGTACTATAAGCATATTAGTTCCAACAAAACTGCATACCCAGTTTTTGCGAGAAAATCCATATAACGGATTTTGGCATTTAGGCCATATAAAGAAAATTGTTAATTTCTCGTAAACTGCTATGTCAAATTGAATGAAATTTAATATATATACTACTATTATAGTTTGAAACAATTCCACATAATTAGTTTTAGCCCAACTATAACTAAACGGAATTTTCAGTTTTGGCCAATAACGGAAAAACATCATTTTGGAGGAAACGTTCGTATAATCACATTTCGACATTATTTATATCATTTTAAGCATTAATAATCAAAATGCGTACTATTTAATCTAACGCCTAACTCGATGTGAAAGAGAAAGTTGCGTACGACCCAGTCGTGCACCCACCACTCGTTTGAAATTCCTTACGGTTTGGCTTAAAACTACGTTTTTCTAAAAAGGGGCGTGGCAGCGGACGGCTTTCAAAAATTTTTACACTTGTTCTGCTTCGTCGGCCAGAGAGTCTATATACCCAATTTAAACACTCTAGCTCAAAATTTAGGCCCAAAAATCGGTGAAACACAGACGGACGGACGGACGGACAGACATGGCTAAATCGACTCAGCTATCGATTCTGAGTCGATCCATATACTTTGAGGTATATGTAGCTAAATTATTTCTCTATGTTACAAAGTATGTATCAAAACTAATATACCCCTATGGGATAGGGTATAAACACTCTTAAACAATGACGTATGTACTCATGGTTTCTTAACAAACTATTGCAACATCTTATCCGGTCATCTTTTCTGACAAATTCACAAAATGCACACATCCCTGCAGGGATTTACTTTGACGGGTGAAATAAATGAAATTTAACATTGGGTCATTTCTGTCCCTCATTTCACATGGCTTCAGGGCAAACAGCTTTAGAGTTGACTATAATCCGTTCTCAGGAAAAGTAATTTTCCGTATATTCCTTCTTTTACGTAGATTTTATTTCATTTATATTTTTATATCCACTTTTAGTGGAAGCTTATGCATTGTGACAGTTGGTGGGTGGCGACACAGTTTGAGGTTATTTACAATATGAATGGAATGCCTTAAAAATGTCAGATATACCAACAGCAACTACAAAAAAGATACGATAACGGGTTAACTGATGTGTTTTCGTTATTATGTGCTCTTTTTGTTTGGAGCTCATGCAGTTGCATTATTGTTTAGTAATTATCCTCGTGTGCCAGGATGGATTAAACTTTGCCCGTGGGACAGAGGAATTGCAATTAAATCGAAAAATCGATGTTTCAAGGTTGATGCGCTTGTGTAGTTAAAATTGATTTTTATGTAGGACACGACAAATTGTAATGGGGTGTACAAAATCGCACATGGTGCTTGCAATTTATTTCATGGGGTGTGTCTATGATGGTGGAAAAAACAATAGAACAATTGTGTACATCATGTTTAACAACCAATATCTAACTCAATTCCCTTGTTATAGAGTGTACTAAAACTTTTTGGGAAAAATTATTACTGAGTGATTTTTTGTTCAGTAAAAAATATCCTTTGTTATCCAAACATGATTTTATTTAGGAGCACAAACCATTGCATGTGTTTTTTTTTTAAATTTTGAATTAAATAGAAAATGAAGACAAGTAGATGCTTTAAGTATAGAAATGATATTGGATTATCAAATTCACCTACGTAAATGAATAGCGAGAAATGTTATTAACCATTATCTATGTATTTATAGGAATGTACTGTATAAAAATATTTCAAATTTTGAGACTTACTTACCCACCGTGTAGGACTAAAATTATTTCCATGCTTTTGCAAATAATTCTTCCTCACCCGTTGGCCTTCACCGACTCTTTTCCCTTCGAAAATCTTTCAACTCATGACTATCTATGTTTTCTGATAAGCTTATGTTCATTTCAATTCGCAATTCTGGAGTTGCTATTCTCCGTTCGTCTTATGTGGGTGAAAGATTAACGCTCCGTAGATATGATGTGTAGTTAGTAAAAAAATACCTGTCGCGTACCAAAATAATAGATACGTACAAACAAAAAAAATTTTGACAACAGACTCGTTAGTATCCAGGGCCTTGTTTTTGCTCATAACCATTCATGTGTGCATGTGTACTTCTTGCACGATGGCGGGACCTCCTATTTTGTGCCGTATCCGAACGGCAAAATTGAGATAAGATTTTCTTGACAATTGATACCACTCGCATGATTTGGCAGACCATCACCAGAGGAGGGCCATTGAAAAATAATTTAGGCCTTGCAAAAACAAACATTTGAATGAAAGTATGTTTTGAGAATAGAAGGACAGTATCGTTTGCCTGGTCCAGAGAAAATGAATCCCTCTAAACTGCGACAGCTACAAAATCCTATCTGCCGTAACTTGTGAACCCTTTAACTAACCAACCTGGGCCTGATTCCGTAAAGTGATTATCGTTTGACGATAACATTTCGACGGTACATCTTGCATCACGTAAGATCAATAATCGTTTTCGCTGTCGGCGATATCACTTTATTTGCTTCACTTAAAACAATAATCATGAAATCCTAGACGATAAAATAAAAACAATAGGTTAAGATAAGAGTGTTTATTAAAATCCTTCCGATTAAACAGTATGAGATATCGCAACCAACTAACTCTACCATGCAAGTTATACATTGTAGCAGTTGGAGCTAGGAAATATATTCGTGCATACAACGATGAATTAATAACTTATTTCATTCGTATTATTATTATTATTTTTAATTATTAAAGTCAAGCGTTCCGGTTGTTTAACAATCCGCCCGCTTCTAGTTACAAAGGTTGTTGGTGGTGATTTCATTTGGTTACTCAATTTCTCGAATGATTGAATCACATGTAGTCGGTGCCGTTTAAGTTCCTTCTATCTCCTTAGTCGCCGAGTCTCCGTTGCCAGCTTGTGTCAAGGCCATATCAAGACAATATCAAGGCAGGTTCGAAAGGTGGGGATATGTGGTCGGACTTCGTCATATGGAAAGAATTTCGACGAAGAGATCCAGTCTGCGTTTTGACATCGTATGATCTTGGATTCGGACCTTGTTGCATAATGGTTCCTTGCTGCTTCACGTCTTGAACCCAAACTGTATCGCCTAGTTTTAATTCATCCCTATATGTCGAACTCCGTGATGCCTATTGTAATTCTTTGCTTGTCTTTTCTCTTCTGTTGTATAATACTCCTCGTTGTTTATAACTCTGGATTGAAGGTTATTTCTCGATGTTGGAATTAACGTTTTTATTCTCCTTTCCACCAGCAACTCTGCTGGGCTGCAATCATTTGAAACCGGTCTAGCTTGATATTCCATTAGAGTCAAGTATGGGTCTTCACTCTTATTTAGCTGCATTTTAATTGTTTTTACCATTGATTTAATGTATCCGTTCCTTTGCGGTAATCGAGGGCTAGAAGTTGTATGATAAAATTCCATTGTTGGGAAAACTTTCTAAAATCTGACGAAGCAAATTGAGGTCCATTATCACTTTGAACTCTATCGGGGATTCCATGTCTGGCAAATGTGGATTTGAGGTAATTCACAACAGATAACGATGATAAATTTTCCAATCCAAATTTTTCCAAGAAAGAATTGTCTTCTGGTTACATATAGGGATCCTTATACTTAAATTGTTTTACTTAATAGAAAGCAAGGTTTGGACATATTATATTCGTTTCGATTTCGTTCTCTGACGTTGCAAATCGACGGTTCAAACGTACAAGGGAAGATAGTTAGAGAATGTGCCTATAAGTAATTTAAAAATAGGTGTACATTTAACGACACAAAACCTTTTCAAAACCTAACTATTCCAAATGCAACAACAATAAATTTTCACTAAAAGCAAACGTTGTATGCACACATTGACAGCACACAAATCGCAACATATGCCATTTCCCTGACTTTGTCAGAAACATTTCTTTACATTCTAACCCTTAGAACGATTATCCTTTTGGAATTGCAAAACTTAACGACAACATATTGTCAATTATGTGAGTGACTACTGATGTGAGTGCGTATGGTGGTTACATTTTCCCTCGACCATTTTTATAGCTTTCCTTCCGGCAATCTGTTAAACGAAATTTTCTACTTAGCCCGTGGTCGCGACTGGAATGCCTACTTCCATCTCCAAGACGGCATCGGAAAGTATCCGAAAATTAATGCGCTCAACATCTTACTGCTTTATTTGACGTTAAAAGTCGTAAAAAACACCACCATGGCGAAAGTTTTCTGCTCTAATTTGACACTCTGCTACTGTTGCTGCTGGTTGACGTCTCACTTTACGACTTGCCGACATGGACTCCATTTCATTTCAAATTACACTCGCAGCCATCGAAGGCTCGCAATTAAAGTCGAGGGTGGTTTTGTGGGTTCGTTTCACTCATCGGCAATTAATTGCAGTTTTGTGACAAATGGTTTGCTAGCTTGTTGGAATAACGGTATAATTAAATGCTGTAAATAAATCATTTCGAATATAGCTGTATCGTTGTGATAAATGATGTTTGAACGGTGCGTGCCTACTTTACAGCTTTGTGAAATTAGAAGGCTCGCACATATTATAATCAGCCAAATGGAGCTTGCTAAATGCAATAGGACATACAATGAGCGGGGACACGTATGGTCGAATACATCATGTCATAGGTTTTAATCGATGTTTCATCGTATTTGTAATAGAAATGTAATTACGTCGGAAAGTAGACCATGAATAACAGGGGTTTCTGGTTTCACAGAAGAACACTTACCCAGTTAATTACTGTTGGTTGATTTAACATATATAAACACAAGGTTGTTTTGATGGAAAAAGTTTTGAATAGATCAGTCAGAATTGGTAAACGATTATAACACATTTGTCGAAATTAACTTTACGACATAGAGTGCTTTGTATCACCTTGTGATACATTTAACGGTGTGAGATGTTTAAATTCAGATAATGTTTGGGTTTCGAAGAAAACATTTCGTTTTCATAAATTGTTGTAAGTTTTAGAATCAATTTTTAAATTGTTTTTATTACCTATTTATTCATTTTGGGATAAGATTGGGAAACCCTGGTGAAAATGATAAAAGCTCTAAAACTCCTTTAAATTTAACATAGAAGCCACATCTTATTTTTTAATACACAAAAGACTTTCTTCGTAAAATCGTCAAAGTCCATTTTTTGAACCGGTTTAAATTACTTGAAACTCCAAAAATTTATATTGAGTTATTAAAATAATTTATTTTTCAATGACATGCAACACCTTACTTGTTTATTTTGTAGCAACTTACAATTTGAACTTCATATAACTAGGCTATCAGTTTTGTGATCCCTTTTTTAAAAAATGTTTTAGAAAAAGGTAAACGAAACATTGAAAAATAAATTACTTTACTAACGCAATATAAATTTTTGGAATTTCAAGTAATTTAGACCGGTTCAAAAAATGTACTTTGACGATTTTACGAAGAAAGTCTTTTGTGTATAAAAAAATAAGATGTGGCTTCTATGTTAAATTTAGTAAGCTTCAAGTTTCTTTTACCTTTTTCTAAAACATTTTTAAAAAAAGGGATCACAAAACTGATATCCTAGTAATAGGCATCATAGAACCACTTGCAGTAATTTATTTATACAACTGTCGCATCATGTCTTCGTTGATTTCAGACAGAGAATTAAAGAAGAATTGAGAAAAGGAGTTGGAACTACTATACATTTAATACCTTATCAATAAAATAAGTGCAATCTGTATATATTTATGGCAGCAAACATTGCACATAATTCAGAAGCATGGTAACGTATAGAGCAGCTATACGCTAGATCATTAAAAATAAAATTAAATGAAAAAGTCTAAATAAATAAATAAATCAAAATAGATAAATAAAAAAAAACAATCACCGGTTTTGTTTGAAATCAGAGAATTTTATATTAAAGTTTCCCTTCCGATTATTATTTCGAATAGATCTTCAATAATCGCACACCATCATAATGCGGTAAGGTAAGTCTAACGAAGAATTGTTGCGGAATTCACCGAACTCGATTGTAAGCATCAATTTTTTTGCTTCGCAACGGATACCTAGAAAGCAAACTGAGTTTAGATTGGAACTGACTTTCGTTTTGGAAATTCTTTCCAACTGATAAATCGATAGGGCTGGTTATTTTTACAGTCTAAAGCTTCATTTCTCCATTTGTATATTTTGCTTTGAAGGATTTCAGTTTGGGTATTTTGAGTTGACTTTTGTCTTGGAGCGTATCCAACATCTCTTGACTAGTTACAATCAGGATGGAAGGATACACATCTAAAAGGTACAATTTTACGTCTGGAAATATGAACAAAAAACTGCATACCAAGCTAATTCTGGTCCATTTTAACTTGGGGAAAATGAGCTATGCTGAATCATTGAAAATAAAAGGTCTCGGACTCGGAAAAATGTCCCCAGAAATATAACGGGTGTCCCATAATTCACGCAAAATTTGAATTTTGTGCCATTCAATAGTACTGTGTTGACAATGGAAAAAACATTGTGACAGTTGACAGTTTGAGGTCAATAACAATGAAGCCCTATTCTAAAAAACAACGCATTTTCAATATTTAAAAAATAATGGGTCATTCTTCTTCGAAAAAGCGGCTGGTCAGTAAGTAACAATTAATGGTGTTCGTTATCGTAATATGATAACCCAGTATTTGGTGGCACATGTCATATAGCCAGAGATATAATACAATTACTGCATAGTAATTTCCTAATCGTGTTATCGGCGGTTTTTTGCGATCAGAATTGATTATCCAGATATTGCTATATAACGCCATTGGGTTTTTTTCTTTGCGATTTTTGAAGTCAAAGTACTATGCCAACAAGCCAACGACCACTAACTCTTTCAATGCGAAAGAGCAAATTGGGCGGTGAAATTCAGCTACATTTATAAGAAACAGTCATAGAGAATTGAAAAAAAAGAGTACGTACTTGTCAGCAAAGCCGTGGCGGCTATTTATCCGATGTGCTGTAAGTTATTAAGACCTTACAAATAATTAAATTGAATCTTAGACATTTACATAGTTATTGTTTTAAAAAAAAATGTTTTCTTAACACTGTAAGGCTAAAACACAATTTAAGCACCTTCCCATTATCCATGGTGGCCTTAACCTCTCCAGCAATAACATCAAAACCATTAAAACGCACATACATCCAATATTCAAGCCCATTAGTCACATTTTCCTAAGCAAAACATTATTATTATTGTCATTGCTCTTGTTATTGGACCCTCGAGTAAAACCCGGGTTGACAAACGCGCTTTTATCATCCCCCTCGTCATATGTACAAAACGGGGAAATATGTCACCCAAAAATTAATTGCATTGATAAGCAGGAAAGGAAATCAACTATCCTCCCATCTTTTGCGACATGATCTTAATTATTATTTCACATCCACTGGATACAGGATGCGACACAAGTGACAGCGTAAATGGACGGAATTTTACCGCTTTTGATGGCAGATGGATAGTCTTTTTTACGAACCTTTGGTGTGGGAAGCAACCCTTGCTGGGAAATTTATCTTCATATTTAAGAAAATTAAATTACATTGATATACCGTGGTACATAATTCACCGACTAACTCACATTTAAACCACCAAACACCTTCACACAGCCACGTGCATGATATATATAAAAACACCACCGTCAGCCATGTGCGCAAGGATGACTCAGGATATGATGGTAGGTAGTAGCAATAAAATAAAGCGCGCTGCTGATGTGTATCTCTTTCGAGGGACTTGGGCTGAGGTATCATCTAAACATCGTTTAAATGTATTTAACTGATAATTTTTTGTTGTTGTTGCTTGCCAGGCAGAACGCGCGAGAGTGGTGTATTTTATGCATTTTTACCCGCGAAAGTGGGGGATGGTGGGGTGAGTTTGGGTATTTCAGATAAACCGTTATTGCGTAATTAAGATATGCTAATTATGCGGGTTACACAGAGCACAGGTATGGGTATGAGAAGTCAGGTTTAATTGCCGGTCGTGATACGAGACTTGTATTTTAATAGCCGAAAAATGGAGTCTTGTGTTGTGCACGCAGGGATGGGCCAACATTATTTCGTGTAATTTGTTGAGACTTGAGACGTCAACGTTTAGGGTATGGGTATGATGACATCGTTAAAACTCGTGTAAGTTGTAATAAATTTTGCCTAAAAACAAACGGATACCAAACTCGAATGAGGTGCCAACTGTTCACAAGTTTCCCATGGAAACATAGTAAAATAGATGATTATTGCCAAAGATGAAGTTTAGCTGTGTTTCACCATTTATTTGGAGACATGACAAGCAGAATGGTTTTAACATGCTTGAATACGACTTGTATATGAGAGAACTTCTGCAGCGGAGGAGATTTGTAACCGAGATGAAGGACACAAACGAAACATAAAATATTCAATTGTAATGGAAATGTCCAAGTTGACGTTTAAATGTGAGCATAAATTAAATTAGACAGTTGTCAAGCGAACGGCATTGCCGGAGTACTATATTGAATTGGTTTATTAAGTTTTACACCACTAGAAGTTGTTTGAGGAGAGGTACATATATTTTAACTCCATTATAGATGGGCCAATCTACTCGCAAATATAGAAACCATATAGAGCTACAGAATGAATAGAGAAATGTCAGTCAGGTGTGAATTTTGTAGGGCTTCATTATTTTCATTTTCATTAAAGGGGTGTCCGTCAGAGCTGATTAGTTATTTATATTGTACATTGCCATTGTTTTGAATTGTAAAGGATTTTGATGGTGTGCTTTTATAGAATTTATGCGGGTGTCGTAATACGAATATTAAACACGAGCTGATACACACCAACTTTGAGTCTAAGACTCCAAATGGCGTGCAGTATGTGTTTAGTAACTTAAACGTAGATAAGTCTTCGATTCTCCCAGTCAAACGTTTTACCCAGTGTAGGAAGTGGCGCACACAAGTGAAACCCGATCCCAACCATATGGCAAAAGGAGCCAACTAACTACGGAAAAGGCTAATTTGAAAGGCATGTTAGTTGAAGCCTAGTTTCATCTTGAACAACAGCGCAACTTGAGTAAGTGAAGCTTCAGACAGGACTGCTTATAGGTATTGTTGACTGCCCAAAGGGAAAATTATTAATAAACGACGTTCTATTTGCACATTGATTGTTAGAACATTCAATCGAAATGTGAGCCATTAAAGAAGTGGACTCGGAAGATGTGAGACGCTCCAGAGAACGCAATATTGTTGTTCACTGATGAACCCTATGGATGAAAATTGCATCATCACAGGCCTTATTATTCACTTAAAGTCCTCAGTTGTGATGTTTGGTTCCAACTTGTTTTGAGGAAGATATCGTAACATGACTTGATGAATTTGGCTCAGGGGAGATTTGGTTCTAAAAGGATGGGATAAGGGCTCACACTTTAAGGGTATCTATCAATGTTTAAGGGAAATACTTCACGGAGCACCTCCATAAAACGCGATTTGAAATTGCTTTTTTTTAAATCCCGCGTTTATGTCCATCGTCTCAGGATTCACCAAGATCTGTAAGTCAATATCCGGGCAACACACCCACTGCATTGCTAGTAGGGGTCATGACAAATGTCCACGATGGTCGTCCCCTACTTGATATTATTTTCAAAACTGTATAAGACGTGACATAGGATATTTAAAAAAAAATTAAAATGAGTTTAATTTTGCTAAGTTATGCTGCCACATCCTGTATAATAGCCTCTAGTGTCAATACCGAATGTTTTGTTAAATTGCTAACGATAATTTGAGTGTTTTTTAATTACGTGTTACAACATGTCAAAGATATGCTTAAGTTTGTATTTTAAGTAGAATTTGTTTTACCAGAAAATGATATTAGGATCTCCGACCACACTGAAAAGCTTAATGATGAAGCTTGTTTTTTTTTTTAAACATCATAGGCCACACATAACAAATTAATAATGTCTTGGAACCATTGAACATTCATCACTGTATAAAGCAAGAATATTTTTAACTTAAAAAAATAACTAAAAAGGATTAAAAAAGTCGTCGGTTTGAGCAACATTCTCGAATATATTATACGCAAAACAAAAACCCTTTTTTTGCCGTTCAACCTACCATCAATTAATAGGGGCAAAGTTGAAAAAAAATCAGAATAATGAAAAAAAAGGACTAAAATTAAACAACACCATTACAGAAGTGACTACAAAAGATATTTCTACGGAAAACAACAAATGCGTTAACTCCTTACACAAGGACGCTGCTGCTGATGATAAAGTGGGGATCGTTTAAATTAACCACTTCTCACTGTCTCCGTCCGCCTATGTCTCAAATCTCTGGGCTGCAATTTCATTTGAGTTTCCAACTGACACTTAAGCTAGGTGACATCACAGCATTTGCATAATATAATTACTCAAATTCCCAGAGCGGGAAAGTTTCTCTGCTTATTTTTTTTGTTTTATTCTTTGTTAGCTGATTCGGTTTTTTCCCTTTGATTTTAGCTCCCTTTTTATTTTATTACTTTACATTAGTCCTTTCGTTTTATTTTTATTTTTTTTTTTGCTCTGCAACATCCTTTTCAAGGATGATAATTTTGAAAAAGCTGCCGACGCTTGTGGAATAAATTGCCAGTAAGACAGTAGATAGTAGACATTGCATTTCCGTGGGGCAATTGTTAACATAAGAAATCAAGAAACAAACCTAAGGAGATTAAAATTCTCAAGACGTTGATAACATTTTCATTCGTTTTATGAAGCAAAAGGGATTTGAGCTTGTCATAGCGAAGAAATGAGACGGATTGAAAGAATGCGTATGCAGCGAAGATAGTAATTATTTGGAGAAGAAAAGTGGAAAAGATGCAGGAATACCATGTAACCAATGATGTCACTGTACAACTCTGGGTTATTAAAAAAATGTTCCGATGGGTATTGGAATGCAACTTTTTTTTAAGTGGTTTGGCATTTAAATTTAATGTATTTTTCACTTCTGATTTTTTGGATTTTTTTCGGATATGGTAACATTTATAACGGGTCCGCCATCTAACGTTTTTTTTTTTCAACTAGTGCTCATTTCGTGAATGCTAACACTTAGCTCATGTCTGATTTGACAGATAATTAGTTTTATCCTTCCGCTGAAAGAATATGGTTGTGTATAAGCTTGAACAACGCTGGGAAATATTGCGACATTACTTTGAAAATCATGGTAATGTTGCAGAATGTGTGTGAAAATTGCGTACGGATTTTGGAAGAAGAGAAGCACCGTCAGCTCCGTATGTTCGTTATCTTGTGAAAAAAGTGAAAGAAACTGGCATCCTCATCGATAAACCAAAGCGTGAAAAGCCAAAGTGAGTACACCCGATAATATTGCTGCTGTGGCAGAAAGTGTGCGTGAAGTGCCATCAACATCAATTCACCGTCGTTCTCAACAATTGAACATTTCGGAGACATCATTGAGACGAATTTTGCATAAAGACCTTGGTATGACGCCATACAAAGTCCAATTGATTCAGGAGTTGAAGCCAACTGACCATCCAATGCATTTTCGCTTCGCTAAGTGGGCCTGCGATCGACTTAGAGAAGATGCCGATTTTGCCAAAATAATCATCTTTTCAGATGAAGCTCATTTTGATCTTGGCGGGTATGTAAACAAGCAAAATTGTCGCATTTGGGGCACAAAAAACCCGCACGCATACATTGAAAAGCCGATACACCCAAAACGAGTCACTGTTTGGTGCGGATTTTGGTCCAGAGGCATAATTGGTCCATTTTTCTTTAAAAATGAGCAAGGAGTGGCCGTTACAGTCAATACCGATCGTTATCGGGCCATGTTGAACGAATTTTTGTTCACAAAAATTGAAGAGGAGATTATTGGCAACATTTGGTTTCAACAGGACGGCGCTACGTGCCACACAGCCGAAGCTACACTCGATGTTTTGCGCCCTGTTTTTGAAGATCGCATTATCAGCCGCAGAGCTGATGTCGTTTGGCCACCTCGGAGCTGCGATTTGACACCGTTGGACTATTATTTGTGGGGTGTCATAAAAGATAAGTGTTACGCCGGCAAGCCAGAGACAATTGACGCTTTAAAGGACAATATTCGTGAAGCCATTAGTGAAATACAGCTGCACACAATCGATAATGTGCCTAAAAATTGGACTGCATGGCCAGCCGAGGCAGCTATTTGTATGAAATTATTTTTCATTATTAACCGGAAGGGTTGTACTTTCAAATATAAAAAGAAATTTGAGAAAATATTCAGTTGTATTTGGCGGACCCTTTACTATTGTTGGGCAACTCATTATGCAAGAACTTATGCATGTCCAAAGTGAGGAAATGTTTTTAAATTGGTGTCTTGCAGAAATCGAACATTTTTTTACTCAAAGAGAATCATCAATGAATATTGCACATGGTACATTCCACTATCAATTGCATGAAGATATGACTCGGCTATCCAGTGTTTAAACTGGTGTACAATAAAATAGAAGCCTACTTTAATAGAGCCTGCAAAATTGGACTCTTGCGAATAAAAGTGTGAGAGCATATAATGTGTTAAATCCTGCGCCTCGGATAAAAAGGGAACAGTCCTCGACTTCAGATAGACTTTCTGGTACCTTGGTTTATCAAAGGATGATAAAGGATGTCAAATGTCAGGTTTAATAATAATAAAAGATGTCAAATGTCAGGTTTAATAATATCTTGGTGTCATGTTTCATCATCACTTGCCGTCAATTGTTAAAAGTGGCTCCCATTTCAAAAGACCAGAAGAAGGACGCCTTTGGGCAAAAGGGTAGAAAAGATTAGAGGATGATTGGAAGCGGGAGACAATTTCTTAGGGAAAATCTTTAAGGTTCCATTTGGAGTAGATAAAAAATGGAGGTTGCCTTCCACCGATTATTGTTCCTTCAAGACAAGTTAAGGAAATAAAGCGGTATAGGGTGTGGCGAATGATTTATGGAGGCGCAAAAACTTGTCTGTTAGTGACCAGAATTCAGAAAATGCAAAAAAAAAACCGATATAGGGAAAACCGGACATTGCAAAATGTCTGTAAAGACAGTTAAATAATGGAAGTATTTGGTTGAGAAAGTGGACGCCAACTAAAGATCTGTCAATAATGTGTTCTGTTAGACTTTAAGGCGTCTCTGCACTAATCTTAATACAAAAAAAAACATTTTATGTTTATCGAGTGTTTCATCACCAGTGGGCTAGTTGTTAGATGATTGTTCCACGCATAACGGGACTAATGCTTCAAATCCTAAAAGTAACAACACCTCATTTTTTGCGTCACTTTTGCGATACAAGATTTGAAATCTGCCGATGTGGATGAAATGGGGCCAGAACTGCTCCAGGCTTTAGGTAAATGAGAGGTCAAATGATTTGCTCTTGTCATTTTAAATGTTTAAGGGTGCGACAAAACGGTTGGAAGGCCGGGTTGATTGTCTTCCTTTTTAAAACTGGTTTTCCTCAAACAAAACTTCTGTGAATGCTCTTGAAAGTTTTCTTAAAGTGGAAATGAAGGTAAAATGGAAAAACTGCAAAGGACAGTAGGTTTCCAGATTTCTTAATCGACACACTTAACATTAAAGTGAAGTTTAATACAGGTGGATTAATTTAAGTATCTCAGAGTCTTTTCCAGGAGTCAGCTCGATCGAACTGTTATCAATAAAGTTGAACTTGGCAAATTTATCGGTGTTTTTACCAAATCTTTCCTATGATATCTTAATCTTAATCTGGACCCTTTCCATGACCTGGACCAATCTTGCCTGGGAATGGTTTCTGGTGTTTCGAAATCGATGGCGAATATAAATAAATATAACGAGGTTAGTCAGCTGGTTGCAAAACAATTGAACACATTCTGTTGTCATGGATACGAAAGAACGCAGAGTAGTTTATCTTACTCGTATGGTCTGAGGCTATCGACTTTGTGGAATATTCTCCGCAAAGATATCGGTTTACTCCTGGTAAAGACTTCATGGTAACTTCGTTGATTGGAAGCTTGAACAGTTAAATTCGTCTTAAAAGCTCATCGGGCCAGGCTTTTTCAGAAGGGAAGAAGAGTGTGTTCTCGCCATTAATGGTACCTTTTAGAATCATGATTGATGACCAAAATATAAATATAGTTTGCAGGACTGTCAGAGACACCATCGAGTTATTGAAGGAAGAATGCTGGGAATCACGATAGTGTGAACACTGCTGGAATTTGTTGTATGCCGCAGTTTTTTCTGCCCATCAAGAAATACTCTAGTCAATAATAATCATACAAAGGAAAGGATCGGCCAGTACACGTCACACGTTTCTATGAAATTCTTATACTCTCAGAACTTTGACCTACTGCAAAAAATATATAATCATAGCCTTCGGATGGATCCCTGGACTTTGTTATTTGGCACACGATTATATCTGTAAGCTCAGTGGCGCAATGGTTAGTGCAATGAACTGAAGTCTGGGTTCGATTCCCAGCCATAGCAACACCTAAATGATTTTTCACTGGCCCTCCTCTCGTGATGATCTGACAAATCATCCGGGTAGTATCAATTTTCAAGAAAAGCTAATCTCAACTAACCCGTTCGAAATCGGCATAAAAAATGGGGGTCCAGCCATCGTGTAAGAACTATACACACGCACACATGAATGGTTGTGAGAAAGCTAGGCCCTGGGTACTAACGAGCCTGTTGGGCCAAACATTTTTATTTGTATTTATTTTATACGATTATGTATGAGCCCCAGCCATCAAATTCTTGTTCCAATTTTCAGAACTAAGAATTTGGTCGATCCAGCCCAAAGAATGTAGTGGTCAGAAAGAAGGATTATTCGATTGTTATTCTATTTAAAACCCAAGTAAGGATGTAATGTCAGGTGTCTTGGAATATGGAATAAAGGAATTGGAGAAAGAGACTAATGCATATCGAGGCATCATTATTATTTTAAGTTGGAGTAGTGCTGGACAGACCAACAACTTGAAACTAATTCCATTGGGCTTTACAACTCATCCATGTTGAATGATAGCTATCGACATTTTTATATGGCAGGGAGTTTGTTACGATTTCAGTTTAAATTTTTCGAGCTTGCTTAACTCGATAGTTTGACTTACTAGGGTTCATCAAACATAGCAACCCAATTTTTGGACGTCATACAATACAAAACAAATGAAATACAAACATTTATTTCTCTAAATCAGCTGACGTAAATGCAGCAGTTCCAGGTCAACGAAAACTACCCAAGTACTGTTGGAATATCGTAGATGGCGAGATAATATAATACCGTTTTTTGAAATGCGTGTCATTTAGGATATAGGTATCGCATCGGGGTGGGTATCATTATCATTCAATAGCTTTAAAGTTTTGTTCCATACCGCGGTTATTCGGCATCATACCTTGGAATAGTGAGGCCTACTATTCGAACGGATTTTCTGTGATCGGAACCCACCTCTTCCCAAATCGCTACAATGTAGTCCCATATAGACCTGTGTCTATAAGCAAATCACGAAGCTAACAAGACTGAAGAGACATCTTATTTCAGATCTACTGGGAACATTAAAGCAGTGAGAGCATTAATCTTACATTTCCTATGCCGTTCTGCACTCTAACATGAGACTTAACTTGGACTTTGCGATTGTTCAGTACGGTGAATTCTTCACGATAATCAACCGTACAAATTTTCAATTGTCCCGTAGCTCTTCGAAAAAGACTTTAATACTCGGAAGAACTCATTGCAGCCCTTCTCGAAAAAGCTTAAGTAAAGCATTTTTTTACTGATAAAGTCTATTTTCACTTGAATGGATTTCCTACTGCCCTGAAACCAAACCTTGAAAAGGAATTTCAAATTCACCTAAAGTTACATTTCATCAGCTGGGATTGTTGATCTCTGTTTTGAAAAAAAAAACATTAGGTCACAAAATTAGGTATCTCCTGCTATGCTGGTAAGGGTTATGACAAAAGCCTGATATGGATTCAAAACCGTGTCAAATAACTTTATATATGTAAAAAAAATCGATGGGTTTTTGTATGCACCCCTCTTGTTAAGGAATTGAACATCCCATGAACTATGTAGACCAGTTTTTTTTTCGTTCGCCACGGTTTTTATCATCAGTTCTTTCTAAAGGTCTTGCTTTACAAGCATTTGATAAATCAGATGAGTTATATTCCCTTTTTTGGTTAGTCTTCAAAATACTTCTCAAATCATAAAAAAAACAATACAATTTCAAGACAGTATTAATCACGGTCAGAATTGAATATTGTCCCAGCCCCCAAACTGTCATCTTTTAGTGAGGAGCATCCGATGTAAGTTTACAGCCATCAGTTGCTATTTAATTTTTTTTAGTACAATAGAAATGATAGCTGCTCCATACAAGATAGACTTTACTTCTTCTAAGCGGACCCATGTCAAACATTTTCGACAGCCTGTCAGTAAAAGGTTTATGTAATATTTAAAGATAGCAAAGTACGTCCTCTTCTCATGGAAGGACAATCAAATTGTTTCCCCATGAATTGGTTATTTTTTTGCCGGCCGGATGTTGTAATTTGTTAAAGGAGTTTTACTCCCTAACAGCGGACTTCATTGAAAAAGCTAAGGACGAATGTTGTAACTTTTATCGAGCTCTTCAAATAAAAACTGTTTAAACACCCTAGCTGCGAGTGTCCCCCATTATGCATCAAACTTTCAACGTGGAACTAATGCTTTGTTATTGTTCGTGTTGGAAACCACCACCACTACAACAACAAGTGTAATTGCGACAGTGTTCCATGCGACAACTCATTTGTTGGTACTGTGTGGTTCTTTCTGTGGTCACAGTGTTCTATGGAGCCCACACAGATTTCCGAATGAAAAGTGTAACCGGAAGCCAAGCTTCAAACAGAACTTTCTGCCATTACCCGATTCATGATGACAGTGGGAGTGGGTTACAAATAGGTGGACGACTGTGCATTTCCTTTCCATTGGGAGCTGTGTACATTGAGGATTTCCCCTATATTTTGTTATTGGATTTTAAAACGATGGCTCCAGAAGTCAGGTGTGCAGACTGCACAGTGGCTCTTCGAAAGTTGTTGTGCAAGTGCATAAACGCAGTTACCACTGATTTCTGGTCCATTGCCATGCCATGCCATCCATCTATTTATTTTATTTTTTTGTTGTCATTCACCCATTCAGATTAATGTTTACCCTTATTCGACGGGGTTTATTCTGGTATGGTTGTTGCATAGCTTTCTCTCAGCTGGCTGTGTAGAAGAGGCGTCAATCCGGGTCGAAGAGCTTAATTTAATTAATTCCGAACGTTGTTTTAGACTTTATGCTTAATACCATTGCCAGGGTTGGTCTGTGAAGATGATCGTCTCACGTAACTCTTGGGTTTCCCAGACGCGGTGTACAATGAGTGTCATTAAGATAAGAGGATGATGGTAGGAGCTGGCGGTTATTCAATTTCATCGAGAAATAGAGGCAATCAAATCACAAGAAAATAATAATGGCAATGTTAATGCAGGACGAGGGTTAATGCATGAAAAGACCAACGAGTGACTCAGAGTTTACAAGTGCATGTTCGCTGGAATGGAGGTTTTTAATTTGTGTTTTAAGACCTTTAGCCTTTGTAAGGGTTATGGAATAGAAGATTCAATCAAGAACTTTACGAGCTGTACAGCAACATACTACATTCAAAAACTCCGCATTGGACGCTATGTAGAGCGAATTGACACCAATACCCCTGCTCTTGAGTAAGACTCGATGAGTAAGACATCGCCTCAAATCCTACGCATAAGTAGAAACCGGCATCAACTAACTTCAAGTGCGCAACCGGACTCAGTGAGTTAAAAACCGGGCTGGTTTTTAACTCACAACAGTCCGTTTATTCCGGACTGTTGCTTCACTTAAGCAAGTAAGATGGCAAAGGTAGAATTCCCCAGATTGCGTCTTCGGTGGAGTTTACTGCCCCAGTTAGGTTCCGTAATGTCAACTACTTACATAAGCTGTTAGAAAATATACGAACAACAGGTCTTAGAGGAATTTCAAGGTTTTGTTGGAAAGCTTAGACAAGAACCAAAATGCAAATTTCAGTGCATTCTGACGTCGTATCTTATAAGTTGGAACTGGAGCCAAAGGTTGGATGTAATGCCTTAAGATAACTGTAACTACCCAATCATGTGAAACAAATATTGCCATGAACCATTTAAAATCCTCGAAAATGAATGTTAACGGCCAAGAAGGATGAAAAAAGCACAACGAATGTTAAAACGCATTATAGAAACGGTGCAGTCAAACAAATATCGGAAGCCTTAAGCTGCTTCAAAGTAGACATTACTGACATCTAGAAAATACGATGGGATAGTTCGGCCAATACGAGTATTAAAATCTATGATATCTTCGAAGACTTTAGGGAACCTTGTTAGTTTGAACACTGGTCGATCCTTGCTGGTGATAACTAACTAAGATTTAGTCAAATTATATGGTTATAGTGAAGGGTCACAATCTATTACGTAGGTATGTAAACATTGAGTAACTTTGGCATATATTAACCGATTTTTTTGGGTAGACATGGTTTTGAAACGTCAATTCAGTAAAATGTTTACCATAAATCGCGTTACACCGTAACAAAGCGCCAAAATAGTGACGCTATAAATTTAAAATAGTCGTTCAGTTATTTTAACTGAACGATATGCACGTTCAGCCGAAAAAGATCGTGGCCAACAACCACGATGTGACAACACTATAATTCGCTTAGTGTCAAATTTTTTTAAGCACGGGACAGTGGGAGATCGTTGACATGCTGTTTAATAATGCCCGACAGACAATCCACGTCGCTTGGAATACGGACAAACACTCGCTTGAATGGTTGAATCTGAACCTAATTTTTGGAAGCAAGTTTTGAGACCGAATAGCCTTATTTTACATTTTCTGACGTCGATAGATATCAAGCAATATTTTCGCATTTGAGGAATTCATGTTTTGTTCCAAAAGCATCATTGGGTAATTTTTCTTCAGAGAAGCTGAAACAGTCAATTTTAATTATAAAAGACCAATTAAATAAAAAACAAAACACCTCATACCTATTTCTTGTATTCAAATACCGATTTAAAAACATATGAGAAGGCTACAATCCGCTGTACGGATCGTTGAATACCCTATCCCATCCCATCCTTAAAATTAATATCTCCAAAAAGTGGGGCTTTATGGGCCTATTATAAAGAAAATGACATTCTCACAACATATTGTTCAAACAGTTTATCAGAATCTTTTGTTGTTTGACAAAAAATATCGTTTTTCTCCAGCATATGCTATGGGGTAGGGTATACAAACGGTTTTTGTAAATATTTAAAATTTGACCGAAAAATACGTTTTTCTAAAAAGGGGGCGTGGCAGTGGGCGGATTTCAAAAATGTTTACACATGTTCTGCTGGGAGCAACAAAGAGCACGTGTACCAAATTTCATCCTTCTAGCTCAAAATTTAAGGCCCAAAAACTGGTGACGTATGGACGGACGGACGGACAGGCATGGCTAAATCGACTCTGCTAGCGATTCTGAGTCGATCCATATACTTTGAGGTTTATGAAACTAAATTATTTCTCTGTGTTACAAACTATGTATCAAAACAAATATACCCCTATGGGATAGGGTATAAATATCGAACGCTTTACAATACACAACTATTCGCTTTTGTCTAAGCTCAAATTGCCAAATTTCATTGTAAATGCGACCGAGAAACTGTAAATTTTCTTCAAACAACAAATGTTCATCTATGTTTAAGTCTCCTAGTTCAGCTGAGCTTTTCTGCAAAATTTATGACAACATTACTGGATTTGTAGAATATCCTTCGCACATAACAATCACCATTCCAACATACTGTACTGCATACACAAATTAAATTCCATCCATAAAGGAGGGTTACATTTCGTTTATCAAATGACAAAGTATTATCCCTCAGCTCGAGGAAGCTCCTACATCAGCAATTATCCTTGAATACGTCGTATCTATTCATTTTAATTTTAACTCTCTACCATATTTAGCTTCAACGAAGGAGTACATTTAAACTCACATGATTCATAGAGCCACTCAGTCAGAGGCCATTGAAAATGTGCATATTTCTACACACATACACACACTTGTACACCTAATATGCCCTAAGATATTCGGAGGACATGCAAAACAATAACGAAACTAATTTTCAGCTCGTCTTCCACCGTCCCTTTGAAATAATGATAACAGCGTGAGAGTCCTGTTTTGCTTTTGGGGACTTGAAATGATTGAAATTGCTCTCATGTACTTTGTTTCCGTCAACTTGCCTCCCATCATCCTGCCAAAAAAAAAAACACCAAATACGCAGCGGCAACAAAAAGACAAACCGAAGGATTCAAAAAATACAAGCAATATGTAAAAAATGGGATTCAACTTTGTACTCTATATTTTTCGTAGAACATCAACTAGAAAGACCGACAAGGACATTTTCGTACTACATGATTTTGTGACTCAACCTCCAGCAAATAATGCTCATTTTTTACCCTGCCTTAGCCTAGGCGTTGTCAGATTTATTAATGGACTTACTTCGAGTACTTATCCCCAAAGTTGGTCTTTTCAAGTCATAAATTATAAACATACACTCCTTGTGGGCCATGGCTCACATACGAACCCGATGTCAGAGATATAAAACGGATATATGCCCCATGTGAGTAGAGAGTATCTCAGTTTTGTTTACGGCCTATTCTATCATCCAAGTCATCTTTCTATACAACGCCATAGCTTCCAGAATATATCGATAGCTTAACTATGCGAGTATATACCTAAATGAATGTGTATGTGTTGAAATTGCCTTGAACGTAATTGTTCACATCGTTACCGAACACAGTGACAAAATTTTCTTCGAGATCATCGTGAACTGCTGAAAAAAAAGTACTCATACGCCACCGTCATCATTATCTGACACCACACACTATTATATCTACGTTTGGCATGATGTATGAGATTATGTCTTGAGTATGGCATATGCTCAGATACATGGTGCACGTGGTATTCCAATTTAAAAAAAAATCCAGCATTTTCACCAGGGAACGGGACCGAAACCCATCGACTCTTTGGAGAGGTTTGTCTCTTGCTCGCTGATACAGTAACGACAAAACGGAATAATGGATTCGATTTTTTTATCTGGTTAAAACAATGTGTGAGAACACACAAAAAACACATCAAAACATGAGAATACACCGTTAACGGAAGGAAGTACATTTTTGTCGTATAAGGGTGGGCTCTGTATAAATATATAACTCGCGTTTAAGTGTTGACAGATAATTTATGTTTGCGGAAAGATTGGTAAATTTCTTAACCCACTTACTTTGTTCTCGGTATGGTTGAGGAGGGGCAGGGTGGTAATTAAAAAAAGTGTTTAAGGGTATGACGAGATTCGGTGACTTCCAAGGGTGTCAATGTTGTCAAGCACCCACCCTTTCGGTCTTGTGTTGACTGAGATTATTCAAACAAAAAAAATGGTAATTAATGGGGATAATAATGCTTGTCGGTGGATAAAATCCTTTGAAGGGGATGTTGTGAATTGCAATTAGATAAATTGACACCACTCTTTCATTCTACGGAGGTACTACACTGAAGTCTTTAATATTTTTTTACTCCCCTAGTATACGACACGTTCCAGCGAAAATTGGAAATTTAGGTTAAGTCAAATTTTGATGATTTATTTAGTTTTACAATCAACCTATACACCAAAACACTTAATTCCATAAGGTTACTCAACCCAGATTGATTGAATTTTCCAAAACGAAAAAGCGTAATGAGAAAGGAGTTTGGTGTAGCGTTGACTTATTACATAAGTACTATACCTACTTGTCCTTAGAATGGAAGCCGCTGTCTGGTCAAATGTTAATGAGATTATAGAAAAAGACAACCTTTTCTACTGGAAGAGATCTACGTTCTATTTGCCTGCATGGGCGTCCGTTAAGAAATTACAACTTCAGTCATTGAATAGGACACCAAGCTCTTTTCGTACATTTTTTTGGATTGACCGATAAAATCCAATAATGTCTATCTTATAATATCTATTCATCGATAACATTTTTTTAAAACGTCAAAATGAATCTATCTATGCAGGATGAAGATCGGTAAACTCACCGAAACTGTAAGAAACAAAATAAGAGCTGTCAGCTGACTTATTTAACATCATACTTATTTGGGGCATGCATTTTCTTGAACCTGTGAATGAATTCCATTACTTATGTTTTCATTGCGTATTTCTGTAACCTTCAGATGCTATAAATTCAGACACCGATATCTTATCGGGTCGCAGTTTTTTTTCGGGCTTAGAAGTCAATTGATTATTGAAGCCCCAAGTCGAGCGTAGAAAGGGATTCTATGATAGTCCAAAGCCTACTCTACACACTGAAGCATAAACCATGTAAATTGGAAGATAAAGGAAAACTGAGTGGCTTGCACAATAAAAACCCAAAATTACCCAATAGTGGCTAACTGAAATTATCAAGCTTTATATAATTCAGTGAAGTAATGTTCGTTTACTTGTGCTAAGCATATTTAGACAAAATATCATATAGGGTTGTTTTCAGTTCATTAGCACCTTGAATATAGATAATGGGATATAAGAACAAGAGACCAAAGTGGAAAGTAATTCACGGCACTGAGGTAAATAAAATGAAAAAATGGAAGTACGAGAATGTCAGGAACTACCATCCACCTTGGTTAGTGGATTCAATAAATTGGAATCCATACCTTTGAAAGACATTGGACAACGATCTATGCACACAGGTGCTACTTAAAAATATAAATCGTTCCCAGAGCGAAATGTTATAACTGGAAATACAATGTCCAGTTTGATAGCCATAGAAACCATACTTTACCTGAATATAAGTATCTTCTCTGTTTTTAGCTTCTCTATTAATTTGTGTATGCGAAGTTATATTTTTGGCACACCGAATATGATTTACATTTTATTCATTCTCTTCTCACAACAATGTCCTTACCCGAGCAAAGTGTATAAAAATAAATACGAGCTGTCTCCAAAAATATGACCTCGTTATCATATGTTTTCAGGGACCGAAAACTGGTGACAGAAAAAGCGCATTGTACCAAATGTGGGAAGATTGCCGTGGCAGAAGGAAGAAGCAGAATAAAAATTATGCGTAGCTAAAAAAGTTGAAAACACGCTCCCTCATAATTCAAGGATATTAAAAAGCCTCGCGGCATGAACATATTTTGACTTTTATGGATGATCACTCAATAAAGACTGCTTTAAGCCAAAGAAGCATGACCAATATCAACAGGTCTTCACTATTTAAATAAGAAGAATCAGCTTAGTTGTGGATCTTGCAAGTGGGCTTTCTCAAACTCAGCAAATATAATTGATGCTTCTCAATAGTGCGCGAAAACCATAGTTGTCATTTCCAATAACATGAAAGTCAAAAACAAGTTACCTGCAACTATATCAGTATTACCCAGAAGGACCATACTGATAGTGCGTTCCAAGTTAGACAGTATCTAACCTCGAGATCTTGCCAACATCATCAATACAACATAAATCATCAGTGCATATGTTAAGGTAGAGATCTTAATTAACTTTTACAAGAAGTTATATTAACCGCCAGTACAAACGGAAAAATGAAACCTTCATCAACTCTACAAACATCACTCACATCAGCACCTATCAACTTCCATTCATTTCCAATATCTTCGGTGGACAATAAATCCGATATACATATTTTAGCGTCATAGTTTATCTTACTAGGCGCAAACACACCTTTTCTGAACCATCTAAGGTATTAAAAGCGATAAACAAACCTTACTTTCATCCAATGAGTATGTGATAGCATGCCTCCTACTGCAAAGGTCACCTTACCTGTCTTACTTACTTACTTAAGTGGCGCTACAGTCCGGAATGAACCTGGGCCTCAACCAACATGCCTCTCCAATTAGCCCGGTCCTTAGCTAACTGCCTCCAGTTGCGCACTCCAAGTTGGTTGAGGTCGGTTTCCACTTGTGCGCGCCACTTAAGGCGAGGTCTTCCTCTACTGCGTCCGACGTCTGGCTGGGAATCGAAGACTCTGCGAGCCGGAGTATTGGTGTCCATTCGTTCTACATGTCCTAGCCATCTTAAACGTCCAATGCGGAGTTTTTTGACCAGGGGCATGTCGCTGTACAGCTCGTATAGTTCTTGGTTGAATCTTCGTCTCCATAGCCCGTCAACGCAAACGGGACCGAAGATTTTTCGAAGAATTTTCCTCTCGAATCTACCAAGGATTTCTTCATCCGCTTTTGATACGGTCCATGCTTCAGCGCCGTAGAGCAGGACTGGGATGATCAGGGTCTTATATAGGATCTCCTTAGTAGTTCGAGTGAGGGCTTTACTACTAAATTGCCTTCTTAGCCCGAAGAAACAGCGGTTGGCAAGAGTAATTCTTCGTTTAATTTCTGACGAGATGTTGTTGTCAGAGTTAATAGCGGAGCCGAGGTAGACAAAGTCCCGTACTACCTCAAAGTTATATCTGTCAATGGTGACGTTCTGTCCAATTCGTCGATGTTGTGAGTCCTTTCGTGATGTCAGCATATACTTAGTCTTACCCTCATTTACTGCTAAATCCATTTTCGCCGCTTCCTTCTCTATACTATCAAACGTGGGTATGACATCACGTTGAGTCCTACCAATGATGTCAATATCGTCAGCGTATGCTAGTAGTTGCACCGACTTTTGGAAAATTGTGCCTCTGGTGTTGGCTTTGGAGTTTTGCAAAATTCTCTCAAGAATCAGATTAAAGAAGTCACATGACAGCGCATCGCCTTGCCTAAATCTTTTTTTGGTATCGAATGTGTCGGTGAGGTCGTTTCCGACCCTGATGGAGCAGCAAGAATTCTCTATCGTCATCCTACACAAACGGACGAGTTTGGGCGGTATACCAAAACTAGACATGGCTCTGTACAGTTCGTCTCTATAAATGCTGTCATATGCGGCTTTGAAATCGATGAATAGGTGGTGGGTATCGATTTGGACTTCTTGAGTTTTTTCCAGGATCTGCCGAAGTGTGAAAATTTGATCGGTTGTGGACTTTCCTGGCCTAAAACCACACTGATAAGGGCCAATCAGGTTGTTGGTAAACGGTTTCAGGCGTTCACATATTACGGCAGATAGGATCTTGTAGGCGATGTTGAGGAGACTTATGCCTCTGTAGTTGGCGCAGTTCAGAGGGTCTCCTTTTTTGTGGATCGGGCAAACGATGCTGAGGTTCCATTCTTCAGGCATATTTTCATCCGACCAGATTTGGCTTATGAATTGGTGGATGTTACTTACCAAGTCATCTCCGCCGGCCTTATAAAGCTCAGCGGGAAAGGGTTTCTTGCTGGTGGGCGCGAGAAACCTAGCACATCAGTTGCGGCTGATCCAATGGCCTGTTGGCATCGTTGCCATTGCTCTTCGACATTTGATGCTGGTGGTATGGTGTTAATAGAGAGGTTAAGGGATACGCGTTGTGCGAAGGTCTTGGCGGTCTCTTGCGATTGCAGTCTTCCGACATTAAATTTTTTCACAGTATTTCTGGATTGTTGTGGCGTGGTGGATATCCGCATTCTTACCTTGGCTGCTACAAGGTAGTGATCCGAGTCGATGTTAGCTCCTCGGAATGTTTGGACATCCAAAATACTGGATGTGTGCCTCTTATCTATCGCAATGTGATCAATTTGGTTGACCGTTCGTTGATCTGGAGACCGCCATGTCCCCTTATGGATATCGAGGTGAGGAAACCGTGTGCTAGCTATAGTGGCGTTTCGTTCCGAAATCAATTGGCCTAAGTCCGTTACCAGACGTGTTGTCGTGTAGGCTTTGTTTTCCGACAATACTTCTAAAGATGTCTTCCCTTCCTGCCTTTGCGTTAAAATCTCCCAGCACGATTTTAACATCGTACTTTAGTAGTCGCTCATAGGTTTTGTCGAGGAGCTAGTAGAAGCTGTCCTTAGCTATATCATCTTTTTCTTCCGTCGGAGCGTGAGCGCATATAAGGCTTATGTTGGCGAATTTGGCCTTGATGCGGATTGTTACTATGCGTTCGCTAATGTCTTGGAAACATAAGACTTCTTGCCTAAGTCTGGCACTTATAACAAATCCGCATCCGAATAGTCGCTGTTTCTGCTCACTATAACACGGTCCGTAGTATATGTCACAGTTTTTCATCCTCTTTTTGCCCGGCCCATCCCATCGTATTTCCTGGATGGCAGTAATGTCTGCTTTGTAGCAGTTTAGGGCTTCCGCTAGTTGTTTGCCTGCACCTCTCCTGTTTAATGTTCTCACATTCCAGGTGCAGATACGAACGTCGTTGTCCTTTTTTCGTTTAGCAGGGTCGTCAACAATAAAATCAGTCCTTTCCGAGGCTATTGGTTGCTTCGTAACCATGTTTTTTTTCTGTGGGTGGGTAGTTAACCCAAAGCACAACCCCCAACCTGGAGGGCCAGTTCCAATTTATTAGATACCCCTAGGACACGGGGCCATCAGTATCCACTACGGGATTGAGAGCTGCCGTTGGCCTTTCGGTTCATCCGCCACCATCTCTGTTCAAGGGGCCTGACTAACCCTTGAAATTCCTAGACAACCTGTTATCCGAATATGACACCTTACCTGTCTGCCTAAGCAAAAACTGTCAAGCGGTCTCTACTATCTCAAAAACGATTAATTTTATGTTGAACATTCTAAATCACATCCACGTCAGTTGCGTCCCCCCGGACATAATCACACGATTTTCGTCAATGTTACTCGATTAGAAATTAATGATTGAACCCAATTAGAGCAGTGTTACTTCGTCAACCCCTTTCACACTCGGGCGTACAATTTCACTTAACGCCCACCGCAGACAGGTGATAAATGTCGAAACTGAATTAGCCCTGATTGATTTATGGCAACAAAAGGATCATTGATGTTTGTGTTGGTTCGCCAACGCCAGCACAAGTGCAGTCGTCTTCAATTAATGACACAAAACGTCTTAATATTCTACCCCAAATGCTGTGATTACCCTGAATATTTCATTGGGCTAAAACCCACCACTTACGTAACTCATGACTAGGCAGCTCATATAGATACTAAAACTTCACTCGGCTATATATCTTATTTATAGAGGTAAGGTAGATATCCATTTTTTCTATTTTAGTTATCCATGAGTAGGTATTGCGTGAGTTTGTATGCCCACAGGATACTTTAACAGACATTTGTTACACAGGCTGCTTATGTTGCATTGACAAAAGTTGGAACCCCAGGGTGGCGGAAAGTTGTCCCCTTTTCTGTTTCTATTTAATTTAAGCCAATGTAGTCCTTGCGCTGCTATAATAATATTATTAGATCAAGCAGTTGAAATGTATATAAAAGTAATTAGGTTTATTCATAAATTTTGAGAACCTTTTTTTCGTCTAAGAGAACAAAACAAATGAGGAGGCTTTAGGCACAGAATTGCACTTACACTAACTTGAATAGAACGCGAATTATTGCTGTGCGAGTGAAACGGAACATCATGTGGACATTCAATGTTTTTGAAGCAATAAAGGCAAGTCCCCCGGGGTATGACCTATTTATTTGTAAGTTCGTCTTTTGGGACCGGGAATTGCTTGGAGTTACTATGAGTAGGCATTGATGATTGTCACATGGGGACGCAATAAGTGAATCTGAAACGCCTTGCTGATTGGATGGGAGCAATTGACTTTCTGTTTAAATTAATTCAAACAAAATTAAGGGCGACATCAATCTAAGGAAATTTTCGTGGAATTAGCTCTCTGTTTCGAGAAAATTTGTATTTTAATTTGCCTTACCTTGGAAAGTAAAACAAAGTTAATTTAAATATATGGCCTTAATGGACTATAAATGTCCTCAAACATAGCTTCTACATTAACTTTTGTGTGCGGAGATTGATATTTAAAACTAAAATTAGGACCATAAGTTTGAACCACGGATCCCGCGCTTACTGTAATAATGAAAAGTTTGTACGTTGTTAAACACCATCCCGGTTTTGGTTGCCTAATGAGTCAAATAAGGCTAACCAATGTTAATTTTTTAGTTCTTGGAAATATATAAAGGATACATAAACAATAAACGTATAAAATTATTGTATTTTTCTATTCTTGCCAACTATTAATTTTTTTTTTCTCGAAAATATCGCCAATATTTTAATTCAACATCAGCTCCCACCGCTTTCATAAAGATTGAGCTCTGGTTTCGGATTTTTTAAATTTAGGAAAAAATTGTCTTTGAGGCGGATTTGTCGTCTTTGATAGAATCCAATAACTTCATGAAAGCAGTATTCAAGACCTAGCAGGAATTTTAAAATAAAAACCATAAAAAAATGAATTGGAATGGTCCAATTAATTTCAAGTCCAGACCCATTATCTTTTTAGCTACTTTAAAGTCGGGTATTATAGCGTCCACCAACTGAAGTTCTATAGAGACGAATTGGTTATACCGTAAAAATCGACACATGTATGTCGCCTTAAACTTGAGAGCATGCAATGCAGCCTTCAATCAATAAAACATCAAGTGCACTTCACAAAGCGTAGTGACGTCGTTCAAGAAGGGGGCATCTCTTGCGAAAGTCTAACAAAAATCTAAGAGATGAGAAGCTCCTCAAATTTGCCGTTCGGGCTAGGCCATTTAGTAGGTCATCTTCTTTGTTGCAAAAATTTAAACTTTGCTCACACAAATGAAAGGAGAAGCTAAGTGAGAGGCCCTGTATTGGCTGTCAATGTCAGATATTTATTTGTTTACTTGCAGACCGGACAAACGTTGTCCTGTTTTAGCTGTAAATATTAAATTCGAAATTGATGAAATTTTTAGAATAGAAATCAAAAACATATGGTTTAGTGTAATGCTTTTTGATACACAAGAGTATTAACATTATTTTCTGGCGCGTAAATAAATAATATTGATGGTTTTTCGACATGTGAACAGGCGACATATAATTGGCCATGTGAAAATAATTATTTATCGATATTGAAAATGCAAACCCCAATAGAAATTGTAACCGCTTTAAGTCTATTTGCATGTCATTCGCTGTCATAGGGATGCGTTCAATCAAAACGTCTTCGTCTTTGTATTTCCCTTTCAAAATTGTGGCTCGATTACCTCCAAAGATTTTTTTGTGTCTTCGTCCATTCATATCGAAACGATCAATTTGCTTTGCTGCAACACTTTAGCCATCCCAGAATTCCTCGAAATATAGCAAGTTGGAGTTTCATTAGTTTGCTTGTTCAACGGCAACTTGAGTGCAAACAACGTAGATGCATACCCCGATGAAGCAAGTGCAAGTGCATTTCCATTTTTCAATCGAATTGTTGCCAATATACTTTCATGAGCGTATCGTAGCCATTTTATTTTTGTTCGTCATTCTATCGATATATCGGAATCATATTAAGTTTCGCCTCCTAACTCTTGAAAATGCATCATGCTTTTGGCGATTAGGCTAATAATTTATTGATAAGCATAAAGTACATGTCCTAAATAGTTATTAATACTTCATTTGCAAATCTGCATTTGATGTTCTAAAACACACCTGATACAATTTTCATATTTTTGGCTTTTCGTATGAACCTTCTACAAAATATTAAAAATCATAAAAAAATATGAATCTAATCGGTAGAGTCCTTTTCATGTGACGATGTCACAAAGGAAAATATTAATTCAATTTTTTATATATAGATTTTTAGCTGGCATATTTTGGGTTATTGAAAAACCTCGCAGAGATATACCAGGAATGATTTCATCGTGTGTAGGGTATTTTATGTTAGCTTTAAGATGGATAAGATGAATTTTAGGATTCACTTTGAGTTTTAGTTGTAGGCTATAGAACTTATTGTCGAGATAAATTTCTGATATTTTTTAATGGTTTTAGCATAGTTTAGTGATCGAGTTTTCATTCACTTTGGCTTATCATTTTTTCCGTCTAAGGAAAGTGACTTTCTTCTTTTATTATTTCTTTGATAAACAAATACTGCACGCGATGAATGTTTTTAGAGCAAATGAGTGGGTAAGAACGTGAATAGAATCGATGAGGATGAAATACTGCCTAGTTTCAGGTAGAACTCCTCAATGGTTCGGGAGGTCTTTAAGTACAAATAGCTATTCAGCTTATCAATGGTTTTGGTGATGTTGCTTGGCCGGCACGGAGCTGCAATTTGACGCCGATGGACTCGCATTAAAAATCGATGCTATGCGAATAATCCACAGGCACTTAAAAACAATGTTAGTCAAGTTAAGGTTCAAAATACGGTTATGAAAGAAAAAAAACATAAAAAATATTTTTTTTTAACATTTCGTTCTAGTTTGAGTAAAGCGTTCTATAAAAAGTAGGTTGAAATGCGTCTAGTGGTTTATGCGTTGAAATAGTATTAAGCAAGGGTCCCAAGTTCAAATCCCTAAGGAACAATACCTTTTTTTTTTCTATCCATCCTCTTGCGAAAGTCTGAAAAATATCCAAGGGTAAAAAAAAACTGTCACGAAAAGCTGCTTAAATTTGTGGTAAAGATATGCACACACGCAAATAAATGTCAAACTCGAAAAATCCTCCAGGCATTTCACTAAGAAGATCTTAGCCGAAAAATTATAGTCAAATCTTTCAAGCCGTTTAGGCGCAGACAGACAGTGAGAATTGTCGGACACAGTTTATTTTCCTTCTCCATCATCGTCATGCTATATATATCAGACCCATTTTTATTCATGAAACCAATACGATATGACAAAGTAACACGTGTGAAAGAGCTCCTGATAAAATACCCATTAGAAACCGTTCCCGTAACATAAGCCGGATATGTAAAATTTACTCATGGTCCATCGAGAAAATAAACGATGAATCACAATAAACCCCCTGCAAACTGCTTGTTCAAACTTGCGACAAATCACCAAGGTATGGTGACGTTCGAATCATACATACAAGCATTTGCCACCCCTTCCGAAGTATAAAGCTGCCCTGATTTTCAACATTCCATTTTCAGGCGACCTCAAATCAAGGTCATAGCCGTACCACACCCTTTCCCGCATATAACTCGTACCGATTAGATCCTACTCAAAAGGTAACCCAGAGTAGATATACTTACAGCAGTTGTCCTTCATTGCTAAAATGAAAATCGAACCCAACACTGTTTCGAAATTACTTTCGACAATTCCTTAGCGTCTCAAAACCCAAATATTGAGTCAATAAAATCGAATTTGTTTTTATGACTTTCCCAGCGGTAACGGATAAACGATTTTCATGTCCTTTTCGCTTTTTTACGTTTTATTCTTTATTTCGAGGGAATAGCGAAAATTGAGCGGAAACAAATTACCCACATATTATTCCGTTATTGTTATTACCGTCACCAGACATTATTATTTAGGTCGTTTAGGAGTATAGGGCTGCTGTTGAGTGTGTGCTTCTAAATTTCCCAAGCCGTCTCAAATAACAGAGCAACGCATACACTAACACACATATTCAAGTAAAAGGGATGTAGAAAACAATTTCCTTATTCCTGAACGAAATGGGAATCAATCAGTCACAGCTTTGTAGCAGAGAAGTTATACGACAACGATGACGATGCAACGGTGGTCCTCCGCAGGTATCTGGCGAATAATGCTCCACATACCCGTACGGCGAAAGAGAGTTATTCCATCAACTTTTCATCTAGAGATGTTCTTGTGTCGCCAGAGTTATAGAAAAACACCTTTCAGGTAGAGTAGAGAAAGGATATTGAATTTGACTCAATCAATTTATCATGGGCGTAAAAATGATAAATTGCGTAAGCATATTCCCAAAAGGGGCGTGGTGGGAGGTACTTTCGTAAAGGGGTAAGTCTACGATAGAACTGAGGTCGTGGCTGTATATTTTTCCGATCAGCATGTCAGGTCTAAATCGATATGATTGCGGATGACAAATTGTCACAGAGAGTGTTACTCAATTACCCGGCTGTGCATCAGTGGGCTTGATGGATTCTGTCGGAAGGACACTATCTTTGCAAATTAATCAAAATGTAGGGGGTGTAGCACGACGGAAGCAACAGCATGTTGTTTGTTTGTTGTCTCGGGTTGTTCTTTCTTTTTCTTTCTTCCTATCATGTGATGAAATTAATGGACCCGATGTGACATTATGCCATTGTGTCAAAAGCTGACAGCCCTCATACAACGTACACATTTCTGATCTGAGGCCATAGCGGTCGGTTGGATATCCTTCCAAAATGCGCGCAATATCCGTTGTATGTAACTATCAGCAGGACTTTGCGTAGGCGAGAGTTTGATGATGCCACAGAAGCCATGACAACATCATTGGAGGGCTTTGTTGTATATTTGCATATACTCCCGTCCTACTCCACTTCTGCGAAAGCGATGAATCAATTTGTTCAGCGACAGGATATGCGATTTTGTTTTCGCTCAATTGACAAACGCCTATCCCATACCACCCACATACGAGACAAGTGGTTGAAGTGAAATTCTTACATGGGATTGATGGTGCAATTAAGTCATGGGTTAACGGGTGATTATCGAATTTTCGCACTTCGTTGATCTGAATGACGTGGATGCGAAATAATTTTATGCTCGCGATAGATTGCTGCTCAGCTTTATGTCATGATGGAGGGGCGAAAGTTAATTAGAAAGGATATATGAGCAAGAATGGAAATAACGAATGCTGGGGTGGGCTGATGGGAATATTATTGCCCAATTTGATCTGGGAACTATAGTCAATATACAATGCCCATTTGGGGTTTATGATGGATCTAATATGTTCATGTTTAGTCCTGTTCATATGGATTTAATTATAACGAATCATATGAGCAGGCACCTACCATACTTAAGGGTACTATCTACCCTTAAGTATGTAGGTGTGCACGAAATATTCCCAAATCTGAATATTATTATTATTAAATATTTTATTATAGAATAGTGACATTTTTATTTTCACACTATGCTATAAGGGTATGTGGGTTTATAATTTTCCATAAAAAGTTTACAATGAAATAAAATTGTAGTGGGTAATTCCATCGACAAGGCAAATATAGATTAATAAACTTCAATGTGGAACATGGTTTCCCACAATCCCATAAAGTCAAATACCAGCCTGAAATCGAAGACCTCATACGAAAAAAGGAGAAAGCCCGAAAGAGATGTTAAAACTTATCTGAACCTTCTCAAGAATGAGCTACAGGATTTAAGACATTACGAAAATTCTTAAAGGTTTCCCATAATTCTGAAGGGTGTCTCATAATCTAAAATTTGAATTTTGGCGCCATTTAATAGTTCTTTGTTGGCAAAGAAAATAAAAGATAACAATGAGACAGCTGACAGTAAGGGTAAGTAAAAATGGAAAACTATACGAAAGAACAACGCATTTTCCTTTTTAAGCAAAGCTTTAAAAATAATGAAGGTTTGTCCGCAATTTTCGTACAAAATATGGCCGTCATAGTGATTTAAAACCATTAACTGCGTAGAGAACAATTGCAAAATTCAGGAAGACTGAACCAATTAGTGATCTTAGACACTCTGGGTCACAAGTCATTCAACAGAAAACACCGAAGGAGTTCGCGAGAGTATTGCTAAAAGTACATGAACATCAATTCGGCACCGTAGTCAAGAATTTGACATTTCGCGGAGCTCTCTACATCGAATTCCCACGAAAGACTTGAAACTTCATGCTTACAAAGCACAATTGACACAAGGGCTGAATACTGCTGACCATTCAGCGCAAAAAGAGTTCGTTGAATGGATTTTGGAACAACAACCAGTGGATGCTAAGTTTTCGAACAAAATTATCTTCAGTGAGAACCTGATTTTCATTGTGATGGCTTCGTTAATCGTCAAAATTATCGCATTTGGGATTAAGAAAAACCACGAGTAATTGTTGAGAAACAAATGCATCCACAACGCGTAACTATTTGGAGTGGATTTTGAGCTAGAGGTATTATCGGACCATTCTTTTTCGAAAAAGCGGCTAGTCATTCTGAAGGAGCTACCGGTAAAAGCATTAGTAAGTTGTTCTACATTACAAATGCTTCTCTAAAAACGAAAACTGTACTATAAAGAAGTCTGATAATATAAAATCACTCACTAGATTTTATCTACTGATATATGGAAACGATTTTTGATCTACCGATAACTGGAAGAAATAAGCCAATGGAAAAAAATCGCACGAAAACACATAGATAGGTTTATATAGGTTAAGTAAGCCTTGTACGTTTTAGTTTTATATAACTGAAAAATACGACTGTCTTAACTCTGAGTTAGAGCAGATTATTTAATCCAGGGTGAACTCACGTTTCTCTAGGTAACTTAATCCTTAATCCTGATACTAGGATGAATTCGTATCGAAAATCTGTGCCTTTAGCTAGAAATAATTTAAAAAAACGGTGTGCTTATATCTGTATAGTTCAACTTAATCTACAACATATGGTAAGTAAGCTATTACTTGTCAATGAGTCGATGGTTTTTCGTCCATTTTTGAACCTATTTGTATGGTTAAGTTCTCAAAAACCGCCCCAAACCAAACATTTATTTCTCCAATTTCTATTCATATCAAATGCAACACAATAGTACACAGATAGCAATTAGCTCACATAATCATTCAACATACAATTGAAACGACTAGGTACTTCCTACAATATAAGGATATCATTTATTATAAATTATGAAAACACCTTTTATACAGTCACTTCTTTTTATCTTCAAAGGACCACTAATGTTCACGCAGGAGGATAGTCATTTCCATTAAACACCTTTAGCCAAGCACTAAGATTAAAAATGTAAATCATGTAAAATCAATAAAATAAACTCACCTATCCATCGCTATAGCGACTAAATGTAAAATGGAAGCTGTACAACACAGGACATCACACGATGTCCATATGTCACATAATTCTGGTCCGAGTATCCACCCTTGACTAATCTGTGGACAGAAATGAAAAAGAAATGTATTTATATGGCACACGAAAATTCTCCGTAAAAAAAATATCCCGTATAGTAAGTTTTTTTTTGTCAAACTTCAGAACCACATTTGTAAGCACGTAATTTCCGTAAATTCAAAGTTTAAAGCGCAAACAAAATAAATATCTCTCATAAGCGAGGAAATGCTTTATCTACCAATCCATTACAAGGCGAAAACGTGCTTACAACTCACGCCTGACGTTCCAAGCCGAATGCGAAATTATAAATTAGTATCCTTACCTCGTAAACAGCACCCAATGGCATCACTAAGCAGGCCACGAATAAATCCGCAACGGCCAGCGATGCAACCAGATAATTAGCAACATTTTGCAAGTTCCGCTCCAGAATTATTGCTGCAATTACAAAAACGTTGCCTGCAATTGCAACATGTTGGTGTAAGCAACAAACATACGCAACGTACGTGGGGGTAGAAAAAAGAGAAAAAAAGAAGAAATCCATATCAGAAAAAAGTATAAATACGAAGAAGCAAAATGAGAAAATTTATAAAAAAAAAATGTTTGCACTCGTATGAGAGTAAAGGTAGTTGCTGCAGTAAAGTGAACTAGAATTGGTATAATGGAGTTAAGCGATTTAAGGACTCGTATGAGAAGTTCATTACTGCAAATGGGTTATTTGTGAAGTAGGGACAAGCGCAACAAGAAATGAAATTTAAAGAAGGATAATGGAAAAGATTCGTTATTTAACAAAGAAAAACACGTAAAGTATATGTAATGTAAAACTGCATATGTATACAGAAAAAGAGTTTAAAAATTGTCTGTTTTTTAAGAGGGTACCGAAAAATGTTAATGGTTACATTAACACCGTGGACTATATTTGGTCCGGCACTAAATAATTTAGTCTCAGAAATTTTCTGTTTCACCGTGGATAATAACCGATTATAACTAGCAGAAATTCTAAGCTACTACGAAGCAGACATTTCTTCCATCCAGGAAATATGATGAAATATGGCCCATCCACCAGCGCACCATACAGTAACGAGTGTGTAGTGTTCTTTGGTTTAGTCATCGGTCGTCTATGAAGCAAATATTTAAATACATTGTTAAATTGTTTTCGGTAACTCTCTACGACTGCCATATGCCAAATAACAGTATGCATTGCCATTTCATCAGGAATATACTTACGCCAGAGCAACGCTTACTAATTGTACAAACTTATTTCCAAAATCAGCAAATTGATACATTTTTTTATCGAAAAATTGTTTTTAGCGACAAAGCATATTTTGTGGTTAAATAGCTGCGTAAATAAGCAAAATTTCCGTACTTGGGCCGATGAACAACCAGAAGCAAACCTACAAGTATCAATGCAACCCCAAAAATGCACTTCTTGGTTTGGTTTATGGGCAGGCGGCATCATCGGACCGTATTTTTTTTTAAATTGGAATGGAACGTGTTTTGCTGTAAATCTAGATAACTACAGAGCAATTATAAATGAATTAATGTTGCCAAAAAATCAAGATATTGGTGTAGCTGACTTGTGGTTTCAACAGAATGGCGCTACATGCTATTCAACTAACGAACCAATCTCTTTATTGAGGAAAATGATCGATGAAAACATCATCTCAAGAAAACCTCCTGTCAATTGGTTCCCTAGATCTTGTGATTTGACACCGTGGATTACTTTCTATGGGGGTATGTGAAATATCATGTTTAAGTCGATAAACTCGAAACGATTTAAGCTTTTGAAGTCAACATAACTCGTGTTGTTCATAAAAACAGGCCGATATGCTTGAAAGAGTGGTCGAAAATTGGACCCACATAAAGGACCATATAATAGATAATCGTGAGCAACACTTGACCTCACGCCTATCTCTTATATGGTCTTTAAACATTAAATGGCATTAACCAAGCTAACACCTCAATTAAGTTGATTTTTTGTGTTTAATTTAAACCATATCATACCAGTATCTACTGTCGAAGATGTCAGATGAAGATGAAGGTACACTTTGTTAAATGAAGGGTATCGATTAGGCTGCAGGTCATGACGGGGGTCGCCCTTGAGCTTTATGGCAAAGAAGGAGGAACGCAAAACGCATTTTCAGAAAGAAAAAATTAAGAAAAGCTCGTTATCGAAGACATAGTGATGTGCCTCTCCTGATTTCGTAGGTTTTACCAATATGTAAACCGGATACAAGGCGAGAACAGAATCCTGTCGAGATACACAAGGAAATATCGTAGTTGAGACACAGTTGGTGCTGAGAATATGGAAAAATATTGGAATAGTATGACATGACAGCTAGAAATTTCTGGCAACACTGTTGCTTCGAAGTTAGAATGAGTTAAAATAAAAGTTGCGTATTGCTTATTGTTTGTTGCCTCAGTGCGAGAGCCGCCTAACAGTCTGCCAGAATTGGCAGCCTTCCCGCCAAGCTTTATAAAGCCGAAGGAGATGATTTGGTAATTAACATTCACCAACTCATAAGCTGCATTTGTTGGGATGAAAGTATGTCTGATAAATGGAACCTCAGCATCGGTTGCCCGATTCACAAAAAAGGAGACCCCCTATACTGCGCCAACTACAAAGACATACGTTTCCTCAACTTCGGGAAAATATAACCTATCTGCCGTAATATGTAAATACGTGAAACCGTTTACCAACCTGTTTTTAACTTATCACTGATGTTTTATACCAAGAAAGTACACAATTGATCAAATCACCTAGGCTGATCCTGGAAAAAACCAAAAAAGTCTAAATCGATACCCACCACCTGTTCATATATTTTAAAGCCGCATACGACAGAATTTATAGAGACGAACTATACACGCTCGTCCGTCTGTTCAGGATGACGACGGAGAATTTTCACTGCTATACATGTTCGGAAACTACCTGACTGACAACACATTCGATACAGACAAAGGATTAAGGCAAGGCGACGCGGCGCACTGTCATGTCACTTCTTAATTCTCATTCTTGAGAGGATGGTGCAAAACTCTCGAGCCAACAACAGTTAGCTAAGAACGGGGCTAATTATGGGAAGCATGTTAGTTAAGGGCGTTTAGGCCCAGTAAAATCTCCATTTACCACATACATCCCTGTTTTTTGGGACGGTGTGTATTGTATCTTATGAGACATTACCATCTAAGTACTAATCGCAACCTACGCTGCTTGGTGTCGGTGATCGCTTGTTGTTGGCTAAACAGGTTTCTTTAAAGTGAAACTTATTTTTGGACGGCTGTTGGTTGGCTGGTGGTTTGATCGTGTGTAATGAATGGATGTATGGACTTGTATCTCAGGCAACACGTACGTTGGTGTGCAAAAAAGGGATGGTTTCTTGTTGGTATGTTGGTTGATGAAAGGAAGTTGCTGCACCGGTATGCACCAAGAAAGTGTGTTGTCTATCAATAAGTAAATTTGTGTACGTGGGATTGTGTGTGAGCAAAATCAAATTATGAAACTCATCGGTGAGTCCAGGAAGGATGTCATTTGTTGTAAGAAATCAAACGAAAGTTGCTACGCATATGCGACATTTGGTAACATGTAGGTGGCGAAAATGGTTATTTCCTTCTGAATGTTGAAGTGACAGCTGATTTTGGTGTCATAAATGTGTTTTATTGAAGGTGTCTTACGTCTGGAGTTTGTAAAGCTTGAATCCAAACAGGTAGATTTGATTGAGTTTTAGATGTGTATGTGATTAGTGATAATGAAGATGTATTCGTTTGTGGGTGTAAATACACATTGCGGTACTTCAAAAAGGACAGATTGGAGGAGAGAGGCTGCGATTTGAAGATGAAAATTGGTATCTGGTCTGATTCGGATGGGGGATGAGTCAGTCCTCCTTCTTTGCCATGAGTTGTATAACGGTACTATTGACTAAGATTGCCATTTGAATGTTTGATGGTTACATCGATATTTGAGATTCTTCCCGAAAGGTAGAGCGTTGGATTTTGGATTTTGGTTGGATTTTGTACTTACAATGAAAAGGTAATATCTTCACACTAGAGATTTTGCAGAAGGGAATAATGGCGAAGTTTGTATGATTGTGTTTTGGAAGTGAAACTTCTTTGGGACATTGTGAATTCGATATATCGGTTGTCTTCTGATCACCGAAACCAAGCAGCGTCGGTTGCGCTTAGTACTTAGATATGGGAACTCTTGGGAACACCGCGTGTTGTTGGTTATCGTAAGATAATGAGATCAGTTCAACTTTCATATAACCGGTTTTGTAGGCGAGGGAACTGAGTTTCGGGGTATGAAATAGGTAGTTGAAATTGTTTTTCTGTGAATGTTATTAAAATAAATTGGTGTAATTAAGAATTCTTAAATTTTAAATGGAGTATGAAAATATACTCGATCACTGAATACAGAATACCCTAAATCCGATACCTACTCGATACTCGAATGTCATATACGATCATACCAAATCAACATTTTTCAGTCGCGCTGTAAAAATTGATAACTGTTGTGTGGTAATTCACTTCTACCGAGTGTAAACTCACACTCGATTTTTTTATTTTTAAATATGTAACATATTTTATATAAATCTGTCTAGTAAAATCTAGTAAAAACCTCAGTTCCACTTAACCTTCATCCAACTCTTGAGTAGAAAACAACAAATATACTAACTCTTTCTTAATTTTATTCAAAAACCCTAATTGCTAACTTCCGGAATTTTCTAAATTTATTTTAACCCCTATTTTACGGATAAAAAAAATTAGTATAGTAACTTACTTATCACTTATCATGGTTGTTATTGGTAAATTATGTTGTCTACGTACTTGTGTAGACTAAAAATAATTAGTGCATATAAAATGACAATATATTTTGATTTGAATAATAATAATTAAACAAAACTATATCGTGACCAAGATATCTTACAGTTGAAAAAATGGAATGACGACTTGTATTCAGACGATAGTCGTTCTAAAGTTAAAGAGGAAGCGTTTGAATGAAATGAAACAAAAGAACCATTTTTTCAAAGGTGAAGATATGGATCCATTGCTTGTTCAGCATCAAAGTGGTAGTTCACGGAATGAAAATGGAATTTTCTTTGTCCTGGAACAACAAGATATGCAAAGGCTCGTGCTTATTTTTACTTTTTTTTTCCCCACATGTTGAAAGTATTATTTTGAAACATTCAAATCGATTCGAAAATGTTGCAATCATATATTGGTGTGTTGATTTTAGCTGGTGTTTATAGGTAAGTTGTTAATGCTTTCTATTTGATTTCAAATGATTTTTGACATACATTCATGCTATTAATGTTTTTAGATCGAAATACGAAACTGCAATTGATTTATTTGATGGTGAAAGAGGTCGTCCAGTGTTTAGAGTAATAAAGTCGAAAACAAATGTTTGAATACCTAAATCAAGTTATTCGTTTTGACGATGTCATGAGTAGAAGACAGCTAAGATCTCCAGATAAATTTGCAACCTAATTTATTGGCAGATTATTATAATCCACATAAATGTGTTACAATTGATTAATTGATCATTGGTTTACGTGGACGTTTTAATTTCGTCAATACATACCGTCGAAACTCAGTAAAAAAAATTTATTGGAATACTGGTTTTCTACATGTTACATTGAAAAAATTCAACCATATTTGGGAAAAGCAATTGGTGCCAGTCCCTGTGAACGTTGATGGTTTGAAGGGAACAACATAATAATGAATAATCGTATGCTCTTATTATCAGTGTGGTTTGAGGCCAGGAAAGTCCACAACCGATCAAATTTTCACACTTCGGCAGATCCTGGAAAAACTCAAGAAGTCCAAATCGATACCCACCACCTATTCATCGATTTTAAAGCCGCATATGACAGCATTTATAGAGACGAACTGTACAGAGCCATGTCTAGTTTTGGTATACCGCCCAAACTCGTCGGTGCAACTACTAGCATACGCTGACGATATTGACATCATTGGTAGGACTCAACGTGATGTCATACCCACGTTTGATAGTATAGAGAAGGAAGCGGCAAAAATGGGTTTAGCAGTAAATGAGGGTAAGACTAAGTATATGCTGTCATCACGAAAGGACTCACAACATCGACGAATTGGACAGAACGTCACCATTGACAGATATAACTTTGAGGTAGTACGGGACTTTGTCTACCTCGGCTCCGCTATTAACTCTGACAACAACATCTCGTCAGAAATTAAACGAAGAATTACTCTTGCCAACCGCTGTTTCTTCGGGCTAAGAAGGCAATTTAGTAGTGAAGCCCTCACTCGAACTACTAAGACCCTGATCATCCCAGTCCTGCTCTACGGCGCTGAAGCATGGACCGTATCAAAAGCGGATGAAGAAATCCTTGGTCGATTCAAGAGGAAAATTCTTCGAAAAATCTTCGGTCCCGTTTGCGTTGACGGGCTATGGTGACGAAGATTCCAATGATGACCAAGAACTATACGAGCTGTACAGCGACATGCCCCTGGTCAAAAAACTCCGCATTGGACGTTTAAGATGGCTAGGGCATGTAGAAAGAATGGACACCAATACTCCGGCTCGCAGAGTCTTCGATTCCCAGCCAGACGTCGGACGCAGTAGAGGAAGACCAAAATCGGTATCATCTGCATCTTTGCTTGCAACTGTTTCACGAGAAAGTTCAGAAGCACAATCTTTAAATGATATTTCTGCATCATGTTTATGATCCGTCACGAAAAAAAAAGTGTATGAAACAATTTGTTTTTGCACAAAAGCTGCTTGTAAAAATCAACATAATCGAAATGTTTGTGTAAAATGCATTGAAGAAAAACTAATTTATATTTATGTTAACTTGTTTCTTAAAAATAAAATTATAAAAGCAATTTTTGTTTAATTTAATTAAACAAATTTATAGAAAACAAACTTATGTGTAGAAATCTAGACAACGTATATTTTTTCGAGGATGAGATGAAGGTTAAATGTTTATGTCGGTGAAGAGCCCAAACATGTTGACTGTGCAAACATGATTTCGTTAAAAGTGCTTTTGATGGAGAAAATCGAGTTTTAAACCTAAAGCTCTATTTGTACCTCATCAATCAATCAATAATGCCACAGCTAATAAATGTATTTGCAAACTCAAGCATAGCAGATATTGTCTTCAGTTCAAGAACCACATCAATCACTCTCATGACGTGCTTAAAACGCTCACAAACTGGGAACATAAACACCATTACGAATGTGCAAGCATGCAATTCGTATAAAAATCTCGTGAATTCTACAACGTGTCTTATAAATCCGCACAGTAAAAAAAACACAGCCACCCCCTCCATGTCTTGGCATATTTACAAAGGCGCACTCACTGCCAGCGATGACTTTGAAAGTGGGATAACACTCCTCCGTGTTCTCTATTTCGTGCATCACAAGACATTACCACAAACCGCAGGTTACACATACATAGTCGTCTCTATAAGCTCATCACGTACATTGACTCCTATATTTGAACTCGTATTCAAGGGACTTTCCTGCAAGCCAACCAGCTATTCTATCTGTGTATCTAACAAATACACTTACGCGTAATTGAATCCACCATCAATTGCTTAGCAAATGCCTTGTGCTACTGCTGCAGCCAGTGTCATTCTCAATTTAATGTGTGCTGTGAGTTCCTTTTCTTCTGGAGTTCTCACCCTGCCTTGAAGGCAGCGCTCCGACCGGTCGGTGGGTCGGAGGGCTGCCGAAGAAGAATGGAATCGTATACTTACCACAACTTTACAATTTATTCTTCGATTAATTTTATGGATTCTTTTAAGAACCGAACAAGAGCACAAAGTAATGTATCAGAGGACCAATGAAAGGCAGTGACAGGGCCACAGGCCAGACGTGCCGAAGACGCTCTTCCAGAAGTCAGGCATCACTTAATCAATTAGTAGCTGTGGCAGTCAACGTGGAGCTGAGCAAAATGGCATGAAAACACTTTATACAGTTAAAAGCAAATAGACACCTTAATGGCGATACTGCATCATTTCGCAGGCGGACGGATGTCGAACGAGTGATGGAAGAGGGTCGATTGTGGATCCGACGTTTAGCGTGCTCATTCTGGCAAAGTTTTCTTAATGTTGTCGATATTATACAATTTCCAACGAGTGCAATTAAAAATTGTTTGCTTTTAATTGTGCAACTTATTTTCGAAGGACACTCTTGCAATCGTAGGGCAATAATGACTGTTGGAGTCGTCGTTTGCTTTTTTATTAAATGGCGAATTGCCAAGGACTGGAACGAGGGGCTATGAGTAGGAGTTTCGATTGCAATTCGATATTTCGGAACTCCTGAACGACTGGTACTTTGAAGTCGATGAGAAGCATAAAAGTTAAATGGAATACGGATGTTTTGAGGAGCACGTAGTGCTTTGACTTTTTTTTTTTTAGTACGATCCACTTAGTGAGGAGTTTCATGTTGAGAAAGTTTATAGCGCCTTGTTAAGTTCCTTAAACAATTCAATTGGCTTGTAAGTACTCATATAATGTGGGGCTCTTTTTGTTGGTTTCGTTTGTAGTCTAAATTTTCATCTTCACGCAGGGTACTTACATATATGTAGTTGGCAGCTGTAGTTGGAGTCTTCCTAAAATTTGTGAGGTAAGTTTTGACAGAATTTTAGGAATACAATTGGTTATTGTTCATATAACTTCTAGTAAACAGAAATCCATTTTGCATGAAATTAAATGTTTTATTTAACACAGTTAGAATTAATGAAATATATAGACAGTTATGTTCGATAACTTTTTGCCATTTTGAAGGTAATTCCATTATGCCCACTTCTCTGTTAGCAAAAAATTCAGCCTCCTGGCTTGCATTTTCGACTATATCGAAGAAAAATTGTAAAACATAGCTTATTTTCACTGTGCTGGTATCTATCTTTTACGGGCGCTCAAACAAAATTAAGTCAACAATCAGAAAAATGTCAAAGAAGTGTTTTGGTCCGATGTATACTATCTATCTGTTACAAAACTAAATGATCTTTATGATTCCTTTGATGTCCCTGCTGGTTTAGACGAAATTATACCATGTTTTCTCTGCCAGTCTTCATTTAGTTTTAAAGCAAATTAGGAGCAGAATTTAGGAGCGAGATATGCATATCACTGGACATTTTCGCAACATATAAAAAGAATATTAAAGAAGACATGATCTTACCTATTTTTTTTTAATTCTGACCTGCCTAAGCAGTAATATACACATCGACCTAAAAGATCTATTGTGCTAGCCGTCAGATGTTTTTTAGGTTAGTAGCGCTTCTACTTTCCTAATGTAGCTGATAATACTTTCAGCCGAAGATTTCCTCAGTTCTTCGCGACTTAAAAATTCCCTGAAGAAAGATTCCCTTCTCATACCGTAAAGGGCCGGGCATTCACATATGATATGCTCGGCTGTTTCGTCTTCATCTAGACATAGTCTGCACTCCGGTGAGTCGACTAGACGCATTTTGTTTAGGTGATATCGCAGACCGTGATGACCAGTTAGGTAGCCTACTAAGTTTTTGATATCGTGCCTGCGAAGATTTAGTATCTTATTGGCATCTGTTTTGAAGGGCTGAATAGCTCTTTTGGCCTGTCTTAGGCCTGGGATGTTTCCCCAGTATGAAACACATTTGTTTTGTTCCCAGTTTTTTATGACCTATTTACTAAGGTACCACTATATAGTCATGCCTCTCTAATTAACCCAATCATCGGCTTACTACCTCCAGCTTTTGCTTGTGCGACCCACTTAAGGGGATGTCTTTTTCTGCTGGGTATACCATCTGACGCAGTCGGAGTATTTGTGTCAATTCGCTGCAAATGTCCTAGCTATCTTAAACTCCATAGGTCTCTACGAAAACTGTAACGAAGATTTTCCGAAGAATACAAACTTTTGGCTTGGACCTACCATTTATTCACAGTGTCTGTATGATTTCTTCTTGCACGATGGTGGGACCTCGAGTTTTATGCCGAATTCGAATGGCTGGTAGGAAAAACTGGGCATGAGTACGATTACGTTGGTCCCAAAAATTGATAACGGTTTTTTGTAGAGGAGTCAAAAAACAAGCATTTTTTTATTATGAAAGGGGGTTGTTTATTACGGCCAGTTTAGGCGGTAGTGGTAATTTTAAAAGTATATAACTTAATATGAAAAAAAAATTTAAAAAACAACGGCACCACTTACAACGCTCGTGGTAAACCATAACCCCTTGAGTGCGTACAAATTATAAAAAATACAATGACGTACAATATTTCTTTTTGAATGCTAGAAGTCCCTTCATTTATAATATTTTTATATTTCAATATAATTATGTATTATATCTATATGTATATCAATATATTTGTATCAATAGTTTTTGAAAAATGAAAAAAAAAAAACATGGGATTGTAACCTATCCCCTGAGCGGGTCGGTTAACAGTTTATCAAAATGCTTTATGGTTCGACAATAAACAACGTTTTTCTCCTGAATATGTGGGCGTGTTTTAAACTGATATACCTACGTAATGTTTATAATGGTTTTGCACCAAAAGTTTTTTTTTCAAATATTTACAAATTTTACCGAAAAACGTTTTTTACGGAAAACGCCCTCAAAAAGTAGGCGTGCCCAAAAACTTCATATAGACGAAATATAGATATGGTATAGTGTACGTAAATATGGTACCCAATTGGATTTTAGTATTCAATATTCAATATATAAAACACATACGTTAAACCAAATAAAAGTCTTCCAGTTTTCCAGAAAAATAAAAATTACTGAACTACTTTCTTATGAGATTTTTGTTTTGTTGGAATTTACGTGGTCTTCCTTTGAAGTTAGTGAATGATTAATAGATTAAGTCGTCTGGCAGAAGTGTTTGATGTCAACAGTTTTTTAATCAACAGTACCCAACTAACAAGTTCGCTTCGAAAAGGCACTATCGAAGTTATTTCCCCTCCAACAATATTACCTGTTGAAGTCTTATAGAAAAACATTTGGCGCCCTTTTAGGAAGCTATAAACTTTTATAAAACTTCTTTAAATACTTCTTATATGTCTAAGAGATAAAACTTTGTTTGCTTATAAAAGGCCTTACAGAAGCAAATTATAGGCTTCGCAAAAAGTCTTCCCGAAAATATTTGCAAGCCTTCTCGAAGTTGAAAAATAACATTATTTTCTTTTTGTTTTTATATTTTCTTATGTTATTTACCTTTTATTAATTTCAATTTCAATCTCTTTTAACTAAAACCCAATTCGTTATTATGAAAGTATGAGTAAGTACAACGAAGTACTTGAATCGTGTTGACTCATTCTCCGGTAGGTTCCCGATATTTTTTCCAATCTTTTCAACTTTTCCCGATCTTATAACCTTAGCTTTTTAAGGCTTCATTCGTAAACTTTATACATGCTATGCTTCGGATTAACTTCGTGTGAAGTTGTACCGAAATATCTTAACGTATGGTACATGTATACACATCTCCGGAAGCTCAAAAACAACCTTACAGAGGATATACCATCATAACTTGGGTTATGATTGTGAATTTTCCTGCTTAATGTCTTAATTAGAATACTACCTAAACAATCGACTGATAATGCTCAACATCCGCGCACAAGTACTATATAAGGCCTACAGAAATAATTGCTTGTGGTAATTCAATTTTATTGCCTTATAGAGGAATAATTGTTAGTTGGGTATCTGGGTAGCCCGCTTCTCGCGATTAGGGGATTTTAACTCTCTTTTCCCAGGCTGCAGGTCCGTCTCACAAAACTTCGTTGCTCCGCTCGGAGTAGATGTTTTTTTCAAAAGCCAGGCGCCTAATTCATCAATATTCTATATCTACAGTATATTTTCTGAAAACAAATACAAAAAAATAAATGAAACAGCAAAAATTTAAACAACAAACTGCAATCTATTTCAGTGGTACCAGATCACCAACTAGAGTTTTTTTCTCATTTTTATATAAGCCTATAGATTTCACCGATAAATGTGAAAAAATGTAAAAAAAAATATTAAATTCGGTTGGATGTGGTGATGCTCAAAAAAAGCAAAATGAATGTGAACTTGGATTTTCAAATTTGCTGTGCTTTTCTTTCTAAGATTACCCTATCATCAACATCAATCCGTAAAGTGGGATCACCATAAAAGCCAGAAAAATAATTTCATAAAGAAAAAGTTTTTTTAATTTTCAATTTTCACAAAAACTAGGATACTAAAACCCATCGGTTTTTTGTGTTCGATTAAGAATTGATAAATAATAAAACTTTTCTTACTTTTAGCCATTTTATTAACGGTACCTGCCATATAAAAATTGCCCATAACGTCAATTTACTCGAAAACGACTATTACGATTTTGTTAAACTTAACATATACTATATGTAGGTATATTAATTCCAACAAAACTGCATATATTTTTTTTTTTGAAAACGGATTTTATGATTTAGTCCATTTCAGGACAATTTAAAAGCTTAGAAGTTGAAGGGGCTAAGTGCCTTTTTTTTAAAAATTTGTTTGCAAATATTGCAAATATTTCGCAAATCCTCTCATTTGAATAAAAAAATATTACTAACATTATAAAACAATTTTTATTGTTTTTATTAAAAGAGTCATAGGTAAACAACTTTAAACGCTGATTTCTCAAATATTTGAAAATGTCGCTAAGGCCGTTCTTCTTTTAACTGGCCAAACCGAATGAAATTGAACATCTGTGTTTCTATTATTGATTGCAATAATTCCACGCAATTATTTTTACCCAAATAGGTCTGAAAGTATTTTTTTTTTCAGTTTTCGCCAATAACGGAAAATAATTATAGTTCACATGCGCACCAATTCCTTCAAATTCCGAAAAAAAACCTTTTTTATAACCTAGCTCCACATTATTTATATATTTTAAACATCAATAGCCAAAATGAATGTTATTGTGAATTTTGGCCAATCCATGAAAATCGTCAAATTTTCGCATGGTTGCACCTTGCACTGAAAGAGAAAGTAGCGTACGGCCCAGTCGTGCACCCACCAATCGTATTTTTTTGAAGTTAAAGGCCATTTTTGTCAGAAACTATTGTTAAAAATATATTGACTTAAAAAGATTATAAAAGAAGGGACTTCTAGCTTTCCAAAATAAGTATAGTACGTTATTGTAAATGTTCCCGTTGTTGTTTAATTATATCCTATCCCATAGTGGTATATTAGTTTTGATACATAGTTTGTAACATAGAGAAATAATTCAGCTAGATATACCTTCAAGTTTATGGATCGACTCAGAATCGCTAGCTGAGTCGATTTAGCCATGTCTGTCCGTCCGTCTGAAATTTCATACACGTGCTCTTTGTTGCTCCAAGCAGAACAAGTGTAAGCATTTTTGAAATCCGCCCACTGTCACGCCCCCTTTTTTGAAAAACGGAGTTAATTGCCAAACCATATCAAATTTTAAAAAAAGGGTCTGAACAACATATTTATACAGAATGTTAATATGTATCTATATTTTGTCTATATAAAGCTTTTGCTAATTTGGGGGTGATTTTAGTAAAAAAATAAACGTTTTTGGGTAGGTACACTTTCAAAATATTTAAAAAAAAAAAAACTTTCGATGCAGGACCATTGGTTATGAAGATAATATGAACATTTCGTTTATTGATCCTTTTAATCAACGCCCACTTTTTCGGGACGTTACACCATAGCATATGCAGGGGAAAACGGTGTTTTTCGATCCATGTTTTTTATCCATCATAAGTTATCTTTTTTTTAATTGCCCCTACTGTCTAAACGGTAAGACAATATGTGGTGTTTTTAGAGATTCAAATATCTTCACTGCAGTTGTCTGCTAGTCGAAAGAACTGTTTGACTTGCAGTCGCTCTGAGTGCTTTAACTGCCGATTCGCTGTTATGTCTATAGGATACTTTTGATATCAGTGCAATACCTGTATTCGCAATAGGTAAATGACATACGAGTCCCGTTTACTTAATGATTTCAATAATGCTTAGTTTCTTAGTTTCTGCCAGAGCCGGACATCTAAGTTTTGGCATTTCTTAGTCTAAGAGCAGTATCAGCTATCCCATTCCCATGAAACAATCTCAATGAGTTGAAGGTTCAATTGTGTTTCTATACCAAAAACGCAAATATAGTTAGAAATAGGTCTTAAGGCCGTGTTATACAACAACTGTATAATGTTCGGTTGTAAGTCCCACTTCTACCCAATGGCTTTTTGGCAAGAATAAAAGGACTTTCCTTCTGTATTCAGATTCTTCTTTAATTTGGAGTTAACGTCACACTCAACAGCTCGGTCGAACAATTGAGGAGAACACCCTAGCTAAAAAGTGATAGTAGAAAATCGCGTAATTAAGAAAATTAAAGCGAACTGCTATTGAAATACAACTGAAAAAGTCCATTACATTCAAGGACGACTTTTTACACTGCTAATACATACTTATTAAGCCTGTGCAAGCTCATAAGTCCACAAGCAATCAGCCATATTTAATGAGGAAAGTTTTCATTTGTACACTTCTTTCTCCCTACCGTATTCCTTCCCATATATGTCGTTCTCCCCTGATCATAATGATGAGGTGTTTTTTCTAACACCAGCTATAGGCGACGATAAAGAAAATAAAACAAAAAAAAAGTATTTCACTCTAGTCCCATTCATTATTCTTAAATAAAGCATAATGGATCCTTATACAATATCCTCATCAGAAGTATCGTAATCAATTACACCAATGAAGGATGAGATCTGTGTGTGTGTTTAAGTGTATGTGTTCTATCAAGATTCCACTTCAAGGTTCCGTCTACTGCTCCCTTGGTTAAGGATGCTCAAATTGAAATGAAAAACAACAGCAAAAGTAGAAAAGAAAACTAAGGTGGACGGGCGTGAAGGCGACACAAACTTTCTGTTCAAGTTTCTCGTTTTGGGGTTGTTGTACGAGAAAGCATTGAAAAACTAAATACACACCTGAGAACATGAACGGGAAGATAGAAAAAAAGCTATATAAGTTAACTGCGATTATAATTGGATTGCTGAAATAAATGGAATAAGAAGCCGACAATCTGAAATGCAATCAGGAAATACTTCGGTTCATCATGGTTTAACAATTTATCGAATTTAATTCTTGCAGTAGGTGATGTTGCACAATAATTGAGAATTTTTTTTTATTTCGAAATTAAAATGATACAAACGGAGTTCATGAAATGGCCATAAATCAGTGGAGGAAGTAGCCAAAAAGACCTCATGTTGGTGTCCCTGACCAAGTGCCGGTCTAGGTAGTGGGAAAGGAAATCCGTACCCATTTTGTGGTTTGTGTATGCGAAGTAATAAACACGTCTGTTTGATTAGATTATCTTGAATTACATTTTTTTAATCGAAAATATCCTTGAGTTACATTTAGTCGTACTCCAAGGAAAATTTGGAGTTGTTGTATGGTGTTGTAGAACGAGGGATACTGTCCTAAACTAGGATAATGCTAGATCATTTTAATCCGGACTGCTCATCTATTGTGTTTTAATCACTTCCCAGTTGTAACCTTTTTTCGAACTTTGATTCGACTTGCTTTATTTACAGGTGTGAGTATTAATTACAGACAAAAAAAGCGCTATAAAAAGCATTGTCAGAAAGACTATCGCCGAATATCCGACCAGCTGTACTCAGGACAAAACATGGGCCTATCCATCCAGGTAGGGAGTTAACTTTTCAATCACGGAAAAACCTATTTTTACCAGCGACCAAAAGAATCGGAAAAAAATAATTTCACTGTTGGCGACAATAGCAAACGAAAAAAAGGACAACGACCGTTCTATTTGTAATAGATAAGATTCACCCGAAGAACTTGCCAAAGCCCTAAGCTGCAATAAGTTGACAATACTGCGATCTTGGAAATGCGCTGTGATGGCCCGGGCAAAAGGAAAATGAAAAATATCTATGTGGTCCGTGTTATAAGCGACAAACTTACGCAAGACATCAGCGAACGCATTGTAACAATCCACGTCAATGATAAATTTGCAAAGATGATATTGTTGAGGTCCGTGTGGAATTGGTATTATACCATCGGTAGGGTTCTTTTAAGGCGAATAGAGGTGATCTTTACAGATATAAGGAATAGGTGGGGAACAAAATACCACTCGCGCACCAAAACTAGCTAGGGATAGACAGGCGGTAGCGGATACACTCTCCAGATGGAGTCGACGGTAGAGTCTCCAAACCTAGCTTAGATGAAGAAACTTTACAAACAGAGCCATGGTGATGCAGAATTCTGGCTGCTCCATCAAGATCCGAAACGACCTCACCGAAATATTAAATACCAACAAAATATTAAGACAAGGCAATGCACTATCATCTGACTTCGTTAACATCATTCTTGAGAGGATTGTGCAAAACTCCTGAACCAGCACCAGAGACACACTACCATAAATTAGTGCAATTGCTAGGATATTCCGACGATATTGACATCATTGGTCGGAATCAACGTAATAGCGGCAAAAATAGGTTTAGCTGTAAATGACAGAATTCAACATGAGAGCACACACAAAATTGACGAATTGGACAGAACAGATATAACCTTGAGGTAGTACGGGACATTGTCTACATCGCGTTGGCTCCGCTTTTAACTCTGACAACAACATATCGTCAGAAAGTAAGTACTCTTGCCAACCGCTATTTCTTCGGGCTAAGAAGAAAATTTAGTAGTAAAGCCCTCACTCGAACTTTTATTTAGATCCTATGCAAGAGCCTGATCATCCCTTTACTGCTCTGCGATGTTGATACGGTCCATATCAAATATGGATAATGAAATCCGTGGTAGTTTTGAGAAATCATTTTTCGGAAAATCTTCGGCCCCATTTTCGTAGACTGCCTATGGAGACAGAGAATCAACAACGAAGTATAATATCGGAGGTAAAGAATGATAAAAAATGACTAGGACATATAGAGCGAATGGACACCAACACTCCAATGTTTTCTGTTGTACTAGGCAGCCGTGCAATTACCACAAAGACAGTCCGTTTCATATTTCCTTTCTTAATATTTACAATTCTATGCCCTCTTTTGTCCATAAATTTAAGTATATATAACTGTATATTCTTAACATAAAAGGATATTAAACATCATAAAGTATTCCAATCAAAACTCAAGTGTTCCACTCAAATCTAACACAAAGACGCAATTTGGTATATCTCACTTCATCGGAATTTAATTTAGCATTTCATTGAATCCTTGTATCTGTATCGTTTTCAAATTAATATGCCCTTGCCTTTTTGAATTGATTCTTGATTGCTTAGCCATTTTGGCAAAATACAAATTAAATGGCGGCTATAAAAGTCACGTGTTCCACATATCATCCTGATTCATTACAACTCTCTAAGCGCCATTGCCAGGGATTGACAGAAAGTAAAAATCCCATAAAATGGTGGAAATTTAAACGCTTGAAATCTTAAGGGATTACAATTTAAAATATATATACATACGAAGAATACATTAAGAGTACTGAAAAAGTATATCCTTTATCCGCCATCATTTATGGTATTCATACTTGTTCACCGCCTCTCCTGAGAAACCGGAAAATTGAGTGAAAATTTCCAAGTTTATAAATGTATTTTGTACATTTCGTAATACACATTTTTTTTCGCGACATTTTTTTTATAATATAATGTGTTTCACACGGGAAATGAAACTGTGCGAACATCATTGACGCCAGAGGTACCAGGCGATACCATCATATCACCATCGAACGCAGTTTGTATAGGTTGGGAGTCGAATTTTCTTCGCCTTTTTATGGCCCCGAATGGATTTGGAATTGACGCCGGGTAGAGTCGTATCGTATAAAAGTGTAGTGTGTCGTGAAATAGTCATCGTCGTCATCATCACCTAAAGTTTTGGCAAACAAAATTCACGATGTATTCAAAATATTCCGTTTCCTTACTTCCCTTAACAGAGGCAGATATGTAATGAGCAAACAAAAAAAGAATCAACTCTTTGCAAGGATTTCGAGAGAATTCATTTCAACGAGCGTGAGGACTCGTGAGATGGTTGGATTTAATTTACAATTGGTGGATGGAATGGTCCTCACATCGATGGGCCAAGTTTAGATCGTGGAATAAGTTTGGATTTTCTCCTTTCGAACTCTTAATGGAATAGACTTTACATGAAAATTTTGAAGATTTTTTTTTAAATAATGGCTGTGCACTGTGTTATGTAACATGATAATGTGGATATTACGAAATATGATTTATATACCTATTATCGCCTTGTGTTGAGAGATTCTTATTATATTGTTGCGTCAAATCAAATAGTAAAGCATTTGTCTATAACTTTTATGGTTTAGTACAAAACTTTCATAAAATTGAAAAGCTAAAAGCGTGCTGAAGAATTTCACCTTATGCGATAGTATTATACCTACTCGGGATTTTACTGGAAATTTATTCCCACAGCAAATGTGGTACTTAACGAGCTCTTGTACTTGAAACTTTTTGCACCTGCTGTGGTTTAGATTTCTGTGGTTGAAATATTTAATAAATATTTTAAAATAAGTTTTAGTAGTTAGGTATGGAAATTCCAGCGAAAAGCTTTGTTATATTATCTTTTTACCTTGAAGAGGATTTGTACCATGACACACAAAAGTGAATAGAATAGTCCCAACTTAGAGATGCACGCTCATATTATGTAACTCTTGGAAACAGAAATAAATGAAAATTTTCTTTCATATGACGCTATTTCTGACAATACCACATTCGCTAGTACACTATTTCCTCATAATCGTATCCATTAGGTAACACGGAGGCGGTCTAGACATACGAGGAAGTCCACAATTAGAAACCGACCACAGCAAATTTGACTTGCGCAAGTGGGGGTAGTTAGCTTAGGACCGGGCTATTTGGGGATGCATGTTGTATGAGGCTCCTCTGTAGAATCACTTATGTAAGTAAGTATTCAGTATATCAGGATGACAACATAGACTCGGAATATTTCCACGCAGCAAATGAATGCTGAAATCCAACATGACGCAATAACTGAAAAATACTGCTAAAAAGTAAAAAAAATGACAAAACGCTGCAACCACATAAGGCTGCTCAGACCTTTGGAGATTGTGTACCTTATAATCTGTCGATTTAACCCATGCCATAAGAACGTTTGCTGTTTTTTACATTTCATCAAAAAGAAACCTATGGTTTGACAAATAATGCCAGGACTTTTCATTGCCAGTATATGCGTTAGTAGTGACTTTTGTTGGAACGATCACACATTCGAAGTTTTTACCGATGGATAAAATATTTTAACCCTTCTTATCTGGTCTCAATATATACAACGTATATACGCCTCAAAACTTGAGATTAAAGTCCACATCTGGTCAGCTGTAGCAAAAATAACTGGATAGGGTACCAAAGCGTGCGGTACAACTGATGGGACATCAAACGAGGTCTCTGGTTTAAATTATGAAAGTGACAAATATCCAAGAGTTACAATATCATGTGAAGCTTCTCAAATTTGGAGTCCGGATTCGACGATAAACAGGAGCTCTTCTTCTTTGTGGCAAAAGTAATAAATTCGTATACACAAATGAAGGGAGAAGCTGAGGGCTTGTATGAGCCGTTATGAAAGATATTTCATTTCATTACCAAGCATTTCCTTCAGTTTATTTACTTAAGTAGCGCTACAGTCGGTAAGAACCTGTGACAATGTATTTAACCATATTATAATACTATCATAATAACATTATAGTATACACAAACATTTGTTTGAACTTCTGTACGGCTTGTCAATACTTTCGTTGCAAAATGGTGCTTAACGCTTAACCCTTTCCCGCTAAGTAAAGTATGATTAGCAGTCAACGAAGACAAGACAAAATTTATGGTGTCAACACGAAAAAACACACAGCATAGACGAATTGGACAGAACGTCACTATTGATAGATACATTTTTAAGTTCTACTTTACCTTACTTTAAGGATGGGATAGAATAGGACAGCGTGGATTCTCTTTACAAATGCACAATTTTTGCTTTCGACGTAGCCATTCGACCAAAAATGAGCATTACATGGTCTCGCGGCTTTAATTCTTGCACAAGCTGGATCTTGTAAGGTCGTAAGCCAAGATCTTTGCGCAAAATCTTCCATAAAGTTGATGGACAAAGCTCCTATTGCTGTGCACGGTGGCGAATCGATTCATTTGGGTCCTCTTCAACACTTTGCTCTTCAGTGGCAATCGTTTCTTCGGTGCACACTGTTCGACGTATCTGCGGATGCGTATTATCACATAGAGTAAACGTAGTGTGAAAGCGATCCTTGGTTAACCGAATTAATTGCTCTGATGGACGATTATGTCGACCACAAAATGGACGGAGCTGGCGGTGAACTTCATTTGTCAACCTGTTCATGATGAAAAGCCAAACCAAACTGAACATAAATGACATTAGAGTTGCCAAATTTGACCACAAAATGTCAGTTTTATCTTTATCTTTATTCAAAAACCCAACCTCTAAAAAAAAGCAGCCGTTATAAAAGAAGAAGTGAACAACAAGGTAAAAATAAAACTATATTGAAAAATCCATAGAAGGAATATCCGACAAGCCTGCATCCATAGTACGGATGACCAAAGAATCGATTCAGTAGCTTATGCTATATTACCTAAAGGTACGGTGATCTTGAGAAGCGATCAGGAAGTAGAAGGAATTCCCAAAATTAATTACCTCAATCGATTTCCGCGATCATTTGTCGAATGCTCCTTAGCAAATCGACAAGAAACCGAAAGTTAAAAATTAATCTACACTGCAAATCACACTTAATGATATTCGCAGCGAACTCAAATAATTACCTTTTGATTTAATGAGGTGTCTTTTTGCGTCCTCACGGATGTTATAAAGGAGAGTAAGCAACAATTTTCGTTACATGAAAAGTCGTCATCTCTAAGGACTTGAATTTATTCCATACATTGCAGAAAAACATTCGAGTGCAATGCGTCGCAACCGATTTTGGATTCGAAATTTGGATTTTAATTATGTTAAGTGTTGGGGAAACCATTAAAAATGTGTCGTAACGAAGGATAAGATCTAGCTAGGTCCTTACGGAATAATTAAGAAGTAAAAATGTAAGCGTTAGATGTCATTTGGGTACTACACAAATTTACTTTAAAAATGTTTCAAAAGTTTCAAAAACATCCTTTTCGAACACAATATACCATGTTTAGGGAATGGTTTATATATGCAAAATGGGGTGATTTTAGTTAATGCATAGAGTGTGACTGATGCGAACTCATAATCTTAGAAATAGGATCAGATTTAGTTTCACATAGGCGAACACACAAACTATAAAATAAATGTTTAAAGCGTTTACTTGTTTTGTAGTATTGTTTATTTATTTATTTATTTATTTCATCAATTGAGTAGCATCTACTGTTCCCATAAGATTACTTAATACAATAAATACAAAATATCTACTTAACATTATTAATTAATTAACCACAAAGGATATTTAGTTTTAAATTTAGATTAATCTTAATTATTAATTTCTTTTTAAAAGTATCTCTACTGAGATGAAATTACATTAATTATTTGATTTCCTGAGACATAATTGGTTCATTATAACCATAGTTGACTCTATGGTAAGGTATATAAAATAACATTTGATTTCTAAGAACTCTCGAGGGAACATAAAATCCAATTAATGACAGGAAAAAAGATCAGTCAATATGACAATTTATCAAATCACAAATACAACAGAGAAATATTGTCTTCTTACGAAAAGAGGTAAAATTCCAAATAATTTGCACAAATCTAAGTTTGTTGTCGAAAATAACTACAAGATCTTTTTTGATAATGGATAATGGACAGTGGAACATTACAGATCAGGTATGTAAAAGGGATTGGAGAAAGGTTACGACAAAAAGTGAGGCTTTGACATTTGGAAACATTCAGATGAAGGTCATTACTATGACACCAATTGGAAAGCCTTTCCAGGTCTTCTTGCAAAAGAGTACAGTCTTGTGTTGAGTTGATTGGTCGAAATACTTTTAAATCGTCAGCAAACATTAGACATTGGGAGTTTAAAAATAATTCAGGAATGTCATGTATAAATAAAAAGAAAAGTAAAGGACCAAGATGACTACCCTGTGGTACTCCAGATGTTACATAAATAGGTTCCGATATAATGTCATTAATGCGGACATACTGAATACGGTCCTTTAGGTAGGAGCTTATCCATTTAAGAAGGTGACTATTAAGTCCAAATTTTGCTAGTTTGGAGATTAAAATATCGTGATTAACACGGTCGAATGCTTTAGAGAAGTCTGTGTAGATAACATCGTATTGTAAGCCTCGCTCAAAGCCGTTCAGATTATGGTGACAAAAAATTTAGAGATTGGTAGTAGTAGACCTACCAGCGATAAAACCGTGTTGGAAGGTAGAGATAGAACTTTTTAAGAAAAGTGTTAATTTTTCACAGACTATTTTTTCAAAAACCTTCGGTATTGCCGAAATTTTACATATAGGACGATAGTTCGTAACATCATGTGTTATAAACTGGTGTTAAGATGGAATATTTCCACGCTTTCAGAAAATGTCCGTGTTGAAGAGATAAGTTAAATACTAAACAGAGAGGTACAGAAAGCGCAATAGAACACTTTTGTAATATAATTGACGGGATGCCATCGGCACCGGGACTTTTGTCTAACTTTAATGCGGATAGGGCTATTTTGACTTTAGTCACAGAACACTCACGGTTACCAACATTTATATAGTTCGAAGACGAGGTTTCAGATGTAACTTCTGAATTGGGGTTACTCCAAGTATTGACAGATTGAAAGTGACTAGCGAACATGTTATAAATATTTAAAAGATTGGAAGAAGATGTATTTTCAAGACGCATAGAATTAGGAATACTATTGGATTGCCTTTTGCTATTGATGAAGCTCCAAAAACATTTCCTATTTGACTTTAACTTAGATTCGACAGACTGGACATATTGCCTGTAAAGGAACTTATTTAATATATCGAATTGTTTTCTATATAATCGATATTGGCGCAGTAGTTCTGGATCGTTTTTACTTTTACGAAATTGTTTATAAATTTTATTTTTTTTATTATTTAGGTTAATTATTTCATTATTAAACCAAATGGGTTTATTGCCTGCTTCAGATTTTACTTTTGGTGTAAACATATCAACTGCCATTTTGACTGTTTCAATAAATAAATTATAGGAATCATTTAAATTGATATTATTAAAAATAACTTGCCAATCAATTCCATTAATAAAATTAGAAATGTAAGTGTAATTGGCTTTATCAAAATTATACTTAAGGTTAGTGACACTAGACATCGGTTTGAAATATTCATAAAATTCAAATTGCAATGACAATGCTACATGAGAAATGGAATTACAGACAAGCGGTGTCATGGAGTTAGTGATACTAGTGCTAAGCTCAGTATCAACAAATACCAAATCTAGGACGTTATTAAAAACGTTGGGCAAATAATTAATTTGTCGAAGATCAAGCTGAGCTAGAGTATCAACAACTAGAAATATGGAAAAAAGACTAGAAATATTTGAATCAAATGACCAAATGATATTTGGTAGGTTAAAGTCCCCAAGTACGATAACATGTTGTTGATCTTTTAATGTGCTTTATATAATAAATAAGGACTCCTAGGTACTATATAACTTACGATAACGATAACTTAAGTGGACTTGTTGAATTTTATATTGACTGCTACTTCGTCAACATCTATAGGTGCAGACGTTGAAGGTAAATTGATTTCGTCACAGCGCCATGAAGTTCTGACTGCCCCTCATACGATCGGTAATAGCTGAGGAAAGGTTTTTGCGAAAGACTATGTATTGGTCTTTGTTCAACAACTCCTCGTCATGGTGGTTATAAGTGAGCCAGGTCTCAGTGAGAACATATTGATCAGATGATGAAAAGAGTAGAACGTCTCGGAGTCTCGTACAAAGACCGCCCGTATTTTGGTAGTACAAGTTGAAGGTCGAGGATATTTTATCACTCAGTTTTTTGGACGGTTTTTTGTCTGAGAATGTTTGTAGTGTGGCCTTTTTATGAATTCTTTTACGAGACTATCATTAGGCCAAAAGTCAGGATTTACAAATAACTTTCCAATTTGAAGAGGAGCTAAAACTTTGAAAGATGAAGATAATCGTGTATGTAGGTTATCCGCCGTAAGACTATGACATCTAATGTTGCTGGTATCTATACCTTTCGATGCAATGTAGTCCGTTATATCACTAGTCTTAGTGCCATATTCCAGACGTGACAAAAATACTATGAAAGGCGGTGGAACAACTTTAAGTGAACAGCCAGGAGGAGCGCCAGCCAAACGTTGGTGTGTATCATTTACATCATTGCTGGTAGATGGTAAAACATTTAGACTTAAGTCATTGATAACGTTTGCTTCCACACGACAGTCGATTTCTTGATTATCACGAGAATTCGATCGCAGAGCTCTTTTTGTTGGTGGAAACTGAAGTTGATTTACTCCTTGTTGAACATTTTGATTCAGGCTAGAGCAGTTTAATCCTCCAGCGTCCGTCTGAAGATTTGGTTGTTCTGCCAACAGAACTGTTTCAATTGAAGGTGGAACACTAGAAGGTGGAATGCTAATTAATTTCGGTGGCTGAAGTTCCTTATTAAAAGGATTCGGTTTTTCCTTAATGATTTTAGGGTTTAGTAAATCTGTTTGCTGAATTTCATGCAGATTTTTCTGTTGGAGGTACTGATTTATTTTTAACCCACAAAAGCTGAACAATCAAGGGCACTGTTGATATAGCCCCTTGCCCGATGAAAGGGAATACCCTAGCAGAGCCAAGAAGTTGTGTGTGAGCTGCACTCACTATGGAGAGGGAGTTGATGTAATTTTAGCCCATAGAGCCCGCCAATCACAAGTGAGATTTTTGGCCAAATGAAATTTTGCCACAATGAAAAATAAAATATTGTATCCTTTTGTGATCAGTTCAATATTTTTCCGTTAGGGAGATTATGATTGATTGTGAGTCAGGACGTAGACATAAACGCGTAGCGAAAAAAAATTTGGCGAAAGGAGGATCGATTTGGGTTGTAAAAATTTAATCTACGTGCAGTCATAATCTTATGTAATGTCGTCATGGGAAACAGTCTGATTGGCAACCATACAACATGACTTAGTGATGCAGGAGATGTATAGACGAAAAGGAGCACACAAAAAAAAATTCATATTATCTGTACATCACATGGCTGATAGCCAATATACCCGAAACTATTAGCCACAGTCTAGAGATAGCCAATATTTGATACAGCAAAAATCCCCTAGCATTACATTGAATGTCGAAATATTAAGGCTATTTGTCATTCTTCATTGAGGCCAAATTTCATGTAGATAGCCTGGTTGCGGTAAAATTGGATATGCTATTTTTTTTTATTTCTCTGTGAAATTCGGCTTTTATCTGGCTAACCATGTTCATTGCACATTAGAAAGCAAAATAAGGCCGAAATACAAAAATTTTCTTTTCGCTTTCATAAAAAAGAATTCTAAAATTCGGGCTTGTTTCGTTTATCATTATTTCAAAACAAGGAGAGGTTGTCTCACCTTTGTTGTGGGTCTTAGTTATTGAGGAAGTATGGCAACGTTGGCAAAATTTAGCTCTCTAGGTTTTATCACTCTAGGATAATACTTTCAACAATTGCACTAGCGATATGATAAATAGATACTCTAGCTCGGGCAATTGTGTATATATACGATAATATCGAGGTGATCAAATACGTCTGCAGCAAGACATCGACAAAATCTGAAATTATCCTGTTAAGGAATCCGTTGTCTAGAGTCTCAAGGTACACGACAAAGAACTGGCAAAAGCTAGTGTTCGTGGGATCGTGGAAAAATAATAAGATCGGACACATAAACGAATGGAGAAGCTAGTTTATAGGTCCTTTTTGGACCGGTAATGTCAGAAATTGCATTTTCATCATCATTAAGAATATTCGCAGATTGGCGACACATTTACCATCTTAAAACTGTCCCGCAAGTGTGCATGCAAATTCGTCCTTTAAATACCTAGACCAATTAAGGTGACAGTCTATGATCACTTAATCCCGATAATAAGTTCATCGATAAAGACAGAATTATGCGATTGCCATAATGGTACGTATGGATCTTAACGGAATTCACAAAATTACCGAAAAGCATATTTTGTGATTTCCGTTAAGATCCATATACGTCATCCACAGGCTAGATGAATTGATGTTTTAATTTTAGAATATATTTTTGTTAATCAATCTTTTTCGCCAATACAGTGCTGAAAATGATAACATTTGGCTAGGAATACACAATTATCGTAATACAGCCCAATAAATCTTTCCTTCCACAATATCGGAATATACTATTTGGTACAAGTAGATACAATTACAATTGCCGTTGATATGTGATAAATTTCGTACAAACGAGAGTAACGGTAAAGTCTAACAATAAACAAATGGATACAAAGAAACAAACACAAAAAATAATGTTAATGAGACCGAGTCTATCTTACCAATTATTGTTATCAGGATCATTAGACCAAGCAGCACAGATGTGAATGCCATTTGAATGAGTTGGCCAATATCCTCGGCAGTGGTATCGGTGCCATTGCTGCTGTCGTTTCGATTGGCATTGAGTAGGAACAGGGTAGCATTGGGATCGCTGCTATTGTTGTTGTCGTTGAATAGTGTACCGATGCTGGTATTCGGTACATTTGAACTATTTACAAAGTAACTATCTACCTCGTTTGAGATAAGATAGGAGTCCGGGCTGCCATTGTCTATGAACACGTAACCAAAGGCATCTGAAATGATTGAGCCAAAAAAGAAGAAGAAGAAAATATTTCATTAAATGAATGTAGACATATGTATGCTGCAGATGTAGTTGATAGTTGCAGATGGTTTTTATGCAAAAGCAGATTTAATTTAATTATCTTATAGATGTAAATGGTAAGTGAACGGTAGAGATACTATTTAATTTAGAACTTTAATGTTAGCTGAGTAAATATCTATACTTTAAAACAACTATGGGAAAATGGATGATGGAGCATAAATTCATAATAAAAGGATTAAATATAATAAAGGAAATTGAATTAATGGCACTCCTTCGAATAATAATATGAAATAGTATTGGTATTTCATACAATAAAAGCTTTTCAAATTGTGTTTCTTAATTATTTTGATGGTTCAATAACAATTTTTGGGTTGGAATTTGAAATATTCCTACGGCTTGAATAAAATTATATTATAATAGCAACTAGCTGACTCGGCAAACGTTGTTTTGCCATATAAATTATTTCTAGTGAATATTTTCGTTGTTATATTAAAAAACATATGCGAAGGCTTCAACTCATTCCATCCTTAAATTAAACATTCCCAAAAACTGGGCGTGATTAGGATGCCATTGTGACTAAAATATTGCTCAGAGAGTTTATCACCATCTTTTTATGTTTTGACAAAACAAAAACGTTTTTCTATTGCATATGCTATGGCGTAAGGTATACAAATCGATTTTATAAGAAAATGCCCCCAAATGTGGGCATGGGTTAAAATGATCAACAGATAAAAGGCTCACATTATTAAAACCAATGTTTTTGCGTCGAAAGTTTTTTTTTCGAATTTCTTTAAAATTTAACTAAAAATCGTTTTTTTAATAAACGTGTAATAAACGTTTATGTTTATGACTTGGAGTCCAACAGAATGTGTTCAATTGTTTTGCAACCAGCTGACTAACCTCGTTATATTTATTTATATTCGCCATCGATTTCGAAACACCAGAAACCATTCCCAGGCAAGATTGGTCCAGGTCATGGAAAGGGTCCAGATTAAGATTAATATTATTACTAATATGAACATATTGTTATTAATATGAACATTTCGCCAATAGACCATTTTAACCCAAGCCCACTTTTTGGGGGCGTTTTCCTACAAAAACCATTTATATGCCCTACCCCAAGGCACTAAAACGTTGTTTTTTGTCGAACCACAAAAGGTTTGATAAACTGTCTGAGCAAGATAATATTGTGACAATGTCATTTTCTGTATTTTATCATCATAAAGCCCACATTTTGAGTATATATTTTTTTAAAGATGGGATGGGATAGGATATTCAACGATCCGCACAGCGGATTGTAGCCTTCTCATATGTTTATACCCTATCCCAAAGGGGTATATTAGTTTTGATACATAGAGAAATAATTTAGCTATATATACCTGAAAGTATATGGATCGAGTCAGATTCGCTAGCTGAGTTAATTGAGCCATGTCTGTCCGTCCGTAACTCATCATTTTTTAGGCCTTACATTTTGAGCAAAATGATGAAATTAATCTTTATTGCTCCCAGAAGGAGTGTAAACATTTTCAAAACCAGTATATTAACATGTCCACTTTTCAGAAAAACCATGTTTTTGGTCAAGCGGTAAAGAATTTCGAAAAAAGTGTCGGGACACTAGGGAACGGAAAATTAAATATTTCTTGATAAATATCCGGCTTCGTGGAGAAAATGAAACTGCAAACATACGCGGGCCATCGTAGCCAGTTAACGAAAGTAGTTAAAGAATCAACTGAATATTTGACTAACCTCTAACATTACGGATGTTCCTAATTCCACCCAAATACATTGAATGGAAAAGATTTATCCTCGTATTTACCAATCCTTTAAAAACCTATTCAATATCTTTGCATTGTTATAAGGTGCTGCAATAGAAATGAGTGGCGGGTGCACGACTGGGTCGTACGCAACTTTCTCTTCTACAGCGAGTTAGGCGTTAGATCAAATAGTACGCATTTTGATTATTTATGCTTAAAATGATAGAAATAATGTCAAAATGTGATTATACCAACGTTTACTCCGAAATTTGAAGGAATCGGTTTCTATGTGAATAATAATTATTTTTCGTTATTGGCCAAAACTGAAAATTCCGTTTAGTGACAGTTGGGCTACAACTAATTATGTGGAATTGTTTAAAACTGTAATAGTAGTATATATATTAAATTTCATTCAATTTGTCATAGAAGTTTGCGAGAAATTAACAATTTTCTTTATCTGGCTTAAATGACAAAATCCGTTATATGGATTTTCTCGAAAAAAAAACTGGGTATGCAGTTTTGTTGGAACTAATATGCTTATAGTATATATAAAGTTTAATCAAAATCGTTAGAGCCGTTTTCGAGGAAATTGAGGTTATGTGTAATTTTTATATGGCAGGTACCGTTATTAACATGGCTAAAAGCAAACAAAAAAAAATGGCCTAGAATTATGACCAAAACAAGCTTGGATAAGAAGTTTGAAGAAAATCGGTCAAGCCGTTTAGGCTGGGGAGACCATTACGGACAGACGGACCGACGGACCGACGGACCGACGGACCGACGGACCGACGGACGGAATTCCAAAAACCACTTTTTTAGGCTCCGCTATCATCGTAATGTTAGAATCAATCAAAATCTCGAGGTCGAAAATTTTCACGAAAACAATATCTTTCTCTTTGTAAGAGAAAGTTAAAAAGAGAAAAAATTGCAGAACATGAGAATACGGCGGTTGGCATAATTTCTCGCCTTCAGGTTGGTTTCCAAAAAGTAAAAGCTCGGAGCGATGCATGTGGCAATGTTACCTGCAATGACCTTTTGACAACTTCGTACAAATTTCAATGCATTTGGCTGCCGAAGTTGGAATAAAATAATTTTTCACGAGACTGTAAGGAGTGGATCCTTTTTTTGTGAAAATTAAATCAAGTATAGAAAAATTCAACTATCTGCAGTTTCACAGAGGGTTACAGATAAAGACATTCCACTATTCACAAGTTGGTTGAGGTCGGCTCTACTTGTGCGCACCACAACGTCCAGCTGGGAATCGAAGACTCAGCTAGCTGTAGTATTAGTGTCAATTTATTATACACGTCCCTGTCATCATAAACGTCCAATGCGGAGTTTTTTTTTATCTAGAGGTATTAAGGGTATGTCATTGAATTCATAATAGCAACCCATACGAAAGCAAGCCGCTTTTGCAGCTAATACTAGAGGAGACAGGTGTAAAAATCGGAAGCGCAAATCCACTTTCGACTTGTAGTAGACTTAACCCAGACTATTAATTAAAAAAGGATGAAGTTAATAGAAGGCATACTCTTCTCAAATCATCTTGAAAGACTACCATGTACCTCACAAATGCCTTAAGCTCAACCATATTGATAGACATAGACATTTTAGGGATGATAAAGTACTATCTTAAGTATAGCGAAATTCCAAAAATGACACCATGAAAGACCCTTGTAGGCAATAAATCACCGCCAAAGCAGTGTCGGGGTTGATCCTGTTGCATTCCTTTGTACGTCATTGTCGGTGTAAAAATGGCAAGGCATCGGCAGCGTGAAATGTATCACATGGACTGGTAAGAAAAAAATTCTCCTCGTGAACTGGAAAAGATTCCGAATTTAAACTTTCTAAAGCTATAAACACCAAAGCAAACAGTTAAACTCGTATTCCGAAGTTAACTTTCTGGCATCCGACAAGGGCTGCATCGAAGCGGAAAAGGGTTCAGTACACATACATATTATATCTGCGGTAAACATAGCCACAAAAATCAGAACGAACAACTACATATTAAGAAAAATCAAACTTAAGGAGAGAAAAAGAGACTGAATGAGTCCAATGCATACGACTGTCATATAAGTCTATTTTTGCCCCAGCAAACGTTCAAGGCGATATCACTTTACTTTACTCAGATAATCAAGCGGATGCATGATATGGTGTTCATTTGTATTTTGCGATTACGAAATTTTCATTCAAAAAATATGAACCAAGCGCAATGACCAGGGACCACACCTAAATTGTGAGCATTTCCAAAAATTAGGTTACGTTTCTGTACCCTTTATTTGCACTATCACATGTCACGGGCTCAAATCAGAAACACTCAACCAAAAAAATTGTAAAAAATTTAAACTTAAAAATCTCTGCGCCATCACAATATTTCTCTATACAACATATATTGGAAAATAACAAAAGGACCTCGTAGTTTCAGCACATCACAGCCTGTTTGATAATTAATGTTATAATAATAAATCACCAAACTACTTTATTTAATCCGAGCGAAATTTAAATCTGCAATATTCTGATATATGATTGATATCGGGAACAAAGGGATAATAAAATTACAAATTTATAATTTGATGCAACAATCTATTCGGGCGATGATAATTATTCAACCGTTTTACTCAGATAATTAGCTTATCTTTCACTATATTGTACACACTGTAATGTTTCTCGTCTATATTCAATACTGTTGAAAAAAGGAGTTAATGTTTGTATTCATAGTTTCTCAAAAACTGCTAAGCGAATACAATTCTTTCAGCAAACTTCTTATTCCTGGAATGTGATAAAAATTTATTTTTTAATACTTATTATACTTCTTAGATCATTTATCAACGATTTGATGTCCTGAAGCTAAGACATACTCATATTTTTTGCCAAAAATAAAACTTCGCACACACAAATAATTGAGAAGGTAGTTTGAGTTCCTTTATGACCCGTAAATGCCGAAAATTTCATTTTTCATTTCATTGTCGATATTTAAAGGTAACTCAGACTTTGGCATCAGTAATAATATGTTTTAGGTTGTTTTTCTTATAAGAATAGAATTTACAATTACAGAGATATGATATGAATAAATATCTTTCTACTGAAAAATTAATATATATTTATAAATTTAATTTATTAATAATTATATAAACATTTTTGTGAGGAAAACAACGAAAGCAAAAACCTCAAATTACAAAAAAAAATATAAACAAAAATATGTAATACATAATAAACAATAGAATTTTAACTAATAAAATGAATATAATTACTTAAAACTAGATAAAAAATATGCATATACAATATAAATAATATAAATTATTTTTGAATTAAATAAATAAATTAACAATTAAACAAATAAACAAATAAGTTATAAATTAACAAAAGTATATACAAATAAAAATAAATAAGTTAGAACAGTTAGTAATAAATTAATAAAAATCAAATTTAAATGAAACAAAAAATAAATAATTTTAAGAACATAATTAACAAAATATAAATTATAAATAAATTAACATAGATGTACTAGAATAAATTAAATATAAATTAATATAGAGATAAAAAAATAAATTAAATATAAATTAACATCTAGATACAAAAAATAAATTAACAATTACTTTTGTTTTTTATTGCAAAAGAAAACAAACATATATTTACAGCATGTTACACAACATTTAATTGATTTATTAGAGGGTTTTCAGGGAAGTCACATCTGATCATAAATGTGTTATTAAGTTTTCGGATTCTATTAGAGCTCAATTCAACATTTGCCCTTATATGTAGGTCCGAAGTTGAGTGATGCCAGGGGAGATTCAACATCATTTTTAAAATTTTATTTTGGGATATTTGTAATTTTTTGATGTGACATTCAGCACAACTACCCCAAACTTGACACCCGTACAGAAAAATAGCTTGGAAAATAACTTTGTGTAAAATTATTTTATTATCATTTGACAGTTTTGATTTTCGATTTATAAGGGGATAAAGCATCTTTATAGCAATATTTATTTTATTATGTGTTTGGGAATTGTGCTCTTTAAATGTTAATCTTGAGTCAAGGTGTATGAACAAATACTTAACAGAAGAAGCCCATGTTATTTGGTGTCCGTTAATTGCTAGCTGGTTAGCCGGAAGAAAGCAAGGCTTTCTTTTTCTGGTAAAAAAGATAGCTTGGATTTTTCCGACATTTAATTTTATTTTCCATTTTGTGTAATATTCGTTCAATATTTTTTGTTGTTTTTCTTATAAGAAACCTTGAGTTTTCACCTAGCTAGTAGTACCTTAAGGATAAGGGTACCTTATAAGGTGTAATTACTAGACTTAAACAATAAGTCTTATATTTCCAAGACATTAGCGAACGCATTGCAACAATTCGTATCAAGGCCAAATTCGACAACATAAGCCTTATATGCGCTCATGCCCCGATGGAGTAAAAAGATGAATAGCGAAAGATTTCTTCTACGAGTGCTAGGTTTCTCGCCCCCACCAGCAAAATACTCTTGGTTCGATGATGAATGCCAAAAGATGCTCGCTTCCAAGTACGAGGCCTGCAAGGATAAGCTGCAGGTGAAGACGATGGCTGCCAATGAGCTCTATAGCCAGAGAAGAAAGGAAGAACATCGACTTTTCAGAAAGACGAAAAAGGAGCAAGAAAAGCGCGCGATGGAGGATATAGAGAGGTGCAACTCCAGGAACGATGTTCTCAAGTTTTACCAAAGTGTAAAACGTCAAAGTTAAGGATAAAAGGCTCTAAGAGAATCCTGTCGAGATGAACAAGGAAATATCGTAGTTGAGACACAGTCGATGCTGAGGATATGGAAGAACCATTTCTACAGAGTGTTAACTATTCCGCTGTCAGGTAGAGCGAAACATTTAATATTACTGGCAGCAAAAACTGCCAACTACCCGACCCAAGTAAAATGAGGATAGCATTATCTAAACTCAGGCTAAATAATGCTGACGGGAATGAAGGCCTTCCCGCTGAGCTTTATAAAGCCCGAGGAGATGACTTTGTAAGTAACATCCATCAACTCCTCAGCCAAATCTGGTCGGATGAACGTAAGTCTCCTCAACATCTCCTACAAGATCCTATCTGCCGTAATATGTGAACGCCTGAAACCATTTACCAACAACCTGTTCGGCCTGGAAAGTCCACAGCTAATCAAATCTTCATACTTTGGCAGATACTCGAAAAAACCCAAGACGTTCAAATTGATACCCACCACCGATTCATTGATTTCAAAGCCTCATACGTATTTATAGAGACGAACTATACTTAGCCATGTCTAGTTTTGGTATACCACCGAAACTCGTCCGTCTGTGTAGGATGACGATGGAGAATTCTCACTTATCCATCAGGGTCAGAAACGGCCTCTCTGAAACATTCGATACCAAAAAAATGATTTAGGCAAAGCGATGCGCTGTCATGTGAATATTGACATAATCGGTAGGACTGAAGATTAGGTATATGCTGTCAACACGAAAGGACATTTACGAATTGGACAAAACGTCACCATTGACAGATATAACATTGAGGTAGTATGGGAATTTGTCGACCTCGTCTCCGCTATTAACTCATCTCGTCAAAAATTAATCGAAGAATACTTCTTGTTAACCGCTGTTTCTTCGAGCTAAGAAGCCAATTTAGTGGTGAAGCCCTCACTCCAACTACTAAGGAGATCCCATATAAGACCCTGATCACCCCAGTCCTGCTCTACGGTGATGAAGCATAAAAATGGATAAAGAAATCCTTGGTCGATTCCAAAGGAAATTTCAGGAAATACGATGGGATGACCCGGCAAAAAGAGGATGAAAAACTGTGGCATCTAAAACGGATCGTGTTATAGTGAGCAAAAACAGCGACTATTGGGATGCGGATTTGTTAAAAGTACCAGTGCCAGACTTAAGCAAGAAGTCTTATGTTTTCAGGACATTACCGAACGGATTGCAACAATCCGCATCAAGGCATAGAGGGATTTCCTCAGCGTGGTATATTGCTATTTGTTAATGTTTCTGTGCATTTGCCGTCGTGGAAATTTATTAAAGAATTTCGTCTTCACAAAATAGGAGACGACAGCTAAATATCACTATTATTTTGTTCTTTACATCTGATAATTAATATGAGCCCATTCATAAATGCAATATTGCACAATGTGTAAAGCAGAGCATTCACCAATACATCACTGCTTAGCAGAGAATTCATAAATGTAGTAGAGCTTTTTCCATTTGTGCAATTTTGAGCGCAATCGTGCAGCTGTCAGAATGTTATTGCATTTGTTATTGTGCTGTTTGTTGTGTGATAGTATTTGATTTTCTTTGCTAGAAATGGCTGAAAATACTGCAGGCTGTCAGGCTATGAGGCGGAGTTCTGTTCTGGAAAAAGATCGAAATCAACTATCTGGTCAAATATTTTGCATGAAATCATGAAAAAAATACTCTTTTTGGTTTATTGAAAAAGAAATTCTTTAAAAATCTAACAACCTTATCGTAACCTATAAAGGTATAAAGCAGCGCAATAATCAAACTGGAAGAGAGGCTACTCGTTGGGAATATTTTGACGACATCAATAAAATATATGGAACCAAACACTTTTTCGACTCTCTTAAAGGAAACCTTATGTCTAGCTTGGTGGATTCCTCATCGGATGAAACAGAGGGCGAAAATGACCCGACACCAGTAGCCTCTACATCCGCATCAGTCCAGCCGAAGTCAAGAGCAAAATTGATTAAAATAGCTACAGCTGAAATCCTGGAATTTTTAAGAAAGATTCGGCAGAAGAGCAGAACCTTCATAACGAGGAGATGGCTTTAAAGGCTAAACGAATCAAAGCCTTAAATGACATAAAAAAGCTTTTAAATAAGATGCTGGAAGCTGCCAATAACAATTAGGTTTTGGTTTTTATTTAAGTTTCTGTTTCAAATGAAGTTGTTATTTTAAGAAACTTTTTATTTTTATTTATTTTTAACTTTCTCTTACAAAGAGAAAGATATTGTTTTCGTGAAAATTTTCGACCTCGACGGACCGTCGGTCCGTCGCGTCGGTCCGTCTGTCCGTAATGGTCTCCCCAGCCTAAACGGCTTGACCGATTTTCTTCAAACTTCGTATCCAAGCTTGTTTTGGTCATAATTCTAAGCCACTTTTTTTGTTTGCTTTTAGCCATGTTAATAACGGTACCTGCCATATAAAAATTACACATAACCTCAATTTTCTCGAAAACGGCTCCAACGATTTTGATTAAACTTTACATATACTATAAGCATATTAGTTCCAACAAAACTGCATACCCAGTTTTTTCGAGAAAATCCATATAACGGATTTTGTCAATCAGGCCATATAAAGAAAATTGTTAATTTCTCGCATACTACTATATCAAATTGAATGAAATTTAATATATATACTACTATAATACTTTTAAACAATTCCACATAATTAGTTTAAGCCCAACTATCACTTAACGGAATTTTCAGTTTTGGCCAATAGCGAAAAATAATTATTTTTCACAGAGACACCGATTCCTTCAAATTTCGGAGTAAACGTTTGTATAATAAAATTTCAACATTTTATATAATTTTTAGCAGGGTCGTCAACAATAAAATCCGTCCTTTCCGAGGCTATTGGTTGCTTCGTAACCATGCTTTTTTTCTGTGGGTGGGTAGTTAGCCCAAAGCACAACCCCCAACCTGGAGGGCCAGTTCCAATTTATTAGATACCCCTAGGACACGGGGCCATCAGTATCCACTATGGGATTGAGCGCTGCCGTTGGCCTTTCGGTTCATCCGCCACCATCTCTGTTCAAGGGGCCTGACTAACCCTTGAAATTCCTAGACAACCTGTTGTCCGAATATGTCAGAGCAGCTCATCTAGGTTCGCCTGGGACAGCAGGCCGGGTATTCTTCCGTGCCATTCTCACCAGGGTGTTTATAGTGTTGCTGTTTTTCGTCGTGTTATCAACACTCGCACTTATCGTTTAGCAAGTCAAATCCGGTTGGATGAGACCAGTACCCGATGGTTACCACTTGGAGGTAAAGATAAGCACATTTGATGTGTAGTCAGAGTTGCAACACTGGGCATTGCCAAGTTAACGCCAATCAGAGTCTACCCTCGTTCTACAGCACCCAACCATCCATCAACGAACGCATAGTAACAATCCGCATCAAGGCCAAATTCGCCAACATAAGCCTTATATGCGCTCACGCTCCGACGGAAGAAAAAGATGATATAGCTAAGGATTGCTTCTACGAGCTCCTCGACAAAACCTATGAGCGACTACCGAAGTACGATGTTAAAATCGTGCTGGGAGATTTTAACGCAAAGGTAGGAAGAGAAGACATCTTTAGAAGTATTGTCGGAAAACATAGCCTACACGACAACACGTCTGGTAACGGACTTAGGCTAATTGATTTCGCTACGGAACGAAATGCCACTATAGCCAGCACACGGTTTCCTCACCTCGATATCCATAAGGGGACATGGCGGTCTCCAGATCAACGAACGGTCAACCAAATTGATCACATTGCGATAGATAAGAGGCACGCATCCAGTATTTTGGATGTCCGAACATTCCGAGGAGCTAACATCGACTCGGATCACTACCTTGTAGCAGCCAAGGTAAGAATGCGGATATCCACCACGCCACAACAATCCAGAAATACTGTGAAAAAATTTAATGTCGGAAGACTGCAATCGCAAGAGACCGCCAAGACCTTCGCACAACGCGTATCCCTTAACCTCTCGATTAACACCATACCACCAGCATCGAATGTCGAAGAGCAATGGCAACGATGCCAACAGGCCATTAGATCAGCCGCAACTGATGTGCTAGGTTTCTCGCGCCCACCAGCAAGAAACCCCTGGTTTGATGAGGAATGCCGACAGATGCTCGCAGCCAAGAACGAGGCCTACAAGGCTAAGCTGCAGGTGAAGACGAGAGCTGCCATTGAGCTCTATAGGCAAAGAAGAAGGGAAGAACATCGGCTTTTCAGCAAGAAGAAAAAAGAGCAAGAAAAGCGCGCGATCGAGGATATAGAGAGATGCCACTCCAGGAACGATGTTCGCAAGTTTTACCAAAGTGTAAAACGTCAAAGCCAAGGATACAAGGCTCGAACAGAATCCTGTCGAGATGAACAAGGAAATATTGTAGTTGAGACACAGTCGATGCTGAGGATATGGAAGAACCACTTCTGCAGACTGTTAAACGGCGATGACGAACAACATTCCGCTGTCAGGCAGAACGAACCATTCAATATTGGCAACGGCAGCGAAAACTGCCAACCACCCGACCTGAGTGAAGTGAGGATAGCAATATCTAAACTCAAGCTTAATAAGGCTGCCGGAAATGACGGCCTTCCCGCTGAGCTCTATAAGGCCGGCGGAGATGACTTGGTAAGTAACATCCACCAACTCATAAGCCAAATCTGGTCGGATGAAAATATGCCTGAAGAATGGAACCTCAGCATCGTTTGCCCGATCCACAAAAAATTGATTGATTGGCCCTTATCAGTGTGGTTTTAGGCCAGGAAAGTCCACAACCGATCAAATTTTCACACTTCGGCAGATCCTGGAAAAAACTCAAGAAGTCCAAATCGATACCCACCACCTATTCATCGATTTCAAAGCCGCATATGACAGCATTTATAGAGACGAACTGTACAGAGCCATGTCTAGTTTTGGTATACCGCCCAAACTCGTCCGTTTGTGTAGGATGACGATAGAGAATTCTCGCTGCTCCATCAGGGTCGGAAACGACCTCACCGACACATTCGATACCAAAAAAGGATTTAGGCAAGGCGATGCGCTGTCATGTGACTTCTTTAATCTGATTCTTGAGAGAATTGTGCAAAACTCCAAAGCCAACACCAGAGGCACAATTTTCCAAAAGTCGGTGCAACTACTAGCATACGCTGACGATATTGACATCATTGGTAGGACTCAACGTGATGTCATAGCCACGTTTGCTAGTATAGAGAAGGAAGCGGCGAAAATGGGTTTAGCAGTAAATGAGGGTAAGACTAAGTATATGCTGTCATCACGAAAGGACTCACAACATCGACGAATTGGACAGAACGTCACCATTGACAGATATAACTTTGAGGTAGTACGGGACTTTGTCTACCTCGGCTCCGCTATTAACTCTGACAACAACATCTCGTCAGAAATCAAACGAAGAATTACTCTTGCCAACCGCTGTTTCTTCGGGCTAAGAAGGCAATTTAGTAGTAAAGCCCTCACTCGAACTACTAAGGAAACCCTATATAAGACCCTGATCATCCCAGTCCTGCTCTACGGCGCTGAAGCATGGACCGTATCAAAAGCGGATGAAGAAATCCTTGGTAGATTCGAGAGGAAAATTCTTCGAAAAATCTTCGGTCCCGTTTGCGTTGACGGGCTATGGAGACGAGGATTCAACCAAGAACTATACGAGCTGTACAGCGACATGCCCCTGGTCAAAAAACTCCGCATTGGACGTTTAAGATGGCTAGGACATGTAGAACGAATGGACACCAATACTCCGGCTCGCAGAGTCTTCGATTCCCAGCCAGACGTCGGACGCAGTAGAGGAAGACCTCGCCTTAAGTGGCGCGCACAAGTGGAAACCGACCTCAACCAACTTGGAGTGCGCAACTGGAGGCAGTTAGCTAAGGACCGGGCTAATTGGAGAGGCATGTTGGTTGAGGCCCAGGTTCATTCCGGACTGTAGCGCCACTTAAGTAAGTAAGTAAGTATATAATTTTTAGCATTAATAATCTAAATGCGCACTATTTGATCTAACGCCCAACTCGCTGTAAAAGAGAAAGTTGCGTACGACCCAGTCGTGCACCCACCACTCGTTTTAAATAGTATAGGTACTCCCGTTTTCTTTTTCTCCTTTTATTGAATTCATGTGACAATATGTACTGAAAAAGGATAAGTATTTCCATTTACAAATGAATATAAAAAAAACGTTATGATGATACTAGCGTCATAATGGTATCACGTTTATTTTTTGCTTCAATGCTTATAGCGTTCTCATTGACATACTTTTCGCTTTGTGATTGGCGTAAAACGATTCGGATATTTTCAATATCGTTATCATTGCCGCTATCTTTACCATCCGAATGAATAATAAATTTATGAAGAGCAACACAAGTGGTAACTTTATGTTTTTTCCTCTTTCGGTTCTGAATTCTTCCAAAAAGACATTAATTTTGAATCTGAAAAAAACGAGTGGTGGGTGCACGACTGGGTCGTACGCAACTTTCTCTTTCACAGCGAGTTGGGTGTTAGATAAAATAGAACGCATTTTGATTATTAGTGCTTAAAATGATATGAATAATGTCGAAATATGATTATACGAACGTTTACTACGAAATTTTAAGGAATCGGTGTCTACGGGAATAATAATGATTTTTCGTTATTGGCCAAAACTGAAAATTCCATTTAGTGATAGTTGGGCTAAAACTAATTATGTGAAATTGGTTCAAGTAGTAATAGTAGTATATATATTAAATTTCATTCAATTTGACATAATTGTTTGCGAGAAATTGTCAATTTTCCTTATATGGCCTAAATGACAAAATCCGTTATATGGATTTTCTCGAAAAAACTGGGTATGCAGTTTTTTTGGAGCTGATATGGTTATAGTATATATAAAGTTTAATCAAAATCGTTAGAGCCGTTTTCGAGAAAATTGAGGTTATGTGTAATTTTTATATGGCAGGTACCATTATTAACATGGCTAAAAGCAAACAAAAAAAATGGCCTTGAATTATGACTAAAATAAGCTTGGATACGAAGTTTGAAGAAAATCGGTCTAGCCGTTTAGGCTGGGGAGACCATTACGGACAGACGGACCGACGGACCGACGGACGGAATTCCAAAAACCACTTTTTTAGGCTCCGCTATCATCGTAATGTTAGAATCAATTAAAATCTCGAGGTCGAAATTTTTCACGAAAAAAATATCTTTCTCTTTGTAAGAGAAAGTTAAAAATAAAAAATTGCCTACATATTGAAAAACTCGTACCAAAATGTGTTGCAAGTCATCCGGAAATGACTTCGGAATACATCTTCCTGAAGATTCTATAATCTCAATTCTTAAAATTACCATCTTTCTTAGAATGCTATTTCTTTTTTGTTGCTTTTTTAATGGCTGGCAACAGTATTATCATATTATTTATTAAAATAACTGCGATGGGTGTAGATTCCATTAGTGTAGATTCATATTGAAAAAAACTCGTACCGAAAATGTGTTGCAAGTCATCCGGAAATGACTTCGGAATACATCTCCCTGAAGATTCTATAATCTCAATTCTTAAAATTACCATCTTTCTTAGAATGCTATTTCTTTTTTGTTGCTTTTTTAATGGCTGGCAACAGTATTATCATATTATTTATTAAAATAACTGCGATGGGTGTAGATTCCATTAGTGTAGATACATATTGAAACGAGTGGTGGGTGCACGACTGGGTCGTACGCAACTTTCTCTTTCACAGCGAGTTGGGCGTTAGATCAAATAGTGCGCATTTTGATTATTAATGCTAAAAATTATATAAAATGTCGAAATGTGATTATACGAACGTTTACTCCGAAATTTGAAGGAATCGGTGTCTATGTGAATAGTAATGATTTTTCGTTACTGGCCAAAACTGAAAATTCCGTTAAGTGATAGTTGGGCTAAAACGAATTATGTGGAATTGTTTAACACTATAATAGTAGTATATATATTAAATTTCATTCAATTTGGCATAGTAGTTTGCGAGAAATTAACAATTTTCTTTATATGGCCTGAATGACAAAATCCGTTATATGGATTTTCTCGCAAAAACTGGGTATGCAGTTTTGTTGGAACTAATATGCTTATAGTATATATAAAGTTTAATCAAAATCGTTAGAGCCGTTTTCGAGAAAATTGAGGTTATGTGTAATTTTTATATGGCAGGTACCAGTATTAACATGGCTAAAAGCAAACAAAAAAAATGGCCTAGAATTATTACCAAAACAAGCTTGGATACGAAGTTTGAAGAAAATCGGTCAAGCCGTTTAGGCTGGGGAGACCATTACGGACAGACGGACCGACGGACCGACGGACCGACGGACGGAATTCCAAAAACCACTTTTTTAGGCTCCGCTATCATCGTAATGTCTCGAGGTCGAAAATTTTCACGAAAACAATATCTTTCTCTTTGTAAGAGAAAGTTAAAAAACTCGTACCGAAAATGTGTTGCAAGTCATCCGGAAATGACTTCGGAATACATCTCCCTAAAGATTCTATAATCTCAATTCTTAAAATTACCATCTTTCTTAGAATGCTATTTCTTTTTTGTTGCTTTTTTAATGGCTGGCAACAGTATTATCATATTACTTATTAAAATAACTGCGATCGGTGTAGATTCCATCAGTGTAGATTACTGCAAAGCACATGCTCAGGTATAAGCCACTTTCGAACGAAATTTTTATGTTTTGTCTATGGGCGAAGATACAACCGCGAACTTTATAAGTTACCAAACGTGGAAGTAGTTCAAAAGATATAAAACAAGTCGCTAACACTGTCTCAACTGAATTGAGCGATAAGAGAATCTTTGAAATATATAGCCTACAGATTAAAGAAGGCAAGGAAGGATCAATCGATAGTGAATGTCAGGCAGCTTGGAAGCAAAACGAGCCCATGATAAAAGAGATCCCCTCGAGTCTAAAAAAAAAGATGTCTAACCACGCGCGCCGGCCGGCCGGTCGGCTCAGGTAATAAGTCTTGTGTAGACTACAATATTTTTTTTGTATCTCAGCTAGACCTGCTGACCTCGACTGTCCAACACATGCAACAATTTTGAGACACGTCAAACTCCCAGGATCTTAAAAATTCAATTCACTTGTAAGTTTTGTACAATAGAGCAATATTTAGGCCGACAAACATTTCGTATCAGCACATTACCCTTAAACCATGGAACCTCCTCATGTCTGGTAGGTTAGGTAAACAAAAATTTTATTTTTAAAGAAATTTCGTGCTTTTAAGCATCCACGTGTATAAGCTAACACGAATACGACTTTGCGGTAGTAAATCCTCTATATCTGCGAATGCGTATAAAATGAATTTCACTACCATGCGCCCTTAGGGGCCATACATCCAAAGCTCGCGTGCAAATTTTATGGATAAATCAAGTCGATTTGGATAATCTACCAAATCGACTTGCTCCAAACAAAATGACTGATTATCTGAAGCCTTTTTATTTCTTTCCAGGGGATCGACAGAATTACGTTTAAATACGTAATCGCTATGTAAATCAAAAGCGCAGGTGAGTGCGTGCAAGGAATTTCCACGATTCGTTTATATGTGTGAAATGAATACAGGACAAAGGTATGTCACTGAATTTGTCGCATGATATGCGATGTGGGTGTGATAGACACCACCCCCCTGGTTGCCCTTGAAACAGTTATCGCTCTGTGGAGTCCTTCTATGGTATAGATAGAATGAATCCCCATTTTCATTGTCGGTTTTGTGCCGTTCGCTCGCTCGATGGTTGGGTGTTGGCATTGTCCAAACCCCGCTGTGATTTATTTACTTAGGCTAAGGAATTCCGCCACCTCGCCCAAGTGCAAACAGACAAAGCAAAGAAGAGCAGAGCGGTTTGTTTTTTCTCCTTCGTCGTTGTGGTTTGATTTGCTTTTGCTTTGTTTTCATATTCTTTTCGTTGTTGCATCTGCTATGCTTTTGCTTTGCCCGGCTGGATTCTTTGAAAGGATGGGCTCACAGTGGTGTATTATATTCCCATTTAGGATTCTATTTTTTTTTTGTGTTCCTTCGTTTCTATTTGTTTGTTTATATTGTGTTTTAGTTATTTCCTGAACAGGGTGACTATTGCGTTCTGTCTCTGCCCGGATGTATGATATCCTTGGAGAATACAAATAGCGCTTTTATTGTTTTAGCAGAGGGATGACTCTGCATTCGTTTTGCTTTGTATGAGAGGGTGTAATGGAGATTTTTACTCTAGTCAGCCGAGAACAAATGGACCAGAAGAATGAGTGGCAGGGAATGAATTTTTGCTGAAGGTACTATTCATTTGAATAGGTGGATTTTTTGAATATTTTTTTGTTTCAATACGTGAGACAAAGTGAGATATGCTATCCGCTGTGGTTACTTTTCATTCCAGGGAGGCATCTAATTTCGTATTCAGTGATGCCGACAGAAGATGAATAAACAAACAAAAATGTCTACATCGCGTTAGATCATCCTTCAGAGTTGAGCTTTTGAGTTTTGAATGGCTTTGAAAGATGAAACTACCAAGGACATGTTGATCAGTGAGACAACTGAATATGAGATTAAACAAATACATACCTATATTTTGGAAAATATACACAGAGAAAGACTATTCCTGAATACGGGTTTTGACTAGTAGTACAAAGGACATTTGAATTTTCTAAATGGAAATGGAAACACAAAGATAGAGGCATAACAATTGTTTCGACTTGCTACTCATTCAAACTTATTGACTTTTTGGTGAATCTACTATTTCTAGTTTGAAGGTTATGTTTTGGGTTAAGTACCCACTCATGGAAAAAATTGTTGTTACGAAGTAACCAAAAGCCTTGCGAAAGACTGATTTTATTGTGGACAACCATGCTAAACGAGAAATAGGCAATGAAGATCGTATCTGGACCTGTAATGTGAGAACAATATACATGCGAGGTGCAGACGCCGCTCTGCCGCTTGCCGCTCAGTGCGTGGCCTTAGCCTTATAGTGATCATGATCAGCAACAGCGACTATTCGGATGTGAATTTGTTATTAGGGCTGGAAGCCTTATGAGAAAAAAAATTAAAAATCTAGAAATCAAAATAAAATTATATTTTTTAAAAAAGTAATCATAGCTACAAAAGCTAACGTTACGTTGGTGTAGAAGCCATAGTTTTGCTTTGACTCATTAAATTCGAAATTGGTGTCGGAAGGCGTGATAATGATTTTTTTTGTTGGCAATTGCTTACTTTGTTTTCCGGCTTCTAACATACTATCTCATTTTGCCCAGAACTGCAGAGTGTGACAGACGTGCAACAGTGTCTACATTGTTACGAAGCTCATCGTTTAACGTTTTGACATTAAAATTGTTAACATCACTAACTAGATATTCAAACATAAAGTGGTGCATTACCACTACAACCAGTATTTTTTTTTGGAATTTATACAACAAAAGTAAGGTCAGCATCAAAAATTATTGGCTCGGTAGTGAAAAATTATGATTTTCTACCTTAGACACGTGCAAAACATCGATTCGAACACATCCACTAAATTAGGCACAAGTCGTATTTTGTGGAGCCACTATAAACAATTCCATGTCTGTATTTTTTGGAAAATTGTGATAAGGGTCTTGCACGGTAACAAACGTCTACGAGCAAGCGCACAATTTGGTCATCAAGCGACGCATACGCAACGATACATAACCTGAAAAAGCTAAGGGCACATTTGACTAGTTTAGCCACACAATCAACCTGCTCGCACATCTAATTGCTGCTCTCAATAAAATCTCTCACCAATCTCAAACATAAAAACGCAAACATAAAAACAACGGATAACTTCTCGACTATGGAATATGAAACTCCTCATATGGCAACAAGACCCGGGACGTCAATGGACTATGATATGAGAATATGTACCTGGAATGTGCGAACACTCTACACCCCGGGTGTAACTCAAAAACTTGAATCTGTCCTCACGCGGTACAAGGCAGATGTAACAGCAATGCAGGAGATACGATGGATAGGATCAGGTATGATGAAGGAAAAAAATTGCGACATTAATTACAGCTGCAAAAAAAGACCTCATGTATTAGGGAAATCGGCTTAAGACAAAAGTCATTAACTTCAAGCATCAAAACTACGTTCCAAAACATTAGCATAATATATGCATACGCCCCTACCGACGAGGCTGAAGATCCCATTAAGGGGGGATTTCAATGCTAAAGTCGGAAAGAAAAACATCTTTCGCAGTTTAGTTGGTAAGCACAGAATCCACGAAACGACAACAGACAACGGCTACCGACTAACCGATTTTGCAGCAGCTCGTAATACGGTGATAAGTAGCACTAGGTTCCCTAGGCTAAGGATCAACACAGCAACCTGGCACTCTCCAGACGATCGAACCGCCAACAAAATCGACTATGTGCTAATCGATGCGAGGCAAGCATCCAACATCCTCGACGTGCACACATTCCAAGGGACTAACGTCGACTCTGACCATTTTCTTGTCGCGGCTTTATTCAGAGCTCGACTGTCCAAGGAGAAGAAGCTGCCAAATGCCCAGAAGAAGAAATTCGACGTTGGACGCCTTAGCACACCTGGAGTAGACAGAGCCTACAGTGAGCGCCTTACCTATCACAGACGCCAACAATCAGTGGTGCCAGTATCGCGACATCATCATGGAGGTAGCCGAAACCACTGTATGATGAATGCGTGTACAAGAAAAAGTTTACAGAAGAAGAAAAGAAAGCGCTGCAACGCAAAACAAGGGCAGCGAGAGAAGAGTATCGAGACAGGAGAAGGGAGGAAAAGAAGACCCTGCGTAGAAAGAAGGGAGCCTCCGCAGCCCCCCAGCTCAAAGAGATCGAAGAGTCGCGCGATCGTAACAACATCCGGATATTTTATAAAAAGGCCAGGCAACAGGCTGCTGGCTACAAAACCGGAACACGGACTCTTCGAGACAGCGAATTAAAGCTAGACACCAAAGCGTAGGAAATAGAAGATGTGTTTAAGCAGCATTTCCAGCAGCTGCTTAATGGGCATCATGTAGAGAGAGAGAGAGAGTGATATTGCAGGAAGAGAATCCACGTCCAGTGAATGAAGAACTAGTTTTACCACCTAGTATAGAAGTAGTTGGTCTAGCCGCAGGCCCTGATGGCTTACCAGCGGAGCTTTTTAAATACGGTGGTGATGTTTGGGTAGGGAGCATGCACCGTTGTCACAAGGGAACATTTCACCCTTATCCAGACAGCCACAACTGATGTGCAAAGTGTATTCAAAGCGTATATAAGGCGCAAATATAATCCTGTCGAAATGAATTCGTAGTTCATTTCAACAGGATTATATTTGCGTTATGTTTAACCAAAGAGTATACAACTACAAGAGTGCGCATCTCATACCATGAAAATTTACTATGAGGGGTACTGATATTGATACCCGAGTGTGCACATTGCCATGCCAGCATCAAGCAACAGCATAGCAGATCCCTTCGCACTTACCGCCCGCGTCAGAAACAGCTATAACATTTTTAGCTGTGATACGTACTCTATAGCTATATACCTCTTTGGTTTAACGCAATGACGAACAATCTGTCGGGCAAAACGAATCATTCAGTATTGGCGACGACTGCAAAAACTACCAACCACTTAACAAGGCTGTCGGAAATGACGGTCTACCTACCGAGTTTTATAAATGCGGCGGTGCCACTTAAGGAATTGTTTATATAATGAACATATAGATGTCTGTATAAGGAAATTATCTCTGACATTCAATAGCAACTACACTATTTCCCTACTTCCTCTTTTTCCCTTATTACAGCCCAATATCCAAGACTCGAAATCATTGATCGCCCCTTTCGATTTCCAACTCGCTTAGAGGTAAAATCTACTTTAACGTGACTTCCCCCTGATAGTCCGAAGATAAATCGAACGCTTTAGTTGTTTGTTTTTTAATTTTTTCTTTTAAACATATTGCGTTCGAAAACCGCAAACCCTAAAGAACACCTGACTCTCCCGAGTAATCAGCAACCTAATCCAGCTCGTATCCCCCTGCAAACATTGATCTCACGAGTCAAAGGTAACTAGCCCTGCTTGTATCCCCCTGCAACACACTCCATGGGTGGTGTCAAAACTAACTTTTCTGTTAATCTATATTTTTCTTTTGTTCGTTTAGTTCAGATAAACCATTTTTGAAAGATGGTGTTTACTTAAAGATGTATGCATCAAACTTTTAATAATTCTATTTCTTTAAACTATGGTTTCATTGGCTGCAATTGAATGCCATCCTCAACAGCCGAAAACATTACCACTATACAGAGGTCACCCAAGGCTTGATCCAGAACAAGGCTTCTTCAATTGCCATGATTTCTGAATGCAAAACGTTGCAATGATTAGGAAGGCGAAAGTATATGCTCAAGCTTAGCATTTCGGAGCATCTCTCCAGAATCAGTTTTATCAATGCGTGTAGATGTGAATCGAGAAGCAATTTCTAAACAGAATCCGACTCCCATTCGAGACGACTGGGTATGGTTATCTGGATGTTACACTCGACACTATGTTATGTATGGATGTAGTCAGTATTTCCAATTATGTGTAGCTGATGAAGGATCTTTGTGATCTTGATAAAGTGTCAATTTTGCTAAGACACTCAATCATACAGCTGAACAAGCTGTGGTCTGTTTGCCAAATATGTCTAGGGGACTAATAATAAGATTTGTTCTTAGAGCACCGGTTATGCAAATGCAGCTGATACATATTTAATTTTCTCCAAAAGGTTGCAAACTGATGCTAGTTCTATAGTCATATCCCATACTACTGCACCAAATAAGAGTTTATGGTAACGGTGGCCATGTAAAGCACGATAGTGATTTATGTAAGTCCTTTTCTGCCAAAAACTAAACATATTCCCTTGTTCAGGTAGTGAACATGTTTTCAACTGTCCACTTTTGAGCTCTTGTTGACTTTCGTGAACTCTGACCTTTTCTCGAACTTCAGTTGTTCGTCATCAAAAAAAAAAAAAAATAAAAATAAAAAAAAAACATTCTCCAACTTTTCTCTAAGGCACTACCACCGTAAGGACGATTTACTATCACTTAGCTACTCTCTATTTTTATGAGCTTCTATTTTATTATTTCTGTCCTACTTCCACCCGTCCACCTACCTTTTAGATAAAACCAAAGAAAAGAAATGAAAAAGACTGTTTACTTACCCCTTAATAGTGTTTTAGTCTCCATGTTTACGTCGGTGGCAACTTCCCTAATTTCTTAGGGTTAAATAAACAAGCAAACGAACGTAGGAAATTCAGATGAAAATACCTCTCTTCTTTGGAAAACAAATACGAGCAGAAGAAAAAATTTAAAGAAAACTGCACGATGAATGAACGCAAAAAAAATCTATGTATTGGTGGTGTATGACTGTGCCTCTGCTACTTCTTCAATATCCTTTCTTGTACTTTATTCGGCACTCTTGCTATATATTACTTCCCGTTTAGGGGCCTTTGTATATTGGTCCTTACTGGCGTACACATGAATGCGCATTTTAGATGTCCCTTGTGCATATGTGTGTGTGTTGATTCTGGGCCCCCGTAAAGGATTTATGTATTATTTCTGCGTAATATTTCGGTCCACTGTGGCGTATGTGGAATATTTTTGCCTATTGTTTTTCATGTATTGTGTGCCGTATGTTGATGTACGTTTTTGCAGTTTTATTGAAGTCGGTGGTGTTATTATTTTTTTGTTTTGCTTTTGTTGTTTACTTTTAGTCCTGCTGGTGTTCCTCCTGCTGCTGCTGCTAATGTTGTTTCGTATATATTCTGGAAGTGGTACTTATGGCAATGATGATGGTGATGATGACGATAATCTGGGTTCCTTTGGCGGAGTGCAGGAGTCGAAGGGGTTGGTAAGTCACAGAGTGATGTTTGCTTTTGTGTGCCAGAGAGATGGTGTGTTCGTGTATCTAGATGAATGCGTGCGTTTCTATGGATTAGGCTGCTTAGATATTCGTTATGTTGGGATTTTTTTTTAGAACTGTGTAGGTTGTATAGTAGATGAGATGGTAGTGGTTGTGATGATGACTAGTAGTGGCTTTAACCTCGACTCCGTAGTATTATAGTAAATTTTTGTGTGTAGAAAAGTTGATGTTATTGGTGATTGATATTTTTTAGCATGAATTCAATTTCTTCGATTCGCCTCATTTGGCGTCTACTTCGTCTCGTTGTTGTTGGTATTGTTCCTGACTTTGTCGTTACTGGTGGTGCTATTGAACGCAGCAGCTGTTTCTTCCTAAGCATAATTGCTACAAGCATTGGGGCCTTTCGCCCCTCATAGCGCGAGGTTCATTTATCCATCTACAAGAAACACGAAAAAAGAAAACAATGTAAGTAGAAATTTATGACAAGAGATAATTTATGAGGTTGGCATTGTTTATATTTCTTCTCCACCAAGCGGGGTCTGGGTATACTGGTATATGTTTATGTGTATATTATTAAATATGCTACGACTTGGCTGGGGTACTAAATGGAGTACTTAATTTTAAGATTAAGTGTGAGATAAATGAGGAATGTGTTAATATTGACATGGACGTACTTTCCCTCAAATCGGAAACATATTTTAGTATTTTTCTTCAATTAGAATCATAGATACATTCAACTCAAAGATGATTCTATGTGTGGCTTAGAGTTCGCAGCTACTAATGGTACGGTCTGGTAAATATAAATGAATAAAATATGACGGTACGCATCATAATAAAGATAAGCTCTAAGGTCTATATTAATAAAATATTCACAGATTGCAGAAAGTAAAATTTAATATAGAATCCATACGATAAGGGGAAAATACAAAACAAAATTAAATGCATATTCATACAAAATAAATAACAAAACTGCTTACAAATTTTTGAGAGAGTAAATTGCATTTATTTAGATTGTGGACCATTAATTAATTTCTAAATATTTGTTTATGAATAGTAATAAACTCGCTAGCTGAGTTGATTTAGCCATGTCTGTCTGTCCGTCCATCCGTCCGTCTGTCACCTATTGTTGGTCCTTAAAGTATGAGCTAGGATAATGAAATTTGGTATATTATAGGATCATTGTCCGTTACTACAGAACAAGTGTAAAAAACATGTCAATGAAGATCGCTACACAGAGCCATTATCAATAAATTGTTGATGCCGAAAATTCAAGTTATTGGATTTCCTGACTTGTGGTTTTCATAAGCCTTTCTTGACAATTGGTTTATCAAAGCATCACGAGATGAGAACCAGGGAAAAATCATTTAGGTGTTGCTAAGGCTGGGAATTGAACCAAGACCTTCTGCACGGGCTGTACCTCTTGTCAACGGAAGATAACGCAGCCTCCAAATTTACAAAAAGTCAGCGCAGCCATCAAACAGCTAACAAAAAATAATTCAGACTTTACTTCCTACTTACTATCCCTTATTCCCTTCAATTCGTTAAAAGACTATATGTTCTAAGTAATCAATTGAGTTGGATAATTTTGCCCATCCCATCATAAGACTTAAAAGAAGTCAATAGTTCCACATCAACTAAAAGTACGAACTCATGACATTTTAAGTACTTTAAATGGGAATTATGTTTTGTTTTTCCTTTTTGTTTTAGGGTCTTCATTAGAAATTCTTCAAACTTTTGGTAGGTATACTTAGGACGACTTGATTGAATAGCGTATAAAATAGCAAGATACACTTTATTGAGTGTGATTTTCTCTTACAAAAAAGGATGTCTTTTTGATTTGAATCGTTTTTGCGAATGTCAAAGTTCTCACGACACTTTATAAGAGACTTAAAATATTATGTAGGTACTTATTTCGGTACTTATTGAATAGGGTTGACTTGTTAATATGGATTTATTTAAATTACTAAACTGTTGTCGGCTTAAATCTTTAAAGCAATGTGACTTGAGGAAGGCAATCCCAACATGTATAATACACACAAAAGTATTTTTATTTGTTGAATTGTGATATAAATATTGTGCAAGTAACTTTTTTTTTAAATAAAACACAACAAATTCAAAGGAATGACCAAACTTTTGGCTTTATTGGCTCACAAATTTCTTAGCATTTAATGTTTAAAAATAATTTCTGGCATATGGCCTCCGCGACTGCGCCTTATGAACGCCATTCTGTCGGTCCAATTTTGCACAACTTTTTCGAACATGCCCGGTCTTAATTTGTCAATAGTGTATCAAATGTTGGATTCTAAGTAATCAATCGTTGCTGATTTATCAGCATAGACCAGAGATTTGACGTACCAGGTACCACCACAAAAAGTAGGTCAAAGGTGTCAAATCACACGATCGAGGTGACTCTTTCATAGGTCCATTTCTTGATATGATTCAGACACCGAACATTTGGATCAACAAAGTCATGGTTGCTCGCGCTGAATGGCATGTTGCGCCGTCTTGTTGGAACCATTTCTCCTCCAAATGATATCCAATGACATAAGGAATAAAATAATCACAAATAATTTGCCTGTAGCGTTCGCCATTCACGGTAATATTGAGACCGGTTACGGATTTAAAGACAAATGGGACGATGACGCCTTCGGCATGTAAACTGCACCAAACAGTGATTTTTTTTCGGCTTATGAATGCTGCTTGAAACTGTTTATATATAAATTTTAGATATCTTCATCAAGTTTCTTGCAAAAACTGGATACCTATTAGTCAAAATCATTTAAATAGAAATGTTAGTTTTATCAAAACCGTTATATGACGATGCTAGTTAAAAAAAACTTCTCTGTGTATTTATCTAAGAACATTTTATACCAGACATGAAGTAAATACTTTATTTTGATCAACATTTTTAACTTTCTCTTACAAAGAGAAAGATATTGTTTTCGTGAAAATTTTCGACCTCGAGATTTTGATTGATTCTAACATTACGATGATAGCGGAGCCTAAAAAAGTGGTTTTTGGAATTCCGTCCGTCGGTCCGTCGGTCCGTCTGTCCGTAATGGTCTCCCCAGCCTAAACGGCTTGGCCGATTTTCTTCAAACTTCGTATCCAAGCTTATTTTGGTCATAATTCTAGGCCATTTTTTTGTTTGCTTTTAGCCATGTTATTAACGGTACCTGCCATATAAAAATTACACATAACCTCAATTTTCTCGAAAACGGCTCTAACGAATTTGTTTAAACTTTATACATACTATAAACATATTAGTTCCAACAAAACTGCATACCCAGTTTTTTCGAGAAAATCCATATAACGGATTTTGTCGTTCAGGCCATATAAAGAAAATTGTTAATTTCTCGCAAACAATTATGTCAAATTGAATGAAATTTAATATATATGCTACTATAATAGTTTTAAACAATTCCACATAATTAGTTTTAGCCCAACTATCACTTAACGGAATTTTCAGTTTTGGCCAATAACGAAAATTAATTATTTTTCACATAGACACCGATTCCTTCAAATTTCGGAGTAAACGTTCGTATACTCACATTTCGAAATTTTTTATAATTTTTAGCATTAATTAACCCAACTCGCTGTGAAAGAGAAAGTTGTGTACGACCCAGTCGTGCACCCACCACTCGTTTTATTAAGTTTTTACATTCTTGGAAAACTTATATCTATTCCAAACGGTTGAATAGATCCAAGCCTTAATTCCAATTGACAACACTTGTGTTGAATGGTTTGTTCAAAGTGAATAATGATATAGCAACATCATATGTGGTAAAATAGTATTGATTTTTATAAGTTTGGATCTTATATTCATGTTGTGAAAAATTAGTATAAGCAATAACTGATTTAAGACTTGGATGTGAGTGGCTCATTTCGAACACATTTACTTACAGACGCGATGCTCTGGGGTGTTAGTTGTTAATGCTTGAACATGTTTTTGAAATATTTAATTAATACGCATCTTAAAAATTATTATGTTAAGAATTATTAATTATTTCAGATTCACAAAAAAAAATATTTTTTTATAATTAATTTTAATACATAAAATGAATTGTCAAACAGTAATCGAATGCATGACATAAAGTACCTAAGTTTTAAATTGACTCATGTAAAAAAAAAGACCATCTGAGATCATGCCACTATGTAACTCTCAATGGATACTAAAAACTACGATTTAAATATATATATTAGATATAAAGAAAAAAAAGATTCATCTATTTGAATGCAATCATATTGCTCAAGTTTTTTTTTCATCCAAAGTAGAACATTTTAAATTTAGTCATGACTTTAACAACCCACGCACATTGCAGTTGCACATGCAACAACAATATTATTGGTTAACCACCTGGAAACCGAAAAAAGTAATAACTTCACCAGATTCTGGACATAATTTCCAACATCGTGTCAGAAAACCATAATTGCCTATCCGGGTGGTTTTTTGAATTTATTTATTATACCCTATCCCATAGGGGTATATTAGTTTTGATACATAGTTTGTAACATAGAGAAATAATTTAGCTAGATATACCTTAAAGTATATGGATCGACTCAGAATCGATAGCTGCTGGACGGACGGACAGACATGGCTAAGTCTGTCCGTCCGTCCATTCGTCCGTACGTTACCGGTTTTAAAATCCGCCTACTTCCACGTTTTTTAGAAAAACGTAGGTTTTGGCCAAACCGTAAAGAATTTTGAAAAAGTATTTGTACAATATATATAGAGAATCCGCCCACTTTTTGGAGGCGTTTTCCTTTTTGGTACATTTTTAAAATATTTGATATAACTTTCGATGCAAGATCACTGGCTATTATCATATGTACATTTCGTCTATACATCATTTTAACCCACGCCCACTTTTTGGGGGCGTTTTCCTACAAAAAACATTTTTATACCTACCACAAGTCATATGCAATAGAAAAACCGTTGTTTTTTGTCGAACCACAAAAGGTTTTGATAAACTGTCTGAACAATATGTTGTGACAATGTCATTTTCTGTATTTCATCGCCATAAAGCCTACATTTTAAGGATATTAATTTTAAGGATGGGATGGGATAGGGTATTCAAAGATCCACACAGTGGAATGTAGCCTTCTCATATGTTTTTTTTTATATTTAATTCCATCCGAGAATTAATTTTTACAATCACTGAGCGCATACAACATTGATTTAATGGTGGGTGTATAGAGCAGAGCCGGCAAACACATATATAAATCCTGCACGCAAAGCTGTGAATAAGTGTGTTTTATTATTCAATTATTAATCGAAAATAATGGGCAATTTTGTACTTAAATGCGACCGTAATCTGACGTTATGTACCATTAACGTCGTCAGACTTGGACCATTCGAAACAATTGTAAGTGAAAGACCATTTTTGCTTACTTATACATAAATGGAGAATGTTAAAAAAAATACGATGTAGGTGAAATTAAAGTTATCCATTGGATATATGATACCTTCCTACGAAGTACTAACTGTCTGGGTTGAGGATGCAATAACAAAATATACATTCCGTTAAATATTACCTCTCCAATGTCAATTGATATTTTATGAATGGAACACACTTTTAATTGACTTGTTTTTTTTTCATAAGGGTGTTTGATGATAATATAATAAACCTTCCCGATTCGTAATCGTAAGTGCTTAACGACACATTCATTGAAATGGTTTGCGAAATAACATTTTAAATTGAATATGATGATGAGATTTAATTCCCTTCAGGTTGAAGGGTGTGTGGCTGGAGTTTACTACCACACATTGTTCTAGCAACCAAGAGGAAAGAAATGATTTAACATGTGACGGCATTTAAATTTGAATTAAGGATAACGATATTCTGATATATATTGTAGCATGCAGCTAGAATAACGAAATTCCACAAGTAGGGGTCTGCTACATTGAGCATGTTTAAATCTTGGTTTAATACGCTACACCCTGTCAAATGTTTGCAATGCTTTTCGTCGAATGTTTTACGTGATATTAGACTCACGATTACAGGCGTTGATTTACGTTTCATTCGGAATAAGAAATTTCATCCATTTCCCGATCTTTTATCTCTGGCCTCTTAACAGCGTGGAAGTGTGGTAATAACCACTTAAAGGTTTAATTGCCCAATGATTTAGCTTGGTAAAACACAATAGTTAATTGATTGTGAAAGTGACATCAGTGCATAGGGAGAACAAAATTATAAATTCATGTGATCATCATTTCGAAGTGCGCACGAGTTTTAATTCACGTGTTGGAGTAAAAAAAAGTAACATTAAAGTAACATAAGAAGTATATAAAAATTTCATAAAAGAAATAAAACATAATTAAAATACTAAGATCTAAAGTAAAATTGTATATTAAGTTAAATTAAAACAAAATATACACATTAAAACTAAGATACATTGATCATATCAGAAAATACCGAAATGAAATATTGTTTTCTACATAAATTATCGTAACTATCTTTTGAATCAATAATCACACATAAATCTAAGACTAACATTCAGTAATACATAGCTTGTAGTGTAAATCTTATTTTTGACTTAATACACTGTGAATATAGTAGTGTACTCCTAGTTTATATAGATGCGCATTTAGTACTCGTAGGAGATAGCATATTTAGTATTTTGAAAACGGCGAATTTTGTCGTTCATATGTAGGAGATGAATTCGTTTATATGATAGGATCAAAATAGTAATTAAATATTTGTATAGATAGTAAGGAAAAATTTAAATAACACTGATTCAACATTTTACATGTTTTATTTGGTGGTATGGTGAATTAAAATGTTTTAATTGAAACATGTAATAAAGGTGAGATCATTGTAAGCTAGAGAAAGTCATGTGAGTGATTGGCTAAGGGGTTATCTATACTGGGATTAGATAACAAGGAGTATCCTTCTATTTGGTGGCCATATGAGGTGGGAAATCTCTGATGGCAATAACAGTGGTGCTATCGAAATAAGGTGATAAAGTGTGTGCTTGTGGAATCGCGTTTGAAGTTTACTATTATGCAGTATTATCTAGCAGTCTAACGATTCCTAATAGAGGCGTGGTGATGCAATACTTCTTATAAGTTATTTAAAAGTTCATTTCATTTTAAAGATACATCTGACTACTTCTTCCGGTACGATTATTTAATATTTATGTGAGAACTTACGCAGCAAGTTTCCCGACCATTTCTTATGAATACTCTCTGCATCACATTATTAAAATTAATATCCCCGAAAATTGGTTTTTATGGCGATAAATTAATGATAATGATGTTGTCACATTATATATTTCAGACAGTTTATCAAAATATTTTATGCTTCGACCAAAAACAATGTTTTTCTATTGCATATGCCTTAGGGAAGGGGATACAAATGCTTTTTGATGGAAAACGCCCAGCAAAAAAGGTGTGCGTGAGTTAAAATGACCTAAGAACAAAATGTTTATATTATCATAACCAATGATCCTGTATCAGCATTTTTTCGAATATTTTAAAAAGGGTACCGCAAAACGTTTTTTTTACTGAAAACGCCCCCAAAAAGTGGGGGTGGCATAAAAACTTTATTCTGACGAAATATAGATATTCAGATTCTCCAAATATTTTGCACAGATACTTTTTTAAAATTTCTTACGGCTTGGCCAAAAACTACGTTTTCTAAAAAGGGGGCGTGGCAGTGGGCAGATTTCAAAAAGTTTTAGACCTTTTCTGCTCTCTCATATGTTTTTTTAAAATCGTTTCTTGGTTTAGAAAAATTAAAATAAAGATAATATAAAAAATTAGAACTAGATAATAGGCCGGAAGGCATTAGTATTAAGTTATTGTTTAATTTGGAGCTCCCGCATATCGCCAGTAAGTTATTTAAGTATTAGATAAGTAGGCTTAGTTTTATTAATTTTTGTCTAGCATTTAAGTAAGTTTTAGGATGAAGAAAAATAAAAATTAATTAAAACAAAGCCCTCTATGGGACTAGTAAGGATATACTATACAAACCTGATCTTCCCAGTCCTGCTCTACGGTGCTGAAGAATGGACCGTATCAAAAGTGGATAAAGAAATCCTTGGTCGATTTGAGAGAAAAGTTCTTCGAAAAATCTTATGTCCCGTTTGTTTTAACGGGCTATGAAGACGAAGATTCAACCAAGACCTATAGGAGCTGAACAGTGACATAGTCTTAGTCAAAAAAAACTCCGTATTGGACGTTTAAGATGGCTAGGACATGTAGTATGATAGACACCAATAGACCGGCTCGCAGAGTCTTTGATTCCCGCAGCCAGACGTCGGACATAGAAAAGGAAAACCTCGCCTTAAGTGGCGCACGTAAGTAGAAACCGACCTCAATCCACTCGGTGTCCCGACTTTAGCCGCACTTAAGTAAGTAGGTTTTTCGTTTTATAAAGTTCAATTCGCACCATCCCAAAAGAAATTTCACTTCAAAAATACTCTCAAGTGGACAATCATCCGAAAGTAACTCTCTGCAATTTACTAGCTTAAGTGTTCTCAAATGAAAAGGCACCTTTTTTGTCTTTCACAACGAACGAGTTCTCCGGATGTTAATGATAAAATTAGTCTCCTTTCTTGGTGTCAGAAAAAAAAAATACACATCGTCAGCTTATCTAAAGTTATGTGGGTATTTTAAAGTTCCCCAAAATCATCGCCTTATGATATGATGTCTATCGAATACTGTTGCAGAACTAATTGAAAAACAACCAATTCAACAGTTGCTGAAGTAAATTTGACAGTAAGCCGTTTATCATCCTTAAGAGCGCCCGGAATCGAGACATCAAATAAATTTCCCTTAAAATGATTATCATATGCCCGATTCGAAGCTGAATCCTCAGCACATCCGACCGCAAATAGACGGCTACCCACACATACGTAGAGTAAACACATCATTTGTCATTATGACAATTTAGAAGTTGCCAACTCATCATCATTAACTACCCAACTGCAGACGCTCTCTGTTGTCGGTAGCCATCACATGGTTAACGATTTAAGCTTTCCCATTGTAAACCGCACATTTGTCTCTAGTCCTGCCAGGGATAACACTCCGTCCAGCAACAGCTCGTACCCTTACTTCACAATGACATCATCGGATAGTTCTATTAGAATATAATACTTTTCTATGTCAGGGAACGTCTGAATCGATAGTTAATTACCCAGCAATTATAGCCGAACAAGGATGTACTCTGTCAACAGTACGCTTTCGTTTTAGTGGAGACTGCGAAATTATTTTCGAAATACATAAAGAATCCTTTGTTGGTTTGCTGTCGTTATAGCGAAGTTGATCGCCAGAATCTGTTCTGCACGGCTGCAGTTTAATACGTTCGCAGGACTACGATGGTTATGGCAGCAGTATCGAAAATAGGGTTAATGGCGTTTCGCGATGGAACAGCTTTTTAGGGATTTATGAAGTTTTGCTCGTTGATCTTCATGGGAGAGTGAATTGCTTTCAGCTGCAGATGAGATTGTTTTTTTTTTCATCATAATTGCGCATATACTCAGGCGATTAAGTGGGTGTTGGAAATTATGCCCGTGAACTTCGCATAAAGTTCCTGTGAACATATTTTAGTATAGTTTGACGCTTGATGGAACTTCTAATCCCATTAAGATATTCCAAGGGAATAGGGGACTTTTTTTTATATGTTGGGGAAACGAAATGCGGACCGCCATACTCAGTAGGAGGGGGGGGGATTCTATTTAAATATTTCATTAGGGGCACTTTATTGGGTATCCTTAAGCAATTTAAGAGATTACGAAGAACCTTTCAGATTAATCCTTCGAACGTGCCTGCTTAATGGTAAATACGCGGAATATACATGTATAGATATATTTTTTTATGAATGCATTTAATACGCGGTTGAATATTTTGGGAAGTACTAGATAGTGTATGGGAAGCCCATTATTTTTTGAATAGCCATTAGTATGAAGAGCTTTACCCGCTTTGTTATGTTTAAAAGTAAGTGAACATTGTTATTTAAAATGGGATGCAGAGATGCAGAACTTTTATTAAAAGAACGGTCATTGAAACATCACATTAGGTAATATTAATGAGCGACTACCAAAGTACGATGTAAAATTTAAAAATTTAATGTTGAAAGACAATAATCGCAAGAGACCGTAAAGGCCTTTGCAGAACGCATATCCCATAACCTCTCGATTAACACCATGTCGAAGAACAATGCCAATAATAGGAAGTTTCTCGCTCCCACCAGCAAGAAAATCATGTTTGATGAAAAATGGTAACAGATGCTCAGATCAAAAAAAATGAGCCGTACAAGGCAAGTTGTTCAGAAGCTGACATTTTAGTTTACAAGCTATGAAGGAGGGAAGAACACTGCCTTCTCAGAAAGGAAGAAATCGAGGCTCAACTCCAGGAATGATGATCAGAAGTACTACTAAAGTGTAAAAAAAAAAAATCATGTCGAGGTAAAAAAGGAAAGATCCTGAAGACTGTTAAACGGCGATGACAAACAATATTAAGCTTAAGTCGGGCTCAGTGGCGCGGAGGTTGGTACGATGAACTGCCGTGCGGAAGGTCTGGATTCAGTACCAAGCCATATTAATACCGAAATGATTTTTCGCTGGCCCTCCTTCCGTGATGATCTGACATTTTATCCGAGTAGTAAAAATGGTCAAGGAAAACTTATTTCAACTTAGCCGTTCGAAAACGGAATAAAACATATGAGAGGCTACAATCTGCTGTGCGGGTCGTTGAATACCCTATCCGATCCCATCCTTAAAATTAATATCCTCAAAATATAGGCCTTATGGTGATGAAAAACAGAAAATGACATTGTCACAATATATTGCTCAGACAGTTTATCAAAATCTTTTGTGGTTTGACAAAAAACAACGTATTTCTATTGCTAATGCCTTGGGATGGGGTATACAAATGGTTTTTGTAAGAAAACGCCCCCAAAATGTGGGCGTAGGTGATAATGATCTATGGACAAAATGTTTATATTACCATTACGGAAGTATTTGCATCAATTTTTTTTTTCGAAAGTGTTAAAATTTGGACAAAAAGCGTTTTTTTAAAGCCCAAAAATCGGTGACACACAGACGGACGGACGGACGGACGGGCACACAGACATGGCTTAATCGACTCAGCTACCGATTCTGAATCGATCCATATACTTTGAGGTATATGTATCGAAATTATTTCTCTATGTTACAAACTTAATGTCAAAACTAATATACCCCCCTATGGGATAGGGTATAAACAGGAGGTCCCGCCATCGTGCGAAAACAACACAAATACACATGAATGGTTGTGAGAAAAAGCGAGACTCTGGGCACCAACGAGTTTGCGCTAACATTTGTTTTGAGCTAACCGGAAATGACGGATTTCCCGCTGAGCTTTATAATACAGGTGGAGATGATTTGGTAAGTAACGTTAACCAACACATAAGCTAAATTTACTTGGGTGAATTGCCTGTATAATGGAACATCAGTATCATTTGAAGGAGCACAAAACATCGACGAATGGACAGAACGTTTCCATTGACAGATATAACATTGAGATAGTACGGGACTTTGTTTACCTGGGATCCGCTAAAACTGGCCCGTCAGAAACAATACGAAGAATTAAGAAGGGAATTTAGAAATAAAGTATTGAGTTGAACCAATAAGGAGATTTCGTATAAGACCCTCATCACCGCAGTCATGCATGGACCGTATCAAATGAAGAATGTATTGGTCATTTTGAGCGAATAATTCTTCGTAAAATCTTTAATTCCGTTAGCGTAGAACTTAGAGAGAACTTTGTCCGGATCTTGGCATACTTAGGCTAACACACCAAACTGCCTAAACGGCCTAAAGTGGTATACGGATGGTTCTAAAATGGACTCAGGGGTAAAAACCCTAGTGTATTCCAAATTGAGCTCCATGCCATAAAAGAATGCGCAAACCTAATACACAACTCAGGTATTAAAGGCTCAAACATCCATATATTCACGGACAGTCAAGCAGCTATAAAAGCCCTTAGCTCACACATCATTGACTCCACTCACCGGAGTGCAGACTATGTCTAGAAGAAGACGAAACAGCCGAGCATATCATATGTGAATGCTGTAGCTTTTCTAGAGTACAAATTGATCATAATTCATAATATATATTTTTTGGAAATAGTTCAATATTTTACTTCACCTATACAAAAGTGTATTTGCTGTAGCATTGTAGACACTACGTGTTCCCGGATAAACTGAATAAAAACGTCCAGAAGAGGTTTCTTAGAATTCGAAAAAAATATTTCGAATTTATTTGCACCCTAATCAGCTTGTTGACAGTAGCATGTTCAGTGTAATGAAGGCATTTACCTTCTGGAGTGTAATTGAAAATACTTCTTTGCAATCGAGGAACTTGGATGGTAGCATGTATCAGTAGCTCAATTTACTTTGTCTTCCATTATAATATTTTTTTATTATATTTGGAGCTGTAGATATTCTTTTTGAATGAATAAAACTAGAAAGAATTTTCGTAGAATGAAATTAGATTCTATATAGGATTGTCTCAATCTTTTTACACTGTATTAAATGCACTCCAGCATTGAGGATTGTAAAACAAGACGGTTTAGCGCTTATTACGAGATTAACATTTCGTTGACTAAGCTTATGTACACCCCAGCCAATTTTAAGGTTACTCCCGCCGCAAAAGATGGTCTTTATTTTCTTTTAATCGCAAAAACCTCTTTTGTCCCGTATAAATATTTTCATTTTTTATTTTATGTAAAGGCAAGGCTTTATACTGCGCATGGATCAGAATTTATTTATTATTGTTTCTTCTCTACTTCTGTCAATAAAGTCACCAAGTTATGTTGTTCCAGGATTTCTCCATTTATTTTCGAATTCTATGATTCTGTGAAATGATGATTATTCGAAATCAGTTACTACAGTGACAAGTTATTAAAATTGGTACCACCGGAAATCGGAAGTTCTTTCCTTATCAATACGCATAAATTACAAAGAAATTTGTTCCGATTTTCAACCGAACGTCCGTCCCTTCCATTCTTCTCAAGCAGGCATCTCTACAAATCCCAATAACTAACTACAATTGATTGAAACACAATATTCCTCTGAAGAATTTTTCCTGGTAACATGCTACCTATTTATTTAGATGGAAATCCCTTTCAGGTATATGTTTATGGATGTCTGATAAAAGTTGCGATGTAGAATTCATTAGAAAATGCTTTCGAAGGTATCTATCCACAATACTATTCCTTTGCCACGAATTAGCATAATATGAAGCGGTTTTGAGTTCCTTTTGGCAATGTCGAATGAATTCCTTTTAACTCCTCCTTTCATACGGGAAATATCCTTTACGAAATTTTTTGGAAATATTTTATTTTTGATCTGGCTAAAGGGCTCAGCAGTATAGGAAATACTTTGTTTACACCATCTGAAATCTGAAAGATATACGTGAGACGGATCAGCTTTCTGATATTTCTGAATATTAGAATATTAGATAGATTTTGAATTTAGCACAAACATGGCATGCACACAAAGACTATCAGAATCCAAAGTTTTTTAGTCTTCAAGCAGGTAACACGTGCGGATATTTACCAATTACGGCCTTTTTACATGGCGAGATTTTAAATATGTTAAAATACTAATGGCGGACCAAAGTAAGCAAGAAATAAGGTCCCGAATTAAACAAAAATCCCTAGTCTGCAGAGGAAGAACTCTAAAGATGAAATTAACGTGTCGTTTACAGTAAGTCTGACATGCGCAGCTCGGATATACGGCCACGTAGGAATTGCAATGAATATTCAGGCTTTTTGAATAGAGATGACCGAATCTCGTTGTGGATGCTAACGGCCCTGTGCCCTAAGGATATTCCATCAATCGAAATCGAAATCGAAATATTTCATATTTCATCAATCGAAACTGGCTGAACGTTTCCCTTTGCGTTGAATACCAACTTACGTAAGAAAAACATTTTTACTAATTAAGATTTGTCCTTTGGTCATTGTTATTGACCACACTAAATAAAAAAAAATGACAACTACGTTCGTTAGGCATTTGGAATGTAAGAACGCTTAATAGACAAGATACAGATAAACAACTAGCGGAAGCCATAAACTGATAAATAGCAGCCATTACTGCCATCCAGGAAACACGATAAGATTGACCCGACAAAGGCGGGACGAAAAACTGTGACATTTACTTAGGTCCATGTTAAAGTGAGTGAAAGCAGCGAAATTCGGATGCGAATTTTCATAAGTGACGGCCAAGTAGTCTTAGGCTTTAAAGACTTCAGAGGAGAAATATGGTTTTCTACGAGCAACTACCTATGCAAGCAATCGTCAGATTCAAAATTAAATAATTTTCTTAATCAAAAATGTAGCACCTCCTGTACGTTTGACTGTTTACATTTGACTGGCATTAACTCCTTATATATATACAGTGCCGCTCACTTGAATAGCACCCCCCATTGTGCATAATGAAACTGAAAATAATTCGAGTCTCTGAATATGCAACGGTTCAATATGTTTATACTATTTTGTATATCTGTTTAAACAATCTCTCTGTGAGCGAGTTCATGCATTAACTAGTTTTTGCTATGATGTTTAAAATTACTGGGAAAAATGTAGTTTTATTTTGGTTCACTTTAATAGCACCCCCCTCTATTATCAGTTTTCGTGTGGAAGCCAAATCAGGTGGTTATGCAAAAGTATTTTCTAATAATCATTTAATTAATTTAAGATAATTTTAGTTAAAATGGGTCGTGGCAAATCACTGACAGAGGACGAGAAAGCTAAAATCAAGGCTTACAGTGAGTGTGGCCTGTCTATTCACCAAATAGCCAAAAAAACTAAACGAAGCCGCAAAGTGATATCCACATTTTTACGGAACGAGTCCAACTATGGCAAAAACATGAAAGGACGAACAGTTAGTGCCGTTACCCCAGCTGAAAAAGAGCAATTCTGCGGCTCGCGTCAAATTCGCACGACTCTGCAGCCAAAATAAGAGAAAAAAGTGGTGTTAAAGCAAGCGTGTCCACAGTAAAGCGGATTATTTCGAAGGCTAAGCACTTAAAGCGATTGAAATTAAAGAAAAAACCACCGCTTAACCCATATCGCAAAGAGCAACGCTTTAGTTTCTGCCGTGCTAACATGACATGGAGCAAGGAATGGTACCGTGTTGTTTTCTCCGACGAAAAAAAAATTTAATTTAGAGGGTCCTGACGGTTTTAATTATTACTTTCATGATTTGCGGAAGGAGGAACATCAATTGGATCGTTTGCACAGTCGAGTTGGCGGTGTTATGATTTGGGGAGCCATAACGTACTATGGCACTTTGGAGTTGCAGTTCCTAACTCCTCGTATGAACGCTCAGTCCTACATTGGAGTACTAGAGAACGTTATCCCTTCCATTAATGGATTATTGGGTGACTTGCCGTGCAAATTGCAGCAGGATAACGCACCAATTCACAATGCCAGAGTGGTAAAACAATTTCTTGGGCGTCAAAACATTTTATTGTTGGATTGGCCACCATACTCGCCAGACCTAAACATCATCGAAAATGTTTGGGGATGGCTTGCTCGGAAGGTGTGCGAATCAGGGAAGCAATACTCCAATAAGGAGGAGCTAATAGCAGCAATTAGAAGTAGCTGGGCCTCCATTTCGCTGGATTACATCAAGAAATTGTATGATTCCCTACCTAACAGGATGTATGAGGTTATTTATAACAAAGGCGGAAGCACCCGTTACTAATTTTTTTTTTTAATTCAAATTCAATTCAAAATTTAATTCTTAATTGTGTTCCTAATAAATTTTTAAGTCCAACAGTGTGAAAACATTTTTAAATAATTTTTTTATGAGGGGGTGCTATTCAAGTGAGCCAAAATGTGATGTGTATATTTTGAGTCATATCGCTTCAAAATCTATAAAAAAATTACCACTATAAATATGAATTCCATTCCTTCTGTTTTATTTACAGAATTTAATAAACTTTCATTAGAAAAAAAACAAGTCATTACCATAATTATTTTTGAAGATATTAAGCTTAAAACTCACAGCAAAGGGGTGAGCGGCACTGTATATATATATATATATATATATATCATTTTATTTGTATATGTGTGTAGATTTGTTTCTTTTTTGGAAGTGTTCCTACAATACGATGTTAAAATCTTGCTCTGAGATTTTAACGCAAATATAGAAAAAGATGACATTTTTAGCATATTATCGGAAACCGTAGCCACTATTGACACTTAGGCTTGATCCCATTGTTCGAAATGCCACTACAGTAATCACGTGATTTCCTGACCTTAATAACCATGACCGGATATGTCGGTCTCTAGATCAAGAAAATGCCAATAAAATTGACATGGATATCTACCACGCCACCAAAAATGTAAACAATTATGAATAAAATTTAATGCTGAATGGCTGTAATCGCAAGAGACCTCCCAGTTCTACGCAAAACGCGTATTTCACAATCTATCGATAAATACCATTGTAGCAGGATATTTTGTTAAAAACTGATTGCGACTATGTCAACAAGTTATTAGATCGGCACTCACTAGCGAAACCAAAGTACAAAATACAATTTTTTGGCGCAACACGCACGTTAGTGCCAAGGGCCTAGCTTTCTCACAACCATTCATGTGTGCGTGTGTACTTCTTGCACGTTTTATGCCGAATCCGAACGGCTAAGTTGAGATAAGCTATTCTTGACAATATTTGATACAACTCGGATGATTTTTCAGATCATTACGAGAGGAGGGCCAGTGAAAAAACATTTTGGTGTTGCTACGGCTGGGAATTGAACCCAGACCTTCTACGCGGCAGTTCATCGCACTAACCATCGCGCCACTGAGCCCCCAAAATTAAAGTGTAAATAGTAAAAAACGGATCTTGTCGATATAATGAAGGAAAAATCGTATTTCAGTCATAGTAGATGCTGAAAATGTGGAAAAACCAATTCCGCAGACTATTAAACGGGGATGGCAACCAATGTCCCGATGTCATTTAATATTGTAGACGAAAGCGAAAACTTCCAACCACCCGACCTAACAAAAGTGCAGATAGCAATATCTAAACTTAAGCTTACCAAGAAATGGCCAGCCTGATCTAATCGACTGCGCCAACCACAGAGAAATAAGTTTTCTCAGCATCGCCTACAATATCCTAACTGCTGTAATATGTGAATCGTTCACCAACAACCTTGTTGGCTCTTATCACTGTAGATGTAGGCCAAGAAAGTGCACAACTAATCAAATCTTCACATTGAGGCAGATCCTTGAAAAAAAAACAAGAACTCCAAATCGATTCACACCACCGAAGAGTATACAACTGCATAGAGTTCGCATCTCATACAACTAAAATTTACTATGTGGAGTACTTATATTGATACCCCAGTGTTAACAATGCCATGCCATCAACAGCATAGCCGATGATAACGATCGACAAAAACCAACATTTTTAGCTGTGATGCATGTAGTTCTATACCTCTTTGCCGCCACATATTCATCAATTTCAGAGCCGCATTTAAAGAGACGAACTGTACAGTTGTCGTATGGGTATGACTTCTTTATTTTAATTCCTGAGAGGATTGTGCATAGCCTCTCTGATGTTTGCTCGGTAGTTTTGGTTTGGACAATCATCCATAATTGGGTGCAATTACTAGCATACGACGAGGATATTGACATCATTGGTCAACGTAATATCACAGCTGCGGAAGCGGCAAAAATGGGTTAAACAGTAAATGAAGGCAAGGCTGTCAACTAGAAAGGACACACAACATCGACGAATTGGACAGAATATCAAAAGGAGGAAGTTACCAAGGAACCGGGTTATTTGTAGAGACATGTGGTTTGGGTCCCAGATTCATCCCGGACCGTAACGCCACTTAGGTAAGTAAGGTCTGGTCCGCTTGTGTGGTTAGCCTAAGATCGGGAAAAACACTTAATGTAAAAATTTAAATAGGTATATGGCTACACACGTAGGTCATTTGTATTCTCCAGACAAACACCAAAATTGCTAAGAGAATCATCAGTATTTCGAAAAAGATGTACATGCCTTCAAATATCAAAGCAGTAGTATATTTCATGAATATCAACCAGTGGATATATTATAAAATAGCACGTGTCGATTATATATAGGCCTCCAGTATGGGGTAATACTTCATGTCAAAGGTTGGCCCGTGGAATTTCAAAATTAATTGCCAGCATACCTTCTCCAGTCGTGCAATCTATTTCCCTTTTCAGTTTTCATCTGGTACGTGCTTTCGACGATTTTGTTATATATATATTTATATATATATATATATATATTTCATATACAATTTACCCTATCCCTCTCACAAAATCTAACAAAGAAAATGAGCAGCATTATAGCGCGCTACCAACCTACAGATACAGCACCACCGACAAAATAATAATAAGAAAAGAAAACGAACACACAATGCATGTAGATATTTCTGGCAATGCCGCTCTTTGTATGTTAGTTCTAACAAATGCCCAGTAAAATCCCCATTCCATGATCCTCCGTGAGTCCTTTTGCTGTTTCGCATTAATATCACGTCCAAAGTGTTATTGTATATTCAGATGGCAGCAGGCAATATTAGAGCTCTTATCGTTCAGAAGCATTTCAGAGGTGTTCTCTCATCACCTTTCATGCCACCAAAAAAGAATGGAACAATGACAAAGAGAAAATCATGCAAAGCAAAAATGAAAGCGAAAAATAAAAGGAACAACTGAAGTATGAAAATGATGAATTCTTAAGGGCGAGAGGAAACAAAATGCCAACTCACCGCATAAACGCATATTTCAGCCAAACAGCTTGGGCCGTTATGAGATGAACAAAGTTATTTCCATTTATCTCCCCTCATGACGCACTTGTGTTGATGTGATAAGCCACAATAGGTGAAAGTGGGTTTATAGTGGTTGAGAGAATCGTTCACATGAATACGTCGATAAAATAGAAAATACCCATGTTCGTCATTAGAGGAGGGTGGTATTTCTACAGAAGGCTTTGATGTTAACAAAATGACATTGCCAGTACGGAGCAATGTTACATTGTTGGCTTGATAGAGAAAGAATTTGATGTGGTGAATGATAAATGGCCTATAATAGTGAGAATCTAGACAAGACAAATTGTCTATACCGGAGTCTTAACAAATTGAGACTTTTTTCAGGTGTATCTTCAAAGCTCATTTCGTTTTAAGTGGTAGATACAATTATAGACAATCATGATTATCATGGGAATAATACAGTGTCGGGAGATTTTTTTGACTGCCTATACGCCGAAACCTAACTTTCCCAATTTGCATGTCCATGCCAACCAAACACCGATATTACATCAACAGATAAACTTGTGATGGAATTTCCCAATGTACGCGATCTGGCATGCAACAAAACCTACCTAAAGTCAAAGGATAATGTCCACACATTCTGAACATTACAGAGATAAACTTGGGATGGAATTTCCCAATGTACACGATCTGGCATGCAACAAAACCTACCTAAAGTCAAAGGATAATTTATTTATTTATTTATTTCATCAATTGAGTAGCATCTACTGTTCTCATAAGATTACTTAATACAATAAATACAAAATATCTACTTAACATTATTAATTAACTAAACCACAAAGGATATTTAGTTTTAAATTAAGATTAATCTTAATTATTAATTTCTTTTTAAAAGTATCTCTACTGAGATGAAATTACATTAATTATTTGATTTCCTGATACATCTACATTATAACCATAGTAGAATCTATAACCATTATAACCATAGTAGAATCTATGTACCTTACCATAAAATAACATTTGATTTCTAAGAACTCTCGAGGGAGCATAAAATCCAATTAATGACAGGAGAAAAGGGCAGTCAATATGACAATTTATCAAATCACATACAAATACAAAAATACAAAAAGAGGTAAAATTCCAAATAATTTGCACCTTGTCGCATAAGAAGGCATTTCAATGTTCCAACGTAATCTATACATGGCAACCCTAGTTAAACGTTTTTGGATCCTCTCAATTCTAATGGAGTGGACACCATAACATGGATTCCAGACTATGCTACAGTACTCGAGATTAGATCTAACAAATGCAAAAAATAGACATTTAAGAGTATACGGATCTTGGAAGTCTTTAGAATTGCGTACTATAAATCCTAGCATTGAATTACTTTTGGCTATTAAGTACTCAACGTGTTTAACAAATCTAAGTTTGTTGTCGAAAATAACTCCAAGATTTTTTTTTGGAGGAGATAATGGACAGTGGAACATTACAGATCAGGTATGTAAAAGGAATTGGAGAAAGGTGACGACAAAAAGTGAGGCTTTGACATTTGATGAAGGTCATTACTATGACACCAATTCGAAAGCCTTTCCAGGTCTTCTTGCAAAAGAGTACAGTCTTGTGTTGAGTTGATTGGTCGAAATACTTTTAAATCGTCAGCAAACATTAGACATTGGGAGTTTAAAAATAATTCCGGAATGTCATTTATAAATAAAAGGAAAAGTAAAGGACCAAGATGACTACCCTGTGGTACTCCAGATGTTACATAAATAGGTACCGATATTATGTCATTAATGCGGACATATTGATTACGGTCCTTTAGGTAGGAGCTTATCCATTTAAGATGGTGACTATTAAGTACAAATTTAGCCAGTTTGAAGGTTAAAATATCGTGATTAACACGGTCGAATGCTTTAGAGAAGTCTGTGTAGATAACATCGTATTGTAAGCCTCACTCAAACCCGTCAAAGTATGGTGACAAAAAATTGAGAGATTGGTAGTAGTAGACCTACCAGCGATAAAACCGTGTTGGAATGGAGAGATAGAACTTTTTAAGAATAGTCCACACATTCCAAATATTTCCTTGAATACACCAAAAATTTCCTTGAAGTCTTGAATTTAAACAACGTGCATGTTGTTTATGGATTTACGCATGGCTCTTCGCTTTTTTCAAGATATAACTTAGCATGCTACGGAGAGGTATCGATGGCCTCGATGTCATATGTCTTAACCTTGTATTCCGAAGCAGAAGTGACAAAAGATGTCCAACCAAGTGAACAGGGTATGATGAACTTCTAGGCTCATATAAATAGTTGCTGAATGAAATGGACGGAAACATGGTAATAAACATGTCGAAAAAAGCAACAACGAGTGACTCTTTAATCGACACAACTTGGAATTTAGCTCGCCACTAAATTATTTAATTCAGGGAGAAGAAAGAGCTATCTCCATGAAGAGCTGGCAAAACCATCTGAACAATGCTACCACAGGAAGATGGACACATCCACTTATCACTGCATTAGAACACTGGACGAAAACGGGAGATACTAAATTCTATACCACAAAGTTTCGTCGTTTTTGCGAGAATGAATGCTGACCTTCAATACGCAAACGGTGACAACAGAACGCCGAAGAGGAGAGTACAGCCTGAGAGACTAAGCCCCGCGAACTGGTGCCTAACGGTTGTCCCAGGTTAAGAGTGTATAGATACGAATTGCAATTGCAATTAGCGTCTTTTGAACTTCTCACGTCCTGTGGCGCAATCCGTAAACAAAAACATATAAGAAGGAATTTATATGGATGAAATATAGAAAATGAGATTATCTGAATATCTTGATTAATCACCTTATCAAAATTCCTTTTCGTGTGACCAAAATCAACATTTTTTTGTGTTCGAGGGCGGATTTTAAAAATATTTATTCCTGTACTGAATTTATGAATAAAGAACTTATATTCCAATCTTCATTATTATAACTCTACTTTTTTTGGCTGAGCAATATACACCAATATACAAAAAACAGCCCCAAAAAATTAGCGTGGGTTAAAATGATCCACAGACGAAACTTTCGTATCAGTAATATTGAAGTATTGAATGTTTTTTTTTCGATTTGCCTTGAAGTTTTACCGAAAACTGTTTTGTTTAATGAAAACGGCCCCAAAAAGTAGGCGTGACAAAAAACTGAATATAGGCGAAAAATTGTACACTTGTTCTGTTGGCACGGGCAAGAATCCTATACACCAAATTTTATTATCCTAGCTCAAAATGTATGGCCTAGAAATAGGTCACGAACAGACAGACATGGCTAAATCGATGTAGCTATCGATTCTGACTCGATCCATATACTTTATGGTATATCTAGCTAATTTATTTCTCTCTGTTACTAACTATGTATTAAAACTAATATACCCCTATGGGATAGGGTATATACAAATCTAAAAAAAACTTTGGTACGTGTTATTAAGCGTATTTCTTTTTTGGAGTATGTCCAAACAAGCAATGACAAAATTAGGAACTGAGTAGAAAATATCCGGATACATCGATTGTAAATAAATAAGTGTATGTAAAACTGTTTTTCTTGTAATAATGTATTAAATATAATTTCTTTGTTTGTTTCTTTAGTTAGTGATGAAAATATAATAGCTTCTATGTCCTGTTATGTCCCACTAAGAAATGCACTAAATGATGAGTCTATGGATTCATATGATATGCATTGGCAAATCTCTGCCCGTGGTTGCTGCTTGTAATAAGCGCACGACTATACAGATCTGATAGTGCAGTTAAGTTCTTCTCCATAGCAATATTTGAATTACCTTTTGTAGCTACAAAACTTCAAAAATAAGCCTATTTACCATTGTAATATCTAATTCTGAATTTGAGAAATATATTGTTCGCTCTATATCATCACGACTAACCATCGATGCAAACAATTATCATCGTGGAAAAACAGTTAAACAACAGTTATTCTATATTTTGCAATTCATAAATGGAAATGTTTGTGTTATATACATGAATTTAATCGAATATAAATTCGCATGAACTTTCAAACTCAGAGGTAATTTTTTGTATTTTAAAATTCGTGGGATTTGAACTTTTTTGTATTGTTCACAGTAATTGAACTATCTATGGCACAAAAAATTATTAAACAAAATACACGTACTTTTTAAAAGGTTTCAGATATGTAACATATAGAAGCAAAGGCATATTTTTCAAGTATCGGAGCAATTCTAAAAATGAAAAATGCGTTCCAGAGCTTTATTGTTGGATGCAAAAATCATAACTTTTGAACGAGTGGAGATATTTTGATATTTTTCACAGCTACCGATTTCGTGCGTTTTAAAATATTGATATACGGGGTGATTCATAATCTTGCGTTGACATATGATTTGTTTTTGTTTATTTTTTTGTTTGTTTTTTTTTATTTTTGTAATGAAAACAGAAAACAGCGGTTTTTTTTAATGGTTTAAAAACGATCTTTTGTGATATAAAAGAAATCAAGGGTTTCGCACGAGCTTAGTAAACAAATATTTCATATTATTAAAAGTTTTTAACACTGTTTTTAGTTGCATAACTTTATGTAAAGCTAATTTTGTTTATTTAACAGTGTGGAAAAAGTTAACGATCCAAAATATTACTTTTTTTTTAGAATACTGCAAGAATATTGGTAGTCCAACTTTAAGAATGTCTGTTATTTAGATATTTAAGTTTAAATCAAGAATATATTTATTTAAAAACTGGTTTGTTTATAATACTTTAAAAAGTGTTAACCAAAGTTAACGAAAAAATAATAAATAAATTCGGGGTAACTTCTAACAAACTTGTCAATTCTGAAGAGTATCATTTTAGGAGATCCTTTTCAGTTCGGACTTGCCTGAGTGAAAAATAAGTAGGTCGGATGAAGTTGCAAGCATCTGGAATAAATCTTCGTTCTGGCGAATTCTTGAAACCATACATGTATTTTGGTACCTATACTTCATAAAATCTTTATTTTTAAATTCCAGAGATTCTTGTTAATGACTGATACTCGATTATACTTTGTCCATGCACCAATATTTTATGATGAGAAGCTGTAAGTTTCATTTCGAGATATCTTTCCTTCAATAATTTTATTGTTTCCGTTGCAAACACTCTAAACTTGGTACCATTTATATTTTCTCTGCAATAACGTTGGGTATCCCTTTAAATCTTTTTATAACTTCTACATATACTCCTTGTTATCCGAGCTGTTACTTCTTCTTCGGCAGAAAATCTTGCATGCATCTCGATGCATTTCCATCGTTAGTATTCCAAAATCCTTCTTTTGGTTTATCAACATCGAGTCCGAGTTCTTTACAAATTTTTTTTGTATTTTATGGTTTCTTCTTTTCTCTGCTCTTTTGGTTCCAATATTTTCGGCTTTATTTTCTGTGTTTTGTTCAGGTAAATACGCTAGTTGTAAAATAAATTCCATGCACCTGATTCCAGGACGTAATGGAGATATACCATGTTCGTAATTGTGTTCATCATTGATTACTAACTAACAAATTTGACATGACCGGATCGTTTTTTTAGTTATTTCATTTAAACATTTCCATCGATCATAGTTTTAAAAAAATCGTAATTAACAACAATAACTTTTACGTGATCAACTTTAACTGCAGTCGGTAGAAGATTAACAATTTGTCTTTTTATGTAATTTTTTGTACTTTTTCCAGTTTCTTTACATACAGAAATATTATAGGTTAACAAAAATGACTGATGATAGGCGAGGGTTCTTCCATATACACCACTTGAACTTTTAAGTCTAAGAGCAACAACTGTATCCAGGAAGATGATAGCATCTGCTTTTGCATCCACTTTTATTATACTTTCATAACTGGCACTCTTTGGCCAGATGATCCATAACAACCCCATTTGCTAAGTAATGTTAAACTTCCAGAGAGTCCAATTAATTCCTGTTCGCTCTTATTTTCCAAAATTAGTCTTGTTGTGTGATCCATCGTATTAACTCTTGCAGAAGCTTCTGTTATTTCAACATGGTCCAGAAGTGGCGCTTTCTTGGTAAGTGTTATGACTTTATAATAAGGCTATATTTATAATGTTATGTTTCTTTAAGGGCCGTCTTAGAATGCGGAATTTTTTTCTTTGTAAGTCCCAGATCCATAAACATTCCATTTGCTTCTTCATTTAGATGATATCTGTTTGCGAAATAGGAATGTTTGCTTTTATCCTTTGAATTCCTATTTATATTTAATAATCGAAGCTGTTGAAAGATTAACAGTGCTAGTGCCGTACGTCACCAGTCTTTGGGCCTTAAATTTTGAGCTAGGATAATGAAATTTGGTATATAGGATCCTCGTCTCTGCCTACAGAACAAGTGTAAACATTTTTGAAATCCGCCCACTGCCACTGGCCAAACCATAAGGAATTTTAAAAAAGTTTCTAAACAACATATATAGACAATCTTAATATCTATATTTCGTCTATATACATTTTTTTGCCACGCCCACTTTTTGGGGCGTTTTCAATAAAAAAACTGTTTTCGGTCAAATTTTAAATTTTTCGAAAAAAAATTTGATGCAGAATCATTAACATTATAAATATGAACATTTCGTCTTTATACCATTTTAACCCACGCCCACTTTTTGGGGGCGTTCTTAAATAAAAAACATTTTTATACACTACCCCATAATAAATGCAGGAGAAAACCTTGTCTTTTGTACAACCGTAAAAGTGTTTTGTAAGCAGTCTGAAGAATTTGTTGTCACTATATCATTTTTTCTATTTTATCCACATCGGGTTTTTAGCCATGCCCACTTTTTTGGGGATTTTAGTTTTATGGATAGGATGGGATAGGGTATTAAACGATCCGCACAGCGGATTGTAGCCTTCTCACATGTTTTTTAAAAAGAGATGGAAAGCCCATCAGTATATTAAGCCACAAAACAGTTCATCCGACGATTTTGGCTGTCGGAGTGTAAACTAAGAAGGCTGAATTGGGTCTAAATATTTCACTCACTTTTCACAGAAGTAATTGAGCGTTCCTGGGAACCTCTGTACTATTCCATCTAGCCTCCTCGAAAAAAGTTTCATGCGTACTCAAATAAAATCCTCAGGGCGAACATGATTAGATAACCCTTCATACATTTTTTTTAAACGAGTTGAATCCTTCGACTTGAAAAGAGCATATGACCAATATGGCATTTAAATTTTTATCAAATCAATTGTAGTAATGATGGTTAGATGTTGTAAAACGGGGGTAGACTCTGATTGGCATTAACTTGGAAATGCCCAGTAGTTATAGCTTTTACTACACATCAAATGTACTTATTTTTACCTCCAAGTTGTAACTATCGGGTACTGGTCTCATCCAACCGGATTTGACTTGCTAAACGATAAGTGCGAGTGTTGATTACAAGACGAAAAACAGCAATACTATAACCAGGCGTACCTAGATGAGCGTCAATGTTCTGCCTGCTTAGATGGTGGCGGATGAACCGAAACGCCAATTTCAGCGCTCAATCCCCAAGTGGATGCTGATGGCCCCGTATTTCAGGGAAATATATTTAATTGGAACTGGCCCTTCAGGTTGGAACTGGCCCTCCAGGTTGGGAGTTGTGCTATGGGTTAACTACCCACGCATGAAAAAAAAACTATATGTTACAAAGAAAACAATATAGCCGCGGAAAGAATCTTTTTGTTGTCGACCCTGCTAAACGAAAAAAGGACAACTACGTTCGTTGCACCTGGAATGTGAGAACATTATACAGGAGAGGTGAAGGTAGGAAAAGAAGACATCTTCAGCAGTGTTGTCGGAAAACATAGCCTACACGACAACACGTCTGGTAACGGACTTAGGCTAATTGACTTCGCTACGGAACGAAATGCCATAAGGGGACATGGCGGTCTCCAGATCAGAGAACAGTCAACCAAATTGATCGCGTTGCAATAAAAAACAGGCACGCATCCAGTATTTTGGATGTCCGAACATTCCGAGGGGCTAACATCGACTCGCAGCCAACTGATGTGCTAGGTTTCTCGCGCCCACCAGGCAAGAAACGCCTGGTTTGATGAGGAATGTCGACAAACGAGGCCTATAAGGAACAGAGGCATGTTTAGCTTTGGTATTCCGCCCAAACTCGCTCGTTTGTATAGGATGACTATAGAGAATTCCCGCTGCTCTATCAGCTTCGAAAACGAACTCACTGACTCATTCGATACCAAAAAGGGATTTAGGCAAGGCGATGCGCCGCCATGTGAATATTCATCATCGATAGGACTCAACGTGATTTCATAGCCACGTTTGTTAGTATAGAGAAGGAAGCGCCAAAAATTGGCTTAGAAGTAAATGAGGGCAAGACTTACTATATGCTGTCAACACGAAAGGACACACAACATCGACGAATTGGACAGAATGTCACCATTGACAGATATAACTTTGAGGTAGTACGGGACTTTGTCTACTTCGGCTCCGCTATTAACTCTAACAACACATCTCGTCAGAAATCAAACGAAGAATTTCTCTTGCCAACCGCTGTTTCTTCGGGCTAAGAAGGCAATTTAGTATAGTGGCTCGAACTACTTAGGAGAACTTAAATAAGACCCTGATCATCCTCTACGTCGCTGAAGCATGGACCGTTTCAAAAGCGGATGAAGAAATCCTTGGTCGATTCGTAAGGAAAATTCTTCGAAAAATCTTAGGTCCTGTTTTCGTTGACGTGCTATATATGGAGATGAAGATTCAACCAAGAACTATATATACAGCGACCTACCCTTACGATTATTCCTCATTTACGTTTAAGATGACATGTAGAACGAGTGGACACCAGTACTCCGGCTCGCAGTCTTCGATTCCCAGACGCCGCGTCGGACTGGGCTAATTGTAGAGGCATGTTAGTTGAGGCCCATGTTCATTCCGGACTGTAGCGCCACTTAAGTAAGTATTTGAATGAACATGTTCCTACTCTCTTAAAAATCCTCTTTGCATGATTTGGATTTTTCCCTTCCATTTATATTGAAATGAATATTTCAATATTTCAATATTTCTATTGAAATGAATATTTCAAAATATTTCTCTCCTATTCTAACCGACAGTTGTTGATTAAATTCTTCAAAACTTCAGGGAAAATATCTGAAAGTTAAGACTCGCACCCGCAATACTACTCAACCTGACTTTTAAAAGATCACCCCCTACTGTAAATTTAAATTATTTTCTTATTTACATTTTGATTTGTTTCTATGTTGGTGGTGATAAAGTTATGGGGTTTCACTTTATCCACGTATGGCTTGTGTGTATCTATATAATTTATCTTCACGGCAATAGGTGGCAATAGACGGCATTTTTTCGAGTTTGTGTGAGCTCGTTATGATGTGCGTTGTCTCGCTTAGGATTATTGATGTCAAGTTGGAATTTTTTTTTTATGGTCCGCGAACAACTTTCGACATGTATTCACGTATGGCATCTGGGTAATGTTCCATATTCACATCAAACGATATAGTGGAATGTTGTTTTCAGCTCGCTTTAACATTTATGGGGGAGCAGAGATAATATTTTGGGGCTTTAACCACCATAGGTATGGGACATTTATCATATCCGTTTCAGTTGCTTGGCTTCGGAATACGATTCAATTCTGATTGTGCGATTTTCATAGGAGAATTTTTTGCGGTTGTAGTATTCCTGTCTTTAGATTAGTGGCGATGTTATATGGTAAATTAGATTTGGAGGACTTTAGCCGATCTGACTTTTGTTAATCGGAAAGGCATTTCTTGGGAAAGGAACTTGGGAAAGCTTCTGTTCCTAGAGGTTGTTATAGATTTCCTAGAAATAACTTAAGCGATTCGCTGTTTATCACGCTTCTCTACATCATTTTAGTGGAAGCTAGTCAAATTAAAATAAATTGAGTGATGATTTTTTTCTTTAGACTGTTAAAAAAAGGTGTCGAGCAATCTTCTGAAGTCCGGCAGAAAGAACCGTTTTATATCAGAAACAACAACGAAAATGAAAATCCACCAGACTTGAATGAGCTGAGGATAGCAATAAAGACTTAACAGCCTGATTGAACTGATAATCTAGCTGTGAGAGATGACTTATTTAAGAGCACACACCAACGGGTTAGCAAAAGTTGGAATGGTGAAAGCATGCCTACAGGGTGGAACCTTAGCATTGTTTGTCGTATCCACAAAGAACTATACATTATGTACTGTGCGAAATACAGAGAATAAAGTCAAATAATCCTCTCTGGCGTAAATGCATGAAACCGTTTACCGATAATTTATTTATTGTCCCCCATATATCGCCACAAACCTAGCTTCTCCATCCATCTGTACATGCAAAGTTATAAACATGAAATATCTTACTTAAACCTAGCATCTCAACTCATAGGTGTGTTCGAAGTTTTTATAGTTGCCACAGAGAAGAGAAGCTTCCCATGACAGTGTTACTGTCGGATGTTTGTCAGAATTTCGCAAGAGGTGAAGAAGTGAACACAAAATTAGGTTTCGTAACTTTATGGATTTGAACGACGGACCACACACTTAGCAGTACAACGCACTAGGCACAACACCCTTAAGTGCTTCAGTTCAAAATTAATTAAGTCACGCCGTTGATAGGAATTAGAATTCTTCCGTGCTTAAAGATTTCCGAATGGGCTTTCCAAAAGTTTTATTAAATAACCCGGGATTTCATCAAAAAATCATATTTAACAATGATCAGCATAGACTTGGTGATACGTGGTTCCCACAAGATTTTGACATATGGCCGTACATCTAGTAAAATATACGATCTATTGAAGAGAGAGTTCGGAAATTGATTAACCTAGACGATAAATGGTTGAATTAAACCAATGCCTAACGTTGATGTTGCTTTGCCATTGATATTCAGGCATAACCTCCAAACTATTCTTTTCATGCGCTGGTGGAAGCACGTGTCATCGGTATCCGGCAATGAGTTTAGGACACAAATCATTGTTTATTATCGAAATATAGCACTCGTCGCTTTGACGGTTTTGGCAGTACCATTTTCATTTTGAAATAAATACGCACCGATGATTCCACCAAACCAAAATCCTCAATAAACGTAGGTTAGCTTAGGGTAGGGTGGCTGCCAGCGATTCGCCAGCAGACTTAAACCAGTTTCTGGTCCATTATGATACCACGTTGATCTTGTGCATTCTCCTTTAAACCTGTAAGAAAACCAATCTGAGATATTAATGAAACGGAGGAGACTTCTCACTTTCGTGTTGGACAATTCGCAGAAATTTTGAAAGAAGTAAGCTCCAAGAGGAAGCTTCCTTTTGTTTGATAGGGCCGGGCAGTTACTAGAAGATAAATTATTGCTTCTCCTTTCTCTTCGTAAATACAGCTCCTGCAAAAGCCTTTCGAAAGAATACCTACTCTTTCTGCATACCTGCTTCTTAGCCAGTATTCAGTGATGACACCTATGCACTAAGGTAAAGTCTGGCGGACGAGATCGATCGTTTGGATCTTCTTTAATCAAGCTTTGGCCAATTTTTTTGGCTTTTTGACATGTCGTGCCAAGACTCCATTTGAGATTTGATTTGCTGTTAGCATGCTGCGCTAGTAGGCTTTAACATTTAGCGATAGAAATAGCAAGAGCACCCGACTCAGCCTTATACTTACTGGAATTTCACTATGCCCAGGCAACCAGCATTTTTGAATGTTAAACTGCTCGTACATCTTTTGAAGAGATGAGCGGCAATAAAGGGTCTTTGAGTTTGATTAGACTGATTACAGGGATTTAATGACCGCTTTTCTGTCCGAAAAGATGCTAATATCTTTGGCAGATATTACATTCTCTTTCAGCCAAGACAATGTCTCTTTCATCAGCATGATTTCCGACTGGAACACGCTGTATTGATCAGGTAGACGGCAAATAGGGTGAACTTTAGCCTGTCGGAGTAGACACAGCACCCACTCCGTCATTTGTTTTGGAGTCCTCGGTATAAAAATGGATCGAGTCACTTTGTACAAGTCCCATGACGATCTGTCTGGGATTGTAATTTGGAAACTCTTATCAAAGTTTAACTTGGTAAGGGTGTAATCAGTGTTTTCAGGAATATTTGTGTGTTCGTTTAGAATTGCTGAGTGGACATTCCCCACTTCATGCCTATGGCATTCTTGGAAATAAAAGTAAGGCTATCGCTTTCTTTACTCTTTCTGTTATGTTCGGCTTCCAGCTAACCTTCCCGTCCGATATAAGTCCCGGGTATTTAGCTTTATCGACTCCCAGACCACAACTCACCAAACTTATTCGGGCTACATTTGGTGGGCCTCATCGCTAAAGATCACTTTTTGACATAGTATGAATCAAATTTCAACTGTTTCATAGTCCAATCAGCAAACACGCAGCATTGCTTATAGTAAATCGACCTTTACTTCCTATAGTCATCATCAAAAATTTTTAATGTTCTAGTGAACTCTTAGTTTCAGCAGACGTTACATTTTGGAATGGACTAAAGTTTCTCTAGAAACGCATATTCTTGCGGCAAAGAATAGGTTATAAAGCCCCCAAGGAAATAAACAAGACTGCCTCTTTCTTAGATTCAAAGTTTAATTAATTAAATTCAGCTTCACAGATAATTGTGACAACAACACCTCGTCAGAAATTAAATAAAGAATAACTCTCACTAATCGAAGTACGATGAAGCTAAGAAGGTAAATTATGTATGGAACCTTGATTCCTCGAAAGATATTTCATACCAAGAAACTACGAATTCAACGTAAAGCAGTGAAAAGCTAATAGACTTGACACCAATATTTCGGTTTGCAGAGTCTTTGATTCCCAAACAGTTGATCAACGATGGCTGTAGATGAAGACTTCTCCCTAAGTATCTACGACGTACAAGTTAAAACCCACCCCAACCAACTTGGAATGCAAATAGCTAAGTCCCCGACTAACTAGATTTGCATGTTGGTTTATTCCCAGGTTTAGCCTGGCCTTACCTCCACTTAAGTGCGTATCATGATGGTTCTAAAACCTTTTGTTTAAAACTGCATTCGAATTATTTTTCAAGTCCTTCAGGGATATCAACTCTGCGCCGCATTGGGTGTATTAAAATCCATTCAAAATGTGCTCATTGCTGTAGGAATTAATTCCGCACCATCAGCTAGTGCATGCGTCATTTGAAATTATTAACTCCATGCTATACAAAGGTGGCATAAATTCGCTCGAAATTTACATTTCTGATTAAGGAAAAAATATCAATCGTGGCATACTATCCCTACTCGCACTTCAATGGCTGGTAATCGCAAACCTCATGTATATGAGTTATTTTTGCATTTGGTCCTTCTTCTGAAGCAAATGTGCATCGGTGCAGATTAAAACAGTTTTTCCATGGATTTGCCTCTCAATATCTATGGAGTAGTGTAAAATAAATTTAATTCGCTAGGGTAGACGGATGGGTTTGAGCATCGCATGCATTCAACAATTCAACATGCCAATCAATGGTGGGGATTGGTGTTGGCAATGGAAAAATCGCAATCCTGGTAAACTTTTCGAATATTTTTCAGTATAAAATATCGTTCATATGTATTTCATAGGTGTATTTCGTCTATAGAGACGGATGATTAAAAGAGTATAGTTAACATTCCAATAAGTGCAAGCTAACGCCAGCGAATGTGTGCTCTGTGGGGATATTTCGTTTTTTTTTTCCTAGAACAATGGCTTTACTTCGCCACGGAATTAAATACGAAACGCGCGAAATTATCATCACTGATATGTCAGAGATTATCTGTTATGTATTTAGTTTCTGTGTGTGTATGGATCCTGTTTTTAGTTCGTCATTTAGTTATCGTTCTTCAAAGCTAGCTTGGTCATGAGGACTATTTGTTTGTTGGAATGGAGAGATTATGGCAGCTAGGACATCTAGAATGGTTGAAAAAAAGCAATGCACTCATAACCATGTCTGGTTTAGGCTTATTTCGCTGCGGACAGAAATACCACCATAACCAACTTTCGGCTTACTCTACTTGATATTCATATCAAGGTTTTATGACCACAAAACGGTCAATCAAACTGATAACAGTGGAATAGAAGAAAGGATTAATTTTAGCATTTTGAATGTACGAATAATCCGAGCAGCAAAATTTGACATAGCCTACTGAAGATATCAATGACGTTAAAAACATTTACACCATGTTTGTTTTAAAACGTTTCTTGGTTTAAAAAAAGAGATTAATTAAAATTTAAACACATTAGACTATAGGCCGAAGGCATTCGATTTAAGTTGTTATTGTTTAATTTAGGGCGCCCGCATAGGACCAGGAAGTTAGTTATGTTAGTAAGGGTGGTTAAATATTAAGGGCCGATGTTGATTTTGAATATAACACAAATTATTTAGGAAATTTCTTTTTATTATGATAATATTGGTATGGTTCAATTATGTATGGAACAAAATATAGGCCAAATGGCCGCCTTGACCTCGGCGGCACACCTCCACCGATATTACAAATTTTCGATGACGCTAACGCATAATTAAGGTTCTACGCCATTAATGTGCCGAATTATCTCATCCTTTAGCTCGTAAATTGTTGCTGGCTTATCGAAGTACACCTTTTCTTTCAAATAACCCCAAAGAAAGAAGTCCAACGGTGTCAAATCACATGATCTTGGCAGCCAATGGACATCACGTGAGATAACACGGCCATTGAATTTGTCGCGCAAAAGAGCCATTGTTTCGTTAGCTGTATGGCAAGTTGCACCGTCCTGTTGAAACCACATATCGTCCACATCCATATCTTCCAATTCGGGCATAAAAAGTTCGTTATCATCTCCCGATAGGGAACACCATTCACAGTAACTGCCTGACAGGCCTCGTTTTGGAAAAAATACGGCCCGATGATGCCGCCAGCCCATAAACCCCACCAAACAGTCACTCTTTGTGGGTGCATTTGTTTTTCGACAATCACTCTTGGATTATTATGCGCCCAAATGCGGCAATTCTGCTTATTGACGAATCCACTGAGGTGAAAATGTGCCTCATCACTGAAGATAATTTTCTTCGAAAATTGATCATCCAGTGTTGCCATTTCTTGCCACCTTTCGATTCTGACCATTGACGATGCTTGATATGGTCAAGAGGCTTTAGTTCTTGAGTCAATTGCACCTTTTAAGCGTGTAAATTCAAGTCTTTATGCATAATGTTCACCAACGACGAACGAGAGAGGTGCTATTGTTGGGCACGACGACGAGTTGAGGTGGACGGACAGCTCTTCATCCACACTATCGCGAACAGCAGCAATATTTTCTACAGTACGAGCTGTACGAGCATGCACTGTTGTTTTCACATCTCCTACAGACCCGGTTCGCTCAAAATTTTGCACGATTTTTCCGACTGTACGCACATTTTGGACGATTAAATTGACCGAAAAAATCACGAAGTGCACGATATGCATTTTCATAATAAGCCTGAATAACTTTAACGCGTTGTTCGACTGTGTATCTTTATGTCAATTGAAATGCAGAAAAAAACTTGACATCTAGGTGTGGTTCACATCAACATCGGCCCTTAAAATTTAACCACCCGTTAGATAAGTAGGCTGGTTTTTCATTAATTTGTGTGTAGCATGTAAGTTAGTTTTAAGATAAAGAAAAAAAAATTATTTAAAAAAAAATCGATGACATCACTTCAACTTCGAAATATAGGGTGCGCCGTCCTTTTGCTGTGTTTTCCATCACTTTTTCGAGTATCTTAGGTGGTATAGCTATGATTTGGACCAGTGGCGTAGCGTGGGTTTGGGCCGCACGGGCCAGACCCATTTTATGACTCCCATCATAAGTTATTTACACACTAAAAAGACACATATTATGTATTACAATAAACTTGGTAAAATTTCTCTTCAAAATTATTTAAACTGTTGTTTGTACTTCTTTCTAGAAAGTAAAGCAAAATTTAAGCCGCAAATTTAAAATTTGTCCATATTGGTTACTTTCCGATTTCCTAATCTCTAAGCGGATAAAAATTACTTACCTTAGCATATTAAACCTTCCCGAACTTTTACTTGGCCGTAGTCGTGAGGGGATATAGGGTAATCAAATGCGATGACCAATTGGCCAAGATCTTATTTAGAGAGTGCGTTGCTAAGGTTAGTGCCGCCTGGGATGGTTTGAAGCTCAAGTTTATCCCAGCTAAGGACATCCCAAGGAGACCCATGGCCCGCGATTGGTTGGCCAATATGATTATAGAAAGAGGAAGGCTCCTCCAATGTCCTAATTCCACAACCCGGCGCGCGGTTCCAATGGATGACTGGTTAGTCAGCAAGAAGGAGGAACCCCACAAAAACACAATTTCCTTCCTGCTATTGATAAATAGCGAGTATCTGATAGGTCTCGAGAAGGCAGATTACAAACTTAGGTTTGGCATAAAGCATGCCAAGCTTAAGGTATTCCCCTCATCTGGTCCAACCGAAGATGATGTGGACATCATGGAAACCGACAATTTGTTCGGGAATAAAATCCCATCAAAGGAAAATGTTAAAAAGTTATTCAGATTAACCTGAGGCACTCAATGTGTTCATCCAATAATCTGATGGTTTTCCTAAGGGGGGAAAACTTGGACATCGGCATTATCCAGGAGCCATGGGTGAGAGACTCGTCCTTAAAGAAACTCCAGGACAATCAATACAAACTGTTTTACAAACAGCAGGGTACTGGTATGCCTAGAACATGGATTCCCGATAAGAAACATATTAAAGCTTTTGTATGTCCCAATCTAAGTGAAATCTTCGGGCTGCTCTAGACAAAGTTAGCACCTGTTCTGCAAGTTGTGGCCTCGGTGTAAACTCGAGCAAAACGGAATCAAAACCAAAAAAACCGATTTCAATCTCCCCCGTCTAAATGACCAACCACTTACACTATCTTAACTGGAAATACAACATCGAGCATAGAGTGAGGAAGTGGTGTGTTACCTTCTTTGCTTGTAGCTAACCCTTTGGAGAGAAGTGCGGACTTCAACCAAAGATGACCTTGTGGATGTACAGAGCAAAAGTACGTCCAATTCTCACATATGGCTCACTAGTATGGTGGCCCGCATTGAGTAAGGGCTACAACCTAACAAAACTAAAAACAGTATAGGCACCAAGGGCGCACTAAGGTCGGTGCCAATGGATGCCCTTTCTGTGCTATTGCATCTTTTGCCTCTCGACCTACACATTAAAAATATCAGTCTCATACCGCCTAGCGGATTTTGCGAGCGTGTTCCAGGCGGAACTACTCGCTATCCGAGAGGCTTGCACGCTACTATCCAGCGGCCAATAAGGCCATAAACTCGGCTACCATATCCTCCAAGCTGGTACAGGAATGCAGCAACGAACTTTCCCACCTGGGAGAACGCTTCGAGGTCACAATTCTCAGGGTTCCACGGCACAGTTACATTAAAGAAAACGAGCGTGCAGACGAGCTGGCCAGGCAAGGCTCAGCTCTACACGGTTCACTTGCGGCAAGGTTAAGGGACAAATCCACTCATACTTCTTGAAGAAGGCCGACTCCAAATGGAGAAGGTTAACAAATTGCATCATATCAAGGGAGATATGGCCTTCCTACGACAAGAACAGAACAAACGACCTACTAAATAGAACCCCCCAGATATCGCAAGAATTACGGCGATAGTCACGAGGCACTGGCCAATTGGAAACCATGCGGCCAAATTAGGTATCCCATACAACCCCCAATGCTGCAGTTGCGGGAACACAAGAGAGAAACCATATTCCATTTCATCTGCAATCGTCCGGTTAAAAGGATACAAGATCTTATCCTTTTTCTAAACCTCACAGGCTGAATCTAGAGACCGCCTGTATCACATACACAGCAATCATAATAAAGGACACCCGAGTCGTGGTAATAAAAACACACATAAGTGCAACTTGGGTTCATGCTGCACCGCCACCTCTACCTACTTACATAGGATATCAAATTAACAACGGTAGTTCCCATTAAACTTTAATTATCTCAATTAAAATTCTTCAGAAAATCATATAGTATTTATACGAAACTGCCCCCAAAACTATGCAAATCGTCAAATGTTCGAATGTTGATTGATATTTGAATGTCATAGTGAAAGAGAAACTTGCGTACGACCCAGTCGTTCACCCACCACTCGTTTTACCTTATCGTCGATTCTGATATCATGGTAATTATCTTGGAGATGGGTTTTCATTTTTAATTGCTTCTAGGTCTAACTATAGAGTATCTCTCTGTCGTATTTCAAATCTCACTCCTTGTGATTCTATACACCATTTGCTGAGAGAATTAGAATTTTCTGATGTTTGCTTTTAATTCTTCTGTTCGTTCGCCAGGAATAGTGTTTTCGTAATAGAACAAGAAGAGCAAAGTAAAACAGCTCTTTTCGATAGCGAAAGCAATTGTTATTTTCATTAAACCAACGAGGATCGGTTAAATATGTTTATCTAATGCACTCCAAAGCCATCGTTTCCCTAAAATTGTTCAAGGGCGCTGTTTAAAAATAACATGAAATATTTTAAAATATCCAAATAGCCAAAATCACTATTTTGAAAAAAGTTTTTCGCGAATATAAAAAACTCAGACGGGCATGTTCTTTTTTCACTATTTTCTGGAATCTTTCCAAACAGTTTGAACAGGTTTGCTTTGATAACATTTTATGAGCTGGATATCCTGCGAAATATCGTATTACTGTTGTTTCCAAAGAAACGTGAGCTTGCACTAATATTATGGTTATAACATGCTCTCGTAAACTTTCATCGCAACTGGATTCTTTACATTTCATATTCTGTAAGGTATCGATTGATTCGGTTTTTAAAGGGTTTAATATTTAAAATTCAACATCATTATCATCATAGTTACGTACCCAATGGTGTAAAAGTATTAAGGTTAGATGAACTAATTTTTGACAAGATAACATAAAATTCATATACTGAGGTATTTTTATTATTGCCGCCCTTTATGCGTATAACAGAAAACAGCATTTCTTAGACGTCTTGGATAATTCTCTTAGTAAGTGGGTTATCTGCCTCAGGAAAAACACCATTAGCTATATCCTAGCTTAGCAAAATAACCCCATTAAGCATCTGTTCTAATCCATTCAGACAAAAGTTTCTTATTGTATTCGGCGAGATTTGTATTGCATTGAAATACCTCAAAATATCTTTTATGTTATTATATGCAGAATCTCCCACTTTTCCTTCACGTTTCAAAATATTTTTATCATATTTTGAACCACTATTGATGCTGTCAAAAAGATCATCAATTTTGATGGTCAACATTTGCATTGCTTGAGCTAGCTCTGAGGTGTATTGCAAGCATTTTAGTTGATGAGCCGTTTATATAGCTGAAGTTGATGTCCTACTGAACACTTGCATTGCTAAACCTACTCCCATTTTTTGGAAGGCTATGTGAGCATTATTCTAAATTGTAGATTTCATTGAAAACGTCAAAAGAATTTTTGCATCCAAATCTGATTTTAAAAACAGATTTCTGAATGATTTTATTCGATGAGGAAAATCGTAAAAACAATACATTTTTTGGCTGTTGTAAATGATAAACGGATTATGATCAGACACATTCAATAACTTTTCAAATTTATCATTTTAGGTCACAAACAAACAATAGCGCAAACTTTTAAGCCGAGTTCTTGGCAAATTTTAAAATTTTCCTCTAATATTTCTTTTAGGTTTTCAGCTTTTATTCCATTTTGAGAAACAAAATAATAAATAACAATAACCCATTCACCATAAAAACAATTATTTCGTTGGCATATAAAGGCTTCATTTCTGAACCCAGATCTTCGTAACCATCAACAACATCGTTTCTTATATTGTAGATCAGGTCTGGACGAATTTGAATTTCTTCAAAGATTAAAACCACGTTTTGTTTACGTTAGCTATTGTAGGCGCTCTTTGCGCGATACAAAATATTTTGCGAAAGTTCTTTTTCCTCCTTATTGATTTTTTTTTGGATTTAGATAGTCCAATAAGCAAACCACAAAATACCTTTGAACGTTCTGATATCTCAAAATCTAAATATATCTGATTTGCATTCCTATTTAGATTTAATGAAGGTAGCAATTACCTTCCAATAAATTCTTCTTCTCCCACTCTCAAAGCCACATTCCTGTCTCCACAAACGACTCAAAATGAAAAAAATTTCATTTCACGGGCATGAGTGATGACTTTACCCAAGAGAGTTAAAAAAAATGTGAAGGATTTCGCTCTTACGAAGTTTGAGCTGATTGCTTTAAGTGCACGACAGTTTTTTTTCGATCTAATCATTTCATCATACGGGACCGGAAAATCATCAGAGTAGATCTAAGTGATGACTTATGACACAGAGTGCAGAGAAGATTTCGGTATCTCATTTCAAGTTTATGATGCTAGGACGAGTTTGCCTCTTAAGAACGCCATTTACAGAGGTACAATTCAACATCGCAAACATGATCTTATCTTGAGTAAAATATCATACCTGGGTTTACGCAAGTAACATTAGACCCATTTGATTAACAATTTAATTTCAATTTAACGGTTGACGAAAGACCAGAACGTCAACATTTTGTCAGCTCTTAGTGTGATTGTTGTTAGCTCTTTTGTCGGATTGGATTTAATTGAAGACATGATACCAACAGAGAATTCTTTATAACTTTTTTCAGTTTCCTGTGGCGGAATTTAATATTCGTCAACACCCACTAGACAAGAGAACCAAAGTGAACTCAAATGAGTTCAATGAGTGCACTATGTTCGATTGTGATCCCCACTTTTTTCTAAAGGTTTTCTTCAAGCAGGCATTAAGTGTTTTCGTTGTCAAAAATACAATTTTTTGGCGCAACAGGCTCATTAGTACTCAAAACCATTAATGTGTGCGTGTGTACTTCTTGCACGATGCAGGACCTCCTGTTTTATGAGATAAGCTGTTCTTGACAATTGGTACTACTCGGATGATTTGTCAGATCATCACGAGAGTAAGGCCAGTGAAAAATCATTTTGGTGTTGCTTAAGCTAGGATTCGAAACCCAGACCTTTTGCGCGGCAGTTCATCGCACTAACCATCGCTCCACTGAGCCCGTCGATATTCTATTTCCAGTTAAATTTTAAGTTGAATAGTAGGACAGGCAATCATTAGCTACGGCGGGCTCACTTTATAGAGAACAATAAGTTCGGTCTTTTTCGGATTACCCTCAGTATCAGTATTATACATCAACTTAGACAGTACTGACAACACTCTTATGCATGTTAAAATGTCAATCGGACAAAACTGGTATATACAACAACACACCATATTCTAGCTTTACGTGAACTTAATAAGGGTCATACTTCTATATGATGCTATCGTCTGATGAAGACTTCCTCACGTCCAAGAATGGCTCTCGTCTTCTTCAAGATACTAAACTTGAAGGCATTATTTGATTGTACCTCCTTCAAAGCAAAAATCATGATCATGAAAGACACCTTGTCCTTGCTGAAGTGTGGCGTAATATCGACGAAGAATATTAACATCTTTAGGGACAGTGAAAGTCAATATTGCCCTTTGATTTGATTTTATATCTCTTTTACATAAAAAACGAGTGGTGGGTGCACGACTGGGTCGTACGCAACTTTATCTTTCACAGCAAGTTGGGCGTTAGATCATATCATAAGCATTTTGATTATTCTTGCTAAAATGATATAAATAATGTCGAAATGTATTTATACGAATGTTTACTCCGAATTTTGAAGGAATCGATGTCAATGTGAACAATAATTATTTTCCGTTAGTGGCCAAAACTGAAAATTCCGTTTAGTGATAGTTGGGCTGAAACTAATTATGTGGAATTGCTTCAAACTGTAATTGTAGTATATATATTATATTTCATTCAATTTTTTACAATTCCACATAATTAGTTTTAGCCCAACTATCACTAAACGGAATTTTCAGTTTTGGCGATTCCTTCAAATTTCGGAATAAACGTTCGTGTTATCACATTTCGACATTACTTATATCATTTTAAGCATTTATAATTAAAATGCGTACTATTTGATCTAACGCCTGACTCCAACTTGCTGTGAAAGAGAAAGTTGCGTACGATCCAGTCGTGCACCCACCACTCGTTTATATATGGCTTAATGACAAAATCCGTTATATGGATTTTCTCAAATAAACTGGGTATGCAGTTTTGTTGGAACTACTATGGTTATAGTATATATAGTTTTCGAGAAAATTGAGGTGATGTGTAATTTTTATATGGCAGGTACCGTTATTAACATGGCTAAAAGCAAACAAAAAAAATGGCCTAGAATTATGACCAAAACAACCTTGCATACGAAGTTTGAAGAAAACCGGCCAAGCCGTTTATGCTGGGGAGACCAATACGGACAGACGGACGGAATTCCAAAAACCACTTTTTTAGGCTTCGCTATCATCGTAGTGTTAGAATCTATCAAAATCTCGAGGTCGAAAATTTTTACGAAAACATCTTTCTCTTTATAAGAGAAAGTTAAAAATTCTTCATATGCCGACTTAAACGATCACCTTCTCTGGATTTGTAGCTGACCGTATGTATGCCTCTCTCTACATGGCTATACTGGATGCGATAAGAAAAGCACAAAAGCGAAATTACTATACCTCGTCAGGAATATCTACAACAGAAGATATCTGGACGAAGGGAAGATAAGGGTATCTGCTAACTTTCTCTGCTCATTCTGCGCTTTCCAATAAAAGAAGACATCCAATAAAAGAAAACATCTGCATTGATAACCTGGGTAAGCTAGTATAAACAAGGTGTTGAAAAAGTCTTATCCAAATCGGAGGATGCTTCAATTTTTGCAGCGGCAATATACAAAATTTAAATTAACAAGACACGATTGGGTGACGAGGTAAATGACTTATACCACATATATACATTCTTAAACTCATTTAACTTGTTTCAAAGCCTAAGATGGCCTAACCTAACCTACCTTAAACTAAGGATTAGGATATAGGTGCACATATTAATATGACGGTCTCTTTTGCACGTCCTTTCATCGCGATCTTTACAATGGTAGTAAAGTTATTTTCATTAAATTCCTCACCACAACTTCTTGATGAAAATACTTTTAGATAGTAAAATAATCTAAGAGCACACAATATGAGCCTAAAATAGTATTAATGAACCTTGAAAGTCCCCCTCTCTTAACCGTAATCAAAATATAGACACAAGTTAAATTCTAAGGATATAAAGTCAGTTAAATACAAGGAACTAATCCAAAATTATTTATTGTTTGCATTTCTCTTGTATGAATTTCAGATGCTTTAACAACCTAAAAACATTTTCTATAATGAGTTAACTTCTAAATAAACTTTGAAAAACAAAGAACCTTACAAAGAACAACAACTTTATTCAACATCAGCAAACAGTACAAGGCACCCGTACCCGAATTAAATTTCAAAAATGATTTCGAGTTAAGGATGTTTGTTTCAAAATTTTGAGTTTTGTTTTTAACTTTCTCTTACAAAGAGAAAGATATTGTTATCGTGAAAATTTTCGACCTCGAGATTTTGATTGATTCTAACATTACGATGATAGCGGAACCCAAAAAAGTGCTTTTTGGAATTCCGTCCGTCGGTCCGTCGGTCCGCCTGTCCGTAATGGTCTCCCCAGCCTAAACGGCTTGACAGATTGTCTTCAAATTTCGTATCAAGTTTCTTTTGGTCATAATTCTAGGCCATTTTTAACTTTCTCTTACAAAGAGAAAGATATTGTTTTCGTAAAAATTTTCGACCTCGAGATTTTGATTGATTCTAACATTACGATGATAGCGGAGCCTAAAAAAGTGTTTTTTCGAATTCCGTCCGTCGGTCCGTCGGTCCGTCTGTCCGTGATGGTCTCCCCAGCCTAAACGGCTAGACCGATTTTCTTCAAACTTCGTATACAAGCTAGTTTTAGTCATAATTCTAGGCCATTTTTTTGTTTGCTTTTAGCCATGTTAATAATGGTACCTGCCATATAAAAATTACACATAACCTCAATTTTCTCGAAAACGGCTCTAACGATTTTGATTAAACTTTATATATACTATAACCATATTAGTTCCAATAAAACTACATACCCAGTTTTTTCGAGAACATCCATATAACGGATATAAAGAAAATTGTTAATTTCTCGCAAACTATTATGTCAAATTGAATGAAATTTAATATATATACTACTGTTATAGTTTTAAACAATTCCACATAATTTGTTTTAGCCCAACTATCACTTAACGGAATTTTCAGTTTTGGCCAAATCGAAAAATAATTATTATTCACATAGACACCTAGACACTAGACATAGACATCTATTTCTTCAAATTTCGGAGTAAACGTTCATATAATCACATTTCGACATTTTATGTAATTTTTAGCATTAATAATCAAAATGCGTACTATTTGATCTAACGGCCAACTCACTGTGAAAGAGAAAGTTGCGTACGACCCAGTCGTGCACCCACCACTCGTTTCACAAGTTTTTCAATGGTTCTATCATGCCCGACCAGGACCACCCCATCATTATCCATTGGTATAGATATGTGTGCTTGAGTTTTCCCTTTCGAATTGAACATTTCCACAATATAGCCAGACAAATTGATAAAGCCCATCTCTTTTATCATTACGTACAAATATGTAATTAAATCATTTGTAAAAGAGTGTGAATTCACTCATAAGCTAGGCTATAGAAAAAGTTATCCGACTCCTGCATCAAGTTCGTGTCTGTTTTGATTTATATTGAAAAGTGAACACGAAATAGCTCTTACTGTCTACTCCATATGGTCAAGTAATTTCTAATTACGACCTCCTGCCCTAGTTGTATATGTTTGTATGGTTTATTACCCATACCCTAGAATTGTCCATGAGTAGGGGTGGTTAATATTTTTTTTTGTTTTTCTCTAAAATGTCAACACACAGGCTGATATAGCAGGATATACTTTATCTTATACTGAAAAATTACACAAGCAGGTTTACACCGTCATATAATTTCATTCCCTGTGGAGTGTATACAGCTACAGAAGGTAGAAGCTCAAACATAATACCTATACATTACGAAGCCATTTTGCGTGCAAAATATCCTTCATAATTTTTTTCTATTTTTGGAAATTTATGTTCTTTGTCTTAATGAGGTCGGTTTTATAGACTATAAAGTTGCATCATCGTACATTGGATTATTCGCTTATAGTTGTCTTTTGTCTCGTGGCTTTGTTAGCGCGATGTCATAAATCCGAGTAAAGTAAGTTGAACTTGATTAAACTCATGTTTGCTTACAGCCTTATGATCTTGTGGACATTTTAGCTATCGTAGGTATGTACATTAAAAAGAAACTTATAACAATGAAAAGCTTAAGTCACCTCTAGCTTGTGTAGTAAAAAAAAGAACTAAAAACCTAAGAACCAAAAGTCGAATTATGTCATTTACGTCATAATATTAAAAATGTTATTAAAACTTGATGATGCAAAAACATCATTCTCCATTAGACTGTAGAAACCCAAACGTACACCCATTATAATTCAGAAAAAAGTAAAATAGTTTGATCGTGAGTTTTATCTGATTTCCTCCATTTAAACGAGTGGTGGGTGCACGACTGGGTCGTACGCAACATTCTCTTTCACAGCGAATTAGGCGTTAGATCAAATAGTACGCATTTTGATTATTAATGCTTAAAATGATATAAATAATGTCGAAATGTGAATATACGAACGTTTACTCCGAAATTTAAAGGAATCGGTGTCTATGTGAATAATAATTATTTTTCGTTATTGGCAAAAACTAGAAAATTCCGTTTAGTGATAGTTGGGCTACAACTAATTATGTGGAATTGTTTAAAACTATAATAGTAGTATATATATAAAATTTCATTCAATTTGACATAGTAGTTTGCGAGAAATAACAATTAACAATATCCGTTAAATGGATTTTCTCGAAAAAAACTGGGTAAGCAGTTTTGTTGGAACTAATATGCTTATAGTATATATAAAGTTTTATCAAAATCGTTAGAGCCGTTTTCGAGAAAATTGAGGTTATGTGTAATTTTTATATGGCAGGTACCATTAGTAACATGGATAAAAGCAAAAAAAAAATGGCCTAGAATTATGACCAAAAGAAACTTGGAAACGAAATTTGAAGAAAATCGGTCAAGCCGTTTAGGCTGGGGAGACCATTACGGACAGACGGACCGACGGACGGTATTCCAAAAACCACTTTTTTGGGTTCCGCTATCATCGTAATGTTAGAATCAATCAAAATCTCGAGGTCGAAAATTTTCACGAAAACAATATCTTTCTCTTTATAAGAGAAAGTTAAAAAAGGATGGAAATAAAGTTTTTCTATCTAAATTGTCTAAGGTTCTGAAAAAATGGATGACCCCGTAAAGGTTCAATAAACAACACTGTACTGTGTATGTTTAACTATTTTGAACTATGTTATTAGGGTGGAAATAGGTCATAAAAAAATGGGTGGATGAACGGCTGGAACTGGGTCGTACGAAACTTTTTCTTGTACTACTGTGAGGTAGACGTTAGATCAAATACCTAGCATATGAGAACTTGGCGAGGATTACCTAGAAATATTTCTTCAAGAAAATTAAATAGGCATGTCTCAGAAATAAGTATGCTTTTACAAAATGAAAATTTGTCAAGTTATACACACAAAAATAGTGCTTCCTTATTTGATGAAAACGATTTAACTGATACAGAGTTTGAATATAGCGATGACAGTAGTTTAGTTTCCGAATAGTAATAGCTTAACTCAATTGTTTTCATGATTTTATATTTTATATTAAAGAAAATTTTTAATATTAAAAAAAACGAAAGAAAATCTGTACCTAAATATGCATTTTAATTAACGTTTTTTGTCCAAATTTCGATACAAATGCCACGCTGTGCGAAGGACTGGCCGCACATCGTAATGTAAGAATCAATCAAATCAATCAATCAATTCCATTTTATAAAACTACAGATTGCAATTTAGATTTAACAAAAATGGACAACTGGAATGATGCGATACTTTTGCTATATTTTTTTAAGGATTACAGTCCCGGTCACACGGTCACAGGGGACATGAGACCATCATGTTACAATATTGAAGGAGTTTTTCATGTTTGTACATAACGTGGATTGTTATGATAGACTTACTTATTTACTTAAGTGGAGCTACAGTCCAAGATGAACCTGGGCCTCAACCAACATGCCTGTCCAATTAGCCCGGTCATTAGCTAACTGCCTCCAGTTGCGCACTCCAAGTTGGTTGAGGTCGGTATTTACTTGTGCGCCCCACTTAAGGCGAGGTCTTCCTCTACTGCGTCCGACGTCTGGCTGGGAATCGAAGACTCTGCGAGCCGGAGTATTGGTGTCCATTCTTTCTACATGTCCTAGCCATCTTAAACGTCCAATGCGGAGTTTTTTGACTAGGGGTATGTCGCTGTACAGCTCGTATAGTTCGTGGTTGAATCTTCGTCTCCACAGCCCATCAACGCAAACGGGACCGAAGATTTTTCGAAGAATTTTTCTCTCGAATCGACCCAGGATTTCTTCATCCGCTTTTGACACGGTCCATGCTTTAGCACCGTAGAGCAGGACTGGGATGATCAGGGTTTTATATAGGATCTCCTTAGTAATTTGAGTGAGGGCTTTACTACTCAATTGCCTTCTTAGCCCGAAGAAACAGCGGTTGGTACTACCTCAAAGTAATATCTGTCAATGGTGACGTTCTGTCAAATTCGTCGATGTTGTATGTCATTTCGTGTTGACAGCATATACTAAGTCTTACCCTCATTTACCGCTAAACCCATTTTTACCGGTTCCTGCTCTATACTAGCAAACGTGGCTATGACATCACGTTGAGTCCTATGAATGATGTCAATATCGTCGGCGTATGCTAGCAGTTGCACCGATTTTTGGAAAATTGTACCTCTGGTGTTGGTTCGGGAGTTTTGCACAATCCTCTCAAGGAATGTTCGGACATCCAAAATACTGGATGCGTGTCGCTTGACTATGTCAATGTGATCAATTTGGTTCGTTGATCTGGAGACCGCCATGTCCCCTTATGGATATCAAGGAGAGGAAACCATGCGCTGGCTATAGCGGCATTTCGTTCCGTAGCGAAGTCAATAAGCCTAAGTCCGTTACCAGACGTATTGTCGTTTAGGCTATATTTTCCGACAATACTGCTAAAGATGTCTTCTCTTTCTACCTTTGCGTTAAAATCTCCAAGCACGATTTTAACATCGTACTTTGGTAGTCGTTCATAGGTTTTGTCAAGGATATATTTTTTTTATTCCTTTGTAAATCGAAAAACAGCTATTCATCATAGAACTGGCGGGGGTAGAGATTGGCGTTATTATTTACAAGCCCACAAGCTTAATCATACTTCTGGGAAATAAGTTTAAACAAAAGGCATTGTCTTAAGACATCCGAGAAGCTAATAGATATCCAAATTCTAGTGAAAAACGTATAGGGGTTGAAATAGTACTGATGTTTGTACTAGGACTGTATACAAATCAGTTCATGGGAAATGATTAAAACATTCCTTAACAATGAATAAGTCTTTAATACATAATGGTCTCACAAAAATAACAATGATGTGGGTAGACTAATGTCTAGATCAAATATGCATGTTTAAATATAGAAATTCATATTGAAAACTTGTAGATACATATTTTAAAACACCTGCATGCATAAGCATCTCTAATTGTTGATTCAGATCTCCTCTGATATTGGTGTATTTCATTAACAGAATACCTTTTAAGGTATAGATTGGTTAGATAGTGTCAGAATATGTAAATGAAATTTCTTTAATTCCCCCCATTGGCGACTTATAGTCGAACGTCCTTCGCATGAGCTTTAGTAGTTGGGAGAACTATATCGCAGACCATTATAAAAGGAAAATCTCTTAACTAGTTGATTTTGATGCACAAGATGTAATGGGCGATTCATTTAGTAGTACTATTTTTAATTTAAGCTGTCATGATATTTGTGTTCAGTAATCAGTCTTGCTTGGCAATTCATCATGAAATGACTTAACTACAAATAACGAAGATAATATGTCCACATTGTTGGTTGATTGTTTTTCAGCGTTCTCCGAGCAATATATTTCGTCAACTAAGAGCAACTTATGGCAAAAATCATCAAGACATGTAGTTATCATAATGAATCGATTCGCTCCTTTCGCAGCAGATATAATGAGCAAACAGAATCCTGTCCAGATTAATAAGAAAGATAATAGTTGAGACACAGTCGATGTGGAAGATATGGAAGAAACACCTTGACAGACTGTTAAACGGCTAACCGAACTTAATGAAGTAAGGACGGCAATATCTTAATTATCTTCCGTAATATGCGTCTGACACCAGTAAAGTCTACAACTGGTCAAATCAAATTCACACTTCGGCAGGTTCAAGAAAGTACCGTAAAAGTCGAAATCGATACCCAACGCCTATTCGTCGATTTCAAAGCCGTATACGACAGCATTTATAGAGACGACATATACAGAGCCATGTCTAGTTTTGGTCTACCTGTCCAGGATGACGATGGGGAATTCTCGCTGTCCCATCAGAGTAGGCAATGGCCTCACCAAAACATTCAATATCATACAAATAAACTCTATAGTAACGAACTTGAGGTTACTGTTCTAAACTCGCAAGCCAGAGACATCATCTTCCACAAAACGATACAACCACTAGCATACCCCTCTTTAAAAAAGGAAGCGACAAAAATCATTATGAGATATAACATTAAGGTAGAACGGGGCTTTGTCTACCCGATATTAACTCTGACAACTATACATCCGGTCAGAAATAAAACGAAGAATTACTCTTGCCAACCGCCGCTTATTCAGTCTAAGAAGGCAATTTTTAGTAATTAAGTCACCACTCGAACTACTAAGAAGATCCCATATAAGACCATGACCACCCCGCTTCTGCTCTAGAGCGCTGGAGCATGGAACGTAGCAAAAGCGGATGAAGAAATCCCAGATCGTTTTTAAGTGAAAAATTCTTCAGAAAATCTTCGGTCCCGTTTGCTTTGACGCGCTATGGAGACAAAGATTTAGCTACGAACTATACCGATAATGAGAAATTATGAAGGATCGATTTCAATTATCTAAGTATTTATATTTATTTGTTCTTTGATTCGTATTAATTCATTCAGGACAATAAATTCCAATATCTGTTTTCTAAATACAACACAAACAAAATCTGCTCGTATATGCATCGCCTACCTCATAACGAGAAATATTGAAGATTTTTTCATTTATTAATATCATTTAAGCTCAAAATGTCTAGCTCCTGTTACGTTCTGTAGTGCTTCACTTTTTATGTTGATTACATTTCAGAAAACATTTCAAAGCTGTTTTTAAGTTTTTATTCAAAATGAAATCCCACTGCAATCTTAAGTTTGGCTTGAAAAGTTCAAATTTAAAATAATTCCATTTTAATCGCTCATCCCATGTTCCCCCCAATGCACACTATTAAGCTACATTACCTGTATAAGTATAACCCAAATGATTGCTATATATTTTTTTTTCGTTCATTTCGTCCTTACTCAGAAGATGGCACTGAACATGTACACACTTTTTCATAATTGTGTCTCACTGCGTTGATGTCAAGGTAACCTACATGGTAAGCAGACAATTTAATGTGAAATCATCGTTCCTTCCCACCATCGCATCGAATGGGTAGATGGAAAGATTGTTTGCCACTGGGTGATCTGTATTCGGATAAACAATATTGTGGTGAGAGATGCTTATATTACGCCGTTATACATTTACGAACATGAAAAAGGGAAAAATAATATTATTAACGCTACAGACCTCGCACGTTTAAACGGCTTGTTTTGACTTCAACACAAGTGACCATGAGCTGTGATGTCTGTTTATGGGACTTGAATTTCTCACACCAAAAATAATATCCATTAATATCCAGTAAAAAATCCATTTTCTTTTATAAAATAAATTATTACTAAGCAATTGTGTAATAAAGTTATATAAAAGATGTATCACAGATAGGAACGCTCTTCTATGCTACAAACACACCTTCTATTCGAAATTTTCCAAAAAAAAAGGACTAGTCTACCGTTAAGTTCGTATACTGGGGATTTTTAAGTACGTCTTTTTGGGAAGATAAGCTGTATTTGTAGTCTGTAATCCGTACTTTTTTCTTGGGATTGAAATCCAAACCAAACAGGAGGGGCTTGGATTTTGATTACTAGCTCCGAAATATAGGTACATTGCCCTGTCCGTTTTAATTTGACATCTGTAAAGTAATCAGATACAAAATATACGTGAACAATTGTCGAATAATTGCTTCAATTGTTTTGCGAATTAATATGTCAGCGATATTGGCACAGCGTTATAACACGATCTTTCGACATCAAACACTACGAAGCTTAACAGCTAACTAGAAGAGCATGGGAAACTACGTGATGCTGCCAGTTTTGTTGGGAACATCGCAGCTGTGGTTAAAAATGTCGCAAAGGACACTGGCGTATCGACCAGGTGACGTGCCACAAAATTGGGCATCAATCGGAGGTCTTATGAACGAATTTTAGTAAAAGACTGTATGATGTACCCTTACAAAGTGCAGACTGTACATCAGTTGTTGACTACCAACCGTTTTAACCGTTCCAGACATATTTTTATGGAGCTTTTTGCAGTCACTAGTCAATGTCAGCAAGCCACAAACTTGTGAATCCCTCAAAGAGAACATTGGTGAAGAATGCCCATAGAAGGCCTATTGCCAGAAGTACTGGCAAGAGTGATTGAAAATGCCATAAATCGGGCCCGAATGGTCATCAATTCAGCTGATTTCATTTTCTCGACTTAATGGAAACAAACTAATTACTAGTATACAAACCAATATTAAAACTGCTATATTTCGAAATTGTCTAATATTTATTCTCTCAAGTAAGTAAGTAAGCTTATATCCCAAAAATTGCCAAGAGGATGCAATTAAAACATTTGCCCACGCTATTTTTGATGCTCTTAGGGGCGGTTATAGCTCTTATTAATATATATATTTGACAAGTTGGTTGTACCTCATTACAAAGGCATTCAAATTCCCACTATAAGCGAACAACCAATTTTGACAGATTGGAACAAATTTCGAATATTCGAAATTTTCCAAAAAAAAAAAGGACTAGTCTACCGTTAAGTTCGTATACTGGGAATTTTTAAGTACGTCTTTTTGGGAAGATAGGCTGTATTTGTAGTCGGTAATCCGTTATTTTTTTCTTGGGATTGAAATCCAAACCACTGGATGGATTTACTTGGAACGTGGACATACAAAGCGTTATCTCAGATCAAACAGGAGGGGCTTGGATTTTGATTACTAGCTCCGAAATATAGGTCCGTTGCCCTGTCAGTTTAATTTGACATCTGTAAAGTAATCAGATACAAAATATACGTGAACAATTGTCGAATAATTGCTTCAATTGTTTTGCGAATTAATATGTCAGCGATATTGGCACAGCGTTATAACACGATCTTTCGACATCAAACACTACGAAGCTTAACAGCTAACTAGAAGAGCATGGGAAACTACGTGATGCTGCCAGTTTTGTTGGGAACATCGCAGCTGTGGTTAAAAATGTCGCAAAGGACACTGGCGTATCGACCAGGTGACGTGCCACAAAATTGGGCATCAATCGGAGGTCTTATGAACGAATTTTAGTAAAAGACTGTATGATGTACCCTTACAAAGTGCAGACTGTACATCAGTTGTTGACTACCAACCGTTTTAACCGTTCCAGACATATTTTTATGGAGCTTTTTGCAGTCACTAGTCAATGTCAGCAAGCCACAAACTTGTGAATCCCTCAAAGAGAACATTGGTGAAGAATGCCCATAGAAGGCCTATTGCCAGAAGTACTGGCAAGAGTGATTGAAAATGCCATAAATCGGGCCCGAATGGTCATCAATTCAGCTGATTTCATTTTCTCGACTTAATGGAAACAAACTAATTACTAGTATACAAACCAATATTAAAACTGCTATATTTCGAAATTGTCTAATATTTATTCTCTCAAGTAAGTAAGTAAGCTTATATCCCAAAAATTGCCAAGAGGATGCAATTAAAACATTTGCCCACGCTATTTTTGATGCTCTTAGGGGCGGTTATAGCTCTTATTAATATATATATTTGACAAGTTGGTTGTACCTCATTACAAAGGCATTCAAATTCCCACTATAAGTGAACAACCAATTTTGACAGATTGGAACAAATTTCGAATATTCGAAATTTTCCAAAAAAAAAAAAAGGACTAGTCTACCGTTAAGTTCGTATACTGGGAATTTTTAAGTACGTCTTTTTGGGAAGATAGGCTGTATTTGTAGTCGGTAATCCGTTATTTTTTTCTTGGGATTGAAATCCAAACCACTGGATGGATTTACTTGGAACGTGGACATACAAAGCGTTATCTCAGATCAAACAGGAGGGGCTTGGATTTTGATTACTAGCTCCGAAATATAGGTACATTGCCCTGTCAGTTTTAATTTGACATCTGTAAAGTAATCAGATACAAAATATACGTGAACAATTGTCGAATAATTGCTTCAATTGTTTTGCGAATTAATATGTCAGCGATATTGGCACAGCGTTATAACACGATCTTTCGACATCAAACACTACGAAGCTTAACAGCTAACTAGAAGAGCATGGGAAACTACGTGATGCTGCCAGTTTTGTTGGGAACATCGCAGCTGTGGTTAAAAATGTCGCAAAGGACACTGGCGTATCGACCAGGTGACGTGCCACAAAATTGGGCATCAATCGGAGGTCTTATGAACGAATTTTAGTAAAAGACTGTATGATGTACCCTTACAAAGTGCAGACTGTACATCACGCAAGAGTGATTGAAAATGCCATAAATCGGGCCCGAATGGTCATCAATTCAGCTGATTTCATTTTCTCGACTTAATGGAAACAAACTAATTACTAGTATACAAACCAATATTAAAACTGCTATATTTCGAAATTGTCTAATATTTATTCTCTCAAGTAAGTAAGTAAGCTTATGTCCCAAAAATTGCCAAGAGGATGCAATTAAAACATTTGCCCACGCTATTTTTGATGCTCTTAGGGGCGGTTATAGCTCTTATTAATATATATATTTGACAAGTTGGTTGTACCTCATTACAAAGGCATTCAAATTCCCACTATAAGTGAACAACCAATTTTGACAGATTGGAACAAATTTCGAATATTCGAAATTTTCCAAAAAAAAAAGGACTAGTCTACCGTTAAGTTCGTATACTGGGAATTTTTAAGTACGTCTTTTGGGAAATAGGCTGTATTTGTAGTCGGTAATCCGTTATTTTTTTCTTGGGATTGAAATCCAAACCACTGGATGGATTTACTTGGAACGTGGACATACAAAGCGTTATCTCAGATCAAACAGGAGGGGCTTGGATTTTGATTACTAGCTCCGAAATATAGGTCCGTTGCCCTGTCAATTTTAATTTGACATCTTTAAAGTAATCAGATACAAAATATACGTGAACAAGACTGTATGATGTACCCTTACAAAGTGCAGACTGTACATCAGTTGTTGACTACCAACCGTTTTAACCGTTCCAGACATATTTTTATGGAGCTTTTTGCAGTCACTAGTCAATGTCAGCAAGCCACAAACTTGTGAATCCCACTATAAGTGAACAACCAATTATGAGGTTAGGGATGATCATACAAACGATTAATGACAGATTGGAACAAATGAAGAAGTGAACACATCATTGGAAAGAATGTGTTTCAATTCATTAGATAAAATTGATTTTCTGCTAAAACTTTAATTAAACATTTTAATATTTTTGGATATAAAGGGTGTTAAATATGTGTCAGTTGTGTTGAACTATATTATTTCCGTAGTCTCTGAAACCACATTTGAAAACAGAGATTTTTATGTGAACACCCTTTAAACAAGGGCACAAGTTATTTCCAAGCAAAGGATATTCACGAATATAGGATGTAAGATACAAACCGCGATCCAAAACATTGCCAACCATTGCGGAGTATACATAAATTTATAGTTCTTCATTTTGCTCCACTTAAATGCTGAAAAGTTATTTTTAATATACCTATATGCATACCTGCATATGTATTTAAATATAGAAACGTATTTTTTGTTTTCTATAGCCAAAACGGATTTCGCTTTAATTTGAAAATTTTTGAATTAAGATTACTTTATGGTATCGTTATTTTGACCTTGTAGAGCATACGTACAAATGAAGTATCCGAGGGTTTGATAAACAAATATTCGCAACCAGGGTTGGGTCGAATAGATTATAGCTGAAACTAACTCTTGGAAAATCGCATAAAATTTGGAATTTAATTTTAAATAATTTGCGCAATTTGTCTGTGTGTTTACAGAAAAACTTAATGTGTTGGATTAAATTTAACCAATATTTGTCACTTGTCTTAAAAAACAACTAAAACGGAAAGGCGTTATAAAAAATAGTTGAGTACGTTTTTCATAATAAAATGTAAAATAAAAATAATTATTGGTAATTGTTTTTTGTTTATTAAAGTGTAAAGTTAACATTTTCTATAATTAATTTTAGATATTTGTTCTAGCTGTCAACTTTATTAAATTTTGGAAATCAGATAATAATTAGTTAATTTTTCAATGCCATCGCTATATTATATAATAAAGGGTATTTGCTTTAGTGGTTAACAAACTCAATCAAAACATTTTTGTGTCCATGATATTAGCATTATTTAATAGATCATCTCATGCCATTTGATTGTAAATACGATTTCGGGCGAATGCACGTCACAGCTATGAAGCGCAATCGTGAAGTCCCATTTTCGACAACCTAATCGAGCTACTGGGGCCGTATATCAGAAATTACAAATGTTGACTTCAAAATCGTCCAATGTCTCTGGTTTATCGGGATAGAACACTGACCCCCCAAACAACTTAGTCTTAAGGTGTGTGATCACAGGATGGTGTCTCTCTCTCGGCTTTTTCTCCGCTCCAAATTGCTCCAAATTTGCGCACGATATGTTTGACAAACCTAACCATGGTTTTCAAAATAAGTTTTGCACACAATAAGTTTCGTACACAATGTGCACGCGTTGTGTTGGTGTTAATCTATTCATCGCAAGGGGAGGGATTCCACAGTCCCAGCTAAACTGGACAAAGTAAATAGAACACACCCCAGATAAATTCAGATAGCTGGTCATTTAGGAATTTCAATGGTGAACCATGTTTAAACATCCTTGATACTTCGATCTTCTTTATCGCCTCGATTCTTACGGCCGAATGAGATTTGAGGCTATGGTGATAAAGAAATACCAAATTTCGATGTCGAACATTTTTACGAAAAAAATATCTTTCTCTTTGTAAGAGAAAGTTAAAAATATTGTCAATCTAGGTGACTATTAACAATCAGTGTTAAGCTTACATTACATCAAAGATCTTTATCTAAAGCTCATCAAAATATCTCATGTCCATTGCACACTTTCTATTTCTATTCACCCAACTATTCCAAACGTATCTACACCTTCCATATTAGGGACCATAAGCGTGTAACATACCTAATCTAATTTGAAAAAAGTGGTCCTTGTTAGTTAGCTTCATTGCACTAACTTATTTAGAAACACCAGTGACCTTGAGAGATACACTTCTCACAGGACCTCCTCTTTTTTTTGCTCTTTCAACTCATTTCATCTAAACAATTTTGCACGGCGCACATCCAAAGGTAAACATAAACCTTCATTTCCATTTACCTAAAAACACTCATCCCCACCATTTCACAGCTTACTAACTACTCACTACCACTACTACGGGTGGTACTATTTTTGCACACGCTTTGTTGTATGCCGCACTATCTCCGTGAAACGGAAAACGATGACGTTGAATGCTGACAGTGTGAAAAATACTCATCCTGCTGATGAAAATTGTTCTATGATGGCTCTTCCTGTCTCTCAGGTACACACATATATACGAGAACCCCACTTATGTTTGCATATCAACCATTCCCATCGGGAGCTAGTGGTTATAGAGGCATACGTATATAAATTCGTATATATGCGCACAGGTTGAGGGAATTGTTGTCCTATTCATTTAATAGCCAACGAAAGCGTCGAAGCGCAACAAAGCAACTTCCCTCCTTGTCCTGGGACAATTTCACACTCGCCGATTGATTTTAACTCCCCCTGTGGCAGGGGCTCCCTACTGGGGAGTGGGCTGGGTTTTTCTCCAGCTTTAGAAACATAACAGAATATGTTGAATTATTTATATGGTATTTAACACTAAGGCTTTTATCCTGATGAAAAGTGGAGGGCACCCACTCCAGCGAGCTTTCCCTATTTCACAGGCCGCCGCGTAAAGTCTTTGTGATATATTACGATGTGGCAACACCACTATATACCACCACTGACAAGAACGTTGTCATTTTCCTTGAACTAGCTTATCCAGAAGCGAACATTTGTTGGATGGCTACCTACTTTCATTATCATTTTAATGGACATTATTTATTGCTGTCCTGAAGATGACCACGTGTGTCTATCCTGTGAACATTATCACCTCCAGCACTTACCGTGCATCGCATAATATTATTCGACCAACATCCTTGCAAGCGCGTGTTTGTGTGTGTGTTGATTTGGAAAGCAAACCAACTATACAACGAGCCAAGTACGAATTTGCCGGACCCATTCACAGGCCAGTAGGCAATTTCACATCTAGTACATAATGCTGGCAGCTCATGTGGGAGAACCTATGCCAGAAGGACATCTGCAAAAGCGAATTTCACTGCTACAAGGATACGCAAAATTATACTCATAAACATGGAACAAAAAAAATACGAGGGATATGTAATGTACCCCAGAGTAAATTCTTCTTCTTTTTGTAGTTCAAGTTCATTTGACGGTAGGGGATTACAACAAACATATCCCTTTGGAATATCACAGCCTCAACTAAATTAGAGCCCAAATGTCACTGCATTCCAAGTCTCAGTCGCATAGTCAGAGTGACTTTGTGGCAGATGCAACGGATGATGGTGAAATGCAAAGCCTTCTAAAAAGGAAGTACCTAAAATATCAGCCCAATTGGAAAAAGCAGCAAAAGATTTTTCACAGATGACTGGGAAGAGCAGCAGTAACAGCAGAATTGCAATTCCAGACGTTGAATCAGCGCCTCGATTAGGGACTGTTGTAAATGCAGAAGGCATGTATTATGAAATGTAAGTGTTTATCTAATTCTTCGCGGTGCTGTTTATCATGTTGGAGGTTAAAATATTTTGATTAAATATCAGGAGCCACATTCAAAGAGAGATCCAACAACCGAAGCGTGCTGAATGAATGAGTGCTTACAACGTTTGCAGAGACGACAGATGACTATGGCTGCAATGTCGTGTACAACTTCGTTTTAGATGCAATTAAAGGAGTTTTAGTTCCTCGAAAAACTGAAATTATTTCATGTGGTAATACACCGTACCACCCGTTTTTATGGAAAGGAGGTCTTTTTGTTATAAAGGAAATTTGAATTAGTTGAATTTTGTTTCCAGTGATGAGGATTTGTGTACTCGGAATAATTCAGGTCGTCCTTGTAGGATATTTTGTGAATGGAATGCTTAGGAAGAAATTGTGATTACATTGCAATGGGTGTTTTTGAAGTCTTGTATGATTGGTGTAATTATACCGAATTCAGGGGTTATAGTGCGGAGCACATTTCTGTATAAAAGGAAGGCAAATGGAGGAGTAGATATAATCGATATTTTTTGAGCTGTACCATAATGTACCAAATTGGTGACTGATTGGTTTGGAACCAACGTTCCCAGGATCGAAGAGGATAGAAGGCTGCCTTGTCTCAGGGAGATACCCTCAACAGGTTGGGAGCTCGTTAATTAAATAAGTTTTCGTGCTATATAGGGTCTTCCAATAGGTACTTCCGAAATTTTCCAGTTGAAAGCGACCATAGTGTTAATGCCACATTTGTCAAATTGGCTGTCATTTATTCATTTTGTTTCGCTAAATCTCCATGGACAGGCATAGCATTCAAGAACACGTCAAAATAATAACATTTTTAATCAAAAATCTATTCCGCGCGTTTCGACCATTTTACAGTCGCCATAACCGTAATGTAAATGATTAACCAACACTCGTACGTCGACAAAACGCAATATCTACCGAAAACATTGCCTCTGCCCGTTAGAATATGCAGGAAAACCTAAGTCTGCACCCGTACAAAATTCAACTGACCCTGGAGCTCAATGTAAACGAACATAGACAATGACGTTTGTTCGGCATTAATTGGACTCTGGATGCAGTCGGAAACTAAGGCCCATTTCTCTCAATAAACGAAATTGTCGAATTTGGAACGAGAGCAATCCTTATGAGATTCAAGACCGTCCAATGCATCCCGAAAAAAAATCACTGTTAGGTGTGGAACCCGATGCATATAGGGGATCCCGACTTTATGACAAAATTTGGCATCCAGACAGAGTGGGATCACTCACTAGCAATGAACTACGAGAATGAAACTGGAACTTTTATAGAAGCCCTGTTTTGTTACCTAAAAATTTGTTTCCTCGCATGAAAAAAGGCCGATATTATATCGATCCGGATGTTCAACTCTTAAAGCTTGTCTTTCAATCGTCTCTATAGCTATAGTTGACGCATAAGTTCTCCTTAGAAGTTTCAGGAAGTCCTTTATTTCTGAATCGCCTATTTAGGTTAAGAAAAATAGGGTAATCTTTTTGGATTTCTGTCATTAGAGTTAATAGTGAAGACGAGGTAGGCAAAGTGCCTAACCAACTCGTAGTTAAGGCTGCCGATTGTGATGCTGCCTGATTCATCTTGTTAACAGCATGTACTTCGTCTTGGCTCGTTTCCTACTTAACTCACTTTAGCAGCTTTTTTCTATATACTACCATCGCGGCAACCTAAAGTCACACATTGACTTTGTGATCCACAAGGTTCGAAGTCTGACCTTGACATCGTCGACGTATGACGTATTTTATGGTGAAGATTTACGGATGATTGTCCCCTCTCATAAATGATATTGAAGTAGTCGCACGACAAAAGATCACCTCATTTAATTTTTTTTTTTTAGTAACTTGATAAAGCACGGAAAATTCCCCATCGAACGTGTTTAGTAGGGCGGTATACCAAACCGTGACATGGCTTTGTATAGTTTACCTCAACAAACGCTATCATATTTGGTTTTCAAACTCGATGTAAATACATGAATTTGGTCATGTGATTTGTTTTTCCATGATCTGCCTAGGATGGTGATTTAATTAATTTAATCACTCTGGGCCGATGACGTTTTTGGTTGCATGTGATGTTGAGGAGACTTATGACTCTGTATCATAGTATCAGGGTTTAAATGTGTATCATAGTTTAAAGGGTTTCCTGTTAGAGGGATTAGCCAATCCATGCTGAGATGCTATTCCTCAGGCATACTGTTAGCTGACCAAATTTTTCTAATGTTCTGTCTGACAGCAGGTGATTGCTCACCATGGCTACAGGCGGCCTGAATAGGCAAAACTATTGAATTTTCAATTTTTCTTCGATCGCCTGTTCATGCCAAAATAAATGACAACTCTATCACACACACTTTTAGGTATAACTGCACAGGCAGCCTCAACAGGCATACCGGACAGTTTTGCCTGCGTGTGTGTAGCCGACTTTACGACCAGCATTACTGGAATAGCACCTCGATATGTCTTCGAGTTCGTCTGTTTTTTCTTTCTAAAATGCCGTTCTTATTCCCTTTTTTGACATGATCCCGTCATCGCTACCAAGGTAGATATGTGGGACTCTTTCTGAGAATATAGGTTGGTATTCATTGCAAGGCCAGCTGTTTCAGTTGATTGAATATTTTGTGGATCAGGGGCATGCTTTCTTTGCAGAGTCGTTTGATCACAGTTCGGTAGAGAGTCGTTTGATCATAGCTCTGTAAATAGTCCCTTTTACTGTGTAAAGCTGTGTACTTTTAAGGTTTATATACAAGGTGACTTTTGCGTCACCTTGTATTAACATGAGATTCCAACATATTGAGATCCAAAATGGCACTTGTTAGCCACCAGACGTTAGAATCCAAAATCAAACCGCATTGCAATTTAGAACCGTAACTTTTGACTTAGACTTCATCACAGCATAATGCCAAACTGATTGTTAGAATATCCAACAGATTTCTAAGGTGATTGAGAATTACAAGAAGAACATTCTGTAAATACCACTAAGGTTGGGAGTGCCCGTAACAGCAAATGACGACATTTAGAAAATTCCCAAGACTCTTGACAAATGTATTAATCGCTTATCGCTCAGCAAAAACGTCCAAATGACACCAAGTCACGGTTTCATGATGCAGCTTAGCCTTCACATAGATTTTGGACCTCTTCTTCCCTATTTCATGTCAACAAATAAAAAAATGAATGAAAGCAACACCCATTCTTATTGAACTTTTTTCCTGCGAATCGAATTTCTCATGCACCAGCAAAATCATCCTTTTTTATGTCAATTGCATGTTTCTGTTGCCGAAAAAAATCGTAATAAATTTGCCTCCGTCGTTTAATTGCAACCTCGCATACGCAACCACCACGGAAATGCCTGTACCCATAAAACACCGTCCACACCGTTGTGGAATTGCAGACTGCAGCTAACCAACAAGCGAAACAAATGAATGCATTCCACAACGCCACAGATTTTTATTTGCTATTTCATAAATCGCGCATTTAGTTCATTGCAATATTTCAGTTGACCAACAAAACTGTAATCCTGTCGAAATATTTTTAATTTAATTATTTCATGTTCACCTCTGCGATTTCAATCGATTTATGACTTTCAATTTTTGGCCAGGCTTTAAAATGAAGTTAATGGTAATTTAAGATCTATTATTTGTTGACATCCGTTCACAGCGAAAAAAGAAGAGTGTGACAGGAGTGGAAAGGAGTAAATCAATTAATGGTCGGTACTTTTTTTTGGCGAAAAATAATTGATTGATTTTTAGTTTAAAAAAAATCCTTGAAAAATAATAATAATAATGCTACAATCCGCTGTGCGCATCACTGAATCCGTTTAAAATGGGCTAAATAATTTATCTGTGTAAACTTTATCAAATTTAAAAATTTCTTTTCTTTTAACCAAAATCGACGTTTTTTGGACGTGACGGATTTAAAAAAATAAAAACATTTATTCCTATAACGATTCAATGAACAAAGAGCTAACATTTCATCCTATCCTACCTCAACATCTATGACCTATATGCTATATCATAAGCTGTGGCATATCCTATAAAAATGTTTTATTTTATAGGAAAATACGCCCAAACAATGGGGGTGGGTTAAAATTATCAATAAATGAAATATTTGTATCAGTATTGTTAGTATTTCCATGGGAAGTTTTTTTCGATTTACCTTAAAATTTTACTGAAGACCGTTTTTACTGAAACCGCCTACAAAGAGTGGGCGTGACAAAAAAACTTTATATAACTAAATACAGATATTGAGATTTTCTTAATATCATTTTCAGACCCATTTTCAAAATTCAAAAACTACGTTTTACTAAAAAGGGGGCTTTGGTAGTGGGCCGATTTTAAAAATGTTTACACTTGTTTTGTTGGAAGGAACAGCCAAGGCTGGGTGTTTAGTATTCGGCAAAAAACAGTCAAGCTGAATATTGCTCTTCTATAGGAGTTTTCAGACCTACAATATGTTTTGAAACTATCTTAACGAATAGACCTATTAGTGTGATGTTGATTTTATAGTTGGTTATGATTTAGTCCTGTCCTTTGGTAAGCCATAATGATTGGGGTGGCTTTGGCATCAGCTACACAATTGATTTGAGGTTAAACATTGCAGGAGAGCTCTTTAACAGTCTAAAATGTTAGCCAAAATATATTTTTTTTTCGTAAAGCTTAAAATTCATATTTCTTTTATAAAATAACATAAGTAGTTTAATAGGTAGAAATTTACCAGCATGGCCTTAAGCCATCTTCCGGATATTAAATAAACGTTTTAAAAGAGAGATTATACAATTTAAATAGCATAAAACCGTTATGGATATCTAAAAAAAACGTTATTTGTATATATATATTTTGAATAACAATATTCATATAAACACAATGTGCCCATAATTTAAAGCCTTTAAAACTGATCTTGAGAGAATCAAGTTTTCCATAAGACTAAACTTTGTGATGATATAGACTTGGCAAAAACAAAAATTGCAGCATGGTCTGTGTTACAGGGAACATAATAGGTAAAAAATCGCGGATTAATATCTAACTTCCTGAAGCAGATATCGTAGATACTATGAAGAAGCTACAGAAATCCTTTGATTGATTGAAAAAAAACCTTAAAGATTCTTGCAGCAAAGAATAAGGCCTACCCAGTTACTACTTTGTAGCTACTTTGTAAGTTTTGACGGACAGTTATAAAATTGACAAAATTTTAACTCTAATAAGTGGGACAAACATTTTTGTATTTTCCTTGAAATGCCAAAATGTCTTTTGTCATCGAGTGGCGTAGATGTACAGAACGAACAAAAAATTTAAATCGGAATATCATTCCGTGTCTTCTTTATACCTTGTTAAATCTTATGATACATAAAATCGGATAGTTGGGAAAGAGATCTAGTGTGGTCTCTTGTACAAGCAAAGAAGAAGTCAGAGAAGAAAAGACAAAAATTACATTTGGTACTTTTACACCTCATAGTTTTCAGACTAATACGCTGCATATTGTTTCATCTTAGATTATCTGCATCTATAATTATTTGTTTTCCATATAAATCTTAATATAAAGTCAACAAAACAAATTTAATCCATCTACTTTTATTTTAATAAATAATAACGTCCATTCCATATACAAACATTCGAGCTTGCGGCACTTATTTAGTCGCAAAATAAAATTTCTTAAGACTCCTTGGTGGCTGTCAATTCGTAATGAATATTTTCTTTTATATGTGAATGTATAAGCTTAAACCTTAGCTTTGAGATAAACCCATATGAAAAGGAGTTTATGTCAGTTCTTCTGGACTGGATCAATTTCAGTTACTCTTAGCAAAGACGTATTGGACGTGTGTGACGATTCCTCATTCAGTTAGAATTATGCTTCTTGCCAGGTAAGTTTTGGAATTCAACCACCAAGAAGTAGTCTAAGATCTCGTCATTACTGTCTGAATTCACGGTAACTGTAGTCCCCTTTCATTTTCAAAAAAGTAATGGTCGATAATTAATCGCACCGACATCGTAGCCCTTACGGTCACTTAAGACGAATGATACTTAGATTTCGGATTTGTTACATTCAAGTAGCTTCGGATCGTCACAAATAAACTGGTTAATATTCTCTACGTTTTCTTCTGTTCTTGATGACCCTGGTCGCCCGATTTTAGTTTTTCCAGTGTTCTATCATCAAACTCTTTGACCCATATTCGAATGAGAGTCTTTGCTAGACGCATCATTTTTGTGGCGAATATCTTGAATACCTATTGCAGAATCTTCTACGCCCTACATTCGCCGAATCATCCGATCCCGAGAAACATTTTGTATTCTTTGCGTTCACGTAGCAAGGTAAACAAATGAAAACTTTCTTTTGATGTACCTTATATAATAAGGTGGATATACCTTATTGTCAAATTATTGTATTGAGCATGTAAACGAATGCAAAACTGGCCACAAAGTATCCAAAGTGACTAAATGAAAAAAATTAATCAACAAACTATCTAATTAAAGTTCAGAATTAAAATCAGCACATGACAGCCTTTCATGTATCTGCTCACAATTTTTGTGAAAAATATTCAGTAACTAAAGATCCGGGGACACAGTAATAAAAGGGGATGGCAGGGCTTGTTCATATATTTTCTCATTATCGTATATTACAAAAACATTCTCCTTTTTCCATCTGCTTGTCAAAACGTGAGCTGGGTAAGTATGGGACCTACTTTAAGAATCCGAACATGCTGCGTACATTTTCTGAATAATTCGATTTTCATAACAGCCATCCTATCGTTGAATTTACTTTACGCTACTTAATTAAATCAAATCCACATTTAATAGGGATTCTGAGGAACAGTAATCCCTAGGTCCTTTTCATTTATTTTTGACATTTTCATCGTATCTCCTTATTTTTTTTTTTGGATTCCCGTTGCTGGCAAATTTTTCATGCAACGTATAATTTTAAGAAAAAACAATTTTTGAAAAAAAAAATTGCAACATCAATCTCATGCAATTTGTCATGTTTCCTTGCAAAAGTCCACTCCTTAAAAAAAGAGTCCAGCAAACATACATACGTACACTTTCATTTTATATGAATAATAGAGTCACATGGATCAGCACGGTACCTACCATGCTAAAATCCTACCTATCTATATCTATCGAAACGAGGAAAATCAATAACATGAGGAGAAATATTCGAACAGGCTTGTATCTATCCACAGAGGACTGTTCACAAAACGAACACAAAACACTGACAAATTTGAAACAAATAAAAATGTCAGTGACATACAGGTTCAGGCATTGGGGTTGATAAGATTCGTGCGAAGATATGCTTGTGTTCATAGACTGTGTACATCGTACACTACTTCAGGTAGATGCGCATGAAACGTTTCTGTCTGCTTCGTAAATTGAGTTTAGCGAATTTGTATCTTGTTGTGGAAGATGTCATGAAACTGAAATTGAGGCTGGTTATCCCCCCTTTTAATGGTACTGTCTTACGGTAATCCCGATGTCTCTCTTCTAGTCTCTTATTGGATTACCAACGTTAGTAGTATACACCTTGCGCGACCTTCGCGTAAGACTCCGATGATAATTGGATCAACCATTAAATTTCCATGGCATCCGCAGAGAAAAACATCTCATCGGAAAGCTCAATTTGTACCTATGCCTGGTGAAAGGTGACGAACACCGTTCAGGCGATAGCTGATGACTATGAGGTTGGGTAGTGGGGCATAAATGGCAGCAAATTTCTTCGGTTGACATTGAATATAAAGGTTTTCCATTTTATCAATACAATGGTGGTAGATAAAGCAACACGTATTCCTGATGGTCTCAGAGTTGCAGTCCATGCATTGTAGACATGTTCAGTCAAAAATTTTTTTTCCATTAATCCATTTCCATTAGTTTCAGTTAAAATTGTCAAAATAACCAGTTTATTAACTACTAGTTGCTGGGGCTTTGTTTCAAATCCCGAAAAAAAAACATATGTGAAGGCTACAATCCGCTGTGCGGATCGTTTAATCCCATCCCATCCTTAAAATTAATATCCCCAAAATGTGGTCTTTATGGTCATAAAGTATTGAAAATGACGTTGTCACAACATATTGAGGGAATGTTCATATTAATACTACCAATGATTGTGCATCAAATTTTTTTCGAAAATTTTAAAATTTTACTAAAAAACGTTTTTTTTTTAAAAAACGACAACAAAAAGTGGGCGTGGCAAAAAACTTTATATTGACGAAATATAGATTATTCTATTCTCTAAATATGCTGCTCGGACACTTTTTTAAAGTTCTTTACGGTTTGGCCAAAAAAAAAACGTTTTCCTAAAAAGGGGGCGTGGCAGTGGGCGGATTTTAAAAATTTTTACATTTGTTCTGGTGGCACGGACAAGGATCCTATATACCAAATTTCATTATCCTAGCTCAAAATTTAAGGCCCAAAAATCGGTGACGAACAGATGGACAGACAGACATAGCTAATTCGACTCAGCTAGCGATTCTGAGTCGATCCATATACTTTGAGGTATATGTAGCAAAATTATTTCTCTATGTTACAAACTATGTATCAAAACTAATATACCCCTATGGGATAGGGTATAAAAAACAAAACCCAAGTTTTTTGTTTTTACAGACCCACCTTTTGAGAAGTTCTGACATACACCTAAGAGTATAACAGCTCTAATAAAAGGCTTCTCAAATTTTCCGTTCGGAATCACCATTACATGGAGGCCCCAGTCATTGTGGTTAAAAATATAACATCGCGCACACAAATGAATTGGGAAGCTACAAGCTATGTTGAAAGCCCTGTATGCCCCATTAATGCCAGATTTTTCATATAATTGGATTAAATAGTTTTTTTTATAGGTATAATAAACACATAAATGTTATCTGACCGATTGTTGGGTGAAAAGAATAAGAAAAATATTGGTCTAATCCGACTAGTGCGACGAATCCCTGGAAGAAGAAGGGAACAATTGATTTTAGGCCACCTTAGCCAATACCAGCTTACCGACAAAAAGGCAATATAGAGTCGACAACCCCTTTAACAATAAAATATGACAATAAAAACCTTTTGAGGTCTAGTCTCTATGGTGAACAAGAGTAAGCCAACAGATACCTCAGTATCCAAAAGGCTGAACGACCTTGTGGCCTAAATTAATAGATTGCATTCACAACATCACCAATTCCCATGATTATCCGCAATGGAATAGCAAATCTGTGAGCTGAGTCCCCCTTTACCAGGCAGTTTTTCTTCAATCTAACTCCGTGTGGAGTTGCTAGTCTCCCATCGGACCGGTCCTCGAGTGGCGGAATGAGAAATTTTCTATAGGAGAATAATAAAATACCACTCGTGGACCAAAACTAGCTAGGGATAATTACTCCTAACAAAAACTCTATCAGTTCGGAAGAATTCCTAAGATGGATTGAATGGTGCGGTCAAGAGTCCCATTGTTGAATAAACAACCTATGTGAGCTGCTCCGACATATTCCGAGACTGGTCATATAGGAATCTCAAGGGAAGTTCAGGCTCCTTGAATGTAGTAAATAGGTACTGATGGATGCGTGTCGTAGAGGTATCTAATAAATTGGGAGTGGCCTCCAGGTTGGGGGCTGTCCTGTGGTTAACCCACCCAAATAAAAAAAAGATTGTTGCAAACCAATCTTGAGCCTCGGAAAGGACTGATTTTATTGTTGATGACCCTGCTAAACAAAAAAAGAACAAAAAAGTTGCAGCTGAACAACTAGCGGAAGCACTAAGCCGCTTTTAAGCAGACATTACTGCCATCCAGGATATACGAAAGTATAGGCTTGTAAAAAAAGAATGCTAAACTGTGACATCTACTACGTGTCATGTCATAGTGAGCAGCAACTGCGACTATTCGGATGTGGATTTGTTATAAGTGCCAGAAGAAGTCATATGCTCTCAAGATATTAAAGAACTGAACCTTATATGCGCTCACGCTCCGATGGAGCGAATAATGACAAAGCGAAAAACTGCTTCTACGAGCTCCTTGACAAAACGTATGAGCGACTACCACAGTTCGATGTTAAAATCGTGCTAAAAGATTTTAACGCAAATGTAGGAAGAGAAACCAAAGGAAAGGCAAACGACTTAGGCTAATAGACTACGCTGCGGAAAAAAATGTTACTTCAGCAAGCACACGCTTTTCTCACCTCGGTATTCTTAAGGTGACATACCGGTCTCCAGATCAACGAAAGCTCAATCCAATGAATCAGATTGCGGTAAACATGAGGCACGTATCCAGTATTTTGGATGTCCGAACATTCCGAGGGGCTAATATCGACTTTGACATGTACTTTGATGCAGCCAAGGTAAGCTAACCTCACAACTGATCAAATTTCCACTTCGGTAGATCCTTGAAAAAACCAAACAAGCCCAAATCGATATCCACCACGATGAAGACTTTTGGCTGCTACATCAGGGTTGGCAACGACCTCACCGAAACATTCGATTACTGCAAAATATTTAGGCAAAGCGACTGGCTGTTATATATCTTCTTTAACCTTATTCTGGAGAGGATGATCCAACACATCGTCAGAATTACGCTTTCCAACCGCTGTTTCTTCGCTTTAAGAAGGAAATTCGGTAGTTAAGCTCTCACTCGAACTACTAAGGAGATCCTATACAAGACCCTAATCATCCCAGTCTCACATCTTCGGTCCAGTTTGAGTTGCGGACTATGGAAACGAAGATTCAATAAAGAACAATAAAGAACCTGTGAAACGACATAGATCTGGATAGGACATGTAGAGCAAATGGATACCAATACTCAGTCTAAAAGAGTTTACGATTCCTAGCAAGAGTCAGTTGCAATTGAGGACGTCTTAAGTGGCGCGCACTAGTAGAAACCAACTTAAAGTGCGCGATTGGAAGCAGGTAGCTAAGGACACGTGTAATTCCGAATTCATTCCGGACTTAAGCGCAATTTTAGTAAGAATGTTAGTTTTTTTTAAGGCCAAAACTAGTGCAACCTACCAATTTTTTTTGAAATTTCCTATAAACGGATCAAATAATTTTGATTAAACTTCACGCGAATATTTACACTCATTTTTGCAACCAAAATGCATACCCAATGTTTACCATAAAATTGAAAAAAAAAAAAACATAAAAAAACAGTCTCCTAGTAAAGGGTGATCCATTTCGAGGTTCCTTACTTTTTTAAAGAAAAAAACACAGAAAATTCAAATTTAATTGAGAATGTTTATTATCATTTGGAAGAACATTCTTTGGCATTTATTTTTTGAAGATTATGTCTATCAAATGTTGGCCGTTGCTACGTCGCAGATGGTCCATCCGTTGAGTCCAATTTTCGATCACTCGTTCGAGCATTTCGACTGGTAACTGGCGAATGACACGCGTGATGTTTTCCTCCAAGGCCTGAATCGAAGCGGGTTTGTCGGCATAAGCTTTTGAATTTGCATATCCCCACAGGAAAAAGTCTAACGGTGTGATATCACACGATCTTGGTGGCCAATCGACCGGCCCAAAACGTGAAATTATGTGCTCACCGAAATGTTCTCTCAATAAGTCCATTGATTGATGCGATGTGTGGGAAGTGGCGCCGTCTTGCTGAAACCAAATGTCGCCGAGATCACGAGCTTCAATTTCAGGCATCAAATAGTCGGTTATCATGGCACGATAACGGTCGAACGGCGCCGAATCGACTCTCTACGGTGTTCGTGTACACTCTCAGCTACGGCAGCTATATTTTCTTCACAGCGTGCTGGACGTGGTCTATTCGGTCGAATATTATCCAATAATGAATGCTGGGTCTCAAAATGGGTGATGGTGTTGCGAATAGTACACTCAGTAGGCCGATTATGTTGACCATAAGTTGAGCGAAGTGCACGAAACACATTCCTCACAGAACGTGAATTTTCATAATAAAGTTGAACAATTTGTAAACGTTGTTCACGCGTAAGTCTTTCCATTATGAAATGCCAAACAATACTAAACAAAAATAACATGACAGCATGAGACGACTCACACGTGATCTGTCAAAAAAGGCTATTGAAAAAAGTATCTCTACTTTAGTAGTGACAACACCTAAGTTTTTTCACACCTCCACAGGAAAGTCTGAAAAACATCCAAGAGCAACACTTTCATGAGAAGCTTCTCCTGTTCTTTGTTGAAAAAATAATAATTTCGCACACACAAACGAAGTGAAAAGTTTGGTTTGAGGCCCTATATGGGCCTCTTATGCCAAATATTTAATTTAAAAAAATCGTCATTGTCTATATTAAAAATTAGTATTACTATTGAAAACGAGTTTTAGAGTTAAAGCGAATAGTAATTTTCAGTTTTGGCCAATAATGGAAAATCAGTATTTTCTGTCGCGACAACTGCTTTACTGATTTAATCAAAAATTAACCCACTACTCGTTGTCTTTACAGAGGTAAACAAATCATCAAAGCCTGAAAACAGTTTGCTAGGTTCTCCTTGTAATTGAATAAAGTACAAATGTAATAAACATCATGCTAAAATTTAATATTCAAATTCAATTTGCACACGAAAATATTTTAGCCCACTCTATCGTAAATTTGTAATAAAATTTCGCTTTTAAAATAAAAAAAAGCGATTTCATTAGTGTAACATTCCAAATATTGAACAGCGACAATACAGCTAACCTCATCAGTATTCACAAAATACATGTTATGCTTCAAAAAGAAAAAAATGCCTTAACCACACCACCTCTCAACTCAACCTATTCAATCTAGAATACCGTGTCCTTCAATGAAAATATGATTCAAGTCTTTTCTTCTCCTATTGCAGGTAAACGCCCAATGAAGGACTCTACTTTACTTTTGCACCCTCCGTTCTATGGCAAGTCATAAACAAAATTTATGAATGTCATTATCCCATTAGGGTCATTGTCATTTAGCTGAATCAGCGCAGTACTAAAAGGTTTTCAAACCAGACCCTGGACCAGCCAATAAACAAGGAAATAATATTATAAAAAAAACGAGCAATAAAATAAACTTTTCACTTCTTAAAAATAAGCTCAAGCCTCTTGCCAAACGGCAGTAAAAACTTTTAACAACCTTCGATTTGGAAATGAGTTTAATTACAGAGCTCACTTAAAACCGTACAATCCGAAAGCCACATGTGTTTTTTTTTCAAGCAGTTGGTAATTATATTTTTATAACTACGGTCCTTTGAGCGCCTTAAACAAATTGTTCATTCCGAACAGCATGGTGCTCGTTAGAATTCGGCTGACTCCTCAATCGATAATGTCATAAAGTTGTTGGCAGGCTTTAGAGAAAAAAAAGTCTTGTTGTTTATGGCCGCCCACTAAAAGAAGAAGAAAGGGCTTGCGGAGCATGAAAAAGAATACGCCATACTTGTAATTTATTTAAAATTCTTTTTTTTATGTCTTTTTAGTTGGGTATCTGTGAGCCACAAATTTTCGTAAATTTAATAGAAAACTTTGGCACTTTTGTCGAGGCTTGCGAGTGCTAAAACTAACATATGGAGCATCAAATTCGATAAGTATTCTACTCACGTTTTGTGTACTCTACGGGGTAGTGTCCCGGGATAAGTATTTTGCGCGAAATAATATCATAGCCACTTGAAGATAAAATATTTCATAGGCAAACATAAAAAAAATAAGTTGATGGCATGGCTAGATGGTAGTAGTACAAATGGTGTGATATTTTCAAGTATTCATCATCGAGGTATCTATAAGATAAGATTACTTCTGTTTATAGTTTTGTGAAAGTATAGACCATAAATGGCTTTGTTTTACGTAAGTAGTCATTTCGCAATTTAGTTGCTATCCTTCTTTATAAATAGGATTTTCAAAGTTAAATTTATACACTCTTTGGAGGAAGTTTATGTTTTATAGGTTCTTTATGGGTTTAGGGTAATCAATCATGTCCGCATTCAATTTCGGGGAATTCATTTGATCAATGATATATAAAGGTTGTTCTAATAGAATTTGAACACACCAATGGAAAATGATGTCTGACATTTATCGAAGTGAGGATATCAACAACGTGTTAAGAGTATTCAAGCCTATTATGAAAATGGACATTGTGCACTATTTTATTTTTGCGGACTAAATACACATTCAATTGAGGGCACAATCTCGTTCATTAATATAACAGGATTGGTAGCAGATGCAACTTCAACGGTGCGTCTTCGTAAAGTTTGTTCCATCGAAATATTGCTGCTGTATGAAAGTGTGTGGACAAGAATCCGTCAATCTCTATATACCTCAGGAGCTTTTTGAAGACAATTTTAACAAAGTGCTGCATTGTACATTTCCAACGTTCAATTGTCTCAAGAACTGAAGGACACGGACCATTTGAAGTATCGTCAGAACGGAGAATGGATATTTTAGTAAAAAGTCAGTGGCTATCAGTTTTATGGAGAGAATCATCACCTCTGGTTAGGTGCACTTTTACATCGAAGGATTCGTCAAAACGCAGACTTAATCAGAAATCAAAAGCATACGTCCACGTAAAAGCCAGTGTTTGATGCGATTTATTTTTAAATGGACTTTACAAAAAACGAAACTGGTCAAGCTGTCACAATGAATCGCATGCGTTTTCGCCTTATGATAACAATTTAATTATTTTGTGGCATAGCAATCTTTGTTGTAGATAATAAACGATTCCAACAGGATGATGCCAATTCCCATGCCACCATCCTGTAAGTTTCATTCGGTAAATATACTCTCCCTAAACCTCGGGTTTGAATAAGAATGGACAAAGATACTCGTAGCCAAAAAAGGTGCCTGCAAATCAAAGTTGTAGGTGAAGACGAGAGCCTCTATTGAGATTTATAGGCAAAGAAGGAGGAAAGAATACCGGCTTTTCAGAAACATATAAAAAGAGAAAAACAAGCGCGCGATCGAAGATTCCTGAATTACCTTCCAGGAATGATGATGATGATGATTGTAAGTCTTACTAAAGAGTTAAACGATAAATGCAGTGATATAAATGACGAATAAGCAGAATGGTTTGCGAGGTCCCCAAAAATATAAAGATAAAGATAAGTGTTTTCGACATCGCCTTAAAGCTCCTATCTGAAGTAATACTTGAATACCTGAAACCGTTCTGCAACAACTTGATCGGCCCTCGTTAGTGTGGTTTAGACCAGGAAAGTCACAACTGATCAAAATTTTACAATTCTGCAGATCCTGAGAAAAAATACAAAATGATGTATATACTCATCAAAAAAATGGTTACTACAAGGTAACGCATTCTTGTGTGGGTATAGCGCCCAAACTCGTCCATCTGTGCAGGATGACGATATACAATTCTCTCTGATAAGTCAGAGTCGGTAACGAGCTCGAGGAAACATTCGATACTAAAAAATAATCATAATTAATCATTCTTAACAGGATTGTGCAAAACCTACAAGCCAATACTACTAGCACACGCCCACGATATTGATGTCCCTCTTTGGAACCAACGAGAAGTATCCATCACGTTTGTTAGTATAGAAGGCAGCGGGGAAAATGGATTTAATAATAAATGTTCGGAAAACCTTGTTTTTACTGTCACAGCACAAAGCTACATTAGATAGTAAGGGGCTTTGTTTGTCTCGAATTCGCTTTTAATTCTGACAACAACATCTTGTCAGGAATCAAACGAAGAATCATTCAGGCCAACAGCTGTTTCTTCGGGCTAACAAGCCAATTTGGTATTAAATTCTTCACTCGAACTACCAAGAAGTTCCTATATAAGATCCTTATCAACCCAGTTCTGCTCTACGACACGGACCATAAAAACAACGGATAGTTCGATAGAGTGAGCTTAAAATCCTCCCAAAAAGTGGGCGCGGCTAAAAATGTATATGGACGAAATATAGATATTGAGATTGACTAAATATCTCGTTCAGACACTTTTTCAAAATTCTTAACCGTTTATGGACGAAATATAGATATTGAGATTGACTAAATATCTCGTTCAGACACTTTTTCAAAATTCTTAACCGTTTGACAAAAAAAAAACGATTGTTTTAAAAGTCGGAGTGAAAGTGGGTGGATTTTGAAAATGTTTACTTTTGTTTGAAAAACAAACTATGTATCAAAACTAATATACCCCTATGGCATAGGTTATAAACATCAGAGTTAGCTCTTTGAAAAAGATCAACTGTACCGACTTGTTATACATAATTTCAAAGATACATCGCGCCTCAAGAATTACCATTGCGCCAAAAGAACTTGAAAGTTGTACATGATCAAAATTTCACTTAAATGCTTCCAACAGCATGAATTCTAAATTAAATTAATTAATCGTACATAGCCTGCACACCACTTGATAAACTGATTTCATAAATAGTCTAAAGTGCATTAAAAAGTTTTCCTTTTTAAATGCTCTGAAAGACGTTGCTCCTTGAAATAATTAGCACCTTAGTAAAAAAATGAAATTCCCAACCACTACGGTTTATTTCTTGGTACATGTCAAATCGATTGCAGTAATTATATTTAATTTCTTCCACTTGCCTCAATCTGAATAGAAAATCCAACCCTATATACACTAGCAAACTAGGGTGAACTCTAAGTGCGCGGTTTCCTCGTGGGAATTTCATTCTCGTGGCGAGCGAACAAAAATTAGTTTTTACCCTCTCTTTCAATTGTAAGTCCTCACGAAAATAGAATTACCTCCAGCGACAAAACTAAAGTTGGGTCCTTGCTTCCGATAAATCACCTCCGACCAAATAAACATAAAAAAGTTTCTTGACGATGCGGGGAATAAAAAAAAAGGCTTAAATAGTCAAACAAACTTCACAGGCGTGTTTGGGTGGTTGAACGGGCTACCCTTACCGCGGTGCTCGGAAACGTTTATCAAATCGGGCTAATTTTGGTTGTGCACTCGATTAGAAGGGTTCGAAGCGGAGTCGGTGTCGGTCACGGTGTGGGTTCCGTACTTTTGTTCTGTTAAATGAATTTGCATTGATCAGCCGCGACGGCCGCACCGATTCGTATCGATGGGCGGGATGACCACACACATAATTAGAAAATTACACGAAAGCTTAGCCTTGCGTTAAATTGTCGGACGGATGGGTAGTCAAACGATTTACCGAAGAAAATCGTAAGGTCATGCTGTTTGCCGTTAGATATGTCTAACGCACATTATACGTAACGCAATTAATTGGATATAGGTATGCTATGAACAGTGGTGAATGTAGACAGATCGTAAGGAGGTTATCAGGATTTTGCCAAGGGTATGTATATACAGTCAGGATATACATTTGTTTTGAATTTATTTTACCGCTGCGATAATGAGGTGCCGACATGCAATGTGGCGTAAATTATAAATGAATTGATTTTTATGTTTGTAAACAGCGACACGATTTCTTTTTGTTTGTGTTCAAGAGCATAAAATAATTAAAATGGGAATACAGTGGTATTCTTCTGGCTTAACATTTTTCCCGCGCGGCGCGTGTGCTTTAATGCCTTTTCTATCCTCTTTTTTGGTAATTGCGAATATATATAAATATATATTGTAGTTACTGCATTCACTATATTACGACACAGCAAATATGGGTTTGATATTGGTGGGAGATGAGTGCACAGCGGGAAGTCCCTCACTTAGTCGGTTGTTGTTTGTAGTCCTGGTGTTCTCCGACTCACTATATCTATCAACGTGGAGTATCTTTTTTGTACCATTCGTAGGTAGCTTCATCTCGTTGAACAGTCGGGATCTGAGTTTGACTGCGAAGAGAAAATATGCCGACATTTGCCCCTATGGATGTATGTACATCCAGGATTGTGGATGTGTACCACGCATCTATATGTACAATTTTTCCTTTCTACCATTACTTGTTAAGTTTCCAACTGCTTCGAAGCCGTTCAGCGAACAGACTTCGTTGTCTATTGACGTTTACCTTCAGTTTCAGGATCAGTTCAATTTTGAGATGTCATATCTCAAAATGTGTCTCAAGTCTGCGAAAAGGACGAGTTTTTGTAAGCAATGCGAAATCGAAATATGGTTTTGATTTATCGTTTACTTATTCAGTAAACTCAAGTTTATCCACTACACTTCGAAAGTCCTATCGGTCGGAAGATTATGACGGGCGAAGGTAGCGGAACGTTGCCCATACAGAACACCCATTTTGATAAAGCAAATTTTATCATTTGTACGTGTTGTAGAACACTATATCCGTCCATGGTGATTTGGCAAAATAGATTGAATAAATACAGCCAATTTGACAGAGGTAGCTTCAACATTATGACCACTATCAACTGTCAAAGTTCGGAACTCCCTATTGAAAGACCCTCTATATTTTTGGAGATTTTGTTTTTTTTTTTTTTCCGTATAAATCGTAAAGAATTTATCAGTTGTGAACTCTTCTGGTCAATAACGTTGGTGGTGAACGGTATATGATTATATAATTGGAAGCGATTTCGATTTCTGGACTATCGTCTTAAGTCTGGGAGGTTATGCTTAAGACCAAGGTTATGACTTCTGAAAAAGGATGGTGCCATATCGTATTTGAACTGCAATAAACTAATCTGAATTTCAACATATTTCCTAAAGTCCATCGACAACTTGAAAACTCTACAAACCTCCTCTGTATATCGTTAAACTACTCTATCCCGAGACATAAACGTCGATTTCCCCTGAGTAAGCATGTGCTTTGTTCTTGTTATCCTTCACATAAGGCATTATTTATTCCTTTGCTCAAAAAGTAAACGCATGAACTATGCTAAAGCATAACTGCATTCTATTCCTCACAGGCTGCAATATTGTGCAATCTTTCACAGGGATGTCAGCACGAGAATATAAGCAAAAATTAAATTAAATCAATATGCCACACATTCATACCCTGACTAGGTACCTGAAGCCAAATAATATACTCATCCCTGGTGACATCTCGCAGATGCTCGTACATTATCCTAAGTTGTGTTATATCATTTTTTATAGCCGACATCCTTCAGCGCCAGCCACACACAATATTTGAAGGAGCATATGTGAGCCATATACGTATATATGTTTCCTCGGAATAGTTGTTTAGACTATACGAAGCGATAAAGCACTTTGCGTGATTGCTAGAATAAATTTTCTACTTTCTCCTGCAATCGACGGCGACGAATACGATCCTTGAGAGTAGGTGGTGTATAGATAGCGCTAGGAGTGTAGATGTTCAACACGAAGGTATGTGATGGGGTTTGATTCAACTAGTGGCATACTTGTATGTATTAAACTTTTTCCGTTCTCTTGATCTCGATTATATTCACAGTCCAAGTTGCCACTTATCACGAAGGCAATGAACTAGGAGCTTCTATGAATTGAAAAGAAAAGAAGAAATAAATGGACGAAAGAACCGTTCGTTTTTCTTATTCTCCAATTGAACACATTAACTTGAGAGTTGTGAGTGAAGAAAAAGTTTAATATATGCCATACATGAAGAGGCTGTTACATGGAACATACTTTCGTTATGTAAGCACATCTTGGCTCCATATCTTGAACGCAGATGTGGATCAAAGTTTCACATTCATGGTAACTCTTACTCATAGAACGAATATCCGTATATATTACTTTTAATTGAAACTCCAATTAGGAAGAGGTTAACTGTGATTAAATCGCTTCCAACTCAACGCACCGTTGGTGTTGGCGTTGGCTGCGTTAATTGTGTGAAAACACGAGATTCTTAACCTCGTTTAAGAAATTAATTCTAGCAGAATGCGTTGCAATTATATTTCGAAACTTTTTCAAGGACCATAGGCATGCCAAATTTGAGCTTAACCCAACTCAACAGATGGCAGAAGAATTTTTAACAAAAAAATACTGCAGTGCACTTCAACATTAAGGCATGCCAAAGAGGGACTTTGAAACGATTTTGTTATTAGTTTTTTTTTAAGCAGACAAATGGAGGGAAATAAAATAAATAATAACTTTTTTAAAAGTCTTTGACATTCCTTTGGTTGGTATTCTGACATAAAGAGTAAGAAGAAAAAAAAGAGAGTGACTTGTTTGATGTTAGAGTTTAAGAATTTTTTTTGCAGGTTGAAATCTGATATCGACACCAAGTTATGTGGGATCTTACCGTTTTAAAAGCACTTCGGAATCAGAAACAATTTTTGGAAGATGGACAAATGATTTTATCTTCTTATACAAGGTGGGCCAAAAACCTTATTGGAAGATGCTCTTATTTGTGCAAATGGCCGCCAATGTCAAATCTGTTTTGACATTTGTGGACTAGAAAGATTTAGAATTCAAGTGAACCAGCCATGGAGCGAAACACTCCCCAAGAACGCGAAATAATCGTGTCCATTTTTTTGCGTAACAATTCGTCTGTAGTGTTGGCGCAGCGCGAATTCCGTCGTCGATTCCCCGGCCGTCCGACACCGACTGCGCAAAATGAGTATGTACCTTGAAGAGTATGGGACCACACGAGACGTTGCCAAGAGTGGCAGGCCCCGGAGCGCCCATTGTGCCGAGAATATCGCCGCTGTTGCTGAGGATGTCGAGCTGTCGCCGGAAACATCGACCAGACGCCGTGCCTCGCAATTAGCCGATCTTCCCTTAGGCGAATTTTTGCCAACGACTTGCGCATGTTCCCGTACAAAGTCCAGTCCGTGCATTAGCTGCGTGTAACCTCAATCTCGAGGACGAAGTGGACGATTTTTCGAACAAAAACATAATGAGCGATGAGGCTCATTTCCACCTCAGCGTGTACGTGAACAAACAAAACTATCGCTTCTGGGGCACCGAAAATCCACGAGTAATGCCCGAGGAGCCATTACACCCGGAAAAAGTTACTGCATGGTGCGCTGTTCACGCTGGAGGGGTCATCTTGAAATTGTTTTTCGAGAACGCCGCTGGTCAAATGAAAGCAATAGACGGTGCGCGCTATATGACCATGTTAACTGAGTTTTTTTCTACCGCAAATGGACGAATAAGGACTGGAGCATGTGGTTCCAACAGGATGGAGCAACGGCACAAACGGCACGAGCCACAACCGATATTCTGAAGGGCCAAAAAACATCGGATGACTTCTTTTGGCAAACCTTGTATTATAAATCGCGGTATGGGAAATGTAGAATTGTAATATGTTCTCATGTTGTTAGGCCTTATGGGGCTTTGTTCTTCTTAATCTGTAATAATGAGGTTCCATGTATTTATATTTTATTTATTTATATATTTAAGACTCTATTCATCTCGGATTTTGCATGCTTTTGTAGACTTAAAGGTGAGTTTTCCAATCTCTTCAGTGATTATAATTATTCGTAGATCGTTATTTCTGATATAACAAGCAGAATTTATTATTCCAAGAATGGCTATGTTTTGGAATGTTTATTATGCAGTCTATATAAGTATGAAACTGAAATAATATATGCCTTCAAGCATAGGATCATCAATTAATGCATGTATTACTAGATTAACGAAGAATGCCGACAGATGCTCGCAGCCAACAATGAGTACTATAAGGCAAAGCTGCACGTGATGGCAAAATCCGGCATGTAAATGGTGAAAACCAGTAATACAGGGCGCTAATAGAATCCTGTCGAGATGAACAACGAAAGATCGTAGCTGAGTCACAATCAATTCTGACAATATGGATGAATTTCTTCTTCAGACACTTAAACGGCGATGACGAACAATCTCCTGCTATCAGGCAGAGCGAAACAGTCAATATTGGCGACGAAAGCAAACTCTATCACTTATTTAGGTCGAGATAACCTTAACGAAGTGCGGAAAGCAAAATCTAAACTTAAGCTTGACAAGACTGACAGAAATGATGCCATTACAGCCGAGGTATATAACGCTGGTAGAGACGATCTTGATCCTGCAACAAAATACATATATATTCATACCACAACATATATAGAGACGTACTATACGGAGCCATTTCATGTTTTGTATTACTGCCTACAAACACGTCCGTCTGTGCAGGCCGACGATGGATAATTCTTGCTCCATCAGAGTTGACAACGACCTCACCAAAACATTCGATACCAAAAAAATATTTAGGAAGGGGATGCACTGTCATGCGACTTCTTGAATCTCGTTCTTGAGAGGATTGTGCAAAAGACCCGAGCCAACACCAGCGACACAATCTTGCATAAATTAGTGCAACTACTAGCAAACACCGATGATAGTGACATCATTGAACGGAATCAACGTCATGTTTGCTAGTATAAAGAAGGAAGCGGCAAACTATCATAACACGAAAGGACACACAAGATCGACGAATTGGACAGAACGTCACAATTGGCAGATATAACTGTAAGGTAGTAATGGACTTTGTATTCCTCGACTCCGCTATTAACTCTGACAGAGTATAATTCTTCGGGCTAAGAAGTCCCAAAGTCCTCACTAGAACTACTAATGCAATCCTAAATAAGACCCTTACCATCCTAATCCTGCTCTACGGCGCTAAAGCATGGATCGTATCAAAAGTGGACCAAGAAATACTTGATCGATTTCACAGAAAAAGTTTGAAAAATCGTTGGTCCCGTTTGCGTTGACGGGCTGTGGAGACGATGATTAAACCAAGTTCTATACGACTCGCACAGTGACATACTCCTAGTCAAAAAACTCCGCATTGGACGTTTAAGATGGCTAGGATGTGTAGAGCGAATTGACACCGATACTCCGGCTCGCAGAGTCTTCGATTCCCAGCCAGACGTCGGACGCAGTAGAGGTAGACCTCGCATTTAGTTGCACGCATAAGTAGAAACCGACCAAAACCATTGAAGTGCGGAACTGGAGGCAGTTAGCTAATGACCTGCTTATTGGAGTGGCATGTTTCTTGACTTTAGCACCACTTAAATAAGTAAATATATAGTACGACACATTTGACCTAAAATTAGTTAGTAGTTATTATAATGGACACTAACAGAAAAGATCAGAAAAAGTTATTTCAGTAGATAAATCAATGAACAAAATTTTATGTTTCGAAATAATATACCACTTACGTATAAAGTCATTTGCAAGAAATAAATATATTGTAACTCTAGTAACAATATCATTTTAAAACCTTAATATTTACCACATTATTTCCCCCTTTTGTATAATGTACCTGAAAAAATACAAAAAATGAACATTAGTTTAAAATATTTATAAATATGTACAAACATTTTATCGTGACAAATCGTGATAACTCACAAATTTAAATTACATATTTTTAGTCAATGTATTTCATTTATTTTTATTTTATGGTATTGAAAATTAAATTTTATTTAATATATCCATCTTTTTTTGAAAATGATAGACCGTAAATTATCTCCACGATCATTCTTTTTCCTCCGTCTATGCGTATATAATTCTAATATTGGTGAATTTGGCCATGATGTGGATTGTCGCAATATGTTCGCTAATGTCCTCAAAGCATAAGGCTGCAGTTATAACCAAATCAAATCCATATAGCCGATGTTTCTACCCACTATAAAAGGTCCGTTAAAAAAGATGTCACAGTTTTTCATCCTCGTTTTGCCTTTCTATCGTTTTTCGTGAATGACAGTAACGCCTGTTTTGTAGCAGCTTAAGGCTTCTGCTAGTTGCCGCATGCATCTCTTTTGTTTTATGTTCTCAGATTCCAGGTGCAGATACGAACGTCGTTGCCTTTTCTCGTTTAGCATAGTCGTTAGCAATAAAATCAGTCCTTTGCGAGGCCCTTAGCTACTTCGTAATAATATTTTGTTTACGTATGTGGGTAGTTAGCCTAAAGCACAACCCCTAACATGGATGGCCAGGGCCATGTGTTTATATGAGGACAGCCAGTCACTCTAAACATGCTGTTTATAGTGTTTATACCCTATCCCATAGAGGTATATTAGTTTTGATACATAGTTTGTAACATAGAGAAATAATTTAGCTACATATACCTCAAAGTATATGGATGGACTCAGAATCGATAGCTGAGTCGATTTAGCCATGTCTGTCCGTCTGTCCGTCTGTCCGTCCGTCCGTCCGTCACCAGTTTTTGGGCCTTAAATTTTGAGCTAGAATGATGAAATATGGTACACGTGGTCTTTATTGCTCCCAGCAGAACAAGTGTAAACATTTTTGAAATCCGCCCACTGCCACGACCCCTTTTCAGAAAAACGTAGTTTTTGACCAAACGGTAAGGAATTTTAAAAAAAGTGTCTGAGAAGCGTAGTTAGACAATCGTAATATCTATATTTCGTTCATATAAAGTTTTTTGCCACGCCCACTTTTTGGGGGCGTTTTTAATAAAAACGAGTGGTGGGAGCACGACTGGGTCGTACGCAACTTTCTCTTTCGCAGCGAGTTAGGCGTTAGATCAAATAGTACGCATTTTGATTAATGATATAAATAATGTCGAAATGAGTTTATACGAACGTTTACTCCGATATTTGAAGAAATCGATGTCAATGTGAATAATAATGATTTTCCGTTATTGGCCAAAACTGAAAATTCCGTTTAGTGATATTTGGGCTAAAACTAATTATGTGGAATTGCTTCAAGCTGTAATAGTAGTATATATATTGAATTTCATTCAATTTGACATAAAAGTTTGCGAGAAATTATCAATTTTCCTTATATGGCCTATATGACAAAATCCGTTATATGGATTTTCTCGAAAAAACTGGGTATGCAGTTTTGTTGAAGCTAATATGGTTATAGTATATATAAAGTTTAATCAAAATCGTTAGAGCCGTTTTCGAGAAAATTGAGGTTATGTGTAATTTTTATATGGCAGGTACCATTATTAACATGGCTAAAAGCAAACAAAAAAAATGGCCTAGAATTATGACTAAAACTAGCTTGGATACGAAGTTTGAAGAAAATCGGTCCAGCCGTTTAGGCTGGGGAGACCATCACGGACAGACGGACCGACGGACCGACGGACGGAATTCCAAAAACCACTTTTTTAGGCTCCGCTATCATCGTAATGTTAGAATCAATCAAAATCTCGAGGTCGAAAATTTTCACGAAAACAATATCTTTCTCTTTGTAAGAGAAAGTTAAAAACCTTTTACGGACAAATTTTAAAATGTTCGAAAAAAATTTTGATGCAGAATAATTAGTAATATTAATATAAACATTTTGTCTAAGACCATTTGAACCCACGCCTACTTTTATGGGGCCTTTTTATATAAAAAAAACATTTTTATACACTACCGCATAACATTATGCAGGAGAAAAACCTTGTCTTTTATAGAACCGTACAATTTGTTGTGACATTGTCATTTTCTATATTTAATCCCCATCGTGTTTTAAGACATGTCCACATTTTGGGGACATTAGTTTTACAAATGGGATGGGATAGGGTATACAACGATCCGCACAGCGGATTGTAGCCCTCTCATATGTTTTTGTCTAGTTCCCAATACTCGCACTTGTACCAATGTGTAGTCAAAGTAACAACGACTGGACATGAAACAAGTTAATTATGAGTGCTATTTTAAAAATTCTGTATTTCCAATGTAAAACCAGATGCCAGCATTAAACGAATATTTACTATAAGCAATAGAGATCGGAGTAAATGTACAACTATTTGACTCAATTTCAAAATTTAAATAATGTTACCAAAATACATTAAAGTTTTTAGACGTTTTCACTAGGACTAGGATTTCACTTAAAGACAATAAATGACACGTTAATAAATGCCTTCATACAATCACAACTGAACAAATTGAATGAAAGTACCACTTGCCTTGAACGCCTCCGATCCATGTGATACTCATATTCCCACTTGCAATTTATTCGCAATACTACAAAACACCACATCCACAATAATTGTTATTACTATTTGACCACACAAGTGTGTGTACATTTACCCAAGAATTAACACACTCTGCAACTTGTAATATTACTTCTCAATAAGACGACACAAACAGCAAATAACAATAAAGAGGAAAGAAGACGACACCTCGGTACTAGAACACTGTCCTTAGGCTACCACCTACTTTCCAGATCATTACCGGAAGTGGACTTACAAAAATGTAGGGCTACATGCGTCAGGAACTTACTGTACACTTATGCCAGATACATGGTTTGAAATCTTTTTGCTATTCACTTCGTTCAAGGATTCGACCGTCAATACACTGACATCGATTTAATATCCGCACATTGCTTGTGCTCATTTTCTTCTTATTATTCCTGTTTAGCTGTCATTTATTTGCCTCATTTGCCTTGCAGAGCCATGCAATTGGTTATCGAACATGGTGTGAGAAAGGATTTCAATGGCGTTCACTTGCAGAATATGTGTGTATGTTGGGAGATATTTAAAATTACGGACTGCCAATAATAACTCCCACGTTGAGCCTTCAAATGCATTGAAAACGGATGTGTGTCAAAAATACTCAAGTTATTTTGCTTAATGCTGTTAATGTATATGAGGACCTACCCACCAGAACCACCACCCCTATACACAAATTGGGTTGCGGATATTGATTTGGTCGATATTGTGGAATACAATTTTGAAAACATTGTTGCCACCAATACCAATCGCAATCGGAACGAAGGAATAAATAAAAGACTGACATTTGAGAAGAATAGGCCGTCAATAAGAGGTTGGAAAATGGGGTTTATTTTTGCCTTGAAGACGGAGCAAATACACCTAATTGAACGCCCACAAATATTAGTTGGCGTATATAGGCAGAAAGATCATGTGTCAGAAGGGATGTTTTCGCATTGACCTACGATTAAGAGATTAACACATCGTAAGACGAAGAGTAGACACTTCCATTTAAGGATGACAGAGACACGATATGAATGAAGTATTTTTGTGACTGAGTTATGGATATGCATAAATTGAAAGGATATTCTATTTCTGTACTCAAGGTAGAATTGTCTTCAAGTTAATTTAATCTTTTGATGTGAAAGTATGCTATTGGGGGGTGAGCAAAATGTATTTTGCGGCTGCTATTTGAAATAGACTTTTCAAAGTCCATTTAGCTGAAGGATATGGTACGTAAATATAATCTTCCCAGTAAATCCCAAAAGAATTGTACAAAATGTATTAATTCCACTATGTTTTGGATTTTGATCGCCTAAATTGTGGTTTTAGCAATTCTAAAGGTGTCAAAAAATCCTTTGAGTTGGTATATGACAAGTCATTGTTCCACTTCCATTGCAGTATCCTTTCCATGATTATTCTCTTTATTCTTCGTCAAACAAGGGATTATCATGACCGAAAGAAAGAAAAACATACCATCGGTCGGGCTCATGGTCTTTTTACAATGCCACAACTGGTCTTCGACATTATAAAAATAATCGACTAATATCATCCCATTATATGTGCTATATTCTTGAACGATTTTTAAGCTTCTTACGTATGCCAAAATAGAATTTGTTACACACAAAATACATCTTCAAAGTAATAACGCAGGCTCCATTACAAGAGCAAGCCAGTTTCAATAATATTTTTTAAAATAAACACGGAATAATTGAGATATCAATTTGGATTTCTAAATTATTTCGGAGCTTCTCTAAAGTTGTTTTCGTTAAAATAGATATCTTGTTTCTTTGAAGAAGTTTGTGTGTTCTGGCTTTGTCATACTCAGGCCAAATCCTGTTGGATATTTAACAGGTGAGGAAGGAGCTCCACCTGTTTTTGGCGATATTCAGTATTGCCTGTTTCATCCTGATTTAAGGTCATATTTTGGCAGTTTGACAGACTAGTCACTAGCCTGATCAAGGCTGGTGATAGATCCTTCCCTCACCAGTTTATCTAATTGCCCTTCAGCTCTTTATGACAACGTTTCATAAGTTTAGATATTATTTCGACAGCCAAAATTGCCTTAATAGCTGTCTGACTATCAATAATGATGGTGATATCTGGTGGTACCTATCGCCAGCATAGGGGTGGCTTTGGTTGCCTCAGCTACTGCCAATAGACGAAAAGTGCCGTTCAGATTTAGTGTTTCGGAAAATCAGGGTGAGGTGTAGTCAGAGAACACAGCAGAGCCCATGTATATGTTTAGAATTTGATCGTGTCCTCCTGAGTTTATTTTCCAGTAGTTAAGCTGGTTGATGCTTAGTGCATTTTTGGCTGCAGATTCTTGCATGTAAAGGTCTAGGGGTCGCAGGTTGAGGCAGGGCGTGGACTTAATTTTTGATGCCGGGATTTTAAGGCAATGGACTAGAAACCGACTATCTAAAAGTAGGTAAAGTATGGATTCTATTTATGTTTCTACCTCCATTCCACAGTTGAAGATTTTTTGTGTGTAAATCATAAAGGGTGATCCATTTCGAGGTTCCCTACTTTTTTAAAGAAAAAAACACAGAAAATTCAAATTTAATGGAGAATGTTTATTATCATTTGAAAGAACATTCTTTGGCATTTATTTTTTGAAGATTATGTCTATCAAATGTTGGCCGTTGCTACGTCGCAGATGGTCCATCCGTTGAGTCCAATTTTCGATCACTCGTTCGAGCGTTTCGACTGGTAACTGGCGAATGACACGCGTGATGTTTTCCTCCAAGGCCTGAATCGAAGCGGGTTTGTCGGCATAAGCTTTTGACTTTACATATCCCCACAGGAAAAAGTCTAACGGTGTGATATCACACGATCTTGGTGGCCAATCGACCGGCCCAAAACGTGAAATTATGTGCTCACCGAAATGTACTCTCAATAAGTCCATTGATTGATGCGATGTGTGGGAAGTGGCGCCGTCTTGCTGAAACCAAATGTCGCCGAGATCACGAGCTTCAATTTCAGGCATCAAATAGTCGGTTATCATGGCACGATAACGGTCGCCATTGACGGTTACGTTCGCACCGGCATAATTTTTAAAGAAATATGGACCGATGATTCCACCGGCCCACAAACTACACCAAACCGTTGTTTTTTCTGGATGAAGTGGCAGTTCTTCAATCTCTTCAGGTTGCTCTTCGTCCCAAATGCGGCAATTTTGTTTGTTTACATACCCATTGAGCCAGAAATGGGCCTCATCGCTAAACAAAATTTGCCTCGAAAACGTCGGATCTTCTTGGAACTTTTCAAGGGCCCATAGAGCGAAGCGATGTCGCTTGGGAAGGTCGAGCGGCTTCAGTTGTTGCACAAGCTGTATTTTGTACGCTTTCAATTAAAGATCTTGACGTAAAATGCGCCAAGTCGTTCCATACGTCAGTCCGAGTTGCTGCGAACCGCGCCGAATCGACTCTCTACGGTCTTCGTGTACACTCTCAGCTACGGCCGCTATATTTTCTTCACAGCGTGCTGGACGTGGTCTATTCGGTCGAATATTATCCAATAATGAATGCTGGGTCTCAAAATGGGTGATGGTGTTGCGAATAGTACGCTCAGTAGGCCGATTATCTTGACCATAAGTTGAGCGAAGTGCACGAAACACATTCCTCACAGAACGTGCATTTTCATTATAAAGTTGAACAATTTGTAAACGTTGTTCACGCGTAAGTCTTTCCATTATGAAATGCCAAACAATACTAAGCACAAATAAAACGACAGCATGACACGACTCACACGTGATCTGCCAAAAAAGGCTATTGAAAAAAGTATCTCTACTTGGATGACCCGTTATTACATCACTAGACCATTTAAAGTTTTACATAAAATGTAATCTAAATTGATTTCGTTGTTTAATCAAAAACAAACCTGTGTACCTAAATGCCAAACAACTTTGTAGCTAAAAAATACTTTTGAGTCCTGTTTCATATCAAACCTCAGCCATTCCCCTAAATAACATTTAGTTCAAAATAAAATCAAAAAAAAAACTTATACACACAGTACAAACGGGTTTCCAATTGTGTGCCCAAATCCCACGTGAACCGCAGTGCCAATCATGCAGCGGATGGGCGGCATGCACCCTGTTCAAATATTTTGACAAGCCATATCCTGCAAATATAATTCTGCACACGACCCAATCTCGGTTCGTGAGTAAAACGTTTTTAAATCCCCAAACCATTTAGAATGTGGATTTCATAGTATTACCGAGGCATGCAACATACAAATGGAATTAATCTTAATTTGACCACATATTTTGCCGGACAGGTTACATGCGCTGTCGCCAGGGCAGATGTTTTCGGCCTCTCGCCTGTCACAATCACATGGAAATGTTTTCTGTTTTGTAAATCCGATTGGTGATTTTATTAACAATTAAATTAAGGGAGATGGTGAAAAATCACGGGGTAGGTTTTCAGGAAAATAACTTTATATGCCTCTGAAGGTTTCAAAGGCCGCTTTTCACATAGCCCGTAAGCTTATTATATAGTTAAAAAAATGCTTTGGTGCATTAAGCAGGATTACTATTTCTAATTTTCGACCTTTCAAAATGTTGAATTTTAATATTCTATTGTCAGGTAATGCTATAGCACATCGAAGCTTGCTTAAGGCTATCACTAAGAGCCACATTTGCAATGCATCATAATATAATAAAACTATGCTTAGTTTCAGACTACGAAGGTGTTACTTTAAGGTTTCAAATAGTGACTTTGCTTTTCGTTGTCAAAACATCATCAACTTTTTCTTATCTGACTTTTTAAAAAGGGAAACCCAAGTCTTCTCGAATATAATAGGAGCTTCCCCCAGTGATAAAACTCTTTGTCGAAATATTGTACCAAATACCTTTAAGTTGGGTCGAAAGTAACGACATAATCATTTGCTTCCAAGCTGGCTTTCGTGCTGGTCTTTCTACCATCGACCACATATTTTCTGTTACAACTGTTGGAATACTTTTTATTGAAAGAGGCCCTTTTCAGTTCTTTTTTGGAGACCTTAAAACTGCTTTCGATCACTTCTTTTTAAGCTTGCTGCAATAAGGCTATCATCGAAATTCATGTGGATTTAAGAACAACTCATTTTCAATATGATCGCATTCATTCGAAATGGCGATAATTTCCACTGATTTTCTCCGTTTTCAAAAACCACTTTTCTGGGGTGGGTGATTATTATGGTGATTAGCATGTTAAGGTGTTGCAATAGGCGGATGTCCTTGTTATACTGGGGAATAACCCATCCACACTCCAACTACTAATCAATAAATTTAATCGGTTTTGTGACACTTGGGACCTAAAAAATAAAATAAGTCTAAAATGATGGTGGATGTTGATGATGGTACTACTCAGAAATGGAGAGTCTTAATATTGATGTTGTAAGTGATATTAGGGGAAAAAGTAACAACAGCGAAAACTTCCATTTTTATGATGTGGTCGCCATTTTCATACCCTATCCCATAAGGAATATTAGTTTTGAGGGAAACAATTTCAATAGATATACCTTAAAGTATATGGAGTCGATGTCTGCCATGTCTTTTGGGGATTTCATTTTTGATTTTTAATTTTGATTAAGAATGATTAAATCTGGTATATGAGTGCATATCTTAAAGATAATTCTATGCTTACACCGAAGGAATCTGGTTTTCGTGAGAAACATAGCTGCATTACGGCCTACATCTAACAAGGCCGTAATTGACGACATAAGAAAAGGTTACTTTCTTTGTTTTATTGGAATTTTTAAAAGTGTTTGCAACTTATGCAAAAAGCTTCTTCGGCAGTTCAACTTCTCATTAGACGCATGCAAGCACTTTCATCTTGCCTGACAAACCGAATGCAAGCAGTCGAAGTCAATGGCATACTGTCTCTTTTTCTCCCAACTATAAGTGGTGTTCCTCAAGCTTCTATGCTTGGTCCTTTATTGTTCTCGTTATATGTAAATGAACACTCATCATTAATCAGCCATTGTACCTCACATAAATGTATGCAAACGATTTGCAAATGTACATGAGCTGTCCGCTTGGACTAATTAAACACGTTGTCTACAGTGTTAACGAAGATCTTAAAATAATAGCACATTGGTCACAGCTGAACGGTCTGGCTTTAAATGCCAAAAAATCAAAGTGCCTAGTAATATCAAGAACAGGTTTAGATCTTACTTACTTTCCTTCTAATGTTCTTAATAATAGTCCCTTAGAATATGTTGAGACTGCGAAAAATCTTGGCGTTATATTAAATCGCCAACTAACTTGGGATAACCACATAAACACTGCTGTTGTAAAGGTATACGGGATATTAAGAAATCTTTTGGCAACACAGTATTTCACGATTGTTATTAGCAAAGTCAATGGTCCTACCCATTTTGATATATGAGTCTTAAATTTTTTGCAACTGTAACTTTGTAAGTAAAAAAAAAACTCAATGTCGCTTTTAACAGCATCATACGATATTTGTTTGGGCTGCGTAAATATGATAGGTTAGGTACGTTTTCAATTCGGCTTTTCAATATGTCTTTTGAGAGTTACCTCCAGTACTCTGACTTTGCTCTTCGATATTGTATTGACACGTCAGCCACGATACCTTTGCGAGTGGATTAGATTATAATCTTCCCACAGGTCCTTCCAATTAATTCATCCACACTACACATCTCTTGTATCTAAACGTCAATTTTTTGTAAATGCCGTCCGTTTATATAATTATCTACCTCATGGATGCAAGTCCAATAAAATTTAAAAAGGAATTGAGAAATTATTTTTCTATCTTAATTATGTTATATTTTAAACTTATATTTTTATCACGTATATTTAAGTAATATCTTATTATTTTTTTTTTCTTTTTTTTCGCCTCTTTCATATTCATATTTTAAACCTTAAACTCTCATTGAAAAATTGTTCTTATGACTATTTTATAAGTTAATATATCTTAAAGTGTATAACAACCTAAATAAATAAATATTTGGGCAATGTGGGTACCTATCTTGCATGTATAGAAAGATTTTTGCCTAGCCCAAAATTTGGGGCATTTTCAAAGTGGGTGTTTTCTTAAGAAAACGATGTCCGTTAAAAATTTAATGAAATTCAACAAATTTCTGATGGGAATAGTTTGCTAATATTCATATTTACATTTCGGCTATAGCTAGATCATTTTAAATGGTGCCCACTATTTGTGGGCGTTTTTCTAAAATAAAATCGATTCTGGTACCCTAATCCTCCCTAAATGTTGGGCTAAGGTAATGAAATTTAGAATAAAAGCTCTTTGACCATGCCTCTTATAAATCTTTAAACCATTTTGGATCCGCCCATTGCCGAGCCCACTTTTAGAAAAACGTTGCTTTTGGTCAAACCGTAAAGAATTTTGAAAAACTGTCTGGTTAACATATGTATACATTCCTAATATACATATTTATTAAAATTCCTTTTTATAAAGTTGTTAGCCACGCCAACCTTTTGTGGATCTATTTTAGTAAAAAATACTTTTCGGTACAATTTTAAGGAAATTCCGAAAAAAACTTTCTATGAATATAGATCGGTAATATTAATTTGAACATTTCGTCTTTAGACCAATTTAACCCACGTCCACTTTTTATGGGTGATTACCTACAAAAACGATTTATATACTCTACCCCATACCATATACAATAGGAAAACCATAAAATAATAATCCTCGAGCCAATCACCCAATCATCTTGTAACTTTGAATGGTTAAGAGTGTCATTGATACAGTTAACTAATTCACCTAGCAGTTTGCCTGTATTTCTGTTTTTTTTTTTACACCCGTATTGGATTTTTGAATAATAGAGTGCTTGTCAATAAAACTCTGCAATCTTTGCGAAATTACGCCGTCCAGACTATTTACAATTACTAGAAGTATTGATATTGGTCGAAACAATTTTGGCGTGTCTTCTGATATCAACGGATCTAATTCTATCAATTCCTGGCGATTTGTATTCACCAAGGGAACTTATAATATCGCTCATTTCTTTGATATTTGTAGCATTAGCAAAAATTGAGTTCTCTACTCTATGGTTCGATGTGATAGAGTTACAGTGATGAATAATTTGCGACGTCTGTGTAGAGAAGAGTTGTGCACAACTGTTGGACAATGTTTTGATTTCAGTTGAAAAATGTGTAATCATCGTTTCATCAATATTTGACCTTTTCCTTCCTAATATTTGGTTTATTAATCACCAGGTTTTTCTAGGATCGGTCCTAAATTGGATGAATTGGTTCCTATAGAAGTTTGATTTTTGAGCTGCTATAATTTTATTAGTTTTGTTCCTGTAACTTTTGTACTCTCTTTCATAGGTTTTGTTGCACATATTATTTTTCACCTTCTATAGAGTTCATCCCTTTTTTTGCATTCAGTGATAAGGTAAGGGGTTAGGATTTTGTGTAAGTTGATCTTTTATAAATATCACTTAGTTTGCGGACAAGTTTATTATATAACTTCTCGGCATCTTCTTCATTACTGACTTCTTTCTAGTCTATTTCCAAAATGAACTCATTTACTCTGGAGTGAACAGTCGGGTAATGATCGGTGATACTACTCTCGATCATGGCGGAATTAATTTTCTTGTCTACTCTGCTTACAAGGATGTGATCAATTAATGATTTCGTCCCCTTCTTAGGATCTACCCTTATGCATTCAGTAATGGCATTCATCAGTCTCAATGATGCTAACTTCTCCAAATAGTCTTTCACATAGTTTGAGTTAGAATCATGAATATTAATATTCATATCCCCCATCACAATCATTTCTTTATTTTTTCCTTTTTGACCTAGATTATTTGCAATGTCATCAATAAATGATTTTTTACTATAACCTTATATACTCCAACAACGTACTTTGTAATGTTTCTTTCCGTGAAGCTAATTTTAATATTTTCATATAATATAGTTTCCGAAGGTAACTTTTTCGGACAAACATCATAATTCCTCCATTTCTCTTGTGGTTTCGGTTTACAAATTCCATATTGAAACCATCAATCTCAAAAAAAAAACAAGTTTCATCATCTTCTATATACGCATGCTATCTTGAACCACAATAGTTAGTTTTGCATTGCTTCGCGAATGTATTTAGTAAGTAAATGGTTTCCGGCAGTTTTAAATTACCAAACATTACTCAATATACAATTCGAGTAGTTTCAGTGCTCTCATATATATTTTTAAAAGTTTGAATTAAAATGAAGATTTTTTTAGATTAAAGTTATTCATAGGTCCAAAGGCAACATTCACAGAAAATGGTAGGTAGGCATTAACCTCTTCTAATATCTTGATTCTGAACCTTAGCCCTAACAATACGGAACATTAGAAGAGCGTTCTTTATATCTGCATTTCAACAATGGATTAAAGCATATTTCAGATCTCCCTCGATAGAGTGAGCGGTTCATTCTCAAGAACTATATAAGTTTTAAATATGAAACTTCAAAAAACGTTTTTAAAAAATCAAATTTAAAATCTTTATTAAGAAGAACACAAGCGTTGTGTTTGATGGTTTCTTAACTTCTGATTTTGATATTGGCCTCGAAGTGTTTTGGTGGCGTGGACATGGCGTGGGAAGATGCGCAGTTATCTTTATCTTTGTTTGGAATGTTTACGTCTGCTTGGTGGCGGCGTGGGCAGATGCACAGATATCTTTATCTTTGCGTTAAATGTTTACATCTTGGGTGGTCATTCCTTTGCGCTTCGACTGCACTTCTGTCGATTAAATATGATATCTTGCTGGTCTTGTGGGAAATGTTCTGTAGCAAGTATAACTCCTCCCTCTCTTGAATCGTCCATCTGGTGAATTTTAACTGATGGTAGATTCACAGCTATGTTGTTGTTAGGGCCATTATTTTTGAATTTTAAATACATGATTATTATTATTATTACAACTATGATAATTAAAATTGTGGTTATACTATAAGTTACGTTTTTACTACTAAAATCTATGTTAGTTAGTTTTTTAATGTTTTCGATTGATTCATATTTGATTATGTCAATGTCTTTGTTTTCTGTAGTAATCTCATAGTTTATTATTGGGACTATTAAGTCTCCACGATATTCTTTTCTATTAAATATTTTATTTTTTATTTGGAGTTTACAATTTTTAAGTTTGATTAAATAGTTTCCTTTAATGATATAGTTTAGATCATTACAATTTTGAATAATGGGAGTTTTTTCTATACTTTTTATTACGATAAACTCTCCTTCTTCTTTGATCTCTGTTTGATTATAACTGATTCTATTACAATTTTTAATTGGCTTTTGGATTATTAAATCGTTAATACATTCATTGTCAATCAAAATTAACTTTTCAACTTCATCGTTTGGATAGTAAATTTTATTATTCTTTTCTAGAATAGTATTTGTAATTAGACTTAAAGTTTTATTATTTATGGGAAAATTCTGGATAAAATATTTGTTGTAACGTTCTTCAGTGAATTGAGGGATTGAGATAATTATCAGGATATTCTCTTTATAGACTGCCAATTTCATTTTTAAATGCTGAAGTTTTTCAAATGTTATTTCGTTCTCATGAATTTCTTCAAAAGTCAGTATGTTTTGTGTCAAAATTCCTGTTCTACTAGTTAGGATTATGTTTTCTATTTTTTCTAGTGCAAGCTTTACTTCATTAATTTGGTTGAAGAATTCTAACTCGATTCTGAGGTTACTTACGTCGCTTTTCTGATTTTTTAATTCGTTAATTGCTATTGTACCCTTGTTCATTGTATCTATTAATCTTTTAAACTGTTCATTAAATTGATCATTGATTTTAATTTGTTGGTTGTTATTTTCTACTATATTCCTACTATTTTCTTCATATGCTTTTAGTCTTTTTTCTATGTCCTCATAATCGTCTTCGTCCATAGTTCCATATAAAAATTTCATGCCAGTCCCTATTAAGTTAATTACTCCTCTTTTAACTATTTTGTGAGGTATTAAAGTTTTAATTTTGGTCTCTAATTTAGTTATTTCTCTGATCTGTCTATATTGTTTATTTGGGATTAATCTATATTGTTCTTTTAGTTTGATTATTGCTTCTTCGTATTTTGTTAGGTTTATAATATGAATTATTGTTTTATAATCCTCAATTAAATTAATTGATTCACTTTTTATAATTACGAACTCCTGTGTGATCTCATACAGTTGTATTTCTTGGTTATGAGCCAGTGTTAACTGCCATAGAACTAGTATCGTTGCCAATTTTAATTTCATCGTTATTAAATATTTTCTTTTTCTTTCTAAACTGGTCCTTGTGTAATTTCTGTAGGTCTCTGTTTGGTTTGATTGTAATTTTATTTTTATCTATTTTAATCACTTTTACTCTTCTATGCTTTGTTTTTAATTTATCGAAATATGTAGGATTGTAAATTTTGGTAAAATTTGGATTTATATCCGTATCCTTTCTATTTTTATTAATTTTATTCAAAACTTTATTCTTTGTATTTTCGATTCTTTCAAATATTATTTTATTATCTATGCGTCCGAAATGAATGTCACACGGTTTTTCTTTGGTGGTTAAATGGATCGTATTGTTGTAAACCTCTATGGTCCGCGTCACGTTATCGACTAAATTTGGCTTTTGCTTTTCAAATAACCTAATGTTCTCGTTCAGAGTGGAATGTAGGCGTTCTATATCTGAGTTGCCGTTGTGTCGATATGGCGTAGTAATGTGAGTCATAATCTCCTTTTCTTTAAGATATAGTTTGACTGTGTAAGATAGAAAACATTTATCATTGTCGGTCGTTAAAACCTTTGGTTTACCTAGATAAGTAAATATCTTAGTCATAGCGGTAAGCACGTCAGCTTGATTCTTTGTTTCTAAACGTTCGAGTGCTATAAATTTCGAAAACTTGTCAATACACGTTAGGTAGCTACCATTTCTTGGTATGGGCCAAATGTCCATATGGTAGTGTTCGTGGGGTCCTGAAGGCGTAAGCGTTTTTTCGTACGGTAGTTTTATCGGATTTCTTTCTATTTTTAGATTACACATTTCACAATTGTTCAATACTTTGTTAATAGTTTCTCGTAAGTTAGGTGCGTAAAATTTTCTAATGATTTCAAGGTATGTTTTTTCAATACCAATGTGATTAAATTTTGTGTGAATTTTGTTAATTGTCTCCTCAGTTTCTGGGGGATGTAAATTTATTAAGTTAGTTATGCTTCTATATAATTTCTGATTATTATGGTGTTGTTTCCAATAGTTTTGGAATTTAAGGAATAATTCGTCATTATCTGTATATGTTTCTAAAGGTAAATTGTCGTTATTTATGAATATTGCATTTGTGCAATTTATATCACATTCTGATATTATTAGATCAAAGTCTTTAATCGTAAAATTCTTTCTCGTAATTGTTATTAGTCTTTTACCTATGTATGGGAAGGATATTTCTTGAGAATCTTCATTGGTTGTTTTAATGATTATTTGACGTTTAAACATGTTAAGGGGTTTGTCTGTTATTGGAATTAAGTCTGTACTATCTGATTCAACACTGTGTTGTGTACTCACTAAATCTTCTTCTAAAGCGTTAATTTCAGGTAGAATCTTTACTCTTGATAGAGCATCGGCAACTTTATTTTCCTTGCCTTGCAAATACTCAATATCAAAATCATATTCTTCGAGCTTTATTTTCCATCGTTGTAGTTTAGAATTAGGTTCTTTAAGATTATGTAGCCAAACTAGCGGCCTGTGATCTGTTAAGATTTTGAAACGTCTACCGTATAAGTAATGACGAAATTGTTTGGTTGCCCAAACGATTGCGAGAAGTTCTTTCTCTATGGTGCTGTAATTGGACTCATGTTTATTTAGTGTCCTGGATGCAAATGAAAGTGGTCCGTGAGATTGGGACAATACTGCGCCTATTGCAAAGTTGCTTGCATCGGTTGTTAATATGAATTCTTTGTTAAAATCTGGGTGTTTGTTAATTAACGTATCTGTCATAGCTACTTTTAATTTGTTGAACGCGTCAACGTATTGTTCGTTCTTTATATCTATTTTTGAATCTTTCTTTAGGTATAAAGTCATAGGTTTGATAATTTTAGCGTAGTCCTGGATGAATTTTCTATAATAACCAGTTAAACCAAGGAAGGATTGTATTTCTTTTACTGAGGTGGGAATCGGGAAATCTTTTATTGTTTGAATTTTAGACGGATTGGGTTTGATACCTTCTGGTGTAATTATATGTCCTAGAAATTCGGATTCCTTTTTTAAAAAATCACATTTATTCAACGAAACTTTGAGATTGACTATTCTAAGTCTCTGGAAGATTAGTTTCAAATGTTGAATGTGTTCTTGTAGTGATGTGGAAAAGATGATGATATCGTCAAGGTAAACATAGCATATTTTGCCAATGTAGTCACCTAGGACTTCATTCATCATACGTTGAAATGTAGCAGGAGCATTTTTGAGACCGAATGGCATTCTGATCCATTCATAATGTCCTGAAAGTGTGGAGAAGGCGGTCTTCTCACGGTCTTCTGGATCGATTTCAATTTGATAGAAACCTTTTGTTAGATCCAAAGTAGAAAAATAATTGGCTCGACCCATCTTGTCGAGTATATCTTCGATTAGAGGAATTGGAAATTTATCCTCTTTGGTAACCTTGTTCAATTTGCGATAGTCAATTACTATACGCCACTCTTTATTTCCCATCTTGTCCGTTTTCTTGGGTACGACCCAAATCGGAGCATTATATGGTGAACTCGAGTGTTTGATTATCCCTTGATCCAAAAGTTCTTGGATCTGTTTATCGACTTCTTTTTTATGTACCTCGGGATAGCGGTATATCCGGGTGAAAATTGGGGAACTGTCTGAAACAGGAAGTTTGTGTTTAACGTGTGATGTAAATGTTAGGTCGTCACCTTTATGGAAGAATACATCTTGATATTCTTTCAGAGTTTTAAAAAGAATTCTTTTTTCCTCAATATTCATGTGTTCAGTATTCTTTTGTCCAAACTCGTCGAAAATAGTGTCATGTGGCGTTAAGCCGTTTAAGTGATGGATTTCCATAGCGTATTCTTGCTCGTCAGTTAGGTCAAAAAATATTGGCATTTTTATGTCATTAAGTGTTAATGTCTTTGTGGCATAATCTAATTTACTGTTATTAGGTAAAAGAATATTATTACCGATTATTCCATTGTAATTTGGACTAAAATTCATTATTTGGAAAAGACAGTCTTCTTTTACATCATAGGCGAATTTTTCTTTGGGGAGTAACGCTTCTTCTGTCACTAAGACAGGGTTTCCTACTGTGTTAATTTGTAACGGTTGTTTTCTGGTTTGTATGTATTCTGGTGGAGTGTCTACTTTATTAATTATACTATTTGTCGCTCCAGTATCAATGAGCATACGTATTACTTTGCCGTTTTTTTCTGTTCTAAGATAGGGAAGTGCGGATTTATTTCCGAGGCTTGTGCCCGAAAATTTTGATTGTCGTGGGTTTCATTATTTATTTCTACATTTGTTTCAGTATTATTAATTGTTGTATCATTTATTTCGCTTTCATTATATCCCGCAGGATGGTTATAATTATTTCTGCTGTTGTAATTAACTTGTCTAACCGGTATTGGGTTTCGTCTTAATTGGCTACTGCCTGGATCGATGTCCATAGGCTGTGGTCTAGAGTTATTTTGATTATAGTTTCTATTTGGGTTGTAATTATTTTGGAAAGGGGCTCTGTTTTGGAAATGATTGAATGGTGGGCGGAAATTATTTGGTCTAAAATTGTTGTTAAAATTGTTCCTAAATTGGCCAGATCCTTGGAATTGGGGTCTAGAATTATTTTGATGATTCTGTGGGACGAACATTTTTGGTTGAAAGTTCCTAGTAACTAAGTTTTGCCTTGGCTGTCTTTCTTCAAAATGATTTGAGTTAACAAATCCTGCTTCTGTGAGCTCGTGTAAAGCTTCCTGCAAACTCTTTGGTTTTAGGGCAAAAAGAATTGTACGCATGTGTACCGGCAATTTCTCTTTAAAAATATTTAAAGCAGTGATATTATTGTTGTCCACTTCATGGGCTTTATTTTCTTGAACCGATTTTTGGTTCAAATCGCACAGAGTTTTTTGGATGTCGTTATAGAAATTTAAGACGTTACCTCCGAAACTTATCTGTCGTAGATCTTCGTACAACTGGAAGCTGTTTTTGAAGCCTCCAAAATTATTAATTAGCATCTGTTTGATTTCCGACCAATTTTGTAAATGAGAGTGAATCTCAACGCATCTTTTTGCCTTTCCAATAAATTTGGATTTTAAGATGTTTATACACATCAGTTGGCTTTGATTATTATACTCGTTAAGAGTTGGTATTATTCCGTCTACATTTGTGAGGAATGTATATAGATCTTCAGTGCGACCATCAAACGTTTCTCAATATATTTAAGGGGATCGAGCGTTAAGCTCTTTTTGGCCGTATCTACTTGGGTAGAAGTCATTTTGGTTTTCTGATATTTTTCTATATCCAATACACTTTTATTAAACTTAAATTCAATTTCTTCAAAATTTTCCAATAAAATGTTTTCAATATTTGGGTTTTCACTTTTATTATCTAAAATATTGCTGCTCAAACTTAGCTTTAAATTATTACTTCCAATATAATTCTTATTCTCAATTTTACTTTCTGGTAATTTAATATCTTTGCTTTCAAAATTATTCTTAATATCTACCTTACAGTTTTCAGGTATACTTCTGTTTCGGATTTCTATTAGATGCAGGTCTTCTTCCTCTGTTGAACTAAATTCCTCCTCGTCAGTGTACTTGCTATCTGCATTAATTATCTTCTTCTGGAATCTCTTGAACATCTATTGAATTTTATTTGTTGGGGCTCTGAAGCTGCCCTTCTCTTCCTTTTTTAATTATTCGTTGGGGCTGTGAAGCTGCCCTTTTCTTTTTTTTTTTTTTGTAAATTTATTTGTTTAGTTTTTGTTTTTTCTTCACTTAATCTAAGAGTTTGATTAATCTCTCTCTATGAGCTTCGTGGTATTTCCATATGCATTGGGGTGAACCACTAATTAATCGGTTTTTTATTCACTGAACAGATTTATTGGATCTTTATTTTCGTTAAAGGTCCTTGTTCTTTTTTTTTTTTTTTTTGTAAAAAGTCTTAGTCGTAAATTCAAAGATTCGTTTAGTCTTTTTCGCAGAAAAACTTATTTCTGAAATTTACTTCACTGTTTAATTTTTACTTATTCGCGGCACCGTGTTAGTCATAAACTCAAAAATGTGTTTACTCTTTTTCGCAGAAAAACTTATTTTGAAATTTATTTCACTGAAACGGAACGGTAGATTTTTACAAGGATTACACAATTTATGCAATCCTACCGACTGCGCCAGTTTTAAATATGAAACTTCAAAAAACGTTTTTAAAAAATCAAATTTAAAATCTTTATTAAGAAGAACACAAGCGTTGTGTTTGATGGTTTCTTAACTTCTGATTTTGATATTGGCCTCGAAGTGTTTTGGTGGCGTGGACATGGCGTGGGAAGATGCGCAGTTATCTTTATCTTTGTTTGGAATGTTTACGTCTGCTTGGTGGCGGCGTGGGCAGATGCACAGATATCTTTATCTTTGCGTTAAATGTTTACATCTTGGGTGGTCATTCCTTTGCGCTTCGACTGCACTTCTGTCGATTAAATATGATATCTTGCTGGTCTTGTGGGAAATGTTCTGTAGCAAGTATAACTTATATAGCCCCTAAAACCTATATTATGGGATAAATAACTATTTCAGGAAAGAGTTTAAGATTTCAGAAATGTGCTTGATTTTAAAACTTCGAACTGATATGTTTAAACTGAACTACAGGCCACAAAGAAATAAATTAAGTCCTCAATGAAAACGAAAATGTGTTTCTCTTTATTGCGATCCGTACGTAGACTTCATATCAATATAAGTTTCGTAGAATATGGCAAAATTCTTAATTGATATTATCACTGGAGTATGCTTTTATTTATGCAGAAAAACTATAGAAATTTGTAACGGGTGATCCAAGTAGAGATACTTTTTTCAATAGCCTTTTTTGACAGATCACGTGTGAGTCGTGTCATGCTGTCATGTTATTTTTGTTTAGTATTGTTTGGCATTTCATAATGGAAAGACTTACGCGTGAACAACGTTTACAAATTGTTCAACTTTATTATGAAAATTCACGTTCTGTGAGGAATGTGTTTCGTGCACTTCACTCAACTTATGGTCAACATAATCGGCCTACTGAGCGTACTATTCGCAACACCATCACCCATTTTGAGACCCAGCATTCATTATTGGATAATATTCGACCGAATAGACCACGTCCAGCACGCTGTGAAGAAAATATAGCGGCCGTAGCTGAGAGTGTGTAAATTATGCCGGTGCGAACGTAACCGTCAATGGCGACCGTTATCGTGCCATGATAACCGACTATTTGATGCCTGAAATTGAAGCTCGTGATCTCGGCGACATTTGGTTTCAGCAAGACGGCGCCACTTCCCACACATCGCATCAATCAATGGACTTATTGAGAGAACATTTCGGTGAGCACATAATTTCACGTTTTGGGCCGGTCAATTGGCCAGCGAGATCATGTGATATCACACCGTTAGACTTTTTCCTGTGGGGATATGTAAAGTCAAAAGCTTATGCCGACAAACCCGCTTCGATTCAGGCCTTGGAGGAAAACATCACGCGTGTCATTCACCAGTTACCAGTCGAAATGCTCGAACGAGTGATCGAAAATTGGACTCAACGGATGGACCATCTGCGACGTAGCAACGGCCAACATTTGATAGACATAATCTTCAAAAAATAAATGCCAAAGAATGTTCTTTCAAATGATAGTAAACATTCTCCATTAAATTTGAATTTTCTGTGTTTTTTTCTTGAAAAAAGTAGGGAACCTCGAAATGGATCACCCTTTACTTATCTAAATCTGTTTTGAATCAATAATAGGTCCCACTTTTCAGTAAAACGTTGTTTTTGGCCAAAGGGTTAAGACTTTTGAAATATTTAGACAATCTGAAAATCTATGTTTCGTCCATATAAAGTTTTTAGCCACGCTCACTTTTTGGGGTAGTTTTTAGTTAAAAAAACGGTTTTCGGTACAAATGTAAACAAATTGAAAAAAAAATGTTGAGGAAAGTATTTTGAGAATAAAACTATGAACATTTCGCCTATAGATCATTATAACCCACACCCAATTTTTTGGGACGTTTTTCTATCCCATAGAAAATCATCTTTATTTGTTGAACCATAAAAGATTACGATAAATCTTTTGAACCAGGTTTGGTGACAATGGCTTTTGCTATATTTCGTCCCCATTCAGTTTTTGGCATATACACATTTTGAGGTTGTTTAATTTAAGGATAGATTGGGATAGGGTATTCAACGATTCGCACAGCGGATTGTACCATTCTCATATGTTTTATTTTGTTTGAGCTGAACTAAAAGTCTATTCAATTATATCTGTTATAAATTGAAAATAATATAAGCCTTTAATTTTATAATATCAATTTTTGCCTTAGCTACATATTTTCTGCAATAGTACACCGTTTTTTATTTTCCCCTTGTAAAGATTTCTTGCCAATGTAATATACATTAATATGAAATAACTAATTATTTTAATATATTTGTAAAAATATAAATTGTATAATCTCTCTTTTAAAACTTTTATTTAATATCCGGCAGGCGGCTTAAAGCCACGATTTTTAATCTTTATCGACTAATTTATTTTATAAAAAAAAATGTCGTCATATCATGAACACTAATTATGTTTTATATTAACTTCATATCACCTTACTGCACCATCAGTTCATTCTGAAAAACGTTTCATTGTTCTGAAGGACGAGGGGAGTGGCTAAAGATAAATTAATTAATATAATTTGTTTATTGACTTGACTTATTAATCTCTGTTTTTGTGTGCTAGGTCCAACAGTTGATCCAACTTAAATGTTAACTTTATGACTTTTATTAGACAAAAAGCCGTAAGTATGTCTCCTGATGAAAAACACCCTATAAAGAGACAAAGGAATCACAAATGTCCTTTAGAATTTCAGGCTATAAACACCACATAAACTTTAGCACTCATTTATTTAATGACCTATACGATTCACGGTTACAAAAACTGTGTCCTCGAATGTATATACTTTTAAGGGCCAACCAAACTTTAGCACACCCGTAAAATACGACCGTGTCCTATCAACTTGCGTGTTCTTTTGAAATAAAACCTTTTTACAAGCCATATCATCCATTTGTTGTCTGCGTATTCTCAATGGAAAGCCAAAACAATGCATAAATAACGAAAAAAGAAAACTCCCTTGAAGAATATTCGTCAACCCCTGTTGAACATAACAAATGTGTTCTGCTTTAGCTAGGTTAAGAGCTAGAATTCTCTTTCAACTGTCAGCGATATCATTACTAACCAAAACTGAAACAACGACTGAAACAAAAACTACTTAAGGTAATGTCAGGTTGAGTATTTATAGTCTCTGTCAAAAGAGTGATTGGTTAATTCTGAAACAATTTCAAGTTTATTAAAAAAGTTCGAAATAAATTTAAAATGTTTCCCCATATAAGAAGTTGCGAGACAAAAATTCAAAGTAAGGGCAGTATTGAATTATAAATGATTAGATTACAATGTAGAAGAAAGTTGTTCCTCCCAAAAAAAAGAAAAGAAGAGAACCGTACAAAAGGGTGTGATTTCCCTGGGACATAGATGTTTAATAATTTATGTTTGTGAGAGTTCTAATAAGGTTAAGTGAAAAATATTATTTTTAATACAAATTTTGCAAACTTCATTAGTTCTTATTTGATACCATTAATGTCCCTTGTGGTACCAATTGCCTAATTGAACCATGTAGAGCTAACTATGTAGCGTAGGTGGTTTCTGAAACTGAAACTAGCCAGCTCGAATAGATTATCGAAGAAGTGGTATCTCACATTAAGTTTCCTTTTTCCTGAGAGAGGCGGACAAGAGCAGAGAAGGTGAGTTACTTTTCTCCTCTTCTTCATACAAGCAGCTTCTAAAGAAATCATTGCTGAAAAGGCCTAGTCTTTTTGTATGTAGGCTTATAGGACACTGTCCCGTGAGGAAACCGATTATGGTGCTGACTGCTGGTGTTTGATCTGTTCAACATTGTTAAGCAGATGGAGTGCTTCTGGTTAGAGCTAGGCCAGAGTTGCTTTGATAGTTGGAACGTTGTTCCGTTTATCCATCTGTGGTTTGCTTTCTTGATCGCATCCTGTTTGACTAGTAATTAAAAGTAGCAAGGGGCAAACTCAGCATATCTATTGGCGGTAGAATCTCAAGGATAGTGCCCTGTCTGGCAAGCTCAGTTGCCTTGCAATTCCCTGGTATGTCTATGTGCCCCGGCACCAAAAAGAGGTGAATGGTAAAATGCTTCGCCATCTCGTTGAGAGACAGTTGGCATTCGTGGGCTGATTTCGAGTTGAACGAGATTGCTTTCAGGGATTTCATTGCCGCTTGCCTATCGCTGAAGTTGCTAATATGCTTCGTGGATACTACATTCCTTTTCAGAAGAGACAAGGCTTTTTTGATTGCCATGATTTCATGAGCGACTACCAACGTACGATGTTAAAATCGTGCTGGGAGATTTTAACGCAAAGGTAAGAAGAGAAGACTTCTTTAGCAGTACTGTCGGAAAATAAAGCCTACAAGACAACACGTCTGGTAACGGACTTAGGTTAATTGACTTCGCTACGGAACGAAATGCCACTATAGCCAGCACACGGTTTCCTCACCTCGATATCCATAAGGGGACATGGCGGTCTCCAGATCAACGAACAGTCAACCAAATTGATCACATTGCAATAGACGAGATGCACGCATCCAGTATTGGCTAACATCGACTCGGACCACTACCATGTTGTAGCCAAGGTAAGGATGCGGATATCCACCACGCCACAAAAAAAAAAACAGAAATACTTTGAAAAAAATTTAATGTCGAAAGACTGCAATCGCCAGAGACCGCCAAGACCTTCGCACAACGCGTATCCCTTAACCTCTCGACTCACAACACACCACCAGCATTTAATGCCGAAAAACAATGGAAACGATGCCAACAAGCCATTAGATAAGCCGCAACTGATGTGCTAGGTTTCTCGCGGCCACCAGCAAGAAACCCTATAGCTCTATAGGCAAAGAAGAAGGGAAGAACATCGAGTTTTCAGAAAGAAGAAAAAAGAGCAAAAAAAAACGTGCGATCGAGGATATAGAGAGGTGCCACTCCAGGAACGATGTTCGCAAGTTTTACCAAAGTGTAAAACGTCAATGCGAAGGATACAAGGCTCGAACAGAATCCTGTCCAGATGAACAAGGAAATATCGTAGTTGAGACACAGTCGATTCTGAGGATATGGAAGAACCACTTCTGCAGGCTGTTAAACGGCAATGACGAACAACATTCCGCTGTCAGGCAGAACGAACTATTTAATATTGGCAACGACAGCGAAAACTGCCAACCACCCGACCTAAGTGAAGTGAGGATAGCAATATCTAAACTCAAGATTAATAGGGCCGCCGGAAATGATGGCCTTCCCGCTGAACTTTATTAAGCTGGCGGAGATGACATGGTAAGTAACATCCACCAACTCATAAGCCAAATCTGGTCGGATGAAATCATGCCTGAAGAATGGAACCTCAGCATCGTTTGCCAGATCCACTAAAAAGGAGACCCTCTGAACTGCGCCAACTACAGAGGCAAAGGTCTGCTCAACATCGCCTACAAGATCCTATCTGCCGTAATATGTGAACGCCTGAAACCGTTTAACAACAACCTGATCGGCCCTTATCAGTGTAGTTTTAGGCCAGGAAAGTCCACCACCTATTTATCGATTTCCAAACCGCATAAGACAGCAAAAAATAAGAGAAGAAAGTTACTGTACTTAGACTTCGGACGTACAAGGAAGATAGGAAAGAAAGATAGGAGAAAATAAAATGACAACCCGAACACTAACCTATGCCACTACCACTGAAAAAGATCAGGAAGCGGGAAATTTGATGAAAATGTGAGTTCAAAATTTGTTAGTGAACATTTGAGCAGTGAAATACAATTTATTTTGAATGGTAAGTTCAAAAAACGGTCAACAACATCATAAAGCAGCTATGAATCGGAAAAATAAAACCGACACCGACAACTTTTGCACTCTTTAATATTTTTGAATACTATGGAAGTTGACATTTCCAAACATTTGGTAGTAAAACGAAACTTAAGACGCATAAGTATTTGCACTTTTATATGATGGAGTAATTTCAATGGATAGGGGTTTTCCCCGAAATTTTTTCTCACTTTTCGACGGTTTTGGTGTTCAATAGCCCCAATGGCCCAATGCCGCCGTTGAGGAAATGAAAATGAGAAAGGATCCTCCCCCATTTCATCTGCCAATATCCGGCACTAGCAAAGTAACAAGATCCAGATTGCGTGCATTAGACCAACCACTATCCGACGACCGTAACGACAACTCGGGTAAAAGGATACAAGATCTTATCGGTTTTCTAAATTCCACAGGCTGGATCTAGATGCGGATTGTATCAAACCCTCAGCCTCAACAATCATCATAAAAAATGTGACACGAGTCATGGTAACAAAAAGTCAGTGCTACTTGGGTTCATGCTGAACCGCTAACTCTACCTACCTTACCTATCCTACTTGAAAAGGCATCTTGTTTGATATCCAGGTTCACCCGTACAATATTGTCACTTAAGTAAATAAACCCAAAACCATATAATTCCGATTGAATTTTATTCAATCGAATAAAAAGAAGTGCACTCACCCAAGAGCAATTTCAAATTTTAGCGCCTACATAGACGACCGATGGAAAGAAATCACAGGAGCTGTCAAATGAAATCAATTCACATATCAGCACCGAGATAAAAAAAAAATACAATTTCACAAGAAATAAAGGCACATATCACACAAATAATTACTCCAGTTTGATAAGCAAATATTAAATTATAATAACTAAACATATTTTAAACGAAAATACAATTTTCCGCACAAATTCACTAAAAAAAAAAAGACCGAACGCGTCGCAAAGCAAACCTATTCACTGACAAGACAATGCATATGCAAGTTGCAACTTGATAGCTAAAATAATTATGTGTGGTGAGAATGGGGTGAGTGGATAGTGGAACATGATTAGTGGAAGTGGAACTGGGGAAAAGGGTTGTGTTGTGGTGGGATTTGAAAGATGGAAACGTCAAACGTCGTAACAATGGTTGATGTACTTTTTATAAAATCAGTGATTTAATTGTTAAGGATTTTATATTGAAATTATGTAGCAAAATAATTGATTATGACGAAAGTTGTTTCTGTGTATATCTAGTAAAAATATAGAGGACATTTAGCAACGCAGTATGCATTTGATAATGCACATAAATAATTATTAACTGCATTGACTTTTGAAGTATCGCGTTTTTGTGGCCACACTAAGAAGTTAACCTGTTAACCACCTAAAGTGTTAATAACTGATAAAATGTGGAATTTTAACTTCGTGGTTACTTGACTGATGTTTCTTAAAAAAGCGCAGTACAAAGATTACCACAAGTGTGGGCAGAATTATCTTACCACTCGTCAATGGGCCGCAAAAAATGTAGGAAGAGTAGATATAGAAATGTTATGTGTTGTACCAATAGTGTTACCTACACTGTTTTTTATTTATTTATCAGCGGAATTTATGGAACAATATTCTCACAAGATAGGCATTTTTTTTATTATTATTATTATAACTTTCTTGTTCTATAAATAAATTACAAATACAATAATTATATGAAGCACTAGCTAGCTTTCGGCTTAACTTTTATAGAAAATATAGTTTAAATAAGTTGGGTGTTGTAGAACGAGGATAGACTCTGATTGGCGTTAACTTGGCAATGCCCAGTGTTGCAACTCTGACTACACATCAAATGTGCTTATCTTTACCTCCAAGTGGTAACCATCGGGTACTGGTCTCATCCAACCGGATTTGACTTGCTAAACGATAAGTGCGAGTGTTGATAACACGACGAAAAACAGCAACACTATAAACACCCTGGTGAGAATGGCACGGATGAATACCCGGCCTGCTGTCCCAGGCGAACCTAGATGAGCTGCTCTGACATATTCGGACAACAGGTTGTCTAGGAATTTCAAGGGTTAGTCAGGCCCCTTGAACAGAGATGGTGGCGGATGAACCGAAAGGCCAACGGCAGCGCTCAATCCCGTAGTGGATACTGATGGCCCCGTGTCCTAGGGGTATCTAATAAATTGGAACTGGCCCTCCAGGTTGGGGGTTGTGCTTTGGGTTAACTACCCACCCACAGAAAAAAAACATGGTTACGAAGCAACCAATAGCCTCGGAAAGGACTGATTTTATTGTTGACGACCCTGCTAAACGAAAAAAGGACAACGACGTTCGTATCTGCACCTGGAATGTGAGAACATTAAACAGGAGAGGTGCAGGCGAACAACTAGCGGAAGCCCTAAACTGCTACAAAGCAGACATTACTGCCATCCAGGAAATACGATGGGATGGGCCGGGCAAAAAGAGGATGAAAAACTGTGACATATACCACGGACCGTGTTATAGTGAGCAGAAACAGCGAGTATTCGGATGCGGATTTGTTATAAGTGCCAGACTAAGGCAAGAAGTCTTATGTTTCCAAGACATTAGCGAACGCATAGTAACAATCCGCATCAAGGCCAAATTCGCCAACATAAGCCTTATATGCGCTCACGCTCCGACGGAAGAAAAAGATGATATAGCTAAGGATTGCTTCTACGAGCTCCTCGACAAAACCTATGAGCGACTACCGAAGTACGATGTTAAAATAGTGCTGGGAGATTTTAACGCAAAGGTAGGAAGAGAAGACATCTTTAGAAGTATTGTCGGAAAACATAGCCTACACGACAACACGTCTGCTAACGGACTTAGGCTAATTGATTTCGCTACGGAACGAAGTGCCACTATAGCCAGCACACGGTTTCCTCACCTCGATATCCATAAGGGGACATGGCGGTCTCCAGATCAACGAACGGTCAACCAAATTGATCACATTGCGATAGATAAAAGGCACGCATCCAGTATTTTGGATGTCCGAACATTCCGAGGAGCTAACATCGACTCGGATCACTACCTTGTAGCAGCCAAGGTAAGAATGCGGATATCCACCACGCCACAACAAATGTGGAAAAATTTAATGTCGGAAGACTGCAATCGCAAGAGACCGCCAAGACCTTCGCACAACGCGTATCCCTTAACCTCTCGATTAACACCATACCACCAGCATCGAATGTCGAAGAGCAATGGCAACGATGCCAACAGGCCATTAGATCAGCCGCAACTGATGTGCTAGGTTTCTCGCGACCACCAGCAAGAAACCTCTGGTTTGATGAGGAATGCCGACAGATGCTCGCAGCCAAGAACGAGGCCTACAAGGCTAAGCTGCAGGTGAAGACGAGAGCTGCCATTGAGCTCTATAGGCAAAGAAGAAGGGAAGAACATCGGCTTTTCAGCAAGAAGAAAAAAGAGCAAGAAAAGCACGCGATCGAGGATATAGAGAGGTGCCATTCCAGGAACGATGTTCGCAAGTTTTACCAAAGTGTAAAACGTCAAAGCCAAGGATACAAGGCTCGAACAGAATCCTGTCGAGATGAACAAGGAAATATTGTAGTTGAGACACAGTCGATGCTGAGGATATGGAAGAACCACTTCTGCAGACTGTTAAACGGCGATGACGAACAACATTACGCTGTCAGGCAGAACGAACCATTCAATATTGGCAACGACAGCGAAAACTGCCAACCACCCGACCTGAGTGAAGTGAGGATAGCAATATCTAAACTCAAGCTTAATAAGGCTGCCGGAAATGACGGCCTTCCCGCTGAGCTCTATAAGGCCGGCGGAGATGACTTGGTAAGTAACATCCACCAACTCATAAGCCAAATCTGGTCGGATGAAAATATGCCTGAAGAATGGAACCTCAGCATCGTTTGCCCGATCCACAAAAAAGGAGACCCTCTGAACTGCGCCAACTACAGAGGCATAAGTCTCCTCAACATCGCCTTCAAGATCCTATCTGCCGTAATATGTGAACGCCTGAAACCGTTTACCAACAACCTGATTGGCCCTTATCAGTGTGGTTTTAGGCCAGGAAAGTCCACAACCGATCAAATTTTCACACTTCGGCAGATCCTGGAAAAAACTCAAGAAGTCCAAATCGATACCCACCACCTATTCATCGATTTCAAAGCCGCATATGACAGCATTTATAGAGACGAACTGTTCAGAGCCATGTCTAGTTTTGGTATACCGCCCAAACTCGTCCGTTTGTGTAGGATGACGATAGAGAATTCTCGCTGCTCCATCAGGGTCGGAAACGACCTCACCGACACATTCGATACCAAAAAAGGATTTAGGCAAGGCGATGCGCTGTCATGTGACTTCTTTAATCTGATTCTTGAGAGAATTGTGCAAAACTCCAAAGCCAACACCAGAGGCACAATTTTCCAAAAGTCGGTGCAACTACTAGCATACGCTGACGATATTGACATCATTGGTAGGACTCAACGTGATGTCATAGCCACGTTTGCTAGTATAGAGAAGGAAGCGGCGAAAATGGGTTTAGCAGTAAATGAGGGTAAGACTAAGTATATGCTGTCATCACGAAAGGACTCACAACATCGACGAATTGGACAGACCGTCACCATTGACAGATATAACTTCGAGGTAGTACGGGACTTTGTCTACCCCGGCTCCGCTATTAGCTCTGACAACAACATCTCGTCAGAAATTAAACGAAGAATTACTCTTGCCGGCCGCTGTTTCTTCGGGCTAAGAGGGCAATTTAGTAGTAAAGCCCTCACTCGAACTACTAAGGAGACCCTATATAAGACCCTGATCATCCCAGTCCTGCTCTACGGCGCTGAAGCATGGACCGTATCAAAAGCGGATGAAGAAATCCTTGGTAGATTCGAGAGGAAAATTCTTCGAAAAATCTTCGGTCCCGTTTGCGTTGACGGGCTATGGAGACGAAGATTCAACCAAGAACTATACGAGCTGTACAGCGACATGTCCCTGGTCAAAAAACTCCGCATTGGACGTTTAAGATGGCTAGGACATGTAGAACGAATGGACACCAATACTCCGGCTCGCAGAGTCTTCGATTCCCACCCAGACGTCGGACGCAGTAGAGGAAGACCTCGCCTTAAGTGGCGCGCACAAGTGGAAACCGACCTCAACCAACTTGGAGTGCGCAACTGGAGGCAGTTAGCTAAGGACCGGGCTAATTGGAGAGGCATGTTGGTTGAGGCCCAGGTTCATTCCGGACTGTAGCGCCACTTAAGTAAGTAAGTATAGTTTAAATAAGTAAAACTAATTTGAGCTGTAAGATTATTTCAAAAGTACAAGGTGGCGCAAAGTAATCCTCCTATCAGAAAATGCTATAAATTTTGCGATTGGCCCCTAATGTCAGTTCTGTTTTGACATTTGTGTAGTAAACACATGCGAAATACACGTTATTAAACAATATTACGCTACACTGCTCCAGAACGCGGAATATTGGTGACTATTTATTTGAGCAATAATCGGTCGGTGACTTTGGCACAACGTGAATTTCGTCGCAGATTTCCTAGCCGTCCAACGCCTACTGGTGAAACACTGCGACGTTTAGCCGCTCGCCTCGAAGAGACTGGCACAACACGAGATGCTGCCAGGCGTGGCAGACCCCGGAGTAGCCGTTCTGCAGAGAATATTGCTGCTCAAAAATAATCATGAGTGATGAGGCCCATTTCCATCTTAGCGGGTACGTAAATAAGCAAAATTTACGCTTCTGGGGCACTGAAAATCCGCGTGTAACCCACGAAGAGCCATTACACCCGCTCAAAGTCACTGTATGGTGTGCTGTTTTCGCTGGAGGAGTCATCGGACCTTTTTTCTTCGAAGACGTCGGGGGCCAAACGGTTACTGTGAATGGTGAGCGCTACAGAGCAATGATCAACGAGTTCTTTTTGCCGCAACTTGATGAATTGGGATTGGAAAACATGTGGTTCCAACAGGACAGTGCAACGGCACACACTGCACGTGCCACAACCGATATGCTGAAGGATGCATTTCCCGGGCGCCTAATCTCCCGTTTTGGCGATTTGCACTGGCCAGCAAGATCGCCTGATTTGACCGCTCCAGACTTCTTTTTGTGGGGCTTTTTGAAGTCGCGGGTTTATGTCAACAAACCTCAGACTCTTGCAGCTCTTAAAGATAATATCCGTCAAGAATGTGAGGACCTATCGCCGGTAGTTTTGGCCAAAGTGATGGAAAATGACATAAAAAGGGCTCAAATGACAATCAACTGCGGCGGCGGCCATTTACATGACATCATATCCTCGACTTGATGTAAAAAAATTAAAAGACCAAATAAAAATAATTCACAAGAAGAATCAAAGTTTTTAATTTTTTTTTTTAATTACAGCCAAAAAACATCGAAAGGTTATTTTTGCGCCTGCATTATATTTTTACTTACATAAGCAGAGATCGTATTCAAATCGGGTGAAACAGTTGAAATCAAAATTACCTATCTAAACGTTTTATCAATTATTCCAATAGTGTATAGTTATAGTTTTCATAAATGTTCGACCTCGAGATTGTGATTGATTCTAACATTATAATGATAGAGGTATTTTGTAAGTCTGCCCGTCTGTCTGTAATGGTCTCTCCAGCCTAAGCAGCTTGACCGATTTTTTTCATCATTATATCCAGGATTTTTTTGGTCATAAAACTAATATTATTGTGTATTTTGGGCTAATTATGCAAATCGTCAAACTCTCTCATGCTTGGTCAAATTCCAGAATTTAAATTTCGTATTTCAATTTGAATTTCTAACTCCCAACTCGCTGTGAAACAGAAAATTGTTTACGACCCAGTCGTGCACCCATCACTCGTTTTCATTGTTTTCAATTTATTCCTTCTATCCGAGAAAAAAACCAGTCAAAAGAAAAAAAAAACAGAAAACTCAAAGGGACACGTCACTATCACACTACCTCTTTTATAAGAACCCAGGTCCATAATTCGACCGCATTAGAGGGAAAAGTTAAATAATTATTTGATATAAGGTGGGTTAAAATCTTTCACTCTGTCAAAAGATGCAATAATGTTAACAAATGGCACCAACTGTATGTTTTGTATTGAAAGTAGTGAAATAAATTGACATAGAACACGACGACAAGCCATGGAACACTACACTCCTCAAGATTGCAGATAACCCCTGCGGAAATAAGCCCCATAGGGTTTAATTCCCAAAAAAGGAAATAGTCACGTTACAAAAAGACATTCACAGTCACGGGGGTTATTGTCATTTTAAATTGGTACTCTATTCAAAACTCTCAAAGAAAACTAGATATTTATAAAACCCTAAATTTTTGAGAAAAAATGAACAATCCGTAATAAAACTTTAAATACACCCAATTTCGCACCCATCATAAATCCAACAGTGAGCCTACCCAGGAGGGTTTGTGATGGTTGCTGATGTTACCAATTAAACACGTTCATACGGAATTCCATACGAGATTTATTAAACATTATTGTTCAGTGCAATCGGAAGTTTGAAGGCCATCTTTTGCTTCCTAGGTGAACCTTTTTCCATGCAGAAGTAAAATAATTAGCTCTCTTCTGTTTTAACCTTTGAGGTAACAAGACCTATCTTCTTAAAACTAGTCGTGACTCCTGACTATATAACTTATAGTGCATTTTAAGCTTAATTGTAACAAACAAGTAAATACCTACTTACAAACTATTTAAATTCAAAAGTGCTTAAAACTAGTTATACTAAATTGACTTAATTGATAAATATTGAAACATCTTAATAATTAACAAGAAGAACGAATTTTAATATATAAATAAAGTTTAATCAATATCGTTAGAGCCGTTTTCGAGAAAATTGAGGTTATGTCTAATTTATATATGGCAGGTACAGTTATTCACATGGCTAAAAGCAAACGAAAAAATGGCCTGGAAGTATGACCAAAACAAGCTTGGCTACGAAGTTTGAAGAAAATCGTTCAAGCCGTTTAGGCTGGGGAGACCATTACGGACAGACGGACCGACGGACCGACGGACGGAATTCCAAAAACCACTTTTTTAGGCTCCGCTATCATCGTAATGTTAGAAGCAATCAAAATCTCGAGGTCGAAAATTTTCACGAAAACCATATCTTTCTCTTTGTAAGAGAAAGTTAAGAACGTATGAAATTTATAATGATTAATGATCATAAAAACTTGTTTGATTTGGCCGATAGAGTGAGTAAATAGGGTTAGAGGAGGTTACTTCAAAAGGGTGCTTGTAGAATTCCTAAGCACATGGAAGGGAGGGCAAGGGTGGTAACAAACATCATCACAATTCTCAGAGCAGAGTTTCTTTCATTCTCTTTTGATTATATCTTTCAGTTTTTTTCGTCGGGTTAGGTTATTTGTTTCAATTTTAAGGATCTCTTTTTTTTGCATAAAAAATAATTTATGTAGCCTGGGATACATGGAATGATGCAAAAACCCACCCCATTACGACGAGCTAAGCAAGAGCATCGCTAGGCATGCACCCCGCATCACAGTGTCCGTCCCGGTAATATTATGGCCTTTACAGGTTCACGCTTTGCATACATGCAACATACAAACATGATTGTATGTGAAGAAAACAAGCCCCACAAACAAAAGGCATTAACCCCCGAAGGGTTTATTTCCATTCGAAAAAGAAATAAGCCCCGTGGGGGCTAACCCCATAAAAAAATGTCCGGAGCCTATAGACTAGGCTATCGCGCTGGCCATTCAAATTCACTGTTTTGTTAGAGATAATTCGATTTAGGAATTGTTCGAGCAACAAGTTCATTTTCTCAAGAGCGGTGTTAGCGGTAGCTCCGTGAAAAAAGGAAGGTCTGAAGCATTGTTCTGTAGCGGTACCCATTGACCGTAACGCTGGCACCCACATAATTTTCAAAGCAATATAAGGGACATTGATGGACATTTCTGGGATTCTGTGTGCCCAAAAATCTGCAATTTCGCTTATTCACAAACCCGCTCAAATGAAAATGTGCATCGTCGGTCATCATACAAATTTTCAAAAAAATCTTCATCATTCTCGGGGATACTTAAGATAGTTCTGGAGTACTCCAGACTTTTTTTTAAGGTCAACAGGATTGAGCTGTTGTACCAACTAGTTTGTCTTGTGAGTTTATAGATGCAGATATTTTTTCTAAATCCGATTAATCGACCTACGCGGTGTGTCTAACTTTGTTGAACGTTTTCGTGTCGATGTTTCAGGGTTTGTTGTACAACTTTCCCTAACGACCTGAATGTTTTCGATCAATCGTGCAAAACTAGGCCTGTCCGAACGCCTCATATCTCCTACGTTCCCTTAATTCGACCAGCACAGCACGAAAAGTGGGTTTTGGTAGTACATTTCTGCTGCCATAAAATTGCCGGTAGGTACGTTGAGAACAAATTATTGACTGGCTATTTCCAACAAAAAAAAAATAATTTGGGATACCCTGTAGTTTTTAGATTCTGTATGAATCAATTGATCGTGACTTAAACTAATTAAAAACCATTCGACATTAGACGATATCCGAATTTCAACTGTCTCTGCTAGCAGAGTCGAGCAATATCTTATATCACCACAGCCTGGTGTTATGCTTGATATACCTAATCATTGGAGCACTCCCTTAGCAGATATTCAAAATGGTGGCAAGAAATGGCAACAGCGGATGATAAATTTTCGAAGAAAATCATCTTCAGTGATGAGGCACATAATCACCTCAGTGGATTCGTCAATAAGCAGAATTGCCGCATATGAGCGAATGATAATCCAAGAGTGATTGTCGAAAAACCAATGCACCCACAAAGAGTGACTGTTTGGTGCAGTTCATGGGCTGGCGGCATAATCGGGCAGTATTGTTTCCAAATCGAGGCCGGTCAGGCAGTTACTGTGAATGGTGTTCGCTATCGTGAGATGATAAAGAACTTTTTATGCCCGAATTGGAAGATATGGATGTGGACGATAGGTGGTTTCAACAGGACGGTGCAACTTGCCACACATCTAACGAAACAATGGCTCTTTTGCGCGACAAATTCAATGGCCGTTTTATCTCACGTGATTTGACACCGTTGGACTTCTTTCTTTGGGGTTATCTGAAAGAAAAGGTTTGCGTTTCACGAGCTAAAGGATGAGATAATTCGGCACATTAACGGCATAGTGCCGAGGTAACGGCGGTCATTTGGCCGATATTTTTTGAAGTGAAACTTCTTTGGGCTCGTCGGGGTAAATCTAAACACACATGTAACGACTCGAAAAGTCATGGGTAGGGGAAAGCTAACTTGGTGGGACAACGGCAGGCAAACAACAAGCAAGAGCGTAAAGATGAGAGAGCACTCTGTAGTGAAGTGTGACTGTGAAGGTGAACCCAAAGGCCAAAACACAATACACATCAGAAAATTAAATGAGAATGGTGGGGGGCAAGCGCGGCGGACAGAACAAATGTGCGAACAGTAGAAGAAGAACACGGAACAACAACAACAATTAGCTATTTATTTTATACAATTATAATATCGTCAGTTCAAAGGTTAAAGTAGGTACAAAATTGATGAAAATATAAAAATCATTAAGTGCAGGCATTTAATTTATCTTAAAAGAAAAAGCACATAATGGCCGTAAATCACCACACACTACTTATGATCATTTTTTCCTTTTATCGCCACTCTTTTGTCAGCTTTTAGTCATATGATCATATAACGGAAATAAAAATTCATTATTTTTGCGAAATCGTGTAATATATCTGTTTTGGGTAAACTCTCTTGATAGCTTGCCAGGATCAGTATTATGTTTAAATTTTTAAAATCGTTGCTTACAGCAGTCATCAAGATTTCTTTTTTTCTATTTCGTCATTTACAAAAAATAGAGTTAAAGTTTTTAGAGTCAAGGCGTTCCCAATGGAGTGCGATTCTAAGGATGCAAAGAAAATATAAAGATGGCTACAAAATTTCTTGTCTTAAAATTTAGTCGTTAAAATTTGAAAAGGACTTTTAAGGCCCAGTTTTCAGTGCGAGATCATCCTAGTTTTGGGATTGAATTCGAGTTAACTCGAGAAAGCAGTTTTTCAGTCGATTTACATCTAGAGCTAACCCCGGGATTAAATGATCAGATATTTTTGACAGACAATAAAATACCAGGCAAACATTTTTTTCAATTCCATTTATGTGGAAATTTAATTTAATTTTGAGAAACTAAATGCAGATCTTAGCGACTTGAAATTGTATGAAATATTGAGTTTAACTGTTTTAAGAAAATAAAGACTTGCAAGTTTGCGACAAAAGCGTTTTCATTTGTTTGGGAAAAGGAAACCAAACATAGCTGATAAAGTGATAACTGAGCAAAATCGATAAATCATGAATGCTACCAAATGAAATCACCACCACGGAGTCAAATATTATTCTGTACTGAAAAACTGCGAAATAGCTTGTGCATGTATAAGGGCCTTCTAACCCATTGTCTTTAAGATGTAGAGCGCTTGCCGGAACCTGATCAACTGAGAGTGATTTAAAATTCGAAACTAATTTTTTTTAATTATTTGAAATACATACCCTTAAAAATAATTTTGTGTACAATACAATAATGTTCCAAATCCAATACAGATAAAAATCATTAAGTACATTTCTCTTAAAATCATGTAAATTAACTGTTTTTTGCTTTTAGAAATTATGGCATCAAGTGCGTAAAAACAAATAACAAGCTAAAAACAAAAATCCATTTTTATTAGCATAATTGTAATTTTAAAACCCAAAATGTTTTTAAATTGAATTGTCTCCTTATTGCATATTTTGTTAGTTAATGACTTTCACCTTTGAACCGACGATATGTCCATTTGTACAAAGACATTTTTCTGCTTTAAGATCCAAGAAAATAAAAAGACAGTTGGAAGGTCCAAAAAGAATCATCAAACAGCTGATTAACTGTATACGGGCAAAAAAATGGCAAGAAAATTGAATTGAAAATTGGTACTTTCAGTGGTATTCATATAAATTCGAACGGATTTTTGATAGCAAAGCATATTATGTGATGTTTAGGGTTTTTTAAAACATATTTTGATGATAAATACCTATTAAAATAGCTGCAGCACAAATTGTATCGAATTTTATAAAAAGTGTATTTGTGTACTGAAGCAATGTCGATTGTATCGAAAAATGTACAATTGTGTCGACTTTTGCAACCCTGGTGTGGATTGTGGTTGGGGTCTGTGGATACGAAAAACGAAATATGTGTTTTGTGTCATAGTGTGTGTTACTTTGGACATTTCAAAGTGGTGAATGCGATATTTCATTTCATTTAGACATTTATGAACAGTCACTTGAGGTGAACGCATCAAAGCGGAAAACAAAAATTTTATTTACGCTACATCAAAATGCCAAAATCAAATGCACAGAGGTGCAAAGAATATCGAGCTCGACTTCGTTCTTAAAACAAAACAAAAACTAGTAAAGAGCGTGTCCGGAAACATAGGGCAAGGAGGAGGGCTGTCATCGTCCAAGAACTTCCGAACGCTTCACTGGCAATGGAAGTCGAACAAGCCGATAAATCCTTCAATGATTTTAATGTATCGGCGATCCTGAATATTCCATGTATCGCTAAAGACATCCCAGGACCGTCAATAAGGGCAAATGACATCCCAGAATTTACAGTTATCACTAGCCTACTTTGTAAGGCTATTCATTCGATTTGAGAATATTCATAAAGAATTCGATAACAAATTTAAGAATAACTCTTTTGGCTTTCCTTGCTCTATTTGTGATCGATTATGGTTTAAAGAGGATTTAAGAGTTCCGGCAATTCAGCATGATAACATTTTGAACCCAATTTCAATGTATAATGGCTTCTTTTATCCACAAATACCCCATCATCTGCCCCACCTAGACTTGGTATCAGAAAGACTTATATCACCAAGAATTCTATTCATGCAAATACGACGATTACGGCATGGACATGGACAATATGGAATATATGGCCAGATCTTCAACGTTCCAGTTGAAGTTAATACAAGTGTGAAAAAACTTCCAAGACATCTAGATGACGATCATTGCATCAATGTTCACATTAAAAAGAAGAAAATTAACAAGTCCAGTTATTTGAGCGGTCTGGCCAATAAAATAACCATTAAGGTTTGGCTGCAGTATTTAATAACGACACCACTATACAAACTGTATGACATCACAATAGATGAGTCTACCAAATTTCATTATCCTAGCTCAAAATTTAAGTCCTAAAAATCGGTGACGTACAGACGGACGGACGGACAGACAGACATGGCTTAATCGACTCAGCTAGCGATTCTGAGTCAATTCATAGGTATACTTTGAGGTATATATAGCTAAATTATTTCTCTATGTTACAAACTATGTTTTAAAACTAATATACCTCTATGAGATAAGGTATAAGAAAACAATAGTTTGATAATAGTTTCACTTCAACCTCGTAGCACTTCTACGGTCTAATTTTTTTCTATACATAATTGAACCATACCAATATTATCATAATAAAAAGAAATGACAATACTTTCCTAGATAATTTGTGTTTTATTCAAAATCAACATCGGCCCTTAAAATTTAACCACCCTTTACAAACATAAAAAATACAATACCTTTTCTTTTACCATTTCAACTATTTTTCACCCCGACCTTCCAACTGTCAAATCGACATAAACATGCAATGCAAACTTTTTGGCTTTGCTTCAACACCCAGGTTGCTTGTTCGCTTGCAAGCGAAAGCAAAAAAAACTTGGAGCTACAGGCATTGCAAGCGGCAAGCGCTTTCTACAAGTGATTTCTTTGCAATCAAACGCTTGCATGGACTAGTCACACCATGCAAGTCTCCATTGTACAAGCATTTGCTTGCAAGTAAATCACTTGTAGCAAGCGCTTGCGTCCAAAGACTTTTTGGTTCGTCACACCTTGTTAGTTTTGCTTGAAGCAAGCATTTTACTTGCTGCGAACACTTTCCTAGCATAGCGTGACGGCACCTTAACCTTACTAGACATTGGATATATTTTACGATGGCAAGGGAAATGAGGAAACACCTCCGGAACTACATATTTATTGGTCAATATTTAGTAAAAATCGATTTTGATATAAACCACTTATTGGTTTCACAATAAAACGTGAAGCCTCTTAATATGATAACAGGCTAGAACATTTTTTAAACATTTCTCGAAGTGCGTAGTATGACAACAGAAATAAGTTACTAAAAAAATATAAGTAAATTCTCACTCCATAAATTCGGTTTAATCTTGACAAAAAAAACTTTAAGAATTTCTTTTAAATTCTAAGAACTTTTTACTGTACAAATAAGTAAATGGAGAAAACGCAAGAAAAAAATTGCAAAAGGAGAACTAGTCCTTTTATGGAACTGATAGGGATTCCTTTTTATTCCATTCAGACTAAAGAATAGAATAATTCGTTTACAAGGATCGCAATTTAAAATGGATACTCATCGATAGAAAATGGTTTGAGAAATCCTAGGCGTACATTATAGGCGAAGTATTATATCCACACTTTTCTATTGATATGTTTGTCTACAAGTATAGAGATGGATATACACGTGAAATATGTGTCTGTGACTTCAGTATCCATTTCGCCTTGAACATGGTATTATAGCGAAGTCATCGGTTGTTCCTTCAGAATTTAATGTAAACGAAAAAATGTAATTTGATGGCTTCGTTAATAGGGATTACATGTGCTCTAAATACCTAACATAATATATATATATTTTTTTGTTTATTTAAAAACTCAGTTCAATGAATTTCATTAAGTTTTTTTGTAAATGTTTGTTTCTTTTTTTCAAATTTGAATTAAATAAATTAATAAATAATGTTAACCTTTTTGATATGTAGAAGAAGGATATCAATTCCTTTTGTAAACTGGAGAAGTATCTGTGTGCTATCTGATATTGATATCATAATAATTTGAGCCAAAATAATCAACTAAACCTTATGCCGAACAAGGACCATTTGAATGCTTGGCAGCAAAACATTTTCGCCTCAAAATTTGGGAATTGAAAATGGTGGCTTCGATAATGTTTTTCATTCATTTTTTAATGACCAGTCACATGCCAATACACAGTCGTGGTGGATTCAAATAGCGAAGTAAAATAACCGGAGATCCAGGTTTCAGTCGTAAAAGGCAAATCCAATGAGTTCAAAAACTCTGTTGAAAATTGATAGCCTCGTTGGCATCGCAAACTGAATCGACAGATTTATATGATACCAATCAACGACTGCTGTATCTTAAAGTTCAAATCGTCGACGTCCACATTTTTTGCTGCCAAAATGGCTCTTTCTGGCTTTCTGTGTTCCTGCTTCGGAGAATATGCGGCCAATGAGTACCATTTGCGAATCAACGATTGGGCAGAAATCGGTGGGCAATTTTATGCAGCCAGTATTTTCATCGACAGCAACATTTCCATCGCCGATATCTAACAATTTTTTCGAGAATGTGTCAGCGGATGTATCTTGTAGAGTTTTGAAGAGCATGTTCAGTTTTACATAGACTTTTTCAACATAATACCACAGTGGCGATCATTTCAAGCAACCTTTGATGTGATGTTGAATGTAGAATGAAGGGAAGTGTTTGTCTGAAATCACCTAAAAGGATTAACAGAGTACCGCCGACAAGTTTGTCGTTGTTTTTTATATCTTTTAGTGCCTTAGTGCATTTATCCTTGATGACAATTTTACACTGTTTTAGCACTGTGGCCAAATACTATTGTTTTTTTTTATGTTGCACATTGCATCTTGGTTTTGCTGCCTTTATTTGATCTTATTTCGGCGAGAATTAGCGAAATGAGAAATGTTTTGCCAGTTCCACCTGGTGCATAAAGAAAATACTAATCCACCATGTCCCGCTGAAACAGCCAGCATAATGCGGTCGTATATGTTTTTTTGTTTATGAGTCAGTAGTGTCATTTATGCAGTATTGTATTGCAGTTCACGATTAAAATAAATTGTGCAACATTTTTCATGCACTGCGTTAACAAATGCAGAATAAAACCTCAAACTGGCGAGACACTTCTTCTGACACACGTTCTGTTTGAAAAACTAACGACGATTAAATTATTTGGATATGTACATAAAACAAAACAAAAATCTAAAAGAAAAATCTAATGTAATGTAAAGTACCCTAATGTACTTTACGAGCTATTCCCATATCTACAAAATGTAACAAAAAATCATAAAAATGACTAAACCGCTACGGAGGAGTGCGACCACAAACACTGTGATTAGCACGTGTCCACAAATGTGCGATATTTAATGACTAAACCACCACCCTTTTTGTATTTGTATTACAACTATGTATTCAATTTATCTAGCATTTTTTTATCATGAATATATATTTATGAATATATACTCGTGTTTAGCGCTTTCTTGCATTGCGAGCAACCAGTACAGTTCTCTGTATTTATTTTTAAGTTGTTCGCATTTAATTTTTACATGCAACATCCATTTTAATTTTGCATCGAGTATCATTTCGAGATATTTCACTTCATTTGCAAAAGGGACTCGAACCGTAGAAATACAGGTAAATTGTTTGTCCGTTTATAATAAAAAGCTTCATGAATCGATTTGCTCTCGTTAAGTGCAATCCGCCAGGATTTTGTCCATTCATTAACTTCGTTGAGAGCGTTTTGTAATTTAATTTCATATTAATATCGTCAGCAAAAGTTTCAACTATTGTATCGTTTGTTTGTGGGAAAAACGACTGAGCAAAATTTTCTTTTCTTCGAAAGCTTCCTCAATTACAGTATTTTGATGTACTTGGTCCACATTCGAATATTTACTTAAAAACTCATATTGATTGTCAGGTAAAAGGCGTTTCTGATCAAAATATGTCTGTAAGATTTTTTTCATTCGGTGATGTTCCTGGTTTTAGAACCATAATCACTTTCGCGACCTTCGACTGCCTTGGTATATACTTTACTCTAATTGCACATTTATTAAATCTTATATTGCAAATTGTAGCGGTGTGTGGACCCTATTAACCAAAGATAAATGCAAATTTAACAAATCTGACAGTAAAATTCTAGCGAGCTTAACCATTGGAGACTTGTCAACGACCGGTGCGTAGGATAAACCGTCTCGCTATTTAAACGCCTTTGTAAAGTCTTTTCTATGAAAAATAAAACAAGGCACATATGTCGACTGCAATTGGTTGGAAATAGTCTATTTCAAAGCCACCTGTTTTTCTATTAACACCATCTTCTTAATGACGATACCCATTTGAACTAAAATTAGCTTTTATTCTTAAACCATCTTGAAGAACCACAAACATATAAAAACTACATTACGACCCATGCTATATTTGTATATATCTGTGAACTTATTTAGTGTTTTGATGAAAACTACCCCGTTAATTGAGATCACTCGACTGAGTCATATTAAACACCTGCAGAGCATTTCGATCAACGTCCCCCCCATTTCAAAAATCAATTTCTGTCTATCCACATATTTAGCACTATATTTCTGTCAAAATCGTTTCTCGATTCGGATTTATCTATGAGTATGAATTGTATATGTTCCCTGTATACCTACATACATTTGAATTTTGAACATAACGCAGGTGTCAACATTTTTCAATCGCCCAAATATATCATTCCGAAAGCTTGATCTTCCACATTTGCCTGATGCAAGGCAGTAAAAATCCTCACCATGTAAAATTGATTATACTTATAAGTTAGAGTAATAATTTTTAGAAAAAAAAATTATTTATTGGGGAAATTTATGTGAATCATAAATAATTGGGGCGCTCCCACAACACCGAGGTGGTTGAGTAACCTCTAATAGTCACCCACCATTTCAATGGAAGAGCGGCGGGCGCAAAAAGAACTCTTCATCTTACGGCGAGGGCAGAATACAAAAAAAAAAATACAAAGAACAGTCCGTTGAAAAATATTTCACGAATTTATTGCCAAAAACATTTTTCAAATTTCATTTTGACGAGGAGGAGTAAATATGCGGAGAAAAAAAATCAACGAAACACTGTTGCAATTATTTACAAGTTTTCTCTGATGTGAGTTATTGTCGCCGGGTTTATTGTTGCGCCAGACCGTGAGTTATGGAGCATCGTGAAGTTCTTTTATGATATGTACGTGTCTCATTATTGTGCGGAGTCGGTTTGATTCGACGGCATAATGTAACAATACAGACGGATAAGTACGGTTTTGATGTGTGATAGACAATGTGAGTGTAAATAGGGTGAAGGACCGTTTAAAACGTATCTATATTTGAATAGAACTATTGAATAATAATTCCCAGACAGACAGAAGTCTTGAAGGTCATAGAGAGTTTTTCTCTTAGAAGCGGCAAATTGATTTGTAGCGAAATATTTTCTGTAAAGGTCAGATATTTGTTATATAATATATGGCAAATATATTCTTCCGTGCAGGGATAGGATAGGAATATCGCTTCCACCGCCTCCCGTTTAACATGATGTAACATTAAGGTGAGTAGATATTTATACCTTATCACATAGAGGTATATTAGTTTTGATACATAGTTTGTAATACAGAGAAATAATCTGAGGTATACAACTCAAAATCGATAGCAGATTCGATTTAGCAACGTCTGTCTAACGTCTGTTGTCACTGATTTTTAGGCCTTAAATTTTGAGCTAGGATAATGAAATTTGCTATATAGGACCCTTGTCCGAGGCTGCATTGGATATTGGTTCTGTTCTTAATTTTTCTGTAACAAAAAGAATGTTGATATTGCGCTGTTAGTGACGTATTAAAAAAAATATATACATATCCTTTAAATATGACGAGTATAGCGATGATTTATCTAAGCTCCGCCGAACATTTGCCATTATGATATTTTTAATATAGAAACGGATCTCTTACAAGTCTTCAGTGTGCCCAAGGTTGCAGCTTTGAAGTAAGAGAAGAATTGTCTATAAGGAAAAAATTGTCTTTTGTCTACGTCTTTGGATATAGTCAAATAATTTCAGTATATGCTTAGGTGCCGATCTCCAAAAATGTGAACAATATTCAAGTCATGCTCTTACTTGGGCTTTAAAGAGAAAAAGAAGTCTGGGCTGTTAAAAAATATCTTTTAGCTCTGCAAAAGTTATTTTAGTGTGGATGGTGCTGATTTGTCACTAGAGCTTACATGTTGTTGTAATAATGTATTATCTGACCGAATTGTAATGCATAGCAGATCCATTCTTATTTCTTTCTTCTTATTTAATGACTGTATTCTCCAATTTGATTTGCAGAACTCTGGACTTGTTTTTTTACTATAAGACAATATACTGAGTTTTTGTTGGATTAAATGGAATTAGATTTTCCTTTTCCCATTTATATTCTATTGTAGGTTTTCGTCTATAAAACATATATTTTTGCGTTAATAGGCGTGTCATTTGAGTTGGTCGCTATTAGAATACTATATCCCATTAAAATTTCGAAAATTTCCTTGAGATTCTCCATGGTTTATTGAGAATCTGTCTGAGAAAACGGATACATAATTACTTGCAAAGATCTGGATTTAAAATGTGTTTCAATCCAGCCGCATAGTATTTGAGAAATTTCGTATAATGTCAATTTTTTGGCTAGCAAATCCTTGACCCAGCCTTTATTAGTAATCAGTGCGTTTCTATGCACAGCTGATCAAATAATCACACTTCGTTAGATATTGGATATCGATAACCCCCTATCCATCGATTCCAAAGACCCATATATTTATAGAGATTTATAGAGACGAACTATGCAGTGTCGTGTTTACTTTTGGTATGCCACCTAAACATGTCCTTCTGTAAAGGTTAACGATGGAGAACTCTCGCTGATACATCAGAATCAGCAAGGACCTTACCGACGAAACATCCGATATATTCGATAAGGGAAAAGTATTCAGGCAAGTTGACTCTTTGTCGGTACTGTCAATACGAAAAGACATACAACATTGACGAATTGGACATCTATGATTAGTATATAAAGTTTCTTAAGAAGTTATACTCTGCAATAACTGGGAGAAGCTATATATGCAATTTAAGGATCGTCAAATACGAATTTAATAGACACATCAACGCCATTGGCAATAAATTTTATTCTGTATTGGGGTTTATAAAAGATGTTCAATAGAGTTATATTGACTCATGCGACTTCCATGAAGCTCCAATTTCGATCACTTATTCTAGCATTTGACGGTAAATTGGCTTGCCGTCATCGACCAATGACTTTTGGTATAATCTCACACAGCCACATGTCCATATTTTGAGATCGTGTTTCTTGAGTAATTCTCCAACTGAGTTCAGCGAATTGGGAGATCCAAATCGTTCAGTTGGAGAAAATTCCGCGCCACAGAAAAATAAGACAAAAACATAAATTAATTATTCTTCATGCTTCTATTGACGTTTAGTTTTGTATCGCAAACTTGACAATTATAAATGAAAAACATATGAGAGGCTACAATCCGCTATGCGGATCGTTGAATACCCTATCCCATCCCATCCTTTAAATTAATATCCCCAAAATATAGGCCTTATGGCGATGAAATACAGAAAATGACATTGTCACAATATATTGCTCAGACAGTTTCTCAAAATCTTTTGTGGTTCGACAAAAAACAACGTATTTCTATTGCTAATGCCTTGGGATGGGGTATACAAATGGTTTTTGTAAGAAAACGCCCCCAAAATGTGGGCGTAGGTGAAAATGATCTATAGACAAAATGTTTATATTACCATTGCGGAAGTAGTTGCATCAAAATTTTTTTCGAAAGTTTTAAAATTTTGACAAAAAGCGTTTTTTACTAAAAACGCCCCCAAAAAGTGGGCGTGGCAAAAAACTTTGTATGAACGAAATATAGATATTAGGATTGTCTAAATATGCTGCTCAGACACTTTTTTGAAATTCATTACGATTTGGCCAAAAAATAAGTTTTCCTTAAAAGGGGGCGTGGCAGTGGGCGGATTTCTAAAATTTTTACACTTGTTCTGGTGGCACGGACGAGGATCCTATATACCAAATTTCATTATCCTAACTCAAAATTTAAGGCCCAAAAATCGGTGACGAACAGACAGACGGACGGACGGACGGACGGACGGACGGACAGACAGACATGGCTAATTCGACTCAGCTAGCGATTCTGAGTCGATCCATATACTTTGAGGTATATATAGCAAAATTATTTCTCTATGTTACAAACTAAGTATCAAAACTAATATACCCCTATGGGATAGGGTATAAACATATGAGAGGCTACAATCCGCTATGCGGATCGTTGAATACCCTATCCCATCCCATCCTTTAAATTAATATCCTCAAAATATAGGCTTTATGGCGATGAAATACAGAAAATGACATTGTCACAATATATTGCTCAGAGAGTTTCTCAAAATCTTTTGTGGTTCGACAAAAAACAACGTATTTCTATTGCTAATGCCTTGGGATGGGGTATACAAATGTTTTTTGTAAGAAAACGCCCCCAAAATGTGGGCGTAGGTGAAAATGATCTATGGACAAAATGTTTATTACTATTGCGGAAGTATTTGCATCAAACATTTTTTCGAAAGTTTTAAAATTTGGACAAAAAGTGTTTTTACTAAAAATGCCCCCAAAAAGTGGGCGTCACAAAAAACTTTGTATGAACGAAATATAGATATTAGGATTGTCTGAATATGCTGCTCAGACACATTTTTGAAATTCCTTACTATTTGGCCAAAAAATAAGTTTTTCTAAAAAGGGGGCGTGGCAGTGGGCGGATTTCAAAAATTTTTACACTTGTTCTGGTGGCACGGACGAGGATCCTATATACCAAATTTCATTATCCTAGCTCAAAATTTAAGGCCCAAAAATCGGTGACGAACAGACAGACGGACGGACGGACAGACAGACATGGCTAATTCGACTCAGCTAGCGATTCTGAGTCGATCCGTATACTTTGAGGTATATGTAGCAAAATTATTTCTCTATGTTATAAACTAAGTATCAAAACTAATATACCCTCCTATGGGATAGGGTATTAATACTACAGACCACTAAAAAATATAAAAACTTCAGAAATCTCATTGTGTTAAGTTCATTCCTGGGGAAAGTTCATTGTCCTTTCTCTGTATATTTCGGTAGCAGGTTCATGAAAAAGGTTGCCAAACATAAAGTTGCGTATCAATCTACACTTCTGCCGACATAAACAGTATCAGGAACCCAACAAGCGTGAGGAGGATAGTAGATATTTATTATTGAACTTAATTTGGATTATGAATAAGTATGGTGACAAGATTTGTTATAATTATATTTAATATGTGGAATCATTGTCGGTAATTACCGAGTTGCGTTGTTATGTAGTCCCCTATCTCTTCACTATCTCTTTAGATGATGACACTTAAAAAAAGTGATACTACCAACAACTACTTTGAGTAAATCATTTCTCATATTTGAGCAATGCATCTATTCGTCCTTGCAACAATTTCGCCACGTTTAACAACATAAGCCGCATATTATATTTTTGCTCTTTGACTGCAACCAAATGCACATATATTACAAAATAAAGCATAAAGGATATTCTATCATTACCATTATTTTGATTTATTCCCTTTGGCAACGCAAAGCCAAACAAAACTCTTCCTTTGGTGTTTCCTTTATAAGGACACTCGTATCGTAATTTATTCTGCCTTTGAATCAAACTCAAACTTTAAAATTTGTTCAAATTCTCTTTTCTGTGGGCTACAATCAACGGTAAGGCATCATACACTTCCGCTGGATATTTAAGCCATCCTACTCTGGTAAGTTACTTCAAATGCTATTTGACATTTTCAATAAAATCCAATATATCGCACAGTGAGAAGGGTGTTGTCAAAATGTAAGAGGTTAGATTGTATGTTTTTAAAGAACTAAGAACATTTTTTATTGTTAAATAATTGATTATTATTAAGTACATTAAAAGTCAAAATACGTACTTTTAATATCAGAAAAAGCAGTTTTGTACAAATTTTAAATAACAGAAAAGTATACTGGTATGCAATACTGGGCTAAATTGTTTTTTATTATTATTATTGATTATATTATATTCTTTATGTAAACATTGAACAACTTTGGACATTTGTCAACCTATTGACTGGAGGCGACATCTTTTTGAAACGTCAATTTAGTACAATTTGTAGCTATGAATTTGTAAACCGAAAGAACGCACCGAAATAGTATCGCTGTACATTGAAAATAGTCCATCAGCTATGTTAACTGAATGGACGAAACAGACAAACAGATGGGAATCGGCTTATTTTATGGCTTATTATATCTACCTACATATGTGTAACAAAGGTCTAAACGGTTTTTTTATTCAAGCAGACGGTGCGGCAAAAATCGGCTTATTTTATGGCTTATTATATCTGCCTACATATGTGTAACAAAGGTCTAAACGGTTTTTTTATTCAACCAGACGGTGCGGCAAAAAGTGGTTTGAAAGAGGAAAAAAGGTCTTTGGAGAAGGTCATATGTAGAAGGTCATATGTAACTTTTCCGAAGTTAAAAATAAATTCTGTATCTGCATTATATGTCATTTAATTGGTCTTTTCTTGATATAGGTTTAGTACCTATGTTTGAGGAAAAAGTTTTAAAATTAGTTACGCAAAGCTACATGAAATGAATTACATCAACATTTATTATAAGGAGTGTATAAAGTTATGCACTCCTTAAAATGCCTCTAAACGCAAAAACCTTATTCATAAAACTTCTACAACGTTGAATAGAGGCTGCACATCCTAAACGTGTCTGATGGTTGAATAGTCCTTGTATAAGGATATATAATTTTTTTTATTTCTGTATACACGGCTGAGCATCAGGGCTACCAAAGGTTCAATTGTAAGTTGAAAAAAATCATCCAGGGTATTTTTGTATTTTAGCAGTTGTGTTTCACTATTTAATTTGTTCAAATGGTAATTCTTCATTACCTACAGAGTCAACATTGTAAACGATGTTATTGAGTCAACATAAGTCATCAATATGTTAAAAAAATGTAGAAAATAAAATTGTCACCATGAGTTTCGCAACCATACAAAATTATCCCTTGATAACTCTGCCCAGCTTTTTGGTAATTTATTTGACACAAACCCTGTATAACTATTATGGATGGGGAAATATGTTATGAATAAGAAGTTGTGCGACCCTGAATAGAGGCTGTATAAATACTTATGCACTGTATAACTATACAACCGTTGAGATTTGTTTTACTGAAATATAATGAATAAGGGAGTATACGTTCAAGTTACAGCACAAACTGCATATTTTTGCATTTTCAGGGTTTAATTTTGTCTCAATAGTTTAAAACAAACTCGGTCTTGAGGTGGTATATATCAAAAAGTTAAAATGTCTGCTGTATTAATTGTCAGAATGAATTGGTTAAACCCATTATTTCGTTTTAGAAAAAAATGCATAACTTTATTTGAAAAAATTAAATAAAATCAATACGTTAAGTCAGCTCTGAGAAATTCAATTTTTAGCACATCTTTCAACTCAATTTTTTGTAAAAAATATATTAGAAAATATAATTATTTGTTTATAGGTTAAATTATATGACAGAACTTAATAAAAAATAAACAAATATTTTATGATCTTAACTTTTAACTATATATAAAAGGATTAAACAAAAAATAAGTAAATATTGAGTGATTCTACATTTGCGCAATGTGTAAAATAACTCTTTAAGTTAAGTTAGTGATATTATAAATACAAGCAGATAGTTCAATGGATTCAACTGCAATTCCTTAGTCGGTGTAATGTAGCGATCTTAGGAATAATGGTCCCATCTTAACTTCTGAGAAAATAGAAACTGTGATATCAGAAGTACATAAACGTTCATAGCGTCAAAAGCATTTTTGATTATAAATACAAGAATTGGCTCAAAGGAGTTGTCGAAGTAGAGTTAACATAAAATGTACTGCCTGATGTGTTCTGCAGCTTTTAAATAAAATAGAACACACGTCTGCGTTGGAATTTACTTTAATAACGACTGAACTCTAACAATCAATTAATAACTAACTAATGTAACTTAATATAACTAGGTAGGGAGTATATTCAGCATTCATACAATGCTGTCAAGTCTAATATATAATACTGCCCAAAGCTTCAACTAATACTGGAAGAATGCTGTGATCGAGCTTATATGTATTATAGATACGAAATAAGAAATACATTTCCTCAAGAAGAGGAAACTATGCAGCAACACCAGAAAGCTTATTCTCTTCCCATTTTCATTCCGGTAATGCTGATGTATTATTTTAGCAAGAAGAATTGCTGAAACGCCAATATAAAGTATAAAGACATGCTCTTAAAGACGAAAGCCATGATGTTATTCCACCTTATGATAGATTGCTGGATGCAAAAAAAATGGGATATTCTTAAGAAATAAAAATGACGGAAAGATCAGAAACTACAATACAATTTTATGTTCAATTTACGAGAAAATATTAAATTTTTGAATTACCCATGTCTTTATGTTTAGGGAAAATCTTAGTATACAGCATTCTAATACACATCTACACCATCTAAACTACAAAATTTAATTGAAATCGTCAAAGCCGTTTACTAGAAAATCACCATTTAACAAAATGTGCAAAAAATTGTGCCAATAAGTAACTGTTTTTGAAAAATCTACGTAAAAATTTCCATTTTTATCAACAAGGTCGTACTTAAGAAATCAGTTTTTGACTTATCTGCATTTTTGGCGAAAAACTGCTAACGTCATCTTTATTCTTGTAAAATTAATTATTATTTATTAATTATTATTTTTTATTAACATAGTTAGGGCAGTTACCAAAACAATCGCGTTTTAAAAATGCCGTAGTATGGAAAGTACCGGTCATTTTTGAGCTAGAACCTTAACACAATTTTTCTATATAGTTGTGTACAAAATATTAAATTCATCGTATGCTCAAACCAAACAAGTATACATTTTTGGGGGAACAGGCTCAGATGAACCAGGATGATCTAACTATTTTTTGCAAGCATTTATATGAGTATGTTCACAGATGTTGTGTGAGTTGATGCGGTTGATGGTATTTGACTTTCTCGTTATACTCAGGTCAATATAGACCCAATTTAGTGCGAAAAAAGTAAACACAAATTAAAATAATTTGCCCTCCAATTACTAATAATAAGATAACTACAATAAATACACTCGTGCACACACTCCCAGTTTTCACAGCATATGTTTTTTTTCAGCGTTGAAAAGGATACGCTAAAAATAACTTTAACATTCATAAGCCTACGCCACTGACATCACACAGCATTGACAAAGCGATATTCGTAATCGTTTGGTTAGTATGGGTTAGTGCTCAACGATATATGTACAAAGAGGAGATGAAATGAATAATATGGTGCCGAAAATTTCCGTATTATACTTTGATATATTTTATGAATTTCTATGTGTGTGGGTGATGGTTTTTAGGTTGATTTGAGAGTTCAGAGCATTGTATAACTCTTTGTATATAATAAGTTTTGAATCACATGTATTTATTCCTGCATTGAAATGGAATCCTATAATGTATGGTTTTTGGATTATTTTATGTCGAGATGTCAATACTTATCTTTTTTAAAGAAAGGAAAACATATAATTTTACTGGGAATTCAGATATTTATCCCTTACTGTATTAAAAAACCCAGATTCCAACAAGACAATGAACAATGCAAACAGGTTGTAGCAGCGAAAATAAAACCTTTTGACAAACCTTTTGAAGGCGTCCCAATTTGAAATCATGGTGCAATATATTAGATGGCCAAACGTCCAGATTTGTCCAAAGGCTAGACAAAATCGAAATATTTATAGGCAAAGCTGAAATAAAGTTTTTTAATTGGATAAATCGCTGAGAACCCATATATTAGAATTATCTCTAATCCGTTTTCGCTTAGTTTCTTAAATTCGTTCCGGATTTTAATCTGAAGCCAAATTAAGCCAAATTGCGACACTGTCGATATTTATTTAAATTTTAGTGCTTCACCGAATTTACGGTTTTCACAGCAACTATTGTTTAGTTTTTCGGTTATGTCAAGTCCGAAAAAAATTCCGATAGCACCAAGCGAATTTTCTAAAAATATTTTCATTAAATTTTTTTTTTAATTTTCTTAATAAAGTACCAACAACAATTTTTTACGAAAAACGCCCTCAAAAAGTTGGCGGGGCAAAAAACTTGGTTTAACCAAAAAACAACACTTTTCTGAAAAGTATGGCAAATTTTGAAAAAAAAATACTTTACAACGTTTTCTGCTACCACACAACTATACACAACAAATTTCATAAAAATCTGCTGAACCGTTTCGGAGGAGTTCGGTCATAAACACCCTGACACGAGATATTTGTGGCTGCCCGACTACCGATTAGCGCTTTTAACCAAAAACAACAAAAACTGGTTTTAGGAATTCCGTCTGTCGGTCAAATTGAATGAAATTAAATATAACTGCAGTTTGTAATAATTCCAAGTAATTGTTTCTGATCCAAACGGTTCTTAACGGATTTTTCATTTTGACCAATAACGATAAATCATTATTATTCACATAGATACCGATTCCTTCAAATTCCGGAATAAAAGTTCTTAATCTAACACCTAACTCGCTGTGAAAGTGAAAGTTGCGTATGATTTAGTAAGATATGTTGTATGAAGCTCTGCTCATTGGTCAATCGAACATTTTAAACAAATTGACTACATTTCAGATCCGGAACTCGGCCAATCAGTATGCAAATTGATGGCAGCTGATGAGAGCTAGCTTCTAAATACAATTCCAGTTTAAGCTGCTTCGACAATTCGGACAACAGGTCATATACGAATCTCAAGGGTTAGTCAGATCCCTTAAACAGAGATCGCGACGCATGAGTCGGAAGAAAACAGCAGCGCTCAATCCCTCAGTGGATACTGACCCTGACCCTACTTTAATGTGAAAATCGACAGTGAAAACATCTTCGACGTGTTAGTTGGAAAGCACAGCCTCTAGGAAAAGAGTATCGGACAATAAGATGGTGAGAGAAAAAAATCCTGCCTTCAAGCTCAGGGAAATCGAAGAGTTTTGCCAAACAACTGGCGGCTGACTTAGAAACGCAGTCTCTACGAAATAACAATGGCAACTTGGTCACTGACGCACAGTGAATTATATAAAAAGAACAACGAGGCAGCTGGTTCCCTTGGATTACCAGCCTAACTCTTCAAACACGGTGGTGTTCCCATTGAAATGTTCTTTCACCAAACCATCAACAATATCTGGATGGATGAGAGCATGCCCGATGACTGGAATAAGTCCCATCTATAAAAAAGGCGATTCCATGTCTTGCACCAACTGCCGATGCACATCCTTGCTAAATGTCGCATATAAGTTCCTATAAAACGTATTGTATGAACGTCTTAAGCCTTTCTCGACACACTTATCGGCAAGTGCCAGTGTGGCTTCCGGCAGATCGGCCATAGACCAAATTTACACACTAAGTAAAATCTTGAAAAAGACCAACGAATTTCAAGTCGAGACACATCATCTTTTCATCGACTTTAAGGCCGGGTATGATGTTAATAAATGATATTGTCTAAAGCTTTATAAAAGGATGGCGGATACTATCAAAATTGATACAGCTGTGACGCTTAACCGCTCATCGGAACTTTTTCAAACTTGTACCGGATTGCGACAGGGAAGCGCTCTATCACGTAATGTCTCAATCTCATGCTGGAACAGATAGTGCGTAGGGTAGAGGTCAATAGGGAAAACACTATCTCTTCATCTACTGGAGTACACAGACGATATCGACATCATTAGTATCTCCCATCGTGCCGTTGTAGAAGGATTTACGGCCATTGCAGAAGAGGCGAAACAAGTTGGTCTTGTAGTTAACAAAAAAGTACCTACTGTCGACACACAACCTTGAACAAAATGTCACTTAAGATAGCAGTTCGAGAGTTTATCTTCCTCGGAGTTAACATCAACCCCATGAATAACAGACTGACCATAGAAAACCGGTGCTATTTAGGTTTAGTGAAACAAATGGGATCAAAACTCTTAACCCGAAAGTTCAAAAGTTTGTAGATTTGTCCTGATTCCCTTTTTTTTAATTTTTTCCACCTGAAAAAAAAATAAAATTCTTTTAAAATACATCAACCTTCTGTAAGAAGTAATGTATTCAAGTGATAACACTCAGTAAACAAATCAGCATATTACGTTCTGTACAGATTTATCATCTGAGTGTGCATTAATATGATAATTGTTTGAACGTCATAAACACTCATGAAGTCACAGCCATCAAACTTGAAAATCGTTGTGATAATGAAACACTATTAACGCAATTTGCCGCACCCAATAATTTGCTTTGTATGACAGGATAAAAATAATTAATGTTAGCAGGGTCAGCAAAATACTGAATATAAAAAGTGTCACGTTCAAATTGAGAGGCGCACATTCAACGACTCCCATTAGAGCGAAGTAGGGTAAAAATTATAATTATCCTGTTTAAAAGCTATAAGCTGAAGCTTTTGTCCTACACGGTTAATAAAAAAAATTGCTTGGGAATAAATATGCTGACCTAGATCCAAGGGTAACAAAAGGGTATGGATGATTCTATAGTGTTTGCATGCAAAATAAAAATAAATAAATGCATGCTGGTTATAAAAGTTCAAAGTGCACAGTAGTGGCTTGGCAATGATATTAGAAATTTACGACCCAAACAGGGCCTGCAATCGGATCGGACATTGAAGTCACTGCTCAAAATTTTCCAACACTTAATTTTGGAGAGTTACAAAAAATCTGTATGTTTGTACCGCGGCATGAAAATTCAGGCTAACAAAACCAGTAGCCTTATATCGATATGATCCCAAAAATAAATAAATAAATCAGAAAGGATCTTAACAACATTCTATGTGTCCGACCTTTCCAAACGGCGAAGAACAGACAGACTCTCATGGCTGTTGATATAAGTCCAGAAAGTGTTGACTCAAACGACGGTTTATCACGATGGAAGATTCTTAGGAGAAAGCGAATTCGATGGATTGAACTCTAAGTTAGGCGATATGAGAATCACGGTCTACCGTATTCAATGGCGAAAACCATTCAAATGGCATTGGCCACTATGCCATTTGAATGGTTTCAAAAGTTTTTAGTTTACAAACAGTTGAAGTCCTGGGCATATTCGTAATACTGAAAAATAAAATAAGTGGACGGGAGAGCAGGGTATATTAAATCGCTGCTGATAGAAGCAGTCGATATTTTAACAATGCACTGAATAATGCACATTATCCGGTAAATCGGAAAACGTCGCTCGGTGGTACACCCTATTCCTAAAAAGAATAATAACAAACAAACTCTGCTTATCTTAGGTCAATAAGCCTTCTGCCGAATGCAAGCCAGATATTCGAAAAGATAGTCAACAAAGCTCTGTTTAAGTGGGTCACGGAAAGTTAAATAATTCCGGGATTGAAGCCTTTACCTCATATTATTGAAATACGTCTAGTTTTCAAGCGATGCATGACACTTTTCATGCCGCATCGAAACAAGTGTCCGACATACACTGGAATAAGTCCAAAAAACATGGGTAAGAAGTTTAGTTGTCAAATATGGCAACGTGATTTCTAGTAACGTTTTTGAAATTATGGGATAGGGTATACAATGATCCGCACAGCGGATTGTAGCCGGCTCATAGTATACCCTATCCCATCCCATGGGGATTAAATATCGAAGAGGATAATGTCACAACAAATTATACGGTTATACAAAAGACAAGGTTTTTCTCCTGCATATGTTATGGGGTAGTGTATAAAAATGGTTTTTATACATAGAGAAATAATTTAGCCACATATACCTCAAAGTATATGGATCGACTCAGATTCGGTAGCTGAGTCGATTTAGCCATGTCTGTCCGTCCGTCCGTCCGTCCGTACGTCACCAGTTTTTGGGCCTTAAATTTTGAGCTAGAAGGATGAAATTTGGTACACGTGCTCTTTGGTGCTCCCAGCAGAACAAGTGTAAACATTTTTGAAATTCGCCCACTGCCACGCCACCTTTTAAGAAAAACGTAGTTTTTGGCCAAAAAATAAGGAATTTTGAAAAACTTTCTGAGCAACATATTTAGACAATCTGAATATCTGTATTTCGTTCATATAAAGTTTTTTGCCACGCCCACTTTTTGGGGGCGTTTTTAATAAAAAACATTTTTGGGTCAAATTTTAGAATTTTCGAAAAAACTTTTGATGCAGAATCATTAGTAATATAAATATGAACATTTCGTATATAGACTATTTTAACCCACGCCCACTTTTTGGGGGCGTTTTTATATAAAACCCATTTTTATACACTACCCCGTAACATATGTATACAGGAGAAAACCTTGTCTTTTGAAGAACCGTAAAAGTTTTTTATAAGCAGTCTGAAGAATTTGTTGTCACCATGTCATTTTCTTTATTTTATCCACATCGTGTCTTTAGCCATGTCCACTTTTTGGGGATTTTAGTTTTACAGATAGGATGGGATAGGGTATTCAACGATCCGCACAGCGGATTGTAGCCTTCTCATATGTTTACAAGTGATCTTGTAGGTTCCCTCAAACATGGTATAGCGCAAGCAGATGACCTAGTGGCGTACAGTTCAGGTTCGAAAATCAAGGTCATCAACAAATTTTTGCAACGGTGACTTCGATCACATTAAGCTATATTGCGATGATTGGAAATTAAAGATCAATTTCCAAAAAAAAACCAAACCAATTCTATTTAGGACCCCCTTCCTTAGGGCTTCTAGCCACACAAGAAAAAAACTGGAAAAAAGTGGTATCATTTCACAGCCAAATCATCTCATAAGCCAAATTAGCAAAGTCCACAACTGATTAAATCTTCACACTTCGGCAGATCCTGGAACAACACACCACCTATATTCATCAATTTCAAAGGAGCATACGATAGCCTTAATAAGAGACGAACTATGCAAAGCCATATCAAGGATGACGATGGGGAATTCTCGATAATCCATCTGAGCCAGAAATTACCTCACCGACACATTTGATACCAAAAAGCCTTTAGGCAAATCGACGTACTATCATGCGACTTCTTTAATATCATTTTGAGAAGAGTATAGCCTTGAGTCGATCTACGGAGAAGATCCTAAACAAGACCCTGATTATCAAAAGCGGATTAAGAAATACTTGCTTGTTTTCAGATAATTTTTTTTTTTTCGAAAAGTCCTGTTTGCATTGACGGGCTATGGAGAACAAGTTTCAACCAAGAATTATACGATATGTACAGTGACATACCCCTAGTCAAAATACTCCTCATCGGATGTTTAAGATGTAGGACTTGTAGAGCAAATGGACATCAATACTCCGGCTCGCATAGTCTTCTATTCTCAGCCAGGTGCGGGCGCAGTAGAGGAAGACCTCGCCTTAAAAGCCACTCACAACTAGAATCCGACCTCATCCAAATTGAAGTACGCTACAGGAGGCACTCAGCTAAGGACTAGGCTAACTGGTTGAGGCTAATTCGTTGAGGTTAAGGCTTGTTGGTTTATCTTGTAAAAGTCGCACAAAAGTCCAAGAGTATAACAAACTGTTATAAAAAAAACTGGATACACAAATAAATACAAATCGATATACAATAAAACCCGCTTAAGAGAAACAGCAAAATGTCACAGTCTTTTTCTGTTCTGTTCGATTCAATTTTTTTTTACTTAAGAGTTTTTTTCAATGAAAAATATAAAAAATAACTGAAAATATGTTTCAGGTTTCCGTGTTTTTCCCTTAAGCGGAGTGTTTTATAGGTAATTGTTTGACAAATACTTGGGTATGAAAGAAGTGTTTCAGATAAGCGGGTTTTTCTCTCAAGCGAGTTCCTCTTAACCAGTTTTACTGTATTATGATCATTATATGGTCCGTTAAAGCCAGATATGTCATAACATTAAAGAAACCTAGACATTTTATACATTTTTGTGTCATCGAATTTGTAGTCTTTTTAACAAATGCTAACATTCTTACCAAGCCCCTAAAGACTTGCTTCGAATTACAAAAGTCTTCATTAAATCCTACTATGTCATCTGGATTTCTATAAATAATATATGGCTTAATGCGTTTAAAAAGGACCTCCTCTTGTTTTGTACCAGAAATGTCTGAAATTAAATAAAAAGAAACTATGAAACTATATGGCTTAATGCGTTGAAAAAGGACCTCCTCATGTTTTGTACCAGAAATGTCTGAAACTACACGCATGATTATCATTTTCAAGAAGCTTGTCTGGTTATGACATGTTGATGAATTTAAAACAACAAATCAAATTCGAAAACAAAAGCTGTAAAAGAATAAACAACGTTTGACGAAGAAATCCTCTCATCAGTTCTGCTCTGTGTCATTCAAAAGTAATGCAAATCCTTGGCAACTGAAATATAGAATACCAAGAAGGATATGAGCAACTGCGAACATGGTTCCTTTTGTTAGCATGATGTCGTAGTAAGCGCAGTTGAATTAAAGGAAAATCATTTCCAGTCAATGCGTATGTGGTAGATGTGGACATGCAAGGGAAATTAATTTGGTTCATACAAGATCGGCACAAAGAATGGGACATAAAATTATACTCTGATTCTTAACGGCAATTTTGAAATGCGTCTAATGAACGTTGAATAGATCTCTTTTGTTTCATTGAAACTTGGACTGATTTGTGACAAATTTCAACAGCTTAAATACTCTTTTTCTTACACCTATAGATCGTGGGAATACAATTTTGGAATAGGGTAAATTTGGGAATTTGCTTATTCAGTGCCAATCGAAATCCGATGCAACGTCTGGGCTTGGGCAGGTGTCTGGGACAGTGTGTGTGCAATGTGGGAAATTTTATGTGAAAATATTGAAGCGTGTATTTGGGATTGAGTGAGGTATGAAAATCTAATAGAAAGCTCACAGTGTGTAGAATTAAGTTTCAACAAACATATTCTAGTTTCTGATAGTTACCTCACTTTTGCAGGAGGGGGTGGTAAAACTAAAAATGTTGTTATATTCGGGATGTGAACCAAAAACCTCTAGCGCATTATTACCGAGCTCTTACGCACACAAGTAAAAACCGATCTTAACAAACATGAGGTGGCAACTGGAGACAGTTAGCGGAGGACCGGGCTAATTGGGAAGGCGTGTTGGTTTAGGATCAGGTTCTTTCCGGACTCTAGCGCAACTTAAGTATGTAAGTAGCATTTCGACCGTAGAAGTGGGTCCTGCATTTCTGTCCGTTATCGGTATGTTAGTCTATCGGTCTGTGATCGAAGCTAGAGGCTAAAGAGCTGGACAGATTTATTTCAAATTTGATATACTAAGTTCTGTGGCCAATTTTCAGAAAAAACGTAATTTTCGGACGAACAGAAAAGAATTTTTAATTGTTTACGAGCCAGTTATTTAAACAATGTCAATAAATATATTTTGTTTTCAAAAATGTTTTTTTCCTGCTCACTTATATGGGGCATTTTAAGCAAAAAAAAAAACTTTTTTAAGTAAAATTTTAAGGTAATTTGAAAATAAACTTCGATAATATTGATACGAACATTTCGCTCACAGACTGTTTAAACCCACGCCCCCTTTTTCGCGGCATTTTTCTACAAACACGATTTTTATATTTTTATATTGATAGTACCTACTATTTCCTCTCCTGCAATATTAACTGTATAAAGCATTTTGGAACAACATTTGGGGGACTCTACAGGACTTCAGTAAGATTTTTTTTTACCGAAATACAAAAAATTAAAATGTGGTATTTATTATAAGTCTTTCTGTACTTTATTATCCATATTTATACCATTTCCCATAGGGCATAAAGAAATAATTTCGAAAGATATACCTCCAAGTATATGGGTCGATTCAGAATCGCTAGCCATGTCTGTCTGTCCGTCTATCCGTCCGTCCGTCCGTCCGTCCGGGCTTTCAATTTTGAGTTAGAGAGTTGAAATTAAGTACATAGACTTTCTGGCCGACGAACCATAACAAGTGTAAATATTTTTTAAAATCCGCCTACTACCACGCCCCCTCTTTAGAAAAACGTAGTTTTTGGCCAAAACGTAAGGAATTTTTAATATTTTTAATATTCTCATAATCTATATTTTATCCGTATAAAGTTTTTTGTCACTCCATTTTCTTTAAAAAAAATGTACATTTTTAAAATATTTGAAAAAAACTTTCGACGCAAGATCATTAGTTATGATAATATGAACATTTCGTCTATACTTAATTTTAGCCAACGAACTTTTTTGGGGGGTGTTTTCCTACAAAAAACACTTTTATACCCTACAGTAAGGCATATGCTGTTGTTTTTTGTCGAACCATAAAAGATTTTGATTAACTGAACAACATATTGTTCAATGTTGTGATAACGTCATTTTTAATATTTTATTTCCATTTTGGGGATATTAATTTTAAGGATGTGATGGGATAGGGTATTAAACGATCCGCATACCGGATTGTAGCCTTCCCATATGGTTTTTCGGAGAGTGGAGACGAAACATGTGTTTTGGGTCATTGAGTGTGTTGCTTTTGATGAGGTGTGACGTGTGAAGCATTTTAGAGCGACATTTTTATTGCCCCATGTGCAGTTTTACAGGAGATTTTTCAAAAGTTTTCCCTAGATAATCGTCAAAAAAATCCTATAAATCCCTTGTGAAAAATAAATTTTGACAAAAACGACCGAAAAGAGATAGAATCATATGAAATGTGCGTTTGCACTGTAACTTGGTTGGGATGGTTACGTTTGCAGATGGCAATTGTTTTGGGTTGAGATCATATTATACGTAATGTGAAAATGTTATTGAATGTATATTCTAATACAAACATTTTAATTTTGAATGGTAGGAAAATATTATTAAAAATTTACGGCAAATATGAAATTAATTTAGGTTCCTAATTTCCCCTAAAAAATTCCTAGTACTTAAAATGTCCGAAAATGTGCTATTTTTTTCTAGACTGGGGAAAAATCCCTAGGTCTGGCAACACTGCTCATGTATAAGGTACCCTTTAGTTTATTTTGTTCTCTTGAAATTTTGAGGAAGGACTTCTGTTATTTTAACGTCGATGATTTCACTTCAACCTTGTAGCATTCTACCACTCTTTTTGTGCTTGTTTTCTGTAGCACTTTTACACTTAAAACACATAATAGTAAATTTATTTGGGTCCAACATAGTATATAACCAATTTGAAGGTAATAGGTACCATCATATTTGCAACATCTTTGAACATCTAAAAGTATATCTTAAAAATAAAATTGCAATATTTGGCATTCCACCAAAGCGGAAATGGTACTCAATAGGTTATGGCAAATTTCACTTATCCCGAATATCGTTGCTACTTATCATCTTTAAGTTTCATGTCTATTCCAGCCTACATACGATGTACTTGAATAACTAATGATTTTAGACACACACATTTTTTTACTTTACATGGGTGTATAGATACTGACGTTCATTACCTTTCCATATCCAAAAACAATCACTCTAACTGCACTTAAATTCATAAAACATATTCAATTCATAAGACCTCTATAACACTTTGTACAATAGCATTAAAGGTACCTACATATTTTTTCGTGCCAGGAAATTTGTTCAACATTCTTAAGATATACACTACACACCTTAACGAGTCAACAAAAGGTCATTGTTGTATAACTTTTCTCACTTCTCAAGGAGTAATTTCGGGGCTGAAGTATTCCCAGAATCCATCGACAGCATAGTCATGAGGTTTTTTCGTGTTTTATTTTTTATTTTACCGATAGCAGCTACTCGTCCATCATGAAAGTCGACCTCGACTTGGTATCTTTTTAGAACCAGCTCCCGTTTGATATATAAAACTAATTTCGCAAATTTCTTTTTGGTCCATTGTACCCACCACGGTTGAGTGTTGAATGAACTTGTCCCCCTATAAAGTACATGCTCTCGATGTCCATAAGTTAAGATTATATTCTCATACCACCTGCAAGGCTACAGGGGTGTATAAAGTCATTGAGGGAGAACTCCAAACTTTTCTATTACATTAATAGAATTTATTGTGAACACAGAGAGGTCAGCAGGGTTTTTTCCCCTCGTGTCGAAAAAGGCAAAAGAAAAAAAAATTGAGTAAATCATAAAACAATGAAAGCACCGGAAGATGACAGCTCTAAAAGTTAAATGAAAACGATGAACTGGAGGGGGTTGTGATTAGCATACACATTTTCTTGTGCAAAAATGTTGATCCACTTTGAATGTTCTCATGCTTCTTGAAGAGGTGAAACAAAGTTAAGACCGCCCTTGGAAGTTTCCTTAAAATTTCACAAACAGAATTATTTTCAAGAAATTTATTTACATACTGTGAGTAGGACAGGAGTTTTATGTCAAGCATAACAAAATACATGGAGGTAGATACACAATTTAAATTAAAGGCTGTAAGTAAAGTCGTGTAGTTTGTGCTATTGACTAGTGAGAAAGTGAATTAAATTCTTAAAAACTTCAAAGATGTCTATATGAAATTCCTGCCACAACAAAAAATTAAATGTTTAAAGATGTGAGGTCATAGTCCATTGTGAGGAGGAAGATTCATTTTAACAGTTTGATAAAATTCCGCTGGCAAAACGAACCAATAATATGGATGTTATTACTCTACTTCAAATGATCTACTCCCTCTAGAATTCCATGAACACTACGGACAGCATTATTGATTCCATGCTAACCGGATTGGCCGATCCTTCCATCGTTTATATGATTGAAGCATCATGCTCCTTAGTACCTAGGGATGAGCTTTCTCAGAACCATTTATGTGTGCTTCTTGCACGATGTCGGGTTCTCCTGTTTTATGCCGAATCCGAATGGCTAAGTTGAGATAAGCTTTTCTTGACAATTGATACTAAAATCATTAAGGTGTTGCTATGGCTAAGAATCCAACCCAGAATCGGCAGTTCATCGCACTAAGCAACGCGCCACTGAGCCCGTTTGTATGATTACATTTCCATAAACAATAATATTTAAATTGGAAATTGAAGCGGCTTAAAAAAGACTAAGACACATTCATATCTATACTGACGGCTTCAAAATGGACTGTGGGGTCGGTAAATGTTTTCACTCAGATAACTAAAACCAAACTATTTCAATCTTTTTCAGCGTATATATTACTGGCGAAATTACTAGCTACTACGGAGACATGTTACGAAATTAAAAACTACAGTACTCCCGAACAAAATATGGCTGTATTTATTGAGAGTCAAGCCCCTATTAACGCCATTATATCGGCATCAAAGACATAATATGATTGAGCTGGCCCTACATTGGGATTCAGTAACATTGATGAAATCTGAAATCTAATGCATAACCAAGGCTGGGTTTATCGATCCCCAACTCACCATCTACTGCATCATCACCCCATTAAAGAAAATTAATAACATTGAAACATAAATAAAGAAACCTAACCAGATGCGTCATATCAATAAGATATTTGGCCACTTTATAACTTGACAGTGGCACGCGATATCACAAGTAGATCCCGTAAGGAGGTATCCCTACCAACTGTAGTACTTTCAACGTGATTTTGGTTTGAGAAACTCTAGCACATCCTTGTCAGGGGTGAGATATCGAGCAATGGGCAAACACATATTTTTGACAATCTTGGCGAACTCTCTGATTTGATTGCGTTTTGAAATGTCACTGAAAGAATTACACAAAAAAAAAAACGGTAACACAAAAAGTTAAAATCATCGACAAAGGACAAAGAAAAATTTAATAGGATAGGAACAGCAACAAAAAATAAATAAACAAAATAAAGGATTTTTCGATAGAGTCACCCGAAAACTAGTCGACTATAGTGGCCATGTTGTTATAGAAACATCTGTCTTCATTTTTTAAGAAATTGCTTTGTAGGGTATGACAAATGATCATGGTAAATTATAAAGTTGTTCTTCATTTGAATAACATTCCGAGCATAGAACAGCCCACAACCATCTGCCGAGTCAACAATTCGACGTTTACTCACCAAATTCTAGTCAAGCGGTTTCATAAAACATGAAGCATACAGGAAATATGCAAGAACATGACCTTTATGCGACTTCAAGGTCTGGAATTTATCCAGATCCAGACCGTAATCCAAGTTTCCGGAATTCTACTTTATGTCACCCATTTTTAGATGGACGGATGGAACGTATGGTATTCCGATCGAAAGCCTTGGAAATATCCAATACATTCATCTTTTTTTAGTCCAGAAATATGTGAAATAGATGAATTAAAAAGCTTATCAGGTATCTTTCATGGTTTAAATAAACCTATTAACCTAAACATTTTGCTGCATTTTCGGCGACTTCGAATATGTGGTCTTTCCAACATAGGTATTACCAGCATGGAATGTTTTTAGGTTTCAACGATGCAAGTGTTATTCATGGATAATGGTTGTAGCTTTTAGTTTTGCTTTTACTACAGAAGACAGCATTGCGCTTTGGAATCATAAAATTCACCTTTATTGGATTAACCTCATTTAATGATGTTGAGGTCCGAACTTAATGAGTTATAGTTACAAGTTAAGCTGCCGTTTTTGTTCTACGTTCCAAGGTGAGGGGCGTGAATTCGATTACGAATATGAAAAGCTGAGAGTGTTTACATCAGCAAGGAGTGGACTGGGTTAGAAGGGGACAAAGCCAGCATTTATTTGTTGACTTACAGACTTGAAACCATCCAAACTAACTTGGATTGAATGTTTCGAGAGTAGTTTCTAACCCATAGAAAAGGAGTAACGTCGATACCAAAAGCATTCATTTTCGAAAACAATGCTTTACCCAAAACCCTGCCAAATGCTTTTGAAATATCTAGTGCAATGATTTTGTTTTCGTCACCAAGTGGATTGATTGGTTACACTTTTCCGTGAGATATGATATCAAATCACCAGTTGCTACGAAAACCGTACTGTCGGTCATCGAGGATTTTTCGTGATTTAAAGCCTGATTCTCCCCCTTGTGAGGAATCAAAATCACAAGCTCTTGTGACTATTCTTTGTGAGGATTATTGTGACTCGATAACATTTGTCGGATTCTCCGATAATCCTCACAAGAAAAGTCACAACGAAACTCACCACAGCAAAGGTGAATATATATATAAGCAACGTTTCTGCAAACGTTGGCTTGGCTGAGAGGGATTGTATAGTTATTTCCTATACACTTCTGATAACAGCCTTGTGCAAGGAAATATAGAAACTGAAAGAAACTATTCAAAACAAATTTAATAAAACTGCAATGAGAAGAAGAAAATGTAATACATACTCGAATTACAAAAGGCAAGGAAGTTGGTTGATTATCATGAGGCTTCAACCTATGCATGAGATCCCAGCACAATGTTTTTGGAAGTCGAAGTTTTTGGTACCTCTCAAGGTTCTTAAAAGCCGTCTTCGCTGCAACCTTATCAATATTTTAAGTTTGTTACAAATGATGTGCTTTTGCAAAATTCTTACTTTTCATTTACGGAGGAAACTTCGTCAATAATATGCGCCATATTCATTTCAACTTCCATTTTTTACACTACTCAACAAACAAAATATCAAATCTCAAATAATTTGCTAGTTGTGACCTGCTCTGAAGGAGATCACAATTTCGATTGTTTTTGTGACTCTCACAAGTTGTGACTGTGGGGGAGAATACGAAAAAGTCACAAAATCAATTTCACCTCTTCTTGTGACTTGTGAGGTATCAGTGATGATGGGGAGAATCGGGCTATTAATATACCTATTTTATAAGCCGACGGGTTATCAGCATTTTCATGAACTTAGAAGGAACGTAAGTGAAATTATTCGGTAGTTGGAGAGAGTTTTTTTAATTTCATCTTCCGAGGAAGATTTTATTAATTTTAGGAAAAGGACAAACTAAGGGTCTCCATTTATTTGTATGTGCGAAGTTATATTTTTCACAAAAAATGAGACCTCCAGTTTAATCTTAATTCTGAACGGCTAATGGTGGGGCAGTGAAAACTGTCACGTGTTCGTACTACCGGGATTTACACAAGGCAGCCGAGCATAGTAGTCAAACGTAGGCTATAGGTACCTACCCATATGTGTGGAATGAGGCCCAACAACTAAAATTTGCACGCACTTCGATGGTAAAAGATGAAGATAGATAATATGTTTTTTGTAATGTTGAGGTAATCCATGGAAGGTATGCGATCTTTAATATCAAGGAGTATGGTGTTCTTATGTGTGTATTTTCTTTATTTTGTTGGATTATAAGTTATTGAGTTTTGGTTTACATAAAGGCTTCCACTCAACATTCAAAGATATTACCACACCCACAACTTTCGATTCTTATTTGTTACTAAGTCTTCCATGAGTAATTGTTTCTCTGTGTTTCAAAATCATAAGCATTAAAATTACAAAAAAAAATTGGTGTCGCTGTTTGTCGTACACCTCATTGAATAGTTTATTTAAGGGTCACTTGACCAAGGCATTCATTCAACTAACCAGTGATCAGTTGCCTGGTGTTCATCATAAAATCCCTGGTTAGCTCAGAAACTCTAAATGTGAAAGCCATCTCTAGTTGTTTCAGTATTAAATATCTTTAAAAACGTGTTAAGAAAGAAAATAAATTTCATTACTGACATCAAACAGCTGTAAGTCATTTCTTAAGCCATAAAATCTCAAGATTAACTATTTTTCTACCCTTAAGCCCTAACAAAACATAGAACAATAATTGAACCTATTTCTAAATGTATATATACAAAGAAATAAGGTCAAAAAAGTTGTAAAATGTTTTAAACTACCCTATAACTGGTGCAAACTAAATGAACTACTGTGCTTTGCATATAATTACAATTTCAAGAGCGTTAATGCTTATCTTAACGAGTTGCCATTATTTGTTTATGTGCGCAAATTAATGCTTAACTATGGGTGTCCCTCAATTTGAAATACATAAAGGACTAGTGCATATAACCATTAGACATAATTACAAATTCCATATATTTTCGCATGTAATTACCCAATGTAAATTTTGGAGTCCCTTCCAGCGTAATCCGTTTTATAAATAGTCCCCCCAGCCAGGATGAGCTTGTTTAAATGATCGTTAAATCAAAATGAAAGGCATGGGTACAAAACCAGGTATTGTTTTGAAAACGGCATCCTACATCGTAGACATATTAGAGGTGTAAATAGATATGAAGATTAGGTCTGTAAACTATTTCGAAAAATATTTAAAAGGATTACAAAAATGTAACCCAATGAAAAAAAAAAACTATAAAGAAACCAATCTGTACTATAGATATATAGGAGCCGGTCTAGGAATTTTAACTTCTAAAAAATTGAAAATAACCGCATACAATTAATTTAAATTAATTCTACTATAAAGCATCAACTAATTTCATTTCCTATACTAAATGAGCTTGGGTTAGGCTATGGTGACTGGACCACACTGGGACCAAGTAAGTTCGTTGTGAACTACATGGATAAATCTTCTTTCCTCGATTGGTTTATCTATGTAAAGAGTCATTTCTTATACTAAATCGTCTTAAAGTCTGGAATAAAAGGTACCTATATAGTAATTTTTACGGACTATTTATGCATTAAACCCTATGGTGGATGTCTATGTTCTATCAATGCATTTAGACATTTAGCAGTCTTGGGATACTTTTTAGTTAAATGATTCTTATTCATGTTACTTGATATACGCCAGAATTAAACCTCTTTGATTGAAGCAAGTTACAATGCAATAATAATGATGATGGAAAAAGTGTGAGTTTAGTTTAAAAAAAAAAAAATTCAGGAGCAGCCATAACAGTTGCTTTCAGACATGTTATAAAAATTCTCTAATTATTAAATGAATGAAAGCCTAAAAGGAGCATATAAGAATGTGCTTCTAATAAAAGGAACCATAAATATATAAAAGTAACCTTGAACCTTAAAAATATGATGCAAGCCTTTAAGCATAGTTATGTGGCAGTAGACAGTCATCTTTGGTGTAGTCCAAATCATTAAGGTACGACATATAGTAAGCTTTAAAGAAATAGAATATTATGAAGAACACTAAAAAAGAAACAAAAAAGGTGGCACAACAAAGTACGTGAAGGAACTCAAAGCTTATAAATTTAAATAGAGCGACGATTTTAACAGCAGTAAAAGTGATTGCTGGTCATTACCAGATGAGTATACTCACACTAGTTCTCTAAGATTGACATTCATAACTACTATGATGATCTGCTGGATTTGGCAGGAATCGTTATAGTCCAGATCGTCTGCTTTTGCAAAGGATAGGGCATTATTGACTATCTTGTTGGAACACACGGAGCACCACAACATAAACCCAATCTTTTCAGATCAAATTTGAAGCTCTTATTCGACCAAATTCTGTAACTCTTGCATTCAAGGGAACCATCTTTATCTTAACTGTCTTTAAGTTAAACATTATCTAATCATATGTGATTTAGGAACCGTATAGGAGACATTTTTAGCCACAGTAGACACCTCCGTTTTTCTGCAACTTCATTCACACTAAATACCTTTTTATCATAGATCCCAGACATTTTAACCTATTGCTCACAGCCATATTCTCCTTGCCTTCAGATCATGATCTTTGTCTTTTAATATAATAGTGCGCCAGTCGAAATAGTCCAAATTTTAAAGAGACGATTTCATTACGGATTACATTCCTCTGACTTCAATAAGGTTGTTTTTAAGTAACAGAAACAGTGAAGCTGGTTAAATGCATCCATGCGGTATTCCATTTAGTTTTTAACACATCTCTGATAGTCGATCATTGTGTAAACAGACTTTTGCATTTTTATAATGTTAATATTGCTACTGAAGACCTATTCAGTCTTATCTTAAATATTTTTTGAAAGTCAAACTTCAAGCTTAGCATAAGACAGAAGACATATAACGTAAATCGATATTTATAATTTTTTCAACATTGGAAGTGAAAATGGCAATATATTTCATAACATTTTGTCAATATTAAACTGATGAGTTTTCCGGACCTTAGATAACAGCAGCGTGTCATACAATCGCTTCAATTGAACCAACGCTTGATCCGAACCTGGTTGGCATGTACTGTTTCTCGCACGTGAAAAGTAATTATCGCTTTCTCTGAAATTAGTTCTCATCTGAGTTGTAGGTGAAGGGAATATCCAGGCGAAAGTCCTCATTCGTGACAAAAACCAAAGTTGACGTCAATTTCACCGGAGACATTGCATTTACCCATAGTCAGCGGTTGCTGGTGGTCGTCATTCTACGAAACCTATACGAAAGTGTCACAACCTTAACCCGTGTTCATACTCTAGTTTGCAAGGGATATATGGATGTCGGAGACGACGACAATGGCAGTGATGATGATTTCTGGTCCTTGAACATTGTTTTCACGTCTCGTCCTCTTATTTACGTTCACTTTTGCTTGCCATCTATATTCCGTCGACATTGCAGTATGAACTGGATGTAAACACATGTCACAGTTTTTGGGATTTAGTTACATGTGTTGCCCATTAATCCTGCAAAATAAGGATAAGAAGTCCCTGCAAGCATGATGCCAAGTGGTAAGTTCGTATGTTATATGTCAAATGGCTTTTTTTTGTATAAAAACGAGTGCATACTACGGGGGAATGTAATGAGTTTGCAGGTAGTAACTTTTTTTGTCTCTATTGAAAAGACGAAATAAAAAAGTGAAAGGACGGAAAAGAAAAAAAAAATGTTTAAAGATTTTTGGGATTTGGTTTTGACCACAAAATTGAGACGACAATTAAATGGAAATGAATGGGTGCCATTTGTCAGCCTTCCTTAATTATGCCATTAACTACATTCGTCTGTCAATTAATATGAACTGATGAATGAGTTGAGAAAATTAATGGGTAAATTAAGCTTGTTAGTGAAAATCCTACGCAAGACGTATAGTAATTGGATGTAAATTTCAAAGTGAATGTTCATTGTAGATATTAGGGAAATTATTAAGTAGTTATTTGGTGGAATGGGCGAGTTGCAAAGTAAAGAGAAATATTTCCAAAAAGCGGTAGTTCATCTGTGATGTTTAGCATACAACTTCTCCTGAGGTGCTTTATTCAATTTTATAAAATAAAAGCAAAATAAAGCGCATGATATTTAACTACGATATGTCAGGATTAGAGTTCTACTAAGTACGAAATTTTGTCAGGAAAATTTTATTTGATTGATATGACCACAGGGTTGAGAAGGCCTTACAAAAATATTTTTGTGGTATTCAACATCATAACATGGATGATAGCTATTATAGAAAGTTTTCTAGGTTTCCTTGAAAATATAAAATAGTCACCGAACCAGAAAATATGCAAGCTTCAGCAGCATATGGTGGTAACACCCACGATTTCTCATGAAAGACCAGGGAATGAAATCCAACTACAAAACATATGAGAAGGCTACAATCCGCTTTGTGAATCGTGTAATACCCTATCCCATCTCATTCCATCTTTAAAACGAATATCCCCAAAAAGTGAGCGTTGCTTTTTGGGGAGAAATATGGAAAAAGGTATTGTCAAAACATATTTTTCAGACACTTTTTTAATTTTCTTATGGTTTGACCAAAACAACGCTTTTATGAAAAGTGGACGGCGCAGTGGAAGGATTTAAAAAAGGTTAAAACTTGTATTAGAGGCATGGACAAAGAGGTTATCAAATGGGACAAATGGGAGTTATAGTTAGTACAAATTTGGTTACATTTTTGGGATTATTTTGTATGTTCGAGGTTTATTGAAATATTTTATATACAATTTTGAAGAGTAACACCTAATACACTTTGTGAGACAAATTTCATTCAAGTCGTGATAGTACAGGTGTAAACATTTTTGAAATTCACACAGCGTCACGCTCCGTTTTTAGAAAAACGTAGTTTTTGGCCAAACCATAAGGAATTTTGAAAAAGTGTCTGAAAAGTATAATTAAAAAATCCACGACCAATTTTTGGGAACGTTTTCAGTACAAAACGTTTTTCGGTAGGTACCCTTTTTAAAATATTCGGAAAAAAACTTTTGATTCAGGATGATTGGTTATGATTATAAAAATATTTCGTCCTTAAATTATTTTAACCCACGCCCACTTTTTGAAGGCGTTTAAAAAAAAAAAAACAATTGTATACCCTACCTCATATCGTATGCAGGAGAAACTCGTTGTTTTTTGTCGAACCATAAAAGATTTTGATAAACTGTCTGAACAATATGTTGTGACAACGTCATTTTGGGGAAAATTATTTTAAGGATGGGATGGGATAGAGTATTCAACGATCCGCACAACGGATTATAAGCCTTATATGCGCTCACGCTCCGACGGAAGAAAAAGATGATATAGCTAAGGATTGCTTCTACGAGCTCCTTGACAAAACCTATGAGCGACTACCAAAGTACGATGTTAAAATCGTGCTGGGAGATTTTAACGCAAAGGTAGGAAGATAAGACATCTTTAGAAGTATTGTCGGAAAACATAGCCTACACGACAACACGTCTGGTAACGGACTTAGACAAATTGATTTCGCTACGGAACGAAATGTCACTATAGCCAGCACACGGTTTCCTCACCTCGATATCCATAAGGGGACATGGCGGTCTCCAGATCAACGAACGGTCAACCAAATTGATCACATTGCGATAGATAAGAGGCATGCATCCAGTATTTTAGATGTCCGAACATTCCGAGGAGCTAACATCGACTCGGATCACTACCTTGTAGCAACCAAGGTAAGAATGCGGATATCCACCACGCCACAACAATTTAGAAATACTGTGAAAAAATTTAATGTCGGAAGACTGAAATCGCAAGAGACCGTCAAGACCTTCGCACAACGCGTATCCCTTAACCTCTCGATTAACACCATACCACCAGCATCGAATGTCGAAGAGCAATGACAACGATGCTAACAGGCCATTAGATCAGCCGCAACTGATGTGCTAGGTTTCTCGCGCCCACCAGCAAGAAACCCCTGGTTTGATGAGGAATGCCGACAGATGCTCGTAGCCAAGAACGAGGCCTACAAGGCTAAGCTGCAGGTGAAGGCGAGAGCTGCCATTGAGCTCTATAGGCAAAGCAGAAGGGAAGAACATCGGCTTTTAAGAAAGAAGAAAAAAGAGCAAGAAAAGCGCGCGATCGAGGATATAGAGAGGAGCCACTCCAGGAACGATATTCGCAAGTTTTACCAAAGTGTAAAACGTCAAAACCAAGGATACAAGGCTCGAACAGAATCCTGTCGAGATGAACAAGGAAATATTGTAGTTGAGACACAGTCGATGCTGAGGATATGGAAGAACCACTTCTGCAGACTGTTAAACGGCGATGACGAACAACATTCCGCTGTCAGGCAGAACGAACCATTGGCAACTACAGCGAAAACTGCCAACCACCCGACCTGAGTGAAGTGAGGATAGCAATATATAAAATCAAGCTTAATGAGGCTGCCGGAAATGACGGCCTTCCCGCTGAGCTTTACAAGGCCGGCGGAGATGACTTGGTAAGTAACATCCACCAACTCATAAGCAAATCTGGTCGGATGAAAATATGCCTGAAGAATGGAACCTCAGCATCGTTTGCCCGATCCACAAAAAAGGAGACCCTCTGAACTGCGCCAACTACAGAGGCACAAGTCTCCTCAACATCGCCTACAAGATCCTATCTGCCGTAATATGTGCACGCCTGAAACCGTTTACCAACAACCTGATTGGCCCTTATCAGTGTGGTTTTAGGCCAAAAAAGTCCACAACCGATCAAATTTTCACACTTCGGTAGATCCTGCAAAAAACTCAAGAAGTTCAAATCGATACCCACCACCTATTCATCGATTTCAAAGCCACATATGACAGCATTTATAGAGACGAACTGTACAGAGCCCTGTCTAGTTTTGGTATACCGCCCAAACTCGTCCGTTTGTGTAGGATGGCGATAGAGAATTCTCGCTGCTCCATCAGGGTCGGAAACGACCTCACCGACACATCCGATACCAAAAAAGGATTTAGGCAAGGCGATGCGCTGTCATGTGACTTCTTTAATCTGATTCTTGAGAGGATTGTGCAAAACTCCAAAGCCAACACCAGAGGCACAATTTTCCAGAAGTCGGTGCAACTACTAGCATACGCTGACGATATTGACATCATTGGTAGGACTCAACGTGATGTCATAGCCACGTTTGCTAGTATAGAGAAGGAAGCGGCGAAAATGGGTTTAGCAGTAAATGAGGGTAAGACAAAGTATATGCTGTCATCACGAAAGGACTCACAACATCGACGAATTGGACAGAACGTCACCATTGACAGATATAACTTTGAGGTAGTACGGGACTTTGTATACCTCGGCTCCGCTATTAACTCTGACAACAACATCTCGTCAGAAATTAAACGAAGAATTAATCTTGCCAACCGCTGTTTCCTCGGGCTAAGAAGGCAATTTAGTGGTAAAGCCCTCACTCGAACTACTAAGGAGATCCTATATAAGATTCTGATCATCCCAGTCCTGCTCTACGGCGCTGAAGCATGGACCGTATCAAAAGCGGATGAAGAAATCCTTGGTAGATTCGAGAGAAAAATTCTTCAAAAAATGTTCGGTCCCGTTTGCGTTGATGGGCTTTGGAGAGGAAGATACAACCGCGAAATATACGGGCTGTACAGCGACATAAAACTATTCTCTGTCCAACAGAAATTGTCAGTACAGGGAAGATAGGGATGTTTGACTCTTATTCGCACTCTTTTGTTTTCCGTCAGGTGCTATTCTAACAAAACTCTTACAGGGTTTCCGTAGCAAACATTTCAAATTAGCAAAATTTAAAAAAATGTTTTGTAGCGTTAAAATCCTTTTTTTTTTAGATTGAAATTTTGATTTAATTTGGTTTATTTATAAACGGGCTGTGTGCACTTCTGGGTCGTAAGCAAAATTTTTCTTTCACATTGAGTTTGGGGCATTAGATCAAATGCAAGCATGAGAGAATTTTACAATTTTCATACATAATTTGGCCTAAATACTCAATAATATCCATTTTGATTATTGATGATTAAAATCATATAAATAAAGTCGACATGTGATTACATGTTTATTCCGAAATTTGAAGGAATCGGTGTCTATGTGAATGATATTGATTTTTCGGTTTTGGCCAAATACTACTAATTATGTAGAAATGTTGTAAACAGTAATAATAGTATTGGTCTGTGAGACCATCAAATTAATAATTCCTAAATATTTTAGTAATGGTGCAATTTAGCGCGTGATTTGTTTAATTCCTTATTCTAGTGTGGTTTTAGTTTTTATGCAGTGCGCACATATATTGGTATTAGACATCATTCGATCTGTGAGACCGGAGCGGGTATACACGTAACAATTATGAGAAGTTTTTTTTTGTGTTTATGCATATATTTACGGGTTTTTATGTCTTATAATTATTGTGTTACATATAGCTGTATATTAAATTGATTATTGAAAATGGATTCTGATAGCAACAATCAGAAAAAAATGTCAATCACACAGAATTTTGTTGTTCAAGTTTTTATTAAAAAAATACCTTTATTAAAAACAATAAAAAATATAAGCTTATTTTATTCCGTTAACAATTATATCACTCTACTGATTAAAGTAAATTTCAAAAAAATATTCGAAGTAGAAGACAAACTACGGGCTCTTGAGTTTCGATCCCAGAGACCGTGCGAGGGTATACATGTTATTTATTTTTTTTAACGCGGTTATAGGAAGGTTAATAATATTGCTAAAAGCAAAAAAAGGCCTAGAATTATGACCAAAACAAACTTGAATACGAAGTTTGAAGAAAATCGATTTAGGCGTTTAGGGTGGTGAGACCATTTCGGACAGATGGACGTTAATTCAAAATGTTAATTCGTAATGTTAGAATCAATTAAAATTTCGTGGTCGAAAATTTTAACAAAAGTAATACCTTTCTCTGTGTAAGAGAAAGTTAAAAATACAAATTGCACAAAACTCTAAAAAAATACACGTTACATCAAAAAACTTTTTGTTTTCTTTTTCTTAAAGAAAACAGCTTACAATTTTTTAACTTAATTTTAACTTATTTTCCACATATAAAATCGAAACAAGATCCCTACGATAACACTAACCATTGAACTTTTTTCGAAGCTCTAAAACCAGCAACTCCTTAACAGAAACTCAAGGAAAAAAACTGGGCGAGTAACCAAAAAGACACTGATGGTAACTCTGAACGCACATCATTTTAATGAGGGTTGAATAGCAGCATCACAGCCACAGGGCAATATGGCGCGCAACTGATTTTGAAAAAGTTTCCCCATAAGACGTGTGCTGCCAATTTATGTTGGACAGAGTATAGTAATAATAACGGCTCGCAGAGTCTTCGATTCCCAGCCAGACGTCGGACGCAATAAAGGAAAAATTCGCCTTAAGTGCGCGCACAAGTAACAACCGCCCTCAAGTGCCTGGGTACTAACAAGCCTGTTGGGCCATTTTTTTTTATTTGTATTTAAATGATTGGGAGAGTATGATCAGTGATGTTGTCTTTCTAATTTTTAGAAATCAAATTCAGTTTACAAATTAAGTTTTTGTATCAAGTGGCTAATAACAATAATTGAAAGAATCCCAATTTGAAATGCTTATTGACTTAAAGCTTATTGACAACTCAAGATGAACTCAAAAGTAATATTTAGAAATAAACGAGTTAAGTTTGAAAAATTATTAATCAAGTATATAAATCCATTCCCAACTAAGAAACAAATTTTAAATTGCATCTTGAAAAAGTCATGCTCATCTCATAATTCGGATTCGTCCCTTTTGTTCTTACTGTTTCCATTCATATGCTAAATTAACGTTCAGTACGATTAAATTTTAATAAAATTATTCAACAACATAACTCATACAAATTCCTTAGACATCAAAATAAGCAAGAGAAAAAAAAACATAAGGAATTAAAAGAGGAAACAAAAAAAAAAACAATTTGCCTCTTTGGCTTGTTCTTGTCTGTTGGTATATATAAGAAAGGAAATAATAGAAATATCAAAAAGATTTTTTTCATTTTACAAAGCAAAATGTGAAATTAATCTCCTTATAATGAATTTTTCTTCATATTTTTTTAGGAACACAATTTCTCGCCAATAATTTGTCATGGAAAAATACTTAAAAAACAAAATGTTTGATGTAAATGTAAATGAATTTAAGACTTATATGTCAAGTATTTTTTTTAGAAACGTTATAAAATAAATTTGTTGCCTAGAAGCGAATTTAAGCCCCGCTTGTTGGCAGTATCGTAATTGTGTCGAAAACAAAATGAATTTGTAAACATTTTTCGTAATATTATGAAGCACATAATGGCATATACAAAATAAACAAATGCAGTTTTGTTGTTTGTTGTTTTTGTTTTGGCACAATAGTTTTTATACACTATCCCAAGGGGTATATAAGTTTTGATACATAGTAACATAAAGAAATAATTTAGCTAGATATACCCCAAAGTATATGGATCGACTCAGAATCGCTAGCTGATTCCATTTAGCCATGTCTGACCGAATGATGAAAATTGGTAGGTACACGTGCTCTTTGTTGCTACCAGCAAAACAAGTGTAATACTTTTTGAAATCCGCCCACTCCCACGCTTACTATTTAGAAAAACGTAGTTTTTGGCCAAACCGTAAGAAATTTAAAAAAAAATCTGAGAAAAAAATGTCTAGAGATTCAGTATATCTAAATTTTGTCTATATAGAGTTTTTTGCCACGAACACTTTTTGGGAGCGTTTTCAGTAAAAAAAAACAATTTTAAAATATTCGAAAAGTGCAGAACCATTGGTTATGATAAAATAAACATTTCATTTTTAAACAGATCATTTTAACAAACGCACACTTTTTTTAGAGCTTTTTGTTACAAAAACCATTGTATACCCTACCCTACCGGGAGAAGCACGTTGTTTTTTGTTGAATCATAAAATATTTTGATATACTGTCTGAATAATATGTTTTGACAACGTCATTTTATATATTTCATCTTCATTAAGCCTACATTTTGGAGATACTAATTTTAAGGATGGAATGGTATAGGGTATTAAACGATCGGATACACAATCGTAGCACAATCACTAATAAAACTCAAAATTTTCGAATTCCATCAATGAGAGCTGGTACAAAAACGATAACCTTCTTGTGTGATACAGTATTTCAGTAAAGTATTCGATACTATCAAATTCAAAATTATTATTAGCCCTGTTTTCCAATAGCCCTGTTTTCCAATCAAAATACGTGAAATATTGACTGGGTAATTACCTGAAGCAGAGGACTTTCTTTGTAAAAATTGAGCAAAATGTTAGCATTAAAAAAAAAAAACAGATAAATACAGAGTACCTCAGGAACCTAAATGGGCTCAATTGGGCGCTGAATTTTTAGTGATGATGAGGTATGGAAAGTCGAAATTATGTACTCTCCGTCGTTATTACAGATCCAATTTATTTTACAAGTTCATTGAAGCTGGTTATTCTCATCCAATAAAAGGCGAAACATTTTTCTGATAATCCAGTAATAATTTAAATAACGCAATAACCTTCCAATGTTGTTGGGATGCACCCAACATGCTCAGTTCCCCTTCATGGTCCTTCTCATCCGTTGTATAAAAAAAGCAATAAAAATATTTCTCGAAATAATTTTCATTTAGCTACCGCTCTTTGCTAAATTCAATTACCAAACTAGCAAATCGTTCGAGAGCAATTAGTCAGTCGGCTGTTGTATAGTTTGCGCACTCACCACTCACCACCAAACCCGACTGTTAAATCGGCCCAGTCTGCGCGCTAGCTCTTATATTCATTTTTTTTTTTTAAATTTAAAAAATGTATTCAACACGTCGTGGTATAAATTTTTCATGAGATCCGTAACAATATTTAAAAATATTCATACGTACAATGTACATGACTGTTTTCAAAAATATTATCTACTATCGCTGGCATATAGTTCTGTAAAATTTTAAATTCACCCAGAAGTACAGACGATACGATTACCGTGTGTTAGACAATCGTCGTTTTCGAAAAATCGTTTGTTGTATTTACATTTCTAAATGATCTCAAATTCTACTCGCAGTACTATTGAGACAGATTAACATAAAATTCATCAACATTAAATAAAAATTCTTTGTTTGGACGATAAGGACGAAGTGAGAACCCTTTATCTTCCCTGTACCAGCAGCGACCTCTATAACAAAAGGAAGCTTCACGGTATCGCTAACTACTTTCAAAATATCGATGGTTGCTCGAAATGAAAGTGAAACTTTCTCCGTTTTATTGATGGTTTTCAAATAAGCAGATAGGGAAAAACAATCTATCAAAGTAAGTGCAAAACAAAAGAATAATTGCAATTGATGTGGACAGAGTGAAGGTGAATAATGATTGGTAAGTATTGGATAGCATTCTACACATCTACAGAACTTCAGCTTTGACTAAGCTTTAACTTTCCCTTTGTCACGCCATCACTTGAGAACGACTTTACTGATTTCATTCGAATTGAGAAAATAGCGCAGAAAATTGGAAAAACCACGATGAACAATTCGCAAAAAACTCACTCAACCGGATGGACGTTCCGATCGACTCGCCTATGCATTTCAATTTTTTTGTTAAAAAAAAAGCAAACAACAAAAAAAAATACATTTTCTGAAAGTATAATTAAAATATCAATTGTTGGTATGTTTTGATAGAATAACACGTGATGGCAAATTGAACGTATTAACATATGTCGCATAACCGCAATGCTGCAATTCAAAGATGCCTATGTAAGAGCAAGTCAAAATGACGAGCAACGCAAAGCGCGAATTGAAGTTGAACCGAATCGAAATAATCAACGTAGAAATGTTGCGTTTAATACGCATAAAGCTGCATTCAATTAAAACCTGGCAATAGAGTACATACAGAGAAGCCTGCCAGTGTTAAAGAATGACACGCATTGGGACCACACTCTCGAAGTAGTTGTGATTTCATCAATGCAGATAAGCAAATTGATCGTTTGGGATAACGCAGGATGGCACCCAAAAACCCCTAGTTTAATGGAGAATGCCGACAGATGCTCGCAACCCAGAACGAGGCTTACAAGGCTAAGCTGCAGATGAAGACGAGAGCTGCCATTAACCTCTTTAGGCAAAGAAGAAGGGAAGAACACCGGCTTTTCAGAAAGAAGAAAAAATTGCAAGAAAAGCTCCCGATCGAGGATATAAAGAGGTGCCACTCCAGGAACGAGGTTCGCAAGTTTTACCAAAATGTTTCCTCAATATCGCCTACAAGATCCTATCTGCCGTAATATGTGAACACCTAAACCGTTTACCAACAACCTGATCGGCCCTTATCAGTGTGGTTTTAGGCCAGGAAAGTCCACAACCGAACAAATTTTCACACTTCGGCAGATCCTGGAAAAACCCAAGAAGTCCAAATCGATACCCACCACCCATTTATCGATATTAAAGCCGCATACGACAGCATTTATAGAGACGAACTATACAGATCCATGTCTAGTTTTGGTATACCACCCAAACTCGTCCGCTGGTGTAGGATGATGACAGAAAATTCTCTCTGCTCCATCAGGGTCGGAAACGACCTCACCGACACAATCGATACCAAAAAATTATTTAGGCAAGGCGATGGACTATCATGTGACTTCTTCAATTTGATTCTTGAGAGGATTGTGCAAAACTCCCGAGCGAACACCAGAGGCACAATTGGTGCAACTACTATCATACGCCGACGATATTGACATAATTGGTAGGACTCAACGTGATGTCATAGCCACGTTTGCTAGTATAGAGAAGGAAGCGACAGAAATGGATTTAGCAGTAAATGAGGGTAAGACTAATTATATGCTGTCAACATATAAGGACACAAAACATCAACGAATTGAATGACAGAACGTTTTCATTGACAGATATGACATTGAGGTAGTACGGGACTTTGTCTATCTCTGACAACAACAGCTCGTCAGGAAATAAGCGAAGAATTACTCTTGCCAACCACTGTTTCTTCGGTCTAAGAAGGCAATTTAGTAGTAAAGCCCTCACTCGGACTTCTAAGGAGATACTATATAAGACCCTTTACGGCACTAAAGCATGGACGGTATCAAAAGCTGATATAGAAATCCTTTGTCGATTCGAGAGGAAAATGCTTCAAAAAATCTCCTGTTCCGTTTGCGTTTATGGGCTATGGAGACGAAGATTCAACCAAGAACTATACGAGCTGTACAGCGATATACCCCTGTTCAAAAAACTCAGCATTGGACGTTTTAGATGACTAGGGCATGTAGATCGAATGTCCACCAATACTCCGGCTCGCAGAGTCTTCGATTCCCAGCCAAGAGGTCGGACGCTGCCATAAGTGGCGCGCATAAGTAGAAACCGACCTCAACCAACTTGGAGTGCGCAACTTGAGGCAGTTAACTAAGGACCGGGATAATTGAAGAGACATGTTGATTGAGGCCCAGGTTCATTCTGGTCTGTAGCCCAACTTAAGTAAGTAAGTATAGCATTTACAGGGAAATGCAGATCGTAACAGTGAAAACCCAATCGAATTCCGTATACACATTTTGGGACTTTATTTTGTACTATGTATAGGTAGATATAGATAGTGAACTAACGGGTGATTTTTTAGCTGGTTTGGTTTTGGCAACACTGGTTTTTACAGCTGACGTGTGTTTAGTACCTTGTGTCACTGTCAAACAGCTTCAGTTTGGTTTGCAATTTAACCATGGATCGTCTTACAAATGAACAACGCTTGCATATTATTGAATTTTACTATCAAAATTCGTGCTCGGTTCGAAATGTTCATCGCGCGCTGCTTCCATTTTATGATCGGCATTCTCGACCTTCTGAGCAGTCTATTCGGAAGATTGTGACCAAATTTCGCACCAAATTTACTTTGTTGGACATTAAACCACCAACACGTTTACGTACTGTGCGTAGTGAAGAAAATATTGCGGCCGTATCAGCTAGTGTGACAGAAGACCGCGAAATGTCGATTCGGCGCCGTTCCCAGCAGTTAGGCCTTTGTTACAGCACTACGTGGAAAATTTTGCGGAAGGATTTGGGCGTAAAGCCTTTTAAGATACAGCTGGTGCAAGAACTAAAGCCAGCCGACCTACCACAACGCCGAATTTTTGGTGAACGGGCTCTTGGAAAGCTGGCCGAGGATCCGCTTTTTTATCGAAAAATTGTGTTCAGCGATGAGGCTCATTTTTGGTTGAATGGGTACGTAAATAAGCAAAGTTGCCGCATTTGGAGTGAAGATCAGCCAGAAGCATTGCAACAGCTACCAATGCATCCCGAAAAAGCCACTGTTTGGTGCGGTTTATGGGCCGGCGGCATTATTGGGCCATATTTCTTCAAAGATGATGCGAATCGCAGCGTTACTGTCAATGGTGAACGCTACCGAGCGATGATAACAAACTTTTTTTTGCCCGAAATGGAAGTTCTTGACTTGCATGATATGTGGTTTCAACAAGACGGTGCCACATGCCACACAGCACGCGAAACAATGGCGCAATTGCGAGGCGAGTTTGGTGAACAGTTAATTTCACGTTTCGGGCCGGTCAATTGGCCGCCTAGATCGTGCGATTTGACACCATTAGATTATTTTTTGTGGTGGTATGTCAAGGCTAATGTCTATAGGGACAAGCCCGCTTCGATTGACGCACTGGAAGCCAACATCCATGCATTCATTCGTGAGACTAGACAAAAAATTTAATAACACAATCACCTGCAGATAAGCCATGTGGCTTCGCAGGTCTGTATCAAATTGTATTAAATTTAAAAACTGAATAAAAACTAGATACCGGCCGATATGTGTGAAAGAGTATGCCAAAATTGGACTCAGCGGATGGGCTACCTGAGACGCAGCCGCGGTCAACATTAGCATGAAATTATCTTTAAACATTAAATTGCAAGGTTCAAACTATCGATTCAAATAAATATTTCATTCATTTTTTCGAATTTTTTGTGTTTTTTTTTAAAAAAAGTTTTAAACCTCTTAAGAAATCACCCGTTAGTTTTTCAAGTTCGTTTTTAATCAAATGCTTTGTGGATATTGCTAACATTATATGACGGCGACAAAGTCCCCGAAAGCAACTATTTGGCTGAGTTTTTGATATAGGAAATCGACTTTACAGTTAACATTTTGTTTTATTAAAATGGTTTATTGTTAGATATTATATGTAAACACTTTGGGGAGGAAATTTGTTTTTATATTTTGCAAATTTTTATTTTTATGTTATCGGTTTTCTTCGTTATTAACTCAACAAATGGAACTGGGAGCTATTCTTAATTCTTTTCATTATAATGTGTTGACATTAATAAAATATTATCGAAAACTGTTCTTATTTTGATGAAACGTTTGTATGTGTTAGGAGGCCAATTAAGTTTTCTTATAAACTCAGTCCGAGGCACATGCTGACAGTTGTTGGCATACTCATAGCAGGGGTATGAAGTGTCGTGAGAATCTAAACCCAACCATAGAAATGTACGGGCAACAGAAAAATACAGAAGTTGGTAGACAGAAAGTCTATTCGGATTCGGATAGACGTCGGAAATAAGTCTAATAATTGGACCGAGTCTGGTATGCATTTCCTCAAGAATACTTATCTCCAACTGCCAAAGCATGGCATACGGATTTCTCACTTGAGGAATGACATTCATTAATTATGCAATAAATACTCAATCGGTACTGAGAATGCTAAGAAACTACCTATATCTGCAAATATTTGCCGTTACGGAAAAACAAACCATTTAAAATCAAAGAGGAAAATGAAAACAATACAATCTACGATGCACCTGATCTAATTAAAGAAAGGATATGAATATCTTATCTAAGACAGTACAAGCATACACCACTTTATAAGCTAAATTTGGTCGGGTAAATAATTGTCTTATGTGCGAAATAACATCATCGTTTGTACTTATTATAGCATTATAAATAAGTCCTCCTAACATCGCCAGAGAGACGTTGTCTACCGTAATATTTGGCTCATATCAATCCAGTTTAAGCAGATCTTCCATAGATCCATGAAACTTCTTGCAAACGCCGATTATATTTACATTATCGATTTTATCTAACGAGATGTGACAGCCGCATTTGTATGGGCGACAATTAAAGTACTTAAGTGGGTTAAGCATTAATCGAGGACACGAATAAATGTACCCTGCCAACGAGAAGGGACACACCATACATCGAACTTACAATTCACAGCTATACAATATTAACGTAGTAAGGTACTCTGACCACTCGGCTTCTGTAAACTCTGACATATAAAGAATTACTCTTATCAACGATTTTTCTTTTAGATCAGAAATCAATTTAAAAATAAAAATGTCTGTTGAACCACAAGAAATGTTATATAGAGAGATGATCAAAAGCGGATGAAGGAAATCTTGTTCAATTTGAGGTAAAAGTTCATGGTTCCCATTGGAAGTCTGTGGACTACGAACTTACCGATCTTTACAGGCACTAGACCTGGTAAAAAATCACCATTGGAAGGTTTAGGTTGCGCGGTGGTTACAGCGATGAACTGCCGCGCAGGAGCTCTGCTTTCAATTCCCAGCAGTAGCAACACCAAAATGATTTTTCATTGGCCCTCCTCTCTCGATGATCTGACAAATCATCCGGTTAGTATCAATTGTCAAGAAAACTTTCATTCAACAGAGCTGTTCGTTTTTGGCAAAATACCACAACATAAAAGGTTGTGAGAAAAAAATTAGTCCCTGGGTAATAAACTAGCCATTTGCGCTTAAAATTAGTATTTTTATACCCTATCCCATAGGGGTATATTAGTTTTGAAACATATTTTGTAACATAGAGAAATAATTTAGCTACATATACCTCAAAGTATATGGATCGACTCAGAATCGCTAGCTGAATCGATTTAGCCATTTCTGTCCGTCCGTCCGTCTGTCCGTAAGTCACCAGTTTTTGGGCCTTAAATTTTGAGCTATGAGGTTGAAATTTGGTACACGTGCTCTTTGTTGCTCCCAGCAGACCTAGTGTAAAGAAAGAAATGTAGTTTTTGGCCAAACCGTAAAGAATATGGAAAAAGTTTCTGAACAACATATTTAGACAATCGCAATATCTATATTTCGCCTATATAAAGTTTTTTGCCACGTCCACTTTTTGGGGGCGTTTTTATATAAAAAACATTTTTATACACTACCCCATAACATATGCAAGAGAAAAACCTTTTTTTGTAGAACCATAAAAGTTTTTTATAAACTGTTTGTACAATTTGTTGTGACAATGTCATTTTCTCTATTTAATCACCAATCTATTTTATTCCATGTAAACTTTTTGGGGATTTTAGTTATACAGATAGGATGGGATAGGGTGTTCTACGATCCACACAGCGGATTTTATCTTTCTCATATGCTTTAATGCAAGTTTAAGATGGGTAGGTCATGTTGAGTGAATGAATGCAAATAATTCGCCTTTGAGATGGTAGGTGCAGTAGAGAAAGACCTGGGAGAGCCACTCCTTGCATGATCATCACGCCCCAATCTCAAGGGACACAACAGAGTTAAACATTGTGTCATGAACCTTCTCAATTCATTTATGTGTGCGAAGTTATATTTTTGCACAAGTACTGGAACTTTCATTTCAACGCCTGCATCGAACGGGGAATTAGAAAAGCTGCTTATGAATATTTATGTTCTAAGATGTTTGTTATACTTTCGCAATTGATTGGGCAGTGAAAAAAAAAACATAGGTGTTGTTAATTTTGGTATTTGAACCAGAGACATTGGTCTTAGTAGACCATTCCTTTACAACTTAGCCACTGCAGATATTCCTTTAAGTGAAGTCCGCTTGGGATATACCTGCCAAGATGGTATACTAATGGTTGTGAGTCGTGTAAAGCTACGGAGGCATCTTTGGTGCTTTAGAAAAGGGCACAGCACACTTGCGATTGCTCGGCTTAATTCGTCAGACTATCACAATTCATGCTCTCTAAACAAAAACCGCAGATCAACAAACATTTTTGTTTGTTAAGAAATCAAATAAAAATAAAAAGAAAGTAACTCTATGTTGACCACGGATAGACTATATGTACTCTTAAAGTAAAGGGACAGATTGTAGAATATGCTTATTAGAAATGTTCAAAAAAACCTTTGCCTATAATCACTGAAAAACGACTAGGAAAACAAAACAAGTATCCAATGTCCATTGGAAGGATAGGTTCGCCATAAGCCCATCATATCCTAAGACACTACCCCACGGCTATGAGACATAGCCTGTTATTCACCGCCCAGTCACAATATCATGAAAATTAAAAAATGGGAGTCTATGTTATTTCGCGTCGTAGATTGTGACGCGTCATGTAAAGTCAGAATCTTATTTACCAGTTGACGTCCCACCAACACCACCAACGCACTCCTTTGCAGAAGAATGGTCTTTGAAAGTCAGGGTGGCTCGGTTAGTGGATAGAACTTCTAGGAACAGGATCTTTGGTTCAAATGCCCAAAGTGACATTTGGAGTTCGAATTCGGCGTTAAACTGGAGGTCCTCATTGTGGAAAAAAAAATAATAACTTCACACACACAAACGAAGGGAGGAGCCATGTTTGAGGGCCTGTATGGGCCTGAAATGGCAGATATTTAATTTTTATATATGTATTTCATATGGTTTACTTAATTTGTGGATTACCACAACACAAGTTATCCATATATTAGCTAATTAAGCACTGCATAAATAAATTTCGCATGCATTTATGCAAAACGGTCACAAAAAGTTACGACATGCCCAATATGCGATTCCATAGATACCTAAGCCTAACTGTATATTTTTTAAATTAATACTAAATTATTTTATAAAATAAGTTTTCGACTTCTTGGATTAATTCTAGGACACGCTTCATTTTGTTATTATAAGACAAACAGCCCTTATATAAAGCAAACAAAGGATTCCAAATTCCCTTTTTCCTAATAGGTGAATTTTTTCATCCCGATATGTGAAAGCATACCCTTGCAATATACCATAGATATGACAATATGTTTGCAGGTGTAAATTAATGCAAACATCATGAAATTAAACAAATTCAAAATTTAAAAAAGTTCTGATGTGAACACAACACTCACCTTTTTCTTGCATTTCAGGAAATTTCTCTATCCAGCAGCAGCAACAACTCCTTCTGCAGCTGCAAACGCGAAGATATAATCCAACTGGAAATTTATGTGTACACATTCACTGGTAATGACTCTGATTTTCCTTTTTTCTACGGATATCACACTTGCAACTTTTCACCGAAAATTAGCAGCAACATCAACCACGACGACAACCGTAACCCGAAAGAAGGATCACACTTAAACAAAACAACACATATAACTTAGTTGTAATCTTTTCCTGCATCTGACATTGAATTATTCTTTTGTATAGAGCAAACAATTCTTATTATGTCAATTTTTTTTATTTTCTGTTATCCGTTAATATTCGTATATCCCGTCTTCATTTAATACTTCAAAGGAAAACCTAAATCCTGAGAGATAACAATGAGAATAAAAAAAACAAATAGCATCCTACTAGCTTTACTACCAAATCAAAAATCATGAACATATATCTCGTTCTTCTTTTTATTTGTCAAGATGGTAGGATGTTTCTTTATATTCTTTGGGATCCCTGCAGGGACTTGAACAGATGTTAGATAGGGTGATATTCCTGTACGTAATTTTAGTTGTTAGAGCCTTTGGCTAAATAGACGGCCAAACTTTGGCTATCAAAGTGAAAAAAAAACTTGAAAGGATTTTCTTTTCACACATATCCTTCTGTTGTAGATTCTTTGATGATTCTACAGAAAAAAAAACTGTATATTCATTCAGGGACTATTTCTAAGAGGAACACCGACCGGATTTTCTTTAGAGCATTTTCGTCAAGATTATGAATGATTTTACGCGGAGCAGGTGGTAGCACCCGCGAGTAAAAGAAAATAGCACTTTGAAGGCAGTGTCTATGAAATTCGCCACCCCTTTATAAAAAGGCTACATAAAAAACCTTAAAACTTCCTTGAGGCTGCTCCACCAGATGCAGGGTGCAACGAAATATAAACAAAAATATTTGTTTAAGGCAAGAGTAGCTTTACACTTAAGTATTCCGTTACGAATATAAAGCTCCTTTCTTTGAAAATCCCTTTCGACAAACTCTTTATTAAGTCACTTTGTGTATTTGTGCCCTTACAATTCTCAAAGGAGTAAAGTACCCCAAGTTGTTAACGCTCTATTTACATAGCCGTTGACTTTGTTCTTATTAAGCTAAGCACACACAGTTAATATATATACCAAGTGACGGGTGTAGTGAAATGTTGTTTCTCTTGTTTTTCTTTGTGAAATTCTTTGGATAAAATATTTTTTCCTTTTTCGTTTCTAGCTGTGAAAACATGTGAAACACAAGGTATACGATGAGCAAGAAAAAAGTATCAACACTCGTTTGGGGTATATCCGCCATAGAAAATGTAGACGAAATATACTACTATCAGAAGGATGAAACCACTTGTATTGACAATCTACTTTTTGTATAAATAAAACGTATCTATAGGAGGATTCTTGATATCTACACTAAAACTGCATTATTTAATCACTTCACTTGAGATCTGGCAAACAACAATGACAGATACCGAGATGTATAACACTATTCGTAGGTAAAGGACTCTCATTTCCAGGATGTTGGACAGAACAAAATTTTTATTTTTACAAACACCGGGAATTATATTTGAATTAAATTGAAGTACATTATTTGATATTAAATATGAAATTGTATCCTTTGATGGAATTCCACTCAATCAACGAAACAACTTTTTTTTTAGTACTAACTCAAAACGAATGTTAGCCGCACAGAAAAGATAAAACCATACGCTCGAACTCCAATCAGCAAACTGACAATAAGTTCGCTTTTATCACGGAGAATTGGTATTTTCTTCGGAATAAGAAAAGTTGTGTTCTATTTCGTTTTATTTTACAAACGAACCGCAAAAATGCGACTGCGTTATAGATATGCTCTCTCTAGATGGTCCCTGTTCTCGCTATTCGCTGTTTAACGGTGTGTATGTTATAGGGAATTTATTGTGTTTAGAATATTTTTCGTTAGAGGTTTGATGTTGGATGCTGATTTTTCTCTAGCGGTACACGGTACACCTCTCTTGTCTCTACAATCAAATCGGGTAAGACTCTCGGAAGCATGACGCTCTCTCCCAATGTCAAACGGTGAGGGTGACTTAAAACGAGACTGATTTTCGCCGTGGAAATGAGCAATAAAAAGCTTTGGAAGTAGATGTACTGACGCTAGATAAAAGACTTTGGAAAGAGCATGGTTCCCTTAAGAGTATGTTGGGAGAAATACATTTAAATTATGCTTTTATGTATTTTTTATGAATTATATATGAGGTGTCGGTATTTAAATGGATAATTTAAATGGTCTTCTCATTAGATTCAAGTTATGCGATGTTGGAGATGAATAAAAGCAACAGGGCTTCTTGTGGGTACTTCTAGGGCAAGGATTCTTTTTGACGTAGAAGTTAAAAGTGCAACATGTGTGGGCTGGATTTTTTGTTTTGTTCTATATAAGTTTTTTATTTGCACGTCCGGTGCATGTTTTAATTCTGTGTGAAATCAGGTTCTATATTATATACGTGAAAGGATATTTAGAGCATTCATTTTTTTTTATATGGGAAATTAACTTAGCAAGCCTTAACATATTCAAAATATTGAGTTTAAAAGGCATTACAATCTGTGCAAATAATAAGTAGGATATGAATGAGATTAAGACCCGTTAGACTTTAAAACATGCGTTTTTAGTTGGTGTGTTGAAAACAGGTACGAATTTCCTACCACACCTTTCAAAAGTATGACAAACATTTAATGTGACAAAAATTGAGTTTTTTAAACTTTTTTTAAATATCTCTTCCATTCGGTCTTACTCAAGTGTTTGTTCGGTCGCTAGCTCACACTGATTGTCTATGCGCCATTTAGGGCGAGGTCGCTCATTGGGTCAAAAGTTTTCTCGTAGGAATTTTGGCCCGAAAGGCAAAAGGATTTTTTATACGCTTTTGATACGGTCTTTATGCTTCGACTCAGGCCTCAGGATGACATATAGTTTTTAGGAGAGTTTAAAATTGGAAGAAGGTGTGAAAATAAAGAGGTGACGGTACGCAATTGTATTATATTAAATCTCTGTAGTCATCTGGAGATATTGATGAAGGCAAGCTTTTCTCAATTCTTATATAATGAATTATAAACAAGCTTCTACAATTCTTAAAAAGGCGTTCGAAAACAGGCTTTGAAAAAAATATGTCATTGCTGAAGGAGAAACATTTGTGCTTCAACAAGTCCGCTACAGCTAAATACTTAATCGAAACATATACGGTGGAATTATTGACCAAGAAATCCAAGGCATCCAATATTCCACTGGTATTTGAGCGAAATTGGCTAAAAGTCTATTAGTTGTCAAAAAATTAAACATCAAACCATTGTCGGACAGTTAAAACAGATTATTTGCAAAACCGTAAAATCTCGTATATTAATGCAAACATATTAACGATTCTTTTTTTTAACAAACCATGTGTTAAATTTGTCAAACCTCGTGTACCTCCAAAACTAAAAGTTTATTGGGATGAAAGTTTTATTGAAGAAGAAGAACATCGTTTGCCCGATCCACAAAAAAGTAGACAATCTGAATATCGCCAACTACAAAAACCTATCTGCCATAATATGTGAACGATTGAAACTGTTTACCAACAACCTGATCGTTCCTTATTGGTGTGGTTTTAGGCCATGAAAGTTCACAACTGCTTAAATCTTCAAATCATTGAAAAAAGAAAGGAAGTCCAAATCTATATCCACCGACTATTCATTGATATTAAAACCGCATACGACAGCATTTATAGAACTATACAGACCCATATCTGCTTTTATCACAGCCACGTTTGTAAGTATAGAGCAGCAAACGGAATAAATGGGTTTAGCAGTATATGACATGAGAAAGATCACGAAGTGCACTGAACGTCAATATTGACAGATATAACCTTGGGGGAACACGGGGCTTTGTCGCCATCTCCTTTTTCGACTCTAACAAAAACATCTCGACAGAAATAAATCGAAGAATTTCTCTTGCCAACCGATAGTGGCGAGTGAAGCGAATTGAATAGTTGAACCCTCACTCGAACTAAAGAGATCTCATACAATATATATACATCCTGCGCTACGGCCCTCAAGCATAGAACGTATCAAAAGCTTATAAAGAAGATTCTTTGAAAAATCTTCGGTTCCGTTTGCTTTGACTGGCTATGGAAACGATTCCGTCAAGAACTTTATCGTCTGTACAGTGACATATACCTGGTGAAGAAATCTCGCATTAAGTGGTAGGATATCTATGTAAAGACATGTATCGACGCCAATACTCCGGCACGCAAAGTCGGAAGCAGTGTGGCCTTAAGTTCAATGCAACTTAAAGAAAACGCAGTACAAAGCTGAAACGAGCAAGTCCGTAGCTCAGCAAATCGACATTGAGAATACAGAAAAGAGAGAAATGCAGAGGAATCCATGCATTTTAGGTAAAATAGCTGTGTTCAGATGTATAATGACAATAAAATGTAACCTCTACTACCAAATCCGTTGTTGTTCTTTTTAAGAGCTAATCGATAAATTACGACATTAGCATCTCCTTCATTTCATTCATTATTACAAAAAAATATCTTTGTATAGGCAAAGGAATATCAAAAAGCTAGGTTTGAGGCCGACACATTCGATACCAAAACAGAATTTAGGTAGGCGATGGGCTGTCATGTGAATTCTTCAATTTGATTCTTGATAGGATTGTGCAAAACTCCCGAGCCAACACCAGAGGCACAATTTTCCAAAAAAACCATTTGAAGTGCGCAACTGGGGACAGTTAGCTAAGGACCGGGCTAATTGGATAGGCATGTTGATTGAAGGCCAGGTTCATCCCGGACTGTAGCGCCACTTAAGTAAGTAAGTAGGTTTGAGGCCCTGTCCAAATTTTTCATTTCAAAACAGTTGCTAGAAATGATATTTTGGTCAACAGTGGCTAGTAAAGAGGCATCTTTTTTCTGTAATTTGAATTGAACTTTTAAAACGGTGCTTCAGTCTCACATAAGTAATTCCGAACAAGATGTTTTAAAAAGACTCCGAATATTCAAACATAAACTCTGGTTTAAAATTAAATACTACCCATTAGTATATTGGATGTTTAATAATTCTCAGAACAATTTGTTTAACTGATCTCTTTACAGTCGATACTTAAAAAAAATAAAAAAAAATTAAAGTCATTTAGTGATGTGTGCTATTTTAACGATCCAATAGATCCAAACATACATCTGTAACAAAACAAGCAAACAATGAAATAAACTACAATGTACATACTTGAACAAAGAACTGCCAACGGGGATGCTTCAATGTTTAAGTTTGGCCCCACTTGCCGATTCAAATCACGTTATTTCCAATTACGTTGGCCATATTTTAATAATTTTGATTAACGCCTCTCCTGTTTCTACATTAATTTTTATGTTTTAAGAAAATCTTTTAAAAAATTTCTGGGCTTATTCTAAATATCTTAGAGTCTTGCGATTTGAAAGATTAATCTGGACTGTTTTGCAATTATATAAACAAAATAGTTTGTTGGCGCAACAGGCTCATAGTACCCAGGGCCTAGCTTTCTCACAACCATTTAAGTGTGCATGTGACTTCTAGCACGATGACGGGACCTCTTGTTTTATTCCGACTCGGAACGGCTAAGTTGAGATAAGATTTTCTTGACGATTGATACTATTCAGATTATTTGTCAGATCATTACGAGATTCGGGCCAGTGAAAAATCATTTAGGTGTTTTTTTACGTTTGGGAATCGGACCCAGATTTTCTGCGCTGCAGTTTATCGCACTAACCATCGTGCCACTGAAAAAACATACTAAAACTAATTAATACAGAGTAGCTCAAACGTTGTCATTATTATTCCGCGGTTCATGTCTTGTTGTTTCAAATATTTTCGAAATATTTAAAAAAAAAAACAGCCAAAGGACACGGGATAATCTTATGCCATTAGTGTTTAAATATGATGTCGGGCATTTGCAGGCTCGAATGAAGTGCAATCGTGAAGTTCAATTTTCGCAATATGAACAACTGCGACAGTATATTAGCAATAACACGGCAAATGTTGACATCCAAATCGTACAACTTGTGACTTCACATACCCTCAAAGAAAGTAATCTTAAGGTGTGAGATCACAGGATCGTGGAGGTCAGCTCACGGTCTATTACGCGAAAATTTGCGCTCAGCAAATGTTTTCTGCAAATAAATTTATGGTATCGAGCGCTGTGTGGCATATTGCCTCATTTTATTGAAACCAAAACACTGTCACGTCAATTCCATTCAACTGACGAACGAAGAAGTTATGGTAACATTTTAGCAGGCATCGTACTTAAAGAAATATAGGCCGATGGCCTGGTGGAATCATCGGCCCAAAGCACACCAAACGGTCAGTTTTAATGGTTGTAAGGGCGTCTCGTCAAAGGCTTCTGGGTTTTCTCTGCTACAAATTGCTTGTTTACATACCCATTAGCCAAAAATAGGCCTCATCGGAGAACGAAATTTTACGTTGAAAATGAGGATCAAGCTGAATCGTATTTTTGGCCCATTTACCCAACCTATGATGCGTTTCCACTCTTCCACAAGCTATATCTTATACGATTTTAAGCCAAGATCTTTCCGTAAAGTCTTCCACAAATTTGATGGTCATAGCTCAAATCATTCAGATTTTTTTCAACACTGCGCTCCACAACGGCATTAACTTTTTCTGTACGCACTGTGTGTCATCGTGTTCCGAATAATTTGCTTAAATGGACGATTATGTCGACTGTAAAATGGACGAAGCGCACGATAAATTTGACGAACCAAGCCTCTAAAAAATCACCATTTATAAGAAGTTTTTTCTATTGTCCTTGTGTTGAATAATTTAACTTTCTATTTACGGCACTATATACATTTATACATTTATATTGTTAAAGCCCTCGCTACACTAACTCCGTTTTCAACGATCCAACATTGCTAATTGCCAGAAAATATATTTTAATTATATTCGTATAATAAACCTCACGGTGCGGTGGTATCCCCAAGAGCAGTAGATATTTTCTATTTACACAATTTTCATACAAATTTGATTACATGTCTGCGTTTGGAAATATCTCACTTGATGTCAGGTGGGATTTCGGGAATTTGAATTATTAACGCTCGGTTTGGATAAAATATACCAATGACAGGATAATCACATATACATAACAATAACATAGCTATACAAACAATTCGATTGGTCATGCGGTTTAAATAAAACTCGCTCATTTGTTTTTGAAAATGTTTACTCTTGCTAACATATAATAATATCTTAAATGTTTAGATTCACATTGCATATGTAGGTACACATAATAGACCTAACTAATGAATTAATTTAAATTTAACGAAATTCATAACAGTTATGGCCCACAAGTGCACTAAATATTGCTCTATCTATATAAGTGGGTTTGTGGTCAACATAATTGATATTAAAATTTATTGTTTAGGTAATTGATTGGTCTATTCGCTATTGACTTGCATTCAAGGGGACCTATCATGCTTCAAACTATTTTGTTGTGAACGAGCTAATCAGTTTTGTAATATAATTCACTCACATCAATATTTTTCCATATGATCCGAATATATCTATATATTATATCATCGTCGTATATATTCTCTTTTATCATATTATCATTATAAGAAAATACTATAGCTATCTTAAAAGCCAGAAATATGTTCTTTCAATTTACTTTTAAAATAAGTTACTTTTAGGAAGTTTTCAAAAAAAATACTTAAAAAAAGCTCATATCTGGGAGAATTTTAATGCCAAAAACAAGAATTGATGATCTAGATAATCAAACACGAGAGGAAGAGAAATATATGAATTAATAAAAGATATTGGCTGCATATACATTATACACTTATCTCGCCAAATACTATAATAGTACAAGATCGTCCTGATCTTAGCTCATATTTTGGGCGAAAATATGAAAGAAATTGTGCAAGGCTAGCTAACATTCTGTTTGGAATTTGGATAGCATCCATAGAAAAGCATGCAGTTTTAGAGACAACTGAAACAGAAGATGAACTAATGGCCTCAAACAGGATCGTGGGTCTTGTGGATCGTGCAAACGATGGACTTTTATTCTTCAGGCATAATTTCATCTAACCAAATTTTAATTATGAGTTGGTGAAAGTTACTCTCTAAATCATCCCAATAAGCTTTATAAGGGTCGGAAGGAAGGCCGTCGTTCCGGTCGCCTAGGTAAGCTAAAGCTAAGAAATTGCTATCTTCAGTTCACATATGTCGGGTGGTTGGTAGTTTTCGCTGTCGTTGCCAATATTGAATTGTTCGTTATGCCTGACAGTGGATGATTGTTCGTCATCGCAGTTTAACGGTCTGCAGAAGTGGTTCTTCCGTATTCTCAACATCGACTGTGTCTCAACTATAATATTTCCTTGTTCATCTAGACAGGATTCCGTTCGAGCCTTATATCCCTGGCTTTGACGTTTTACACTTGGGTAAAACTTACGACCTGGATTGGCACCTCTCTAAATCTTCGATAGCGCCCCTCAGATTGTTCGGACATCCTAAATACTGGATGCGTGCCTCTTGATCTGGAGGCCGACATTTGAGGAATCCGTATGCTGGATATAGTGTCATTTTGTTCCGCTGCGAAGTCAGTTATTCTAAGGCCGTTACCAGACGTATTTTTGTGTAGGCTGTGTTATCCGACAATACTGCTTAAGATGTCTTTTCTTCCTAACTTTGCGTTTTGGCTCCTATTGGCTCCTAAGTTTTATTCGGGAGCGCGTAAAAACAGTCTGTTAACTACAGTCAACACGTACTTACAAAAATCGACAAGATTATGTACTATAGACAATTTTACAAATATATACAAGGCCAGCATGCCAGAAAGTATCAAAAGCCATTTCTATGTCAAGTATAAAACAAACTTATAATCCCATTTTTCAGAGAATTTTCACTGGATACAACTTTTGCTAGTTTCCATGTATTAAGGAAATACTCCATTTTGAGGCAAGCGTTGATTAAGAATGCTGGGTGGCTGATACAACAATAGATTTTTGTAAACGTAAAGAAGCGGCCTAATTTGAATTTTTTAGGAATGATGTAGATTTATTACCTAATGTGCATGTTTCACTATCACTTTTATCTGAAACAATATGATTGTTCGCAAAATTCCATGGAAATGCATTTGTACTCTCAGTTTCAGTGAAGAAAAATTGTGCTGGGGTCTTGAGTATTATATATTAGTTGACGATCTCTTCTATACTTATTTTTGACCTTAATCATATGCAGGAAGTGAGAAGAAATTTTTGTCGAACATGCAGCTTTGCGAACTTTAAGATGTGTACTGAAAAGTTAATTACAATTCAGTCTACGTCATAGTTCATAGTAACACTTTCAATGTTTGAGGATTCATTGCGTAGACTGAAAATAATTTTCGAATAAAAACGTGACCAATTGGCATTTTTTCAATCGTTAACGTACTGCACTCTTTTTTCCCTGACATAGAAATCGACAAAAAACTGGATCTGATTTGAGCAAAGTTCGTTTATACAAATAGGTGTGCTATAAGATTAGAAACATTAGTCACTGACAGAAGGATTACCACGAGAACTACATGGACCAAAGGTGGGACTAGTTGGAAATAATACAAAAATTGGAATTACGATATATAGAATAGAGAGAATATTCGCCATGAATTTGCTTTCAGATAACCCCAATCCCTGTGTCTGCAGTTTAAATCCCCTCCAACGATAAACTCATCACTAATAGAAATTTATCTTCTAAGATAACTTTTAGATGTACACTAACAGAAATCTTCTTCTTAGCTTCTTATCTTCTAAAATCATTTTTAGATGTAATTCGTTTTTCACCTGATGCAATAGTGTTTCATGGATTTCGTGTGGCTTCTCCGTTCTTCAAATGCGGCATTTGCTGGGAGTGTTTGAAATGGGCCCCGTCGAATATCAGAAATAGCTTCCAAAAAAGCAGGTTCAGTGTCAACCAATCCAATGACTGTTTCTGTCGGCAATGTTCTTTTTGTCAATACTTTATACAAAAACAAATGCAAGTCATACCTCAAAATGCACTACAAGGTAATTTCAATGAAGCCAAAATGATGAGCCGGTGACAATACTACACATGTGGGTTTTAGACAACATATGCCTGCTTTGTCCCTGTAACACTATAACTAAATGTGAGAACATATGATATACAAAACCAAATCTCTGCTCGTAAATACTGCTTGTGTTAAACATGCTGTATTACTGATCTAATAGTGTAAAAAATGTAAAAAGTTTAAAAAAAACTTTGGTAGATCAAACAGATATTAACTTGAAAAATAAATTGGAAAAATGCACCAATTTGCTATACACAAATGTATTCAAAACTGTGCTCCACACTTAGTCAATGTAGCAATATCGTTTTTATACATGACTGCAGAGCACTTAAAACTAAAGGATAATTAACAAAAACCGTAAGCTGGTTCAACTTGAGACGAACTTAACCACAAAACACTAAACAAATTTCACTTCGACCTAAATACAGTGTCTAGTACAAATCCACACCAGTATATCCTAAGCCAATATAGCTCATGAACCGCAGGAAATCTAATTTATGGGAGCAAACTGAAAGTTTCTTCATAACTCATTGCATCTGGAGAAAAGCTCCATAAATGAAAAAAGTATAAATCCAGAGCAAGCAGCAGAACAATGGTAAAGTGGGCGGTATGAGTGTGGCAAGATTGAGTTAAGCTATATATCCTGTGCACTATGTAAAACCTCATCCGGGGACCAGCAAGTTAAATTATTATTCCCAAAAGGCACACAACATTAAGAACAGTTTATTGTCCTAATCTTTAATAGAGTTTTGATTCTGTTTTAGTTGTATTTTGTCTGTGGGTGCGACATGGTATGGGGGCGAGAATGAAGGTCGTTGAGAGATATGGTTTTGTTTGGAAAATGACTCAATTAATCGATAGGATTGACATTATGAAGTGTAGTAGACAAGAATGGAAGCAGGGAGCCCTTAATGTCTACATGTATAAACTGCTAGTGTAAGAATGAGTTTTTATTCTAAAATTGTTTTTTTAATATTGGATTTTTAATTTTATTTTAGTGTAAGTTAAAGATATTCAACCTTATCCGTTCGGAAGAAAATTTTTTCCGGATTTGTACGAAATCAGAGAATTTTCTACTCAGTTATACGTTTAGATTAGCATTTCGAATAGATCTTCCGACGAATCAGCAATATGCGTTAAGTCAACATTTTTTGACAGTTATGCCTTGAATTTCTTTCAAAGTTTCAGACGAAGAATTGCTGCGGAACTACCTATCCGATTTCGGAAATTGTTCCGAAGGGATGCATCGATAGGGTGATTGATTATCCTCAATCCACCCCAAAATTTACTAGCGAAATATTTGTTTTTTATGAAAACGCAACAAAATGGGGTTTATCTATGAAGACAATAAGCCCTATCGAGGTATCCATGCGAGGTATGTGTCATCGGAAAAAAATACTACACTAAATCCGACGGCTTCACTTTCCTAAAATTCGTAAATAAATTCCGCGAAGAATTTGTGTCGGAGGAAAGCAAAAAATGAACTTAGGTGTCAAAAATTTCAGGAAAAATTCTCCTGAACGCACTTCAACGGAATTCGCCGGGATAAAGTACAAAATGTCGGAGAAATATTCCGAACAGCTTTTCGGGAGAATACTTCGAAGCAAAACTCCTCCGAATCGTACGAAATCGGAAAATTTTCCGCTCCGACGGATACATCGATAGGGCTGAATGTCTAAATAATTTGTTCAGACACTTTTTCAAAATTTCTTATTTCTTTAATAAGAACAACTTTTTTAAGTGAAAGAAGATTAATAAACCACATTCGTTATATCATTCACCAACGCATAAGCAAAACTTGGTCGGATGAAAGAATTCATGAGAGATAGAACCTCAGCATTGTTTGACCGATCCTGGAAAAAACCCAAGAAGTTCAAGTCGATAGTCGATACACACTACCTATTCATCGATTTCAAACCCTAATCCCATTCTTGATAGGGCTGAATGTCTAAATAATTTGTTCAGACACTTTTTCAAAATTTCTTATTTCTTTAATAAGAACCACTTTTTTAAGTGAAAGAAGATTAATAAACCACATTCGTTATATCATTCACCAACGCATAAGCAAAACTTGGTCGGATGAAAGAATTCATGAGAGATAGAACCTCAGCATAGTCGATAGTCGATACACACTACCTATTCATCGATTTCAAACCCTAATCCCATTCTTGAGAGGATTGTGCAAAACTGTCAAGCCAATGTAATTTTTATGGATTTTTGTATTTTTTTTTGTGTGTACATATTAGATGTTCCAGTAATAGAGAATTACGGTGGAAAAAAGATAGGCAATGCGATAACATGAAAACATGTATCAATTCTCAAACAACTCCTAATCTTATACCACACCTAACGGTCTCTGGGTATCTATATGACATTGATTTTTAGTCAGATATTAACCCCTTTACATACTTACGCAAGTGGCGCTAAAGTCCAGAATGAACCTGGTTCATTTTTTGAGATAAAATTCTACTTGTTCGTGCCACTAAAGGTAGGACATCCTCTACTGTGTCCAACGTATGACTGGGAATCGGAGAATATGCGAGCCGGATTATTTATGTACATTATAGCTCTACATCTTAAACGTACAATGCGGAGTTTTGTGACTAAGGATATGTCGCTGTACAGCTCGCATAATTAGTAGTTGAATCGTCCTCTTCATCAAGGTAAACTGGACTGAAGATTTTCCGTTGATTTTTTTCTATCAAAACGACTACAGATTTCTTCACACGCTTTTTATACGGTCCATGCTTCAGGGCCGTTGAGCAGGACTGGGTTGATTAGGGTCTTATATATGATCTCCCTAATTAATTCTTCTTTTTATTTCTGTTGCTATGCAATGCTGTACCTGTCAATGGTGACGTTCTGTCCAATTAGTCGATGTTGTGTTTTCTTTCTTGTCGATAACATATACTTGTTGTTACCCTTATTTACTGCTAAGCCCATTATTGCCGCTTTCATCTCCATACTAGCAAACGTGGCTATGACATCACGGTGAGTCCAAAAAAAAGATTTCAATATCGGCGGCGCTTGCAGTAGATTACCAATTTTTGCACATGCCTCTAAAGAGGAAGGAAGTCACATGTAATTGGGTCACATTGTCTCAATAGTTTTTGTTTTTATTGAATGTTTGGGCGGTATACCAAAACTTTATACTTTGTTTCTATAAATGGACTGTAATCCGATGAGAGTGTTTTTTTATATTTGGCATGAACGGCCGATACAGGGCCTCAAACCTTTCATTTATGTATGCGAAACTATCATTTCTGCCACAAAGATGAGAAAATCCTGCTTAACGCCTAATCCAACCGGCAATTTAAGAAGTAAACACAGATCTCAAACACCAGATGAGAGTAAATTTATAAATAAGTTCTTTCACTAACATACCCCTTTATTTTTGCGGACGGCAATGGTAGAATTGCCAACATGTTAACGGTGGCTTCTGAATTCATAGTTAGGCTGGACAAAGCAAACCACCAGCATGTGTTGCTCTGACATATTCAGACAATAGGTACCTTAAAATATCGAGGATTAACCAGGTCCATTTAATAGAGATGATCAGAAAAGTCAGTGGTTGCTGTATACAGATAGCCCCGTATATAATTCTAATAAATTTAAAACTGCCTTTCAGATTGGACGTAACACTTTGGGTTAACTAGTCAATCACGTAACAAAACTATTAAAAGATTAGAAACTGATTGATAATAAAAAGGAAAACAACGTTCTTATCTGCATCTATAATATTAAGACAATCAACAGAAAAGTTAAATCAAGGCAGACATTCCTTGCATCCTGAAAATACTAATCGAAACGAAATTATTGGTATGTGTTTTACACGTAGAGACCTAAAAGAAAATGGTCTTCTGGAAAATTTTCGGGAAGTAGGTATCTCACATGCGGTACTCAGAAATTTAAGATCGCGTTTGGATAGTTCCTGCATACACTTGCACGGATGGTAATAAAATTCATTGTGAAGAATATCCCTTGCTGATCGAAGTCCAAATGCAGATGCATGTGGGGATAGCAAGATTGAAGCTTTCACTGCCTCAATATTCTGATGACTCCAAGTCCCTCAGAGTTAGTTCTTAGCCTGACCATACGAGAGGATTGTCTGATTATAGTGAGCTATATATCAATTTATCTAATACAAACGATTTAATCTGGCTGGGATGCACTCTCAGAATATCTGTTAAAAAAGTAGGCATCAAAACACGATGGCTACTGCCCAGAGTAAGGAACAAATCTTTAAAACCACACCTGTCTCAATCGACCAGTTCAGTCTTAATAGTGCTCTTTTCTAAATGTTGCCGCAACGTGTACTATGGGTTGGAGCAGAAAAAAATAATATTGAAAAGCTCTGGCATTCAGTGACCAGATTCACCGACAATTTGATCCGCAACCAATGGCGAATGAACAATAACGATCCAGCTAAGAGGATCTTCTTATTCCAGCTGCTAGTTTTACGATGCAAATTAAGATCGATCTTCCGATTCAAGAATCAAGTCATTGTCATTAGTAACAGAAACAAGCGTGCCTATGACAAGCGTGCCTATGAGATGCTCATCATTGCAGTTTGATAATCTTGAATAATTGTCCCACTTTCGAAGAGAACAAAATTAGTGTTGAAACTTTTGGGATTTGAACCAGGGACCCCGATCTTAGTAGTCCAATTCCCTTACCACTAAGCCACAACACCCTATTTTCTCTATATACATATATAAAATTTCTTAAGATCTTCGAACAAAATGGCATAGACTTTTCAATTCCTTGTTTAACTCCAGATTATGAAATCTATAGGTTTTAAGTTGGTGAAGAGTTGTCAGTTCCTGCTCTTCGTCCATGTGTCTCCTTTATAAGTCATTTATATAAAGACTTCATCACCCTTACCGGAATATCCATATCCCCAGACACTATGCTAAACTGGTCTGTAATTTCTTAATTAGGTAAGTCTAAGGATACTTTTGATTCCAGTAATTTGATAAGCGTTTGGCTATCTGAAATGATGCTAATATGCTTTCTCAGACATGACTAGTTCAAATTAATGCCATAAGTTCCACCTCAAAGACACTTTATGATCAGGAAGACGAAAAGAGAGACTGACTATGACGTCTACTTTCGTATAAAAATGGATGAAATCGTTTCGTATAAATTTGTGTTACCCTAAGACGATCTGTTAAGGATAGTGATCTTAAAATTTGTATCAATGTTAAGTCGTATAAAGGTGTAATCGTTGTTTAAGTGACATTAGTATTATTACTTACAATTGGAGAATATACTATTGGAAACATTTGCATAAACACATTTTCTAATTAAATTGGTGGACATTATTTGAAATACTTGCTGCTTATATTTGGATAAAAATGAGAGACTCCAGCAGCGTTGTCGTACAATTATATAAGTATAAACTAACAACCAAGGTATAGTCGATTTTCTTGCTGAACATATTGTTCATCCATACATACTATAGCACTGCAAAACACCAAATCCAGATGCATAGATTCGACTGTCACTAAATGTTCCCAACTATATGGAAATCAGTATCAATTATATCTTTTGTCGATAAGGAACATGTTCCCTTCATAATGTTATCATTCCGTAGATACATATTAAAAAAAAAAGATTCACACCCATTCAGCATTTTACCGTGTTGTCTGGCTTAATATACGCATACAATTTGCATCCTGCATTGTACATAAGGCTTAACTTACATGTGAGAAAAACTTTATCCTTCCCTTGCAACTGTATGGACTCATCAGTTTAAATGGCATCTCAATTCTATAAAATATTTCCTTGCTATGTTCAAAAGTTTCCTTAGATATACTCAAACTTTTCGAAAGTTGTCCTTCTGTGAAAACCGGCTCGACTTTGGCATGCAACCCCGGTTGTTTAAATAAAATGTGCCCTATCCTAAAAGAGGATAAAGTTAACAAAAAAAAAATCGGATTTTCGTTGTCGACATACTCGGGTACGATTGAAGGACATACTTTTTTGCACATTTTTCAAAGTTCGTTCCTTAGTCAACGATACGTAGCGGAAGTGTTAGCATAATATCATGCGTATCTTTAGAGTGAGTACGATACTCACAAATTCTTTGTTTGGAATCGAATGAATTTAATTGCGTTATTTGCAAACTTTGTAGAGATTTGTTTCATTTTTAAAAAGCTTAAACATTAAATCTATTTTAGGATTAAATGAATTTATTTTCATTTAATGAGTGATATGATTGAAGTGAACTATTTAATGGGGATTTTTGATGCAGGCACATCAGACGCTCATGTACAAAATTATTTAAACCCGACCCCCATATGGTTGGCATTACTTGGAGTATTATTGGAACACATTTTTTTAATAACCTCTTAACGTTTGATGTATTCAAGATAAATATACATGTGAAGTCAAATTAGAGCAACATTTGATAACTCACGGATATTGAAATCGCATAATTAAGATCATATATTAATAATTCTTTTTTTTTTAATCATAAATCCTTCATCAATACAAAATAATTTTTACTTCCCCAGTGTACGTAGTAATTGGGAAGTTGTGTGACGCAGCGAATGTTAAGATTTCGACAAATTTAAATGTTTTTAAGTACCCTGAACCAAAAATTGTTGATCTGTCATTTAGAGGTTGTTATTGATATTTATTTATTGGCCAGACCATAAAAAAGTATAAGGACCATACAAACTGCGCCAGCTACAGAGTAATAATTATCCTCAAGTTCGCCTTCAAGACCCTATCCTCCGTAAAACGTGCACACCTGAAACAGTTCATCAAAAACATGGTTGACCCTTATGTGATAAAGTCCCGGAAAGTCTACAATTGATCATTTTCTCAGATCATGAAAACTATGAGTCCAAATTTATACCCATCACCTATTTATCGAGATCTAAGCCGCATACGACAATATAAATAATGGAGACCTATACTGTTTTTTTTTTTTGCAGGATAACATGACGGCAGTGAATTTCTGCTGTGTCTTCAGAGTTGGCAACGTCTTCATCAAAAAAATCGATACTAAAACGGAATTCTCATGGGTAAAAATGGATACAAAACAACGAAGAACTAGAGGGGACGTTGCCATCGACAGGTACAGTTATTAGGTAATAAGGCACTTTGTCTAACTCAGCTCTAATATTAACTCTGAAAACCGCATTTCGCCATTATTGGATTTGTGAGGATTCGTGAAACCTAGACACAACGAAGTTCGATCGAAAGCTTTGTACTACGCGCATTATAAATTAATCTTGCTTAACATTGTTTTAATAATTAAAATCATTTTCATTATAGATTGCTATAAATATGTGGTAAATACAATACTACCCTATGTCTGTATTGCAGTGGGATATACTGTAGGTTGTAGGAACTTCCCCACTCATTCTGTAAATCTACAATTAGCTAGCCTCCAGCTTATATATTCATCTGTGGGACTATGCTACAAGTGGAGTATTTAAAGGGTGATCCATTTCTAGGTTCCCTACTTTTTTTTAAAGAAAAAAACATTTATTTTTTGAAGATTATGTCTATCAAATGTTGGCCGTTGCTACGTCGCAGATGTTCCATCCGTTGAGTTCAATTTTCGATCACTCGTTCCAGCATTTCGACTGGTAATTGGCGAATGACACGCGTGATGTTTTCCTCCAAGGCCTGAATCGAAGCGGGTTTGTCGGAATAAGCTTTTGACTTTACATATCCCCACAGGAAAAAGTCTAACGGTGTGATATCACACGATCTTGGTGGCCAATCGACCGGCCCAAAACGTGAAATTATGTGCTCACCGAAATGTTCTCTCAATAAGTCTATTGATTGATGCGATGTGTGGGAAGTGGCGCCGTCTTGCTGAAACCAAATGTCGCCGAGATCACGAGCTTCAATTTCAGGCATCAAATAGTCGGTTATCATGGCACGATAACGGTCGCCATTGACGGTTACGTTCGCACCGGCATAATTTACGGTCTTCGTGTACACTCTCAGCTACGGCCGCTATATTTTCTTCACAGCGTGCTGGACGTGGTCTATTCGGTCGAATATTATCCAATAATGAATGCTGGGTCTCAAAATGGGTGATGGTGTTGCGAATAGTACGCTCAGTAGGCCGATTATGTTGACCATAAGTTGAGCGAAGTGCACGAAACACATTCCTCACAGAACGTGAATTTTCATAATAAAGTTGAACAATTTGTAAACGTTGTTCACGCGTAAGTCTTTCCATTATGAAATGCCAAACAATACTAAACAAAAATAACATGACAGCATGACACGACTCACACGTGATCTGTCAAAAAAGGCTATTGAAAAAAGTATCTCTTCTTGGATCACCCGTTATTATTATTGGGATTGATTTTGCAACTTCTGCTTATGGTTGATCCGCAAAATTGTTATTGAATGGTTTTAAATGAAAATATTGTTTATTTGAAGTAGTCTATAAATGTGCAATATCTGTAGTTCACGGTTCCTTGATATTAGCGACATATAGCCATTTTCGAACCTATGGTCTTGTGTCCCTTTGGTGAGGTATCATAATGACATATTTGTTGCATCATAAGCTTTCCATTAAACATATTTTTAACCGTTCAAATATTTAAGAATGGTCCTTGCTAAAGCTATATAAAATATGCTCCCAATTAAAAATTACCCGAAACAAAAATTAAACATTTTAAATTCAAAAATGTGGGGTGAGTTTACAAAACATATTATTTGATTAGCCTTCCATCATAATCCCGTTATAAAATTATGGTTGTGACAACAACGTAAAATAATTTATACAGCGATTAAATTATAGGCTATTCAAGAATTGGCAGTTTGAAGACAGTTGCTTACAGGTTGGGTTATCCCACCAAATTAGTTGGGTACTGAGAAGATAAGGCAATGTCATTTGTTAAAATCAACCACACATAAACAACCATCAATTTTGTTAGTTACCAAATTAAACATATACAAGCATCCTGCAATGGGCTCATTGCTGAGCAAATTGATAAAAGAATTTATTTCCGGTGAAACAATATTATAATTCAGAATATCGCAAACAAATATAGTACACGGTTTGTTTGCGATTTAAATCTTAACGCCTTAAACTTCTATAACTTAACGATTGCATGCCCATTTGCTCACATGTTTTATCACAATTAGACAATTCGTCAAACTTTATTAATTTTCGGAATGCATACCTGTATAGCTTTTCTGAACTCTTTCTAATCTTACTGGCTGCATTACATATGGCGAATCCCATCTGATGGACGTGTATTCCAACTGCGGTCTGACTAACAAGCAGTATATAGTTTTACGACTAAATACACCTCGAAAGGCCTTGCAATTTCGGGTAAGAAAACCTAACATAGTTTAATTTTTCTAGGGTGTGATCATATAGTGTGATCACAACTATAAAGCAATAAAATATAATTTCCACAAGCAATTATTTCTATATGTCTTATATAGTACTTTTGCGCGGAGTTTGATAATTTTTTAGTCCATTGTTTGTGTAGAAGCTTGATTAAGACATTATGCAGGAAAATTCACAAGAATATCCGAAATTATGATGTAATAACTTCTATAAGGTTATTTTTATAAGATATGTGTACATGTACCATACGTTAAAATGTTTCGGTGGAGCTTTGCACGAAGTTAATCCGAAGCATAGCACGTATAGAGCTTACGAAAGAAGGTTTAAAAAAGCTAAGGTTAAAAGATCGGAAAAAGGTGAAGGGACAAGGTGTAAATATTGGAAAAAAAATGTGAAAAGATCGGGAACCTACCGAAAAATGAGTCAACACGATTCAACTACTTCGTTATACTTACTCGCCTTTCATGTTCGAGAGTACAGCCTAGTGGATAGCGTGTTAGACTACCGTGCGAGAGAACCCGAGTTTGAATTCCAGTAAGATGAAATTTTCATATAATTAATTGCATTGAATTTCATAAAGTCATAATAACGAATTGGGTTTATAAGAGATTGAAATAGGAATTAAGAGATTAAAATTGGAATTAATAAAAGTAAATAATAATAATAAGAAAATATGAAAACAAAAAGAAAACTATAAAAAAATGTAATTTTTCAACTTCGAGAAGACTTGCAAATATTTTCGGAATGCAACTAAGATTTTTCTTTAAGGCTTCTTAGAAGTATGTAAAGAAGTCCTATAGAAGTAAATAGCTTCCTAAAAGTGCGCCAAATGTTTTTCCAAAAGACTTCCTACAAGAAATATTGCTGGAGGGGAAATCGCTTCGATAGTGCTTTATCGAAGCGATATTGTTAGTTGGGAAGTCAGGCCCCTTGAACGGAGATGGTGTAGGATGAACCGAAAGGTCAATAGCAGTGCTCAATACTGTAGTAGATACTGATGGCCCCGTGTCCTAGGGGTATCTAATAAATTAGAACTGGCCCTCCTAGTTGTTACGAAGCAACTAATAGCCTCGGAAAGGACTGATATAACTGTTGACGACCCTGCTAAACGAAAAAAAGGATAACGACGTTCGTATCTGCACCTGGAATGTGAGAACATTAAACATGAGAGGTGCAGGCGAACAACTAGCGGAAGCCCTAAACTGCTACAAAGCAGATATTACAAATGATCGCAGCCAAGCACGAGGCCTACAAGGCTAAGCTGCAGGTGAAGACGAATGCTGCCATTAAATCTATAGGCAAAGAAGAAGGGAAGAACATCGGCTTTTCAAAAAGAAGAAAAAAGAGCAAGAACACGCGATCGAGGATATAGAGAGGTGCCACTCCAAGAACGATTGGCAACGACAGCGAAAACTGCCAACCACCCGACCTAAGTGAAGTGAGGATAGCAATATCTAAACTTAAGCTTAATAAGGCAGCCGGAAATGACGGCCTTCCCGCTGAGCTTTATAAAGCTGGAGGAGATGACTTGGTAAGTAACACCGACCAACTCATAAGCTAAATCTGGTCGGATGAAAGTATGCCTGAAGAATGGAACCTGAGTATCGTTTGCCCGATCCACAAAAAAAGGATACCCTGAGCTGCGCCAAGTATAGAGGAATAAGTCTCCTCAACATCACCGACAAGATCCTATCTACCGAAATATGTGAACGCCTGAAACCGTTTACCAACAACCTGATCGGTTTTAGGCCAGGAAAGTCCACAACCGATCAAATTTTCACACTTGGCAGATCCTGGAAAAAACTCGAGAAGTCCAAATCGATACCCACCACCTATTAATCGATTTCAAAGCCTCACACGACAGCATTTATAGAGACGAACTATACAGAGCCATGTCTAGTTTTGGTATACCGCCTAAACTTATCCGTTTGTGTAGGATGACGATGGAGAATTCTCGCTGCATCATCAGGGTCGGAAACGACCTCACCGACAAATTCGATGCAAAGCTCCCGAGCCAACACCAGAGGCACAATTTTTTCAAAAATCGGTGCAACTACTAGCATACGCCGACGATATTGACATCATTGGTAGGACTGAACGTGATGTCATAGCCACGTTTGCTAGTATAGAGAAGGAAACGGCAAAAATTGGTTTAGCAGTAAATAAGGGTAAGACTAAGTATATGCTTTCAATACGAAAGGACACACAACATCAACGAATTGGACAGAACGTCATCATTGACAGATATAACTTTGAGGTAATACCGGACTTTGTCTACCTCGGCTCCGCTATTAACTCTGACAACAACATCTTGTTAGAAATCAAACAAAGAAGAAGAAGAAGAATAAAGGTAAATAACATATTAAAATCAAAAAACAAAAAGAAAATAATAAAAAAATAATATTGTTTTTCTACTTCGGGAATCCTTGCAAATATTTTCAGAGACTTTTTGTGAAGCCTATAATTTGCTTTTGTAAGGCCTTTTATAAGCAAACACAATTTTTTCTGTAAGGCTTATTAGAGGTATTTAAATAAGTTTTGTAGAAGTAAATAAATACAGGTATTATTGCAAGAGGGGAAATAGCTTCGATAGTGCTTTATCGAAGCAATATTGTTAGTTGGGATATGACCCCGAGATCTTCTTCCGTATTCTGAAGTCTAAGATCGTTCATGTAATAATCATTGCATTTATATAGAATTCTGTCACTTCGAGATGTTGAGCTACATAGCGTTTGGATTGCATCATGAAAACAATATTATTATTAGCCTGAAATTAGATATAGTCATTTACATAATTAGTTAGCAAAGAATAATTGGTAGCACAGGACAAACATCGAATAAAACCATCTTGATTATTGGAGATTACCTCTTTTTTTTACGAAAAAAAAGCTTTTTCTTAATAATATTTCGATCGAACCTATATTATAGAGCCACTTAAGTAAGTTATCTCAAGGTCACATAATTCTGTTCACTTTACTATAACGTCAGAAACACGTTGATGGTTGCAGTTGCTGATGGATACTATTTATGATGCCTCCAAGAAAAGGAAAACATATAAATAATATATCTATCATACCATTATCGACAAACAATACACCTTCCTAAGTAGCTCTATAACTTTGGAAAAACTTTCCCAAAGTAATTTGTCTTTTATGCGCTCCAAATTAGTTCCAAAAAGCAGTTTAAGCACAATTCTTGCAACAAGCAATAAAAACCCAGCATTCCAATATACGCCCACTGGCTCATTAATCTTCCCACCGACTACTACCTGTTTCCATATCAGTAACAATAAGCACATCAAATGTTGACTAATTATAAAGTGAATACCCGACGTAGGCAGTCGAGGCTAGAGTCCTCCTATACGCAACCTAACACAACACAACTCAACTCACACCGCATTCTCATTGAAGTGAAAAATTGTAGAAAAAATATTTTGCCAGCTGTTCGGGCGGCAAGCTTTCTTCTTTCTTAGTCCATCCGCGCTCCACGCCACATCGATCACCGGCCTCCTGCCAACCTCCCACATGTTGAGAGACCCGAAAACATTTATTCTTCCATAAGAATTCGCGTCGAAAGACGTCGTCCCGCTCCCCACCAAGGAGAATTGTGAAAATATTGATTTTCCAGTCACTGATTTGTTTATTTGCGATGAAAATAAATTCAAAATGCCGAGATAGAGAACTCCAATGGCTGCATGTGAGACATCCCATTAGCACCGGATGCACTTCTACAACTGTCAAAGGCTTGTGTCAAAAAAAAATGAAGAAAAAAGCGTCCGCTCTTGGGCATGGACTGACTAACTAAACTCTGAAATAAAAGTATCTCACCCGCTTTTATGATGTTTATATCGAAGCACAGCAGAGCTAAAAGGCGGTAAACTATTTTTGATTGCCCTCATTGAGACGGGCTAATAAATTTTCCGATTGCTGTTGCATGGCAGCGTGTTTTGGTGGTCGCATTTAAAGACATACCTACGAGTGTATGCTGGGGGTTGCTATTATTGAATATGTCAGGAGCATTCATAAAATGTGATTGATACACACGTGGAGCGAAGGAGGAAGGTAGGTTTTTATTTTTGTTTACCTGTATGGACGTATGGGTGATACGTCAGAAGGGTAATTAGGATGAGGCCTCTTATACACGTCTCTTGATGTAGGTGATGCCTATGGCGTATACGTAACTCTTGTTTATGTGGATTTCGGTTGACAACTCTGCGGACAAAAGTTTGGGTTGCATTGGCATGACAGGGAGATTATGTTCTTCTCAAACATTTTTGCTGAATAATAAATAAAAAAATAGGTTTAGTGTCCTGCGAAAGGAAAGGCAATCAAATCAATACGAAAAGTGTACATGCAGTGTTTTTCTTCTTTTCCTAAGAAATTTATATATGTTTGTTTTTTTTGCGCATTCTGTTTAGATAATGTTTTTTTTTTCTCTGGTGATGACGGAGGTAAAGTTTCAGGTACGGAGGAATATTGTTTTGCTGTCGATTTTGTTTTTCTGTTTTTTGGATTGATATGTCAATGTTGAACTTTTTTAAATGCTTCAAATATAATAAAAAAAGCATGCAAAAATGTTCGATGAATAATGCTGTTAGTAAACTTTTGTAGTTTTTTTTAATAATAATTAACTATAATTAAATAAAGGAAATAATTAATTTACTTGATTTTTTATTTAAAATTAAGATATGCTTTAATATTGAGTGTGCATGGTTATACAGGAGGTTGAACTTTGTTTCTTCAAAATGCCAACAATTAGACGTACCAACGTGATACCACGTGGATCTTGTTCGTTCTCCTTATTTTCCGTGAGAAAACCATTCTGAGCATTTAATGAAACTGACGAGAATTTTCGCTTTCGTGTTTGTCAAATCGCTGAGATTTTGAAAGTAGTAAGGTCCGTGGGCAGTTACAAAGAAGGTGAAGTATTGTTTCCTCTTCATCTTTGTCCATGCAGCTCCTACAGAAATCGTTTGAGTGGAGGCCTAGCCTTTCTTCGTGTCTGCCTATAAAATAGTGTCCAGTGATGGCACCTATAGTTGCGCTAATATACGATCTACCAACTTGGATCTTCTCATATCCAGCTTTAGCATTTTCGCTTGGTTTTTGACAAGTCGGTCATGCCAAGACCTCATCTTAGATTAGCTGTTAGCATGTTGCGCTAGTAAGCTTTTACATGTAGGAAAGGAATACCTAGTGCAGACGTGTTTGGTACAACTGGTAATGTAGTTCCAAGTCTGGCGAGTTCATCAGCCTTACAGTTCTCTGGAAAGTCACTATGCACAGGCACCCACCATATGTGAATGTAAAAATGATTTGACATCTCGTGCAGAGATGAGCGGCAATCTAGATGTCAAATCATTTTAACATTCACATTGGTGGCCACTTGGCTGTCTGAGAAAATGTATATATCCTTGGCAGATATTACATTCTCTTTCAGCCAGGATAAGGCTTCTTTGATTGCCATGAGTTCTACCTGGAACACGCTGCAATGATCAGAAAGACAGAAAGATAGGATCAGATTTGGCCTGTCGCAGAAGACACCAGCACCAACTCCGTCATTTGTTTTGGAGCCATCGGTATAGAAATGGATCGAGTCATTTTGGACAGGTTCGTTACTCTCCCATCCCATGGTATAGAACTTTATGTTGGTAACACTATTTTAACTGGCTGTCATTTTGTCAGCTGTCAAGTGATTTATTTTTAGTTTTGTTTGGCATTTCAACATGAGTAGACTGACGTCTGAATAACGCTTCCAAATTGTGCAAATTTATTTGAAAATCATGGTTCTGTTTGAAATAAGTATCGCGCACTCCATCAATTTTACCGTCAATATAATCGTCCATCGGAGCAATTAATTCTATTAAGTATGGAACGTTTTTCCACCACGTTTACTCTAAATGATAATACGCATCCAAAGAGAACTCGTACCGTGAGTACAGAAGAAGTCATTGTTGCTGTAGAGCGTAGTGCACAGGAATTGGATATGTGTCTATCAACTTTATGGAAGATTTTCCGGAAAGATCTTGGTTTGCATGCTTACGAAATCCAACTTGTGCGTAGATTCGGTGAATGGGCCCAAAACAAGATTTCTGATAATCCCAATTTTCATAAGCAAATTTTGTTTACCGATGAAACTCACTTTTGGTTGAATGCATACGTCAATAAACAAAACTGCCGTATATGGAGTGATGACAATCCTCAAGTGTATGTTGAGATACCGTGTAATATGCAGCTAGGACGAAGTGTACAATCGTGATAAAGCGATTTTTTCAATTTTATTTTATAAATTTTTCTAATAGATTAAACAGTTAAAAATTAGTCAGAGTACTAAAGAAAAACAAAACAATAAAGTATAAACGTTATCAAAAGTAACGAAGCATAAACACTTTTCTCCGATTACATAGAGAATATCACATGAATAAATTCATTGTCCAAGAAATCTAGGTAAATTTGTTATTTTTATTATATATCTGTTGATTATTGTGCTTACATGCTTCTTCGTTTCCCCCAATCTACAGGCGTTTAATTAAGCTTCTGAACAATAGTCTAATCACCAGCACCAGTCAAGTAGAATACAAAATCACGAAAACCAAATCGGCAAAACACATGCAGAACATGACACAATAAAACAATTAGAAAAACAAGTGCACCACAAGACACAACAATATACCAACAACCAACATTTTCTTGTTTACCATTTTTGTTTTTTGCTTGCCCACGATAAGCACCGATCGCTGGAGTCCAACATTGATCTAAAAAATTTGCCTGTGATTAATTGTCTAAAATAGTTTGCTACCAAGATAAAAAATTGTGTTATCTAGGATGTGTTTGTATTAAAATTGCAATCAACTGATGGGTTTAAATAGATATATATTTACATCAGCGTTTCATGCTAGGTTACGTAGGTCATCATAACACGTTATCGAGTTGTAAAGAGTTTAAAAATCCGACATTATGCCTAGTAAAAGGATAGATCGATTAAATTATGACAATTTTCCAATGTCACTCGATGTCGAAGTCGATTGCGAAGCACGAAACCCGGACCATTTTTATGTACTGTTTTTCGTACGATATTTAAATGGACTTAAGAGAATTTTTTAGTTGAGTAGTTAGGTACGGGAATGTTCCAGTCCTTAACACGTTAAAAGATGTTACTCTACTTCGAAAAGACCCCCTTTCAGTAAACACGTTTTAGAAAGTAGTTTGATCACCAATTATCTGCTGGAGCCTTATATTCCGACAACTTCGAATTTAACGGCCAGATTCTGGACCTGAGTACGGTCAGACAGGCTCACATACAGCAAACTTCCCAATTCGGACTTCCTAGTTCCGAAACCACTCTTGGTGCATGTAATGTCTACACCAATCATCTTTCCTATTTCATTATCTCTTTCTTCCTCTTCACATCAATGGCTGCGTTGAAAAAAACCCTCTAGCAGCAGCAATATTTTGAAAAGGAAGTTCTTGTACAGTCGGCTAGTGGATAGTTGATTGGACTTCTCAGCGCGGGGTCTTTGGTTCTATTCTTGAATTTAACAACATCTAAGTTCTTTTTTGCGGCCCACCACTGTCATGAGAAGCTTCTGAAATTTGGCTTTTCGGAATCGGCATTATATTGGATGGACCATTCCTTGTAGAGGAAATAAACTTCGCACACTCAAATTTCACCATTCATTTGAAATGAATTTAAGGCTCCCATTCCAGATATCAGAGATAACATTATTTTTGGGGCGCTTTCCGAAATGCCATAAAAATACTGTTATTTTTCTCGAAACAAACAAAAAACTGTCTGAAGCCATTTTCTATATTTCACCACCATAATGTTTTCAGCCACGTCCACTTTTAGAGGCATTCCTTTTTAAGATGGGATGAGATGGGAAAGGGTACATAACGATCCGTCTGTATGTTTTTTACATATTTTTAATATATAGGAACAAAATAAAATGGTCTCCATAGGTAGGTATGTAAAGTTGGCGGTTCAGCATGAATCCAAGTAGCACCTTTACCTGATGTACCTTTTTGTTACCACTATTCGTGTGAGATTTATTATGATGATCATTAAGAATGTAATACAAGCGGTACCTAGATGCAGTCTGTGAGGTTTAGAAAACGGATAAAAAACGGGTTGTATGGGATACTTATCGCCGTAATTCTTACGATATCTGGGCGGGTTCTATACAGTAGGATGTTTGTTCTGTTCTTGTCGATGTTAGGCCATATCTTCCTCGATATGACGCCATTTCTTAACCTACTCCATTTCGAGTCGGCATTCTTCAGAAAGTATAAATGGATTTGTCCCTTAACCGCACCTAGCGGAATATGGACCCTTGCCACAAGTGAGCGTGTAGAGCGGAGCCTTGCCTAATTACCTCATCTGCACTCTCGTTTCCTTCAATGTCACTGTGCCCTGGAACCCAGATAAGTGTGACCCTGAATGATTGACCTAGGCAAGCAAGGTCGTTCTGGCATTTCTGTACCAGCTTGTGTTACTTACTTAAGTGGCGCTACAGTCCGGGATGAACCTGGGCCTCAACCAACATGCCTCTCCAATTAGCCCGGTCCTTAGTTAACTGCCTCCAGTTGCGCACTCCAAGTTGGTTGAGGTTGGTTTCTACTTATGCGCACCACTTAAGGCGAGGTCTTCCTTTACTGCGTCCGACGTCTGGCTGGGAATCGAAGACTCTGCGAGCCGGAGTATTGGTGTCCATTCGTTCTACATGTCCTAGCCATCTTAAACGTCCAATGCGGAGTTTTTTGACTAGGGGTATGTCGCTGTACAGCTCGTATAGTTCGTACGGTTGAATCTTCGTCTCAATAGCCCGTCAACGCAAACGGGACCGAAGATTTTTCGAAGAATTTTTCTCTCGAATCGACCAAGGAGTTCTTCATCCGCTTTTGATACGGTCCATGCTTCGGCGCCGTAGAGCAGAGCTGGGATGATCAGGGTCTTATTTGGGATCTCATTAGTAGTTCGAGTGAGGGCTTTACTACTAACTGCTTTCTTAGCCCGAAGAAACAGCGACTGGCAAGAGTAATTCTTCGTTTGATTTCTGACGAGATGTTGTTGTCAGAGTTAATAGCGAAGCCGAGGTAGAAAAAGTCCCGTACTACCTCAAAGTTATATCTGTCAATGGTGACGTTCTGTCCAATTCGTCGATGTTGTGTGTCCTTTCGTGTTGACAGCATATACTTAGTCTAAACCCATTTTTGCCGCTTCCTTCTCTATACTAGCAAACGTGGCTATGACATCACGTTGAGTCCTACCAATGATGTCAATATCGTCGGCGTATGCTTAGTTGCACCGATTTTTGGAAAATTGTGCCTCTGGTTGAAGAAGTCACATTACAGCGCATCGCCTTTCCTAAATCCTTATTGGTATCGAATGTGTCGGTGAGGTCGTTTCCGACTTTGATGGAGCAGCGAGAATTCTCCATCGTCATCCTACACAAACGGACGAGTTTGGGCGGTATACCAAAAACTAGACATGGCTCTGTATAGTTCGTCTCTATAAATGCTGTCGTATGCGGCTTTGAAATCGATAAATAGGTGGTGGGTATGGTTTTTGACTTCTTGGGTTTTTTTCCAGGATCTGCCGAAGTGTGAAAATTTGATCGATTGTGGACTTTCCTGGCCTAAAACCACACTGATAAGGGCCGATCAGGTTGTTGGTAAACGGTTTCAGGCGTTCACATATAGGCGTTCACTATGTTGAGGAGACTTATGCCTCTGTAGTTGGTGCAGTTCAGAGGGTCTCCTTTTTTGTTGATCGGGAAAACGATGCTGAGGTTCCATTCTTCAAGCATGCTTTCATCCGACCAGATTTGGCTTATGAGTTGGTGGATGTTACTTACCAAGTCAACTCCGCCAGCTTTATAAAGCTCAGCGGGAAGGCCGTCATTTCCGGCTGCTTTATTAAGCTTGAGTTTAGACATTGCTATCCTCACTTCACTTAGGTCGGGTGGTTGGCAGTTTTCGCTGTCGTTGCCAATATTAAATGGTTCGTTCTGCCTGACAGCGGAATGTTGTTCGTCATCGCCGTTTAACAGTCTGCAGAAGTGGTTCTTCCATATCCTCAGCATCGACTGTGTCCCAACTACGATATTTCCTTGTTCATCTAGACAGGATTCTGTTCGAGCCTTGTATCCTTGGCTTTGACGTTTAACACTTTGGTAAAACTTGCGAACATCGGTCCTGGAGTGGCTGCTCTCAATATCTTCAATCACCTAAAATACATAAACTATCTTAAATCTCTTAAATACTTAAATCTAAAGTTATGCTATATAAAAAGTCAAATTGAAACAACACACAAATCTACAAATATATTGATTTCAATTTTGACCAAAAAGAATAATCAAATGAAGTGTACATACATGAGATACATATAAGACACATTGGAGTGAAAACAAGACTAAACATATTATGTTTGTGAATACTTTTTTCTGTAGATTTGAGATATATTTTTGAATAGTGTGATCCCATTATTAGAATTGCATTTTAATAATGGGGAACTAGAGTTTTTTTTTATTTTGTTTATAAGATGACGAATTTTGTCCAGGTTAATTTTCCATTGTAGTTTTGTATACATATATATGTATAGTTTTTATAAATTAAATAACATGAGTTCAACATATTTGAGTTGTAGTTTAATTTTTAACTTTCTCTTACAAAGAGAAAGATATTGTTTTCGTGAAAATTTTCGACCTCGAGATTTTGATTGATTCTAACATTACGATGATAGCGGTTTTTGGAATTCCGTCCGTCGGTCCGTCGGCGTCGGTCCGTCTGTCCGTAATGGTCTCCCCAGCCTAAACGGCTGGACCGATTTTCTTCAAACTTCGTATCCAAGTTTGTTTTGGTCATAATTCTAGGCCATTTTTTTTGTTTGCTTTTAGCCATGTTAATAACGGTACCTGCAATATAAAAATTACACATAACCTCAATTTTCTCGAAAACGGCTCTAACGATTTTGATTAAACTTTATATATACTATAAGCATATTAGTTCCAATAAAACTGCATACCCAGTTTTTGCGAGAAAATCCATATAACGGATTTTGTCATTTAGGCCATATAAAGAAAATTGTTAATTTCTCGCAAACTGCTATGTCAAATTGAATGAAATTTAATATATATACTACTATTATAGTTTGAAACAATTCCACATAATTAGTTTTAGCCCAACTATCACTAAACGGAATTTTCAGTTTTGGCCAATAACGGAAAATCATCATTTTGGAGGAAACGTTCGTATAATCACATTTCGACATTATTTATATCATTTTAAGCATTAATAATCAAAATGCGTACTATTTGATCTAACGCCTAACTCGCTGTGAAAGAGAAAGTTGCGTACGACCCAGTCGTGCACCCACCACTCGTTTTTTTTTGGTGACTTAAAAATGATTTGATTCATATCTAAAATAAAGGCGAGACCAATGTGAGGCAGAGAAGGAGAAGTGTGTATTAAGGGTAGGTGTCCCAGACCGACCAACTCAAATTTCATGTAAATGCATTTGAATGTGTTGGTAAGCTCTCTTTAATTTTACTCATGTGCTCTTTGCTTCAACGCAAACGAAAACTGAAGGAAAAGACAAAAAGTAGCAAGCGCAGACTAATATTACATATACCTACCTACCTACATATGCAATATACAGACACCAAGCAAATAACTTGAAAACAAATATGGAAAGAGAAGGAAAAAAATCAAGTTGAGGGTTGGTTTGGTGTACATATTTTGTTTTGTAATTTTCTTTCAGATTTGGTGTGAATATGAATATGTATTGTGAAAAAATAATAAAATGATAAAATTGTTGCTGGCTGCCGCGCAGCGAGGTGTAAAAGCAGTTTTTGAGGTTTTCATTGTATATCTTATAAAAAAATGTGTAAACCTTACCTAGGTTAACTTTTTTCTTAATTTATGAGATGTAGGAAAACACTTGTTTGGATGAAAATTCGATTATTCAAATAATAGGACGGTAGACAATAGTGTTACTGATTCTCGTCGCAACAATAGTAGGATGAAATTTTTCAAATCAAATAACAAAAAATGATAGATATTTATCTAGGTAATTGTCACCACATCTTCTATCAATGCTCGTTATGAAGGTACCTAAGCACCTTATATAAAAACAAGAAGTTTACGAAAGTTAATTTAACCGCTATAATTAATTTTTGTAGGTTCAAGGTGTCAAATTCACCAAACAAATACTATTTGAGTCCAATTTTAAAGTAAAGTTTGAATACTTGGCATCTAAAACTTTATACATACATATAAACAAACGAAACACAGTCTTAACATTTTTCTCCTATGTTTACCTACTACTACTTTTTCGCTTCTGTTCTTTAACCGCGGATTTAAAAAAACATACTGAGCATCTTCACCACGTCAAGGTAAGTAGTAAACGAAGATGAAAAAAAGGAAACAAATATTATTGATTATTAATAAAACAAAAAACTTGAACAGAAAATGTTTTTACCTTTTGTACTAAAAAACCTGAAATATTCCCAATGTTGTTCCAAGAAACTTCAGTCATTCGTCGTGGTCGTTGTTTGCTATTAATTCATTAAAAATAATAAATATGTCAGTTAAAGATACAGTAAAAATAGCCACATTATGTACCATTATATTATGTTTATGTGTTGATTTATGTGTTCCATACGCGCATTTTTCTTGGAATTCTGGGGTCACACAGCTCCAAAAGCAGATGATTTTGGTAATACAAAATTAATTTTTCCTTTATTTTTGTGTCCCAAAATTCTTCGTCTTTTTCAATTGTAAACCATACAAAATCACAGGAAGTCCATACACCAAAATAGCACGTTTGTCGGCCAGTAATATGTAGTTGGCCCTGAACTTGATAATAGTAGTCGTGGGTTTTTTTAAGTTGCCATATATCCACTTGTTTTTGTAGGTAAGTAATTTTTTTCAGACTTACAGCTTCGTCTATATTCATATTTTTTGAAGACGAGGGACATTTCACTTCACATATTGCGGTTTCTCCAACAATACCATCTGGCGTTGCGCCTAGAAAATGTACCTCACTATCGATTACAAAGCCGCATTTTTGAACTTCTATATGTGCTTCTTCTTGAAGTTTTTCTATAGCCTTTTTCTCATTCTCTTTGCCCCATACGACACTAGAAGAAGTAAATGTTCCATAAAGAGAAGCTTTCACAATATTATGGTAACTGGCAACGGTTCTGACTTTGCAGATTTTTCCGAAATTTGAAGCTGTCACCATTTCCTTTCTTATTTCATGCCAATTTCCGCAGCTTGCCTGGTCTCTTGTTTTTTCTTCTATTTCGCATCTAGAATTGAAGTTCTTTTCTAAGCGCTCTTCAATTTCTTTTTTCTTCTTTTCAATGTCTTCGGGTTGTAAGTCGCACGTTTCTGCAATGTCATCAACATTACCATAATTTTTGTCGGCTGGAGCTTTTCGTTTTCTTTTTCTTGGAGCAGGTTTATTATTATTGCGAAATAGTTTTCTCTTTCTTAGTTCATTGAGTTTTTTGGTTTCCGTTCGAACTAAAAGTTGTTTACTTGGTGTGCTCACGCTGTGATTGCTGGTCTTAGTAAATTCGGTAAACGCTCTTTTCGAATTAAATTGTACAACGGCTAACGCACACCTGTTGCTGTAAGACTGGCCTAAAGAGAAATTGATTCTTTTTCCACCTACGTATTGGCAAACAACACTGTTAAACTGCTCGCAAACATTTGAATTATACCCGCAAAGCAAACTTTGGGCATTTTGAATCATTCTCGATATGTACAATTTGATGTGTTCTAGAAGTCCATCGGTTTCGAGTTTTTCTATGTAATTCTTTTCTTCAATGTTCACACCGGCACAAAAATACTGAGCACATTTTGAATGACTTCCAAAAACATGGTAAGGGACATTTAAAATATCAGCTTTCAATAAATTTAGCTTTTCATCCTCCTGGCAGGCACTGTTTTTCCGGTATTGAGTTGCGGACTTAATTCCTTTTATAAAATTGTCTATTGAGGATGAAAGAATTTGTCGGCATTTTATATTATGCTTTGTATTTTTTGATAAGTTTATAAGTTTTTTGCGAAGGTTTCTGAATAAATGGTTCACACACTCAATTTTTTGGATGGTATAGTTGGGAAAAGGCTTGGCTTCTAAAAGTTTTTTATAAACGTTACTGTCGCCATCAGCAATAAATTTATCAAAAACAACTCCGTAGTTTGAATAGCAAAACTTAAAACCATCTACCAAAATGTCAGACTCCATTTTAGTTGATGGGCCGATGTGGCTCTTATTGCATGAATGCTCGGGTATGTCATTTCCTGCTTTATTTTCATTAATTTTGCAAATATGGCAGTACTTATTCTTCACACCATAATACAGAACTTTTTTGGTGTTGTGACCAATAATTGTTGCAATTCCCGATAACGCCTTATAATTGCAACCATACGATCTATGTGACCAGGCACCATCAGTGACTACAGTGATAAGATGGTTGCCGTTTGAATCGATATTCCCATTTTCTCGGGCAATTTCCTTCTCTTCTTCAATGGCTAGTCTCATTTGACTCTGAACAGACTCGACCCAAACTTCTTTCGTCATGTTTTCAAATTGTCTGTATGCTTTCGAGCTCATGAATGGAACGTTTATGGATTCTAGAACTCTTTTACATTGGGTATATCCGTTTCCAACTAGCATTGTTCCCACTACAAGTTCTTTGTTAATTTCTTCACTATCTTCATTTTGACCGCATGTAGGCACATTGAAATTCATGTTACACATATTGCACTTGAATATTAATTTTGACCTAAGTCCTAAAATAAAATAATAAAATTTGAAGAACTTGTGTTTACATTATGTTTTTTTTTTATATAATAACCTTGGTGAATTTCTTTAATAAGTACTACATTATTTAATGTGCACCCAAACGTTTTTCCGTGCAGCGAAATGTTTTTTAAACTATTGAGAAATGTATTTAAATCAATAATACGCCTGCCCTCCGGAACAAAACTACAGTTGTCCTTCACTGTAATGTCCACCTCCATAGGAATTTCAAATTCCTGACCCTGATGTTTTACGTGATCACTTTCAATTTCAACGTTCGTCAATGTTGTTGACGTTGAAGAAAGATCTTCCGAAACACGATTTTTTACAACATACCTTCAATCAATATGTAAATTGTAAAGTTTCGGAAAATTAAATTAGTAAATAAAAAATCAAATAAATTTAATAAATATAATATAGAAAATGACATAGTTCAAACAGTTTATCAGAATCTTTTGTTGGTCGACAAAAAACAACGTTTTTCTCCTTCATATGCTATGGGGTAGGGTAAACAAACGGCCCCCAAAAAGTGGGCGTGTCAAAAAACTTTATATGTATGAAATATAGATATTGATATTCTGTAAAAATGTTGTTCAGACATAATATATATATACATATAATACACATATGTATATACAATATAAAAAATAACATAAACAATTAAATTAACAAAATAATATAACAACTTGCCCTAAAGTACCTAGGTATATCGGAAGTTAAAAACAATTTAGCGGGTGAAATCGTGGAAATTTCAAAATTCTGAGTGACAAAAAACCAAAAAACATCGATGTAAAACATCGCCCCAAATAACATCGATGCATTGTTTGCATCCCTATACTTCCCATATAACGGTTTGCGAATATATCGATAGACGTTGAAACTTGTTAAAAACAACCTGCTTACCTTTTGTTTTTTTTTTTTTGATGGGTTTGGCTGTTTTTTTTTTGCCATAATGAAACGATTTCCCCTTATTTGAAGGCATTTTATTTATATATGTAATTAGTTTTTTTTTTAAGTTGTGTCACAGATGAATTTTGATTTCAACTGAGGGTACAAAATCTCAAACTGAAACAAACAATTATAAATTGTCTCCTCTTGCGAACGGGAATTTAACGGTCATTTTATCCCACACATAAGTACACCATACACACAAGTACACTTTGACTTACTTCCCACTCAACCCTTTCTGTCACGTGCAAACATACGCATACAAAACAATTCATCAGCAGCGATAGCAAACATTTAAATAATGTAACGATCTGTATTATACCATGTCCACGTGAAGTCCACACGAACTTTCATCAAGTCTACCCGAAAAGGTAAACAAAAGATACATACATAATAACAATCTCGCCTGCCTAGTGCCTGTATTTACAGAAGAGAATAATGAAAAGAGAATGTCACCAACTCACCACCTAGTGACATTATTTTGAAACAAACTTCTTTGTGTGCGTGAATTCGATCTTTTTTTATGTAAAAAACGTAAAATAGACCACTTTTCTAACATCAAAATTTGAAAAACCGTGTGGAAAAAAACTATTTTGTATTTTGAATTAAATAATACAAATACCAAAAAAAAATAAAAAAAATATGTCGGAATCATTTTGGTTGTCCTTTTTTCACAGCGGCATTGCAAATAATGTCATATTGAATTGCATATTTAAATATGTTAGAAGAAAAAAAACATGTTTTTAAGACCGGTACGTTGTGCCCTATATATTGTCGCTTGGTTAAAAAATTATTTCCAAAAATTAGGAAATATAACTATCGATTTCCCAGCCAAAAAACCCAAAACGTTTAAAAAAAAAACACCTTTTTTCCATTTTGTCACCAAAAAATTACTGTACAAAATTAAAAAAAAAAAAAAAAAAAACAGTATATGCACATATCTATTAGCTTTGTAAAAAAGCTAATTTGACTTCGTTACCTTTTATACTTTAGAAGTTATATCTAGTTAAACTTTGTAAATTTACCTTATTTTTCATAGTTTTGTGCATTTTTTTCGGGATAAATAATAAAATTCACAACAAAAAACGACCGGTGTTATCTGCGCAAATCTATTGTCTGTAGAAAAAAAATATAAAAAAAATAAAAAATATGTATATAAAGAGATAAAAATGGAACGCAATTAGCATCTAACTTATTTGTATGGTTTTTCTACATGTCAGGCGGTTTTGAGGCTCAAAGATATTTTAATGTTTTTTAAATGCTAAACAAGTACTTTGCTTAACATATTTCCAATCGATCACCGTTTATTTCATTTAAATATTCGGAAAATTGTGAGCGCTACACAATTTAGCGCAAAACTCCAACCTATTTTTGCATGGGACACCTACCCTTAAGTCAAGGGGTTATCTACGCAGCTTTCGGAAGTAGTTGACATTTTGCGACCGTCTTCGAATTAGATGGTCATACGAGGTGGGAAATCCAAAATGATGGCCGTTAATGCCATTCAAGTATTACTTTTAGCAAAAGAGTGAAAGAGCAAGTTTTTTCGGATATAATTTATCGCAAATACCTGTTGTTTCTATCTATTTGTTTTATTTATATTTTCTTTTAAGAAAAATGTACCCCCCAAACGTGAACACATAATGGAAAAGTTCCAAAGCTTACTCAATCATAAATAAACCTCTTGGGAGACATGGAGCTTTGAATGCGTATCAGTCGGCTGTTAGTTAAAAAACCTCGACTCATAAATCAATCAATATAATCAAATAGCCAAAGGGCATCATCTCAGAAGTCTCACCCAGTCATTCGTTGTCTACTGGTAAACAAATCCCCAATTGGCTATATCTTACGAAAGTACATGGGTATTTTCTATTTCAAAAATGCAAGGCAATACAGACATTCCATATCTAAATGGCTAATAAAAGACCATAAACCGCTCCCTTTAATGCCCACCCAAGCATCAACGCCATCACATAATAATACACTTTGGCGTCTGAACGTCATTTCAGTTAACAACCAAACGACCGGACACCGTCACGGAGGCATCCCTTAAACGACAAAGTTATTGACCATACCGCATCTCTGCGTTTTTTTTTGGGGTAATGTTATGGACACTCTTTGATGGAATTTTTGTTTCCCCCCCTCAACTTCGGGGGCAGACCATGCAGTTGGTATACCATGTAAATTATTTGGCTTCTCGTTCAGGGAACCATTTATCATGACGAAAGCAGCCAATAAACGGAACGAGAAAACCTTATCCAAAGAAGAATTATATTTAGATATGGTGTAGGTTTATGCATTAACCGGAACTCCTTAGGAATTTCAATAGATAATAACTCTTTCCGAAGATTCGGTATCGAACCAATTCCTTTTTGTGTTTTGGCCAACATGCCACTGACCTTATTGAAGTTGATATGGCACGTGGTAGTCGTCATCCTACACCCTTTCAACACAAATATCCTTTTAATTTAATTTATATAATCTTTTGATATGCTATCCATGCTCCCGTTTGCCTTATAGTGCCATGTATAGCGCATTTTAATGCCAACATGTCCAACGAATACATCCAAATAGAAATATTGAAATATGTTCTTCTCTGTTTCTCGACACTTCTCATGTTGTTCACGTTTATTCATTCGCACAGGGTCGGGTGGTGAAGTAGCGTCCTTTGTTTAGTTGAAATGGATCGTTCCTAAATGGATGTGACGAGTATTCGCGCTCTAACTCGCATGATAAATGATCGACGTCGACAGTGAACTACAACACAAAAGGACACACAACTATCCTTTATTCGAGCGCATGAACTAAACCACCATACTGAGAAACCTCCGAGTGCATATTGCCTTTTCGCACCCACTCATATGGAATAAAGTAAACGAGTCCTTTTCGCAGTAGAGTGCTGAAATTTGCGAGTGCTTCATGGTAAATTTGTCAGTTTGTTGATTTTGACAGGAAATGATTTACAATTTATGCAAATGGCAATTGATGTATGTAATTGATGTGCCCGCTTGACGAGGGGAGGGGGTTGATTTGAAGCCCTCTGAAGTTTTCAGGAGGTGCATGGAATAAAAAGAAATCATTTTCTATTTACGTGAAGAGTTGTTCAGTGGAATAAATGAATACATTAGAAATGGATGGAGACAACCAAAAGATGTTTTTTTTTTGGAACTGCCAAAGGGAGGGTGTTTTTCGTCCGATGTCAACAAAAAAGGAAACCATTTCTGACCAGACGAAACTCAAAATAGAAAAAGTTCTTCGCAGTTGTTGCATAAAATACATAATTCCTTTGCTGGTTTGTTTTTGATCTCACAAAAGTTATTTCGTATAACTTTGACTTGTGCAAGGGACTTAGCCAGGAGGTGGAAAGTAAGTCCGAAAAATGTTCAACAAGGGGAAAAATGATTTCAATGTTTTGGTACAGCCAGGTGACGGCCTTTGGCATTTGTAACTGACATATTTGTTTGATTGAGGGTTGGGGGCATAATGAAGAATGAGGCAATAGAGCAAATAAATATATCTATCTATGCGGGTTATGTTTTTTTAAAGACAGAATTAAGAAAAACAGAAAAAAATTTTAAGACAGAAAGGTGTTGAAATAATTTTAAGAGGAGTGATTTATAATAAAAACTATCTAATTTTTCTATCACTCACGAAATTATTTCTGGTGAAATTTGAACGCAGATAGAACATTTTCCATGACAAGATTTTATGGAACATAAGGTTTTATGGAGTGGTGTCGCTCTGATAAGACGACAAACTCACATGGACCTACGTGGGCCCTTAAAGATTCCAGTTTACGAAAAGAATAAATGTTGATGAAGGGACATAATGATATTGTATGGGCTTTTACTCATCATGGAAGCAGAGAAATAACACGTGATTACATAATCAGATGTCGTTGCTATCGCAAACTCAGGGAAACGCTTGAATGCAAGGAACTTCTCGAAAACGCACTACACAAACTTTCCAAATGGGCAGTCAGTGAATTGGAAGCTTAGCTGGAAGCCAAACATAACGGAAAGAGTAACCAAAGCAGCAGCAGCACTTTATTTTTATAAGAAATGAATAGGCACGAAATGGGGAATGCAGCCTCATATCACGCACTTGCTCTATATGTCGGTTATAAGACCAATACTATAGCAGAACTAGAAATTCTTTTTCACCCTCTACCCCTTTATATTTTTGCAATCAAATGAGAGCTAACTCAGCCATCCGCTGTAAAGCCATCCAGCAATGGTTCCGAAACAAATGACGGAATGGTTGATGTGTCTTCTCCGACAGGCTAATCATCATTCATCCTACCTTTCCTTCTTCCTGATCATTACAGCGGGTTCCAGGAGGAACACATAGCGATCAAAGAAGCCTTATATTGGCGGGAAGAGAATGTTATATCTGAAAAGGATATAAATCTTCTCGGACAGCCAAGTGGCCATCACTTGAATTAGTCTCATCTAACTCAAAAATAACCCTCGATTGCCGATCATCTCTTCAAGAGAAGGCAGAGCTGTTCAACATTCACCTCTGCTGGGTGCCTGGGCATAGTGGCATTCCAGGGAACTGTAGGGCTGATGAACTCGCCATATATAGAATTAAATTACTATTCGTACTCGATACGGGTGCACTTGGTATTCCTATCGCTAAATTCAAAAGCTCAGATGGAGTCTTGGCACGAAGCGACGTGTCAAATAACCAAACAAATTTGGCCAAAGATGGGCTTAAAGATCCAAAGGACTGGTCTCGCTTGCCAGAACATAAATTAACGCCACCATCACTGGACACTGTATAATAGGTAGGCACGCAGAAAGGCTAGGCCTTCGAACGACTTCTGCAGCAAGGAAGAAGAAGAAACAATACTTCATCTTCTTTGTAACTGCCCGGCACTATCAAACAGAAGAAAGCTTCATCTTTAAGCTTACTTCTTTCAAAATCTCTAACTCTTGCGAAGGTCTGACAAACATCCAAAAATAACATTGTTATGAGAAACTTCTCAAACATGCAATTCGAATTCGGCGTTAAGCAGAAGGTTCTGCTTATGGTCTTGCAAAAATAATAACTACGCATAATCGAGGGAATAAGGTTTAAAACCCTCTATGATTTCCAAAAGAAATAGTCACTGCATCCCAAGAAGTTTTGAAGAAGTTTTTGTCAGATTCTGAAAATCATTTTATTAGCGACTGGCAAAATATTTTCTGCGGCTGTTGCTAAGTCTTCAGGGCAATGACACAGCAGGTGTGTGAGATCTTGTTTTAAATAATCATTACCTTCCTAGATACATCCTACTTATTCGTCATCCCTCGAGAACAAAATCATTGGTCAATAAATAATCCACCTAAGCTTATTACATATAACACATCGGATATTTCTAATTAATTAAATTAAATTAATTAAAGTAAAATCGTAAATAACTAATATGGACTATAACAAACATTTTAACAAAAAAAATTGCCAAATCGGTACAGTCGTTCTCAACGAACGACATTTAATTTTAATTAAAATAGATTTTTTAGGCATGTATGTTTATTTAATTTATTGATGTTAGATGCTCCGATTATTTTTGTGGTTATTTGAAATCAGTCATTGTAAACTTAATAGAAACTGGAAAAGGCAAATTGGCGAATTGGTTCGAAGGTAGAGAGAGATCGATAAGGTGTCAAAAAAGGGATAAAGTCCATCGAAAAGGAATTTTTTAACGGTTGATCTGTGATATTCCATTATAACCTTCTGGCAACACTATTGATTGTATGCTCACAGTTTGACTGACGCTTTATCTTTCAAGCTTTCTCTCTAAGTAGAAGGTATATTCGCGAAAATATACATCGAGACCTCGAGATTTCGATTGATTTTATCATTACGATGATAGCTGAACCCGATTTGACCGATTTTCTTCAAACTTCGTATCCAGGTGTTTTTTGGTCATTATTATAGGCCATATAAAAATTATACATAACCTCAATTTTCTCGAAAACGACTTTAACGAATTTAATTAAACTATATAGGTATACGTTACTAGCTCCAACAAAACTACATAAATACCCAGTTTTCGAGAAAATCCATGTATCTAACGGATTTTTGGATTTAGGCCGTATATGAAAAATTATCAATGTCTCGAAACCTATTTGGTCAAATTGAATGAAATTTAATATATATAATACTAAGGTACTGTTTGAAAGATTCCACATAATCAGTTTTGGTCCAACTATCGAAATTTTCCCACTAACGTAAAACCATTGTTATTCACATATTCCTTCAAATTCCGTTCTTGATCTAAACCATAACTTACTGTGAAATAGAAAGTTTCGTATGACACAGTCGTGCACCCACCACTAGTTTTTGTTGGCTAGAGTGTAGTGCAAAAATATTTGCCTAACCAAATTGTTTGGGGTGAACATATTTTGGAATTCTTTAAATTAAGTTTAAAATTTAATCTTCTGACTGCCACACCGTCGCCAAAACCTAGTGTCAAAAGGTTTTGGCGACGGTGTGGCAGTCAGAAGATTCAATTTTAGCATCTTAAAATTGAAGTGGTAGAGCTTTAGAGCAGATGTGGGTGGATGGATTTTAATCAATAATTAACTCCCTATTTATGTAGGTTCGGAAAAAGTAGAGTTTTGCGGAACACTCGAGCCTCTATAGTTCGAGCGTTTTAGCGGCCGTCAAAGGGTCGGATTGTGGATGCTCCGCTACTAAGAGCGAGATATACCTCTACTAGTACCCAGTTGGTGAAGCCCCAGTGGTGAAAAGTAAAAGAACTCTTAGTGAATAGTTAAAGTTTAAAAATTGAAAGAAGTGGACGTATTTTTTTAAAAATTTCGATACATACTACTAAAACCATTAGCTGGCAGGTTTCAGTAGTTTTAGCCCTCGGACTTATCTATATTCTTAATGTATGTTTTGAATGAACTTTTTTAACTTTATTAGAATTAGTGGCGTACCGAGTGATGTATGTATCTTTGGATGTTTTCAATAAACCAACGCTAGCTCTTTTAGGAGCAAATAAAAAATGCCTAGAATTGGATCCATTAAGTTTGAAGGTAAATTGGTTCATCCATTTAGAAGGTAGAAGCGAGTATGGGTTAACGGATGGGACGGTCAGACGGACTGGTTTTGTTTTGTCGTTATTAGATAAAAAGAGTGCCTATGAGCTGTAACCATGTGTCTTGTAGGACGTTGAAATGAGTGTTAAACAATCTTGTTGTAACAAAACTCATTAGTAAAAATGTTCAAAAGCTTATCGGGTCTATCAGAATGATTGTTATGTACATTATTATTGATTGATTAAAAATATATAATAGCAAAGGGTGTTTTTAGAAGTGTACAAATTCAATAAGAAATAAAACACTTAAAACTAATATTAATGTCTATGATATTAGCTTTATTTAACAGATAATTTTATGATATTAGTGTTGAAAACTGATTTCGGGCATATGCGCATATTTTCGACACCTTTATCAAGCCACCAGGGCCGTATATCATCAATAATACAGCGAATGTTGATTCAAATCATCCAACGTCTGGAATAGATCGTCTTCGACCACGATTGCTTTATAATTAAAGATCCTCAGGAGAAAGTGGGGGCTGTTTTTCAGGAAGTATATATGACTATAGGGTGAATGAAAGCATTCGCCCGATCGCTTACTGGCGATCTAAGAACAGCTGCTTCATCCGGTTCAATGACGAAAACTTGGCAAACGCCATCGACGCCAAGCAAAGCGGTTCTATTCCCTTGTTAATATCAAAGGTGGTACTACATCTACAGGTCATCTTCAATTCAATAAAGCAAAAGGTACCACTGAAGCTGTACCGCATTTACGATACGCGGTTCAACAGTCCAGTGTGGTGGAAGACGGCTCATCTTCTCTCGAATAAGCGAAAGGACAACTCTAATCAGGCGGATTTTCATTCGATAAGTCTCCTACCGAATATCAGGTAGGTTTTTGATAAAATTCTCAATCGGGCTCTTATCAAGTAGGCTGAGGAAAATAAGATAATACCAGAGACCCAGTTTGATTTCAAGGCATGTATGACACTATTTATGCAGCCTCTAAACTGGTCTCTGATATAAAATGGAACAAAGCCAAAATGCAGTGCATGTCTGGTTGATTTAGAGATATTGTGATGACTGGAAGTTGAAAATCTACTTTCAGAAATCGGAAACTATTCTGTTTAGGGCCTCATAAAATACGAGAAAAAACCATCGCAAGCTGGTAATCGACTCCTACACTTCTTAAGTGGCTACATTCGACGACGTGTGTCAGATTGGGACCGTTAGATTAGTTTGGAACAGGAGCACCTGTTGTGGTAGTTAAATTAGTTGACTAGTGAAATTAAATGCCCGACTTTTATAGTTATAGGTTTTAGGTAAGGTACACCAAGTCCAAAAAAGAAATACAAAAACGAGTGGTGGTTGCACGACTGGGTTGTACGCAACACTATCTTTTACAGGGAGTTGGGCGTTTATTCCGGGATTCGAAATTATCGATATCTATGTGAATAATAATGCGTTTTGGAAAAATTGAAAAATTTTCAAATATGGTCTAAATCCAAAAGGCTATAATATGATTTTTTTTTGGAAAAGAAATGGGGTGCAGTTTTGTTGGAAGTTGGAAGTTTAATCAAAATCGTTAGACCCGTTCTGGAAAAAAATGACGTATGTGTAATTTATTTTGGCAGGTACCGTTTATAAAATGTGTTAAAGTAAAAAAAAAGGCCCAGAATCATGACCAACAAAAACCGAGGATACGAAGTTTGAAGAAAATGGGTCGTCTAGACTGGGGAGATAATTACGGACAGAAGAACAAATGGGCCGACCGAAGGACAGACGAACGGAATTCCAATAACCACCTTTTTGGGGTTTCGCTATCATCGTAATGTCAGAATCAAAGAAAACCTCGAGATCGAAATTTTTCCTGAAAACAATATCTTTCTCTTTGTAGGAGAAAGTTAAAAGCTGTCCAAGAATTCACAAACCCGCAAAAAAATTAATCTTAAGGTGTGAGGAGGCCAGTTTACAGTTCCATTACCGCAATAAATTGATGGTGTCACACACCGTATGGCATGTTGTTCAATATTGTTGAAACCAAACTCTGTCACGTCAACGCCATTCAACTGATAAATGATGAAGTCAGGAATCATGTTTCTATAGCGTTTTCTCCGAATTCGGCAATTTTGCTTGTTACATATCCATTTAACCAAAAGTGGGCCTCATCGGAGAACATACTTTAAGTTGAAAATGAGGATCAAGTCGAACCTACGACACATATAGTGGACACGCGGCTTAGACTCTTGCACAAGTTAGATCTTGTAAGCTTTTAAGACAATATCTTTCCGTAAAAGCTTTCACAAAGTGAATGGGCATAGCTCGACAGATTTGGATTCTCTTCAACACCGGGATCCACAACGGCAATAACTTCTTCTGTTCACACTGTTGACTGTTCCGAATATCTTGCTCAGGACTAATACTTCGACCGTAAAACGGACTGCGAACCGAACCATGGTTTTCAAAATAATTTTGCACAATTCTCAGACGTTGTTCTGGCGTTACTCATTCATCATATCAATACGTACTTAACACAAATTAACTTTCAAATTGACAATCTTTATAAACAGTGTAGCCAGTTTAAAAACCAAACCTCTAAAAAACAACATTTATAAGAAAGTAAAGATTTTCGGTAATTCACAGTTGAAAAATCATTTTCTTGACAACCAAATACAAAGATATTGATGTGAATTTCTTATTTCCTTGACTAAAATTCCAATGACCCTTAAGTAAATGCTAAATTATTAATGTCCTTACACTAAAATATCACACCTACTCAAAAAACATCAGATATTCTTTAAAAATATATCCTCCAGAAACTGCAAGAGATCTTTCTGCATGGATGCCTATTATCTGACGTCCTATTATTGAAAATCCATCTGTCATTGATTGTTAGCCAGTGGACATGACCGGTCGGAAATTACATGTCCATGACATTGCGTTTACTCAATCCAGCTCCATTCAAAAACGGAATTGAATTCTCTTATCATACATCAATTCATCTTCGACTTTGCCATGTTGCCGTACCGTTTGACCCCATCAATTGTACAAAGGCTAAGCCAAAATAACACACACAAAGAGTGCCCCCATATCATAAACAAATCAAAATCAAAATCCCTAAGCACACTTAACCGCCCACCGAGAGGACCTTGATTAATGATACATTCACAGTTATGCTCGGCTACACAATGAAGTAGCAATATATTGAATATTATTATCCATTCGCCAAACGCTGTCTATTCCATAATAAGCCCGCAATGCTAATGAACACAAATCTCGGGCAATAAAAACGCAAATCCCATCTGAATGCGTGCAAATATTCACATACTCATAAAAAAGCCATTACGCAAAATTTCCGCAATCCGACATTCACCCAGAGCCACATCAGACACCTTCACTGGTGTTCACCAACAGTCGACGCGCAACACACGCACGTATGTGTGTCGCTTCGTCGTCGTCGCCGAGCCCAAGCCAGAGCCAGAGGACGTAGGAAAATTAATTTTCCTCCTTTCAAGTACCTATCTATCACACTCTCGGAGTGCTTCCATTCAGATGTTTTCCGTTTTCAATTTTTTTTCCCAGCCTATAAGCGCCAGCCCCCCTTTTCACCATTTGTATGTGTGTCTGTGAGAATTGTTTTTCTTGTTTTGTTTGCACTTTGGTTGTATATGTGTTATGTAATATGCTATTATAGCTAATGGCACCATCATAATATAATCTTTTGCTATTATATTGCCGCGCACATATGAAACTACAATACGGTGGGGCAGAATGCCGGTAAGACAGACGTTTCCTTGGCGTCAACAACATCGCAATTTATAAAAATGATTTCATGTTCCCATTGGTGTAACCTGCCCCAAACCTATGAACATGTGCCGATGACAAGGGATGTGTTGACTGCCGACTTCTTATTTCTATCACAGACATTACCTATAGAGTGCTACAGCTACAGCTGGCATACCGAAGCTAATTACTTGTTGCAAGTTCGGTTTGTTTTAATTTTCAAGTAAAAACAAATACACACAGATACAGAGATAAATTCTCAACTCTTTGGAAATTAAAACAAATACATAATATGGATTGTTTTGGTTTTTTTTGTTTGTTGATAATTAATGAAAATCCCGTTTGTTTACCACCCCCTCGCCCAACTCGAAGCAGACGTATTATTCTGACCTTATTTTGTGAAAAAAAGTTATATCCATTTGGTGAATTGCCAAGCATATAGAGCCATCAGTAGATGAAGTTGGTAACACAGAGATGGCAGGCAGGAGCTGGAGTAATGACCTAATTGCTCGTGTAACATATGCGGCACGTTTCTGTGTGGAAGGCGTTTAAATAAAACTGTATTTAATTTTAACTTAATGCCGAGGAATATCTTAATTTGGGCGCAATGAAAGTGATTCGCATAAATCTCTGCAACCGTTATAGCCTTGCTAGGGCTGTAATTGATTTTTGATGTGACGTTAATGCATTCTGTGGGAGGAGTACCAGCGCCATTTGCTCTAATATGGGAATCGACTGAATGGATGGCCTTGAAGCGTATAATATAAAAAAAATTGCTGACCAACTGTCAGATATATCAATACATAGACAGGTACGGTAATCAATATACTTGTGTCATTTTAGGATTGAACTTTGGATGGATAGAGTTCTTGAACTGCGAAGATGCCTTGTGAAACTATGAATGCTATAAATAACTATACAGTATACACACATCTTCTGCGTAAATAAGCTGTCGGCAAGATGTCCAAAAACAAGGTGTTAATGAATGTGGTAATTTGTTTTAAATCAGAAATGTTCACATAATCAGAAATTAAATTGAATTATTGCCAAACAGAAATAAGATTAAGGCGGTGTTTGACCTTGTTTTTACAAGAGGGGCTAAAATGGTCTCATTTATTAAGCCCGATATATACAGAGGCCTAATGGTTAGTACGTTAGACAACTAAGGGCGGGGTCTCTGCTGCAAATCACGAAAGTGACAACACTTTTACTGCTCCACCTCATTCGAAATCCAGACACAAATGTAAGTATAACACTGTCATGAGAAGTTTCTAAAATTTATTCTTCAAATTCGCCGTTTAATATGAGGACTTAGGCTAATTGACTTTTCTGCGGTACGAAATGGCATTATATCTGAACATTCCGATGGACTAACATGAACTCAGACCACTGCGTTGTTCCAGCCAAGGTAAGAATGCGGCAGTCGAAAGACTGCAATCGCAAGGGACTGCCAAGGCTTTCGGAGAACACGTATCCCTAAACATCTCGATCCACCAGCATCTATTAACGAAGAACAATGGAAACGATGTCAATAAGCCATTAGATTAGCCACAACTGATGTGCTGGTCTTCTCCAGCCCAGCAGCAAAAAAACCCTTGGTTGGATAAAGAGTGCCGTCAGATTCTCGCAGCCAAGAAAAAGGCCTATAAGGCTTAGCAGCAAGTGAAGAGGAGAGCTCCTCTTTAGGCGAAAAAGGAGGAAAGAATACCGGCTTTTCAGAATGAAGGGAAACGATCAAGAAAATTGCGTGATCGAAGATATAGAGAGGTGTCATTCCAGGAATGATGTTCACAAGTTTTACCAAAGTGCAAAACTCCAAAGCATTTATAAAGACGAAATATACAGACCCATGGGTTGTTTTGGTGTACCGCCCAAACTTATGACGGATGGCGATAAAGGATACTCTTGCCAATTGCTGTTTCTTCGGGCTATGAAGACAATTCAGTACACAAGACCCTGATCATCCCAGTCCTGCTCTACGGCGTTGAAGCATTCACCGTGTCAAAATGCGGATGGTCGTTTTGATAGAAAAATTCTTCGAAAAATCTTCGATCCCGTTTTTGTTGACGGGCTATGGAGAAAAAGCTTCAATCAAGAACTATACGAGATATACAGCGACATACCCTTAGTCAGTAAACTACGAATTGGACGTTTAAGATTACTAGAACAGGAAGAGCGAATGGACACTAATACGGCTCGCAGAGTCTTCGATTCATAGCCAGACGTCGGATGCAGTAGAGGAAGACCTGGACTTAAGTGGAGAGCACAAGTAGAAACCGACCTCAACCAACTTGAAGTACGCAACTAGAGGCAGCTAGCTAATGACCGGGCTAATTGGAGAGGCATGTTGGTCTATTAGTTGATTCCCAGGTTCCGGACTGTATAGAGGCATGTAAGTAAGAAAGTAAGTAAGAAAGTATAACACGGTACGGATAGGACACGTTTTTTTCTGCATTCTATCTATCTGTTTATTATTGGACTTAACTTTTTTTGTATCTGTCCCCAATTTCAGGCCATCCTTGTTATCATGAAATATCCTGCCCTAATAATTGATTTGCAAGCGATCCATATACCTATCTTATCTACTATCTTTATGGAAATTCCGCATGCTTGCAGTCTTCTATGCTAACGTCCAAAATTTGGATATCTAATTGAATTCAATTCAATTCCTTTGATAAATTCCTTTAATTCTACGAATCGCATCTTATTAGCGAATAGCATTAATCTAGACATGGTACATCAAATATCACATGGTGTTCCCGAAAACTATTATCTACGTTCCAGGGTCTCGTTTCTCATTTAATCAGATCTCGCATATCCATGTACTGAAGTGAGGTATAATTTTTTTGCTCGAAATTATACACCAAAGAGGATGCGAAATTACAAGCAGCAACAGAATTCTTTTCTCTCTGGAGACACAACCTTGACAGCGAACTCTCAATTACTAAGCATTCTGCGTCCTGATTATTCATTGAAAACGAATACGCAACACATCTACGATATGCCGCAGTCAGACTCCTGTGGAGTAATTCGCATTTCAAAGCAATTACTCTACTATGTCTTTATGTGTTGTTGTATGTAAGTTGTACTTCTTGTATCACACAGAAAGGCAGCCATATAATTTATGAAATTCCTCTGCAAATCAAAAGTTCGTTTCAATTTGAAGCATTCCCATGTGCGGTTTTCACCTTTTTTAGTGACTTGCCAAACAGCTTTCCTTGAGGTGGATTTGCATGGAATTTTTGTCTTCGTCATTAATTTTACGATCGAATATGTGCGGTGTGTGGTAATTGCAGCAACGATTAGAAGAAGAAGATGTAAGCACGTCCTGCCTCCTCGTGCGTTCCTGAAAAGTGTATGCGTAATTAGTTGGCTTTTGATTGCTTCTTGCATAATTTATTAGACACAGCCCACTCGCATAGACTTGTGCCTATATAACTCTTTGGAAATGGAAAAGAAACGGGAGCCACAAGCGTAAGCCCCAAATGGATTATCTAAGCTCTTGGAAAGTTTTGTATCATCATTTTGAAGGATTAGTATTTCTGGAGACGCAACACAGATCTGTAATCCCGAAGCGAATTAATGCGCGCGAAACAGAAACGTTGTTATTAAGGTTGTCGAATCTAGCAAGGATTCTCTCTTCTATGAGATTGGATTCATCTATGGCGACGTGACAGGATTTGCGTGAGGAGTTACATTTGTTTTAACACGTTCAATCGTGAAATTCTATATTCAAGATCAAGCGTCTGCAGTAGGTACATTGATGATGAATTTAATTGGGTTTCGTATCCCAACATAGAAGTTAGGTGTGAAATCCTCTCACATCACAGAATTAAAAAAAAAGTCACCCCATGTTCATGTCATCACACCCATTACATAGAGTTAAACCCATTGGTATAATCCAATTCAAAGTCTCATTTCCGTCCACAACCCCAACCGGGTGGGAGGAGAAAAACTTTTTTATTACGTTAACTGGGTATAACTTAATTATTACCAGGCCTAGCTATGTGTCTGGGTATCAAGGATGAATGTGAATTGCAGCAAAACAAAAATTAATTTGGAACACTGAAGGCTCTGTTGCATGGGTTGCTTGAATATAAAGCTCACACAGTTTAAGTGTATTTTAGACTTTAAGAAGGTTCTACTTGAAGGAACTTGAACGATTTATAATAGGAGCGATACTGCAAAAGTTTATGGCTTCCTCAGGATGTGTCAGATTAGTATGTGAAAAAGAAATTATTTTTTTTTCTGAGATGATACATTTTTGTAAAAATGTTATTTCCAATTAGTTAATTTAATAATATTCATTTAATAGGTGAGTAAAGAGGTGGTTTACCTATTATGTGGTTTGGACTTACTGACACTTTTTATAAGATTCGGCCTCAGGTTTTGTACTATCATCTCAAGATTGACTTTCAAGAAGTCACGTGACAGTGCTTTGCCTTGTCTATATCATTGTTTTGGTTTCGAATGTGACGTTGAGGCTGCTTCCGAACCGAGCTTGAGGTTTCTGAATCTGTAACTTTTAGTACATTCTGGAACAAGTGGGCTTCTTTTTCTATGAAGCTTTGTACTACGGCTCAAAAGATATGGATCCGAGGAAAGTAAAAACCTGTTTATCACATCTCGATTCGAGTTTTGTCGTGACGATTTTCGACTAAAATGCTCTCGAAAACGCCTATACACTGTTAAATCCAGCAAAGCTTGCAATTTTATTTGTGCAGACACATCAGTGACCGTTAATGCTTCTTCTGCAGGTAAGCAGTCTTTTTTGGCTTTTTGCGCTAGGTAATATGCCGGGTGAACATTTGCATTAATCTCTTTCAGCTGCTGTCGCATAGCTTTATACTGAAATGTGCTAATTTTCGTATTAACTATGAGCACAAGGGCTTCTTCGGGTGAGATCATTTTGTTCCCCTTTTCTTGGGTTAATCTTGCCTTCTTGATTTTTTTGGCTCTTTGAGGAGAACAATTTGCAAGCTCTTTCATTAAATTAGCTGCATCTCTTTTCCCAGCTGATCTCATATTCATTTCAGCCGCAAGTGCGATTTCACTAGGAGTTTTTGAGTCAACCAATTCTTTAGTTTTACGTTTTTGCACTCTAAGTGTGCATTCTTCGAATAGTTTTGGGGGTCTCCCCCTGTTCGCACGTGAGCTGGTTGATAGAACACTTTTGCATCCTTATGCAACCATACTTCATTGGCTTTTTCAAAATTTTTCCAGATTTCGCCCACTTCGATCCCACCTTTTCAGTATTTTGCAACTTATTGAGCTCTAGGGACATTCTCCATGTCCGCCAGACCAAATTCTTGCATGATATGATCAGTAATTTGTTTGTTGCGATCCTCCTTCGATGAGGTTCTCCATTTCAGAAATATTGCTGAATTTTCCATTCTGCTACATATGTCAATTGAAAAAAAAATGTTGTATGAGGTTGCAAACCAGAAGCAAGCAAAATAAACGAATTCTTACAAAGAATATACCAACGGATATTTTAGGAACAATAACACGATGGATACATGAGGATACATTCTTAAAACGCTTTACAAAGTTACAGAATACAGTAAAAAAAACATCACTTTTAAGGTCTTCAAACAAACGATTTTTTATTGTTTTATTTGATAGTGCACAAAAAAATGTCTTACCCTGAGAAAGTCTGAGATCTAACCAAATATAAAAAAAATAAATTTAATTTGCACAACTAATATTTCACTTGACCACACTGTTATCAACTTGACACAAGAAAAGCAATGAGCTTTAATTTTATTTTTCACTTGAACCAAGCTGATGTTTGTGATTGTGTTGAACGGTAAATACAGTTGTTTTCTTGTTTTTGTTTTTGCCATTCTATTGCCGGAGGTTTTACCTTTCATATGATACCAATTTTGTAGCATTTGAGAGACATTTATTTTTCATTAAAGTCCCACTAGATTGGCTAAACAATAATACCAGCGCTGGTAGTATGGTGTTAATCGAGAGATTTAGGGAAGGACTTGGCAGTCATTCGACATTAAATCTTTTCACTGTAGGAATTTTTCATTTATTGTGGCGTGGTGTATCCACATTTTTACCTTGGTTGCAACAAGGTGGTGATCCGAGTCGATGTTAGCCCCCGCCTCGGAATTTTGGAAAACCTATATACTAGATGCGTGCTTCTAGTATATCGCAATGTGATCAATATGATTGACCGTTCGTTAATCTGGAGGACGACATGTCGCCTACTGATATCGATTATCAATTAGCCCAAGTCCATTGCCAGACGTCTTGTCATGTAGGCTGCATTTTCTGACAATATTGCTAAGGATGTGTTCTCTTCCTACCGTTGCGTTAACATATCTTAGCACGATTTTAAGATAGTACTTAGGTAGCCGCTCATAAGTTTTGTCACGGAGCTCGTAAAAGCAGTCGCTATAACATCTTATTCCTCATTAGAAGCTTGAGCGCTTATAAGACTTGTGTTGACGAATTTGGCCTTGATGGGGTTGGTTACAATATGTTCGTCGTTCACTAATGGCTTGAAAACCTATGACTCTCGTCGAAGTCTGGCATTTATGACAAATCCACATCCGAATAGTCACTGTTTCTGCTCACCATAACACAGTCCGTAGTAGATGCCACAGTCTTTCATTATTCCCATCATATTACCTGGATGGCAGTAATGTCTGCTTTGGTGCAGCCTAATGCTTCCGCTAGTTGTTCGACAGAACCTCTCCTGTTTAATGTTTTCACGTTCCAGGTTAAGATACGAACGTCAAGTACGTTTTTCGTTTAGCATGATAGTTGACAATTAAATCAGACCTTTCCGAAATTCTTTATACCCTATCCCATAGGGATATATTAGTTGTAATATATAGTTTGTAACATAGAGAAATAATTTAGTTACATATACCTCAAAGTATATGGATCGACTCAGAATTGCTAGCTGAGTCGATTAAGCCATGTCTGTCCGTCCGTACGTCACCAGTTTTTGGGCCTTAAATGTTGAGTTAGAATGATGAAATTTGTTACACGTGCTCATTGTTGTTCCCAGCAGAACAAGTGTAAACAATTTTGAAATCTGCCTACTGCCACGCCCCCTTTTTAGAAAAACGTAGTTATTAGCCAAACCGTAAGGAATTTTAAAAAAGTAGGTATCTGAGCAGCATATTCGGAGAATATGAATAGCTTTATTTCGTCAGTATAAAGTTTTTTACTACGCCCACTTTTTGGAGGCGTTTCCAGAAAAAAACGTTTTTCGGTACCTTTTTTAAAAATATTCGAACAAATTTTTGATGTAGGATCATTGGTTATGATAATATAAACATTTCGTTTTATGATATTTTCAACCCACGCCCACTTTGTAAGGGCGTTTTCCTACAAAAAATATTTGTATACCCAACCCCAAGGCATACGCAATAGAAAAACGTTGTTTTTTGTCGAACCATAAAATTTTTTTAAAAACTGTCTGAACAATATGATGTGACAACGTCATTTTCTATCCTTTATCGTCATAAAGCCCACATTTCGGGGATATTAATTTTAAGGATGGGATGGGATATGAACCGCACAGCGGATTGTAGCCTTCTCATATATTTCATTCTTCGGAACATGAATTCGGCAGCCGGATACCGGTAAAAGGAAGACGGTTACGGTTTGCTTTTGTGAACGCGTCCATACAAATGTATTCCCAACGACCGGGTACCGGTTAGCCGGATGCCGGGCATGTGTGAAATGGCTCTTTTAACCCAACATAACTCGTGTTATTCATGGGATACCGCCCGATATATTTGAAAGAGTAGTCGAAAATTTAACCCATAGAATGGTTCAATTACGGCTTAAACGTGGGCAACATTTGAAGGCAATTATCTTTAAACATTAAATTGTATGAACTTAACTAACACCTCAAGCTAAGATTTTCCTCAATGAAATTATTTTCTTGTGTTTTATTCAAAAGAAAGTCATAAAGGTTTTATTTGTAAATGTAATTTTTGACTGAACCAGATATCTTGACAAAGTCAATGCCGTTAAAAGTTCTGATCTCAGTCGATTTGTTGAGTGCATTTTATAAAAATAAATAATCATTTACAATGGAGTCTCTTGAAAAAAATTAAGTTTTGATGCTACCATATAACGCATATTCACTTACCGCACATATGTTTGAAAACTCCCTTAAAACAGGTGTATTCCCAATGGAAAAATGCATATGCATAATAAGAAATTCGGGTAAGAAATAGTTGAAATTCTTCAACAGAGTTTGTGCGGTAGAACAAGGTGAAAACTAATCAAAACACATTTTTCACCAATTTAGTTGTGAACAAAATTGTATGAGAGCCGTACGACTCTCTTACTCGATTTGTGATTCGAACAGTTAAAATCAATATAGTTGAATATAACTCTCACATTAACCCAAGAGCTTGCAAATTTTGAAAAAGTATCCAAGGTAAAAAATTGTTTTTTTTCTGTAGGAATCAAAAAAAAGATAATTCTTTAACTGACAGGAAGAAACCGCATTTAAATAATTTTGGATAATTCCTCCTTTAGTTGGTTAACTCTAAATAAAAGTCAAAAACGTTGTTATCATTACGGTAGTACAATCAAAACATACAAATTCCTTGATAAGCCCACCTCTTGACTCTCATTTTATGTGATGATTCCAAAAATTTACTTCTCTCGTACTTTTTGCAAATCCGGTTTTAAGGTTATATTTAAAACAGTAAATAATGCACTGATTAGTGTTGTGCAAACCCTCTCGTTTGATGGAAAGGCAAACAAAACGCAAGCCCAAAGTTATACATATTTATTATGTGTACAGAAAAAAGTCCTCCTTCGCTGTGACTGCATCCGATTTGAGTTGCACCGACAGATTTTAATTATCCTGATTGGTTTTCAAAAGGATGGGTCAGGGATGCTTAATTTGTTTTAGTTATATATTTACAACCCAATGTTGCACTGTGTACCGACCGCGAGCACAAAGCTTTATAAAAAACGGGTTATAATTAAAAAAAGAGCAACGACAAAAAAAATTAGATAATTGTGTCTCTATTGATTACTACCCTAAGTAAAATTAAAGTCTCTCTTTGGACATTGCTTGAGTGCGGCCTCTGGTATAGTAAAACCATAAACAGTTATGGCTTACTGTGTAATGTCAATAATGCTTCTGGCTATACAACATTCATAAAAAATACAGCACTGTATTTAGAAAGCCCTGGCCGAACACAGTGGTTATGTCTGTGGTATTTCCTTTATCCGCATTTTCATCCTTCGGGGGTAGTAAAAATTCGAGAATAGGCCTCGTAAACTGTGAACGCAGCAAGGCAGAGCATCCTGCCCCGAGCCGCTGTAAAAGTCAAAAACTCAAAAGGCTATGTGGCCGCTTAATGTGGCCTCGTGAAATTTCACAAGATTTATAGGAGAAAAGTCATTCAATTAATGCGAATTAAGTTTTCTGTTTCGCCTGCAGATGAAACTCGATGAAGTAAAATTTTCAATTGCGGTGAGCGAATATTTTCAGAGGTAGTTAAAGCGAATGGATAAGCGCTCAGATGGACATGCCGATAGACCGTAACAGTCTTGATTACTTAGATCGAGGGTCCTTGTAAATAGTACCGATTTATATACGAGCTATTTTTGCTTTAGATTGTTGACTAAATTGGTCGTAATTCAATTATTTATATCTGATTGTAAACGTAAAGAGGGATGTTGCCCAACACATTGGAGTTGGAGTTACCCGAAGTGGTCGTATTTATCTAAATGAAATTAGCTTTTGAGTTGTTTGTTATAAAATAAGAGTCTGTCAGTTAATGTAATGAAATATGTAACATGATAAAACGGGACATGATAAAACGAGGTTATGTTGTTTTTACAATCTAACAGAAATATCAGCCTATATGATTGATTTGTGATTAATCGATTTTTTGCAAAATTGTTAAACGAAACTTTAACAAATTTTTAACGTACTTTTTGACTACTATTTACTTTACGTAACTATTTTACAACCCGATTGTGTGGAATAGGGGTATAATCTAAGTAATAAAGAACTACCTCAAAAACGAGACCAACTTTTTTAAATGTTTTTGAAAATATGAGCTTAATTTTTATTAAATACCTTCCCACACTTTGGATATAGGACGATATTCAGGAGCTCCTAGATATTCTACAAAACTCTGATGAAGAATCTATTTTGTGTATGAACAAATCATTGAAACCTTCAACAAAAGGATTTATCAGGGAACAGAAATGCACTTGAACGTTGGGATATTAAGAAAAGAATTCCATTTACAATGAAATCGGTGCTAATTCAAATAGTATCTCTGGAGACTACCAACGTTAGAACTCCAATGAGTTATTTTAAAAGGTATTTTCCCGAAGAACATTTTTATATTGCATGGGTTTTAAAATTTTTAACACAAGTACCTCAGATATAAATAAGTTTTATTTTATCCACATAGTCTTAGGATGCATAGAATGTGATTAAACTGAACTGTAAGCTTTTTTCGTGGATATCAATACAAAATAATTGACCAAAATATCAAATTACAAACTAATATAGATTGTATCCGAAGTAAATTTCAGTGAGAGTCAGACGAGAGTCAGTTTCAATCGGAAGTCAGTTTGTTTTTGAGGTAATAGTTGGCCAACAATATAAATGTATGTAGCAATCGCGTTCGATGGATTCTGCTACAATTCAACGCGTACCTGTCAAAAATTATTGACTTAATGCATTTTTCCGCTTCGCGATTATGCATAATAAATTTATTTGAAAGATCTGTTCGAAATACATTACGATAATAAGGAAACCTAACAAGATAACCTACGAGATAAAAGAACCGTCTATCCGCAGCGGTCTCTTCACCCTAAACGGTTTTAGCGTCGGACCCTTAACCATACTGCGTTCAACTTATGCCTGGGAATCGAAAATTCTGCGAACCGGAGTATTGGTGTCCATTCGTTCTATATGTGAAAGCCATCTTAACAGCCCAATGCGGTGTTTTTTGACTGGGGGTATACTACTGCTACAGCTCGTATAGTTCGTTTTTGAATAGTCGTCCGTCAACTCAAATGGTACTGAAGATATTTTTCGAAAAGTTCTTCTCCCAAACGACCAACTATTTCTTCATCCATTTCTGATATGGGCCATGCTTCAGCGCCGTAGAGCAGACCTGGTATAATCAAGGTCTTGTATAGAATTTTCTTGGTAGTTCCAGTAAGGGTTTTACTACTAATTTGCTACTACGAGGTGGAAAAAGTCCCATGCCACCACAAAGTTATATGTATCGATGGTGACGTTCTGTCCAATTCGTCAATTTTGTATATGTTCTTTCATTTTGACAGCATATACATGGTATACCCTTAATTTCAGCTAAACGCGTTTTTGTCGATTCCTTCCCTATATAGTAGCAAACGGGGCTATGACATTACGTTGAGCCCGACCAATGATGTCAATATCATTGGCGTGTGTTAGTATAGTTGCATTCATTTAAGAGAGATTATGCCTCTGGTGTTAGATCGGGAGTTTTTTACAATCCTCTCAAGAATGGTGTTCAATAAGTTGGGTGGTATAGCAAAACTAGACAGGGCTCTGTATAGTTCATCCCTATAAATGCTGTCTTTAATATTGAAGAATTGGGTATCGATTTGGGCTTCTTGGAGTTTTTCAGGATCTGCCGAAGTGTGAAGATTTGATAATTTCTGCACATTCCTGGCCTAAAACCATACTGATGAGGGCCAATGAGGTTGTTCTTAACCTATTTCAGGCATTTTCATATTATGGCAGATAGGTCTTGTAAGCGATGTTGAGGAGACTTATACCTTTGTTGTTGGCGTAGTGCAAAGGGTCTCCCTTTTTGTGGATCGGGCAAACGATGCTGAGGTTCTATTCTTAGGCACACTTTCATCCGACCAAATTTTCCTCGTGAGTAGAAATCATCTCTACCAGCTTTATAAAACTCGGCGAGGAAATTGGTAGTTTTAGCTGCCGTCGCCAATAGTGAAATAGTTGATAGTCATCGCCGTTTATTAGTCTGCAGAAGTGGTTCTTCCATATTCTCAGCATATACTGTGTCTCAACTACGTTATTTCTCTGTTTATCTCGACTGGATTATGTTCGAGCCTTGTATCCCAACTTTTTACCTTGGCTGCAACTAGGTAGCAGTCCGAGTTGATGTTAGCCCCTAAGAATGTTCGAATATCCAAAATACTGGATGCGTGCCTCTTGTCTATGGCAATGTGATCAATTCGATTGTCCGTTCGTTGATCTGGAGACCAAAATGTACCCTTATGGATATCGTGATGAGGAAACTGTTTGCAACAATTTTACATAATTAGTTTTGTCTCAAATATCTATTCCTTAATGGAATTTTTGGTTTTGGCCAATAACAGAAAATTATTATAATTCGCATGAACACCTAATTCCTTCTAATTCCGGAATAGAAATTCCTATAGTCATATGAATATCTTTAATGGTTAATGAAGTTTTTCTGTATTTTGACCAAATTACTATGACATATAAGTTGATGATCTATAGTGATCATTAGTCACAATACGGCTAATAATTATTTTCAAAATATTACTGCTAAAGTTCCCAAATCGCAATGCGAATAATATTAAAATTCAATTGAAATTAATACGAAATAAACAAAGTAAATGTTTCCACTTAACACTTTTATAAATGTAAAAGCTTGCAATTCTAGTAATTAAAATCCACATTAGTAGGGATGAGTGTTATCTGGCGTGTACTGTGGTCCTATTCAATTTGCATTTATACAGGTACATACACTTTGCAGGGTGATTCCGGCAATTACTGGTAGATCTCTAAATACCTCTAGTTACCTGCAGGATAATAGTTAAAACAGACAAGACCCGCATAATGCAATGGCACTAAGGATACCGTTTATTTCATAAAATGCAAAGCGTAACAAAGCATAAAAAAAATATCATAGCGCAACCGACCAAATGAGAATCCTTTTTCTCTCTCTCGACCTCGCCTAATGCATCGACGCTTCTTCAGTCACCACACAACATATGCAAAGCTGTAGTTCATCTTCTGGTGGTAGTTCACGGTTATGGTGAATAGTAAAAGCCATTTTTTTTGTTGTTGCTTATCCCTACTACATTCATCTCGTATTCGTTTTATGCTGGCATATAAAATCCAGACACTATGCGTTTTTTGCTTATGCCCTATCCTAATAGCTTGCAGATTCACTGTATTCGAGAATTTCCTCTTCTCTCTTTTAACACGTTTCGCGTCTCGCCATCTACTTTGCTCATTTTGTGCACTTCAGCATCCTTTCAAGGAAATTACAAAGGAGCGTAATTAGTGCACCATTATTCCCGGCTCTTGCAACAGGGCGAGATCCGTTTCGATATCTTTTTTTTTCTTTGCATTTTTTATGTACTTCTTTTGCACACCCTGCACGCCTTCCTTTTGGCTATGTTACATTCTGAAGAAGAACGATGTCAGTGATGAAGAGAAAAGGCGAACAGAAAAATGAGGTGTTTTAAAAAAAACACTTAACTGTTAAGGACTTAAAGAACTGGCAATCGAGGAAGACTATCGAAGAATTTACTTCAAGTGGGAAACGTTGGTTCTTTGTGATTGTGATATAGATGTGTATTTGTTGGAATTAAGGTATTCACTGGTAGATAGATGAATAGTTTTCCTTTTGTTCGGTCTTTATGCGTGCATAAGTCGGAAGAAGCGTGCAATCGGAACTCGTTTAAAGCCTTTGAATCCAAGCGGATTTTCAGGAAACACATGGCCGTAATTATAACCCAGTGTAGGTATTGCTGGGGATTTAATACTCAGGATTGTCCTTGCGAAAAGAAACACAAAGCAAGGCCTTATACATATTAGTACAATATAAGAGAATTTTGTTTTTGCAAAAGGACATAGCATGCTCTACAGATCGAAGCTGAGCGGAATGTTATTTTGTTACATAAAACCCAGCAAAAGAGAGATGGTTACAGAAAGCATATATAAATATCTAGGTACCTGATTAACTAAGGAAAATCATCAATGACAACCACGGTTCCATTCAGTATGTCAACTTTGTCATCAGCAAAAAAGACTTGCAAAAATAAAAACTAAAAATAGTAAATATATCGAATTTTATTAATCCAAGATGGTACATTTGATTTTTTATAGGTACACAGAGGAATTTCTTCGTCAAATCGACGAAGTTCATTTTCGAGCTGGCTTAAATTATTGCCAATATAGAAACATATGAGATGGCTACAATCCGTTGTGCGAATCGTGGAATACCCTATCACATTCCATTCTTAAATTAAACATCCGCAAAACACGGAAGGCACTATCTTCAACAGGTGCGTCCAGCTGCTGGGCTATGCGGACGATGTTGACATCAGCGGTCTCTCCCAACGTGCCGTGATAAAAGCGTTCACGGCGATTGAAGAACAGGGGAAACCGATTGGCCTTGAAGTAAATGAGGACAAGACTAAGTACATGCAAACAAGCATCTGTCCACCGCCTAGGTCAAAACTTCACTATTGATAGCAGCAATTTCTAGGAAGTTAAGGAGTTCACCTACCTCGGAGTTAACATAAACTCCACGAATGACACCATAGTGGAGATTCGTCGAAGAATTACCCTAGGAAACCGTTGCTTCTTCGGTTTGGCGAAACAACTGGGTTCAAAACTTCTAACTCGAAGGACGAAATGTGTTATCTACAAAAGCCTTATCCTGGCAGTTCTGCTTTATGGTGCCGAGTGCTGGACGATAAGAAAGAAGGGGGAGCTGATACTAGACTCCTTCGAAAGAAAATACTTCGGCGGATTTTTGGGCCTGTTCACGAGGAGGGCGAATGGAGCCAAAACACGTCGACTATATTTTCTCAGCCACATCGAGCTCGGCCGCAGCGAGCCAGGAATCGTAGAGGATGGAATGCTGCAGTGTTTCAGGCAGAGACTCTTCACGGGTCGGGAGCCCGATAAGTAAGTAAGTTAAACGTGGGAGTCAAAAAATACTGCTCAAACAGTTAATCAAAATATTTTATGGTTCTACGTTTAAATACCCTATCTCATAGGGGTATATTAGTTTTGATACATAGTTTGTAACATAGAGATATAATTCAGATGGATATACCTTAATATGGATCGACTCAGAATTGCTATAGCTGAGTTGATTTAGCCATGTCTGTCCGTCCGTCACCAGTTGTTGTGTATTGATTTTAAGGATGGAATGGAATAGGATATTGAACGGTCCGCACAGCGAATAGTAGCGTTTTCATTATGTTTCTCTTGCATATGCTATGTGGTAGGATATTTACTTACTTACTTAAGTAGCGCTACAGTCCGGGATGACCATGGGCCTCAACCAACATGCCTCTCCAATTAGCCCGGTCCTTAGCTAACTGCCTCCAGTTGCGCACTCCAAGTTGGTTGAGGTCGGTTTCTACTTGTGCGCGCCACTTAAGGCGAGGTATTCCTCGAATCGAAGACTCGAGAGCCGGAGTATTGGTGTCCATTCGTTCGACATGTCCTAGCCATCTTAAACGTTCAATGCGGAGTTTTTTTTGAACAAGGGTATGTCGCTGTACAGCTCGTATAGTTCTTGAATCTTCGTATCCATAGCCCGTCATCGCAATCGGGACCGATGATGTTTCGAAGAATTTTTCTCTCGAATCGACCAAGGATTTCTTCATCCGCTTTTGATACGGCCCATGATTCAGCGACGTAGAGCAGGACTGGGATTATCAGGGTCTTTTATAGGATATCTTTAGTAGTTCGAGTGAGGGCTTTACTACTAAATTGTCTTCTTAGCCCGAAGAAAAGGCGGTTGGCAAGAGTAATTCTTCGTTAGATTTCTGACGTTATGTTGTTGTCAGAGTTAACAGCGGAGCCGAGGTAGGCAAAGTCCCGTACTACCTCAAAGTTATATTTGTCAATGGTGACGTTCTGTCCAATTCGTCGATGTTGTGTGTCCTTTCGTGTTGACAGCATATACTTAGTCTTACCCTCATTTACTGCTAAACAAATGTTGACCGCTTCATTCTGTATACTAGCAAAAGTGGCTATGACATCACGTTGAGTCCGATCAAACGTCGGCGGATGCTAGTAGTTACACCGATTTATGGAAAATTGTGCTTATGGTGTTGGCTTGGGAGTTTTGAAAAACCTCTCAAGAATTAAATTAAAGAAGTCACATGACAGTACATCATCATCTTGCCTTAATCCTTTTTTGATATCGAATGTGTCGGTGAGGTCGTTTCCGACCGTTATCCTACACAAACGGACGAGCTTGGGCGGTATACCAAAACTAGACATGGCTTGTTCCAATGCGTTCGCTAATGTCTTGGAAATATAAGACTCCTTGTCTAAGTCTGACACTTATAACAAATCCGTATCCGAATAGTCGCTGTTTATCATCACTATAACACGGTCCATAGTAGATGTCACAGTTCTTCATCCTCTTTTTGCCCGGCCCAACCCATCGTATTTCCTGGATGGGAGTAATATCTGCTTTGTAGCAGTTTAGGGCTTCCGCTAAGTGTTCGCCTGCACCTCTCCTGTTTAATGTTCTCACATTCCAGGTGCGGATTCGTCATTGTCCTTTTTTCGTTTACCAGGGTCGTCAACAGTAATATCAGTCCTTTCCGATGCTATTAGTTGCTTCGTAACTTCGTTTTTTTTATGGGTGGGTAGTTAACCCAAAGCACAATACCCAACCTGGAGGGCCAGATACAATTAATTTGATACCCCTAGGACACGGGGCCATCAGTATCCACCACGGGATTTAGCGCTGCCGTTGACCTTTCGGTTCATCCGCCACCATCTCTGTTCAAGGGGCCTGACTTACCCTTGAAATTCCTAGATAACCTGTTGTCCGAATATGTCGAAGCAGCTTATCTAGGTTCGCCTGGGACTGCAGGCCGGGTAATCATACAGCGTCATTCTAACCAGGGCAACTATAGTGTTGCTGTTTAACGTCTTGTTATCAACACTCGCACTTAACGTTTAGCAAATCCGGTTGGATGAGACCAGTACCCGATGGTTACCACTTGGAGGTAAGAAATAAGCACATTTTATGTGTAGTCAGAGTTGCGAACACTGGGCACTTGAAAGCCAATTAGAGTCTACCCTCGTTCTACAACACCCATCCATCATGGGGTAGGATATACAAATCGTTTTTTTAGCAAAACGCCCACAAAATGTGGGAGTGTCTAACAAATTTTTTGTGGGTAAATTATAAACAATGATATGGTCTTAATATTTTGCTCAGACACATTTTTAAAGTTTCGTATGGTTTGATTAAAATAGACATTTATTTAAAAGATTTTAATTTTTTATACGCTAGTGCTGCTTCGTCAAACAGAGAGCATATATACAAAATTTCGTTACTCTAGTCCAAAAGCTAGTCTAAGTCGATCCATATACTTAAAGGTACATCAATAGAAATTATTATTCTATGTTACAAACTCAATGTCAAAATTAAAATACTCCTATGGGATAGGGTTGCAATTTATAAATGAAAAAAAAAAAAATAGAAGGCACTTACCTAAAAATGTTTTTAATTTTAATTTTTTTAAAGGAGATGTCTCTTGGCGTTACTAATTGGTTGTGGTTTTCCGGTAAATAACATTTTTTTGGAAGTTTATTTAAAACATACATTTGCTTTTTTTAGGTTATGGAGCAAAACATTCAACGAAATCATTCAAGAAATTGGATCCAAGAAATAAAAGAGCTTCTTGTCTGATTAGTAAGATAATCGGTGAAAGTCATCGCCAGTAAAGTGAATAATATTGCGATGATTTCGAAGTAATTTGTGGGAACGTTTGTGTTGACAATTTTCCAGACAACGGCTATCACCTTCAATAACAATTAGAATAAGCAAATAATAAAAAATTTTGCTAGGTATCTTATCGATATAAGAACAATGATCTCAACGGAAACTGCTCCCCCACGATTTCTTAGACGTCGTCATTGAGCCAACATGTGTCAAATGATTCTCATTCCTCATGTCGGTGTGTGGGCCTCAATGTCCTTGCGAAGTATTTTCAATAATTGTCACGTTTTACTCCTGGTAGCCAAATAAGAAGCGTCAATCAAATTAAAAAAAAAAATTAAACTACTCCACTTTCAAAATGGGATGCCTATCCCTTCATCTCTTTTTATTGAATCGAGTCACTTTGTGGAAACGTTATATACAGTTCTTTGTTGAAATGTCATCAACAGTCATCCAGATGTTTTAATTGTTCACCAAACGATAACAATCAGGACAAAAGAGGGAATTGGTAACTTAATTGTCTGCAAAATGTTACTATGCCTCAGAGCAATGGGGGACTTGGAAGTCGATGAGCTACTTGAAGCTCTGTATATGGCTGGTTGCCGTTTGTTATCCTATTTTAAGATGAATAGAATATGCGGGCGCGTGATGGTTACCAGTAGATTCGAATGTCATGCCACAGTTTGAGTCAGTTTATTTTGAACGAAGGGAAATCTATTTTTTGTCAAATAACTAAAATGAGTAGGGGTAAATCAGGAGGAGAAATGAAATACCAATTAAGCCATTTTTCAATAATTGTTTATAATGCTGTCAGGTCTAGCATCGCATATAATAATAGTAGTCAGCATGGAATTAATATTCTATTTACCATATTTAGTGCTACCAATTACGCAGACTTTCGAAATCGTCGTTACGATGTATTCCATTTTTTTATTGACCTTTAAAAAAGGCATTATATAACGAAAGTTGACCTCCATTTTACGGGGTCTAACAACAACAGGAGGTTGAAAGGTCATAAGATGAAATTATCCTTTTAGTAAAATGCAGCAGGCAGATTTGCCCAAGCGCGGCTATAGCTCGCCGGAGGCGTGGGTTCTTGCATTTTACTATTGGACGGTCGTTCACTTTTACATGCCTATGAGTTATTTAAAAAAGTTGTATGTGTTCGCGAAACAATAACAAGAAAACTACGTAAGATGAAAAAGTTAGTTTGTTTGTTATTTGTGTTGTTGTTATATTACGAAAATCACATTTTTTTACCTTTTCTTTCTAAGCATTTAATAACGTTTTCTTTAATTTTTCTTTTATGTTATTATTTGAACATTTCATTAATCAAGGAAATATTATTGGGGATTAGGAGGGATAACTGGGTTCAACAAGATATTATATAAAAAAGCGATGGGGAAACGTTGGTGCACTCGATTTGTGATGATGACTCGACGGCAGGTGGTAGCTTGTGCGGCACTGTTTGTGTGACTAACAGCAGACTTCGAAAGTGATATCAGACGAATACAGTCCGGAATATTCTCCAGTTAGCCCGGTCCTTAGCTAACTGTTTCCAGTTGCGCACTACAAGTTGGTTGAGGTCGGTTTCTACTTGTCCGACGTCTGGCTGAGAAACGATGACTCTGCGAGCCGGAGTATTGGTGTCCATTCGTTCTTACCCATCTCAAGCGTCCAATGCGGAGTTTTTTTTAACTAGAGATTTGGCGCTGTAAAGTTCGTATAGTTCGTGGTTGAGTTTTCGTCTCCACAGCCCGCCAACGCCAAGGGGACCGAAGATTTTTCGAAGAATTTTACTCTCAAATCAACCAAGGATTCGAATTTTGATACGGCGTCCATGCTTCAGCGTCGTAGAGCAGGACGAGCTAAAAGCAGAGTTCAGGTAGATCCCGTACTACCTAATTGTTATATCTGTATATAATGACATTTTTTTTTTCATGTTGTCAAATACATGGTCGTACCCTCATTTACTGCTACACCCATTTTGGCCACTTCCTTCTCTATATAAGCAATCGCGGCTATGACATCACGTTAAGTCCGACCAATGATGTCAATATCATAGACGTATGCTAGTAGTAGCACCGATTTATCGAAGATTGTGCTCCTAGTGTTGGTTTGGTATATTTGCACAATACTCTCAATAATCAAGAATTTTGCTTTGCCTTAGTGCTTTTTTTGTATCGAATGTATTGATGAAAATTCTTGACCGTCATTCTGCATTGACGGACAAGTTTGGGCGGGAAACCAAAACTAGACATGGCTCTGTATAGTTCGTCTCAATAAAAGCTGCCGTATGCGCCTTTGAAACCGATGAAAAGGTGGTGGGTATCTTTTTGGACATCCTGTGTTATTTCCAGGATCTACCGATCTTCTGAAGTGTGAAGATTTGGTCAGTAGTGGCCATTCCTGGTCTTAAACCACCTTGATTAGGGCCGTATAGGGGTTGGTAAATGGTTTCAGGTGTTCACATATTATGGCAGATAGGATCTTGTAGACGATGATGAGTAGACTTATGCCTCTTTAGTTGGTATAGTTTGGAGTGTCTCCTTTTTTGAGGATCGAATATATTATGATTCTTCAGGCATAATTTCATACGACCAAATTTTGTTTACGAATTAGTGAATGTTGTTCACCAAAACATGTCCCGTTTAGCTAATTCAAGCCTTTAGCAGCGTTTATAAATTCTACACAACATGGAACAGCGGTTTCTTTGTCACAAATTTGGAACAACTCTTTTAACATAACTGTATTTCCTCGATTATCGATTCTCTCAAATATACCTATGTATAAACTTATAGTGGGCTATAAGGATATGGATTCTCTATTATATTCATTAATTAGCATCAAATGATTTACTGTGACTAAAAGCCCTAGTGATGAACATCCATCCTTGCTTAAAATATCTGGCTAAGCAAAACAAATTGCTCTGCTTCAATATTGTTCACATTCGTCTGACTTTTAAACACAAAGCTCTAAGGGTTTTGGTTTCGTCATTATAAAAATCCATTTCATCTACAAATGTAGTTTGACCTTATCAGGATCGCCTTTTCGAGTTTGTTGAAGCTAATGCCATCTATATTGATACCAACCCTTCAAATCGAGATTGAAGTAATTATTAGCACCGCAACTCATTGTAAAATATCCGTAATATTATATTTGAATAACTCCTCACTAACATTTTCGAGTTTTCTGAAACTAATGCCATCTATATTGATACCTAATTCTTTACGCCTGGATTGAAGTAATTATTAGCACTGCAACAAATTATCAAACATCCACAATATATCTGAATAACTCCTCACATACCAAATAAAATAAACTCGACTTCATATTTTCTAAAAGCATTCAAAAAATCATAATTCGTTTTCTATCTTCAAATGCACCCTATCACAAACACCAACCCCATTTACAGACAGTTCCTGTTTCAAGTAAAAAATGTCTCTTTTCCTATTTTCATTGCCATTCATGGGGTAATTGGAAGCGATTATCATTCAATTTTACTCTCCCCATCAAAGTTCATGATTTTAAATTTCTGGATGTCTCGACTCTGGTATCTCGAATATCATAATGCTTATAAAAGGTTAAAATCAAATCATTTGCAGCTTCATGATCTCATTGTCATCTCATCTCCTGCAAGGCTCGTTGTTACCACAATAAGGAACCAAACCCATGTTAAAGATAAGCCACAAGACAAAAAAAAACTCCTCAAACTAAAGATAATTTAATATTTGCAAGGAAACAAAGACCGCATCCTTGAAGATTTTTTTTAATACAGATATTGGAATCATTGTACACACGATAGCAAAAGTTTCTTTCCAATATATATACTGGAAGTTCTTTTTTTTATGAATACAACAATCACCACTTTTACATCAGCATCCTGGATATTTGCTTACTGATCTTTATACTTGGTTGTTATAGAGAGATAGCAACTCTAAACGAGTAGAAAATGGCGAAAATAATATACCGGGACATTGTTATCGGCATGATTTTTCGATAATCGAGGTATTTAAACGATGTTAGGTATGCGTGCGGTCCAAAGTATATACAAGCTACACCATTTATGGTGTAATAGAGCTAGAGAATATCCTGGTGGCAAGATACAAGAAAGACTTGATTTCAAATAGAATACCAACGTAAAAGTGAGAAAAGGAAAAATATAAAAAGAAAATGATGAAGCAATAGAGGCAGCATGTTTCTTGTGTTTGCAATTATTATGAACTAGGGGTTGGCAGGGATTCGTTAGAATTTTGCTGAGTGCGTGAACGCTCATTGTGCGTCCTTTTATCGAATAAACAAGATGGCGTGGGGGGAATCAATGAGCTCTCGTGAATGAAAATTAAAGGTCTTAAATAATTCAAATACGAGATGTGAAGTCATTGGGTATTTAAAGATATATCAACATTTGGTAAAAGCATAGAGTTTTTTTTTAAGAACGTATCAATTTTGTTGGGTCAGAAGTATGATGGCAATAATATGTAACCTCTATAAAGCTTAAGTACGCCCAGTACTTTAAGCATTTTAAAAATTAGGCCTCATCATCAGTTCCGACGCTCATTCACAATGACATTCCAGCTGTCAGCTCTTGAGACAAATATGCTTGCTGCGCATTTCACAGCCAGTTCTATATTGCCAGATTGTGAACAGCCTCCTCCTGTACTTGAGAACGTAGATCATTCTTATTTGATCTTGACATTCAAAAATCCGCTGGTCCAGATGGTATATCCCCCATTATTCTGAAGAGGTGTTCTTCTACGCTAGCAAAACCACTGTGTAAGCTTTTCTATCTATCCTACTCATCAGGACTCTTTCCGAGTAGATGGAAAACAGCATTTGTACAGCATGTACCAAAAAGAAGGCGAATCTTTGTCTCTCTCAAACTACAGACCAATTGGACTTACGCCCCTTCTTTCCAAGGTCATGGAAACACTGATTAATCGTCAGCTTATGAAATATCTCGAAACACGAAAACATCTAAATGACCGGCAGTATGGTTTTTGCAGCAACATGTCTACTGGTAATTTGATGACTTTAATATCTCACCAAAAAGTGGAACCAATCAATCCACTATGGCGAAAGCAAGATTGTTGAGCTTGATATTTCAAAGACATTTGACAGGGTTTGGCATCAAGCCTTTTTGTCGAAAATCCGTGCATTTGAAATCGATGAAAACTTGTTATATGGACTAGAAATCATCTTTCGAAACCTTCAATTCAAATTGTTTTGGACGGTTTCAAGTCTGCAACTCACCAAATATATGCTGGTGACCCTCAAGGCTCAGTTTTGTCTCCGACTCTCTTTCAAATATTTATAAATGATATCCTATCTGCAACTTCTAATCCGATTCATCCCTTCGCTGATGACAGTACTCTCCGCTTCTCATATTCGTGTTCATGTTCATGTCCCTCATCTTCGAATGTGGACTCTAAAAGACAAAATATGTTAAGCTCATTGAATTCCGACCTTGACAGTATCATCAAATGGGAAAAATCTAACAGAGTAGAATTCAATGCTTCCAAAATACAATGCTGCGTCTTCTGTCGCTAAAGCGAAACCAAAATCTAGAGCCATTATCCATGAATGGCACTTACGTCGAGGAAACCTAAAAACTGTCATGCTAGGTATGTGTGTTAGTAACGATTTACGTTGGAACGACAACATATTTCAAGTCGCTAAAAATGCAGCAAAATGCCTAGGTTTCCTTAATTAATGTAAGAAACATTTCCCCCTTCTGATCTGGCCAGAATATATAAAGTGTTTATACGCCCTAAACTTGAGTTCAACGCGCAGGTCTGGTTGGGTGCACCAAAAACAACATTGCACCTCCTAGATAGGATTCAAACGCGTGCGAAAAAAAAACTTATAGGAGACATTAAAATAGCGAACTCTTTGGTTTCGCTAGAAACGGTTTAGCCGCAACACTCTTTACGCTATGAATGCAAATCAGTTTAACCTAAAGCCTATCTTTGGACGAACGCTGAAATATAGAGATTCGTACATAAACCGAACAACACGAATGCGGAATGCTCTACCAAACTCTATTTTCCCTTTTCGTTATAACTTACAGGCATTTAAAACCAATGTGCATCGGTACCCACTTTTTTTTTTATCCTGAATGTCCTTAACGCCCGCATTGTGCAAAAACATATTTAGGGTATTCATAACGCGCATATTGAGTGCGCGCAAATTATAAAAAAACGTTTTCAATTATTTTGTATTTCTTACTGAATACTTTGAACTGTAAGATATAGTATCTTATAAATTAGTCTGAGGATTAATTTTACAATACGGAGCTATAATGAAGAACTTAACAGTACTTTTAATTATATTATAGTTATAGAAACATTATTATTATTATTAATATTTTAAAAAGTTTCTGAGAAATGAGTTCATAAATTTAACATTTGCTTACAAAGAGAAAGATATTGTGAAATAGTGAACATTTTGATTGACTCTAACATTACTATAATAGCGGAATCCAAAAAAGTAGTTCTTTGAAGTCCGTCAGTCAGTCCGTCTGTCCGTAATGGTCTCTCCAGCCTAAACGGTTAGACTTTAAACTTTGTATCCATGTTTTTTTTGTTATAATTCTAGGCCATTTAAAAATTACACACAACTTCAATTTACCCAAAAACTACTTCAAAGATTTTTATCAAAACTAACGCATACTATTAGTTTATTAGTGTCAACAAAACTGCATAAGTGCATACCATATTTTTTCGAGAAAATCCATATACGGATTTTTGGATTTAGGTCATATAATGTATGTCTATGTTACTATTTACTACCGTGCAAGAGAAAATTTCGTAGGTACGACCCAGTAGTGCAACCGCCGGCCGCCACGCACTCGTTTCTCATTTTTATTTAAGCAAGTGTGGGAGAGTGTATAACAAATGACTAAATGAGTTTCGAAATACTTACAGTCGTTGTGGTGCTACAATCAGAAGATTACGTTGTGTGGAGCGTGCTTCGGAGGCAGGTTAGGTGTCAAAATGTTGACATTAGTGGAGATTTTGGAAATCATGTTGCAGCGATAGAAAGGCAGAGGACCATATACGGTTGGCGCAGTATAAGTTATGTTATGCGATATGCCAATATATAAAGGGTGTTCCAAATGTAATTTTGATAGAAAATACAGATTTTTAATTAGAAAGCTTACATTTTTTTATTGATTCATAGAGTATACAGATTTGGGTTATGTATGGAATAGCGGATCAGATAAATGGCCGACATGGCTTGAATTTTTTTATACCCTATCCCATAGGGGTATATTAGTTTTGATACATAGTTTGTAACATAGAGAAATAATTTAGCTACATATACCTCAAAGTATATGGATCGACTCAGAATCGATAGCTGGGTCTATTTAGCCATGTCTGTCCGTCCGTCCGTACGTCACCAGTTTTTGGGCCTTAAATTTTGAGCTAGAATGATGAAATTTGGTACACGTAGTCTTTGTTGCTCCCAGCAGAACAAGTGTAAACGTTTTTTGCCACGAACACTTTTTGGGGGCGTTTTTAACAAAAAACGTTTTCGGTCAAATTTTAAAATTTTCGAAAAAAAAAATTGATGCACAATCATTAGTAATATTCATTTAAACATTTCGTCCATATACAATTTTAACCCACGCCCACTTTTAGGGGGCGTTTTTATATAAAACCCATTTTTATACACTACCCCATAACATATGCAGTAGAAAAACCTTGCCTTTTGTAGAACCGTACAATTTGTTGTGACATTGTCATTTTCTATATTTAATCCCCATCGTGTTTAAAGCCATATCCACCTTTTGGGGATATTAGTTACAATCCGCACAGCGGATATGTTTTTTTTATGAATGTTTCGTATAGATGTGGCTGGATATCATTAACACCCCGCCGAATTTACTTTTTCGTTGAGTTGGTGGTGGTGGTGGGCTTTTTCGCATAGACTTTTGACTTCAAAAATTCCCGCAAAAGAAAAGGTCTGAATGGCCAATTCTGATCGCAAAGACGAGCTATTAAGACGATTAGGAAATGACTCATGCAGTAATTGAATTGTTTGTCAATCTGAATAGCACATCTGTGGCACCATTTTGTTGAAACCACATGTTGGTCACATCCATATCTTGTAATTTAGGCAATAAAAACTTGGTTATCATGTCACTATAACGAACACCATTAATTGTTACTGCCTAACCAGCTCAAGAAGAAGAAAGGTCCGATAAATCCTCCAGCCCAAAATCCGCACCAAACAGTAACGCGTTATATGTACATTTGTTTTTCAAAAAATACTCGTGGGTTTTCTGAACCCCAATTACGACAATTTTGACCATTAACGAAGACATCAAAATGAAAATAAGCTTCATCACTGGACACACAGCAATAACAAGATAATGAATTCTTTTAAATTAGCTGCTGCTACAGTTGTTGCTAACGTGTGATGTAAAATGTTGCTATGTGAATCGACCTATAGAATGTCTTAAACAGACTACTATCGAATATTCGACTGCAAAACCTCTAATCTCCCAAGAAGTGATTGCTCAGGGAACTTAAACTTGAAACTTATCGATGCTAATTATTTTATTTGGTAAGCTTTTTATATCCTATCCCATAGGGGTATATTAGTTTACATTAAGTTTGTAACATAGAGAAATAATTTCGATAGATATACCTCAAAGAATATGGATCGATTCAGAATCGCTAGCTGAGTCGATTAAGCCATGCCTGTCTGTCCGTCCGTCTGTCTGTCTGTGTGTCACCGATTTTTGGGCCTTATATTTTAAAATTTGGTATATAGACTCTCTGGCCGACGAAGCAGAACAAGTGTAAAAAATTTTGAAATCTGCCCACTGCCACGCCCCCTTTTTAGAAAAACGTAGTTTGTGGCCAAACTGTAAGGAATTTTAAAAAGTGTCTGAGCAGCATATTAAGACAATCCAAATATCTATATTCTGTCCATACAAAGTATTTTGCCACGCCCACTTTTTGGGGGCGCTTTTAGTAAAAAACGCTTTTTGTCCAAATTAGTTTAAAAAAAACTTTTGATGCAAATACTTCCGTAATGATAAAATAAACATTTTGTCTTTAGATCATTTTTACCTACGCCCACTTTTTGTGGGCGTTTTCTTACAAAAAACATTTGTATACCCCATCGCAAGGCATAAGCAATAGCAATACCTACGTTGTTTTTTTTTCGAACCACAAAAGGTTTGATAAACTGTCTGACTCTGAACAATATGTTGCAACAATGTCATTTTCTGTATTTCATGGAAATAAAGCCTACGTTTTGAGGATATTCATTTTAAGGATGGGATGGAATAGGGTATTCAACGATCTGCACAGCGGATTGTAACCTTCTCATATGTTTTTTTATAGTTTGCGCACACTCAAGAGGTTATGAAAACTCTTTATTTGTTTTAGCACAGTGTGGGCATTCAGGAAATTCGGGAAAAGAAGAAATGTTTAAATGTCTGTAAGTTATAATGGAAAGGAAAAACAGAGTTTGATAAAGCATTCCACATTTGTATTGTGTCCATACCTCTCTATTTCAGCGTTCTTCCAAAGATAGGCTTGTGGATAAACTGATAAACTGATTTGCATTCATAGTTTAACGAGAATTACGGCTGAATTGATGAATGGGAGGAATGCAGCTGGGTATTTCAGTTTCTTTGCAGCTCAAGTCATATCACCCTTTTGCCTTTGGTCTGATATTATTTATTCTGTTGAGAATAAAAGATCTCATACCAAGGAGAATGATGTTTGATATCTAATAAGCAAACTGCGAGGAAACATAGTGACCAGTCAAAATTCCTAAAAAAAAAACTGTTTAATGCTTCCCAATTGGCTTTCTCGTATTGCCATACAGTCTTTTTGGGAATTTGTTCATTAACAGTGTGGTTGGAGAACGAGAAATTTGATGATATGATACAGTGGTCTGACGAACCTAGAGGCGATAATACATTGATGTTGTATTTATCAGGGTGTGATGCAAGAAAAATTCCATGGTGTTGGCGGCTTGACTGTTAATATCCGGTATGCGTGTTGGCTCATTTACAAGCTGGGTTGGTTATTTACCTCAGAATGTTGAAGCCACGTAGAATTGTGTACATTGAAATCGCTTGAAATAATTAGTTAGGTCTTACTAGTAGGACCATGTTTCGTACGATTATACACATTTTAACCCACCGATCTAAAATTTGGACAGTCGTTAGTATATGTCAGATATTTGACATCTTTTACATACCTACGGTTTAAAAAAACAGAAATTCACATCTAATTCTCAATTTCAACATTTTGTCTATTACAGTTAAGGCTCATTTCTTCAATATACCTACCCAACGGTATAAATTTCCATTTCGCCTCAAGGATACTCTCCTTGATAAAGGTTATAACAAAAAAAAAAAAATAAAGACGAACATCTGAAATTGCTATTTAAATTGTTCTCTTGTTACACAGCAGATTCCTTAAAAAATAAAGGAATATAATTTCACTGTCCCATTTTTGGAGTTTCACGTCGCAGTCTCAACCCAATACTCGATGTTACTACCCACATTCCCAAAATATATAAATTGTTCCCAAAGGACTCGTGCTGTAACACATCCGTGAATTCGTAAATAGATATCATTTATTATGACCAAGCGGAGGCTGCCATTTTGCAAGCAAACAATCCACGAAGACTTCGCACACAGTTCTTGAAGTCCACCTTTATACAGCGTGAACGAAGTCGTTATTTCATCCAGATGTTTGGTTGCCATTCCTTTGTAAAACTGCAACTCGAAACGGGAAGCTTCTTACACCATATAAAGGTTGGCTTTCAACGTGATCTTTGTAGTTTTTTTCGACCGCCTTTTTTGAACTGCGTTATTCCATTTTGAATAGTAGTCTCATAATTTAATTTCACAACCACAATTCGTGAATACAATTCAACAAAATATCTGTGGCTAAAAAATTTGCAAGACTTGTGCGCAAAGTAAGCTTGTGGGCGGCAGGATTCACTACCGGATGAAACTGGAATAATTGTGCTGAAAAATGTATGCAGAATTATTCTGGTTGCTGTAGTGCATTTTGGAATTTACTGTTGGGGCAATATCTTTCCTTTTCCATTATGGTGAAGTGAATAATATAAAAATGTTTTTTTTTTTCATTTACTCTTTTTAATCAAAAAGAAAAAAACGAATTGGCTTAAAATGTTGTTCTTTTTGGTTTAAATTAAGTTTTGCTTTCATGATAATGTGCAGAATTTACTGCATGCCAGATTTGGAGGATGGAAAACACCCAATCACAGCAGAAGAATGGAATGTAGTCTTTATGTGTAGATCTCCTCCTTTGGCCGATTTCGCTCTATGATTTGATTGGAGTTTCCATTTGCTGCACACAATTATTTTCAAAAAACAACCAGTTATGAAAGGAACTTAATTAAATATAAAGGAATTTGAGAAATGACTTTGTATATCTGCGTGTTTTGAGTGGTGCTTTGTTTTGAGATACAACTACTTTGTCAAGAATGAAATCGGTAAACGAAACATGTGTGGGTAATTTAGTGCATATTTACTTCCAAGCCAGATGCATTCACGCATACCATTTAGTCATGGAATGCAGCATTAGAGAAGTTTTGGGGTATATTATATGTTGGATTGGGGATGTGGTTTAGTTGGGTCCACTCTTTTTAACCAAAAAAATAATATATATAATATAATGGCTAACACAATAGAGAAAAATCACACCTCAATATCCCTTTTGCCAAAAGGGAAAATTGCTTAACGCAGATCTGTTGTGTGAGTCGGTAGCATTTGGATGCAATCGATTCAACATAATCTGGGCGTAACGAAGTTTGCCTACCCTTTTTAAAGAATTAATAAATTTTTTTTCATCACACAGCACCACGTTGCGCGACTTAGATGGTCATCTGCCGATTTTTCAACCTTATAGACTACTTCAAAAAAATATATTTTAATTTAAACCCATTGAATATACACAATTTTTAAAATCAACCCGGCACAAAAAAAATCAATTTTGTTGCTTATCAAATTAAACATGCATATGCATTGTGTACGACATTAACAAATTTCGCTCCCTAAGCGATTTTTTAGAGCATACAAATTAATAAGAGAAATCAATACTGGTGAAACAACATGATAATTCAGAATATCGCGAACAAACATGATACAAAATGCTTTACGCCAGAAACTTGCAAGTTTGCAAGGCAATTTGTTCGCATCTTTTATCATAACACGGCATTACGGAATGCATACCTCGTGAAATTTTTCTAAACTCTAATATAAATGCCTGCATTACATATGGCGAATCCCATATGATGGGTGTGCATTCCATCTGCGGCCTGACTAACAGTAAGCAGTATGTAGTTTGATAATAAGTAGAAAATTTTAATTGTTTGTCAAATATGACCCCGAGATCTTTAACTTCTTCTTTAATAATCATTTATTATAGTGCATTTATACAGAATGCTGTAAACATTTTACATTTTGAGATGTTAAGCTCCATAGCGTTATGACTACACCATGTCGACAAACTATTTATATCAGACTGAAACCGGATACAGTCTGTTATATACTTTTACGAGAATATTATTTAAAATCATCCGCGAAAGTTAAAAATATCATGAACGTCATTTAAAAACAATATAAAAAGCAATGAGCCTAAATGGCAACCTTGCGGAACACAGGATGTCACATCGATTTCGAGAAATGTATAACCATCGATCTTTATCATTTGTTTTCTGTTTGTTAAATAATTATGAAACCATTTAAGCATTAAGGAATGTAAACCCAACGATTTTAGTTTTGCTTAAAGTAGGGTGTGGTGCACTCTATCAAATGCTTTTGTATAGCTAGTGTAGAGTATATCAACATGTTATCCTTCCTCAAAGCAGTTAAATACATAATTAGTTAACAAAGTTAAATTGGTAGCACAGGATCTACATCGAATAACACCATGTTGATTTTTCGAAAATACCACTTTTACTACAAGGAAAAGCTTCTTCTTAACAATGCTTTACAACAATTTTGGAATTGCAGAAAGCTTCGACATAGGTAGATAGTTTTCTACTTTGTATCTTATACCGTTTTTTTAATAATTGGAGTAATATAAGAATATTTCCATTCTTCTAAAAACGTTCCAGTTCATAATGACTGGTTAAATATATTTTCTAACGGACCTACAAAAAGACGACAAACAATTTTTAATATTACCTCTGGTGTACCGTCCGGACCAGGGTTTCTGTTCAATTTTAATTTATTCAACGCATTTGTTGGGTTTTCCTACGAAAATTGTATCAAACCGACATCTAGTAACTCCGGAATATCTAAATAATAGTTTTGCGTTAAGTGCGCCTGTGATTTAGTATATACTGATTTAAAAAAAATCAGTAAACAAATCGCAAGTGCTCGTCAAATCAATTGAATTTACATTTTCAAACTCCATAACCATAGGTAAACCTGAGGTATTTTGTTTTGAATTAATGTAATTCCAAAATTATTTGTTATTTCGCTTTACGCATGACTCAACGGACAAAACATACTGCCTATACAAAAATCAGTTTAAAAATTCATATAATTTTCTGTATCTCAGAAAAATTTCACGATTTGCGCCTGTTTTGTTAATCAAAGAAATTTTTTACGACTTTCTCTTGACATTTCACCTTCTATTTGACAACGGAATTGTAAACCGTGGATCGACACAGAATCGCTAGCTGAGTCAATAAAGCCATGTCTGCCTGTCTGTGTGTCACCAACATACTTTTTAAAAAGTGTCTGAACAACATATATAGACAATCTTAATACCTATATTTTGCCATGCCCACTTTTTGGGGGCTTTTCCAGTAAAAATCCTTTTTCGGACAAATTTTCATATATTCGAAAAAAAAAACACTTTTGATGCAAAAACTTTCATAAAATTAATATGAACATTTCGTCCTTTGACCATTTTAACCCACGTCCACTTTTTGGGGGCGTTTTCTCACAAAAAAACATTTGTATACCCTACCCCAAGGCATATGTAATAGGAAAACGTTGTTTTTTTGTCGAACTATAAAATAGTTTGATAAACTGTCTGAACAATTTGTTGTGACTACTTCATTTTATATATATCATCGTCATAATGCCCACATTTTGAGGATATTAATTTTGAGGATGGGGTTGGATAGGGTATTAATCGTTCCCACAGCGGGTTATAGACTTTTCATGTTTTTGAAGTGAAACTTCTTTGGGCTCGTCGGGTAAATCCAAACTCACATGTAACGACATGTAACGACACGACAAACAACAAGCAAGAGCGAAATCATAAGAGAGCGCTCTGTAGTGAATGTTCTTGGTTCGTTTAGTGGAGTGGAGATGAAACACGAAAGATGTGTTTTGTGTTATTGTGTGTGTTGCTTTTGATGGGTGAGAAGCAATACATATCTTTGCTTTGTATGGTGATGGGACATTTCAGAGCTGTGGATGCGACATTTCTATTGCCTCATGTGTGATGTACCCATGACTAGTGGTGTGTTGTCCAATTTCATTACCTTTGAGTTACGAATGAGTATTGATTACTTCAAATTCAGTATTCGGTGTTTGGTATTCGATACTTTGTACTTTGTCTCGCAGTCAAAAATCATTTCCTGGAACCAGTACCAGAGCATTGCACAGACATGCATATACTCTACTCAGTGATTACTTTGATTACTTGAATACTGATTTCGGAGTTTCTGACACAAAGAAGAAGGGTTTAGTTTAAAGTGTGTGTGTAGATGGAGATTGAAGAAAGAAAAGTAATCAAAT